>JAULUF010000030.1:5040000-7440000 GCA_031834385.1 Semotilus atromaculatus
GCATTATGTTTTGAGTGATGGCTTTTAGGCAGTTTGTCCTTGTTACCGTAGTGTGGTCAGCACATCGGCAGGCTTGCAAAAAAACGTGGCCCGTTTCTCGTTAACATCTTGCTGTGATTGTTGTCCTTTCTTAGTCATTTTAGTGCTTTCTTCAGCTATTCTCTTCCTTCTCGTCTAGTAGCTCATTTTTTGGGTCAGTCTAGATTTAAAATGGCAGTCAGCCCCAAGTCCTGCCATAGTGAGTTTGAGAGTTTGGACGTGGACGACAGCTGTGAGGCTGATCTCACGTCGTCTCTTCACCTTCCAGTGCATCCCCGACATCCCACAGCCAGGAGCCAAGGGGTTGAGATCGCCTCTGATAAACTCACACAGAGGCCACGGGGTGCTGGGATGTGTGCCATGCTTCCTAAACCCTCCAGCCCCTGCACCAAGTCAGAATAAATTCTCATTCAACGCAGCCATATCTCTGGCATCCTTGACGACCAAGAGGTTTGGATTCCTGTAAGCACCCCAATCCTCTGGTGTTGTAATTTCACAGCTAATATGAGCTTTAGAGCCCTGAGCAAGTAGGCGAAGGGTCTAGAACTCCTGTTGGCTTGAGTCTAGATTAATTCGGCCTACCTGTGGGACACAGAACTTGCCTTGGTGTCTGACGGAGCAGTGGACCAGTTCACCGTCTCTGACTGCCAGCGCCTTGTCCACAGCCTCTTTGCCTCTGTACTTAGCACTTTAGCCTTCCACTCACCGGCCAATCAGGCCTTGTTTATTTATTTAGCCCCTCATACATGTTTAATGAGGGAGGGAAAACTGATCCCAGAGCAGACAGGCTGTAAATACCGCTGTGTGGGGGGGCTGTTTTTCTCTCTAATGGAGTAGAGTTTTTTGAGCCAGATTGGTTTATACAGGATTTAATGACTTGGTTCAGCCAGAGATCGCAGGCTGGTGTGTTACTGCTTTTGTGTGTGTGTGTGTGTATGAGGTTGAGTCTTGTGATTTGTTTGTGTGCCTCAGGTTTTAAACTGTAGTTTGACCCTCATGATTTGTGTATGCTTGTGTACTCACTAGGCCTCTTATAGTGAACCGATATGGATTTTCAAATGACTGATTTCAATACAGTTAACTAGAGTGTGGGGTGTAGGGTAATACAATTTAATTATTATTGGGATACAGATATACTTACACTTGGTAACACTTTATTTCGATAGTCCACTTTAGACATTCTACTAACTATAAGTAACTTTTCAACTACATGTCAACTAACTGTCATTAGAGTATTAGTAGACTGTCAGCTTAATATCTCCAAACACTTTATTTTGTTGGTCCCCCAACAGACATTCAACTGACTATAAGTAACTTGACGACTACAAGTCAACTTATTCTCCTAACCCGAACCCTAACACCTAACCATAACCTACCAGTCTACTATACTAATACTCTAATGAGAGTTAGTTGACATGTAGTTGAATAGTTATTTATAATTAGTAGAACGTCTAAAGCGACTATCGAAATAAAGTGTTACCATACAGGGAAATAAAAAAAGATTTACGCAATATTTAGCACACATGGTTAAAGATAAAAGAACTGAAATTCTCTTAGGAGATTTTGGAACTGACAGAAAGTTAAAGGACAACTCCGACAACTCTTTATAAAATATCTTCTTATTAAACTGTCTGTACACTTACAATGCTTCAGTGTGCAGGTAGGGACCCTCATTATGCTACCGTGTTCGTGTTGGGCTATTTTGAGCCTTGTTAGTGGTATTAACTAGCGATGTTTATTTTCATTACTCTATGCCCAATATACTAGCGTTATGAGCTAAACAGTTTTTAGAGATAAAACTCTTTACATTTGACAATCATGAAAACAAATCTCAGAGAACGGTTGACTATGTTCCAATGTGTAATTAGACCAAAGGTTCATTTCGGAGTTGTCCTTTAAGACTTCTATTAATCAGCCAACAGATTAAAAGCCAGCCAGCTCACATCATCACAGCACTTACTCTAAACACTTTCTCATTATGTTTCTGTTACAGCAATGGCAGAGTGGGAGAAAGCTGAGCATCATGACCGGCCACTTGGTGACAGGCACCGCAGAGCGGCCGACGAGTCCTACTGGGCCTACTCAGGTGAGAAAACTACACTCACTCACTCATAGAGACACTTCTGAAAGAGCAACAGTAAAATGTTTCTTTTGTGACAGTCATTGTGTTCTGCTAGCACTAAAACACATAAACGTCCTCTGATAGACAGCTGGTCTTTCGTCCAGAGCTGTCCACCTCGCCCCGGAGGCCTCGCCGTAGGGTCTCCCCTGGCTTTTGCTTTCATGGATGCTTTGCTGTTGAGAAAGTGACTCATGTTGTCCCTCTGAGCAATATTTGAAGAAGAATAGCATTAATCTTTAACTGTGCCACCAAGCCCGCGGCAGCCAATGATATTTTATTTTATTTATTTAAATGCTTCCCTTTTTTCCCTGCCGTGGGTTTCTGTTGTTTGCCAGCGTGACGGGTTGCCTCTCGCACTGATGTGGCCTGCAACACACACTTGGATACCTGCACTTTTGTGATCTTGTGGTCTTTATTGTTGTTTATTTTTCACTAACATCCACCATTTAATGTCCCACATCTTTCAGAGCAATTCATTGTGAATAGTCAATGCATTCAAGGCCAGAGTAGTGTTGGTAGTAAAGTCTTTTTGTATTAGGCGGTGTGTGTATGCTTATATACTCTATTCAATTCGCTACTGAAAAGAGCTGAGATTGTAGTGTTAGAAGTCACAACCTCTATGTGTGTGTGTGTGTATGCATATATTATCACATCAAAGACGCCTTCAGTCAAAGGATCTTGATGTTTTAGTGTTTTTATACATCTATTTTCAAGTGATAATTACAGTCTTACATTTAAATACTTCCTGCGGGCTGACATTTGTCATCATTCTCTAGTGCACACGTTTGGATGTCTATGTTGGCATTGTGTGCCAGTGTCAGGGACTCAGGGAAGCAGATGTAGTACTGTAGCGTGCTAAGCTGAAGCTACTCGGGATGTAAAGTAGTTCAAGTCAAGCCACCTTTTTAAAAACGTGTGTAATTACATGTAGTTACTAAAAATATTTGGCAACACTACAAGAAACAAATTTAAAAAGATGAATTTTCTTAAAAACAAAAACAGTGAGAATCTTGCACTTTACCACTAATTCTTGAAAAATTAGCTTGTTACTGGAAAAGCTACACTAAGCTTCGGTCGTGCTACTGAAAAAATAGTAGCAATAGTTTGGATTTGTTTTAGTAATTAATTATCTTTTTTATTTATTTACTTTTTGGTTGTTGCTATGACTTTTTTTTTGTTTTTTTGTTAAAGGAGTTTTACAATATACCCTTCTTGCTTAATCCAGAACTGTAGGCTTATGTTAAAAGCTTTGCATTATTCCCATCAACCCCTGCTGTTCAGAGACCGGAGATGCCCGTGCGCTCCGGTCAGGGGTTTGATGGGGTGGGGCACTGGGGCATCCGTGGCGTCGCCCAGAGTTGCTGTGTAGTTTGCCCGCTGTGTCGTGAGATTTCTCTGGCATCAGCCTGTGTGCGGAGAAAGGGAGAGAGCGCATGTTATTTTTAGTCAGGCATGGATGGCAAAACAGCAAGTCTGTCACAAGTACAGGCAATTAGTACATTCTAATTAGCTGTAAGTTTTAATCAGTAACCTGGTAAAAAGAAGAGAACATGATGCCACATTATGAAACTAGATAATTCAGAAATAGACAACAATTAAAAATGATTACTCTAAGAGAACCGAAAACCTCCTACAGTGGCATTAGAGTCAATGACATTCCACTCATTTTTTGTTCCTATCAATTGATTTATTCAGAAAATGAATTAAAAAGAATGTCATACATATGGTGACTTGAATACACCTCCTCTATGATGAGAATGATGAGAAGGCTTTTTCTGTAGACCCTCATGATTGTGTCAAGATTGGTAAGTCTTTCAAAATATTTGATCATTTTGGCAATGCAAGGCTAGTTTAAAATGTCATATGGTGTGACATCAAAATGATTATTTCAGAATATTTATAAAAGAAACTTTTTACAACGGTAAATGTATTTAAACATGTTTTAAATAATGATTAAAATGTCTAAACAAACAAACATTTCTTAAAGATGTTTCTTTTCCCCAAAACCATATGAAAGTTTCGATAAAAAAAAAAAAATCTTTATCATCAGACCAGGACTGTCACAATACCAAAATGTATTCATTGGTACTGGATTGAGTCTGTATTCCTGATACTGTATAAATACCAGTTTCAAATTTTTTTTCTCATATCGACTTGGTACAGAAGTGCTGGGATTTTTGATATCCCTAGTTCAGACGATCGTACAAATCCCTGTTTTGCTAATGGCAATGTTTTTTTTTTTTTATAAACACAAATCAATGCAACTGTAGACTGAGTCAGCATGTGTTCTCGAGTCAAATCCGCCTGTGGGTTTCTTACACACATCAAGGGTCCTAGAGTGTTAAGCCTCAAAAACTGTGATTGCATGACAACATGTCGTAAAGTCCATGTTTACACTCACCCGTATGTATTTATATCTCCACATGTGTTTTCTGGTGGTTGTGCGTTCATGTTTTCAAGCACGTACCGCCCTGAATTCCTTTGGTCGCTGAACACCTATCTCTTCTTGTGAGCAGAATGTTGTTGACGAGCACAGATGACTTTGTCCTGCAGGCAGATTTAATGAACTCGGCAGATGATCCTCGCTCTGAGAGCGGCTCGTCGTCCTGTCGAGTGGCTTTACTCTGAGAGCGCCGTGTAAAGCTGCCGCGCTCGTACCCTCTGGTTAGTCATCATTCTCGCTTTGCCCGGTTACAAAGCCCTTGCCGTTTTTGCATCAAGCTCCATTATCAGTTTATTTATTGCTCCCTAAAGAGCCCTGGAAATTATGCTTGATCAAACAAAACCCCTAACAACATGTCTTATTACTTCTCTGGGCTACTGGGCCAACTGGGCCAAATTTAGCTTGGGCAGATTGCACTTAAATATCGTTCGTTTTTCACATATTTCAATGTGGAATTGGTGTTAACAGAACACCTCAAGGCATATCTTCACTGTTATTGTGGTCCAATGGAGTTTCTTTGTGGATGGGGCTTTGGCAAAGGATTGTCATTGTTTTTCTGGCATCTATAATAAAAACGTAGTGAAAGCCACCATATTTCTTTAAAACTGTATCATTTATAAAGCTTTTATTGATTATACATTGCTAAATACTCTCATGGTGAAGTATTGTGTAATAATCTCGACATCAATAATGTGCTGCAGTGCTGTTAAACATACCCACAAACCGGCAGATTTACATTTATTTGATGTTTAAGTAGCGCAGTGGTGAGCGATGTTGAAATCCCGTCCAAAAACCATGCAAGTTCTGTTTCGAGATACATTATGCATTGTAATTTAAAGCACTTAAACAGTCGCATGTTGGCAGTGAGGCACTATTATCTTTAAGGCATCTAAATTGAAAAGCCTCTCACAAAAATGTGCTAGATTTGGATTGTAAACAAAACAAGCATCTCTGAATGATTAATGAGCTTGGAGAAGCTGCTCTCTGGCTAAGCATGGTATCAAAAACCTCGTAAGAAGATCAATATCGTCTTCCAGGAACCGTGTGCCACACACAAAAATACTTTTTCTGTATGACCGTTCTTGACAGACACTTATCAAATGTATAATGCAGGACTGCAGTTGCGTTATGATCTCTGCTTGCTAACCTCAGTCTATTCGATGGATGTTAATTTTAAATCCTTTGTGTTATCAGCAGTGCTTCCATTAATAGGTTTAAATTTAAAGGACGGAAAATGTACGGCTCCTTTCTTTTCATGACAACCCACATAAGGTAATTTCATCCCCAGATGCCGCCTCTGAATGAACCGCTTACAGCTCTGAAACTCTGTATGAAGACAGAATGTGATATGGTGCCTCTGCTTGCCACTTCTGATTGTTAAAAAGGCCATCAATTGGTCAATGCTTTCACGTCTCATGATTTGCTTGCATAAGTTTAGCGCATAGATATTTCAAGCAGTAAATTTACACTTAAAGGAGCTGTTTGTGCAAAAATGAAAACTCTGTTATTCACTCACCTTCATGTCCTTCCGAACCTAAATGCATTATTATTCTACGGAACAAAATATATTTAAAATATATATTTTTGTAATGTCCATACAATGAAAGTCAATGGTTTTCACTTTTATTATGGACAAAAACTGTTGAAATTGCCTATACTTCAAATTATCTTCTTTTCCTCGTGTGACATTCGTAGTGAAATCTCTATTTGAACGATTGTTAACAGACCGTGCATCTTGTGAGTCTCCCAGATCTTCTGTTCACTCTCCGCAGGCCTTCATCATCATCATCTACCCCCTTCCCATCATTCTCGATTAGCTCTGAGCTCAACGCTGCCAGCTTTTGTTTAGCAATGTTGGCAACCTGGACACAGATGTTGACCCGCTCCAGATGTTCTGCGGAGCACAGCAGGTCGACCCTCATGTTTGCTATTTACACTTAATCAGACAGACAAAGTACTTCCTGTGGGTGTGTGTGGGAATGCAGCAGTTAGTACTGTTATGTAACAAATTTAAAGGAACCGTGTGTAAGAAATGTATTTCAATTAATCATAAAATGGCCCTGATGTGTCACTAGACATTAAGAAATCATGTTCATTTCAAATACTTATATCACTGACAACAGTAGTCCGGCCAAGATATTGTCATTTAAAAAGTGAAGTTGCAGCCCTCAACTGATGTTGATGTTGTCATGTTGTGTTTGTTTGATGCTCCACCCTCCACCAATCACGGATTCAGTAGTGATGCGCCTCCCTCCACCGATCCACCAATCACGCATTTAGTAGTGATGCGCCTCCCTCCACCGATCCACCAATCACGGAGTCAGTAGTGTTGCGCCACCCTCCACCGATCCACCAATCCCGGAGTCAGTAGTGATGCGCCACCCTCCACCGATCCACCAATCACGCATTCAGTAGTGTTGCGCCTCCCTCCACCGATCCACCAATCACGCATTCAGTAGTGTTGCGCCTCCCTCCACCGATCCACCAATCACGCATTTAGTAGTGATGCGCCTCCCTCCACCGATCCACCAATCACGGAGTCAGTAGTGATGCGCCTCCCTCCACCGATCCACCAATCACAGAGTCAGTAGTGATGCGCCACCCTCCACCGATCCACCAATCACGCATTCAGTAGTGTTGCGCCTCCCTCCACCGATCCACCAATCACGCATTTAGTAGTGATGCGCCTCCCTCCACCGATCCACCAATCACGGAGTCAGTAGTGATGCGCCTCCCTCCACCGATCCACCAATCACGGAGTCAGTAGTGATGCGCCTCCCTCCACCGATCCACCAATCACGGAGTCAGTAGTGATGCGCCTCCCTCCACCGATCCACCAATCACGGAGTCAGTAGTGTTGCTCCACCCTCCACCGATCCACCAATCACGGAGTCAGTAGTGATGCGCCACCCTCCACCGATCCACCAATCCCGGAGTCAGTAGTGATGCGCCACCCTCCACCGATCCACCAATCACGCATTCAGTAGTGTTGCGCCTCCCTCCACCGATCCACCAATCACAGAGTCAGTAGTGATGCGCCACCCTCCACCAATCCACCAATCACGGAGTCAGTAGTGATGCGCCTCCCTCCACCGATCCACCAATCACGCATTCAGTAGTGATGCGCCACCCTCCACCGATCCTCCAATCACAGAGTCAGTAGTGATGCGCCACCCTCCACCGATCCTCCAATCACAGAGTCAGTAGTGATGCGCCTCCCTCCACCGATCCACCAATCACGGAGTCAGTAGTGATGTGCCTCCCTCCACCAATCCACCAATCACAGAGTCAGTAGTGATGTGCCTCCCTCCACCAATCCACCAATCACAGAGTCAGTAGTGATGTGCCTCCCTCCACCGATCCACCAATCACAGAGTCAGTAGTGATGTGCCTCCCTCCACCAATCCACCAATCACGGAGTCAGTAGTGATGCGCCTCCCTCCACCGATCCACCAATCACGCATTCAGTAGTGATGCGCCTCCCTCCACCGATCCACCAATCACGGAGTCAGTAGTGATGCGCCTCCCTCCACCGATCCACCAATCACAGAGTCAGTAGTGATGTGCCTCCCTCCACCAATCCACCAATCACAGAGTCAGTAGTGATGCGCCTCCCTCCACCGATCCACCAATCACGCATTCAGTAGTGATGCGCCTCCCTCCACCGATCCACCAATCACGGAGTCAGTAGTGATGCGCCTCCCTCCACCGATCCACCAATCACGGAGTCAGTAGTGATGCGCCTCCCTCCACCGATCCACCAATCACAGAGTCAGTAGTGATGCTCCACCCTCCACCGATCCACCAATCACAGAGTCAGTAGTGATGCGCCACCCTCCACCGATCCACCAATCACGGAGTTAGTAGTGATGCGCCACCCTCCACCAATCCACCAATCACGGAGTCAGTAGTGATGCGCCACCCTCCACCGATCCACCAATCACGGAGTTAGTAGTGATGCGCCTCCCTCCACCGATCCACCAATCACGGAGTTAGTAGTGATGCGCCACCCTCCACCGATCCACCAATCACGGAGTCAGTAGTGATGCGCCTCCCTCCACCGATCCACCAATCACAGAGTCAGTAGTGATGCTCCACCCTCCACCGATCCACCAATCACAGAGTCAGTAGTGATGCGCCACCCTCCACCGATCCACCAATCACGGAGTTAGTAGTGATGCGCCACCCTCCACCGATCCACCAATCACGGAGTTAGTAGTGATGCGCCACCCTCCACCGATCCACCAATCCCGGAGTCAGTAGTGAATCGCCACCCTCCACCGATCCACCAATCACGAGGTCAGTATTGATGCGCCTCCCTCCACCGATCCACCAATCACGCATTTAGTAGTGATGCGCCTCCCTCCACCGATCCACCAATCACGAGGTCAGTATTGATGCGCCTCCCTCCACCGATCCACCAATCACGCATTTAGTAGTGATGCGCCACCCTCCACCGATCAGTCAGTAGTGATGCCAGCTCTGCTCTTGTTCCCACAGCTTCAGATACAAACGTGTCAGATAAAAAATGTCTAACGTTACGAATCCAAAAAAACCTTGTTATGATTCCGAAATACTTTGTGACAAAGTCTGAAATAAAACAAGGATTTGTATAGGAGATGCCTTTGAAAGATGGAGACGGCTGAAAACGGCGAAGAATTTGAAGACTATCTGGCAACCTCGAGTCAGGGGGGATACACCGCTCTACAGTCATTTGAAAGTGATTGCAGTACCAGTTTTGGCCACAATCTTACATACAGTTCCTTTAAATGAGCACAACACAAGTAACTCCCACTATAAAATGTTACATTTAAAGAAACTCATAATTAAAAGTGTCCTACATAGTTCACATTTAAAGGTGTGGTACTTATCTCCCGCTATAAAAATGTTACTTTTAAAGAAACTAATAGTGTTTTGTTTTTTGATAGAAGCCATGTTTTTGTACATGCGCTGTGCCTTGTTGAGATCACAGGACCTGCCCAATACTACTCACTTCCATCTTGATAAACACTTATTGTTGTATAGTTTTGTGGCAATAAATTATGTGAATCATGTGTGACCAATATGTCTGTAAATAGGATAGGTAAACTGGAAACGTCTCCTCCACATCAATAGGTGTCAATGAAATGTCCAAGTCACAAACACAGCTTAAAAGCGGTCGCATACTGTCTGGGTTTGTAGTAGATTAGAATAAGAACTTCACATACATACATAAAAAAAATAAAAATCTTTATAGTATAGATGTGTGTTGTTGGTGTATAATGTACTATATCTGCCATGTTGTAATCGTCATGTAACTCCTCATCTGTGTCCTCATAGTTCGTGTCCATCAGATCATACTCTTCACATACTGTTGGGAAGTAGTGATATTCAAGTATTACAGGAATTTCGTACCTTTTATATAAATACATTTTTTCTTCATTTCAAGCCTTACATTTTAAATCTGAGAAATTGTGATTGTTTTGATTTGTTATTGAGAAGAAAGGGTGATTTCTACTGATTTCTAATCTCTCTACCTCTCTTGATTCTCCACGAACTGGTGCCGAGTAAACTAAATGTAAATAGAGTCTCGGCCAAAAACCTAATCCATTGTTTGCCTGATGCCCCTTTTTTTTTTATTTTATTTTTATTAACTTTCTTCTCTGACAGCTTTTGTGCTTTGAGACTGTGCCACAGTAAATGGCGTGCTGCGTTAACTTTTGTCATTCTTTGAGTTATTTTGACAGGGGTATTTTTCATCAGTTAGACCGCTAATTAGACGACGACAGACGTGTTGATGAGATAGATAGAGGCGGAGGGAGGAGTTGATAATGCCCCGGTTCCCCTCCTCTTACGGGTGATTACGGCGGGTCTGAGGGAGCTGGCAGAGCCCATACAGCTGGACCACAGCCGTACCTGACTGAGCATGCTAATGAGAAACACTCTCCCTCGCACTCTTTTTTCTCTAATTCGCACTTTTTTCTTCTACAGGAAACAAGATTTCACTGAGTTTTTTGCTCCCATTCAACCGTAGTCGTTCTGTCATACTTTGCTATGTATGCTAACTTTTGCAAAGCATATTTCCAGTCTCTCTCCCTCTCTTCCTCCTAATCTTCTGGGAGAAGTTCCCTGAAATATTTTTTGTCTAGGTTCCTTGCTAGTCGTCTGTTTCTTTCACATGCTACGTAGATTTTTGGTAACACTTTATATTACGACCCGCAAACAACTGCGTAAGTAAACCGAAATTATGGTGTACGTTTCTGTAATTATAGTGTACTTCCGTGTAGGTATAAGGGAACAATATGTTAAGTTTTGGGTAATAAAGGGGTACAACCAGATATACAAGCAATTTATTTATAATGTAATTATTTTAAAACTAAGACGTATTCTGTTAATATATTCCAGGCAAAAATTGTACATCTGTTGTATAAAAGTTATCATCACATTTCTGGCTAAATATTCTTGTGCAATGTAGTTACAGGGTAATGTTGACATCTGTGGGTTGTAAATTAAATGTTGGCTTTTGAATTTATTGGCTTTTCTTACTAAACTACTTAACGTTAAGCCAAAAAAAGTAGTTTCTGCTATGATTTTAATTTATAACGTACCATAGTACTCAGTACTTACCTTATCACATTGTATTGTTATGACACTTAAATGTCAGGGCAAATATACTGTGTAATTAAAACGTTTTTTTTGTTGTGTTTTCTTAATAAGAGTACCTTTCTCTGTACTGTGCAAATAGTGTTGTTTCGTATTGTTACATAGTAAGTGTTTGTTACCCGTTTCATCTGTGTATTTACAGGGTAAGTGTAACTCCTGCGGGCTGTACATTAAAGTGGCGCTTGTTACCCCTTTATTACCCAAAACTTAACATATTGTTCCCTCAGAAGTACACTATAATTACAGAAACGTACACCGTAATTTCGGTTTACTTACGCAGTTGTTTGCGGGTCGTAATATAAAGTGTTACCAGATTATTATTTTTTTTTAACTTTAAAAACAAGGTCATTATTTTATTTTTTGGAGTTTCTTCTCGTTCTCATTCAACTGTGCCAAGTCTTGCATGCTATGCTAGCGTTCCAAAATTGGCTTATTTTCTAATAACATTTCTTTCTCTCTGGGTGAATTCGGTTGTGTTTTGTGCCCATGAAGGACACTGTGTGACGAGGACGCTACTGAGGGTCATTCCAAACAAAAGTGAGCTACTGAATCCCTTCGAGAAGGGTCCTTCCACAAGGGCATGGACAAAGTATGCATACAACCGTAACCGCAAGGAAATACTACCAAAAATAGAAAAGGCATCCGTTTTAAAAATGACTCGGTAACTGTTTATTTTGTGACACTTTTATAAAGGGATTTTAGTAGCAACTGCTAGAAAGCGAGAGATGAGTTGGAGGGGTGATGTGGTTTTATATATTAATCAATAACCAGGTTTGGTTTGAATGTGCTGATCTGTTGAATCTGGCAACAGTGAGTAACATGAGATCCATTAGGAGATCTGCTTTAATAAAATGAGCCGGCAGGGCATACTGGAGAGTCCGTCACAGGCCCGCGCTAACGCTACCGCACGTCACTCGATGGACCTGCTGTTATTGTGCAATTTACAGCACAGCCAATAACAGTCCTGTAATGGATTATGACATGGTGCAGTTTGAGTTATCCTCCTATTGTAGAACCCTGACCCAGAGGCACATTTCATCTGAGCTCTGTCCCAAGGTGCACTGCGTGTGTGTGTGTGTGTGTGTGTGTGTGTGTGTGTGTGTGTGTGTGTGTGTGTGTGTGTGTGTGGTGGAGGAGGAGGAGGCAAGTAACGGTTCAGATGAAGCATTCAGGTCAAACTGTGAGCAGAGTTTGCTCGTGTGGGATGCTGGATCATCCATGTCGGCTTTAAATCTCATCACAGGGTGAAGTATTCACTACTGAGGTACTCTAGCGTTCAAAATATTCTGTTTCTTATGTTCAAAATGTTCTGCATATTTGAATGATTTCTGAAGGATCATGTGACTGAAGCCTGGAGTGATGATAAAAATTCAGCTTGGCCATTGTAGGTTTAAATTTGGATTATAATTAAAGGGCCCCTATCATGGATTTTTGAAAATGACTGTTCGTGTAGTGTGTAATAAAGCTCTAAGTGAATGAAAACATCCTGCAAAGTTTTATATCTGAAAGTGCACCGTATATAAAGTTATTGTCTTTCAAAAGTGAGAGTCGACTCTGAGTCTATGAAATGAATTGTTTTTGAAACGAGTCATTAGCCGTTTCGTAGTGACGTAGATACGAAACATTAGCATATTGGCCGCGCTCAGTTGTTGCACGCGCACTCGCAGGGAAACTTAAACCTCAAACCGGAGCTGATTTCTGAACTGGACAGCATCATGTCGAGAAGACGGCGCTGTGCATGATGGGAAGGTAAAGCCAGTTATTTTTCAACCCGAGATGCCCTCCATTCAACCCAAAAATAGTCATATAACCATTGCAATAACTCTGAAGCTGTTCTGTTAAGCTAAAAAATCCATAGTGCTGCTTTAAAGATCAGGCCGTGTCCACTATTCTGGGCCCAACAACGATGCCGCAAACTGTAAGTAATGTATTTCATCTTAAAACTACTTTTTATGCATAAGCAGCACTGACGTTAGCCAATCATAACAGTGGGCGTTAACACTGAACTCTTAAAGGGGAAACACCCCCAAAACAGACTGTTTGAATCAGAGGATGAGAAACAGGGTGGGAAAGGGTCATGAATCACTACATTTATAAGGTTTTTTGTCCAAAAAACTATAGTAATACTATAATTGCACCTAAGGGAACATAATAAAACAAAAAAACAAAAGCCATGTCATGACCCCTTTAACATTGAAAGCACTCGCGCCAGACGGTCTATTCGCGTCTGGTGTGAACGCACCATTAGAGGAACATAAGAGTGATAACTACATTGGCCCCACATTCACATCTGCATTTGCATACTTGCACAAATGATCTCTCCCTTATGCTGAAAAAATATATGAATCTGCTACTCACTCACTGATTTGTGTAACTGCTTGGCAACTCATTTGTTTGTTCTGGTTGTTTTACTATCCCCCTTTCCTCCCATCTCTTCCACCATTGTCTTCCGTTATGAATCCACGTCTGGGTTTTAAAGGCCAGCTCTGTGTGTTTGGAAGTGCAGAGTGGCTGATATATCCGGAATGTAAATATCAAACCCTCCTCCTTCACTACACACACACACCTGACTGGTGAAACACACCGACATGTTGCTGTTTCCGTCAGTGCTAGGCAAACAGACCCAGGGCTGTGTTAGTATTCAGGAGAGAGCAGATAGACGGATGGAGAGAGGGAGAGAAAGGAGAGCGGTGAAGGGGAAATGTTGCAGTATTTACAGAGCTGAGGCTCATCTCCTGTGGCCTATGCACGACTTCAGCTGGTGTGGACGTCACATTAGCCGAGCTATTTGAGCTTCATTTGAAGAAATCTCTAAAGTTAAACAAATGAGCACGTTTTTACAAATAAAACATGCGCTCATCTCCTGTGGTTAACGTGGTCTTTGACCATGCATAATCTTGTTTTGGCTTGATTGAACACATTTAATCAGTAATTCTTGTATTTGTTCATGGCCGAGAACAGTAGTTCAAGAGATTCTCTCTTGCAATTAGTGATGAGAGATATTTTTTTTTACTTTGAATCGATTGAATCAACTTTGAATCAAAATGATTCAGTAGCTGCTTTTCATGGACCCATAATCCGTTTGTAATCTGACTAATGGCACAGTCCAAATAAAAAAGTCGGCAACACGTTATTTTCATAGTCCAGTTTAGACATTCTACTAACTATAAGTAACTTTGCAACTACTGGTCATCTAACTGTCATTAGAGTATTAGTAGACTGTCTACTTATTATTTGCTAATACTTTATTTTGTTGGTCCCCCAACAGATATTCTACTGACTATAAGTAACTTGTCGACTATAAGTCAACATATTCTATTAACACGAACCCTAACACTTAACCATAACAGTCTACTACAGTCTACTAATACTCTAATGAGAAGTAGTTGACATGTAGTTGCACAGTTAATTGTAGTTAGTAGAACGTCTAAAGTGGACCATCAAAATAAAGTGGATCCAAAAAGTCACATGTAACGTCAATCGGACTAAATTGGCCAATTGGAAGGGGTAGTTTAAACCATTTCTAATCTGTTTGATAGGACATGTAAACACTTGATCAGAATTAAAACCGAAAGTTCTGGCCATGTGGAATAACGTAGAGATGGTGTAAGAGGTATGACGCCTCGAACGAGCTGTTGTTGTTGAATATTGTCACGTCCATCTAAGATTCCCCTTGTCGTCTGTGAAGATCAGCGGGACAGTGTCGTCCGCCGCCGCGTGTTGGACTCGTGAAGGCGTGTTTTTACTGCCTGATAAATATAATTAGCACGGCACAAAGCTTCATGTGCTCATAGTCTCCTAATTAGGACCTAAAATAGATAATTATAAAGTCTGCTTTTTAAAACAAAGAAAAGAAGCAATGGAATGGGTGGTTAGTATGTGCCAAGCAGGAAACTGTCAAAATATGAAATCTGATTTGAAGCTTGTGACATATAAACGCGCACACCAACCTGATCATTTCTTTAGCGTTCATGTAAACACTATTTTCAGATTTATCAGTCAATGGCTGGAAACGCCACGCGTTGATGATGCATGCTGGGCAGAGCGGAGTAAATGCAACCAGAACATGCATAAAAACACCTTTTACAAACCAACAACAAACGTTTTATTAAAGTGCAATCTAATAAATTACCAATTCATCTAATACCAATAAATATGAAGTGTCTGTATAATATGTGTTATTTGACTGAATTCTAGAAGCTTGGTTACAGTTTTTTCCAATTGCTAACACACTAAAATGACATGGACAGCTCAATTATTTAAACTGACACACAGAGAGCAAAACCTCTTCTCAAGTCTCCAAAACTCTAAACACATTTTCTGCTTTACACACATTTTGCAATTCAAAATGGCACTTTTTAAATGCACTAAACACGGTTCTCTGCATAAGACACAACAATCTGACATAAAGTCACATGTTTGCCATTTCAAAACACTGCCATTTAAAATGACACTATATGAGCTAATTGGTTAATACATGTGCCACGGCCACACACTTCAATGGTTAATGGTTAACACTTCAATCAGGATGTAAGCACTATGAAAAGACCACTGGTGAGCACCTTTTTTTTTACAACAACAATGGAAGACGAGGAAGAGGAGGAGGAAGAGGAAAATAAAGAGGAAGAGGAGGAGGAAGAGAAAGAGGAGGAAGAGAAAGAGGAGGAAGAGAAAGAGGAAAAGTAAGAAGAGGAAGAGTAGGAGGAGGAAGAGAAAGAGGAGGAAGAGAAAGAGGAAAAGTAAGAAGAGGAAGAGTAGGAGGAGGAGGAAGATGAGGAAGAGAAAGAGGAGGAAGAGAAAGAGGAAAAGTAAGAAGAGGAAGAGTAGGAGGAGGAAGAAGAGAAAGAGGAAAAGTAAGAAGAGGAAGAGCAGGAGGAGGAGGAAGAGAAAGAGGAGGAAGAGAAAGAGGAAAAGTAAGAAGAGGAAGAGCAGGAGGAGGAGGAAGAGAAAGAGGAGGAAGAGAAAGAGGAAAAGTAAGAAGAGGAAGAGTAGGAGGAGGAAGAGAAAGAGGAAAAGTAAGAAGAGGAAGAGTAGGAGCCCCTAGAAGAGTTATTTTCAGCATGGCGGTGGAAGGTATACGACCGGCAGCCATTTGTGCGCATGCCTCTTGTGCAGGCTATGGAAGAGGCATGAGGAGATTGCTGTGGGTGTGATTCAGGGATGGATACGGCACTCAAGGCGCTTCCCTCGATGTCTGGCAAGGGAAGATATTGCCTGTGATGTGGCCTGACCCAGCTGTGCGGCAAGATGCTGCCTAATTATTTTTCTTGCCTTTTTTTAATATATTTATTTTTTCTGCAATTTTGTTTTTCAGTTTACTGTTTTTTTGTGAGGATATTTTTGTTCAGGCCAATGTAAATATATCTGCTGTGCATATGTTGCACTGACTTGTTTGGTGAAAAAAAAAAAAAAAAAAATGTTTCAACAGCATGTGTGTGTATCTGCAAATATTTCTGTCATGTGAACAATCTGAAGAATTTTCTACAATTTGAAGTATTTTTGTATTATAGCAAAGCATACTAAAGATGAGAGTGCTTTTCATTATGCCCAACAGTGTGTAGTTGGTTAGACAAAAATCTGGTAATATGAATTAAGTGTGTACCATTTCGTGCAAAAGTTTGATTTTGATAATGGTATATGTAGTTTTGGTTGCAGTGCTTCATTTTGCAGGAGATATGAGGTATTTTGCAGTTTGGGTGTGTGGTTTTGTGAATTGTGTTAAGTATTTTGATAAAACCAGACTAGTTTGCAAAATTGTGTGTTAGCAATTGGAAAAAACTGTAATCAGACCAATATTTGACTTTTAGTTTTTAAACATGGCATTAAAAATGTCTACAACTTTATAAAACTGATCCGAGATCAAGTAATATAGTAACATACAGACACTGGTTCATGGGTTCACAGCGGTTCACGGAGATCATCGTCCCACGAACCATTGAAAAGGAAACGTTTCAAAACAGTTATGATGCAACATGACTTTGTCAGCGTGATACGCACTCCGAATCACTGGTTCGAAACAAATGATTCTCAATGGTTTTGAAAGCACCCATCACTACTTGCAATTGCTACAAAACTTGCCCAGCAACAAACATGCCCCATCACAGAATGTCACTTCTTTCAAGAACATATTTGAGCTTCCAAAGTAATGGAGTCCAGCTCAAGCTCGAGGAACACCGGTGTTCTGTGTGTTCAGTGTGTGTTCAGTGTGTGTTCAGTGTGTGTTCAGTGTGTTCAGTGTGTTCAGTGTGTGTTCAGTGTGTGTTCAGTGTGTGTTCAGTGTGTTCAGTGTGTTCAGTGTGTTCAGTGTGTTCAGTGTGTTCAGTGTGTTCAGTGTGTGTTCAGTGTGTGTTCAGTGTGTGTTCAGTGTGTTCAGTGTGTTCAGTGTGTGTTCAGTGTGTTCAGTGTGTGTTCAGTGTGTGTTCAGTGTGTTTTCAGTGTGTGTAGTGTGGGCAAGTTATTCCTTTAAATACTGTTAGCTGAGGAGCAGTGTAATGACTCTGAGACGGAAACACAGATGAATGAGCGGGATGAAGAAAAGGACCAATGAAAACAAGCTAAAAATAGAGGGAGGGAAAGAGAACGAGATTGTTCACAGAATGTATCAGAGCCTCCGCCTCTTCATCTGAGATTAACAAGTGTCTGTCCCGAGAGTGTGTGGGAGAGCGGTGTCCCTCAGTGATGTCGGGGGGGTGGACGAGCAATATTCTCCTATAAAACAAGCAAATGGATTAGCTCGAATTGATTAAAGTTTATTTAAAGCATGAGTACAAGTGGCAATATTTCATAAGTGTTTATGCGATATTACCACACGGTGAGGCGCGTGCGTCAACCGCTAGAGATGCTGGATTCAGTATTTCAGACTTTATTGCATGTAACATTAATGGATCACATCATATAAAATGATAAGTGTTATATGATGTGAAGCAGCTGCTTCTGTGTTGATGCCACAAATATTTATATCAAATTGATAACTTTTGTTTTGCTTCTCTTTTTTCAGAATGTTTTTTCATATCATTTGTAAATATGTGATTTATTTCTTGATTATTGGAAGTAAAATAAGTATATCATTCAATTACATGATATACAATTACTCAACACATTTGCCTGGCCAGTTTTGACACATTGCATTTAGTTATTTAAACGTTAACGTGTACAGTACTGGTCAAAAGTTTGGAATAATTCAGGTTTTTTTAATGAAAGAAGTGTCTTATGATCACCAAGGCTACATTTATTTTATCAAAAATACTGTAAAAACAGTAATATTGTGAGATACTTAAATTATATAATTTTTTTTCTATTTGAATATATTTATAAAAAAGGTTTATTTATTTGATGGCAAAGCTGAAATTTTCAGCAGCCATTGCTTCAGTCTCCATGTATCACTTGATCCTTCAGAAATAATATATATATATATGTATATGTAATTTTATATTCTCAGTTGTTATGTATTAGGCCCCATTTACACTGCATGGTTCAAGTGACCCAAATCCGATTTTTTCCTCTCATGTGGCACAGATCTGATACGACTGGTGAACGTGTAAGCAGGAAAAAAACGCATGGATTCTGATTTTCTCAGATCGGATTCAGGCCTCACTCATATGTGGTAATAAATCGGATATGAATCAGATACGTGCATTTGCGTGTGCCGTGTAAGCAGACAAATCGGATATTCCCCAGTAAAAGTGACGTCAACTCAGGTGGACACCACCAACTGAGATCACATGACTTATTATACGCGCGATGGAGGACGAAGGATAAACACAGTGGAGCAATTTTCATGGTTTCATGTCTTTTGAGTGTTTGGGGTGAAGAGACAGTGCAGGCAAAAATGCAGGGTTGTTACAGAAATACATTTCACAAGACAGTTCACGAGATATGGGGAGGCACGGTTTTAAGCTCTCCTCTTTTTTCTCCGCCGTACGAGACCAATGTTTTGCTGACTTTTTTGCTGATTTCTCAAAATATTGTGGAAAGCAAAACACTGGATAATTTTATTCGCATCTGCATCCATTGCATTTCGTGCTGTTTAACTTCCTTTTCCGGGTCAGAACGTCTACATTTGGTAGTTTCGGCAGTTTATAGTGTAAATGCAAAAATCGGATACGAGTCACTTTTAAAAGATGATGTAAGCGGGTCGTCAAAAAAATCGGATATAGTCAGAAAATCGTCTTTGGGCATCAAGACCTGCAGTGTAAATGCAGCCTTAGTTTGCATCTCTTTGAATATTGTCTGATTGCACGAAACCTTCCTGCGTCCCTCTGGTCGTGTTGTTGTTGTGTAGATGAACAGCACTCATGGGAGTTTGTGAGTGTGTGTGTTTGCACATATCCATTATTCACCAGCAGGCTCTGTGCATGTACAGTCATCTCTTCAGGGCATTATGGGTGCTCAGGGGTCCACTCGAGATGGCCCTTGAAGAGATCCTGTGATGAGTTGGGTCTGTGTCCACACGTGAGGACTCCTCCATCGTCCTTGTCCACTCACGAGCGCTGCGGAGGACTGTGGCGTGTGGCTCCCCTGCTGCCCTTCTTCATTTCATTGGCAGTAATTCTGTAGAAATTTGAAGCATCTTAATCAAGGAGGTCTTGTGCTTCTGTCGTGAGATGCATGAGGAGAAGGATAGAGATAAAACCAGTTTGGTGAATGGCTAGAAGGCATTTGACACCAGGGCCATGTGGAAAATGAGCTCTGGCTGGGAGAGGTAATGACTCACAGAACAGAAGAGCTTGTTTCTGTTCGCCATGCCCTCCTGGACACACACACACACACACACACACACACACAGACAGATAGAGAACTTGATTCTCTCACAGGATATGTAGCACACCATGACATATTCTAACGTGTGTGTGTGTGTGTGTGTGTTTGGAGAAACCAGACACTTGTACCTGGTTGTTTCTTAAATTTTTGGTCATTTCATGGGTTCATGTTTTTTTCGTCTTTCTTTTTTTCATTAAAATGGACTTGTAAACCTCTTTTTATATGCGGCAATAATTTATTTTGCTTCTTTTGTACAGATGATTATTGTTTTACCCAGATTTTCAATCTTAAACTATGAAAATCCATTATACAAATATATAAAATTGCATGCAAATGTTAAAAAATTTGGGGTCAATATTAAGATTGTCTTAATGATTTTAAAGAAGTCTCTTTTGCTCACCAAAATGGAATTGATTTGATTAAAAATATCTTCTTCTTCTATAAAATTGTGCTATATGACATAGCATATACACTTTTTTTTTCAAATGTCCCACCACGGTCCCTCACTCTCAGTCCCAAGCATCATCTCCACTATAAACCTGAAGCCTTTTCCTAATACTTTTTTTTCTCTCCAAATGTAACGACAATGAGCTTGAGATTTAATATGAGATTTGATGTGTGAAGAAAACCTTCTCTAAAGTCTACTTTTGTTATGCGTGAATTAAAGCTGGAATTTTGTCAGATTATGCAAAAAGTTTTAAAATATTAGCCTGTGTATTTAGAATGCATAAAATGCTAGTTGTCAAGCATAACAAAAAGTTCCGTGTTTTTCTTCCACAATGTTGTTTTTCACCACATTCTCAGAATGTCTCGGATCCAGCGTTTCACCATGAGAGCCAAAGGATAACACACTGACTGGAGGCAGGGTTGTGTTGGACCATCTTTACTGTGGTGGAAAGGCCAGATTTGGCACCTCTTCATGCTGGTGTAAAAAAAGGAATGGTTTTGTAAAAATAGTCGAGAAAATGAGAAACCACAAACATTGCACATATAGGTCTCCTTCAGCTGTTCGCGGATGTGAGATCGACAAACGTCTGCATTCACATTCATGTCGTTTTCATTTGCAGTGAAACATTACCCTTCAGTTCAGCTCTACCTTTTTTTCATGCATCTTGTGACCGATTCTTCTGAGTAATGCAATTTGAAAATGTAGCAGACAGTTTCAGGTACATACAAAGTCGAGCAGCTGAGGTTAGATGCGTATTTAAGGACGAGAAGATGTCCGTACTGTACAAGCGTGACACGCACGCACATTCTCATTCATCCACGAACTGTGGCTATTTTCTCTGGGAGACGAGTGATATGTTGCTTTATTAATTGCTCTTGAAATATTAAAAGGCTCCATCACGCATGAAATATTAATTCTTTTTCGCTTAGATCATCGCCCCTAAATATTTCCTTGTATTGTTGTGCATCGGGTGAGGGATGTGGCGTGGGAAGGGGAAGACAGCGGAGTAAACAGAGACGCCGGCCCTGAGTGATAAAGACCCAGCATTCCTCTCTCTGCCGTCCATCCATCTCTCTCTCTCTCTCTCTCTCTCTCTCTCACACACACACACACACACACACACTCTCTCTCTCTCTCTCTCTCTCTCTCTCTCTCTCTCTCTCTCTCCCTCTCTCTCTCTCTCTCTCTCTCTCTCTCTCTCTCCCTCTCTCTCTCTCTCTCTCTCTCTCTCTCTCTCTCGCTCTCTCTCGCTCTCTCTCTCGCTGTCTCTCTCTCTCTCTCTCTCTCGCTCTCTCTCTCGCTCTCTCTCGCTCTCTCTCTCCCTCTCTCTCTCTCTCTCTCTCTCTCTCTCTCTCTCTCTCTCTCTCTCTCTCTCTCTCCCTCTCTCTCTCTCTCTCTCTCTCTCTCTCTCTCTTCATGTGAGCGGTATTCATCTAAATGCTTGATTCATACAGAACTGTGTTTAAAAAATCCAATATTTGAGGTTGGCAAGTAATTACTCGTCTGCAACTGATCTATTAATATTGATTAGGAAAAGTTATCAAATATTTTTTTCAATAGAGACTAGATTTTGACGTTTTTATTTTAAGTTGCCCCCAAAATGTATTTACTTAATTGATCGTATATTATCCTTGTCAGGTGTTATTAAAAATATACATACATTTTTATTATTTCCTCACTATTATTTATTTATGTTATTTACACATTAAAATATAGTAAAACAGCTTTCGAAGAGGATTTCACTGTTGACTTTGATACAGTCACATTGAACTGTAATATTATGTGCAAATGCTTAATTGTTTAAGCCCCTAAATATAAGCAGTAATAATGATAATGCTTATCTTAGAAAACACTACAAATAATAATGCCTTTTTTAGATAATTGAAAACCTCCGGTGTAGTGTTTCATGCTTACAGGGTTTTTAATGTCTTTGTCAGATCGTCATTCGGAATAGGCCACAAGGCTTCTACGATGACTGATAAAATGTCCTTTCCACAGCGCCGCTGGAATCTGATAAAACTCTTCAAATCTATTTTCGGTAGCAATTATTGTGTCTTGTGTGGCTTCCCTGTGCGTGTGTGTGTGTGTGTGTGTGTGTGTGTGTGTGTGTGTGTGCGTGTGTGTGTGTGCGCGTGTGCATCTGTGTGTGTGTGTGTGTGTGTGTGTGTGTGCGCGCGCGTGTGAGTGTGTGTGTGTGTGTGTGTGTGTGTGTGTGTGTGCGCGCGCGTGTTAGTGTGTGTGTGTGTGTGTGTGTGTGTGTGCGTGCGCGCGTGTGTGTGTGTGTGTGTGTGTAGGTAGGGGATTTAATAGTTCCACTGAGGTGTTAAGCAGTGCCATCATCACGGAGAACACCACAGCTCCACGCCAGTGCACAATGCCCTTGATTTCTTCAATGTGCCTGTGTGAGTGAATGAGTTTTGGAGAATAACAGGGTGAGCGTGTGAACCACACTCCATTATTTTAATTACAACATATTTCAGCGACAAAGAAGCCTTCGGTGCTGTGTGTGTATGTGTTGCTGCACACACAGAAGGGTTTGTGCAAATGCTCTAATGAAGAAGACACTATACAACACACAGGCAGTGACGGGCGGCTGGCGCAACTAAAGGTCCTTGCACACGGACTCCAACATTTGCACACGCCACCTAGTGTTAAGTAGTGTTCATGACATGAATGTTGATATGCCTTTAAGATGACTTCTTCTATGGCGTACGTTATTGAATGCGTGCTGTTGTTTTGTGAGCGCGCACGCACAGTGAGAGTGAGAATGATGGCCGCTCTATCGCTGACTGCTGTTTTATTATTGTCTTTACTTCCACTTTGATTTGTAGCGTGTTCAGAGTGTTTTATTTTCCCTGGTAACATTCGCTCTTTGACATGGATGTGAAGAGTGTGTTTAACTGAAAGGAAACAACTAGCTATAAAAAGACTCGTGCACTGTCTTTCCTATTCTTCATCTGGGAAGACTTCAAACTCTCTGACAGACGTTACGACCTCACGTTGTGTCAATCACATCGACACACCTCCTGCGAAACTTTCGTCCGGCATAAAAAAAATCTGATCAGATTTTCTGCATTTTTCGCATCCGTAGCAAGCATCTTGAGAAGTGTTTTGACAATTCAGAACCACTGAATGACGAATACAGAAAAACACATGTGAAAATTTCAGACTCGTTGTGCGGGGACCTTAACGGAAGCCACTAGTGAGAGCTAAACCTCACTCCCCCGATCTCAAGAGGCACACGGGACTAATGCTAGAGACCGCCATCTTTAGTGTCCTTGTCAAAGCCCATGCCGGAGACGCTGGGTCGAGTCCTGCTCGGGGAACCGGTACAAGTATGGATCAGCTTCAACTACAATGGCACATCTTGGTTCTGTGAAACAGCCGTGTTAAGGCCATTACACACTGAGTCCGAAATTTTCGTATGCGTTTTTCGTATTCGTGATTCGGTGGCTCTGAATGGTCAAAACACCATTCGAACACCATTGAAACTGCTTGCTACGGATGCGAAAAACGCCGAAAATCGAACCCGTTCCGATTTTTTTTATGACGGACGAACGTTTCGGAGGCGGTGTGCAAGCGTGATTGACATAACGTGAGATCAAAAAATTTTTTTTTACGTGCGAAAATTTCGGACGCGAATTTCGGACTCAGTGTGCAATGGCCTTTACTCATGAGAAGCATCCGGTTTCAGGCCTTCCCACTCTCTAAGGTCTCTCCAGAGCTGGAAAGCTTTTATAATATTAATGCGGGTCTTAAAGCCAATCGTAACCCAATGATATTCCTCTGACATTTTCCTCTTTGGTAACATCTCAGGCATCTCTCTTTCTATAGTGTCCGGCTTGCTCTCTCTCTCGCCTCCCCTTCACGAGTGTGTGTGTGTGTGTGTGTGTGTGTGTTGTGAACAGGCTACGAGAGTGTTTTGGTGCTTGGTCTGATTGGCCCGAGACACTTTTTTTTTTCTCCTATTTACACAGCTAGGACTATGTACAAGCACAACACACACACAGAGCAGACATCTTCCAAATAGTCACAAAATTGTTTGGGTGTTGATTTCTATTGTCAACAGCATTTCTCATAAATCTCATAAAGTTCAGTAACTATTTAATGTCCTGCTAAATAAACAAATTAGATGTTCACTAATAATAAATAATAATAAATATGTTCACTAATAAGACATTTGCATAACGACTGTTCCTTGTTGTGTTGTGGTTTTGTCTATTGATTGCTCAGATTACTTCATTTTTCCATTTATGGTTGCCATGGAAACGCATACTTCCAAGTCCAAGGATGTGAACAGCTCAGAGTAGGTTGTCATCTAGTAATTATGGTAATTACTGTAATTACGACATGGCGTGAACGCAGCATTACTGTTAGGTCTTAAGTCAATGTGAATTGACAATCACAAAACATTTTATTTCCATGATGTGTCATTTGTTGTAGTGAAATAGGATATTCAATGAGAACAGATTTAGGACCGGCTTTATTTTGTCCATCTGGATTTGATTGGATTGTGAAAACTAAAAGTGGGAATTACTTATTACCAGCACCAAATGTGCAAAAAAAGAACTTTTATTACTTTATGTAATATTTTGAACCAATTTTCTTTGGAATAACATGCAACTATAAATCATTCATAACAATACAGACCTAAATAAATGGGCTTTTTTTTAATACTTGTTCTTGGTCTTGAATAATCGTTTATCTGTACATGTTATTTGAAAGGAAAATATTTATATTTATATATTTTTTAACAGTTTTGTTTGAACAGTTTTCTGCACCTTACATTTTTGGGGTTATTTCTGGAATTCGGTGCCTTTGTGTTCCAATGTGAACAATATCAATTTTAAATCTGTAGTCATAAATAACACCATTTGAACTCTAATCATATTGAAGTTGATTAAAAAAAAACAAATTGAGACATTTTACAGCATTTTATACAGCATTTCACAGCACTATATATCATATATTTCATGATAAATGGTGCTCTTGATTTTTCATTATTTATAAAAAAAACTTTATATATAGGATATATCAGTAATTATTCTCTCTAATGTATAGAGTTTTTTTTTCAATGATCATATTTATTTTAACAATTATAATAAAGTTTTTAGTGTCTCTCAAATTATTGTCCACTCTTTTATTTTTGATTATTTGACTTTTCTCAACCAAATTTCCAGTATTTCCTCACAAAATAATGTTTCACTCAAAAATCATGACAAAACAGAGATTAAGATGGGTTGCCAACCCAAGAAATAAAAGCGTTTTTGTTCATCTTGAACCGCCGTATCAGGCGTTAGTAAAGGTTGTGATTGTTCCCTTTGGGTGCCAGTGTGACAATCTGCCCAACGTTACATTCACCTGTCATAGGAAAGATCCATGGGTCGTGACCTGAGGTGGACCTCTCGGTGTACGCTGGGAAGTTCATTAGACAGGGTGACCGGAGGTCGAGAGTGTCACGGCCATTTGTCCTGACTGGAGCTCCACGCTGAGCCGCTGATGGAGAACGGTCAGTCCGACGGCTCTCTGCTGCCCCTCCGCTGGACAGGATTTATCACCCAGCCCACAGGCCAATGACAGCCATGATGAGAGCCACGAGAACCATCCGTCACACGGGCCCGGACATCAACAACCATGAGTGTGTGTCTCAGAACACAAAGAGGAGCGCGTAGCCTCGTGTTCACAGCACAATACACAGCCGGTTTCACTTTAATTCTGATGGTCCCTTTAACACATTCTGTTGACTATAAGTAACGTTGCTCCTACACTCTCATTAGAGTGTTAGTAGAGTATTAGTAGACTGGTAGGGTTAGGGTTAGATTAAGTTTTAAGATTAAGTCAAATTAAGTAGTTGCAAAATGACTTCTAGTCAGTAGAGTGTCTGTTGGAGGACCATCACAGTAAAGTATATGCAGATATAAAGCAGACAGTCTACTGAATGAATGAATGAATAGTTTTTATTAATGTGTCTTGCATACTACTGTATGCCCAGCTCTAATAGGCTTGTAAGACACCAATACCCCCAACAATACTACTAATACTCCAATGAGAGTTAGTTGACATATAGTTGCAAAGTTACTTATAGTCAATAGTACGTTCAAAAGGGACCATCAAAATAAAGTGTTACCGAATTGCCTCATCTAAAAACGGCCATCACTGCATTCGTAAAGTCTACGTTCCATTTTACAGCCAAAACACATAGTAAATGCATTAATAAAACATCTCATAGAGGAAAATATCTCACGGGAAGAGCAAGGTCATGCGTTCTGTTTTTTTGCCCTTTCAGAACTTTACCGGGCTTCCCGGCTTCATCTTCAGCATCATCTAATGATCGGACTGGTAATTTACTGCGCTCACGCTCCTCCATCCATCTGTGCCCTGGGTGGCCGGTTGGCATGAGTGATGTGCCGTGGCGCTGTAGCGCTGGGACACGGGCGGCCAGGTTCACACCTTTTAATTCCTTCCTCTGATGTATTAGCTTGCCGGAAACCAATTCTGGTTCTCGAATTGAGCTCTAAATCATCGAATCACTCCGTCGGCCACCTGCAATTTATTACGCCGTCGGATGAAAAAGTAAATATATTATGGATGTAAATAAATTAGAGGTTTGTGATCACGTAACTAAATATTGTATCGACAGGTGTTGTTATTCCAGGCTTTGAAGGAGGTGATTGATGAAAAGGGTTTTCTCTGCCCTCAAGGCGTCTTTGAAGAGAATCTGTCGTTAGCTTTATAAAACAGCCCTGGACAGCAGCGTCGCGTGCCCTGACCGAGTCCCCGCACTGTTCTCAGTGAACCGGGGAGGAATTCTATATGGATATATGGATATATGGATATGGATATGGATATGGATATGAAGAGTTCAGATGCAAAAGCCTCTAAGTGCCATCTGAAATGTTTATCAAGCTCGTATATTTAAGGTCAGTAATTTCACTTAAATGACAATTAATAGGTAACTCTCATTGTCATTTAAGTGAAATTACTGAACTTAAATATACGAGCTTGATAAAAATGATCATTCTAGAAGAAAATTTCAGATGGCACTTAGAGGCTTTTGCATCTGAACTCTTCATATGTATATGTACATTCAATATGTATATGTATGTATATATAATATATGAATATGTATAAATTTGTTTAAATTCGTTTAATCTTTGTTTTCATCTATAGTGACATATTACATACTATATACATATTATTGCATTATATCATATATTATTTATTGTGAAACATTTACACATAATGGTAATATTTGCTGCATGTATTATACTTTTTTCCCAAATCATGGAATAAAGTAGTTAGTCATATATACATATATATATATATATTAACAGAAAGAAAGAAAATCATAATAGTCCTAAAAATAGGCTAAATTTTCTTTAAGCAAATTATCATTTCTTTTTTTTTCTTTTGATTTTTGGGTTATAATCATGACCCAGACATTCTTCACATTTTTTTTAAAGATTAATCTAAAAAAGTACATTCTGCAAACAAAGATCGAAACTGTATTGAGATATCAAAATTAAATTTGTAAATGGGGCATAATTTTCTTTTACAACCAAAACACATAGTAAATGCATTAATAAAATATCTCATAGAGACAAATATCTCCTGGGAAGAGGCCAAGGTCAAGGCCAAGGCTTTCTGTTGATTTATTTATGTATTTGCCCTTTCAGAACTTTACCGGCTTCATCTTCAGGATCATCTGATGATCGGACTGGTGATTTACTGCGCTCACGCTCCTCCATCCATCTGTGAAAACTTTCTTCTTCTTTTTATCCTCCTTTGAAACTGGCGTGAAATCGGACCTGGTCTTGTTTTTTTGTGAGATTCACCCTTTTATTTTCAAATGAGCTTTATTGGCAAACCCTGAGTTAAGTAGGCAAACTGTGGAAAACAAACATTAGCAATCATTAGGAGAAGTCTGGCTCTGCCGTCTCACGGGAGACTCGTCCAACTCTCGACAACTCGTGTGTGTGTGTGTGTGTGTAAGTGTGTGCGTGAGGAGAAAAGTGCCTGGAATATAGAGGAGAGGCGCTACACTCCCCATTAAAATAGAGGTGTGGGCACATAGTGCGAAAGATGAAAAAAACGCTGTATCATCCCTCCAAGCAGAGCGAAAGAGTGAGAGAAAGCAGGGATGAGAGAAGGAGCGAGAGAGGCTGTCAGGGCCTGTCAGGGTAGCAGCGGTCCTGTCAGATCGACACGAGCCCAGCTGGCCCTTCGGTGGCCCGCCGTGTCACTGTCAGCAGGAGCGGCTGGTGGGCTTGTCACCGTGGAAACTGACAGCTGGGATCCCGGGCCGAGCCGGAGCAGATCTGAGTCCACTCACCTCCACAACACCAGCACTTCATTATCCGCTCGCTCCATCTCCCCGGCCCACTGTCGCAGGACGCTTCTACACCACTGCCGGAACTTTTAGGGCTTTTAGTGCTTTTGCCATGTTGACACTTTTGAGTTGTACTTGATTAATGAGAAATGTTGCAAACCGGATCTGTAATATCAGATTTAAAGGGATAGTTCGCTTTGAAATTAATTTTTGGTATGTTTTAGCTTACCTCGAGGGTATCCGAGATGTGGGTGTCTTTGTTTCCGCAGTAGTTTCAATTTTGATATTTTTAGGTCAAACCGTTCTTAAAAACGATATAAATACTGTTCGTTTTCTCACACAAACCGCTCGTTTCGTGTCTTAGGCCATCAATGTGTACTTACATTTACGAGTCATTAAATCATGTTTAATGTGGACTTCTCTGTGATGCTCTTTGAGGTGGTGACCATAGACCTGCACTATATGACTGACAGACAACAACGGTTTGACCTAAAAATATCAAAATTGAAACTACTGTGGAAACAAAGACACCTACATCTTGGATGCCCTTGAGGTAAGCTAAAACATACAAAAATGAATTTCAAAGTGAACTATCCCTTTAAGTGTGTAGAAGCACATTTTATTATATTACTGTATATTATATTATATTATTAATGTAGCTCAAGATTATTATAAAGTTTTGACAGCTGAAAAATAAATTAATTGTAATTTGAAACATGCAGGATAATTAAATAGCTATAAACAAACAACTTCTTGACACAATAGTTTTCTTCCATGCATTGAAGTATTTCCTATGTACAGAGTGATGGGGAAAATGTAGATGGGAGGAAAAAACATATTTCAATTCAACTTTTGCGTTATCTTTTGCATTCACTGGCAAAACTTTTGCGCTCCCCTGAGAAGCGTTGTGTCTGCTCCTAAAGTATTTATGCTCTTGCTAAATTTTGCATATTTTTTTGTCCATTACCATGTTTCCTAAGGTGCTCTGTACACATGAAACAGGATTTATTTACATCACAGATAGGGACCATGATTTGCTACTCCCTGGTTGGTTGCCAGTGTTGCTGAGGGAGGGACGTGCTCATTCTAGACAGCATTTGATTGGACAAAAATACGTGTAGTACAAGATGAGTCATCAATATTTTAGCTCTGTTGTCGCAGAAAGGAAAGATTGTTGTAGGCCTATACGTAACATCTGAAAGTGAGTTTAGCCAATGTTTAGGAGTACACTAACAGCTTAGCTTCAAAGCTAATAGACATTAGCCCTTTCCACACAGTAATCCCAGTAAACATTTACTAGAATGACTTTCTGGTAAATTCACAAATATGCTTTTCACACAAGCAACCGTGTTCTGGCTTTTTACTGTTAAGAGACCATTCACTCTTCAGCACCAAAACACTGGTAAATTCTGTGATGTCAGTCATTGGTCATTATCTTTAAATGCTGCGTCGTTCGCCCGCGTCGGGAGAAGCACTTTCTGCCGTTTTCTCTCTGTTCAGTTTGACAACATTTTTGAGGGACTTTGGAGGGACATGATCACGTAAGGGGGCGATCACACAGAACATGTTTTTGCTCTTAACTCTTTCCCCACCATTAACGGAAATTTCGGGCTTTCAGTGTTTTTAGTGTTATACAGTAGGGGGCGCTATGACACATCTTCTGAAAGAGTACTGAATCTCCTGATCAAAACACACGGGAAGAAGCAGCAGAAACTAGCGATAGCATATGTAAGCAGATGCATATGTAAAATAACGTGATCATCAACATTAAACTGCATATAAATCAAAACTCCCTATCATTACCAAATGAAACGTCGACCCAGGACGAGCGACAGGACTGAAGCGTTGGGGTGTTCATGGACTCGATCGACTCCATCTGTGTTTTAATGATCATTCTGAATCCCATCTGGATATAGTTTTTGACAAAACTGCAATTTTCTCAGCTTTTTGCTCAAATAGTTTTTTTTTTTAATGAAACATATCCACATTCAAGTGTTTATAAAAAAAGAATGTATTAAGAATTTTAAAAAATTGTTTAAAAGCAGAGGGTCTGTTCTTTCTTTTAATATATTTCATGTTCAGATATTCATTCAAAAAAATATTCTGGGGGCCATGAAAATTTTGTGAAAATGTCCAAAAAGGCCGTTCTGGCTGGCAACTTTTTAAATAAACGCTGTCGGGGAAAGAGTTAAAAACATGAGACGCGCATAATAGCATCTGATGATAAATGAAAAATAAGGCAGCTGTGAGATGCAGCGCAATGGCCAAAGATGTCCATCTATTCTAGTGCATATTTATTTACAGTGCATAGAAAACTAAAAGCAGCGGAACTTACTGTAAACAGCGCAGATTAATCATGTCATCTCCATAAGAACTTCATTATTGGCCCACGAACTTCCTATGTCCGTGCGTTTGGGCGTTGGACGGGCTCATACCGGTGATCGTCATCTTTGTTCACGCAGCATCATACTGGTAATTTACTGCTATTTTTCTTTATACTGGTAAATTGCCAGAACCGATTTACGTGCATTTTGAAAAAGTCCTGTTCACACATGATCGGTAATTTTTGGTAATGAATGGTCATTTATTTACCTGTAATTTACCAATAAAGTCTATATGTGTGAAAGGGGCTATTGTATAAGAGCCACAAAACATTCATTTTGATGTCACAGGATAGGTCAAGATTAGCACAGAGGAAAACTCTCTCTCTCTCTCTCTCTCTCTATCTCTCTCTATATATATCTCTCTCTCTATCTCTCCCTCTCTCTCTTGTGGCAGGAACGGATGATGCTTTAACTGCTGATGAATAGAATAAACAGCATGTTTGTGTGGAGGTACACGTGCGTGGTGTAGGCCGGAGGGTGGGGGTGCTTGACGTCGGCCCCAAGGCGGCATGATGAACTGCAGCGATGTGGCTGCGACCCTCCTGTCCTTGCGCGATCTCCCCGGTGTAATTAAAGCTCTTAAAGATGAGAAATCACTCACCTTTAATTAATCAATGTGCCTCAGATGGGCCTGACTCGAGGGAGACGCCAGAGCTGGAAATAAATGGGTGTGGATGTGTTTGGGACTTAAAAACAGACCACACACATATAAACACACTTTTACTCCGGCAGCATTTAGTCATTTTTATTCTCGTGTGCGCGTAAGCATGCTAGGCTAATGCGAACACACTTGCAGCTTCTCGCACACATTTATCTCACGCGCAGCCGCACACAGGTAGTTTCATTTAGCAGATGTTTGGCTCTGTTAATGACCCATTTGTGCACAGCGGATTTGGGATTATCTCTCATGCGCAAACTAGCACTGAACATGTGGATCAAATTAGCGTAATCTCACCCGGCAAATCCATGAAGGAATTAGGATTTGCTGCACTCTGATCACACTCAAACTCAGCCCGACCCGAGGGCCACGGTTCGACGCCCGACCCGAGGGCCACGGTTAGACGGCCCGACCCGAGGGCCACGGTTAGACGGCCCGACCCGAGGGCCACGGTTAGACGGCCCGACCCGAGGGCCACGGTTCGACGGCCCGACCCGAGGGCCACGGTTCAACAGCCCGACCCGAGGGCCACGGTTAGACGGCCCGACCCGAGGGCCACGGTTCAACAGCCCGACCCGAGGGCCACGGTTAGACGGCCCGACCCGAGGGCCACGGTTAGACGGCCCGACCCGAGGGCCAAGGTTCGACGGCCCGACCCGAGGGCCACGGTTAGACGGCCCGACCCGAGGGCCACGGTTCGACGGCCCGACCCGAGGGCCACGGTTCGACGGCCCGACCCGAGGGCCACGGTTCGACGGCCCGACCCGAGGGCCACGGTTAGACGGCCCGACCCGAGGGCCACGGTTCGACGGCCCGACCCGAGGGCCACGGTTAGACGGCCCGACCCGAGGGCCACGGTTCGACGGCCCGACCCGAGGGCCACGGTTCGACGGCCCGACCCGAGGGCCACGGTTAGACGGCCCGACCCGAGGGCCACGGATAGACGGCCCGACCCGAGGGCCACGGTTAGACGGCCCGACCCGAGGGCCACGGTTAGACGGCCCGACCCGAGGGCCACGGTTAGACGGCCCGACCCGAGGGCCACGGTTAGACGGCCCGACCCGAGGGAACACAGCGCTGTTCCTCTTGGTCTAACGTTAACTGTTACACTATACTAAACAGCATTAGGATGTTATTCTATTATTTCGTTTGCTATATGAAACTAGTAACGTTAATCTAGATCAACATTAGAATAACATACTGATCATATTCTAACATTTCATCATGTTGAGCTATATAACATTGATTTGTTTTATGCACATTTGCTCCCCTGTCTAATAAAGTATGTGCAAGAGCGGTGTCGCTGTCGAGTCGTGACTCGTGAAGCTCTGTCGAGTCCAAGTTAGTCGCGGACGCTAGCTCTCGGCGTCTCGAAAGATATTGATCTTCGTTTTAGTCCTCTTTTTGTCTCAAAGTCTGCTTGTCATGGTCCATAATGTTTGACCAAAACAACAACAGCGAGAGCGTCCTGCTAGGCACAACACAGTCGTCCGCGTCTGTCGCCGTGGTTACTATGGCATTACGAGCGGAAACCACAGACGGCGGAAACCGAGGGTAACGCGGATATGACGTCATCGACTCCCAGCCCCTGCTCACACGCCCCGTTTCATTGGTTAAAATCACAATTTTCTCACGATTCAAAAATAGTTGGAAACATTTGGAATATTGTAAGTTATCAACTTAACAAAATATATAACACTGGCCTTGTGATTTTGGGATATTTTAATGCAAAAATGTTGTCTGTCAATGTTGCATATTGTACCTTTAAATCAAAAAGAGAAATTAGAAAAAAAGATATTCTTGACAATAGCATGGACACCAGAAATATCAACCTACAGGAATAGTCCAATACAGATGATTTAGACAACCTTATGCATTATATATAATACACATTCCCAGCGGATGCATGAACTGATGAATGTTCACATTAAGCACAATCTAAGACACTTTGGATAAAAGCATCAATGAGCAGAAGTAAATTCATGGTTATTTCATGTCAAATGCAAGCCTCGTGAGAATGGGTCAAAAGTAAATTAAAGTTTTTTTTTCTTGTCAAACACAAGGTTAGTGAGAATGTGATCTCTCTCTCTCTCTCTCTCTCTCTCTCTCTCACACACACATTGCATAGTCAAGCACAGCATCTATTGATCATTAAACGCTTAGTGTTGTATCCCCCCATTATTACACGACACTTCATCGAAATGGCCAGCGCAATTAAAACCAGGCCGTGAGAAACATTTAGGCAGCGAAAAGAACTCTAAAGCACACATCGTCAGTTTCCCAAAAAACACAACCAAGGCCTCCTGTGTAGATGGCAGGCTGATTACTTTTCCCACAGAACACACATTCTGCAGACTTATTAGCTCGGAGCGTGTTTAATATGTGCCCTGCGGACGAGCTGTGGCGCTCTGGAGTTTACTAAACGGGGAGAGAGTGTTTGGAATAAAAAAACAGCAAAATGAGGAAGGGAGAGGGAAATTAGTAACATGGAGGCAGAAATATGGAAGCCAGAAATGCAGTTGAGGACCAAAGAAACAAGATGGCCCGATACTGCAAAAGATGGATAGACACTGCAGAACTGTATGTAGTGAGAAGGGGCGATCGAGAGAAGGGGAGAGGTGATCAGAAACAGATGAATATTTTAAATTGACAGAGTCGCTGTTCGGTGACGAGTTCGGTGCCAGTATTATCTCTCTTTCCCATCTCTCCTGCGAGTGTCCCGTGATGGATCGCTCCCCGCCCGGAACCGGCTGCTTTATTGCAGATGTTTAGCAGTCTATAATTGAAAATCCGAGGGGAAATTATTGTTCAATCTCTCTTGCCGAATACCGAGGCTATTGATCGGCTCACGGAGCAGCTGGAAGTATAAATGATCTAATCAGAGCACTCCGCATTGGTTATTCTGCATTTATTTCAACTTGAGCACAAGACAGAGACGTTCTATCAGAATAACTGTACGTCTCTTCTGACCGCTCTCTCCCTCCACAGAACTATAGGATTGAGGATGCTGACACAAACTCTCAAAGAGACCGGCCCTTTTGGCATGATGTGTGCTCCACTTTGCAGATTATGGAGTTTTTTCAAATTTCTTGGTTTGGAATATGTAAAAAAATATATATATATTATTTTTTTTTTTTTTTGCATTACCGGTAACACTTTACAATAAGGTTCATTAACATTAGTTAAAGTATTAACTAGCATGAACTAATAATGAGCAATGCATTTGTTACAGTATTTATTAATCCTTATTAATGTTAGTTAATACAAATACATGTTTCTTCATGTTACTTCACAGTGCATTAACTAATGTTAACAAATACAACCTTTGATTTTAATAACGTATTAGTAAATGTTGAAATTAATATGAACTCAGATTAATAAATGCTGAAGAAGTATTGTTCATTCTTAGTTCATGTTAACTAATGAGCCTTATTGTAAAGTGTTACCGCATTACCTTTAGCTCCAACAATGACAAAAAAAATGGTGTAGAAACAATTTTCACTCAGAAAACAAGTACAATTTTATAAAAACATGAAATAAAAATACTCAAATAATAACTCAATAGCTCAAATAGTATTTTCTTGTAAAACATACTCCAATAGTCTTTGTTTCAGGCCAATGATCTTTGAAAAATAAGTTTTAGAGTGAACAACCAAAGACAAAAATACACAAAAATGGAAAAAATTCAGTAATGAAATGTTCTGTGTTGCTCAAAGACACACAATGGTTCTGCTATGGCTTTGTTTCGAACTATTTTTGTTGACGAACAATAAAGCAAAAGCAGACAATATTATAAAAGACAATAGTCTAAAATTGAACTCACAATAGTAACTTCTTTTGAATTGTTATATAAAATCGACCACATTTGCAATTGTGCTGATATTCAGAAACCCATCACCCTTGTTCGTGTATTTTTGTTAAATGCATCATATGATATAAAGACATGACAGCACAGTTCATTTTGTTTTTACATAGCATTTAGGAGCAGTGCTTCTAAAATCAAAAGCTCTTTGTCTCAAAAACTGGTGTGAAAGGACTCTGGGTGGTCTATATCTCCTACTGAGCTAGCCTGTCCTACAGTTTGCGTTCGGGAAGATGGCAGCATTTCAAGACTAGTGTGAAACACAACTCTTAGCCTCCGCTCTTTATGGTGCCGTGGAGAACAAGACCTGTTGGCTTTACTTCATTTGGATTTTTCTCTCACATCTCGTCCTCTCTGCCTCTATCCTTGAGCTGGGACTGTTTCGAGGCAGCGAGATGCTTTCACAGAACGATCGAGTGAGCACGCGTGTGTGGTGTTAACAGGTTTATGCTGGGAACAGGATTAGTGTGGCTGTGTGAATGGAGAGTGAGTTACATTAAGTGTAAAGCAGCCCTGGGGTGGAGGACGACTCCTGCGAGCGGCTCTTTCTCTGTTCCACCGTAAATCCCACATTGTGCTCCAGATCCCGGCTCTCGACAACAGCTCTTCCCAGAGCTCGACTCAGCACGGACCCTTCCTCAACACACACTATCCTGACGTCAGGAGGGACATCCAGAAATGTTGTTCCTTGGTCCTGGGTGTGTTTGAGTATATGCAGAAAGACTCACCGTTACAAATCAGGTCATATCGCAGTTCAGATTCAAACCTGCGTTTCTCGCGTGAGCACCAAAGCTCATTGTTCTCAGCACTGCACCATGGGTCCAAAGAGATTAATGGGTTTCAAAATGGCTCTAGCTCCTTCTCCTGTTTTCTCTCTCTCCTTTTCCGCCCTGTCTTCTCCTCCTTTCACTTTTTTATTGTCCACCCTTTATCTGCTGTGAAGTGCATTACATGAGTGTCTATTGATTTATGTCAGTATAGTAAAGGAGTGGAATGCAGCAAGGGTAAACCTATTGCACTTCTCTTCTTTCTGCTCCATTGTGTGGCTTAATCTAACTCTGGTCTAATTACCTGTGTTAAAGAGCCGCTCGTACACAAGAAAGAAAAGACGCATCATTCGCTCCCCAAAGCTCCTGTAAAGGCAGGCTGTTTCATTTCAACGACCCACTTTACCCCCTCCCTCCAGCCTTTGTGAGTGGCTTCAGCTCCTACTAGTAAACGAGTATTAAACTGCAATACGTTCGACAGGAGGCAACGCCCCTGGAGCCCGTCTGCTGGGTTCATCTGCATCTCGTGAATATGCGCACCATTTGCTAATGTATGCAAATGGGATGTAAAAAATGTCAGTAATTGGCGGTGGACGGATGGCGATGCGGATCAGAGGCGTATCGGGCGGCACCGTGGGGTCTGAGGGCATTACAACAACACTTGCTCTGAGTGAAGACCGGTCCAGATAAACTCTACCAGCGGGGACATTCTCACATTTCTCTGTGAATGGTTTGCTATGTTATTTTGAATCATTTTTGAGCTGGTTTTGAGGAAAAATCTGTGGAATTATGTATGGTATATTTAAGTATGGTAAAATGTTTTACACAGATGTTTGAAGCACACTCTGCATTATAAAATGAACTAAAAATATGAATTAAAAGGGATAATTCACCCGCAAAAGGAAAATTCTGTCATCGGTTTCTCACCCTCAAGTTGTTCCAAATCTGTATGAATTTTTTTTCTTCTTCTTCTTCTGCTGAACACAAAAGAAGATAATTTTGAAGAATATGGGTAGCCAAACCCAGTTGGAAAAACCCTGATCTAGATGCTCTGATCTTTTGTTAGGAAGTATGTTCCTCTGGCCTAATCCGAACTCAAGTACATACTTTATAAACACGTGAACTTCAATCATCTGACCCACTCTCTAGTCCACTATACAAAATATAATTACTCCAAGAAATATTGTCTTTGTACTTTCTCCTTCTCCTCCAACTGCTTAATAACAGTAACCTAATTAATATCGCCCAAGGCCAGATGTATAGTTTATAGACCACTGAATGAAGAGGAAAGTAGATTTTAAAGGCCATTTCTCTGCGGAGCTTCTACCAATATCTCCATGAGCGATTTTGGCTGCATTTCTCATCAGATTGTTAGTTTCATTTTGGATCTTTATAATCTGAGAGAAGATATTATACCTTACGGCTCATATATAGATTTAGCTCCTCTGGAGTAAGATTCATGCCTCATCGATTCGTCTGGGGAAAGAATAAGACTCAACAAATGAAAAATAAAGTCCTGACAAATAAAGAAACCATCTGTGACTTTATGAGGCAGAAGTGGACGTCGGGTATTGGAGGAGAGTTACGGCTCGATGTGAATGGCAGCTACTCGGAGCTATGCGGGTCTTTCAATTAAACGGGAAGGCCAGGAAGGTCAGTAACTCTCGTCTCGGAAAGAGCACTGTCTTATTAAGACTACTTCAGATTGAGTGAGAGTGAGAACAGATTGAGAAAATGAAAGAGGGAGGGTGGAGGTTGGCCTGGTTGTTCAGCTGAAGAGAGCGAGAGTGAGTGAGTGGACACAGAGGCTGAAAATGAACCAAGCGAGTGGGAGAATAATTTGGCCGTCCCCAGTGTTCGTATGTTGACTGAAGGAAGGAGAAGGAATGGAGAGTGGAAAAGGCTGTAATTTCGGCTCTGGTAGATGTGCCTTTGGGAAAATCAGCCCAGCCTACAGTAGCCCTGCAGGCCCATAAATCACAGACGAGCTCCGGGCTCCAGAACCCTGTGGTGCTGACCCCACACTTCCCACACCATGTCCCAGTACTTAGATTTGGGTGCATCTCCATTCCAAGTGCATTCCACTTCACCCCAGTATATTTGCCCTTTGACGTGATTCACATTTGGATTTCATGCAACACTTTCACATGAAAAACACACAAATTTACTACACTGCAAAAAAAGCTTTTCTTATTTAGTATCTGTGTCTTGTTTCCAGTCCAAATATCTAAAAAGTCTTAAATCAAGATGCATTTGCTAGATGAGTAAATGTTATAAGATATTATGTCTTGTTTTCAGGGGAAATAAATCAAAATTAAGCAAGTTTTTGACTAAAAAAAGCTAAATTATCTGCCAATGGAATAAGAAAAATAATCTTGTTTTTGCTTGAATTAAAATCATTTTTCTTATTCCATTGGCAGATAATTTTGCTTTTTTTAGTCAAAAACTTGCTTAAGTTTTATTTGTGGAAACAAGACACAGATACTAAATAAGAAAAGCTTTTTTTTGCAGTGTATGTATCACATTATATAGAATATCTAGTTTCCTGGTTTCACAAACAGGGCTTAGATTAAGCCAGGATTAGGCCCTAGTTCAATTTGGATATTTAAGTAGCTTTTATAAGCGTGCCTTAGAAAAAAGATATACAATTGTGTGTATTTTGAGACAGTGCAAGTGTGTTTCAGTAGCCTGGTTAAAACCAGACCATTCTCAGCTGTAACTGAGTTAGGGTCTGGCAAAGCGTCATAGACAAATCATTTCCAGAGGGGCGTCAGCAACGGACGTCGCGGATAGACCTAAAACCAATCAGAGCGATGAAGGAGAGGACGTATGCAGAGCGACGGAGAAACATCTCCGAGTGTTGTTCTTTGCTCGGTTTTGAACAAAAAGGAAACGTTCAAATCGCTTAAAACAGACGCGATAGCTGATTCGAACGAGTGATGTTCGACGGCGGCATCCATCTTTGTATTGTAGGCTACAAAATCTGCTTCAAAATCCCAGCGCTGTCGTCATCGTGTAAAGCCGCCCCAACGTTTCTGATTGGTGCCTCGATTTCGGCGGACTGGAAATGGGCTTGAATGAGCTCTTTGCCAGACTAACTTTCAGAGCAAATCTAAATTTGCCGGAAGTTGTCTGGGTTTTCCCAGGCTAGTGTTTCAGCTGAAGCAGCTCAAATATGCATTTTAGTCTGGGACTAGATTTAAGCCTTGTCTGTGAAACTGGGGGATTATGTGCTTTTGTAATGTACAGTCTCAGTTCCCACCGATACATAATGCAAATTCTCTGGTAATCATTTATGGATCAAGGTCAGTGGCAATTGGGATCAAATTTAAGGTTGTTTGAACTTTAAGTGTTGTTACAGTGTTCAACCTGCGTAATGCTGTTGCTCACTTCTCTTCATAGAGCCCTGCAGTGATGACATATTGTTGTTAGCCCGCCCAGAAGTTGGCATCACCCTGGTTCCCTGAACAAAAACCCAATAGGATTTTTCTATTGGCTTTTAGATTGTTGCAGAAAATAAGCTCTGTGTCCAATAAAACTTTATCCCCTGGTTTCACAGACAAGATTTAAAACTAGTCCCAGACTAAAAGGCATGTTTGAGCTTATCTTAAAATGTCACTGCTATTGTTCTGTCTCAAGATGTACACAAGTAATGTTTTTTTCTCTAAAGCACATTTAAAAAAGCTGCTTAAATGTCCTAATTGAACTAAGGCATACAATCCTGGCTTAATCTAAACCCTTCTGTGAAACCAGGCCTATGATTCTTACACGGTTTGTTCATCATGATAATATTCACACATGGACACAATTTCTATGAATTTTGAAGTCTAAATACAAATTTACAGGAGTAAAAAACTAAACATAGGCTACACCGAACTACACCATGGACACATGACTTGAACTTCGCCATCATTAAGCTTCCAATAATACTTCTATTCTTTATCTAAAAAAAAAAAGGTTAGCAATAGTGTGATGATAAACACGAGGCTGTGAGTTTGACGTGGTGATGTTCAATTTCCCCGACAACCTCTGTAGTCCCATTTAGCCATTTGTTTGCAACCAGCTTTGTCAAGACAACCAAAAGCTTTTTAAAAAATCACAAAGGGGTATTACGGATGTTTTTTTATGTTGAAACATGAAAACATGAAAAATAATTTGAGCTTGTGTTACCACAGACCTTATTTCAAGCATTTAAAAAAACCATTGACTTTAGGACGGCAAAAATACGTCATTCCTGCAGCATGCTTTGAGAAACACTGAACTGTTAATGTGCAACAGCATTTGGAAATCATTTTGTTTCTGTAATACATATAAGTGCATTACTGCCTCATGAATAAAATAAATGAAAAAAGATTTTAAAAAGTCACATTGTGAGAAATAACGCTGCAATTTTCCGATATAAAGTTGCAATTATGAAAAATAAAGTTGCAGTTTCAAGATATAATCAGTTTATATCTCACAATTGCAACTTTATTTTTCGTAATTATAACTTCATATCTCACGATGTTGCATTCATGAGAAAGGCCAAAGTCACAATCTCTTTATGTACATGCTGAGGTGGAAATGGACTTGTTTTTTTGTTGTTGTTTCATAGTTGCAATGACATTTTTGAGTGAAACTAGATATTTAATCTGATTACTTCAAAAAAGAGCAAGTTATTACGATTTAATTTCTCTTTGGAATAATATACACCAATGAATCATGCATATCAAGATCAGTTTTGAATTTATGTTGACTTTAAGAACAATACATGAAGCTGGTGTTTCTCCATTGTCTGGCTTTGACAGTATGCTCTATGTATATGCGATGCACACACTCCAGGTTCCCGCTGGAATTCCACTGATCATGTTTGAATATACAGCGTTCTGTCCTTTAATACCCTTGTGCCATTGATCAGTCCCATCGTAATAGTTGCTTGCTGAGGTTATCAGACCCCTCGTCCTCCCACAGGACTGGAGAAAGGCCCGTGCCGGCTCTCCGGAGACGTGTTGTGGAAGCACAGCCCAGAGTTGAATATTTTCGGCGATCGTCTCTAGTGGATTTCATAAAGCAACTCCTTCAGTTCCCCACACTTTGAGTGGAGGTCCAGGGAGAGTTATCGTGACTGCATAGAGGGGAATAATTGTTTCTGAGCTTGAACGGGGTGACATCTCAACTTCTTCCTTCCTCACTTTTTCTTCTCTCTTCTGTATTTCTCACATATGTCATCGTAGCTCCCTTGTGCATTGAATCTCTGCGTTTTTCTTTCCAAGACTCTTCATTCCCGATACTAATGGTCTTGAACAATACATTTAGTCTTACAATATTTTTCCCCCTTTGAGTTACAATATGTTGCTGCTGCAGTATTGCGATGTTATTTTCTTCTTCCTGGTTCCTGTTGCTGTTTGCATGTCTGATATCTGCTGTATAAAAACAGAACAAACTGTGAACGGCAGGCGAGCTTTTATTAGGTGTTGCTTCCTGAGTGAAAGATGGTTATATCTGCTCAGAGTTTATAGCAATTGAGGTTGGAAGAAAAATAAAATCTGCGTTACGCAGTGGCGCATGCCTTAAAGCTAATTTTTATGTATGTATGCATGTGTGTGAGATCTCTAAAAACTGCAGTGTGTCAGTTTTTCATCACATTTTCTTTCTACTTCAACGACCTCCATCCATAACTTCTTGAATTGAGTTTCTTTAGCCTGTCTGTCCTATACGGCAGAATTTTAATTGTGAATCTTGGGGCCGGTAGAGTCCCCAGTCTCATTTAAGCGGCGCCTGAGACACTAGATGGGACTTAACTGGCCCCGGACAAGCAGAGGTCAAGCCCTCCGAGGTCCACATCTACACTAGAGACATTGGCCTTGTTATTTTAGAACTGCAGCCCATTTCATCTGTGAAGAGCTTAAGAAATTAATTAAGCTAATGCCAGGAAATAAAAGTTGCAGTCCTAAGTCAGCAGGAGGGCCTCTTCTTTGCGTTCCTGTTATAGTGGACATTTATAGGTCTATGTGGGAAAGAATATTGATTTCATAAAAGGTCACTCAAAGCAAATGGAGAAACAGGGTGATTACTCCACCCTACAATCACAGGGGACTGTTTTCTACATCTGGGCCACAAAAGTCAATAAGAGCGTCTTCATAAGAGACTCTCAGCAAGAACTTTGAGATATCGGCGTTCTAAACAGCCCTTCAATTGAAATCAGTAAATCTCTATTTATTTTTGTCATTTATTTGTGGCCAGATATTTTACAGGTGACCTATTCTCTCATAGTTACAACTATCGGCATGATTTCCGGACAGGAACCACCCACTGGTATTTAAAGCAGAAACTACAGTTTGGAGTGTATATGGGTCAATGACAGGATGCTTATTTGTCTGTATCTATGTATTTTTTTCTGATATAAATGCAACAAAAAAAAAAAGTCTTATTATGCAAAGCTTTAATCAAAAATTTGTATGTAAAATCCAGTAATTTCAATAGAAATCTTTGCAGTAACTTGCCAAATGTACTTCTGTGTACATTTTACATTTTAGTTACATTTTTAGAATAGATTTTTAAATGATCTTTTCTTTTCTTTTATTGTGGACACTTGTTTGTCATTGACCCAAGAACCAACATCTTGTGTCAGCATTGAAGAACACATCTTCCTCAGAACCAACTCTCTTTGATAAAGTGGTAAGAAGCTGTTCTGGGCAAGGTCTGCTGTTTAACATTTTAATCCAGATGAGAGTGTGTCCTGAGTCCGTTTCAGACCCAGTTGGGCCTAAACGCTGCCCTGGCCTCCACTGAGATCCAGTCTCGGCTCAGTAAAACTGACTCCGGACTCTTAGCCCACACACTTGATGGACAATCCCTCCGCAAATAAAACACCTGTGCTACCACTGGTCATATGGAACATTTGAATGAGTAAAGTGGTTCACTCTGGGCCATTTTTTTAGGAAGTGGTGTTGGATTTGCAGCATTTTTGATCATCCAAATATCACATTTGGACACATTGAGCCCCCACCATGACTTTATATTCATGTGGCACTCTCTCTGTGCAGTTACATGATTTATATAATCAGCGCTCTGACTATGTTTAATCCATAAAGGAAGGTTCTCTTCATCTAAAATTAAACATGATTCAAGACCTAAAGGCAATGGAAAGTTTCTCTCTCGCTTTCATTTCTCTTACTCATGCTTTCTTTCCTCCTTTTTAAAATCGGTTTAATCGATCTATGCTTAAGCTCCAGAGAGATAATCAGTTTGTCAAATCTCTGAATGGGGCTCCATCAATCGCCGGGGTGTGTATTGTGTACCTGTGCTTTCACCGCAGCTGGGGCTTTGTCATCTGAAACGTGTTTTGGAAATCTATTAAAGTGTCTCTCTCTGACTTCAATGAGCTGGAGATGTGTGGAATAACACAGGGTCTTCCTGTGCCTGGATTCCCAGAGTGTCTTGTGTTGCCATGTCCTTGTGCTGATTAAATCTATGTTTTCACTAAGTGGATAGTTTGTCCTTTATTTTGCTTTTGTCTTATTGGAAAGTAGATACAGTCCTGTGGAAAAGTATTTGCCCCCTTCCTGATTTTTTTTATTTATTTTTTTATGCATATTTGTCACACTTAAATGATTCAGATCATTAAACTAATTTTAATATTACACATTCAACCCAGAGTAAATACAAAATACAGTTTTTACATTAATTTTATTTATTAAGGGAAAAAAAGCTGCCCAAACCTGCCTGGCCCAATGTGAAAAAGTAATTACCCCCTAAACCTAATAACTGCAATCAAGTGTTTGCTATAACTGGCGATGAGTCTTTTACATTGCTGTGGAGGAATTTTGGCCTGCCCTTCTTTGCAGAATTGTGTTCATTCAGCCACATTGGAGGGTTTTTGAGTATGAAGGGCCTGTTTAAGGTCGTGTCACAGCAGCTCAGTCGAATTTTGACTAGGCCACTCCAAAACCTTTATTATGTTTTATTTGAGCCATTCAACGGTTTACTTGCTCGTGTGTTTCGGATCATTGTCCTGCTGCATAACCAAAGTGAGCTTGAGGTGATGAATTGATGACGGACATTTTCCTTCAGAATTTTTCGGTACAGCGCAGAGTTCATGGTTCCAGCAAGGCAACCGGTCATCACACTGTCACCACCATGTTTGACTGTTGGTAAGATGTTCTATTGTAATGAAATGCTGTGTTAGTTTTACACCAAATGTAACAGGACACATACCTTCCAAAAAGTGCAACTTTTGGCTCATCAGTCCACAGAATATTTGCCTAAAAGTCTTGGGGATAATCAAGATGTTTTTGGGCAAATCTGAGACAAGCCTTTGTGTTCTTGTTGGTCAGCAGTGGCTTTCAGCTTGGAACGCGGTAACACTTTATTTTGATGGTCCCTTTTGAACGTGCTATTGACCATAAGTAATTTTGCAACTACATGTCAACTTAATCTAACCCTAACCCTACCAGTCTATTAATACTCTACTAACACTCTAATGAGAGTGTATTGTCACTCTACAAACGATCCCACGATAAAGATCTAACAAAAATGTAACAATGGATAAACTTAGAGGAAAAACCTGACGACCAAGGCCAGCACTTTACAGTAAGATACAATAATACTTTAATTAACCATTTCAGGACATTTTGTTTCAATGAACCGGTTTAAAACAACAACAGCAAAAACATTAATCGGTTTCTTGTGTCATCCTGGAATGGTGTCACAGCATTATTTTTTTTTTTTTACAACTCCGTGTTGTGATATATCAATGAAACATTCAAATAAAGTTATTTGTGTGAACGCATATTGCTGATTATTGGCTTTCATTCACTTAAGTTAATTTTGTTTGTGGTCACAGTTTAATCCGCTGACCCATCATGTCGGACACGACTGACCAATATTAAGTAGCCTACATCTTGAATAAGTTTTCTAAAAGTTTTGCATCTACAGCACACATGGTATTGAAGCACAAACGCGGATATGCTCTACATGTCTAAAGAATATAGTGCGTCATTAAACCTGAACTAAAGTTTGATTCGATTAGTGAACCTACTCGACCGGTGACTTCCTGAGAACCAGCTCAAAACAATGATTCATTCAAGAACCGGACATCATTAGTAGTTACTAATTCTTAGAAAGTCAACCAACAAAGTCATGTGATCCAACAAACATCCAGAATTCAATTGTTGCACCTCCTTTTTTTCCCTCTAATTGTGAAGACCCAGAGGCAGCGACTCCTGACAGGCATTGTCACTTTACTTGTCTTTCTTGCTATCTTTTTCTCTTGCCTCTTCTTAAACCCACTCCATCTTTATATATCATTACCTCCCTCTTTCCCTCTGAAAGGAAAAGGTGACAGGAAGTTTGTCAGTGTCTGTGGAGAGCCAGAGAGCCATAGTATGAGAGTGTGAATAAAGATTGTGAGAGTGAAGGAGGAGAAAAACAGGAGGGAAACAATCGTGGGTTATTCATGACACCATTATCCTGGGCTAAGTGACAGGAGCTGCACAGACAGCAGGGTGTGTACGCTTTGATTAATGGAAAGAATGAGTGAATGTGACAGGACAGGTGACCAACCACGGGACACACTCTCCGATGACACTTTTAACAGCTGCCCCAATCGGCATTCTGGGATACTTCCTGTCACTGGTGCCAGGGAAATTGAGCCATCCGTGTGCATTTTACCCAAAGGGTTCCTCTAAAAAAGCACACCTGTGACATTGCATTCTTTTTAAATCTGGAAAGCTTGAGTCTCCATTCATTTGCATGGAAATGTAATTACATGGAAAAGAGCAGCATGAACATTCTTCATAATTTCTTCTTTTTTTTTCACTAAAGGAGGAAAACCATCAATTGTGAAAAGCCCAAGGGTCTATCAACACTATAAGAAAACGTTATATAACCTGTTTAGTGATATAAGAACATTGTGAAGAGTGCCAGGAAGAGTTTTCACTGTAGGACAGGTCATCAGCCAATTAAACCTCCTCCAACATTTCTTCCACACTTCCTCCATTTTAATCAGAGCACACAGCTCTCTCTCTCTCTCTCTCTCTCTCTCTCTATCTCCAGTTTCATTCCTTTCCTCATTTCCAAACATGGCACAATTCAAATGCAAATGCCAGAGCCCAATTATACATTTGTGTGTGGTTAAGTCTGTATCAGTCCCAAGGAGATTTAATTTGTACAGCACATTGTGGTAGGCCAGACGAGAGTTACCGCTCACAATTCCTCCTCTGCTCCTGATGATCAAATGAAATTAGCTTTAATATTGTGACAAAACACCTGCGTTGTTTTACACCCACAATTAATAATGTGGGAAATCACCATGGTAACCAGTTTTAGTACTGTACTTGCTACTGTCATACAGAAAAAAAAAATCAAACAATGTGAGATGTTAATACAATGTTAACCGCTATTAATCCACAGTAGTAGCAATGACTGTGGCATAAAGCATATTGTATTAATGTATAATGATGTATTACTGTAAAACTCCATAAATTGTATTTTTGTAGAAAGGTATGTTGTGGCAAATTTTTGTAATGCATAAACCCTGAAAAAGCACGATATTAAGATCATAATCTTTAGATAATAAGAATATATTCACTCATTTTGAATCAGCCAGGCATGAATATACTTGGAGGTTTTCCGCTTATATGGTCAGATAAGTTAAGCTGTTGTACTATTAGCTAAATGTTCTCTTACTCATGCCTCACTACGCATTGTGTATGCCAGCGCAGTCTTACTGTAAGCTACTAACCCACTGAAGCACGTGTGCGACGGCCTTTTTTTGGGGAAGAACAAGGCATAGCTTTATTAGCATAGCCTTCATTAATGAGAGACCATTATCATGCACATTTCATTTATTTGTGTATTGCTGATGCCAATCTAAATACGGATGAATCTCGGCTCCATGTGAAGGCAGTACAAGGTTTGTGTTGTTTAGGATTAAACTAAAGGTCAGAGTGGGATACAGAAAGATTAGAAAAGCTTGGCATGCCTCAAGTCTTTGTTCTGGGGCCGTTTTTGCTCTAATAAAGCCTGGTTCCGGAGGGAGGAGCTGTAGTGCTGGATAGGCTCTTCTGCAGCTGACTTTGATGTATAGCTCATTTTGGCTCTTTGCTACCAATTTGTTGATGGATGGCTGTGATGGTGATGTTTTGTCCAGCCTCTCTAGTCCTCTTGACTCTGAGCTGGTGGAAATCCATCACTGTCCAGTAACAGTTGCTGACCCCTGATAGATAGTTCCCCCGATGATCAAATGCCACACGCACAAACCTTCTCATTGTCCTAAACAACTACATTACTTCATTACACTTTAGGTAACACATAGCTGAAGTATGACAAAAGGTCAACTGTTTCCCTGTTCAGAAGCCCCAACAGTCTTGTTTAATATCTCTGATGCGTAAAGGGTAATGCCTCAGGGTGAAACATCATCCTAAGAGAAAGTGTCCACTCCTCTCATTGGCTCTTATAACACGTTCCCACGGGGGTCAGGACGGTTGACACTTTCGTCTCTATTGGTGAGCCCATTGGACGTCTGGTGAAACAGAGACGTTTGAGGAGTTACAGTAAACCATGGGCTGATGCAATATTCATGGGCCTCGGGGTAGCCTGGCGGAACGTTTTGCTCTAAATAGTAAGAGGAAACGGAGGAGTAGACAGTTAAACTCGTCTGGATTTCCGCTAGAGATGCACCGATTGACCGGCGACCGGCCGGTCAGTCTGACATGTGCTGATTTTATGCCGGTCAAATGCACTCGGGCGCCGTATGATTGACGTCGCGCGACATCAGTATCACACGCGCACACTGAACGCACATGTAGGAAACCTCGTGAATTACGTCCGTTTCACACCGCAAGTCTGAGGGGCGCGTATTTTTTTCGGCTTGCATGTTAATCAATGAGTGCATTCACACCGGGAGCGGGAGCAGCGCGGGAGCGTCGAGCGGGAGCAGCGCGTGAGCAGCAGTGAAGCGGTTTCAGCGCCGAGTCTATTTTTGCTGCGCTGCTCACGCTCAATTAAAGTGAAAGCACACTTTTGATGGACAAAAAAATAGGATTTAAAAGTGCCCAAAATGCACAGAATTTGCATGTCGTGTGTTGTAGTGGAGTAGGCTATGTCAGAAAAGAAAATGAAGACTCTTTATAGAAAATATTTATAGAAAATGTACCCATTTAAACTTGTTTTTATTATTGAGTTTGAGTAAAAGTATATGGTGTTTAAAAAATATATATATATTTGTGTTATTGAAAAAAAAAAAGTGGTTAGAAAAAATAAAATCGGCAGGTCAAACTCAATGAAAATCGGAAAACGGAATCGGCCTAGAAAATTGTAATTGGTGCATCTCTAATTTCCGCTTCACAATTTGAGCGGTTCTCTCTGGACATTCGCACACAGCCCTGCACACTACATCCTCTTCACACTTGCTCACTTTCTCCATCTCCTTTTCCAGGTCTGCAATTCCTTTGAACAGAACAAGCGTGCAACAAAGCCCTCGGTATTTTTGAAGTCAGAATAATCATCCTTTTCAGCTGTGCTGTCTCTCGAGAGGTCAGGATAATTATTTTGTCAGGGAATAAATATTTAAATAGATGATGGATAGATTTTGTACGTTTTTATAGTGACTGTCTATTTCCTCTTTGCTTTTATTTCTTTCCCATTCTCTGTGTTTAGCTTTGATGCAGAGCTTAAATATGATTGGATACTCTATCTATCTGTGCTCTGTCTTTCAGCAGGATTCGCTTATGTCCCTGCAGAGGAACAAGTCGTATAGACCATAAGACCAGGGCACCAAATATACACGTTCAGTTATTTTTGCTGGATATATATTCATCCTTTAAAGTCCAAAGCAATTTTTTAACCAAATCTGCAAGCACGTGCAAATAGCCGGGCCACATCTCAGTGAAATACACAGGCGAACGCTTAGACAAGAGGCTAGCTGAGAGAGGACAGGCAGAGTGACCTCCTTTGTCTACTAAAGCAAAGCCAGCACAGTTAATTAAGATGTCTGTTCAGCACAAATTAACTTTTGTAATTTTGCCAAGGCATTATGGGAATGTTTCTGTTTTACAAGGATTTCCATATGGATTTTATTGATCATGAATGCATTTACCAGAATGGTTTAAGACATGCATAAACCTACACTAATAAAAGCACATGCTTGCCAGTGCCACACTGTAAACTATTTTAGTGACACTGCCTTCCGAGCACTGCGCTAATGTAAGCGTTATAAATCTTTACCAGAAATAAATTGTATGCAAATGATTCAAAGGCAAATTAGAGTGTACTGTATAATGAAAAGAAAAATCTAATTGAAATCATGTGTCACGTTCTTAGAAATGTACTCCTTGTGTTCATTTTGCTTACTTATGTTTTTGAAAAAAAAAGTAAATATATTTTTCAAGGTAAAATAAGTGGTTTCTACATATATCATGATTTTTTTTTTTCACTACATGACTTTGGTTTAGTGGAGGAATGTTTTTAAGAAATTATAAAATATTATGCCAAACTTCTTAATCTTTTCTTAAAAAAATAAATAAATTGCACCACATGACACATTTCTCAATAAATAGGATTTAAAGTCAGTTGGCATGAAACAGAAGTTTATTATCTTGCTGTGATTTCATATGAGTGACAGGTCGTCCCAAATGAGTGACAGGTCGTCCCATATGAGTGACAGGTCGTCCCATATGAGTGACAGGTCGTCCCACATGAGTGACAGGTCGTCCCATATGAGTGACAGGTCGTCCCATATGAGTGACAGGTCGTCCCATATGAGTGACAGGTCATCCCATATGAGTGATGAGTGACAGGTCGTCCCATATGAGTGACAGGTCATCCCATATGAGTGATGAGTGACAGGTCGTCCCATATGAGTGACAGGTCGTCCCATATGAGTGATGAGTGACAGGTCGTCCCATATGAGTGACAGGTCGTCCCATATGAGTGATGAGTGACAGGTCGTCCCATATGAGTGATGAGTGACAGGTCGTCCCATATGAGTGACAGGTCGTCCCATATGAGTGATGAGTGACAGGTCGTCCCATATGAGTGACAGGTCATCCCATATGAGTGATGAGTGACAGGTCGTCCCATATGAGTGACAGGTCGTCCCATATGAGTGATGAGTGACAGGTCGTCCCATATGAGTGACAGGTCGTCCCATATGAGTCATGAGTGACAGGTCGTCCCATATGAGTGATGAGTGACAGGTCGTCCCACATGAGTGACAGGTCGTCCCGCCATCGGAGAAGAGAAGACATGTTAAAGTGGGGGCGGAAGTTATTTGATTTAAAGAATACAAATGCACATGAAATAAAAATAATAAAAAACTGATGAGCACGGATAAATCATTTATAATAAATATTGCAATATTCCATGAAAAATAATAATTGATTCATCGTAATAAATAAATTCATCGTAACATTAAATAAGTGTCGTGTCACTCAAAGTCATCTCTTCAGATGGTTGCACCGTCATGACTGAAGTAACAAACTAACCATAGAAAACAGTTTGCACTAATGTCCATAGACACGCTGAGAACAGCCTCGTTGCATTCTGGTGTTTCTGACCATGATGATGCGTGAAAGAGAGCTAGAAGCCGTCTTCTCCACAGGTGCCATGTCTGCTTCTGACATTTCATTTACCACTCATAGCTTTTTACTGGAAAGTTGCACCTGCCTCTTTGGGTATGTGTTCCTCTGTACCATTGATTTTTTTACTGAACAGGAGACAGAGAGAGAGGCAACACTTGCTCTATGGGATTCTTCCTGACGCCCGTCTCACGGCTCTGTCAATACCTCAAAGGTGCCACAGACAGATCCTTTTCTCACTTTTTTGCTCTCTCTCTCTCACCCTTTCACACGCCATGTGAATATTGTCACATCGATAGCATTCAGTAACAGCCAAGACTGGCGCCACCTTTTTCATCGAAGAACGGCCCATGCCAGAAATAAAGAAAAATCGCTACCTGGGAACCTTCATGGGGTTTGATTAACCTGTTATTGCACACCCAGAATATATAAAGAAATAACAGCACCATTTTGTTGGTTTCCATGTGTTGGGTCTGATGACTTTCATAAATAATCACAGCTTTATTTTTGCCCTACTGAATCATTATTTTGCATTCATTATACCTGAATTTTATCCACTTTATAGCACAGCATTATAGTGCTGGTTGCAGCTTTGATCTTTTCCTAAAATGAGAAATGAGTTGAGAAACTGTTAAGCAAGTTATTATAGAATTATACTGAGAATTATTTTTATATTGGGTGTCCATATGTGAGCTGAGAGTCAGGATGGGTCAGTAAGGATTTAAAACCTCACATAAGTAAGACACGTCTACTATTAAGTGAACTAAACATCATCCTCTGCCAATACAGGTCTTGATGACGATGGCAGTCGATGCTCAAGCTTCACTTTTTTATCTCTTTGATAATACAGAACATCATGTTAATGTCTGAGGGAGCTGACGAGTCCCTGTAGTTTAGCTGTCACTCTGCAGATCCTCAAGGAGGAAAAAATCAAATAAAAGAAAATCGTCTAGAACTTTTGAGATCATTCAGCAAGTAGGACAGGATGTTCTGAAAACCAAAAAAGGAATTGATTCAGGAACAGCGTCCATCTGACTCTCATAGAAACATATTCCCTTTAGTTATTACATTGCCCACTGAATACTATCCAGGAGTTTGGGCTTATGTTCAGCATTTAACCTCTACTGGCAGATTCTGAACTGAACATTCAATTTATCAAAGAATACAGAAAAGAAAAATGGATCGTTGTTTCAGCAACCACAAAAATAAATGAATAATCACATTTGTTTTCACCGTAAGAAATGTTTCTTGAGCAGCGTGATTTCTGATGGATCGTGTGACATTGAAGACTAAATAATGTCTGCTGAATATTCAGCTTTGCCTTACAGAAATATATAATGTTAAATAAATAATATTACTGTACACTGTAACAAATTGCTGTAGATTCTACAGCAAAAATCTACAGATATTTATTGTTTTATCATTTTACAAGTTATTACTGTAATTCGCAATGCATTATGGGTCAAAAAGAGTATTACAGTTGTTAACAGTATATTTCCCTGTCAACTGTAAATTGGTTTACAGGTAAGAGGTGTTTTCACTGTAGTTCAAACGGTTTTACAACAATTTACTGTGATGAGGCATTATGGGATTGCGCGGGCTGAATGGTTTGAAAACTGGTGGACTGGAGCACGGCAAGAAGAGTTGAAGATAGAAGGAAGGAACTATTTACTAAATTTTTGGTAAGTTAACTTAAATTTACGTCCATAAATATTACGATCTAATGTATTTAATGCTGTTTTAAGCGATTCATATTTTGAACAGAATTCATAGCATGTCAGATGCAATTAATTTTATCGACTGATAACAACTGCGTGTTATCAGGACATTTAAAAGTGGGATGTAAAAGTGTTTGATTCCAATATTTTTTTCCCCCGAAACGTTACGTTTATTTAGTAAAGGGATGTGTCTTTAATTTTAAATTTCTTGTTTCAGGAGGCAATCGCGACGGGCGCGCGCGCCATTACAGTGATGAGACGAAGCTGAACTGTTACAAGGTAAAAGTTAAACCATCGTAAGTTAAATGTTATGGACGAATACTGCAGTTTGTTAAAAGTTTTATTCGCATTTGCTCTCAAGCGAGTATTTTTAGAGCATTTGGAGTTTGGCAGACGAGACAAATCCACTGAAGTTTTGGTGAGACAAAACTATAGCCTACGCACGTGCAGTTAGCTTTCTTGACGAAAAACATTAGAATTGGCTATATGATATTAACATCGTTGGATGCTGCTATTTTCTCATTTATTTCACCAGTTTTGATTTCTTATTGAGAGCATGTAAAACCAGTTAAATTTCTTGTTTCAGGCGAAGCATAATCGCGACGGGGCGCGCCATAACAGAGACGAAGCTGAACTATTAAGGTAACTTAGCTGCTAAAACCATCGTAAATGTTATGGACGAATACTGCAGTTTGTTAAAGTTTTCTTCGCATTTGCTCTCAAGAGAGTATTTTTAGAGCATTTGCAGTTTGGCAGACAAGACAAGTCCACTGAAGTGTTGGTGAGACGTGAGCAGTTAGCTTATTCCTTGACAAAAAAAATATTAGCATAGGCTATATATGATATTAAAATCGTTGGATGCTTTTATTTTCTCATTTATTTCACCAGTTTTAATTTCTTATTGAGAGCATGTAAAACTACATATAGTAAATATGCACGTGCAGTTAGCTTTGCTGATTGAAAATCATAAGAATATATGATTTTAACATCTTTGGATGCTGCTATTTTCTCATTTATTCCACTAGTTTGGATTTCTTATTTAGAGCATGTAAAACCAGTGTTTAACAAATCCCTGCGTCATAACTAAATTCAAAATGACTGGCAAAAGATTTGAAAGTTCATTTTATTTTCTGTTCAAAGTTCCCATAGTTATCGTTTTCTTAATATAGCCTAACTTGAACCTAAATCTAAATGAGAAATGTATCACTGTAAATTCTGTCAACATGAGAGCAATACCATTGTAGGTTTTACTAAGCATATGAAAGGTCACAGTAATGTTCCAAACTGCTGTTTTACCTGTGGTGTGCCTGACTGTTCCCGTGCATTTACAAAATTTGCAGCTTTTAAGTCTCATCTATATAGAGACCATAAAGGTTATCAGAAGTCTCGTAAAGGTGCCAGATTTGACCAAATAGACACAACACTGATTTGCCAGATTGGATATTGTCATTTCACATGTACAACTCTGAATGACTTAATTAGGCATTTGAAAGGCCATATTGATGAGGGCAGAGAAATAAAATGCCCATTTAAGAGTTGTGAGAGGACATTTAGTGTAAAATCCACATTTGCATCTCATATCTCAAGAACACACAAAAACAGTCCACCTGAGCTTCTAAATGAAGCAGTTTTTGCAAACCCGCCACAACATGTGTGTCAGCCTTGTACATCTCAAGATGAGAGTGAGGGGCCTGAGCCATGTGAGGTCTTTGAAAGTGTAGATGAAGATTATTTTCTGAAGAATTTGACTTTGTTTTATTTGAAACTGCAAGCAAAGCTTCTTTTACCTTCATCTGTAATTCAGACCATCATTGAGGAAGTCCAGGGAATTCATGATCTGGCCCAGGAAAGCGTCTACTCAAATCTTAAGGACAAATTGTCAGAACTTGGGGTGTCTAGTGACGCAATAATTAATGTTATTGAAGACCTCAAAAAGAATGACTTACTTAAGGCAGGCAATTATATGTTGCGTACAGATCAATGTCGCAAGACAGTCTTTAAAAACTCCTTCAATTACGTGGAGCCAAAGCCTTTGTATTTAGGTACCAATGACTCTGGGAAAGAATGCTTTGCCCAGTACGTGCCTATAAAGGAAACTCTTAATGCCCTTTTTGAATCAGAGGATTTCAAAAAGCAATATGAACTATCTCATTCTCGACTACCGAACAAAGATGTGTTTGAGGACATTTGGGATGGACATAATATTGCCAATAATGCCTCATTTAAAACAGACAAATCATCTATGGCCTTTATTCTCTATCAAGATGCTTTCGAGGTTGTAAATCCTTTAGGATCAGGTCGAAAAAAACACAAGATTTTGGCAGTATATTTGACACTTGGTGACATTTTACCATACAACAGGTCCAATGTTGAACAGATGCAGCTTGTTATTCTCTGCAGGGAACAAGATTTTAAGAATTTTGGACAGGATGTTGTTTTTAATCAATTGATTAAAGACCTAAAAGACCTAGAGGAGTGTGGCATTGCACTGAAGGATGGTAAAGTTATTAAAGGGACTCTGTGTGCAATAGCAGGAGACAATCTGGGGTCACACAGTATTGGTGGCTTCCAGGAGAACTTTAGCAGGAGTACTTTTTTTTGTAGATTTTGTGACATAGACAGACAAACATTTGAGTGTAGTCCATGGTCAGCTGGTACAAAAAGAACAAAGCTGTCATATCAGCAGCACATTGAAGACCTAAGAGAAAGCAACAGAGAATCTGTGTGTGGAATAAAATTTGACTCCGTATTCAACCAGCTGCTTTACTTTCATATCTGTCAGCCTGGTCTCCCACCATGTCTAGGTCATGACCTTTTTGAGGGTGTTGTTTCCTGTGACTTGGCATTGTGCATCAACTACCTGGTAAACAAAGAGAAGCATTTCACATATGAAGAACTGAATAGAAGGATAAGTCAGTTTACTTACCTTGGAAATGAAGCAAATGACAAACCTCCAGAGTTTTGTCCAAATAGTGAGAAGTTAAGTGGGCATGCAGTCCAGAATTGGTGTCTGTTGAGAGTTCTCCCTTTGTTGATTGGAGACCGGATAAAAAAACCAACCGAAAATAGTGTGTGGAAGTTGATTCTGCTCCTAAGAGAAATAGTTGTGCATGTGTGTTCACCAGCTATTACTCCTGACCAGGTTGCTTATTTGGGTGTCCTAATCGAAGAATACATCCAGTCTAGAGTGGAGTTATTTCCAGAGTTTAAACTTAAACCAAAACACCACTATCTTTGCCACTATCCAGAGCTTATAATCCAATTTGGACCTCTGATCCGTCTTTGGACTCTGAGATTTGAAAGTAAGCACACTTACTTCAAACAGTGTGCAAGAAAATTGCACAACTTTAAAAACCTGTGTGCTACTTTAGCAGAGAGACATCAGCTCTTACAAGCATACTTAAGTGCTGGGACTCTTTTTCCACCTGTAGTTCAGGTGGGAAGAGGAGATGAATTTTATGCTGGTGACTACAATGACAGCATTAAGGCAGCAACTTTAGCATTTAATTTCACTCATGACTCCACTGTAGCTGCAAATGAAGTCATCTACAAAGGCACCAAGTACAAAAAAAACATGTATGTTGCACTAAAACAAGACGAAGAAGGTCTACACATGGGTGAGATTAAGCTGATTTTAATTCATTGTAATGATTCCGTCTACTTTGTTGTGAGGAGGCAGCAGGCTGTGGAGCTTGTTGATATGGGTATCCATTTTCTAACAGAGACAGTTCAAGATTCAAACTACATGTGTGTAAAGCAAGAGAATCTCCTTGATTATTATCCTTTAGCGCAGTACAAGATGAATGACATACCAGTGATTATTTTTCATCACTCTCTCCCAGATTTGTAGAAACATGTCCGCATTAGGGGAGGATGTACGAGATGCTGTGTTGGCAGTCCTACCTGGGCTGCAAGAGGAGAAACTACTGTCCCTCCTGAACAAGTTGGCAAGCATAGGAGTTGAGTCCAAATCTGACCTGCAGTTAGTTAAAGAGGAGGATCTGCCTGATCACATCACGCCAATACAGTGTCGCCGCCTCCTCAATGCTTGGAATGTAGAAGGTATGTCATGTTCATCTTCCTCATCATTACAGCAAAAGTACTTGACAGGAAAGATTAAAAAGAAGACTTCACTGACTATTTATTATTTTCTCACCTGTATGCTGACTCAAACTCTTACAACGTTTGCTTTTTTTGTGAAACTTTAACAAATAAATTGATGGAGATGTGTGATTTTGTTTATACAATGTATGTCAATGTCGTCCAACACTTCCAAATTCCATAAAGGCATCATAAAGATATGAGGGTATAATTAATGTTTTCTGATGTAATATTATAATTTTTGAGTAAACTTTATTCAGTATAAATCTTGACGTAAATGGTCTCATTGGCATGATTATGATTTGAAGTTTGATTACACGTCCTTGATTATGTTGGAGTATGAATTATGTTCATGCTGCCATTACGTCCTTTTAGGAGCCTGAGAGTTTAGGACCTTAAATGGATCGTTCACTCAATAATGAAAGTTCTGACATTTACTCACACTCATGTGGTTCCAAACCTCCTGTATGAGTTTCTTTCTTCTGCTGAACACAAAAGAAGATATTTTGAATAATGTTGGTAACCAGACAGTTGGCAGTAGCCATTTACTTACATAGTATTTTTTTCCCCTACTATGCAAGTCAATGGCTACTGTCAACTGTCTGGTTACCAACATTATTCAAAATATCTTCTTTTGTGTTCAACAGAAGAGAGAAAGTCATACATGTTTGAAACAACATGAGGGTGAGTAAATGATGTCAGAATTTTTTTTTTTTGTGAACTGTCCCTTTAAGCAAGGACCCTAATGACTTGCATTTTATGGATGTAAACATCACAATTACAAAAAATGATGTGTTCTGCGGAAGACATTGAGTTGTATTTGAGACAACATAAAGGTAAATAATGAGAGAATAATTTGAGTACTTTTTATTTTTCAGACCAAACAAGTTATGTCAAAGTAACACCTCTAGAATCCACACAAATTGTCTTTGATACCACAATGAAGGACTTTCCATCATCAAATTCTAGTTCCTCAAGCACACCAAGTGTCTCCAGCACAGACAGTTCCAGTACAACTGTGGACTTAAGTGTATGGCCTGAAAACTTTGAAGTTCCCTGGAATAGGATGTCTTCTGGTATTAAAACCGCCATTGCGCTGGGAAAACGCCCCACAGCTAAAGATCGCAGAGAAATGATAAGAATTGTTGTGGATGAGATGAGACTGACAGAGTTAAATCCATCAAAATCACAGTGCTTGATTGTCGCGAAAAAGATTGTTAAACAGTATTCACAAAGCTTTGCTGATGTCCTGGTAGATGGCACAAGAATAGGGACTGGCTATGGATCTCTTTTGACTCAACTAAAAACAAGAGTGGAGCATGTTAATCGTGGCTGCTTGTTGTCAAGACGCAGGACGCAGAAAAAGACCTCAAATTCATCAGGAGAAGACATTGCCCCAGGACCTGCAGACCAGTATGGTTGTGTGAGATGGCAGCCTGAGTGTCCGCAAGAAGAAACTGAGGAGAGTCTCCAAGAAAAACAAAAAGAAATGAAAGACCTCTACAGTACTGAGGGGCCAGCTGGGGTAGAGAGAGGACATCTCAGTCAGTTAATGAAGGCAACATACTACCTACAACGTAAATCCATCAATGCCTGCCCACCACCATCGATTGCTGACTTGAAAAATGACTGGCCTTATCTTTTCATGCCCAAAGAATTGTACAACCACTTTAAATCTCTTACAAACATAACCATTCTAGAGAAACTTGAGAAGTCTATGGAAGAAAAGGGAAAGATGATACTTCAGTTCTTCAGACAAATGCCGGCAGGGACTAATACAGATGAGATGCAACGCATACTTATGAAGTATGATGACAGTGGAGCATCCTGTATAATCCCATGTGTGGTCCTTCTGCTTCTGTCACACTTCAAAGAAAAACCTGAAGCACTCTTTCTTCAGACCGATGTAAGTCATATATAGTGCTTTACTATTATAACATTTTGTTGTGGGGTTATATTTTGTTCTTATATACTGCATTTAATTACATTTACAATTTTTTTCTTTTCTTTTTTTTCTTGTAGATGTCAGCAACAGCAGCTGATGTGGAAAAAAGTTCTACACTTCCAGACTCTCCGCGCCTGATTGTTTTAGGTAATGTACGTTCCAAAATCTTCAAATTACTTTATACATTTTGCCTGTTGTATTTTAGCATACATTTTTATAAAGTGTTTGTTATATTTATTATTTTTAGGTGAAATTCTCACTGCAACCCAGTGGATGCTGAGTATTGAGGGTCAAGTGGTTATGAATCCACACCCCAATTTTATGGCTGGATTTGCTGCTTTGTTTACCTCTTACTACAACTTTAATCTGGTGTATCAGCACGAGGCATCCTGCACACTTGAATTTGTTCAAAGGTAACGGTTTACTTAAATAAAAATGTGTATATGTTAATGGATTATTTAACCAAAAAAAAAAAAGTGTATATGTTAAAGGATTATTTAACCAAAAAAAAAAATGTCTGTCATTAATTAACTACTGCTCTTTGTTCATTTTCGGAACACAAATTAAGATATTTTTGATGAAATCCGAGAGGTTTCTGAACCACAAGTAGGCAGCAAAACCATTGCAACTTTCAAAAAGGCAGAAAGGCAGTTAAGACATTGTTAAAATAGACCACGTGACTACAGTGGATCAACCTTAATGTTATGAAGCCACGGTAATACTTTTTGTGCGCAAAAACCCCCCAAAATAATGACTTTATTCAACAATCTCTTCTCTTCTGTGTCAGTCTTTGACGCTGTTAATCTAGTAAACACAGTGCAGCGCTTCCAGGTTCTACATTATAACAAAAAGTATTCTCATCACTTCATAACATTTAAGGTTGATCCACTGGAGTTACATGGACTATTTTAATTATTTTTTTACTACCTTTCTGGGCCTTGAAAGTTGTAATGACGTTGTGGTCTATGTGTGGTTCAGAAACCTCTGATTTCATCAAAAACATCTTTATGTGTGTTCCTGAAAATTAATGAAGGTCAGTAGTTAATTAATGACAGATTAATGAGTAATTAATTACAGAAATGTAATTTTGGGGTGAACTAACCCTTTTTAGTAGTGCAGCGAATGCTTATTGTAAAGTGGTATATTTTCATTAGTCTGCACATGATCCTAAAGCTTCTGCTTGTGTTTTTCTGACTGATTTTTGTGCAGATGTTTTGTTGGAATCAACCCATCCACTGGTACCAAGGCAGTCAAAAAAAGTGGAAAGACCTCAGAGAAGAGGAACAACACAGTCAATCCTCATGTGTCTACTCTTCTCAGAAGGCTAATGGACTTTGAGTGGTTAAGCATGTAAGTTGTCAAATGTATATATATAAAAAAAACTACTGGAGGAGATGTCTATAAAATGACACTTAATTCTATAATCTTGTTCAGTAAGATCTTGTTCTCCTGCCAAAGTGTTCAACTTACACAAAATGTAAAAAAGTACTTAACAGTTTCAATGTTTTAGAGGGAATGTTGTCAGTCACCAGCATTTGTGTTTATCACAAACATTTATACAAAAAAAGAATTTAAATGAAGAGCAGAAATGTGAGTTTTAACAGGAGATGTGTGAGAACCATAATGCCATTCTGTTGATTGAGCTTAAAGGGATAGTTCACCCAAAAATGGAAATTCCGTCATCATTTACTCACCCCCATGTTCCAAACCTGTATGAGTTTCTTTCTTCTGCTGAACACAGAAGATATTTTGAAGAATGTTGGTAATCAAACAGTTGATGGTAGCCATTTACTTTCAATTGTCCGGTTACCAAAATTCTTTAAAATATCATATGTTGTGTTTAACAGAAGAAAGAAACTCATACAGGTTTGGAACAAATTGAGGGTGAGTAAACAGAATGATGACAGAATTTTCATTTTTTGATGAACTGTCCCTTTAACTTTTATTGAACCCAGAATCTAAATCTTTAAGTCTTACAAGTTATTTTCTGACTGATTTTGAAAAGATTTTCTGTACTTCAAAAAGGAAAATTGTTGTTACTTGTCTTGCAGTAATTTGCTTATTTTAATAAATATTTTTCTACAACAGCTTTGACTTTGTGTTTGTTTTTTTAAATGTTTATTTTAATGCATTTACATTACTTTAATGTTAAATAATAGAGTACAGTTTACTGTTAAAATGATTATTTTCAGCTTTTTAAATGTTAAATTATTACAGCATCTTCTTGAATTTTGGGGGTATTTACAGGATTTTATTGGCAACCGTATTGCCAGGTAAATACTGTATTTAGTGAAATTACAAAAAATTGCTGTAAAATATATTTACAGGACTTTATTGGCAACTTTATTGCCAGGTAAATACTGTACTTTTGGGAAATTACAAAATATTGCTGTAAAATAAAATACAAGTTTAATTCAATGTTACTGTAAAAAAAACTACAAATTACTGTATTTCACATACAATAATTAACTGTAAATTGCTTTACAGTATTATACTGTAATCAATTTTACAGCAATTACCAACATTTTTACAGGACTTTATTGGCAACTTTTTTGCCAGTAAATTCCTGTAAATTCTACAGCAAATTTTTTACAGTGTAGGTTAGGTGGTAGGGAAGGGTCAACAGTGTAATTGTAGATGTTACATCAATGACAGCATTTCAGCAATTACATGCCGTCTGGTTTGTGTTTGACTTTAGATTGAGTTGGCTTTACACTGCACTCCGTGACACATGCAGGTATCTTTAAATACAAATGTAAAAACATGTATGTACACAATAAGTCCATTGTATCAAATTAATCATTTAAATGTAAGTACAAAGTAGTTAAAAACACTTAATATAAAGGGGGGACCCATTTTCCTTTATTTTTAAGAAAACAATATGTTTATATGGCCGTGTATTTATTTTTCTGCATTTGAAACGTCACAATTTTGAACAATAGAATTGCAAGAGGTCAGGAATTGTGTCATATTAATTCCATCCATTTCTACTGTATATAAGGAACTTAATGAAATATCGGTGGTTTGTATTTTAGACTGAATGTGTAAATGTTTCTTGTTTGTCTAAGGCAGCAACAGTACATGACTTTTCCCCATGATTTTTACCACAGTTTGAAGTCTGGACAAGTAAATGCTAAATGCTAGAAAGTCAGAGCCAGTCAGCATATTTTGGGCAGTCAGGGTTGTCAGATTTCCCAGAAATTCAGGATGGACACAGACTCTTTTTTTTTAGCTTCAAAATACAAAAAATCTGTCAAATCTAAGAATATCAAACATGTTTTATATTTTGAGCCGATTTCAGAACACGTTGTTTTAATTTGTCATTCGTCTCCTAGCACTGAGCCGCATGTTTCTGTGTGAGTTTGTTGTGTTTGGAACAACTTGAAAGTCTGTGTGATCCTCAGTCATTTAGTGTGTGATGACCAGTTTTTCTCTGTTTAACCAAGTCAAGATGCCAGGTCAAGTTGAGTAGTGTATTCCAGTCTTTTTTTAGTGTGAATCCCAAAGAGTGATGGTTTGGGATCAGTACATGCAAACAATCTGAATTAACCGTTTGCTTTTTAAGTCATGCGTTAAGATGTTTTTAAATATTACATTTTGAAAACAATGGTGCACAAAATGGAAAATTGGAAGGATGAAGCATTACCACTGCAGCACATGCGGTGAAGCATAACCAAACCTCACCCATTTCCTTTTTATAACGGGGTGGGTTAAAGCTGAACATTTCCACTCTCAAAGCATTTGCGTCACCACTGACTAATATCATCATCCTTCATGGGTGATACTTGAAAGTTTCTTTCGAACCTGAGGGTAGAAAAGTTCAAAATGGGAGGTCAACCATTGTACCGATGTGCAAGCCTTCACTGAGACCACACATCTGTGTTATTCATGCTAGTGCTATTTAAGGATGTGACATTATTAGCACAACCTTGTGTAGGCTTCCTTACTGCCAGAAAGAAACTGGTGTGAAAATTCATTTAAATTGACTGCAGTCAGTTTTCATCCTCTCTGTCTAGGAAGCCTCTTAAAGGGGCTATATGCAGCTTTTTCCCCAAAATAAACGTAACAATAGCCTTTTTATTTGACCATTTATGACTCAAACATCTCCTGTTGAGCATACTGACACCTTGTCCGCTCACAGTGAGTGCACCTAAGCCTGTATCCTATTTGTCCTATTTTCTGTCGGGTCGGATTTTTCCCGCGCTGTCTGCGGATGTGACGTCGAGCGCGTTCAAGTTAAACGTTTCAGATCACTCTGCCACCACCGCTAGTCAGCAAGTAGCCTACACTCGCAAGCAGTGCAATGGAATATATGTATTTGACTGTTCTTACCTCTGTAAACATAATGTTGACCTCCTTGCAGCAGATGACTTGTGAAGTGTGCACGTACGAGCGCGCGATGCGAGAGCGAACAGAAAGGAAGAGCAGTTCTGTTTTTTGGCCACAGGTGTCAGTCGTGAGTTTAAATTTCAGAAAAACGCATATAGCCTCTTTAAAGGATTATGTTCACAGAGTTGATAAAGTGGGTTGCTATGTAAAAAACATTGATTTTTGTCAATTCACAGTCTTAAAGGAGAACTCCGGTCAATTTTAACATTGAGGTCCTTTTTTTGTAAATTTGGAGTGCTGTCAGTACAGAGAACAACGACAAAAATCGGTGTTGCCGATAAAAATCTTCTTTTTAAAATTTGCACCCTGTTGACTTCAATGGGGCAAGTTTTAAACCTGCTTTTAGCCTCTTAACATCCTTAATATGTCATTACAAGTGCACAGCCATGTGAGTGGTGTTATTAAGAGTGAACACGGTCAATCTGACTGCAGTAGATGTGAAAGATATTAATAAAAACGATGTTAATTCAGCCAGCTCACATACCTGTATTTTCTTCCTGTTTTCGTTCGAAGTCCAAAGTGGTCGATTATCGAGATCTGGGAGAGTGGGATCTCATACAGCCAGGTCGCGCACGCGAACTCGATAATCGACTACTTTAGACTTCGACCGAAAACAGGAAGAAAATACAGGTATGTGAGCTGGCTGAATTAACATCATTTTTATTAATATCTTTCACATCTACTGCAGTCAGATTGACCGTGTTCACTCTTAATAACATCAGGCACATGGCTGTGCACTTGTAATGAAATATCAAGGATGTTAAGAGGCTAAAATCAGGTTTAAAACTCGCCCCATTGAAGTCAACAGGCTGCAAATTTTAAAAAGAAAATAACACGGTGTAAGCAACACCGATTTTTGTCGTTGTTCTCTGTACTGACAGCACTCCAAATTTACAAAAAAATGAGCTCAATGTTAAAATTGACCGGAGTTCTCCTTTAAGTTTTCCTCCCGGTTTCACAGAAGACTTCATGTTTGAGCTATTTTAACTGAAAGTAACTTGTACTGACATATCTTAAAATATGTCAGTGCCATTGTTTTGTCTCAAGATGCATCCCAGTAATATTTTTTTCTAAGGCGTGCTTATAAAACTGACTTAAATGTTCTAATTACTAAGGATTACTAATCCTGGCTTAATCTAAACCCTGTCTGTGAAATAAGGCCTTGATCTTATATTTAGGCTCTTCAACGTGCTTACAAATATGCTGTGGAATCGCAAAGACAGTGTGTTTATATGTACCCTTATTTTAGTCAAACTATAAAAGTAATTTGACTTTTAAAGTGTCATGTAAATGCTTTAGTCTGACTGAAATCCTACCATTCCAGTTTTTGTGAAGTCGGACCAACAGATCTTGATAATGTGATAGTTACTTGGCTTTGTCCAGCATGTAAACACACTATTCAGACAATTGCCCACACTGCTTGCAGAAATGACGCAATGTGTATTTAATCTTTCACTTCACATTATACCATTATTTTCCCAGAGTACTGACAAAATCAATAAAAATAGAAGTCATGTAAAATCAAACCCTTTCCATGAACAAGAAGTTTGAGTCTGTGCTCTTTGACCGACTCTGAACACTGTCATCATATCTATAATCACAGCTATAATCACGTCCATTGTGGGCCTGGTGATGGAGGCTCCAGGGTCAATGACAGATGAGCAGAGCCACGCTGACCGCAAGAGCTAGCAAGACAAGCCCCGTCACTCAGCATCGTGCGCGGAGTCAGCCTGGCAAACCGACCAAACTAACAAAGAGGCTTTTTATTCTTCTTGCTTGTTTGCAGCACTCGCCAACCCTCCAGGCTAAGCTTGTGCACCCCAAGGACATTTGATTTTTAAAATTAGATTAGAAAAAAGAACATGGCAGCAATGAGCTCTTCCTATTTAATATGATCTAATCAGAGTCATCAAAATGCCACTTGGCAGTCCTAAGTTTGTACCAGGAAATACACTCACCGGCCACTTTATTAGGTACACCTGTCCAACTGCTCGTTAACACTTAATTTCTAAGCAGCCAATCACATGGCGGCAACTCAGTGCATTTAGGCATGTAGACATGGTCAAGACAATCTCCTGCAGTTCAAACCGAGCATCAGTATGGGGAAGAAAGGTGATTTGAGTGACTTTGAACGTGGCATGATTGTTGGTGCCAGAAGGGCTGGTCTGAGTATTTCAGAAACTGCTAATCTACTGGGATTTTCACACACAACCATCTCTAGGGTTTACAGAGAATGGTCCGAAAAAGAAAAAACATCCAGTGAGCGGCAGTTCTGTGGGCGGAAATGCCTTGTTGATGCCAGAGGTCAGAGGAGAATGGCCAGACTGGTTCGAGCTGATAGAAGGGCAACAGTGACTCAAATAACCACCCGTTACAACCAAGGTGGGCAGAAGAGCATCTCTGAACGCACAGTATGTCGAACTTTGAGGCAGATGGGCTACAGCAGCAGAAGACCACACCGGGTGCCACTCCTTTCAGCTAAGAACAGGAAACTGAGGCTACAATTTGCACAAGCTCATCGAAATTGGACAATAGAAGATTGGAAAAACGTTGCCTGGTCTGATGAGTCTCGATTTCTGCTGCGACATTCGGATGGTAGGGTCAGAATTTGGCGTCTACAACATGAAAGCATGGATCCATCCTGCCTTGTATCAACGGTTCAGGCTGGTGGTGGTGGTGTCATGGTGTGGGGAATATTTTCTTGGCACTCTTTGGGCCCCTTGGTACCAATTGAGCATCGTTGCAACGCCACAGCCTACCTGAGTATTGTTGCTGACCATGTCCATCCCTTTATGACCACAATGTACCCAACTTCTGATGGCTACTTTCAGCAGGATAATGCGCCATGTCATAAAGCTGGAATCATCTCAGACTGGTTTCTTGAACATGACAATGAGTTCGCTGTACTTAATGGCCTCCACAGTCACCAGATCTCAATCCAATAGAGCATCTTTGGGATGTGGTGGAACGGGAGATTCGCATCATGGATGTGCAGCCGACAAATCTGCGGCAACTGTGTGATGCCATCATGTCAATATGGACCAAACTCCCTGAGGAATGCTTCCAGCACCTTGTTGAATCTATGCCACGAAGAATTGAGGCAGTTCTGAAGGCAAAAGGGGGTCCAACCCGTTACTAGCATGGGGTACCTAATAAAGTGGCCGGTGAGTGTATACTACCAGACTAAATGTTTAGTGAGTCCCTCTTGTAACATTCCGCTTAGTCCAGTAATATGTTAAACAGGATTTGAATGCATTGCCTTGAGTAAATATTGATACGTAGAGCATATTGACTTATAATACATGGATTATGTGAGTAAATGACATCTTCTTTAGGCAAAACCAGGGAGGGATTAGTCAGTGAAATTCAAGCGTTACCGGTATTTATATATTTTTTTAGGGAAATTGTATGGCTGAATTCAGTCGTAAAATCTGTTAAAACAGTTAAGACCAGTTTGTCGACCTTTGGTTTGCACATCCTTTTTGAAAACACAATGTGACGTCTACAATGAGACATTCTTTAAATACCTGTGATCTACAAACTAGAAGAACCTCGCACCTTACAGCTTGTGAAGGTCTATTGTTAAAGCAATGCCAATAATCTTCAAAGAAATGTGCCCTATCATGATCAACATGAGGGTACTAATGAAACCCAACACCTAACTCGCAGTCTTAGCGACACAAAGATACAATTGTAGAGGCAGCGGATCATTTTCTGCCCTCATGTAATGGCTTCCTCTGCATTCTATAGGGTGGGCGAGCAGGTGGCCGAGTAATTAAAGAATATTGCAAGGTGGGCTTATCAATAAATTAAAACGAGGGGGCAGAGTTTCTTTCAATTATTGATATGAAGTCTTATGTATCCTGACTCTTCTTCTGCAGGTGGTTACAGGTCACTGACACCACAGAGGGTGATTGTCAGTGGGGGAGAAGAACAGACATAACCTGTGGCGTCAGAGACATATAGGGGCTTCCTGCACTCCTCACGTTGCTAGAAGAAGTGTATAAAGAGAGAAGGCAAAAATAGGAGAGAGTGAGTGGGGAAATGACAATGAAAAGGGGAGTGGGGTTAAACGTAAACATTTATACTTCCACTTTTTCATGACGTTTTGCTTTGATCCAAGTCCAGTCATGGGTTTGCTGAATATAAGGCAACTGTGATATCAAAACAAGAGGGGTTTTTTTGGCCAGTTTTTAAAAGTAGTAAATTTATACAAAATTTATAACCGATACGAATGCTGGGCAAGCAGCTAAAGCTGGAAAAAAATACTGTACACTCCATTAAAAAAAGTATGTAAAAACAGCGCACACAATGTGGGCTATGTGTCATTATGAAGGAATTTTCCATGCTAACTTTTCACAGTTGTTTTGAATTATGTCTTGCATTGTGTTGTGTTTAAAAAGAAAATTAGTACCTTCTCCGAGTGTATAAGCAAACAGCAGCGTTTAGTCATGTTTACAGTTTTAGACAGGTTCAGCAGTTGGTCTTTCAATCTACCCATTTATGTCTACACTCCGAGCTAAAATTTTAAATAGACTATCATATTGATGATAAGCTGTTAAAGAAGCAAACACAGTAAAGCCAGAATGACATACAACAGAAGGGTTGGACTAATCTCAGGACAAGCGTATATTTAATAAATGTAGGCCTAAGGTCAGTGCTTTATAAATGCATTTTATTTATTACAATATTTGTTGCTCAAAATAAGAGTAATAACATTTTTGCTTTACTTTATACATTTCTGTTGTTTGAAAGGTATGTGTCTATACAGAAATTGACTCACACAAATAAATAAATCCACCTTGAAAATGTCCAGGTTAAATAAGTGTAAAACCGCTTGACTTTCAGTCACACCGTGATCTAAAATGAATATTGCCCGCCACCTAGTGTCAGGAAATGGCACACACTACTAATAAAATATAAAAATTCTCACTATAATGTTAAAATTAGGGCCGGGACTTTAACGCGTTAATTAAGATTAATTAATTACAGACTTTAACGCGTTAATTAACGCGATAACTGATTTTAATCGCTTATTTTTGCACCGCGGAACTTTCTCACTGGATGAATAACATTCTCATTTTCCACTAGATATTTTCCTATATCTCATCAGGCTCAGCAATATTGTGATGTCGGCCCCCACTAGCGAATGTACAGTGAAGTGACATAATAACTGCAAGATTCAAACTGTGCTTTCGCGCTGTGGCTGGCTGAGCCAAAAGGGATGTTCGCCGGAGTCAAATGTGACGTCACGATATGGGCGTGGCCGCGAACTGGTTGGCAGAAAGAACCAAACTCAATGCAGACAAAGAACGTATATTTACAAGAAGTGAAAGCCAATAGAACGTTCCATTGCAACACCAGCGCCCAGCAGCAGCGCTGTGCTTCCGCCATTTTGGGGTGAAAGCGACTCGGCAGTCATATATTATACATATATTTAGTCCAGTGCAGAGGTCATTTTTAGGTTGAAATAATTAGGTAAAAAGAAAAAGAAGTTGCTAACCAGGGGTGCGTTTCCCGAAAGCATCGTTAGCCAACTATGGTCGCAAGTTCCGTCGTTATCTGCATAGTTCAACGAGTCAGTGTTTCCTGAAACCATCGTTCCAACGAACAGTCTCAAACAGCATCGCAAAGTTGTGTGGTTTGAACGACAGCTCTCGACCTGTGGTTAGAAGCATAGTTTCTATATTGCATGACATTTGGACGTAATAAATCCTTATCTTGAGCAAAATAAGCAAGCTGACATTCAGTACAACCTGTGCCTTTTATTTAGAATAACGTTACATACAAATGTAATTTACGTATTTTAGTTTGTCAAAAGATTTAAAGTACCGTGTTTGAAGACTGCGCATGTGCGAACATGCTCTACTATGTAAGAACGAGCCAAATATTGAGTCTGGTAATAAAGCAAAATAACTGAGAAAAAATTGAAATAGTCCTCAGATGACATGTCTGTAATTTATATTAAAAATCTAGCGTTATTTCGACCTTAAACAGTTTAATTAAAAGAAGTTATTACTCCACCACGTGCGTGCCGTTCACTTTTCATAATCAACATGAGGAAAAAACAAATATGAAACTAAATGCGCTTATTTAATGGCTACACGTATACAGTAGGCCTAAAGACTCTCTATTTGTACAAAATTGCTGCACATTCATTTAATTCTGAATTTTGCACGTTGAAAGGCATTTTTTGTGCACAGTAATTATCTGCAACATTTATAAAGTTCACGGATAATTGTGCATGCATTTATTAATCATTATGATACTAAAATCAAAATAAAGTAGGTTAAAAAAATCAGATGAGCAGAATATAAACGCAACGTGTTTAATTAGCTTACACATTAAGCATTTTCCTCCCATAGAAAACCATTATAAGAACACTTGGCTTAATGCAGATTAGAATGTCCCAGCATATGTTGAAATAACGAGATATGTTCAAAAATAAGTTATCAATGAAATACATGAATTCAGCAAATAAATATAACTGTAGCCTACTAAAATGTAAATGTTGGACAACAAATATATAACAGCAATAGAATAGCTTTGCAGTAAACTTATTATATCGTATATTAATGACCGTTAAAGCAAGACTATGTAAACAAAAACACTGTACAAAAGTGGCAATTATCGGATAACGGACACATGTAATGCATCATGTTCTATAAGATCATCGTGTTTGTAGCATGATCCAGGGGATTAAAACGTACAAAATATATTTCAGGCCTAGTGGAGTTGGTAACTAATAATAGTAGTAAATGTGTAAAGTTGCATAAAATGGAAACACTCAATATTACCTAAGAAAAAACTACCTAAAAAAACTGTTATCTGTGCTGTTGTCCATTAACTTCAGTTGGAATCTTCACTCCAAAATGGCGGCCGCGCTACCGAGGCGCCACCTAGTGGCTGTTACCAAAAAAGCATCAGAGTTTCGCCTCTTGTGCTTCTATACTCTTTGATGCAGATGGCCGGTGAAGAGAATGAAGATGACATTATCTAGTCGTGCATTGTGTACGTAATTTGATTTTTTGATCCAGCCACTTTTTATTTTACCCTTTTGTCTTGTTTCAGCCCCAAACCCCATCTCTGCAATACAAATTAATAAAGGCTGGTTTGGTTTCTAAAGTACTTCTTCCAGCCTCCATGTATTAATGTTCATGGGTAGCCTGAATGGGTTCTGTTCAGACCTTAACATTAAGTATTTTACTGTAAGGTGTCAACAAGATTCAACAAGACATTTTCACCTGGCTATACACAATGTTTAGATCTGTTTAGGTATTTATGCAAATTAGCACATACGTAATTAGATTATGCACCGTTTGTCTATGTTAACAACAAATGTTAATAATGTTAATAACTGTTAACAACAAATGTTAATAATGTTAATAACAAACAATTTCAAAAAAACTTGTAATACATTTTTTGTTTGTCTTGATGTAATCAACTCAGTACTTATCATGGTGATATCTGGGTTTAAATGTGTACCCTATTCTAGACGCCTAATTGCAGAAATCCACAGCTATCTTCTTGATTCAAGCTGTTTAGGTACGCGGTAGAAGGTTACTCTTATCGAACCTGTTAACAGAGCCGATCACACAGCACGATATACAACCATTTGTCTTCTGTGTTTGCGCTGCGCAGCAAGCCATTACTTTTCTTTTTGCCAACCAGAGCGCATCGTGACGTCACGGCGAAGATCCCTATAAAGACGGACGCGCTCAGCGCTTGTCATAGGCTATCACAACTGTTCACATAATGTTTATTTTAGGTTTTAGACATTTACATATAATTTATAGTAAACTAAAACAACACATTTAAAGTTTGTAAAATACACAATGGTGTCTATGGAAGCAGCAATAACAACCCAAGAAAATATATTTGCCGACGGTTTTTATTCATATCAGACACACAGTGTAAATAACTATAAAGTCAACTCTATTCTACTCCCAGTTCACCGGCCACTTACTTTCATGTATTTCGGGAGAAACTGATGAATTCACGCGCTGTAATAAATCCAACAGACAGGAATCTCTGAACTGCGGCCCAAACACGGCGCCCATCTCACGTTACAGATAATTTATAAAGATTTTTTAAACAACAAAACAAACTCACTTACACATATTTGAGAATCGGAAAAGAAAAAAGTTTATGACATGGTAAGCAAGTTTTTTAATATTTAGAAATAAAAGCGCTACATCTGTCATGCAGCGCTATTTTGGCTGTGGTGAATGTCACGTGTCAAGCCTGACGCGTCACCCTGGAAACCTTTTTTAACTTAAAAAAACGTTTACAGAAACGTTTAAAGTTTACGGAAGGTCTTCCTACCAATAGGTTACATTTTGCTATTGCTACATTTAATGGCAAAAATCGCACTGGTCTGCTGGACTTGGTTGAACAAAAATAAACAATATTTTGTTGCTTAAGCTTATGTATTCAGTCATTATTCAATGGTATACTAAAAATCCACGTGAAAAAAATTACTTCACACTGTTCTCAGGTCAAATATTTATGCGATTAAAATGCGATTAATTTCGATTAATTAATTACAAAGCCTCTAATTAATTAGATTAATTTTTTTAATCGAGTCCCGGCCCTAGTTAAAATACAAAGATATATATATCTTCATGAAAAACTATATTGTTCACAAACAACAAGGAATCATGAATTAACTTTTGCAATTTTTTATTTTTATTTTTTTTACATGTTTTTACATAAAACATGTTTGTTTTTTTAAGCGCAAATTAAAAGTAACCACAATCTACTTCCATGCTCATCAAAAAGCTTGGCCTTACAGCTTTTTAATAATTTATATGACAAAATAATGTACATATGGCAGAAACAACAACTTTTTGGAGATGAAAGCATTGTGGCTGAGAATTCTATAATGTTTTCGGAGATCAGTCAAGTTGGAGAAAACAAGAAAGAAACGGGTGTGGGCTGGAAAACTGTATGGTTCAAAGGTTGACCTTTCATCCTGAATCAGAGCAAAATTTAAGTTTTGACTGGTATGAAAACAAGGCTGTGAGGGAAACACATTCAATTGTTCAGCTGATGAAATATCTTTCCAAAAAACTTTCAGTAGACAAAAGCTCCATAAAGCTCCTTGAAAGTTGTGAATTGTGAAAATGACATGTGATATAGGTTCAGGGTGTAAACCATTGAAAATAATGGAAGTCTATCCCTCGCAACCTTTTTGTTTCCCAGGTCTATAGTTGACAGTTAAAGTAGTACATATCTATGAAATGAAGGTGGATAGCAAAGTTTGTTATTGGACATAGTGGATGACTTTTGGTGGCATTCCTATTGAAACTCTGACTAAAATGCATACTTATCAGTGTTGAGGACAGGTCTCTTCTGGGGACGTGAGATTACTGGGCTCTTCATTTGGCACAGGAAAAAAAATGACTTAAGTAAAAGTCTCCTTTTTCTTACAGTATAATTGCTGTCAATAAAAAAAAATGGTTATAACAATATTGAAGATCATTTCATGTGAACTTCATACACATGAAGTCTTATTTGTCTGTAACTTTTGGCACTTTTTGGCTTTTACTTTGAATTTCTTGTCATTTGTATGTCTTAACTTTGTTTATTGATTCTACCCTGATTGTTCTCTTTCAAACATTCGCTGAGTAAGCGAAGGGTCCCCCTCCCCAACTCAGGCAGAACGCAACCTACTTGTAATGTGCCGGAGGGCAGCGGAAAAACTGTCCATTGACTGTCCATCACAGCAGGCAGGCTATGCAGCAGCGGCCAGTGAACGATCTATGGTGCAGCAGCCATAGAACTCTATGGTGCTAGGGACTGCCGTCACGTGTCCCAGCCATTACACATAAACGTCCTGACTCCTGCGTACGTTTCAGAGATGAAACCTTTCTGGGATAAGCACTTTTCACACAGGGTTTCTGTAAAGGGGTTTCCAGGCTGGATGCTAATAACACAGAGGAGTTTGCAATGTCAAATCAACCTCCTACTGAGCTGTCAGTTCCACATCATCTCACCCTTAAGGCCGTGTGTCCACCAAAGCATTAGCTAGCTGAAAACACTAGGCACTCTGCTGAAAACGTCTCTGGTTACTCACGTAACCTATGTTCTCTGAATAGGGAACGAGACGCTGCGTAGCTTTAAGACGCAGTGGGAACAAAATACCAAACTCACCAAGCTAAAGCGCTGCCATAGCTAGTACAAGACCAGAAATTTTACATGACCGGTTCAAGCAGATAAAACTTGGGGACCTGGAGTCATGTCAAGATCTAAACTATAGAATCTGACAAAAATGTGGAGAGAGGACCAGCCTGTCGCCACACAAATATCTTCCAAGAGGGCCACTCTTAAAAGAGCTTCAGAGGAAGCCACACTTCTAGTGGAATGTGCTCTGCCACGCACCTCATAAGTTAGTGAAATAGCGTCCGTAACCCAGTGGGAAATCCTCTGTTTTGATGTGGCAAGCCCGCGGCGGCCAGCAACAAAACATACCAAGAGCTGGTTTGATTTCCTCCAACCGCCCTAGCGATTCACATAGAACTTCAAAGCTCGAACCGGGCAGAGCAAGTTAAGTTTCCTATCCTCCTCAGATGCAAAAGGAGGAGGATGGAAAGTGTTAAAGGGTTAGTTCACCCAAAAATGAAAATTAAGTCATTAATTACTCACCCCCATGCTGTACCAACCCCGTAAGACCTTCGTTCATCTTCGGAACACAAATGAAGATATTTTTGATTAAATCTGAGCGCTGGATCACTGCTACATAGGCTGCCTAAGGGAATGCAACTTGACGGCCCAGAAAGTCATTAAAGAAAATGTTTAAATATTCCATGTGCCTACAGTGGCTCAACTATAAGTTTATCAAGCGACGAGAATACTTTTTGTGCGAAAAAAAAACATAAATATCGACTTTATTCGACTATTCCATGTATACGGAATTTCCAGATTTCCAGAACGCATGCGCGAGAACTGAGAAGAGGACGACTACTTCTTGTTACTTGTTACTCAGTTCTCGCGCATGCGTTCTGGAAATCTCTTCAACTCTCGTCTCAAGGCCCACAAGGAAGTAATGGAATAGTCGAATAAAGTCGTTATTTATGTTTTTTTTTCGCACAAAAAGTATTCTCGTCGCTTGATAAACTTATAGTTGAGCCACTGTAGGCACATGGAATATTTAAACATTTTCTTTAATGACTTTCTGGGCCGTCAAGTTCATTCCCTTAGGCAGCCTATGTAGCAGTGATCCAGCGCTCAGATTTAATCAAAAATATCTTCATTTGTGTTCCGAAGATGAACGAAGGTCTTACGGGGTTGGTACAGCATGGGGGTGAGTAATTAATGACTTCATTTTCATTTTTGGGTGAACTAACCCTTTAAGGTTAATAACCTGAGAGCGGAACGTTGTGGACAGAACCTTGGGTACATACCCTGTTCTCGGCCTTAAGGTAACCTTGACCAGACCAGGAGCAAAGTCCAAGCATGACTCGCTAATAGAGAGCCTGTAAATCCCAAGGGGGTAATCCATCCGCCGGAAACTGAAGCCTCCCTGGCGCCGCCATTGTAGCAGACTATCACCTGCTGTTAGCATTCCATTGACTCCCATTCATTTTGGTGTCACTTTGACAGCGAATAACTTTACACCTGAGGCATTTAAAGACTCCAATGGTCCATTATTTAATTCTAAAGAAACACAACAATGTATAAAAGGCTCTATTACCTTGTATCTTACGTTATTGCCCCGTAGAAGTAGTTTTGTAAAAATAGACTTACGATTGCATCATAACCAATCGACTCTCCGTCACACAGTCGAGAAATTACCGTATAGACAGGCGGAGAAGCTTGCGGGCAATCGGAGGGACGTGGAGGCATAAAGTCCGATAAAGTCAAAGGAGAAGTCCATAGAGAGTCATAAAGTTTATCCTGCTGCTAGTTCATGGACAGCTAATACTCACGCTCTCCGTCTCTGCAAGATTCGGAAGAGAATTATTCAGATTTCACTCGGCACAGCTACTAGAAGACATACAGGTTGCTCACGTGTATCAGCTTTTAACGGGCTTCAATTTTCTCTGTTGAAATCAATGGGGTCGCTGTGTCCATTTCTTTTACTGTCTATGGTAAATCCCCTATTCGCTTCAACAAAGTTAAAGCTAACAAAAGAGCAACCTTAAGAGTCAGAAATCTCTCAGGGGCTGACTCCAAGGGCTTGAAGGGAGCCTCTGTCAAGCCCTCCAGGACGACTGACAGGTCCCACAAGGGAACTCCAGAGGAGCATGCCGGTTTTAAGCGCCTAACCCCACACATAAAGGCCGAAACTAACCTAACTCAAGCACCATGACTCAAACACCCTCCACTTGGAGGAATACAGCTTCCTCGTAGAAGGGGCTCTCACACTTGCAATGGTCTCCTGAACATCAGGTGGGAGACCAAAGCTTAAAGCTAGCGGCCTCTGATGGGCCAAACGTACAGCTTTCAAATGTCGGTGCGAGGATGCCATATGCTGTCCTGAAGTTGGGAAAGTAGATCCTCCCTGACCGGGATCTCCCAGGGGGAGGATTCCAGCAGAGGAATAAGCTCCGAAAACCACGGCTGGGACGGCCAGAATGGGGCTACAAGAAGGAGGCGGACTCCGCTCTCTGGACAGAACCACCTGGATCAACTTGATGGGTGGACTTGATGGATGAAGGCATAGAGTTTCCGCATTGGCCTCAGATGGCCGTATACATCTATCCCCAACGGAGCTGGTGGACTCAGGGAGAACAAGAGCGGGCATTGGGATGACTCCTGAGATGCAAAGAGGTCCACTTCCGCTTCCCCGATCACCTCCCAGATCAGGGCCACCGTCTGGCGGTTCAACATCCATTCCCCTGACCTGAGCTTCTGCCTTGACAGGAAATCTGCTGGGAGGTTCAGAATCCCTGGAACTTGCCCTGGGACCACAGGAATAGGTGCCTGTCCATGCCTGTCCAGGGTGCGCGACCGTGAACCCCCCTGCTGGTTTAAATGGGACACTACCGCCACATTGTCTGTTCTGACAATGGCATGGTGTTCTTTGAGAAAAGGGAGAAAGTTATGCAGAGCCAGGAAGACGGCTCTCAGCTCCAAGCTGTTTATGTGCCAAGAGATGGTCTCACCAGTTCAGATCCTACATGCTGGTCTGCCTTCGAAAACTGCTCCCTAGCCAGTCGGAGAGGCATCCGTCGTAACCATCTGGCGATGGAATACCGCACCCATGCTGACCCCTTTCCGAAGAAAGGGTAGGTCCTGCCAAATGTATCTATTTATTTATTTATTCATTCGTTCATGCAGTTTTACAACATTTTTGTTTTTGTTTCCATGAACGAATAAAAAGGAACAGGAAGAAGAAAAAATCTTGTAGTACCTGTCGCTATTTATGCACATCAAAAGAAACAGAAAAAAAACAAAAAACAATAACCAGCTGCTTTATGAATGGATCAGCCCCAAACCTCACCCCAATCACCAAATATTTTCAGTAATACCTATCTTTACACTTAATTAACCAACGCATCCTCATCCCAAAGCGTCATATTCTGACACTTTGACAAAGCGTCTAAATCCAACGCCTATGGAACCCTTTAGCGTCAATATAACACGCAGAGAGATGGATAGGTTTAGGTATGGTGTAGGGTTAGGGTTAGACCGCTAGGAGGCGCCTTCTGACCCATATATATCGGCGTCTCATATTGACGCTAAAGGGTGCCATGTGCGGCAAAAGCGTCATTATATTACGCCTTGGGATGAGAACGGGCTGATAATCCTTAATGCCTTTTTCTGTAACAAAAACAGAGGTTTTGTGTTACTAGGGTATGTGTTACCCCAGACCTCTGTGCAGTATCCAAAGTATGGAAGTATTAGGGAATTGTACAGCATATGCAATGAAGAGTAGTCTAAAACATCTTTAACTTTATACAAGACCCCAATGCTTTTACACACTTTACTCTTAATATAGACTATGTGATCTTTCCAATTAAATTTATCATCCAAAATAACACCTAAAAATGTTTGCGCATTAACTCTTTCAATATCAGTTCCTTCAATTGCTATTTTTACATTTTCATTCTTTTTGCGATTACCAAAAATCATGTATTTTGTTTTCTCCCAATTTAAACATAATTTGTTTTGGTCAAACCATTTCTTAATTTTTACCATTTCTAAACTTATATTTTCTGTAATTTCTGACAGATTATTTCCAGAGTAAAAAATTTTAGTGTCATCAGCAAACATCAAAAACTGTAATATCTGAGACGCTTCGCAGAGGTCATTAATAAACAAAATAAAAAGTAATGGGCCTAAAACGGACCCTTGTGGAACTCCACATATTATGTCTTTTAACTCAGATTTTTTACCATTAATTTGAACAAACTGCTGTCGATTATTGAGATAACGTTTGAGCCATTGAAAAGCCAGACCCCTAATGCCACAGTTGAATGATTTAGACAATAGCAAACTGTGATTGTGTCGAATGCTTTGCTTAAGTCGATGAAGACCCCCACTGTGTATTGCTTATTCACAGTTGCAGATGCAATTTTTTCTATGAGTTAAATTAATGCCAAAGCTGTTGATCTTTTTTCTCTAAAGCCATATTGTTTTTCAGTAATTAATTTGTTTTTCTAAAAAAATATTTAGTTTTTGAGCAAACCATTTTTCAAGAATTTTAGAAAACTGAGAGAGCAATGACACTGGTCTGTAGTTGTTAAAGTGGTGTACATCTCCATTTTTAAAAAGTGGAACGACCTTAGCAACCTTCATCTTCTCAGGAAAGACACCCGACTGTATAGATAAATTACAAATGAAAGTCATTGGTTTAATAATACAGTCAATGGTCCTTTTTACAATAGTCATGTCAAGTCCGTCACTGTCAATAGATGTTTTATTTTCACATTGGCTAACAATTGACAAAATTTCATTTTCCTGAACTTCACCCAGGAACATGGACTGCATTATTCTACTTTCCATTCTACAGATAGCATTTTGACTATGGTTCGATATGTCAATTGATTTGACAATATTTTCCCCAATATTAATAAAAAATTAGTTAAATTCATTAGCCACATCTATGCTATTGTTAATAACAGTTTCATTATATTATTTAATATTTTCCATGTTGTTTTCATATTTCCTTTATTATCTTTCAATTGTTTATTGTAATAATCCCTTTTAGTTTCTCTTAAAATTGTTGTCAATTTATTTTTGTATGCTTTGTATTTGGCCTCACAATTAGATGACCTATTTTTTACAAAGTCTTTATACAATTTATTTTTATTTTTGCATGCTTTAATTAATCCTAACGTCATCCAAGGTTTAACATTTTTAGGGGGTTTCTTTTACAGCTTTAGTGGACAGCATTTATCATAGCTAGATATATAAATGTTTAAAAATGTTTAATATGCTGCATTCACATCAGTCACATAGACACCTGACCAATTATGTTGTAAAAGCTCACTCCTAAAGTCATTTATTGTTTTCTCAGTTCTCACTCTAAAGTATGTAGGTTGATGTGAACTCTTATACATCTCAGGTTGCATGTCATATATGGTAAAAACAGGCAAGTGATCGCTTAAATCATTCATCAGTAGTCCACTTTGAACAATTCTTTGAACATCATTTGTGACAATATTGTCAATCAATGTGGCACATGAGCTAGTGATTCTGCTAGGCTGTGTAATTAAAGAAAAAAGGAATCTTGTATACAATGCATCTAAGAAATCTGAAGTGAACTTACATTTAGATTGATTCAGAAAATCAATATTGAAATCACCACTTATTAAAAATGTTTTATGGTTATTCTGTGTATCAAATAATTGTTCAAATTTGTCCTGAAAAACGTCTATTTTTGATCCTTGAGCTCTGTAAATGCAAGCAGCAATCACATTCCTGTTTTTCCCCATGTCGATTTCAGCAGCTACACATTCCAAGACTCCCTCAATTGCGATAGACATTTTTTCAACAAGTTTGCATTTCAGATGACTATCAACATACAACGCCACACCTCCTCCTCTTTTTTCTGTTCTGTTTATGTGATATAGCTTGTATCCTTCCATTTCAAAGTCTACACCCTTTTCATTGCTAATCCATGTTTCAGATAGTGCTATTATTTTGAATCGACTTGTAAATGTAGTGATATAATCCTTCATTTTATTGAAATTTGCATAAAGACTTCTGATATTGAAATGAACAAGCGACAAACGGTCCCTTAAATTAACATTTAAATTAAACTCATAATCTGTATAATATTTAGAGATGTCACATATTTCATTCAATCCATGGCTATCAGGGTCCAGGTCCTTATCAAAATCATGCATGCTTTGCTCTCTAATATCAAATATTGTCAGTGTTGTACATCTTGTTTTAAATAACAGCAACTAAAGATATCCATATATCCACAAATGTATTCAAAAGACAGGTAGAAATCAAAATATTGGTGACTGAACATTCCCTTCCCACTCTTTCCCCGCTCATCCCACCACCCACCCCACATTCACAAAATAAATCAGCGCTCATAATAGTTCCACTCTCCCAGGAATTTTTGTCAAAGTGACAGTCATTATGACCAACTAAGAAGAAATCATCAAAAGTTCATAAGCACCAGATGATAAGTCAAAAATAATATTGCCTCATAGCAACCTCACCAAATCACTGCGCTGGAGTTAGTCCTCTATAGTTGAAATGAAGAGCTCAGCCTTACTTATGTCTTAAAATAAATGCTTGTCAAACCCTTTGGTGAACTTTATTGTCGCGGGGTACAGAAGGAAAGCCTGAAACCCCTTTGTACGGGCTTCATGCATCACCTTGTAGCATAATTTATGTCGCTTTGAAGTGGCCTCGCTGTAATCCGCGGCAAACAGAAGTTGAATATTAGCCACTTCTGGAGGATTTTTTCTGTATTCTTTGAGAATACGATCCCTGTCGATATCCCGAAGACATTTGACGATCAGCGGCCGTGGCCTCCGCGCCCGCGGCTTACTCCCGGTACCTGGCTCGGGCAAACGTCCAAGCCGATGTCCTCGCATCAGTTCTGGGCAGGTATCAGCGAAAGCAGGGAACCACTTGGGAAGGTTTTCTCGCAGGTAATCCAGAGCATTTGCACCTTCAACTCCTTCTTTTAGATTGAATATAAGCAGATTGTCTCTCCGTGTGCGATCCTCAATTTCTGTGAGTTTTGTTTGATATTTGTGCATTGTTTCCACACACTGTGAGACAGTTTGTTCAGCCTCACTCACGCGCTCTTTTAACTGGGTTGTATCTGAGCGTATTATCCGTATTTCCTCCGTGTGCTTGGATAAAGTTGAAAACATACTATCAATGCGTTTCTCAAGCCTGTTGACGCGTAATTCGGCTTTCACATCAGCCTCTTTAAAATATTTGGCCATTAAATCATCAATGGTCTGAGTCAGGGCCGCATTGTTTTCCCCCAGCTGCTTGTTTACTTCTGTCATAATGTGTTGTTTGGCTGCATACGACTGTCTTGTTTCTCGCATTGACAAGATATAGGTTTAAACTGAAATTGTCCTTCTTTACATCACAATCTTGTCACACGTACCAGGGTTTATTTGAGCGTTTTGGGAGAGTGTTGCACCGAGTCTTAGCAGGCAGCCGCCATCTTTCGTTTGACAGGGCGCGGAAGCAACTGCGCGACACCTTCAATAGGCGAAGGGCTGGACCCGTGGGCCGAGCCCCTGAGAGCTTTATCCACCACAGAAAAGGTCTCATGTGGAGCAGACCTAGGGGTAGCACAGGGGAGGCTGCGGCCATGAGGCCCAAAAGCCTGTGGCAAGTGCCCACAGAAACATGATTACCTAGCGTGAAGCGGGCCAAACATGTCACCAAACTGGAAATCCATGCAGGAGCCAAGCGGGCCTGCATAAGAACGGAATCCATGTGCACCCCTAAAAAAGCTGTGTGTTGAGCTGGGGTAAGAACGCTCTTCTCCGTATTTAACCACAAACCGAGAGACTGAATATGACGAAGGACAATGTCCCTGTGGTGAGTAATTAACTCCCTGGAGTGGGCTAAAAGGAGCCAATCATCCAGGTAATTGAGAATATGGGTGCCCTGGAGCCGCAAAGGGGCCAGAGCAGCACCCATACACTTCGTGAACGTCCTCGGTGCTAGAGCGAGGCCAAAGGGGAGGACCCTGTATTGGTATGCTCTTTCTCCAAATGCGAACCTGAGGAACCTCCTTTGTCATCGTACGACCTGGATGTGAAAATATGCATCCTTGAGGTCAACTGTCACAAACCAATCTCCCAACCTAATTTGAGATATGATAGCCTTCAGTGTCAATATCTTAAATTTCCCTTTGTAAAGGGAGAAATTTAGTCAGCGGAGGTCTAGTATGGGTCGCAGGCCGCCACCCTTATTCATGACTAGGAAATAACGGCCGTAGAAGCCCTGTTCGATTTCCCCCAAAGGAACCTCCTCTATCGCCACTTTGAGTAGAAGGGACGAAATCTCCTGACGCCTCCCCAAACAGACCAGACTGTAAAATAGGGGCGTCTAGGAGAAAAACGTTCTCCTCCCGCCATAGAACGGCCTACAGCGCGTGCGGGGTCCTTGGTGGCTCTCAGGGCCAGATCGGTGGCTTTACGAAGCTCTTTGACTGCTTCAGGAGTCACTCCATTTCCCTCGTCCATTTCCTTCAGGACGTTCGCCTGGTAGGCCTGAAGAATGGCCATAGTGTGTAGGGCCATGCCTGCCTGACCAGCTGCCATTTAGGATTTCCCGATAAGGGAGGAAGTAGTCCTACACGCTTTAGAAGGAAGGAGGGGATGCGATTTCCAAGATGGCGCAGACGACAGAGCGAGGTGATTAGCTAACGTGTCCTCGACCGCTGGAATGGCGGAATAACCACTCGCACTTATTGTGAGAGTCGTTGCTCGCAATGAAGCGAGCACATGGCGGAGAGCAACGGCGATATTCCACTGCACTTCACCGTAAGAGTTATAAAAGAATATGAGAACAGAGTTCTACTTACTCCAATTGCTGAAGTGCAGCTTTGTGAAGGCAGAGAAATCTGAGGAGCAGATGGCGCGTTCTTATAACAACGTTCATGGAACGTGCTTTTGATGTTATTTGTTCTTGACTGATGTTCTCATAATGTTGAGTAAAAACATTCTTAGAGCAACGTTCACTGAACGTCCTTGTGATGTTCTCATAATGTTGAGTGAAAACGTTCTTATGACAACATTCATGGAACTTGCTTGTGATGTTCTCATAATGTTGAGTGAAAACGTTCTTATAACAACGGTCATGAAACGTGCTTGTGATGTTATTTGTTCTTGACTGATGTTCTCATAATGTTGAGTAAAAACGTTCTTAGAACAAAATTCATTGAACGTCCTTGTGATGTCCTCATAATGTTGAGTAAAAACGTTCTTTTAACAACCTTCATGGAACGTGCTTGTGATGTTATTTGTTCTTGATGGCAATGTTAGAAAAACATTCTAAGAACATATTTTTGTATCTGAGAATGTTGTTCTATGAACGTTTGAGAACATATATGAGAACATCAGTCAAATACAAATAACATCACAAGGATGCTCCATGAACAGTGTTATAAGAACTTTTTCACTCAACCTTATGAGAACATCAGTTAAGTTATGAAAACATTATTTCTGAATGTTTTTTTTTTAAGTATTAAAGTTTTCTCATTTTGGAAATGTTATGAAAACATTAACGTTTTCTAAATGTTCAAAATAACCAGAAGGGAGCATTCTGAGAAGGTTTTCTTTGGGTTATAAAATAAAACCTAAAAATAACCTGCAGGGAACGTTCTGGGAAGGTTTTCAATGTTTGAAAAACATTCTGAAATAAAGTTTTCCTAACCTAATGGAAATGTTAGCAAAATGTTTTGACAACTTATTTTTGTTAGCTGGGTATGCTCTAGCACTTGTTTTAAATTATTTTCTTCCGTTATTGTGCTTGTTGTTGTCATCTGTTGATGTTGTTCTGCTTGTGCAACTGCTTGATTCAATTCTTGCTGCAATACTGCTTGAATGTGGGGGTTGGTCATGGTCAGTGTGGTATTTGTTTTCCATCCCTCCTCCACTGTGATTGGACGGCTGGGTAAATAATGACAGTGATGAGTGCTGCATTTTACTCATGGTCTTCTTATGTTCACTTTTTCATGTTCGCTTGGTACTCTTGTACAGTTTGGGGCCCTGCACATTTTCAGAAATGGAGCCATTGCAAAAACGCGTTTTGATGTTTTGATGGTCAAGGATTACAATGATACCATGTACAACGTGTATATGAGGATAGTCTATATACATGTATATGGACAAGCACTTGAGGTGGCACCAAATATGCCATCTCCAACAGACTTGGGTTGGATGGACCCAAGCGATTGGAGACCATTTTGGTCAACTCTTCCACAGGCAAGGCAGTCCATCCTTGAACTCTTAAGTTGTGGCTGCAAGAAAGTCTGCCGGGGGCATTGCAAAGGCAAAAAACAAACAAACTTTTGACTGAATCCAAATTAATTCCTAGGAACTCGATGGATGTTGCAGGGCCCATGGTTTTTTCTTATGCGATGAGAATTCCGAGCTCAGAAAATTTGTTTTGGACTGTGAGGATGTGCGGCTGGGATGGCATTGGGAGGCGAGATTATGAAAAAATCATCTAGCAGGTGAATGAGGTGAGGAATAGCTGTCACATGTGTGATCTATGTTTTTGAGTGTTATCTGTGTTTCTGAGTTTCCCCCATCATCGTGTATTTTGGTTTAGTCCTGTTCCCAGTTTTCCCGCTCCTTGTTAGTGTTTAGTTCCCTCACCTGTCTCCCTGTCATTATCAGTTCCTTTGCCCCAGCTGTGCTTTGTTCCCATAATCTGTTCTGTGTATATAAGTTCCTCCCATGCCCGTATTCCTTGTCGGTTATTGTTTCTGTGTAGATGTACGTTTCTGTGGTACTCCTCGTTTCCATTAAAATCCCTGTGATTGTTCCAAGTTCCTTGTCGTGCGCATTTCTCCTACCAAGAACGTGACAGAATAACTGACCAAATACCAAACTATGATGGCTGAAGAGAAGACAAGCTCCTCTCCATTTCTCAGGGTGGACGATCGGTGGAGAGGTATGTCGAAGAGTGCCTGAGTCTATACCATCAGGTGAGCTGGGGTAACTCTATGATGAATGCCTGCTTCCGGATGGGTTTGGATGATGATAAATTATTCAGATTCATCTCCCCTGATGAGTGTTACAGGTCAATCCCTGACTTTCTTAACTATATCCTAGAGTTACATGGCTCTAACTTCTTTGTCCATATAGTAGACAATAGTCAAAGTCATCATCCAGTTCCCATCCGGAGGCATGTGGATAGCCCAGTTCACCTCGAACCGGCACCTTCCACATACCTCTCCAAGGGTTCAAAGTCCCCCGGTCCAGTGAACCCCGCCAAGCCTGCACTCCGCATCAGCCCAGCCACAGGATCAGTCCATGGTCGTCCAGGGCTGATTTCCAGCGTGGCTGATCGGCCAGAAAGACATCTTCTTAAGGCTAAACTTCACGTCACGCCTGTTGCTGAGTCTGTTCCTGTTCCCGAGCCAGAGTCTGTTCCTGTTCCTGTTCCCGAGCCAGAGTCTGTTCCTGTTCCCCAGCCAGAGTCTGTTCCTGTTACCCAGCCAGAGTCTGTTCCTGTTCCCCAGTCAGAGACCGTCCAGCCAGAGACCGTCCAGCCAGCCGAGCCAGAGCTTCACGTCACGCCTGCCGAGCCAGAGCTTCACGTCACGCCTGCCGAGACAGTCTTCTCCGCTGGTTCCGCCCAGCTCTACAGAGCCTTCTCCGCTGGTTCCGTCCAGCCCTACAGAGCCTTCTCCGCTGGTTCCGCCCAGCCCTACAGAACCTTCTCCGCTGGTCCTGCCCAGCACAGAACCTGCACTCCACGTCAGCCCTGCCGAGCCAGCGCATCTCGTCCCGTCTGCCCAGTCTGAGACTCCATGTCCCGTCTGCACAGTCTGTCCCGAAGCCGGGGATTCTCCACAAGTATTTTCTTTGGGGGGGGGGGGGGGGGGGGGGGGGGGGGGAATACTTATACAGCGTTTTTTTCACGCTGAAAAAAGTTTATGGTACGTGTAGAAGTGTCCTCCCCATTGGACAACGCGAGCTCGGCTATGATTGCTAGATCAGGGATGGGCAACTTCGGTCCTGGAGGGCCACTGTCCTACAGAGTTTAGCTCCAACCCTGAAAAAATCATCTGCTTGTAATTTTCTAGTAATCCTGAAGACCTTGATTAGCTTGTTCAGGTGTTTGATTAGGGTTGAAGCTAAACTCTGTAGGACAGTGGCCCTCCAGGACCGAAGTTGCCCATCCCTGTGCTAGATAATCATTCAGTTTGCGCTGCCTGCGGGGGAAAGATGAACAGATAATTTCAGTGAAACGGGAAAAGGCAATTGAAAATTCGGAAAATTAAAGAACTCGTTTTTCAGGGTAACGGAGAAATCTCCACAATTTATTTGGCAGTCTGATTCGGCTGCGAGGCGCAGAGAGAGAAGAGAAGAGAGGTCTACATCCGCACCTGAGAGGATCTGAGCGTGGATGCTTTGAGACACTGGTGTTAGTTCCATGGCGATGGCGTTGGACAGAACGGGCATCGGTGTTGCTGTGAAGAAAGAATGTTGTGGTTAAGTTTGAATGAGAGAGCTGGGATGGGTATAAGCCAGGGCTGCGAATGTCGGCGGCGGCCTCACGCTTGAATTACCTGCTGTGGCTTGGAAAGGAAAGTTAGTTGGAGGATAGGAAGGAAAGGAAGGATGGTAGTATGAAGTGTGGGCTTGTGCTGAACGCGGAGGTGGGCTTGCGCTTGTTTGAGCTACTGGAGCTGCAGGCCACTGGATGTGGGTGGGGTTGTAAACTATTGAGTAAGATGAAATGAACTGGGTGGTGTCTGGGGAGGTGATTTTTTTGGGCCCTGGGGGCTTTGCTCTGCCTGTGAGCCGACTTGGGAGTTGGTGCGGACTTTGGAGAGAGGTTGGCTGACTGTAAGGTAACGTACAGATCATACAGCTCCGCTTTGTTCATTTTTCGTGAAGCCTGTACATCCGAATTACCCAGCGCTTGCCTCAATCCTGCTACGGTCCACTTCCCGATAGGTGGGATCGTTGGGACGGCCAAACGGTAGGAGGAGGCCGGGGAGGAAGTTGGAAGTCTTGCCGGGGGAGACTGGCCTTGATGTCTTGGCGAGCACAGGGCTGTTCGGGCAGGCGTGCGGCCGTGCGAGGAAGAAGCCTGGGGCTCAGGTGCGATGTCCAGCATAGGAGGAATGGTCCTGGGGCCGGCGGAATGCGAAGGCGGATCCCTGGGGATGTTTGTTTCTTCGTCAGATTAAGAACTTTGACGATGCGACATGGTGGCAGAACGGCGAACCAAGTTGCTGTTAAACTGCTGCTAAACTGTCAATGAATTGAGGTGAGACTGCAGAATCTATATACACCTCTGCTCTCCAGCTGTGTTGAACGTGCTCCTCCCAAACTTTATTAATAAAACATAATTTCTTTGTAGCCACCATTTCAATCCCTCGTGTAATGCAGTTCACTGTGAACATACGTGTCATTGATTAATGATGTAATACTCCAGACTAATTTTCTTGTGTGCGTCTGTTTTTAACGCGTCTTGACTGTCGTACAGTCTGACCAGCAACAATTGTAAAGGACTATAATAAATCACATAGTGTGCGCCTGGCTTACTTGAACATTCTTCAACTCTCAGGTGGCCGGTAAACAGCGCTCAGTGCGAAATAGGTGAAGGTCTCCGTCCCATTCTGGATCTGTCTCTTTTCTCTCAGTCCCATTCTGGATTTGCGGAACCTCAACAAATATCTCAGAATGTAAACTACAAGTTCAAAGTTCTGTGTCAATTTATTCATCCCAAAGACTGGTGTACGTCAGTCAATCTTAAAGTCCTTGTGTCTCATCTGGGGAGCATAGGCTTCAAGATAAATGAGACAAAAAGCTTATCTGCAAGAGATAATCTACCTTGGTCTCAGACTGATTTCAGTCCTCTATCAAGCATTTATATCAGAGGAGTGCATCAGTTCAATTCACGGGCTGTCTATCCCCTTTTCAGACAGGGAACATTGTCCCATTCAGACTATGTTTATGTCTTCTGGGGCTGATGGCCTCAACAGTCTCTATCATTCCAAATGGACTGTTGTGAATGAGATAGTTTTAGCACTGTGGGTACCCAGATAGCAAGCACATTTGGGCCGATTCCGTCTGAAATGCGCTACTGTCAGCTCAGTGTCGGCATCAGTGAAAAGATAATGGGCCAGAGTCGTGCCGACTAGAAGTGTACACAACACTTCTGGCTGACATACGGCTTTTTATGAACGCTTTCAGCTTTCAGCTGTACTTAGGGTGACCACCTCCAGTCAGACAAAATGTGGGACAAGTAGCATGGTAAAGTGGGACAATGTGGGACAGACGTAATAACTTTAAACTTAAGATATATTGTCTATCTAATTTACCAAGAAACATTTTTTAAACCCACCAACTAAAAGATTAAGACACTACCTGACCCAAAATATCACCCAAAGTTTCTACAGCTTAAGGCATAGGCCTAGGCCTATAAAAGACAAAACACTAATTTTGCAACATCTCTCTTTATTGGGACTATCAAATTAGTCAACTGTCCAAAGGACCAGGCATTACGAAACAAAAAAAAAATGCTCTCAGTGAATCAAATTCACCTTAAAATACAAGACACAAAAAATATTAGGCCTAGCCTATTTAAGTTCAACAAAATATAAGGCCTAGCCTATACAGTGCAAAATATTTAAGGCTTGCCTATAGAAAGTTTAACTATTTCTGTGCAAATAAGGTAAACCAAAATCTTTTTTGATAAGAATGGCTATATGGCCCATAACCGTAACTTACAATAGATGTTGCTTTGGTGCGGCCACACGACATTTTCTTAGCTATTTCAGAATCTGGAAAAATTACTGGGGCTAACTTGTTACTGCAGTCGGTAGAGCGATATGAATGTGTGTGATGTACGGCATGATAAATGCTCGTCACTTCTGCTGCCGAAACTTTGTCAGCCTGTGGGTCATTTGGTTTATTGAAAAACGATTGCACTGATTTGCATGTTTCTTGATGATGCGCTTTTTTTCTGTGGTACTCACATGCACCATGTCGCTTCACATCATATTCTCCACCATGTCCCACAGAAAAACTGCTTTTGCATAAAATGCAAAAAACTCTCTCTGCTTCGCCATCTACAGGTCTTAAACAAGAGTATCTTGTGGTCCATTCGCTATTAAAAGTGCATCTTCTCTTTTTCGTGGCCGCACTGGCCATGGCTGCTTAACCTGACTGAGCGCGAACAGCGCGCGCTCTACAATTTGAGATTGTTGAGGAGGCGTTCGTGACATGCACGGTGCACCAGTCAACAGTTTGATTGACGTACGACTCAGCCTATCGACTCCGCTTTTATTGCTCTCCTCTGAACTATTGGACATAAGTTAACAGTACGCCTATGGACGCATCCGTGTATTTATTAGGCAGGGTCGAATGAAAAAGCGGGACAGATGCTCAATTTGCGTGAGGCGGGACAAAGGGTAAAATTGCTGTACAGTACAACGTAAAGCGGGACAGGTGGTCACCCTAGCTGTACTCGCGCTGGCTGACATACGCAATTTTTTTTGGCGGTTAATTTTAATCCTGAGGAGGATCCTGCAGACGCAGTCAGAACATCATTTTCGAGAGGAATCATTCAGCTGAAAAAACGAGTAAGTAATTTAATTCATTTATTGTTCTAGTGTTGTTTGATGTTTTAACTGTCAAGATAAAAATATATATATTTTTTTTATATCTGATGTTTGCGATGATATTGGGCCTACGTAACGTCAGAATACCCATTCGGTCACGGAGAGTGTTGATGAGAAGGCCTAACATGCCTGGTTATACAGTCTCTTTTTAGGATGATTGTGTATTTTCTTTTTTATTAGAAAAACTGCTGTTATGCACACAGTGCACTGTAATGTTAGCTAATGAAATGATATTGAGTTATATTCCATTTTGTTTGCTAAACATAAACATGTTATCGAATGAGTGGTGAGTCTGACTAACGTTACGATTTCGGCCCCGTAGTTCTCTATACAGGCGACTCTTTCTGATTTGATTCACTAACCTTTCAAACGAGTAATTTATTTATGAATCTAACTATACTGAACACGACCACGCTGTTGCTGCATTACACCCGCGGAGACAACCTGTATAATATGAAATTAAAAATGTATTTTGTTTTAACACTCCTGTGGGGAACTACGAAACAGAAAAGCGTTATAGATGACGTTACGAGAAGCAGCCAAATACAAATAGAGGTCTCTGCAGACGGTAATAGGAGTTACCAGATCAGGGGGCGAGGCCATAAACAGAGGGGCGTTTTCAATAAATAAAGTGGTTTTAGAAAAAAAACAGAGCTTCTAACTCCACCTGGAGCGTGTTATTTGTTTTGCAAAAATCCACCGCTCCCGGTTCATTGTGTCCAATCAGCGCAGGGGGGGGGGTGAGATCTGACTGTCAATCACAAGTCGTGCATGCACTCGTCAATCACATGCGTGTGTCTGAAGTTCGCGCAGTAGCGAATAGTGATGGCGCAATAACGAGCACGAACTCGGTGGGAGGGTATTCGTTGATAGTGGGGGAGGGGCATGAGAGTTGCTAAGTCCACTCAATCAGCCAGAGTTGCCGACGGCAGCTTTAATATCAGTTAACTAGGCCTACATTAGTTAACATGGACTAAGAATGCACAATACTAAACATTTATTCATCTTAGTTCATTTTCATTTTGACATTTACTAATATATTATTAAAATCAAAAGTGAACAGTTGTATTTTTATTAACTAATGTTAACAAAGATGAATAAATACGATAACAAATGTATTGTTCAATGTTAATGTTAGTTAACACATTAACTAGCCTAATTTTAACAAATGAGACCTTATTAAGTGTTACCAATATTTTAAACTGCTGCGTGAACTCTGGCAACAACATTTGTCAAACCTATGTGCTTAAACTAATGCTTAAGATTGAATTTTGACCTCACAATATCTATTCCTTTATTTAAAAGATGCAGTTCAGAGAAACACTCATGGCTAATGTTGCTGAAATGGAGATCGAGGGATCATGAACCGGCAGCAGATCGAAGGGCAGACACAAGATAAGTTTAAATCTACATTAAAAACACACCTCTTTAACCTAGCATTAACATAACACACTCTCACATTTCTGTAATTCACATCCATTAAAGGTAGCTTACACTGAATGTACTTGTTACATCGTAAGAATGGCATCTACACTAAAGTTAGTCTCTTTGTCTCATTCTTATCCCAAGGTTAGGCTACTGTAGTCAGCCGGATCTAGTCCGCATCCAGACCAGATGGTTGACCTGCACCCTGAGATGACCACAGTGAGCCCTGAATGCCAGACGAGAACATCACAACTAGATGAGACCTAGAAACAAACATCTGTGAAGACCTTGTTGACACAACAGTCCTCGGCACAGTCATCGGATCAGATCCACGAGAACCAGACCAGTCCTCCACACAGACCCAACAGCCAGCTTCAACTCCCCTCTCACCAACGCCAGCGTGATCTCATGAAGGTGAAAGAGTAGCAAAACTGGAGAACATAGATGTGAATTTGAGAACTTGTACAATAAATATTTGTACTTGAAAACCTGTTGAATGTTGAGATTTTCACTCGCAGACAATAGTCACAAACCTGTATTGAACCTGTATCTGAATTTGAAGCTGCAGACAAGTAGTTACAAATGTGTAAAATGCCATTCACAGAAATACAATGACAGACACAAACTTGTATTCTTTCATTCACAGTACAACCTCAATTAGGCATTTGCAACTTCTCAAATCTGCCATTGCTTTGAAATGGATGCTTTTTGCAGTCCTAGTCAAGACTGAGTTCAGAGTATGTTGAGTATTGGCGCTTTTCCACTGCATGGTACGGTTCGGTTCGGCTCGGTACGGTTCGACTCAGCGCGGAACGGTTCGGCTCGCTTTGCTTTTCCACTGCGTGGTACGACTCGACTCGGTACGGCACGGTTCGGTTCGCTTTAGCTCGGTTGCTTTTCCACTGCAGTTAGTACCGCTTCAAGTGGGTGGGACTGATCGTTATAGTTGCGCGACTCCTCGGCAACCAACGAGAGGAACATCTGCACCTCGCTGACCACGCTTCAGCCATTGCAAAGTTTTCATCTTCTTTTTTCAAGCAAGTACTTTAAAAACAGACGCTACAGCGTTGGCTGTTGTCTACTGGCTATTTAAATCTAGCGGGTTTAGTGTCTCGTCTCGTGTCGCAAATACAATGACGCTGGAAGTGACGATTCTGTCTGACCAATCAGTGATCTGCAGTGTTTGCACGTCACATTTTAGTACCGGTACGGTACGCTTGGAACCTCAACAGACCAGGTACCATTTAAAGCGAGCCGAAGCGAGCCGTACCGTACCATGCAGTGGAAATGCGCCATAAGTGAGCCGTACTGAACCGAGCCGTACCGTACCATGCAGTGGAAAAGCGCCAAAGCGTGCCGTACCGAACCGAACCGTACCGTACCATGCAGTGGAAAAGCGCCATTTGAGTCAAGACCGAGACCAGAGAGGGTTGAGTTCGAGTCAAGACCAAGACCAGAGAGGTTGGAGTCCGAGTCTATTGTTTACTGTTAAGAGTTCTTTTTGCAGCCACTCTGTGTTTTAGTGCCACCATCTCATCACTTTGTGTAACAGAAGCGGATAATCTAATGCTTTCATCTCACTGCATGGTGCGTTTTAATGCGGGGTCAAAATAAAATCTACACACTAGTCAAAAAACTTTTTAGTAAACCAGTGTTGCTATTAAGCCCATATGATCCAATAGAACTGTGAAAAATCCACAAACAACATTAGAACTCAATCTGATTAACAGTTTAGTTACGGAGGACGTGCACATGATTTGTTTTATTATTTAATTAAACGAGATTTGTTTTTCTCTGTGACACTTTTGTCCTACGTTGTAAACAGTAAATATATTCAAATAAACCCGGTTGAGACAAATAATGTAGCATGTGACTTTATGGAAAGCGGAATCACTACAGGCAGATGGCAGGTGGACACAGCGTAAAGTAGAAGCGAGAGCGGGAGGGTCGTGGGAGTGGGAGAAAACCTGGCGGGAGCCTGGGAATAAAGTAGTCCCTTGCAGACTTCTACACCAAACTAAGCATTAGCTGTCAAAATGCTGAAATGTTATACAGAAATTATGAGTTAATCTTAATCTTACCTTTCTTTGTGCTTTTGCTCCCCATGTCGATGAAAATTGGAAGTTGTTCCCTTTGCTTTGGTAATTTATGTAGACTACCGCAGATTTAATATATCGCTGAATGAGAGTCTTACTGCATACAACTCTTTGTGGCTCTTACTGTATAAGCAAACTGAATAATAGATGATGTAGCAGACATTTTCAACACATAAGATCTAGAGGCTGCTGCCTTTGCGCTAACGTTAGTCTCAAGTCATGTGCAGTTGCGCACAAGAAAGTCACCAATCATTGGACGTGTCAATCAAACAACAATTTAAAGAAATATTAACATAGGCCCTACAGTAATAATCATTAAATATTTTCAATGGGACATGGGACTCGGGAATAAGTCTGAGTCCTAATATGTTTGAGTACGAGTCAATACCAAGTCAAAATGCACACAAGTCCTTATGCTGGTGACCAGCAATGCTGGATTTTTCAGCTGGGTAGTCAGCCACAGCCACTTCACCGTGTAGCTCAAGACTGGTTGCCCACTGAAGCTAAGAAGGGTTGAGCCTGTGTATAGTACCTGGATGGGAGACCTCCTAAAAATATATATATAATTGGATAAAAGCGTCTGCTAAATGACTAAATGTAAATGTAAAAACTATTGCTGCTGGAAAAGGTTTTAGTGATGCCAGTAGGGGGTGCTCACCCTGTGGTCTGTGTGGGTCCTACCCCCCAGTATACAAGGACCGTTCTTTGTAAGAGACAAAAAACTGACATCCCATGGCACTTCTCATAAAAGAAGAGGGGTGAAACCCCATTGTCCTGGCCATATTCTATTCATTTGCCTTTATCAATCATGGCCTCCTAATAATCCCCATCCACTACATTGGCTCTATCACTCTCTCTCCTCTCCACCTATAGCTGGTGTGTGGTGAGCACACTGGCACCGTTGTACTGTGGCTGCCGTCACATCATCCAAGTGGATGCTGGTGGTGGTTGAGGAGAGATATGATTTTAAAGTGCTTTGGGTGTACAGTACATAGTAAAGTTCATTCACAATTAAAAATGTGTTTTGTATTTGGGTTAACCAATCTTTCTGAATTTCAGTATTTAAGCTCTGCTTTTGTGAGCCCTTGAGTATCTGTAAAAAAATGTGTTCTGTTTCATTCTTACTGACCACCAGAGGCAGTGTAAACACTATGGATTATCGCAGCGCCAGCTAGATAGGTCGAGAGAATATACCAACAAAGTCACGTGGCGTGACGTATGCTGAGCCCTGGAGGGTAAAGCTACAGTAGCTCAGCACTCTACCTCTTTCGCTTTCTCGCCTGGTTGAGATAGGTTGTATTGATTGAGTGATTATTCGCGCTGTCAAGTGCAGCTTACAAGAGCAGCGAGATTCGTCCTCACAAGCTGTGACAGCGCGTGTCTACACCGTTCAAGGATTTGGAATACATTTTGGTGAGTTTATATTGCTTCGTCGGTGACACTCTGTGCCTCTCGGTGCTATCCGGTGGCTTGTGTTTTCCGCGCCTGTGAGTTAACGGTCTCCCGTGACTCTATTTAGAGTGTTTTTTCTCGAATCCATTTTTCACTTTTTGTCCCTCGGTTCAATCCGCTGGCCATTTTAGACACTTTTTATCTTTTTCGTGTGATATTTGTTGGTATTACCTGTCGGTTCTCCAGAGGTAATCGTTTTATTTTATTTTTTATTATTTTTCATTCCGCTTAACTAAACCTTACGGTGCTATCCGAGGGTGTTATTAGCGAGTAACTATAGCTCACGGATCGATCGCCACTGGTTTTCCACTGACTTGTAAGCTGTGCCCTAATAATCTTCTCCCTGACGACAGTCATGACATCTGCCCGTCGTGTTTGGGTATTCAACATCTGCGAGAGGCTCTCACGGACCCGTGCGTGCACTGCAGCCTTTTGCCTATGTCGGAACGACGGCTCCGTCTTGCCGAATTAGACCCTAATTCAACAGTGAAACTTGGGCAGTTAGATGTACCCCCTTCGCACACTTGGAAGCGCAAGGCGTCGTTGGCAGCTGGTGCTCCTCTCCCAGCTAAGAAGGCCAAATCGCGAGGTGATGAACATTCACATGTTGAGAAAGGTTCACTTTCTATGACGGTGTCGATGCTTTCTTCGGAAATGGCAGAGCTAAAACGCCTGCTTCACTCGCTTCAGCCTGTCACATCTACTACACCTGTGAGAATGACACAGGAGGATGAGAATGTTCAGAATCAAGGAGCTGGGGAAGAGTCTCTTGATTCCCCTTGTTTTTCTCATCGTTCAGAGTTTGATGTGCTTTCTACAAGTGCTTCAGATTCCTTTTTTCATGATCATGGGGATACTATGGATGTTGCTGCGCAACCATCACCTCAGGCTGTTTTCACTGGTTACCCAGCAGCAGAGGGGTCTAATGGGGGGATCAGTTCAGTCGTCTGGACAAGCCCAGTCCTCCTCCGATGATACTTTGGCTGTGCTTCGAATGGCAGCTGCTCGTCTAGGACTTGATGAGTCACCTGTCCAATCTGCCCAAACGAATGTGTTTTTCAGACAGACCACAGCTGCAACTTCTTTTGCCATGCCACCATGTAAGGATTTTGTGGCTGAATTCTCAAATGCTCTCACTGGTTCTGGTCCGCCGAAGCGGCGCTCTAAGATTGCTCGAACGCTAGCATCTATGGCTGAAGCAGATTCTATCGGGGTGGGTCGTGCTCCGGAAATAGAGCAGCCATAGAGCAGCCTGTGGCAGCTTTGGTGGTGTCTCCTGATGAGGCACTACGAGGGAATGTGCGATGCCCCAGTGCGCAATGCGGCCATACGGATTCCTTGCTAAAAAAGGGATATGAGTCTGTTGCCTACATTACTCGAGCAGAAAACACAATCTGCCAGTTACTTCTTGCTGCAAATGCGGATCCATCTATTTCACAATTCCTGCAAACTGCTCTGTTGGCAACAGGCCACGTGACTCGCGAGCTGGGTAGTCTTACAGCCACGCTTCTGGCAGCCCGCCGCCAAGTGTATCTTGCCCAAGCACGACTGCCGGAGGACTGTAAGAAAACCTTGAGAGATCTTCCATTTGTTCCCGGGCATCTTTTTGGTCCGAATGTTCCGGAACTGTTGGAAAAGAGGGTAAAGCTGTCTGAAGCCACTCGTCAACTGACACAGGTGCAGCGCAACCCTACCTTTAGGATGCCAGCGGTTCAGACCCGACATCACTATGCCACATCAGAGCAACGTTTCCTTTGGCATGCTACACCTCAGTCACAGCCCCCACAAAGACCTTGTGTTCCTGAAGATGCAAGAGTTTTTCGCCCACCTCATCGTCAGTTCCCGGGAGGACCCCGTCAGCGCCCCCCCGCGACCACTAAAAATCGTACACATAAAGCCTGAGACAGTCAGGCCGGCGGTCGATCGTTTTTCTGTAGATCAACTAGGGTGACAGTTGATCTACAGACCCCTGGGTGTTGGCAACTCTGAGCAGGGGATATTCTCTACAATTTCGATGCCGGCCTCCCAGATTTTCAAGAATCGTTCCTACGATTGTCAGAGACGCGGTTCGCGCAGTGGCTCTCTCTCTGGAAATTTGTTCACTGCTAGAGAAGGGAGCCATAGAAAAAGTTCATCCCCTCGTTCAGGGAGACGGGTTCTATTCAACATATTTTCTTGTTCCAAAGAAGGACGGTGGTTTCCGCCCAATTCTCGATTTGAGGCTTCTGAATTTGTCCCTGAAGGTCCTTCCTTTTTGAATGCTGCGCATAGCCGATGTGCTCCGGTCTGTGACGGCAGACGATTGGTTTGTAAGTGTCGACCTGAAGGATGCATACTTTCACGTCCCAATTGCTGTGCATCACAGAAAGTTTCTGCGTTTCAGTTTCCTGAATCAAGCTTATCAGTTCAAGGTGCTACCCTTCGGCCTTTCCCTTGCTCCTCGCGTCTTCACAAGGTGTGTGAGTGCAGCTCTGTCCCCTCTTTGGATGAGAGGACTGCGTATTCCTTATTTGGACGACTGGCTTCTCTGTGCCCCCACAGAGCAGCAAGCTGTACAAGACTCCAGAGTTCTTTTGAGACGTGCAGAAGCTGGGTTTTTCTGTGAACGAGAAAAAGAGCCGCCTGATTCCATCACAGACCACTACGTTCATAGGAATGACCCTGAATTCCTGCCTAATGTCTGCCTCCCTGTCTCAGGAACGTGTGATGAACATTCTGCAACTTTTGGCTCGCTTTCGCCCGGGTGTGTCCTTGCAGTACGAGGTGGTCCTACGACTGATAGGGATGTTAACAGCGGCTACAGTGGTTATCCCCCTGGGTTTACTCCACCTCAGACCACTCCAGTTATGGAACAACAGTTTGCGGCTAGATCCCACCAGACATCGCCATCGACTGGTGATGATTTCTCACCGTTGCATATGTGCATTGAGGCGGTGGAGACAGTTAGAGTTCCTAAAGGCAGGAGTGCCCCTGGGTGTTGTTCCCTCTCGTCGGGAGTTGGTCACAACAGACGCTTCCCTCACCGGATGGGGGGCAACCTGGAATCGGAGGGGTATTTGCGGGCGCTGGACACCAATCCAGGCCACAGAACATATCAACCTGCTGGAACTAAGGGCAGTGTTCTTGGCTCTAAAGTACTTCATGCCGGTTCTGACAGGCCGCCCTGTTCTCGTTCGATCGGACAATACCTCGACAGTGTTCCATCTGAATCACCAGGGCGGCACGAGATCCCTCAGGTCTCTACTGCTGACTCACGAGATTCTAACATGGTGTCAGCCATGACTCGCTTCACTGAGAGCAGCTCATATTCCAGGAGCGTGCAATCAGACAGCAGATGCTCCTTCCAGGGATCAAGTACATCCAGGAGAATGGAGGCTTCATCCAGATGTAGTGCAGGAGATCTGGCTACGATTTGGAAGAGCAGAAGTGGATCTTTTTGCTTCAGAGATGACCACCCACTGTCGCTTATGGTTCGCAAGGACAGAAGTGTCCAGCCCCCTGGGCCAGGATGCGCTGTCTCACGAATGGCCGAACTGCCTGCTCTATGCGTTTCCACCTATCCCTCTGTTAGGATCTCCCTATGCAAGCACAGAGTGTTACTCGTGGCACCACGATGGCCAGCCAGACCGTGGTTTCCTTTATTGCTGAGACTTCTGACAGGCAATCCATGGAAGCTTCCCCCCAGGAAGGACCTCCTCTCTCAGCTGGAGGCCAGTGTCTGGCACCCGGACCCGACTCATCTGCAGCTTTGGGTCTGGCCATTGGGTTAACTCCTTCCCTGGAGCATTGTGACCCTGCTGTTATTCACACCATCTCTAATGCTAGGGCTTCTTCCACACGACAGATTTATGCTTCCCGTTGGAAGCTTTTTTCTGCATGGTGTGAGGAACGGGGGCTTGTTCCTGCAACATGCGATATTCCAAGTATCTTAAGCTTTCTTCAGCGTTTACTGGAGCAAGGGAAAGCAGCTTCCACGCTGAAAGTGTACGTTGCTGCAATTTCTGCATATCATGTTCCAGTTGGTGGCTCTTCTCTTGGCTCTCACAGTCTTGTCTGCAGTTTTCTGAAGGGCGCGCGCCGTCTGAACCCTGCTCGGAATCCTCATTTTCCAGTGTGGGATTTGTCACTCGTGCTTGCATTCCTGTGCTCACCCCAATTTGAGCCCTTGCAAAGCATTGACATTAAATGGTTGTCCTTGAAGACTTCTTTTTTGTTAGCTATTGCTACTGCGAAATGAGTCAGTGAGTTGCACGCATTGTCTGTTCGTGAACCGTGCTTGCGTTGGTTACCGGATGACTCCAGGGTGGTTCTACGACCCAATCCTTCTTTTCTTCCGAAGGTCCTTCTTCCTCAGTTCATAAATCAGCACATTGAACTGGCCTCCTTTCAGACTTCTTCAGGGTCTGATTCAAGTGCCCAACTTTTGTGTCCTGTTCGGGCATTGAAGTGTTATGTAAACTCTACTGTTCAATTTAGACAGTCAGACCAGTTATTTGTCTGCCATGATGGTGTGAAGAAAGGTGCTCCAGTGTTGAAGCAGAGGTTGTCGAACTGGATAGTAGAGACCATTACGCTGGCTTACAAGGCAGCAGGGAGACCACTGCCCTGGAGACTAACTTGCCATTCCACTAGGGCCATTTCATCTTCATGGGCTGTTTTTAGAGGAGTTTCCCTGGTGGATATCTGCACTGCCGCTACCTGGGCTTCTCCATGCATGTTTGCCCGGTTTTATAAGGTCAACATTGCTGCTCATCATGCCGTTAGTTCTGCGGTTCTTCTGGAGCAGCCTTGATTTCATCAGGTGGGTGGCATTCCTCATGACTATGTTGGTATGTGTCATCCATAGTGTTTACACTGCCTCTGGCGGTCAGTAAGAATGAAACAGAACGCAAGTTACGCATGTAACTGGAAAATTCTGGAAAATTTTTGTGATTAAGGTTTTTTGATTGTAGTGTCTGAACAATTATAGACAAGTTTGAAAACATTTCACACATGTTTTAGTGCTTTAGCAGGCTACACAATGAGTCTATAAAGTTAGCATGATGTCAGCTCTTAACTGCTGGATCATGATAGTTTTTCAAACTTGTGGGTCTGGGGTGATTTGTGCCAAAGGGCCTGGGTTAAGTTGTGCCAGTGGCTAGAATGTACATTTCCTGAAGAAAATGTGAGTGGTGCTTGTAGTAGCAAAACTCGCCACACAACCACCTAGCAACACCATAGTAACCACCCAGAACACCCTAGCAACTGCCTAGCAACACCCTAACAACCACAAAGAAATATGTTATTAAAGAGACGTTTTACTTATAAGTTTTTAAGTGGCCACAACAGGATGTTTAGAAATTGGCCTAGTCACTTTATTCTTATATGTTACATAATTGACAGACAGCATTCTATATATGTCAACAGGCTGTCACAGTGTTGGGTTGCGTAAACTGGATTTACGCTTTACGAATTACCCAATAAATACATTTTAACTGCAATTGGATCTGCTGTCTATCTCCCGTGTGTGTCGTGACACAGGCATCTATTGGCAAAGCCTTTTTGCCTTAAATGATTTACAAATATCAAGTATTGTGTATTTAAGTTTTTTTGTGTTTTACCAAAAACTACACAATGACTTATTCCAACAGTTTAATAGGGCGACAATATATAAATAAACCTTAAATTAGTATTTTTGTATTGAATTTGTCTTGCTTTCATATAGCAGTACAGTTCATAACATTCTAATGTTCTGTTTTACTTCAGAAATCACTGGCACAATTTACCCCAACGTATTCCCCCCAAAGGCACAACTTACCCCGCACCAGGGGCAAGTTGTGCCTTGAGACCACTTTTTTCCCAAAAGCTATATTTCTGAAACAATTTATTTCAGATCCAAAGTTATTGTTCTCAGGGATGCACCACATCCTGAAATGTACATCCTTAAGTTGAAGGCATTACTGTCATGGCGTCACTTTAAAGTCACTTTGAGTAAAAACGTCCCGGGTTACGTATGTAACCCTAGTTCCCCGAAGGGACGGACGCTGCGTGTAATCGCAGTGGGAACGCCCCCCAGCGTAGCACGTCTGAATATATGAATGAAATCAGTCAATGGAGAGAATGAGCGTACGGCGAGTGACGTCATCGACCAGGAAGCTATAAATATCCCCTGAAAACACAAGCCGCCAGCTTCTAAAGTTACTGAAGCAAGCGACCTAAGGGGATGCCGAGAGTATGGCAGGACACGCAGCGTCCGTCCCTTCGGGGAACTAGGGTTACATACGTAACCCGGGACGTTCCCCTTCAGGGACTACCGCTGCGTGTAATCGCAGTGGGAACGCAATACCCACATCCCCATACGACCAAATCCCCGTCGTGTGTCATTCGGAGACACAAACCGACGAGAGAACATGAGCCTCGGGAGTGGAGCTAAGGTCAAGGGAATAAAACCTGACGAAAGTGTGCGGTGAGGACCAGCCTGCCGCATCACAAACGTCCTGAAGAGAAGCTCCTGAAAGAAGAGCTGTAGAGGCAGCCATACTCCTAGTGGAATGAGCCCTTACAGCCAAAGGTGAAGGCTGATGGGCCGAACCATAAGCGAGCGAGATGGCCTCGACCACCCACTTGCTCATCCTTTGCTTAGATGCAGGACACCCTTTCCTGGGTGACCCAAAACAAACGAACAGTTGTTCCGATTTCCTCCACAGGGCAGCTCTGTGGACATACACATCTAAAGCCCTAACGGGGCACAGCAAATTAAGTTTCTCCTGGTCTGACGTCATAAAAGGCGGAGGACAGAAAGCCTGCAGAACTATAGGTCTATCAAAAGTAGTTGGTACCTTAGGAACATAACCTGGTCTCGGACAGAGAAAGGCCTTAACCATACCAGGCGCAAATTCCAGGCACGAGGGAGCCACCGAAAGAGCTTGAATATCTCCAATTCTTTTTAGAGATGAGATAGCGAGAAGAAGGATAGTCTTTAGAGTAAGAAACTTTTCCGAAACTTCCTCAATGGGCTCGAAAGGAGCTAGGGAGAGACCCTCTAAGACGATGGCCAGGTCCCAAGCTGGTACCCTCGTGCGAACTGCAGGCCTCAGCCTCAAGGTGCCACGAAGGAAGCGAGATATAAGTGGGTGTCTCCCGAGGGAACCTCCACTTGAAGCGGCGTGGTAAGCACCTAAGGCCGCCACATACACCTTCAGTGTGGAGTGGGATAACCCTGTGGAGAGACGGTCCTGCAGGAAATCCAGCACTGTACCAACCGGGCAGTTAACTGGGTCCTGCTGGCGCTCTCCACACCAAGAGGTGAAAAGTTTCCACCTCGCGGCATATAACTTCCTCGTGGAAGGAGCTCTGGATTGGAGGATGGTCTCAACGACCTCAGTCGAGAGACCAGAATCTATGAGCTGGGCCCCCTCAGAGGCCAAGCCCACAGCCTCCATAGTTCTGGGCGGGGGTGAAGGATCGACCCATTCGCCTGAGAAAGTAGATCTCTCCTGATCGGTATCTCCAGGGGAGAGCCGTCGAGGAGAGACACTAGGTCCGCAAACCATACTCGGGCCGGCCAGAACGGGGCTATTAGCAGGAGACTGAGCCCGTCCCGGCGAACCCTCTCCAGAACTCCCGGGAGCAGAGCAATCGGGGGAAAAGCGTACAGACGTGACCTCGGCCACGGATGTACCATCGCGTCCAACCCCAGTGGGGCTGGCTGGCTGAGAGAGAACCACATTGGACAGTGTGATGTCTCTCGGGACGCAAATAGGTCTACCTCGGCACGACCGAAATGTTCCCATAGGAGCTCCACCACCTCGGGGTGAAGACTCCACTCCCCGGGCCTCGGCCCCTGCCTCGACAGGATGTCTGCCCCCTGATTCAAATACCCTGGGAGATAAATAGCTCTGAGAGAGAGAATTTTTCCCTGGGACCATAGAAGGATCTGACGTGCCAGTTTGTAAAGCGGGCGAGAACGCAGACCCCCCTGATGGTTGATATGAGAGACCACCGATGTGTTGTCTGTCCGGACAAGAACATGGTGGCCCCTTAGGTCTGGGAGGAAATGTTTCAGGGCCTGAAACACTGCCAACATCTCTAGACAATTTATGTGCCATAGACGGTGATGGTCCCCCCACAGACCCTGAGCTGGGCGACCACTCATGATCGCCCCCCAACCCATGAGAGAGGCATCTGTCGTTAGCATCACGCGACGACAAGGAGCCCCCAACACAGGACCTTGGGACAGAAACCAAGGATCTTTCCACATGATCAGGGCGCGATGACACCGTCGCGAACTCACGATCCTGCGAAGCGGATTTCCCCTCGGGGAGAATCCCTTGGTTCTGAGCCACCACTGTAACGGTCTCATGTGCAAGAGGCCAAAAGGTATCACGTTGGACGCAGCTGCCATGAGACCTAACAGCCTCTGGAACTGTTTTACAGTGAGTGACTGGCCTAGCTTGACCTGCCCTACTGCGGCGAGAATCGAAGCAATACAAGCAGGTGACAATTGTGCCTGCATCGTCGTCGAATCCCATACTACACCGAGAAAAGTGGTTCTCTGTAATGGAGAAAGGACACTCTTCTTCTGAGCCTCAACCCCAAACTCTGGATGTGAGCAAGAACGACATCTCGATGCCGAACCGCCTGATGTTCCGATTGAGCTAGAATTAACCAATCGTCTATATAGTTCAGAATACGGATGCCCTGCAGCCTCAGCGGGGCTATGGCTGCATCCATACACTTCGTGAACGTGCGGGGTGATAATGCTAGGCCGAACGGAAGAACCCGATATTGGTATGCTTCGCCCCCGAAAGCGAACCTCAGGAACTTCCTGTGTTGAGGGAGGATAGATACATGGAAGAAAGCGTCCTTTAGATCTATCGTGACAAACCAGTCCTCGGATCTGATTTGTGACACGATCTGTTTGAGAGTGAGCATCTTGAACTTGAGCTTGCCTACAGTGCGATTTAAAAGACGCAGATCTAAAATGGGACGCAACCCTCCATCTTTTTTCGGAACGATGAAGTACCGGCTGTAGTATCCTAACTCCCTGCTGGGTGGAGGAACTCGTTCTATAGCTCCCTTTAGTAGCAGAGTTTTTACCTCCTGTTCTAATACCAGAGCCTGCTCAGGGCCCACCAGTGTAGGCAGAACCCCTCTGAAACGAGGTGGACGCATTCTGAACTGAATAGCGTACCCGTTCTTTATAATATTCAGGACCCACTGAGAAACATTGGGAAGCATTTCCCATTCCGCCAGGAACTCTACTAAGGGAACCAGCCTCTCGAGGCTGGCCTCTGGATGAACATCCCGAGTGACAGACACAGCGCCCTGTAACATACTGGCAGGAAACAACTGGTCTGAGCACTCCACAACCCTCCTCGGAGGGGGCGAGCGTCCCTCGGGAAAGCACTCGCCGAGTCTCTCTACGCCCTGTATAGGCAGGGTTAGTAGAACAGACCCCTGAGGGCATCGAGAAAGACAGGGCACCATGTTCTTGTGTGGTGAACTCAAGTCTTTCCCGATGGGGACCACCCTCAGAGTCATTTTTTCGACGCGGCCTTCTTGGCCACAATGACTGTCCTCAGATCAGCCCTGCCCCGAGAAGGCTGCGCCGGAGAGCGCCCCGCCTCGTCCCTCCAGTTTCTCTGCGGGGGGGCACGAGACGCGACACTCTGCTTCTGCTGCGCTCTACTAGAGAAGGAACTCGGCGGCTGGGACTGCCCTTTTCGTTCAGCAGCCCCAGCGACACGTACTTTGAGGGGAATAAATTTATGAAAAGCAGCCGCCTGTTTTTTCTCTTCCTGGAACCTCTCAGTGACAGAAAGAAGAGCGTCACCAAAGAGACCCGCAGGCGAAACTGGAGCATTTAAAAGAAGAGATTTATCTTTTTCTTTCATAGAAGTTTGACTCAACCATAAATGTCTTTCTGTGGCCACCATGGCTGCCATAGACCGACCAATAGATTTAGCCGTCTCCCTGGTGGCCCGAAGAGTGAGATCAGCGGTCTGCCTCAGCTCATTGATCATATCAGCAGATTTAGCACTAACAATGTTACTATAAGCATTAGACTGGTTAGTGTAAATTCTGCTAGAAACAGGTCTAACCCAGGTTTTTGAAACCTCAGCGTGGAGATCTGGGAAAAATGGTAGGCACCGACGAGCGGGCTGAGGTCGTGCAGACAGAAATCTATCTATAGACTCCTGTCTATCAGCTGGCCACTCGATGCTGAGCTTTTCAACAGCCCGAGATAACACATCCATCAGCCCTTCCTCATTAGCAGTATAATGTGAAAAACTCGTTTCTTCTGATGCAACACTATCGACATCCAGCTCCTCGGAACTGGATAATCTCAATTCAACATCATCATGTGCCTCCACCCGGGCAGAAGTAACCACCGCAGCGCGTGCTTCCAGAGCCGAGTGAGAGGCACTGGATCCCGCCGGAGATGGCTGAGATAGGGCGGGGCCCGTCTCAGCGTCGCCGGTGAGATCCATCTGCGAACCCCAAGACAAGCGCCGCCGCCCTGCCTCAACAGAAGCGGGACCCGAGCCTTGGGGAGCTCGCAGCATACCGCTCTCCTCGAAGAGCGATCGCCGCGAGCGCAGAGTTCTAATAGGAAAACGCTCGCAATGCACACAATCAACCCCCTCGAGAGCCGACTGGGCATGCTGCATTCCTAAACAAGCAACACATAACTCGTGTGAATCCCCACCCGTGATGTATCGAGTACAGGGGGGAGCACACTTTCTATACAGCTCGCTCATATTGTTTTTTTTATATATAAATATATATATATAGTGATAAACTCCTGACTAAGACAGACAAACACAATTGAAAGATTCCAGACACACACAGAGCGCTGCTGAAGTAACAGAAGCTGGCGGCTTGTGTATTCAGGGGATATTTATAGCTTCCTGGTCGATGACGTCACTCGCCCGTACGCTCATTCTCTCCATTGACTGATTTCATTCATATATTCAGACGCGCTACGCTGGGGGGCGTTCCCACTGCGATTACACGCAGCGGTAGTCCCTGAAGGGGAACTGGCACAACTCACCCCACGTTCCCCTACGCGGTTTACATTCGCGTTTCCTAATTTCGTATGCATAACAGGTGACAATTCAAATGCTTAAAACGCAACCCATATTTCATAGATGCTGCTCTTAGATACTGATTAATCACAAGTCATCAAGTTTGAATTATTCTTAAAGGGGTCATGACATGTGTTTTTGTTTTGTTTTATTATGTTCCCTTAGGTGCAATTATAGTATTACTATAGTTTTTTGTACAAAAAAAACTTTTAAAATTTTGTGATTTATGACATTTTCCCACCCTGTTTCTCACCTCTGATTCAAACAGTCTGTTTTGGGGTGTTTCCCTTTAAGACTTCAATGTTAACGCCTATACTGTTATGATTGGCTAACGTCAGTGCTGCTTATGCATAAATTATTAACGTTAATCATTTTGTATCACATGTAGACTACACAATGCTCCACCACGTGAAACTTCCAATCTTTTACCATCGTGTCAATTCTCAATTGATTTTGATTCATATGCGCGAGGGAGGGAGGGAGAGAGAGAGAGCAAGACAGTTTGAAGGCGCGCGCGCGGCCAGGGCTCACTCGCTCTCTGCTTGTTCTTTCAGTAACATGCCCTGTCACACTCATCTGATCACTCACCGTTCAAATAAGGCTTTGGCGAGCTGCATATGCTGCAAATAAACTGCATCCGACTGCTTTCCCTGACGTCTGGATCGTTCTGCAGCATATTCAAACATGTTGTATCTTGTAAACAGACCCACTCGCTGCACGACAACGCATGCGATGTGGCGAAATGAGGCGTAGTTGTCTTGCGCTGGAGGCGGTCATATGCAAACGACTGGTACGTCACTTCCAACCGTGACGTCACTTAAAACCATGGATCCAGAACGAGCTGTATTTAGAGCTTGATTAAATAAATGCTTCGTTTATAATGGGGAGGACGTCTTAAGCTATGAAACTTGCAGGAAGTTTTAATAGTACATAGATCTCTTATATACCAAAAGATTAAGGCAAATTTGGTTTCTCATGTCATGACCCCTTTAAATCAAACAAAAGGGGCTCATGTAAAGGCAGTGAGCCAGGCATCTCACGCCATGCATTGGAGCACAGAAGCATCATCATGCCCATTCAAACAGCACCGGTCGTGCCCATGGTCGTGGTGATATTTCCCCCTATAAATTGATTTTATACCTACCCAAACCTATTAAATAGGTAGGCTATAGGCTACATCATCATGTATGTCAAGTTCTTAATATTAATCGATAAACTACTCAGTTATTATAATAATAAGGCACTATGGCTGTTATCAGTAAAATAAAATTAACAAAAGTCATTAAGTCATTAAAAGTCAAAATCGTAATTTTGTGTCTGCTGTCAGACCCGTTGAAGTGCAGTTTCTGTTCATGTGTGCTATGTGTGTTAAAGGAGAACTCCGGTCAATTTTAACATTGAGCTAATTTTTTTGTAGGCTAAATTTGGAGTGCTGTCAGTACAGAGAACAATGACAAAAATCGGTGTTGCCTACAAAGTGTTCTCTTCTTTTTAAAATTTGCACCCTGTTGACTTCAATGGGGCAAGTTTTAAACCTGCTTTTAGCCTCTTAACATCCTTGATATGTCATTACAAGTGCACAGCAATGTGAGTGGTGTTATTAAGAGTGAACACGGTCAATCTGACTGCAGTAGATGTGAAAGATATTAATAAAAATGATGTTAATTCAGCCAGCTCACATACCTGTATTTTCTTCCTGTTTTCGTTCGAAGTCCAAGTAGTCGATTATCGAGTTGGGAGAATGGGATCTCATACAGCCTGGTCGCGCGCGCGAACTCGATAATCGACTACTTTGGACTTGTGATTGTGCGCACACCTCTTGCGTTTCGTTTAGTTACACACCACAAGGTGTCACTGTGGCCTCAAAGCTTCAGCACTATTAGCACCATTAGCATATGGAGAAAGAAATGTAGAAATAAATAAATGTAGAAATAAATAAATGTGGAAATAAATAAATATAGAAATAAATAAATAAATGTAGACAAAAACATAAATACATAAATGAATGTGGAAATAAATAAAAGTGGAAATAAATAAATTAATAAATGTATAAATATAAAAATAAATAAATGTGTGAAAAAGTACAATTATACATAAATAAGGAAATAAAAGTATAAATACTCATTTATTTGTACTTTTTTACATTTCTTTGTATATTTATTTATGTAGCCTATTTATTTATGTATTTTTGCTTTTTTACATTTCTTCGTATATTTACTTATGTATTTATTTATTTTTAATTAAGTCAGCTTTGGCATTCCATATGTGCATGCTCTTTGAGGTGGTGACCATAGACCTGCATTATATGACTGACAGACAAGAACGGTTTGACCTAAAAATATCAAAATTGAAACTACTGCGGAAACAAAGACACCTACATCTTGGATGCCCTTGAGGTAAGCTAAAACGTACCAAAAAAATATTTCAAAGTGAACTGTCCCTTTAATGACAGAATTTCGTAGAACGCTTTAAGCTGTTATGTTTGTCACTGTGTATTGCAAATTCCTAATCCTTGATTTCACTGTGTGCATACTTTTTTTTTAGATTTGAGGTAATTTGATCTAGCATAATAATTTTGCAAGATGATCTTTTCCTCTACTGTTTGGACTGTAAATCATGCATGCATGGCCGGACTTACCATTGCGCTCGACTGGGCTGCATGCTGTTGCATATAATTTGTTCTAGGAACCTCAAAGCATATTTTAATTTTTGTGTAATTTGTGCTACTCCATAATGATGTTTGTAGGTAGGGCCCAAACATAAACTCAAGCCCAGGGGCCCCCTAAGTCCTGCCCTGCATGCAAGCTATATCAGTTATACTTTTTCTGTCATTGCACATTACAGTGTCTGAACAGTCTCATATTCCTCTCATTGATCTTCTGCATAAGATTTTCTTTCAGGTGAAGTCAGATTCTACATTATTTTGACTAGTAGCAATGCCAGAGATGAACAAAATGTTATTTTCTTTTGATAGGCTAACTGCATAATATTTAGTTATTTACTTCTAAATTCTACTAATACAAATAAATATGTTTGCTTTGAATATCAAACGCGTTCCAGATTAATGCCCGGAATGTAGAAGGTTTTGAGCAGTGTGCATGTGATTGCATAACACGATTGTGCGCTCATCTCCCGTTGGCTGCTCGTGCGCTTCTCAAAGTGGAGGGAAAGAGAGTGAGGGAGGGGGCTCGAGCTCGCTTTTAAATACACAACTATGTAACAGCCACGTAATATTCATTCACGGAGGTTTACGGGAATTAAAACATATTATAGCCTAATCTACGGGAATTTAAAAAACAAACAGGTAAGTTCCGCTTGCTTTCTATAACAAATGCTTTGTCGTTATTTTTGTTCTTCAAATCAGAACAGTGTAATGGCGTGACGTGCCAACTACGCATCATCAGCGCACTGGATTAGTGTTTGTTTACTAAGCTTCTTCTCGCTCCTGCTCGAGTTCACCAGGTCCGCTGTTTAATGAATCATGCATATTTATTAAAATTCTTCACTTTTACCCAAGGCTTGTCATTCTAGATGTCGAGAATAGTTTGCGTTAAGCTGTTTTAACACTCTTCCACAATTGCAGAACATGTAAGAGCAAGTCCATAAATTTTAATTAAGTTAGTTCATAATTAATGACACATGTGAGCTGTATGTTACGCAGTTGCAGGCTTTCTGGGGGCTGCATATTTTGCCAGCGTTTTACTTGACGAATCCTGCTCGGTCCACCTAAAGAGTGACCTTATTTGCTCGAAAGGCCCACACTATATAGCCTAGATGTTTTTCTAAAAAAAAAAAAATTATTTTTATTTTTACACACAGCGCGCACAGCACAGTTTGCCATCCGTAAAACCTCTCGAATTCACTTCGACTGTCGTTCAATAGACAAAGGGTTTTTTAGGTATAGATAGATTCTCGTATAGATTTAGATTATTGTTTCTTCATAAATGTCTAGATGAGATCGAGGAACATGTGCAAGAAGTGTCGAATTAGTTAAAGGTTTGTTTTGGTTCGTGCATACGTGGGACTTTAAATGCAGGGATTCCTCCTGCGGCGTGGCGGGACGCACACACCAACTTTGCTTTCCTGAAGCTTTCAGGGCTTTTGTTAGGGGCCCGTGCATCTCACTGCTCTAGGGACCTTTTCTTCCATTATAGCCTACTTTAGATAAAAGTGCGCTTTACATGAAATTCGTCTGGAATTTCTGTATTTTAACTTTATCTGACCTTTGAATTATTTTTTTATATAAAAAGCTTGATTAAAATAGTGTGTACGTTGTATAATATGATATAATAGGCTATATGTATTGTATTATATAGCCTATTACAATTGGTGGTATGTTTCAGGTGACTGCTCCCAAGTGTTATCTCAGAGTCATTTATTAATTTAATTAATTTAATAATTCTATTTTATTTGAATGCATGCAGCAGAGAAATGTTGAGACCAATAGCACACGCATGGTTGAGTGGATGTGTAGAATTTTTGCACGACTTGTTTTCATGTTGGCCTACAATGTCACATGTAAATGCCATGTGCAAAGCACCTCCTACCTGTATTTTAAACGAACATGGCCAATGTTAAATTTGTTCTGTGTACAATACATTTCATAAAAGTCTGCTGTTCTTTTATATGGAGAATATAAGAATGCAGTGCATTTTTATAATTGGAGATCAACTTTTAAACCTAATATCATTGATAGCTTTGAATTGATTGTATGACTGGCTTTAAAAGAGGGAGTCCATCTGAAGTTGACATTAACTACTTGTCATCAATTTGGTTAATATAGCACATCATGAGACAACCTACTTAAATTGCAGAGCTAGTTAGCTGTTATGTTTGAAATCTTCCAGACAACCAGATATAACCAGTTGTAGTTTAGGGTGAGCATGTTTCTGCAAAGAGCTGGTATTCATATTCAGTTGCCCTGCAGGTGTGTACATGAGGAAGGTGTTCATCTGGTTCTCAGCAAACCCAAACACATAGACACACACAAAGCGTGCTCTTCTGCCTCACTGGTAATGTTTCCTGACAGAAGGGACATTGACTAATTCATAAGGCAGCCCTTAACTAGTTTCTCTGTCAGATATATAGGCACAAACATGAACAAACCCACTTTGTTATGTGGCTTACTAACAACACATTCTTGTATTGACTGGTTCAGGCACAAGCAAACATTCAGTCTGTGCTCATAAATGCATAATTAATTACATATTGACTCATTCTTGTAGCTTGAGTCTCTGCTTTGTGTTCAATGTTTTTCCCTAATAAAACTGCAAGCATGTAAAGTGTAATTTATTATCGCGATTTGCACTTTAAAAGGTATATATATATATATATCATATAAGTATAATCTGTTTCTCTGCAGTCTCTACACATGAAATTACACACTTGATCTCTAAGACGAAAGCCTTGGATGCAGAATGTAAGACAACTTTACACATTAAAAGAATGCGCCAAACCATAATAGGGGCCCACAGCACAGATGATTGTTTGTTTTTGTGTTGATGTTACAGACGTTGCTCCTCCCACTTATTATATGTTCTTCAGCTCAAGGACTCTAGAGCTACTTCTTGCAAATGCAAAAGAACTATTAATGTCTATGTGGTTGAGATGAGATTCTGGTGTGCCACACCTCCTCATTAAGCTCTCCATGATATATTTTTTTATCTCCACTGCAATAATCATCAAAAGCAGCTGTCACTTCTATCACTCAAGGGCAATTCTTAGCCTTATGTCGCAAGCAGCATTTAAACAGCCACAGTTAAAGTTTAAAAATATAATTAAGCCTCTTGCTTTGTGGTGTAAAACTCAAAGTTAGGTGCCAACATGACATTTGTGAGAACGGGATCGGGATCTACACTGAACAAAAAATCTCAGAAAAGTACATCTAGATTATGTCTGAAATCCTATTTTTTTTAAGGTTGAAAAGGAATCTTTGCTTATTTTACATTTTATGTTTATGTTATATTCTACCATTCAAATGAAATGAAACTCATTCATTTTTCCAATAGGGATTTATAAAAAGCTACGAGGTGAATCACAACACTAAAAACTTTGATTTGAAGCAAAACATTTCTGAAAATCAGACAAAAAGACAAAGAAGACTGTGTAACGGCTTTAGTGAGGGAAAGAGTTGAAGCATGAAGCATTGCGAACAGCTTGAATAATCAACTTACAAAATGATGGAGAAATACAAAATACTCATTTATGAGTGTTGGTTTAATATATAAAAACAATATATTTTAAGTTTAGTACAAATTATGCATGTATATACAAACATAAGTATTTTGAAACCGAAGCACCGGCTCTGATTACATGATTAAATTATAGTCATTTGCAGAGTTTCAAGGGTAACTAAACCCTAAAACAACTTTTTTTAGTTAATGATCTGTAAGATTGGGGCTTTATTAATGCTGTTCATTGATTCAAGTAATTTTTTTGACATTTGGGTATAAAGTGTTTTAATTCTACAATATATGGTGTAAAAACGTCTGAGTGGCGCACTCTTCAGGTTAAACGGTGGTTACTGCAGTTGAATTTTCCTATTGGATGTTGTGGTACTGCGTGACGTAAGCAGGTACCAGCTCACCACGGCCTTGCCTACAGAGAGACACGGGTCTCATGTGCATACATTATTGTTTACGACTTACAGCCAAGTTAAGGCTGTAAGTTACATACAAGTTTAGATATGATGTGAGTGGTATTTTTAAAAAACACATAATCTATAATTTCTTCCATAGGATGGCATTCCCTGTAGATATTCTGACAAATGTGGATCACGAGTTCTTGGAGCTGGCAGCCGAGGAATACATGTCTCAGATCCTCTACAGAAATCCTGACACAGCCGAGTACCTCAGCCTACCTGATTCCAAACAGGTAAGATGCTATCTATAATGTCTGCATCCTTTCCCTTCAAAATGTATATTTTATTCTCAGGAAAGTTTTAATACAATATTGCTGAATATATTTTAGCATTTTCTTTTTTTTCTTGATGGCAATAAACAACAATTCTTAAATGAATGTGGCTTTAAAACATTTTCACATTTTCAAGTATGTTCTCTTGGTGACAGATAGAGATTGGACTCTGCAATGTGAGTTTTGTCCCTCTATATGGAACAGATACTAAAAAGAAGCTCCTTGCATTGTTCTTACCTGATGACTTTTCCACAGGTATGGTCAGAAGTTATGAAAATCGGAATCATTTGTATTGTGATGATAATGCTGTATATTTTACCAGACTTATTACGTTATACCTGCAGTTGTTGGGCTTTATTTGTTGGGTCAGTGGTGGGGAGTTGAAGATGTTCTTAAAACAGCAGAACCTTCAAGAACGGGCCTGATCAAGGTCAGTGTTTTCTCTTTTTTATGCTAGGCCAGTAATGCTTATTTTGAATTAGTTGAATACATTTTTATAACTACTACAAGACCAGTGCCATGCTTATCGTAGGTCAGCACTCTTGGGGAGAGGATAGTCCTATATGTTCTCAACAGAATTGTGTTGAGAAATGAGAAGAGCAGTGAAGATGTTTCCTTTCTCTGCCATTGTGAGCATGAAAGTGCGAAAATACTATGGAAGGATGGAGAGGCCATTGGCTTTTACTCATACAAACCCAAAGGTAATGACAGCTCTTTCAAAGCCTCATATACACTTCCAGACCTTCCTTGTTGTTTTTACATAAAAAACCCCGTCATATTACTCTTTACTTACAGGTAGCTTGTGCAGAAACTTCTTGACCCAGTGCTATCAACTTCCTGTCATGGACACAGTATTTGTCAGGAAGAGTCACCGGGGCAAGGGTCATGGCGTAAAGATACTGGAAGACTTTGTTGGTAGCTTCAGAAAGGAGTATATAGGGTTGAAGTTTCCCCTTTCTGAAGCTATATATAAAGGTATAGAAACATACTTTATGATCAAATGTCACCTTTGCTCACATAACAGATATTATTCCTGGTTTCTACGTTCTCTATCTCCAAACTCTTTCTTTACAGTTTGTGAGAAGTACTTCAGTATACATCCAGCAGACAAAGAGAATCTGTGGGAAGTAGAGAAAATAGGAAGCCCTTTCCAGAGAACTCTAATAGCAGACAGGCTACAGAAATTGAAGCAAAAAGGTAAGGAACATATCTGTATTTTTAGCTTCAGTGATTTGTAAATAAAGAAACAAACAATACATTGACTTCCAAAGCCATTTTCTTCTATTCAGTGCTTTTGTCTGACACAATGATGTCTTTGAATCACGTTAATCTGGTGACTTTTCTCTGCAGATATTGATATTTGAGATTACTTAAAAAAATTGGATTGATTAATTAATTAATTAGCATATCATGCCATTAATCTGATTTTTTTTTAATGGATTGCAGCCCTAATAATGTCGTTGTTTATTAGCAGAGAAGGACCAGGTTGTGAGCAAACTGAAATTTGAGGAAGATGCTGTCATTGCTCCAATGGAAATTGAGATCAAAAAGGTTCAGGAAACCATTGAATACACAGTGGAGATAGTGGTAAATTAATTTCTGATTCTGTTACCTTTGTATTAATTAACTTTGTGTTGACAGAAAATAGATTTGATTAACTAGTTCAAAATGTTTGGCAAATTCAGAACAATTCAACATGATTAACAATGTTCAATTCCCCAAATATTCAATTCAGCAATAAAGCAGCTCTGAAGAAAACAATGAAGTTCATCATCCAGTCAGTTCTGATCCGATTATGTCAGTGCAGTCAAGTCAGTAATATTGCTGACGATTAAGTGTCCCCAACTAAGCAAGCCAAAGTGGCAAGGAACCCAAACTCCATCAGGTGATATAATGGAGAAGAAAAAAAAGGCTGCTTCACAAGTCAGATTGTGAAAGCTATATCATTCAGGATATTTTATCCAGTTCCTTCTGCTGGAAGATCGGTATACATCACGCCGTCATATGCAAATTAAATTCATCAACTCACAAAAAGAGTTGCCAACTGATTACATTTTTAACATTTTGATTATTACGGTATATAAATGTCAAGATAGATGCATATGAAAGATTTTTAATCCAATGCACATAAAAAAAAAAGACTAAATCTTTAAGTATATTGTGAAGTAAATTGTATATCTAATGTTGATATTAACTTTAGGAGGAGACCATTACAGACATCACCAAAGGCAAGTATAATCTTTTCGTTGAACAATAATTTGTTCAATAAAGACTCTCCTGCCTAATCTAACTTATGTGCTTCACTGTTACAGAAGTAGATGACGTACCTGTCTCAAGGCGTGGCAGAGGAAGCAGCCTGAAACGCAGAGGTATCAGAGAAAATTCAGAGGAGAGGCTTTCAAAGAACATAATCAGGTATCATATTACTTGTCAGCAGAATACCATAACAGTATTAAATACTATATATTGTGTACAATTAACTATGTCTCTCAAAGGGTGGAAGACATTGAGGCAGGAGTTGAAAGTCCAATTGAGGTGGCAACTGAGAAACATCTTGATTACACTTTTTCTGTAAAAGAATCAGAAACTGTACTCAGGGTATGCATTCAACCAAATAAACATATGGCTCACGTTTTTTTCATTACTAAACAGATTGAACAGTATTATTATGTACTTTGTTTAATTAAAATTATTTTTTTTTCAATTTTTCACACTTTCAGTACAGTAATTAACATCCATCTTCTCTAATTTGGCAGAGTACAACAGACACAGTAACTGCAACTGTGACACACATATCAGAGCTTAGAAGTTCACAGAAAGAGGAGGAACATGAAATTGAAAAAGACACAGTCACAGCTACATCAGAGGGGACTCCAGTCACCCACCTCACCACTGCTGGGGAAATAAAGAGCCAGAGAGGCAGTGAAGAGGAATGTGAAATTGTTAATGTGGAGCACACTGTAGTAAAAGTAGGAGCCACTATAGGGTCTATTGACCAAAGCCAACTTCAGTCTGTGGTGGATATAGAAATAGTAAAAATGAGTACAGGAACTGAAGAGAAACAAAATGAGAATTTAGAAAAGAACAAAGAGGTTGAGGAAGATAAACCTGTGTATGAGACAGAGGAGGAGGAAATAAAAAAAATGCTGGATGAACCTGAAGAGGAAAAGGCTATGAGTGGGACTGTTGAAATGTATAACAATACAAAAGCTGTAGAAGAGGTGGCAGATCAATCAGAGACTCTTGTTAACAAAGCAGAATCAGAATTTGAGGTTGAGGAATACAGAGAAAAAGAAGAGCTTACAGTGGAAACTACTATGGATGCTGAAATCACACAGGGGGAAACTGTAGATGTAGTTCCTGAAATTTCAGAAATAGACCAAGAAGAAACACCACAACAGTCATCTGTAGAGTCTGCTGAGGTACATAAATGGAAAACAACACCTGAAGAGGACCAGAAGACAGTCGAGAATAGCTCTAAGATGTTGACATTGAGTGAAGCAAAAGTTGTGCTTGTAGATTTGCATAAACTTTCTCCTGAAGAGGCGAGTGATTATAACAGAGAGATAGATATTGCTGAACAAGATGAAATGCTTCACACAATGTCATCTGAGCAACAAGCAGCTGAAGAAATTATGATAGTGGAGGAACAAGATGGTACATTGGACACAACAAAAGGATATAATGTAGCAACTGATGCCAAAAGAACTCCAGAACAATCAACAGGATACAAAGAACAAGAGGGTGAGCCAGAACCAGAAACCACAGAAGTTGTTCTTCTAAGCCAAGTTGAGAAACCAGAGGAGAAAACAAACACTGAACAAGCTAAAGAGGTTGCACAAAAGAAAGGATCTACTGAGACCCCAAGTAGATCAACAAATCTTGGAGATCAAACTGTTGACCCTAGGGTGACGGTTAGATGTCTCAGAAGCACTTTGAAACAAATCAAGATCACACCTGTTACGAGATCTACACGTAGCAAAGTAGTGATTCAGCAGGTAGAAAGTGTTGAGCCACAACATGAGGCCAAATTCAGGACTGATGAGAGGGATGAAGTTATTGCAGAGGATATAGGTCCAGAGGAGAGTGACGAGGCAAACACAAATGTTGATGAAACAGTAGTCATTAAATCGGGAAGTTTGGAACTGCTGAAAGCTACAGAAGAGAAAACACCTCAGATTACAGAGACTACTGAGGGAGACATCCCACTTGTAGAAGCAGAACCTGATGAGGATGTAACAGAAAAAGTTAAAGAAATCAAAAAGATTGAGAACAAGGAAGCAAATTTAGCTGGACAAACAAACAGTGACATAGAAATGAGCAGTCTTGCTCAGAAGAGAGATGTCCAGGAAGAGGAGGCAGTCAGCACAGAGAGAAATCTCAGACGTAGAACAATAAGAGTTCAGTCTCTACTGAGAAGGAAATCTAGACGTGTACAAAAACAAGAAGCTAAAGCAGATTTTGAACATCAGGAAAGACACACAGTGGTGACCAAGAATAAAACTGAAGCAATCTCAATTACAGAAGAGAGAGTTGAAGAAATTGATCAAGAGGTCAACAAGATGGAAAACAACGAAGCAAAATTAACTGAGTTGGAGCCAGTGAAAGAACCAGACATGATTAGAAATGAAGATGAAAAAACTTCAGCATCAACAGAAGAGATCATGAATGTCTGTTTACCGATTATTACAACAGAGACCAGTTTTGAAAGTCTTGATGATATGGCAAAATCAAACACTGTGGAAACTGCAGCTGTTGATAGTGAGAAATCTGAGATACTGATGGGTGTAGAAATAGATGATCAAGAAAAAGAACCTGATGAGGAGACAGAGATAGAGGATGGTACTCCAGTAATAAACTTACAAAAAGTCACAGTAGCACTTGTAGATTTGAACAAACTTTCCCAAAATACAGAAGAGGTTGGGACTCCTGAAGTCTTAAAACATTCCCAACTGGAGGAACATCTGGAACTGGATAAACCAGATAAAAGTGTAGATCTGTGCAACCTGGCATCAGAAGAGGAGGAACAAAAAGAAGAAATACAAACACAGGAAGACACTGAAATGATCCCTGAGGAAGAAAAAATAGAGGAAGAAAACACAGTTGAAGAGCAGAAAAAATTTGATAAACAAGACATGATATTTGAGGAGCAAAAGCCAACAGAAGATTTGGCCACAATGCCAGCTCAGAACAACCTGGTGGAAAACACTAACAATGAAATCAACCGGAATGAGGAAAGCAGTCTTACTCAGGAGAAAGAAAAAACTGAAATGGTCCTAATAACAGAAAAGAGTGCTGACAAAGTGGATCAAGGTGCAGAAAAAGATCAAAAGAAAGCCACTCAAAAATCAACTGTAGAGGCACCTGAGAATGTGATCCTATTTGTAGACGCAGAACCCGAAGAGGGTGTAGTTGAGAAAGAAGCTAAAGAAATTAACAAAATGGAAAACAAAGAAACAAATTTAGCTGTGACAAAGGACACATATGATGAGCCACCTGAGATGGGAGAAGAAGCCAATTTAGAGCAACAGAAATATGAACCATTGTTTAAAAATGAGAAAGAAATAGCTGACACAGAAAACCCCATGGAGATGGACCCAGTGGTTAGCAAGGAGCAAACAAATGTTGTAGAGGGGACCACCATTCAAATAGAGGACGTCTCACAGGTGGAAAGCATTGAAACCAATCAAAGTGACAATGCAAGGATCACAAGGAGAAGTCTCAGGCTCAGTGCAAAATCAATCACATCTACACAGAATACCAGAAAATCTCTGCATCTCCACAAAGCAGATTTGGAACCAGTAAAAGAAGCAGATATGAGTAGAAATGAATATGAAAAAACCTCTGCAACAACAGAAAGGACTGTAAATGTGGGTATACCCATAATTACAGTAGAGACCAACTTGGAAAGTCCTGATGAAATACCAAACACAGATGTTGAGAAAACTTCAGCTGTTGGACCTGAGACTTCTGCACTGCTGATGGGTGTAGAAACAGATGATAAAAAGGAGGCAACTAAGATTTTAGAGGAGGTCACACTTGTAGAAGCAGGACCTGATGAAGAGGTAGAGAAAGATGATGGTACTCCAATAATACAGCTGCAAAAAGCCACAGTAGTCCTTGTAAATTTAAACAACCTTTTCCAAAGCACAGAAGGAGAGAGTGACACTCCAGAAGTCTTAACGAATTCCCAGACAGAGGAACAACTGGAACTGGATGAACCAGATAAAAGTGAATATCAACTACGTATCCAGACATCCGAACATGAGGAACAGCAAGAAGAACTACAAAAAGAGGAAAATACAGAAAAGACCCCTGAGGAAGAGGAGGACAAAATGGAGGAAGAAAACACAGTTGAAGAGCAGAGCAAACTTGATAAACAAGACATAACATTTGAGGAGCAGAAATTTACAGAGGTTTTAGAAGGACAAAATTATGTAAAGGAGACAGAGATTGTAGAGGAATATAAGGCAGTCATAGATGAGGATGTGGAAGAAACTGTACCATCTAAACAACATCCAGAAGAAACAACAATGGCAGACAAAGCAAATATAATTAAGGAGACAGAAAATTATCCAGATGTTGCTTTAATAGAGAAACAAACAGACACTGATGTAGAGATGAGCAGTCTTGCTCAGGAGGCACCAGAAGCTGTCCAGGAAATCTTAGAAGAGGAGGTACCAGTCAGCACAGAGAGAAGTCTCAGACATAGAAAAATAAAAGTTCAGTCTCCACCAAGAAGGAAATCTAAACGTGTACAAAATCAAGAAGCTGAAGCAGAAAGACACACAGTGGTGACCAAGAATACAACTGAAGCAATCTCAATGACAGAAGAGAGAGTTGAAGAAATGGATCAAGAGGTCAACATGAAGAACGAGGAAACACGTTTAGCTGAATTGGAGCCAGTGGAAGAGGATACTGAGAAGGTTGTCCCAGTTGTAGAAGGAGAACCTGATGAGGATGTAAAAAATGTAGAACCTGATGAGGATGCAGAAAAGGGATTTGAAGAAATCAACAAGATGGAGAACAAGGAACCAAGCTTAGAAAACGATGTGGCTGCTGAGATGGGAAGAGAAGAAGCTAATTTAGAGCAACATGAAAATGAGTCATTGGATAAAAATGAGAAAGAAACAGCTGAGTCAGAAAAACACATGGAGATGGATAAAGGTTCAGTGGTTTGCAAAGAGCAAACATACGTTATAGAGGAGACTACCATTCAAGTAGAGGAGGTCTCACAGATGCAAATCTCTGAAACCAATGACAATAAAAGCAAAAGGATCACAAGGAGAAGTGTGAGGATCAGTGCACAGCCAGCCACATCTACACAGAAGACCAGAACATCTACACGTCTCCACACAGCAGAGTTGGAACCAGTGAAAGAAGCAGATAGGAGTAGACATGACGAAACCTCATCAACGACAGTAGAGACTGTGAATGTCTGTGTACCAATTATTACAGTAGAGACCAACATGGAAAGTCATGATGAAGATGGAGAAATGGTTTTCATGAGTAGAAAGGTGGAAACTACTTCATATGAGCAAGAGAGAGACATATCAAATGATAAGGGAAAGGTGGATGAAGCTTTGCCTGACAAATCAACAGATGAGACCAAGAGCTCAATTAAAACAAATGAAAATGAAATTCTGGTGGAAATGGATAAAACACAAAAAGTTGTAGAGGGGGGAGTTCAAGATGAAGAAAAAGCAGAGCCTCAACAGGAAAATGCAGACCAGAAACAAGAGGAGAATACTCAACAGAAGGGAGATGATGAAGCAAGAACAAGCTCAGTAGAAGAGGATGCTACTCAAGAAGAAGAAGCAATGTCAAAGGAGGAAAATGTGGGAGAAACCCTGTCAAGTGAATTTAAGTCAACAGCTGCGGAGGGGAAGGTTGCTTTAGAAAGCTCAGATCAAGAGGCACCCTTCATTACAAGAAGAAGTCTCAGAAACCGGACAGTAACAGTCCAGTCTACACCAAGAATAAAATCAAAACGCCTCCACAGACAAGAGGTGGAGTCAGAAAAAGAAACAAAGGACAACATATGTGGAATTGAAAATGACTCAGCAATACAGAAATCAGCTGATGATTTAAATATCGAGAAGGAGAATGAGGCATTAAATGTTGAAGAGAGCATTACTGATACTGAATTTGAAAATGTGAAGACAAAAGAGGGAGAAGGCATTACTCAGGTAAATATAGAAGGAAAGGCAGAGGAAACAGGTTCAAAAGATGATACTGTAGAGGAAGTAAATGAAATCCTGTTTGAAATCAATGAAAGTAACAGTGCCAGCCCAGAAAACACTGAGCAAAACAAGACTCGAGAGGAAAATCTTGAGAGAGATGTACAGGTGCATAAAGAACAGGAGGAGGAAGAAGTCTCTAGTGTACAGGAGGAAGAGAAACAACTACAGGAAATAGAAAATGAGGGAGCAGTGCAAAGCAGTTCTTTTGATTTGGAGGAAACAGCAGTAGAAAGGAGAACCCTGAGAAAAAGATTGACTGTTGAAATGGCTGCTCCAAGAAAATCCAAACGTTTTCGCAAACAAGAGCATGAAGAAGATAGCGAGCAAGTCAAGGAGGAAGTTATGCAAAAAACTGAGACAGTAGAAGTTACATTTACAGCAGACAATGTAGAGCTAAGCTCAGATGTACCTGCAGCTTTTGAGGGCAGTAATTTGGGCGGAGAAACACAACAGAAAATCCTGAAAAATGTAGGGACTAAATCAGATGGAGATTGTAATATACAAGAAGACACCAAGACAGATGCAGGTGAATCTCAAGAGGAGCATAAAGATAAAAGAGTAAATAAACCTCAGACAGATGAGGATAACGAAGAGGTTATGGAGCAAAATAGCAAGAAAGTAGAAGAGACATGTGAATTGGAGGAAGTGATTGAGCAACATGTGGAGGCAGAAGAGCAAAATCTTGAGTCCAGTACAAATGAGGGCTTCACTTTAGAGTTGGAGGTAGAGGAAACATCTGATCAAGAAGAAAACAAAGCAGGGGACAGCAGAGTGGCCACGGAGGCCGCAAAAGACATAATATTCACACCTACAGAAAAATCTGATGAAGGTGAAGAAAATGTCTCTGATGAGGATGAGAAAGGTCTTGCCATTGAAAAGCATGTTCTTCAGAGTAGCTCAAGTACATCTTCAAGCAGACGAAGATCAATGAGACTGCAAATGCATGAATCTAAAAAGAACACTATGGAAGATGAATCCGATGCCAAGGAGTCAGAAGAAAAACAAACAGCGAAACAGAGGAAAAGAAAAGGCATAACTGACTTGACACCTGCACGCAGATCAAAACGCTACGTTAAGGAAAAAATTGTTTAGCAGATGTGTGGCTCTTGTATTAATACAGGCCTCCTATGCACTGCTTAAGGGACATACCAATTATATAATGTGAAGTTTTCTATTTAATTCTCAAATGCAAAATCATGCAGATTATTTTACAACTTTTTTTCCCCCCATGAAGTATTGGGGATTTTATAAAATACTTGTTTCTTTTAATTAAATTAATCATGATAAGCATAACTTTTTAGTTGGTAATGTCTAACTATATGAACTATAGTCTAACTATACTATATATAAAAGTTATTGTTTCTTTTTACATTTTTATTCTATATTGTGCTTTGCAAATTAATTATAGAGGTAGTTTTTAATGCAGCACTATTTTTATATATTCCACAGTAATTCATCCAGAAAAATTCAATTTAATTAATTCACATGATGCAACAATCCACTACCTTCAGTTCTGGATAGGTTGCTAAATTAAATATCGTTCCTCATTTTCGGAGTAAACAGGCATGTGCTTTGTGTGAATTTTTTTCCAAATGTGCTTCCATTACATGTGTACCTTTCTAAGGTGAGTTTGTGACACGTTTTGTGATTGCAGTGTACCAAATTACAGAGAATCTGCCACAATTCCCCTTGTTTTTATTGCTGTCTTTTTGTGAATCTCAAAGCAATATATTTTGTCCTTTTTTAATTTTCATATATTTTAAATAGCAAATGTTTGTGAATGTGTAATGCTATAGGTTTGTTAAAGGTTGTTTATTTTACACTCCATTCTGTTTATGCTTAACTGTTTGCTTTTGAATATTAAAATGCAAAAAGAATGACTTTTTTCTTTTTACCTTTGTGATTGTCCTGTGAAAACATTTTCCTGAACTGTGATTTGTCAGCTAATTTGGCTTACATGTTTAAATAAAGTCATAAATTACCTGAGGTTATTTCATTTAATTTGTGTCAATGTGTGTTGAAATAGGCTCCAGCATCCCATGCGATCCTACAGTACATAAAACAATAATTTTTTAATCCATCTAACACTAAATGCAAAGTAACTCACTTAAAAACTACACATGAAACATCTTATACAATGGTCCCAAAAAGTGAGTTTTAAAAGCATGAAGTTGAAGTTGAACTTTAATTTATTTTACACACAAGCCAAGTAACATCATCAAACAAATAATGCAATACTTTTATTCTCATTTGTCCAATTACGTTAAAACAAAACCGATAATATGATCCCAAGATGATTTTTAATGGATATATAAAGTCAGTTTCTTCAATTCACTGCTGTTTTGTAAGTGATCACAGGTATTTCAATAATCACAATAACACCAGAACACGTCCAGCTTTCCTTTTTATATAAATATGAACAGTTTGTTGCATGTTGTAATTTTTATATATATTATAATAAGCCTTTTTATTTGTATGTTTGCATTAAAAGAACTTGTGCACACAATTAGTTTTTTAAACAACAGAAAACATCAACATACTTTTTAGGAAAGGGACTCATCTAGTGCAGGAATGTTTGAACTTTTATTTTGAAATGTGAATGATACTGTCCGGAAACACTAGCCACAGACTACATACGGTTGGGTTATTTACAAATTGTAATGTTTTTAAAGTAAAGGCTAAAGCTGTCGCTTGTGCCAGAGACATGGCTACATTTTTTATCAATTCAAGTTTTCGCGAATATGTAACGTTATGCATTGTTTTTTTTTTGCGAAAAGAAACATGTAGCACATGTTGACTCGGAATCTGCAGTGTTGACCTATGATTTCGACACCCGTGAGAAATAAATCTAACTGAATCAAGGTAAAAAAAACTTAAACTAAATGCATTTACATGAAATGCAAAATAAATTTTCCAAGCTGGATTCTGCTATTGTAGATGCAGCATAAATGAATACGTATATAGTAATATCTGTACTTTACCTTGATGAATGTATATTGTGCAGGAAGGATGCAGTGTGTGAAACTGCCCATCAGTGTGACAGTGGAGATCAATCTGCTGCTGGTGGCAGTGACAGCACTTGCGCTCGTGACCAGACTAAATGGCATTCACTTTCCTAAAGCTGTAGTGTAAGTCTGCGTTTAATCATTATTTTTTTTAACGTTTTTATTTATTTAAAGAAATTCACCTATGTATGTCATGTTTGTGTACTGCTAAAGGTTTGATGAAGTTTATTATGGACAGTTCCTGTCTCTGTACATGAAGCAAGTGTTTTTTATTGATGAGAGTGGTCCACCTTTTGGCCACATGATACTAGCTTTTGGAGGTGAGAAAATTGTTGATACTTCATAAATCACATTCATGAAGAAAACCACTTAATGTATATTAACTAATGTGTATTATTTATCTGTGTAGCATATTTAGGAGGATTTGATGGCAACTTTGTTTGGAACAGAATTGGAGCAGGTGATAATATAATATAGCTTCATGTTGGGTTGACACAAAGCCAACCAGTTGTTCATGTACAGATCTTCCAGTTTTTTTTTTAGTGTCTTTAACCCATTTCTGACTAACTGTTTATAGAAGAGTTATATTAAACTTGGTGGATAGACTCAGAGCCTAGTCCCAGACTAAAATGCATATTTGAGCTGTCTTAACTGAAAGCAACTTGCACTGACACAATTATATTACATTTCAAAGCCATTCAAATAATGGACCCCATTACAACCTCATTATTGATGCACAAAATCACATCGGATTTGAATTGTACTTGTGAAACAAACAGTGAAACATTTGACTGTATTTTAATGCATTTATTCACTATTTACACACACACACGGGTTTTCATGTTTTATGGGGACGTAATGGTTTTTATACGGTACAAACTGTATATTCCATCCCCTAAACCTACCTGTCACAGAAAACTTTCTGCTGTTTTAGATTTTCAAAAACGATAATTCTGTATGATTTATAAGTTTGAGTAGTTTTAGTTATTAGTATTTTTAGTTTAGTGTTTTAAGTTAGTTTAAAATATAATGAACTAATTTTAAGTCATCCTGTGGCCCCTAGTGGGCCCTGGTTGAGAACCACTATAGCATGGAAACTATCTTGGCACACAGTCACAGTCGTTCTGACTAATTATATATTTTCCCTAAAAGATCAAACTCCTTTTTCTAGAATTGACTGCCTTGCAATGTCCTAGCAACCAGTCAGATCACCTTAGTGAACAACACTTGGCATCATCCAGATTACATAAAGTTTCAAATCTCAAAGTATTCAAGCTACACGACATACTAACACTTATACTGTTTAACCTTTAAACTGTCATGAGCGTTCGGGCAAGGCTTTGTCAAGACAGCATTGGAACTTTCCCTTTATTTTTTACATGTTACACTGTCATACATTAACACAGGCTTTAGTAATTGCATTACTCTTATTGATTATTATCGGGGTCCATTGTAGAATATACCAGTAATGTTCCTGTTTGGAGCCTTCGGATAATACCGGCCCTTGCTGGATCCTTTTGTATACCACTTGCTTATCTTCTGGTGGTGGAGCTGGGATATTCCCACTTCTCAGCATTGGGGGCCAGTGCGCTGCTCCTCATGGGTAACTACTTACCATATCATTTTCAAGTCATTGCCTGAGGATGGTTTTACTTGAATATGAAGTTAAATACTTTTGTTTCAACAGAAAATTCCATGATTGTGCAATCACGCTTCATGCTGCTGGAGTCTGTTTTAATCTTTTTCCTACTGTTAGCTGTACTGTCTTACCTCCGCTTCCACAAAGCACACAAGTAAGCATTATAGGCTAATATGATTTGTCAGTCACTGATCTGGATTGTCTTGTCAACCTCCAGTGGCTGTAATGATGATGACATACTCAAGGTCGTAAGTGTGTCATGTGCTCTCTCTTCTTCCAGTTCATCTTTTAAGTGGTTTTGGCTCGTGATCTGTGGGGTCAGTTGTGCATATGGAATTGGGTATGTACAGTAAGATTATTTTTGTGAAGCACCACTCGCATTTTCTTCAGAAAAAGTAAAAAATTTGGTGAAAAAAACTTGCTCTGTGAATGAAATTCAATTAGTATTTATTTTTTGTCTTATTTTTCAGAGTTAAGTACATGGGTATATTCACATACTTGTTACTGCTAGGCCTGGCAGCTGTACACACCTGGCAACTTATTGGAGATCGAACCTTAAGCCATGTGAGTAATAGTAACCAAATATTCATGGGTTTTACATCATTATGGGTACAACGTTATGATTTTGCGATCTATGTCAAAAGGGCAAAGTAGTGGTCCAGGTTTTGGTTCGCTTCCTGGCCCTTGTGGTGCTACCCGTCATCATGTACCTTGGATTTTTCTACGTCCATCTTACACTGCTGTATCGCAGTGGACCACATGACCAGATGATGAGCAGTGCTTTTCAAGCAAGTTTAGAGGTACAGATAAAATTCCTGTATTAAGTGCACTACCGTTCGAAAGTTTGTGGTTGGTAAGATGTTTCCATGTCACATTTGATCAATCTAATGCACTGTTGCTGAACAAAATTGTTATGAAATGGAAGTTGCAATAGTCTTTTCTTCCCTATTGTGACATACTATCTCCAAGTGAAACAGGTTCTCAATTTAATTAGGACTTAGGACTAGGAATTTAGGACTTTGGGAATTGACTGGATCTAATGGAATGGACTGAAACCACACGGTTTGCTATTGCTGTGATCTCATATGAGTGACAGGTTGTCCCGCCCTTGTGCAAGTAAAGACATCATCAGAGAAGAGATGTCACTGCAAGAAGGAGGGAATGATATTTTAATTAAGATTACGAGGGTACATGGCAAAAAAATTATGTAAAAAAATACTGCAAAAAAAAAAATCTTTTGAACAGTAGTGCACAATGTATTCAAACAGATTTGTTCAAATACACAGTGTAATAGTCACCTATCTGAATAGAGAATATTACCACAGGAGCGTTTATGTGTGTTTGTATGGTCACCTCCTTTATTTCTCCCACAAAGGGCGGTCTAGCCCGGATCACTCAGGGGCAGCCCTTGGATGTAGCGTTCGGCTCACAGGTCACTCTCCGCACCGTGTCCAGTAAACCTGTTCCATGTTGGCTTCACTCCCACAAAGTTAACTATCCAATCAGGTGAGCCATCAGCAGTCACAAAGCTGCAGGTTCAAGGTGATGTGATCCTAAACAACCACATCCTCGTGCAGATCTTTACAGTTTATCTGTGCTTATCTAAGGTATGAAAATGGCCGCGGTAGCTCCCACCAGCAGCAGGTGACCTGCTATCCTTTCAAAGACGTCAACAACTGGTGGATTATTAAAGACCCTGGGCGGTATGTATTTGTTGGTTATATGGTTCATGTGAACCATATATGGTCTGCAGAAAAATATTTACATATATTTTTTCATAATTTGAAACTGCAGGCAGAGTCTTGTGGTTAGCAGCCCACCCAGACCTGTCAGACACGGCGATATTATTCAGCTGCTACATGGAATGACATCTCGCTACTTAAACACGTAATATAGTTCCACCACCAAGTTTCATTTAATATTAAATTATTATTGTTAACATTATTGTTTTTAAATAATAAACAAATGAAATAATAAAACAAAATAATGTTTGTAATATTGGTAGTAATCAATAACCTGACTGTGCTTTGTTTTTTAAGACATGATGTTGCAGCCCCCATGAGTCCTCACTCACAGGAAGTGTCTGGATACATTGACTTTAATGTGTCTATGCCGGCTCAAAATCTATGGAGAGTGGTAAGATCTCAGTCCCAGAGGTCTATAATAAATATTCACATTTACTCAAAATGGGTTCTGTTATGCATTGTGTTCATTGCACTGTAGGACGTAGTGAACAGGGAGTCCGATAGAGAGATCTGGAAGACGATTTTATCAGAGGTGCGACTAGTCCATGTGAACACTTCTGCTGTTCTGAAGGTTTGTATAGTTGTACAATGTGTACAAAATAATTTAAGCATAATAATGCAGTATACAGTTTCAGGAAAATTTTTAACTTGATCAAATTTGAGACTACAGAAATACATGGACAAAATCGCATACATATATATATATATATATTTTTTTTTACTATATATATTATTAATTAACAATGAGCAATACATTTGATATTATATTATTTATTAATCGTTGTTCTTTGATAACATTAGTTTATAAAAATACAACAGTTTATTGATGGTTCATGTTAGCTCATCCCCATTAAATAATATTAAAATAACACTTTTGATTTTAATAATGCTTAAATGTTGAAATTAACATCAACTAAGATTAATAAATGCTTTAGAAGTATGTTTCATTGTTAGTTCATGTCAACTAATATAGTTAACCAATGGAACCTTATTGTAAAGTGTTATCATAGTGGTATATAATTAGTTATTGTTACTGCCCTTAAAATTATTACTAAATTATAACTAAATGAAACTTCTTTTAGGTCCATGGAACATGAAAGATGTTTTGAAGAATATTGAGTCACACTTTAGTTTAGGGTCCAATTCTCCTTAAACTCCTAATTACTGCTTATTAATAGTTAGTAAGTAAACTGTTAAGTTTAGGGGCTGGGTAGGATTAAGGGATGTAGAATATGGTCATACTGAATAAGGCATTAATTTGTGCTTTATAAGTACAAATAAACAGCCAATATCCTAGTAATATGCACACTAATAACTAGTTAATAGTAAGAATTGGACCCTAAACTGAAGTGTAACCGAATGTTGGAAACCAAACAGCAGCTCACTGAGAAAAGAAAAATATATATTTTTATGTGCCATATAAGAAAGTAAGTCATTTTTGGAATGACATGAAGGTGACAGAATTGACATTTTTGTGTCGAGTATCCCTTTAAGAGAGTTATTTTTATACCCGTTTGGTTTTGCAGCTCAGTGGAGCGTCTCTGCCAGAGTGGGGTTTCAAACAGCTGGAGGTGGTTGGGGATAAGATTCATAAAGGTTACCATCAGAGTGGCATGTGGAACGTGGAGGAGCACCGCTATGGCAGGAGTATGAGAATTAACATCTGTAAATGTTTTCATATTGATTATGTCTTCTTTTTCAATTTAACACATATCTGTACAGGTCAGGAACAGAAGGAAAGGGAGTTGGAGCTGAAGTCACCTACTCACAGCGACGTACACAGAAATCTCACTTTTATGGCCAAATTTCTTGAGCTGCAGGTGAATATAAAATATTAATCTTGATCTTAATTATGTCAATCGTCAGAAAAGCCATTTAGAGCCCGTGTTGTAGAATGAATACACTTAATGTATGTTTGAGTAACAGTGGAAGATGCTGACAGTAAAGAATGAAGACTCCGAGCACAAATATAGTTCATCACCTCTTGAATGGATCTCAATGGACACTAACATTGCATACTGGCTTCATCCTTCAAGTAATGTACGTCAACATCATTCTGTTGGTTTTTAATTTATGTCTGTGTTTCACAGAATGATAACAGAATTAATGTCTAATCTTTTCTATTTTTAATGCAGGCACAAATTCAATTGATAGGGAATTTTGTGACTTGGACCATTGCAAACCTTGTGCTGGTGGTGTACTGTGTTCTGTTTTTAACCTACTTGCTAAGGCGACGGAGGAAAGTTGAAGACATTCCTCAAGGTATCTGCCTGGAAGTACTGCCACATGACGGTCCTGGTACTGAGCCTTGTGGTACTCCATACTGAACTTGTGATCGATATGATACCTCTTTGTTTACTGCTACAAATTGATAATGGTCAGATAAGTATGATTTGAACCATGTCAATGTAATTCCACTAATGCCAATGTAATTTTTTAGTCTATTCAAAAGAATGTTGTGGTTGATAGTATAAAATGTATGACTAAGATCCAGTAACACTAATATAGAAATACAACCACGATTAGATGATAAGAGCAAATCATTTGTAACTCTAATAATAGCAGTCTCAGTACTATGATAAGGTTTAAATCCTGACTGAAAATCCTCACAGATACCATTTCTTTCTAAGAATGAACATAGTTTTGAGGATACTGCATTTTCTAGTTCTTTTACAGAAAAAGGTGATTTGAGATCGGCCTGTAATTAACTAATTAACTAATTTTTTTTTTTTTACTGAGAAGTTTAATAATAACCAGCTTAAAGGTTTTTGGATATCCTAATTACAATGATGATGATGAATTAATAATATTAAGAAGAGGATCAATGACTTCTTGAAGAGTCTCTTTCAATAGCTTATTCGGTAAAGGGTGTAACATACATGGTTGATTTTAATGATTTAACAACTTTAGACAATTCTTCCTCTCTTATAGCAAAGAATGAATGGAATTGTTCCTCGGGGGGGGGGGTCTATAGCGCAAAGTCTGACGCAATACTGTTGTAGACGGTTGCATTTGTGCTGTTTGGAAAAGTCTGAAGTTGAAGCTTTTTTTCTCATTAATTTAGCCACTGTATCAAATAAAGAGTCTAACTGTAAGCAGATCTAGCAATTTTGAAGGGCTTTCTGTATGCAGTAACACTTCCACGAAATTAACAAAACAAACTAGAGGTATTGTTTTCTTCCAGCTGCTCTCCATTTTTCTGGCTGCTCTCTTGAGGAAGCGAGTGTGCTCATTATACCACGGCGTCAGACTATTTTCCTTAATCTTCTTTAAAAGCAAAGGCGCAACAGTGTCTAAAGTGCTGGAAAAGAGAGAGTCCATGGTTTGTTTCTTTTTCTTCTCTTTTAGACGCTTGGGAACAGCTGGTTTTGGCTGGTGTTGTTTGCTTTGGAGGCTGGGCAGTTAATTACCTGCCATTCTTCCTAATGGAGAAGACTCTGTTTCTGTATCACTATCTTCCAGCGCTCACCTTCAAGATCTTGCAGATACCGATTGTCATAGAGCACCTGTACACCCATGTACTGAGGTAAGAGATGTCATTTGTGTCCAAAAATCATCAGTTACTGAAGTATATCTATCTGAATAAAACCTGTGTGTTTATCATTGTATCACACCAGTGTTAATCACATGTCTATTCTCATATCTGTATGTCATGCTGTTTCTCAGATCCCCAGCTCAACAGAAAGCATTTGGCGGTGTTATTTTGGCAGTCCTTTGTTCAGTATACTTGTCATACCACAACTTGAGTCCTCTCACCTACGGCTGGCCAGCGTTAATGTCACACGAGCTTGCTGCACTACGTTGGAGAGAAAGTTGGGATATTCTCCTACGAAAACGCTAAAAATGTTTTTTAAAGAACAGGAGCTTCCATAAGTTTATGATGACATGAACTTTAGTTGTGTCGTTGGATTTCCAGAGAACTATGAAACACGGTTTTTAGGGTCTTGAACTCAAACTATTTTTTTTAAATGTCTACAATGAGAATTCATGCTGCTGAATCTCACAACTCTAAACCAAATGGACTGTAAAGCACTATTTTAGTGCTTAATTTATCATGAGCTTATGTTTACATATTATTCTGTTTGTATGGGAGTTTTATTGTACTGTTTTTATGGACTTGTTGAACTGAGATGTTGAAATTCTTAGAATATCTTTTTATTTAATCCTTGCACAACACTAAACAATAGAAACTGACAATGGAATAAACATTTTTATCATAACAAATTTTGTATTAGCATATTCATAGCCATTATATTAACCATTAAATGAAGCAGGCAACATGGAATAGATAAGAGTGTGCATGATTGGTGAAAGCACAGTTGTTCCTGTAAGACAAATCCATGTGTTGTAGTGTCTCCTCTCTTTGATGGTGTTCAATGCCTTGGCTTAGACTGTCAGTGTTCATAAAGGTCTGATGGTCATTCAGAGTTGAGTGAAGTGAGGGTTGTTAGCTGACTTTGCCAGTGGTCGTGCCAATGCTTCAGCTGTCTTTCCTGAGTGTCACACTCTCGCTGGCTTTTGTCCAGTTCCTCATGAACCCTCCTCCCATAGAGCTGGGGGAAGATTAAAATTCTGTCATCATTTACTCACCCTCAAGTGGTTCCAAACCGGTATGAATTTATTTCTTCTGTTGAACACAAAGTACGATATTTTGAAGAATGTAACCAAACAGTTGATGTCCTCATTGACTTCCAAAGTATTTTTTCAATGTCAATGGGGTTCATCAACTGTCTGGTTACCGACATTCTTAAAAATATATTTTTTTATGTTCAACAGAAGAAAGAAAATTCATACAGGTTTGGAAAAAACTTGAAGAAGTGAACTATTCCTTTAACACAGGTACACAAGCACTTGTTTTATTTATGTATGTTCATATTCTTTAAAATTCAGCCTGCAGCATCGTTTCTGCTTTAACAGATGCAACAAAAATAAAAATAAGAAAAAGGCTGCTCCTAGCAAATTACTAATGCATGATGTCACATACCTCTGAACGGATGAGCTAGCATCAGCTGCAGCCTCATTTGATTAGCACTTTACAGCTCCAATAGACCTTATGTTATTGTTGTAAATGCTAGCGCATAAAGCTTTTTTAAAGTTGTTGAATGCTGATCCACAAAAGTGCATAAAAACCTATTTTCATGCTCTATCAGACATGTTTATACGAGAACAGAACTCATTTTAAATGAACTTACCTCATGCATGGCATCTCGCACCTCAATGGTCTTCAGATGCCCTAGTGTGGTTTTAGCAGTTGTGATGGTGGCCGTTTCCTGAGCATGTTTATGAAATGTGCTGTCGTCAGTGGATCCGAAAAAACAAATGCCTGACCATGTTCTACAAAACAGCATGTTGTTCAGAATTTAATATTCACAATTAATGTCCCATTAACAGATAACCCTCTAATGCATGGTGACCACTACAGATGTGTAACTATCAGAATGAATGAATTATTAATTACATTTTATTAGATATGGAATCATTATTTTCTTGTTTTAAAACCCCAAAACATTAAATCAGTGTTGTTACTGTTAAATAAAACAAAAACTAAAATAAATCAATATATATAGTGACAGAAGAACAAAATGACCAAAACTTAAACCAAAATTAAAATGAAAACCGAAAACATAAAATACATTAATTACATAGTAAAATAGCATACAAGTAGTATTAAAATAACACAGATTAAAATTGTTTCCATATGTCAAATGAAAAATTCATGTTCAAAAATTCATTCATTCAGGTTTAAAAAAAAACCTGTGGTGCTTGAAAGACATTTTTCTTGGCTACGGTTTTTCCACACCTGCTGCCCTTCTGCATCAGAGTACTGCTCTTGTCTTCCAGCAAAAGTCCGGTTTGTGCTTGGCGGATGAGTGTAGTGATATTCTCCCTCTTTTGATCAGCATCTGCTTTTCCAAAAAGACATTCAGTTTCAATTAAGAAAATGAATTATGTTAAACAGTGTTGGGGAATGTTAGCTTTTATAAGTCACGTGTTGCAATATTTTGTTACTACAAGGGTACTAATCATGTTACATTATTATGGGAAGTATGGTTCTCTAACATCAGCCGACAGAGACACAAAGGGGAAGCTTCAAGGTCTCTCTGGGACCTGTGTCTGAATACACACGACTTTATACACACGGCAATTACATTGGTCGACGACAGTCCCATGACGTCACTAAGTGGCATGACATCACAGAGTGCCTGTGAGTATAAGGCTGCGTTCCAGTCCAAAATTGTCATGCCCTTCCCTCACTAACTTCCCTCCGTCTTGCTCACTCGGATGTACGTCATTGCTTACGTTGCACGAGTGCCCATTACTGGCGGAAACCGCAATGAGCTCAATTGGAATGTCCTAAGCCCTTGATCAGCCCTTGAAGAGTTGATTTATTATTTAAGAATTCCTATTATTGAACAAATTCCTTTAAGAATTTGTTTAATGCAGAATCCACACGTATATAGGTGTGTTTGGGTTGTTTTAAATAAATAAATAAATTATAATTAATATATCATAGAGTGGTTTGTTGTGGTGATTAGACGATCTGTGGTTACATCACAATCGTACTGCATAGATGCCTGAAGTGTACATATGAAGTAGACTCGCTCCCTCGGTCTAAATCGAGGGAGCGAGTGTCTGTCCATATAAACTTCCCTCGTCCACTTCACGAAGTGGAATGCACTTCAAAATGGCGGCAGGGATTCCCCCGAGGGAAAGTGCTTAGGGAAGTTCGCAAGTGCGTATCTAAAAGTGGACTGGAACGCAGTAGGGAGGGCACATTTGCTGTTTCAGATGGCGTTAAACTGGAGTCTGTGGACTGATTACTTGATTATTTATTTATGATCATGATCACCTGAAGACAAGACAAGAAGTAGCGTGCATAACTATTGAGAACAAGTCAAATTGTTACACTGACAAAGGCAAATAGCCGAAACTATTGTACAATTTTTTATCTCCTGCTTGAAACTAATAAAAGTCTTTTTTATAGTGCAGACCTTATTTGGATTTTTTTTCTACTGATATATAGGTCTCAGCACCTAATTAGCTGGGAGAGGGCAGCGAGTGCTTTGATTGGAGGATAAGAGGGCACCCGGTAATAGATCAACTCTTTGTCTTCAGGAGACGCTTGTTTGTTTGTATGTATGTGTATGTAAAACAAATGCTATGAGTGGAGCGCGTTTGTCCCCTGGAGAAATCTGCATGTGCTCATTATGATGCATTCACAAGACTGACAGACAGAGCTTGGTGAGAAGCACTGAAGAAGCTTCAGCTCTGTTCTTCCTTAACCCTGTAAGGCCCACTGTTATAATATTACAACATAAGTTTTAGCTCTACTAAAATAAACCTACAGATGTTTTTTTTCTCTCTAAAGCCCTTTTTGAACGGTAATTGTTTCTCATGTGGACATGAGTTCGTATTTAATAAATAGGAAAATAATGTTGTACTTATTATTTAATTCTTATTATTTTAAATGAAATATTGTTCTTGTAAGTAATTTCCAGCTTTGCAGTAATAAAAGTGTACATCTTTAAAATGCATGCAAATGCAACAGTTAAGTGCAACAGTTATCGTACGTAAATGGTAAATGGACTGCATTTATATAGCACTTTCACAGACCCAATGGCCACGCTTTACATTGCCTCACATTCACCCATTCACACACCGACGGCGGTGTCATGCAAGGAGTCTTGCTCATGGACACCTCGACACCTGGTCAGGTGGAACCGGGGATTGAACCACCAACCTTCTGGTTTGTAGACAATCTACATGAACCACTGAGCCACTGCCGCCCCACTGCCGCCCCACGTGCGGTGATAAAAAAAAATTACCATCCGAATAGGGCTTAAGACCACATTTACACGGTTCTATTGTTTAGCCTTGCAATGCGATTGGATGGAATATTTGATGAATAGGCCTTTTCACCTGGCCATGAACTCACACAAGCTGCGAACTTGCCTAGAAGCACATAATCATGTTTTACTGCACTGAATAAAATCAACATTCAAGTAAGTAAAATCCCCCAAAATATTTGTGTATGTGATTAGTAATATCTAGATCATGCAGACATTAAGGTTCTGTTCAATGCTTTAATCAAATCTGTAATTTTACAACATTGGGTCTGTGCACCTTTCCACCTTCTTACTGTTCCATGTCAAATAAATACTAATAGAAACATAATGGTTTTGATCATTCGCAAGTTTTAAATGTCTTTGTAACTTTTTTTTTGTTTTACTCCAAATGTAATTATTATTAAAGGGGTCATGACATGGTTTATGGTTTTTGTTTTATTATGTTCCCTTAGGTGCAATTATAGTATTACTATAGTTTTTTGGACAAAAAAACTTTTAAAATGTAGTGATTTATGACCTTTTCCCACCCTGTTTCTCATCCTCTGATTCAAACAGTCTGTTTTGGGGGCGTTTCCCCTTTAAGAGTTCAGTGTTAACGCCTACTGTTATAATTGGCTAACGTCAGTGCTTATGCATAAAAAGTAGTTTTAAGATGAAATAGATTACTTACAGTTTGCGGCATTGTTGTTGGGTCCAGAATAGTGGGCACGGCCTGATCTTTAAGCAAAGGTTTTCTGGCAAAGCCAGCATCATACTGCGATTTGTTCTCAAAATAGTCATCCTTGAAATGTAGAGAACACACGCTTAAATTAACACTGTTGTGACTGGGACGTCCACAAAAAATAAACTGCATCCATTTTTCCCTGACATCTGGATCGTTCAGCAGCGTATTCAAACATGTTATTTGTCCACAGCCAGGAACAGCACATCTGCGTGGCATCGCAGTCATTTAGTAAACAGACCCACTCGCTGCACGACAACTGAACACCTGTGGGCGCGAGCCGCACGACAACGATAGAGACGTAGTTGTCCTGTGCTTGAGCCGGTCATATGCAAACGTCACTTCGTACCGTGACGTCACTTCATACCATGGATCAACAACGAGCTGTATTTAGAGCTTGATTAAATAAATTGTTTGTTTATAATGGGGAGGACTTGCAGGAAGTTCTAATGATACAAAGACCTCTTAAATACCAAAAGATCAAGGCAAATTTGGTTTCTCATGTCATGACCCCTTTAAATAAGTTCAAGTTGAATTAAGGAATACATCATTTCTTTGAGAATTTTAAAGTATTTTGTGCAGCAATATTTAAAACTATCTGTACTGTATCTAATTTATATTTCTGAATCTTATCTTATACATTCAATATACCTAACTGGCCTGTTTTCATATATGGTTGTTGCCCAAATATCTGCTTGCTGCATTGAGGAGCAGGTTATAATGTGGAAAATGGGGGGTTATAAGTGATATTGGCATTATAAGTAGAGGACACAAGCCATGTGTCAGGCCATGCCCAGTGACAGGTATTGCTGGTTGAAAAAGAATTTTATCAGTCCCAAAACTGATTTTTCAGGTCAGGATATCACTATTGATGCCATCTCCCTTCATACACTACTGGAGTATTTCCAAAAGTTTGTCTCATAAGATATGAACAAAATAGAGGATGCTGCAGACATTGTGGTAAAGGCTACACCCAGCAAGTGCAATGTCTGTCTCTGCTTCTTGGAGGACAAGAACTGTCTGCACATCTCCTTCAGACAAAAAAGATTTATACACGTGGGTGCTCTGGTAGTGAATCATGGACAGTCTTCGGCCAATGTAATTTTCGTGTGTATGCACATGCTTTAGACGCCGGTCACACTGATGGCATTCCCCATAGTGCCAATCCAAGATGCTGTATCTCGTTCCCCTTCTCAGGGAACAATGGTTATATTCGTAATCATAGACATTTTCCGCCAAAATAAAGACTCTATGGTTTAACGTATGAAAGCAAATAAATTAGGACAGCCATAAATATTAGTATTGTAATTTTACTGTTGTGTTGCAAATAAAATTATACAAAAATGTTTTTTTATTATTATAAAGTAATTGAATCGGGGGAACATTGTTTTCCTTTTTTTGTATTTTTACTTAATTTTTTTTCAATAATAATAATAATAATAATAAAGTAAAAATTATTTATTATAAGTCATTGGATTGAGAGGTAAAATGGATTTCCTTCTTTTTGTCCTTAGCTGACCACAAGCCTGAAAGACTGATTAACACCGTATATATTAAACATGTATTATTTTTTTAAGCCAACACTTGTGTGAAAAAAAACTATTATGTAATTCATGTTGCTTATGAATCAAGCGTCAACACCAAAACCTGTGTTGTGGCACCATCTACATTTCCATACTATTAATTGAATTCATAAACTTACGTCCCACTTGAACCTCATGGATGGTTATGAGGTTGTCGAACTGGAAGAGTAAGGCCTCTGCCAACCTGGAAAGAGCAGTGACAAATTCTTCTGCGTATTTGAGGGCACAGACCTGTCAAGAAATAAGACCAAGTTTAAATTTAGTGAGTTTACAGAACAGTGATTATTGGAGTGAAAGTCTGAAGCAGTAAGTCTGTAACCTGAACTTCCTGTCTGTTATTGTGGATGGCTTGTCTTTGTTCTCTCTGTCTCTCGCCCTCAGCCTCCAGCAGCTGCTTCAGTTCTGTCTCACAAGCCGGATGGCTCAGACGCACACGCAACTGACCACTGTGCTTCCTCTATGACAGCAAACCACAGAACAGCAGAAACCTGGTGACTGCTTTATACATAGCTAGAGGTATTTGCATAATATTTTACAAATATCTAAGATAAATATTAGTAATATTGCATCGTGACCGTTTAATGGCTTCTTCCCCACAGTGACTATATAAGAGGAACTAGGAGGGTTAAGACATGATTGTTTCCCTTTGCCCTTACCATTGTTCTGCATTTATTCACATACCCTTTTTTGTTCACTCTGCTGCTGAACTAGTTCAAACCGGTGTTGAATTTGTGTCATGCTTTGCGTAAGCTCCACAAGGTATTGATCTCTTAGTTTAGAGAAAAGCTTCTCTGGTACACTAGACAGGAACACCTCAATGGTCTTCAACTGCACCTGAAATTCTACACGGAGTGTACATTGTCATGTAATTTGAATGAACATGATCTTTTCTTGTTTGAAAACATTGCATTTAACATTGCACATAACATTTAACAAGGCATAGGGTAAAAATGTATTACCATTCCCCAGTTGATTTATTGCAGTACATTAAGACACCTGTTTTGTATTACAAGTTTTCTTAATGTTTAAATGTGCAAATGCATTATCTAATTAAATACACACTGATTACAGAACAGAAATCTGAACAATGGATGGATGTTTCATTTGTTGACGTATTAGAGTAAAAGGTTTTTACAAAAGGGAATTTTAGATACTTTTTGAATCACTCCGTAAATCAGAAAATACTGTCAACAGCCATACATTTTCACCCTATTTTAGGAATACACTACATAAATCAGGAGAATGAAATATGAACAAACCCTCACCCTTCTGTAAAAACCTTCAGAATGTAGATAGCCTTAAAAGATATGTATTGCAATTGAAATCAATAGATATGCAATAAAATAAGCACTAGTCTGAAAGAAAGACAAAATAGCCTAAAATCTCAAAACTGACCAGTGGTTATGTCAAACTATAAACTATAAGTAACTTTAAGTAACAAACTAAGTAGCTTTGCAACTAGATGTCAACTAACACTCATTAGTATTAGAAGACTATTAGGTTAGAGTTAGGTTTTGTAGAATAAGTTGAAAGTTGCACTTGAAAATTTACTTTTAGTCAGGAGAATATCTTTTGGTGGACCATCAAAATTAAATGTTAAGCCGTACACGGTACGATTTTAGCTGTCGTACGAGCTCACAGGCGATTTTATTTTCTCTCTGGAGAAATCTTTGATGCTTGTATGGTCGCGGCTCGCATTGTGTGTGAAGAACTACGAGCCGAGTACGATACGAGCACCTCCCGACCTTCCGAGAAAAATTTGGGGAGTTGGCCCGATTTTGGCCAGTGTGTAGGCAGTTCCATATTGCCACAATCATACACAACTATGTCACATAGGCTAGATCCAGCTCGAGTGTCAAGAGGGGGCTCTTGCGATGATCTCAAGTCCCCCATACTAATACTAATAAATGCAAAGTTACTTATAGTTAGTAGAATGTATAAAAGTGGATTATCGAAATAAAGTGTTACGGATAATTTAATTGTTTGGCGTGACATTTTTGTTTTTTAGAAAATTGAAATGCTTTTTAAGAAATTTAAATGGGAAGTGGGTAATTGCTGTGCCACTACAGCATCATACAATGGTGACATTATCAAAATATCTGTATACTGAATTAAAACTGGTCTACTTTCTTGCATCTTTTGCAAATAACATTTGAGGGCAAAAATTGAGAGTTAACCTTGCAAGCAGCTGTTGTGGTAATCATGTGCCTGACTCTGGTAGATAAGAAGTCTTTTTTGTATCTCCTCTGCACACTGATCAAATGTCTCCTGTAGTTGCTCAGAACGAATGATAGAGCGGCGCTCTTTCTTCTTATAGAACTCCTGATGGTGACATATAGTTCAGTTACACACTAAAATTACAACTTATTTAACACCAAATGCTTAATGCACATAGACCATGTTCATATTTTTTATAGTACCTCTGCCACCAAGAGGAGAATATCATTGGCTTTCCACAGAATACTGGTGATTGAGGCTTTGAATGAAACACTTGAGAAATCCAAATATATATAAAAAAAAAACATTAAATGAATATGGCACAAAATAAATAAAACCATAAAATAACAGCTATCAAATTCACTAACCTGTCCTTTTGCTCTTCAGGTTTTGAGCCAAAAATAAGGAACTTCTTATCAAAGCGGTTGGGTTTGGAGACCCTCCTTACACAGACAGAATCGTTAAAAAGTTTAAAGTTAAAGTTTCTTAAATTAGAATATTTTTTCATCACAAATGCTTATATTACATGATCACTGAATCGAAAGTATGCTAATTATTACATTAACATCTTATTTTCAATGTAGTCAGATTTTATTATTATATTACTATATTACCACCAGAGAAGAGATAGCCACTTCTCTAACGGTATTTCCCAAATCTCTTTCTCTCTTATCATTTCAAATGTCAAACCTCTGTGTGGTCATAGACTCCACTGACTTTCTGTACAGAGTCTCTATTCCAGACTGACTGACGCTCTTTCCTGACCTCTGACCTGATCCAAGAGGGGAGTTTAACCTTGCTGAAGGCAAAGAATTTAGAATTTTTAGGAAAACCCACACAAAGTTTTAAAAAGGCAAACTAATAACACTGTAGTTTACTATAATGGCAGTATTAAATGATGAGGACACATGAACAATCCAACCTGCTGAAGAGTGTCTTTCTGTTGGGTCAATGTTCGCCTCCTTGACTTCTTTAGCTTTGCCTACCCTGTTCACAGGAAAGAGACATTATGTTTATAATGAGAAGTAGATTATTTCCTCATTTTTTTAAGTTTTCATTTTACTTAGACATCATGTGTCTCGTTGGTGAGCATTGCAAATAGCTGCCCACAACAAAACCAAAAACTGATGCAAAACTTGAATCACTTTGGGGAATCACTGACGACTATGGACAATGACTATGTTTACATGTGCACAAATAATGTGATCATTTCTAATAATCAGAGTAAGGTCTTAATCTCAGTAAGATGTTTACAAACTCTTCACTCCAGTTTACATGCAATTTTCATTATTCTGATTATTTCGAATTTTGCAGTCTGGATGAAGATACGGAGCAGAGATTGCGCAGCGAGTTGTGTTGACAGAGTTTAACGATTTTGAGAAGAGAAAACTTCAGAATAATGTCACAGAGTTCATTCATGAAGTTGTGTGAACAACACATGGCATCCGTGTAGAACTGAGCACATGCACACTATGGCCAGAGTGGTAATAATGAGATTAAGGTGTTTACATGCCTGTTGCGTACTGTTGTATTACAAATTTATAAAATGTTACATCTAGGTTCCAAATACAATAGTATATAAACTGTTTTACATTACATCTAGGTTCCAAATACAATAGTATATAAACTGTTTTACATTACATCTAGGTTCCAAATACAATAGTATATAAACTGTTTTACATTTTGAAGCATAGATGATGAGATTCAAAGAAGATTAAGTCAGAAGATTAAGTCAAGCAATCCAGGTGTCTGACATTAACCTTTGGTCTTTATGCACCTCCTGAACAGTGCCAAGTTAACTTATGATAATGTGAGGGTATGGGTGATACTGTCAGGCTGATTGGATTAGCATCAATGCATTTGAATGACACTGTTATGCTGATGAGATCAGGTAAACGAGCTGACACCTGTACTTCATTAACATGCACCTCTATGTAAATCCCTCCCCCTTGAAAGGTATATAAACTACAATGTAAAGTTCCCTTAGTCAGACTTGGATGACTACAGTGACGCACAGCGATGTCCTCAATAAAGAATAACTTCTGCTTGAAAGATATCCCAACATCTCCTGGTCTCTGCTTCGACGAAAGAAAAGTTTCCAACAGTTTGTTACATAATTCACTGTAAATATGGTTACTATGATTATGAGCTTTATCGCATAGTTTGATCAAAGTATTACGTTTACATGAGGTAAAGTTTAATCGCAATATTGCCAAAATCCAATTATAATAGCATTATGAGGGTGCATGTAAACGCACTCACTGTTAGGTGATAACAACCGGTGTAAGAACATTTTACTTGAATGATTTGCTCTTGTATTTTGCTTTTATATCAATTAAAATAATGACACTAATGAATATTTTAAATTTAAAGTTGCTGTTTGAGCATGAAGAAGGTCTGCAACAAACAAAGTCCACTCCAAAGGGATTTATTCTCTATATTATTAAGCAGTTTCTGAACTGCCTGAGGCTACGTTTACACGTGGCTGGCTATTTTCATAAACGGACATTTCACCCTCTACGTTTTCAAAAATAACATCATGCACACCTGTCAGTTTTCAGAAAAGTGTTCATTTACACGAACCCGTGTATATATGCCGTCAAGAGCATGTTAAACCTGTAACGTTAGGTGACAGTGTAACGAGAAGCTCAAGCCAACGTTAGCCAATCAGAATCCCGAAAATAGCAACAACAGCTCCTCGACATAATAGAGCAGCTGAATTTGCAAATGCAAACAGACGAAAAGGGTTTGCACCAACATAAATGCGTATGTCGCACTTTTGATGCAAGTGCAAGTTCTGTCACATACTGTGACGTCGGCTGCCTAAAACTCTCAGTTTTATCAGTTTACATGCAAACAAAGTTTTCCAAAATCTCCACTCTGGCTGGAGTTTTTAGAAAGAATCGGTTTCAGAGATGAATTCTCCGTTTGCGTGTAAACGAAGGGCACAAACAAAGGTAAATGTCTCAGTTTTTTAAAATAACCATGTATACGTGTAAAGTCTTGAGTTTTCTTACAGAAAAGGCCTGGTTGAATTGTGTTAGTAGTGTGTTGATACTTGTGGTTATGGTAAGGAATGCAACATTTCTGAAACACGCTCAAAGCATTGACAAATCACAACACACTGTTCCAGCCGACCAATCAGAGAATAAAAGCCTAAATTCAATCTGTTCATCATATAAACTAGGCGATATTGTCTCTTCAGAAAATTTGGACTAAACCGCTCAATTCATTATGGATTAGTCTTACGATCTATTCATGACATTTTTTAAGCATCAAAGTGGTGATTGCGTAGCTTTCAATGAGGAGTAACGATAGCTCTCAGATTACATAAAAAGATCTTCAGTTGTATTTCGAAAGATGAATGAAAGTCTTACGGGTTTGGAATGACATGGGGGTGAGTAATTAAAGGATTAGTTCACCTCAAAATGAAAATTTCCTGATAATTTACAAAACATTTCAGGCATCATTTCAGCACAAGACGAATAATTGTGTTTTTTTTTTAGTTTCTTTTCCACTGAAGAAAGAAAGACATGAACATCTTGGATGGCATTAGGGTGAGTAAATTATCAGGAAATTTTCATTTCATCACTATCCCTTTAAGTATAAAAACCTATTCTATTCTAGTAGACCCCAACAACAAAACCAAGACTTTGAAAAAAGGGCATAATAGGTCCCCTTTAAGGACACTGACTTGAGTAGGCCTTTGATAACCCCCACTGCTGCATCATCCAGGAAGGACACTCCAATTCGGCTAGGATGGAGCAGGCTGTCTCCATCTAGACTGCCTGTTTTTTCCTGTATACGGGACCTGGTGCGAGCTGCAACTGCAAAAGGCCCCTGAAGTGGAGTCTGTGGTCGAGGAACAGCCATAGAGGCATTCTACAAAATATATAAGACATTATCATATGTGTCCATAAGGATTATAAAGTCAATATGCTAGTAGCATTGGACTGTGTAATGCCCTACCAAGAAGCAATCGAGATACTGACACCTCTTCTGTAGCTCCTCCATCAGAGAATTTGTTAAACTTGTTATCTCCACTATGGCTACAATCTACAATACAAATTGTTTTCTGTAGACCATTACTTTAATGACATAAATGTGAATCTAATAATATATTAGAGGATGTACCTTCTTATCAGGGCTGGGTTGGTCATACTCAGCAGTCATTTCCTTTAAATCGCTCAATATGTTGTCAATCATCTTTTTCTGCATGTTACTCTTTAAAGCCTGAACAGGCAAATACAAATTCAACAGATTACGAACAGTGGACAGAGGGAAGGAATGAAATAAGAGTAAATTATATACTGAAAATACCTCGCTTTTGATCTGGACTCGCGTGTTGTTAAAAATTTGTTGCATTTTTGCAAGAAACTTTAGCTCGATAGCGAGGAAACTGAATTTTTCCTCAAACTTCCTGACTATATCCTTGACCTAAGTAAAAATGGATTCTCACAGTGAATTCCTGTCGAAATAATTATTTAGTGTATGATCACAATCATCTTAAGCAATAGGTAGACTTATGAGTAATATCAACCTGCTCCAGACACTTTGATTCTTTTTCTTCCATGTCCTGCATCATGGCCCCCTCTGCAGAATCAATGCGCTTGTCCATTCTTTCCAGATGTGACTGAAAGACCTCAATTTCTTGGGGTGTAAAATTACCCCCCTCAGAAAACAACCTTGTGGAATAGACAACAATTGTTGTTAATATTTTCACTGGGCTTGAATCGAATTCCCTGCACAACACAACACATTGATAATGACTTATACAGAGAATTTCAATGACATACTTGAAAGATCTCATTATCTGAACATTTGCTTCCCTCAAGCCCTCCATTTTGAACTCCATCTTTTGTCTGAAGTCTCTTTGTAAAGTCTGGATGATATTGATGTGTTTGTCCAGGTTGGTTTGAAGTGAGGTACAAAGTTGATTTATCCTATGAATAAAAATGACCAGAATAAGTAGATTGTGTATAAATTGATCCAATCATTACCAATATATATATATATATATATATATATATATATATACTTTAATACATTTATTTACTTTTCATAATTAGTGGCAAAGGTAAAATCTTTCTCTCTACTGTAGATTTGCATTTGGAAGTCTTCGGTCATTTTATTTTTCTGGATCTGTAACTCCTGTATGTCTGTCCGGCAGTCTTCTAGGACTTCTAGTATACCCTTGCAGTGTCGATCCACACGTTCTCGATGTAGCACTAGTTCAGCTGCCCAAAACATTAAGATAGTTATGACATGTCCTCTATATACTAAGCTCCCTTGTGAAAAAGAAGTATGCATAATTGTACCGACTTGTAGTGTACCTCAAATCTTAGTACATTTGAATGATTTTTCATGACTTTGTAACAACTATTTAAAAAGTGCACTTTGTAATAATGCCACATTAACATTTTACAGTACATTTTAAATGTATTATATGTATTAAATGTAATGTTTTAATAACTTTTGTCATGCTTTAAAGAAATACACTTACGTTGAAGTGTTGACAAACATAATAAAGCACACTTGATTTTAATGTCAACTGTAGTGTTACTCAATATTACATTGTTTTAATTTTTTTTATTTACATATGCATTTATATATAGGCTATTTTGAATGTACTAAATTGCAACTTCATCATTACAAATGTGTTTTTACAAATATATTTCAATACAATTACATTAAAGTTGAATTTACCATTAATGCTTGTCAGTTCATTCGACAGTACACTTTAACCATATTTCAAAGACAAAAGATGTAATTATGAAATAACATAAACATGTAACGCATAAAAAAGTCCTATTTGAGTATGTAAAAATAAATATAAATTTAAACTATAATACATATTAATTTATATAGAAATACCACCCAATTAAGTGTCCAAAAACATTACATTCAATTCACACAAGTACATTATTTTAAAGTATATTATTTCCGTAATGAGTACTCTTTTTATAAGTATGCTACAGTGTACTTCTTTTTCACAAGGGCTCTTGTTAAACTCTTCTAAATAAGTAAAAGCTAAAATGGCTTTGGATGTGATGAGGGTGATGTACTGTCAAACCTGCTCTGACATTGTGAATGTCCATCTCAATTCTTTTAGCACGAGGTTGGTGGAGTTGAAGGCGAAGTTCCAGCTCAGCTTTCAGTTTCTCATTCTTGGCTTCCACAACAGTCATAGTGTTGGCTAGAATAATATGAAATCTCTCTTCCAGATGACTGAACATTTTTTGTCTCACACTATAATGCGGGAATATAACAGTATTTACTTATATTTTTACTCTACATATATACACAGGAACTAAACAAAAAAGGATAATGAAATAGTAAACAGAAAGAAAATGCAAGCAAAAGTAAATTAGAGTTAAAAAGAGAACATGTTTTTTTTACAATTGCACAATTTTCATTTCAACTTTCCAAATTTCATCATTCAGGCTCTTGTTTTATTGATTTTATACTGTTTTTGTGCTATGTCTGAATCAGTAATAGAACACCAAGCAGAGACATCGACCAAAGCATTATTTCATTCTATCATTTCTATTGTTCACTTACTCTTTTAGCAATTCAACAATGAAAGCCTTCGGGTATAAAACCAGCTCGGTTTCCTTAAGATTTGTTTCCAGATCCTCATCATGGGTAGCGTGAAACCCATAGCAGTTGTACACATTTCCTTTTGCGGTAGTGAAAGTCTCTTTGGTTTGAGAAACTGAAAATGCTAGAGCTTTACAATCTTGGTCATCCTACAAAATAAGAGGAAATGAAATAATGAAAAAATAGATCCAAATTAAGAAGGGAAAGTATACTATGTGTCATTATTACCATATCACAGGACGAGGCAAATGTTGAGCTTCCTTGGTTGTTGAAATGTGGCTTTTGTGCACCTCTAGGTTTCACCTCAAGTTCTTTCTTCAATCTTTCACTCCTAATGGCTGTCATGCTTTGACCTAATTAAACACCAAGATAAACATAATGGGTGTTAAACAATTCAAAGGCAACAAAACTAATACAGCTCACTGAGACTAGTTTTCAACTCACCAAGTTTAAGAGAGGGATAAAGTTGGCAAAAATCCTCAGAGTCCTTTGACAAAAAAGAAAGTTATTTTAACAATGGTTGTCTTGCTCAAATAGAGATAACATCATTGTTCTTGTTGAATATGTACCTGGCCATAAACCTCTTTGACACTGAAGAATTGGCTGACAGAACGATTGTATGCTTGTAATTCCTCCAGAACTATAGACGGGTAACACTCCACAGTTTCCACTTCCTCCTTATAGATTTGTATATACCTTAAAGAACAATGCGGTAAAAGGATTTACAAAAATGTCCAGGTTTTCTGTCATATTTTGTCAAAAACTTTCTTATTTAAGTCAAGTTCAAGTAGCTCAATGTACAAACAACAACAACAAAAAACATCACTCAAAAAATTCTCAATGTTTGTTACCCATTCTTAACCTCTTCCAAATAGGCTAGCGTCTTCATTAAGGAGTCTTTCAGAGCTTCTTCCGAACTTTCCTGCCTGAGTTTGTCCAACATCATATCCAGTGGGGCCTCTTTCTTCTGTCAGGTGAGACATTTGTCAGCTCATTTTCAAATGTTACAAAATATTTAAAAAATATGGATATTATAAGCATTAGTTTTGGGGGGTAACGCATTACAAGTAACACGAGTTACATAATCAGATTACTTTTTCAAGTAACTAGTAATGTAACGCATTGCTTTTAAATATACAAAATATCTTTTCAAATAAGTAATACAAGTTCCTTTTCCCCCCCCCATTTATTGACTAACAGCTCTCTTGTCCCCATGTTGAGAGAAATCGGGTGCAGAGGCATTGTGTGCGCTGTCTAAACATGATGATTATTGGTAGCCTAGAAATATAGACGCACCCTAGCGTTTGAAAAGACAACCGTTTATCCCGCACCTCGGATTGAGCCCTGCCAATGGTGTGTTCCCAGACCCAACATCTTGATGTGGGTCTGGCTTGTCAGGCTAGATTATTGGTATTTCTAGACTAAATGTAAATTTCCTCATCTCACTTGCACAAAAACAGATTCATAATTCCTCCAAATGAATGAAAACTGAAATGCAGACAATTACACAAACCTGCAATAATTGAATATGTTAAAAAACATGTATTTAATCTCACTTTTTAACAAATGTCTTTGCTGCTGACTTTTAATGATCCAATTCAACCATTCTAATAAGCAAAAATTACTTTAGTTAAACATCACATTTGTGTATATATTGTGTATCTGAAGTAAGAGTGTTAAGCTTTCTTCCTCTGCGTCCGATTCTTCTGTGATCTAGAATGGCAGCACAGCTTGTTTATTTGAGCTGCACATTCTATTGCACAGGCGTGAATTTGCATTTACTACAGTCTAAAGGTCCTTGCACACTGAGTCCGAAATTTTCGTATGCGTTTTTCATATTCGTGATTCGCTGGCTCTGAATAGTCAAAACACCTCTGAAAATGCTTGCTACGGATGCGAAAAACGCAGAAAATCGAACACGATCTAAAAAATTTCATGACGGACGAAAGTTTAGGAGGCAGTTTTTAACAGAAAATTTCGGACTCCGGCTTTTATTTCACTTTGGGTGGCCTTTACATTTGCCAAGAATAGAACATTTGTGTTTTTTGTTTTTAAAAAAACAAAAAAGCATGCCCAATGGAAAAATAACGTAAAACATTACTTTCCATGAAAAGTAACTAAAATTAACCAAGTAGTGCAATTAGTTACTTTTTTAGGGAGTAACACAATATTGTAATGCATTACTTTTAAAAGTAACTTTTGCCAACAATGATAACAATGATAAGCATTTCTTACAAGAAACCTCTCCAAGAGTACTGCATAAAACAGTTAACACAATCTTGCCTGGTTCTCTTGGTTGTGGTCTTGACTGATGGACTCCAATGACATTTGTAGCAGCTGTTCTCTGTTCAACAGACCTTCGCAGTGGATCTCCCACAGCTGAGCCATGCCACACATAAACTTGAATAAACACTTGCTCTCATAAGCAGTGGTTTTGGCCAAACTTTCAAAAGCTTTCTGTAAGACGGTTAAAATGCAGTGTATCATGAGAGAGTAGAGTACTGACATAAATCAATACATAAAGATGCAGCACATCCATAATTTACAAGTTACAAGTTTATAGTCCAAAAGTAGAGAAGATTTAATTTAAAGCATTAAGGAAACTAAACTTACATCCAGTTTTTCCAAATAGATGTCCATTTGTGTCTGGCACTGGCCAATGAGAGGTAATATCTCCACGTTAACAATATTCTGTATCTCGTCTGAGGTGAATCTAAATGTAGACACCTCTGTCTGTGTGTAAAGATTTGAGAAATTGCTGTGTTGGTGTTGTGTTTTGACAAACTAAGCAAATGAGAAAGCTTAACTTATTTCTCACCTTAAATAGATCAACCTCTGCCAAACAGACTTGCCAGTTGTTCTCGTAGTGTTTGCGAAGTTTTTCCATCATGGCAACATGAATACAATCTAAAGAAATTAAACATAGTGAGGAATTTCCACAAAGTGATGTAGAGCATGCAATACCATTTTATCGAATTGGATTATTCAAATGAGAAGCCCATTTTTCTGACCTATTTGATCATTGATGTCAGACAGTGCTGAATACCATTCTGCAACAGATGACTCTGAGATACTTGGAGGCGTCATGTCTCTAGATATGGGGCAGAAAAAGTGAGTAAAAGGTACACGGCATGTTAACAATTAATATTAACTGAGGAAATAGAGCGCAAGACTAGAAATCTGTGTTTTATTTCTCACCTAAGAATCTCCAGCGTTTGGATGCGTTTCTCACTCAGTGTTTTCTGATCTGACCTCGCTGTTCTCAGAGTATCTTGAATGTTTATAGGGTTCTGAATATGAGGGCTGTTCATAAAGTCTCTGCAGGAAGGACATAAATATAATCAGTATCCCGTTTTTGGTTGTGCCCAGTTAAAAAGACTGTATATTATATTGAAATCCAGGTTCCCAGCATGGGATGCTGATATGCTGGCTTCTTAGCTATCTTAACTAGCAAGACTCCCTTGGCCAATTATTTTCATCAGAAAGATCATGCATCTTGTTGGTAAACAACATGCCATTACTTTTCTGGCAAGGGAATTGTTTTTACTATTTTTTAACATTAGACATACCTGAACCGGTCGACTGCATCAATAAGTTTGATTCTTTTCCAATCTTGAAGCTTTTCCTCCCACTTCAGCCTTTGGGAAATGTCTATCTGCAAATGTTTCTCCATCAAATTTAAACACAGTTTGGCCAAAGCACGTCGATTTGCTAGCAGGGCTTGGTTTATCATCTGTGGAGAACATGGACTCATGCCAAAAAACAATACATATAATGCATGCAAATACATATTTGTCAAGTAGAATATTCTACCATGGCTTCATTGTCAATCAGTCTGTGGACATCACACGGCATCAAATAACTGATTTTCTCCAGTTTTGAGGTGTATTTTCTCAGTAATTCTGCTATCTAGAAAAGAGGAACAAACAAGCAGTGTACTAATCTACTGACTACAGCAACATATGCTTTACAAAATATAAACCACATACCATGGTTTTTCTCTCAGATTCATATTTGGCATATATCCCATCTAGCTCTTTAATACACTTCTGTTTCAAGGAAGATTCGTGGCAGACTTTGTTCCAGATCTCATGCATGTCCTTTATAAGACAACAGATGAGTAACAATTGAGTGATCCAACAAAATGCTGAATTTGAGAAGTAAGCAAGTATTGTATTTGACATTTGGTCCTCACCTGATAGCTATGTGCCATCAAATCAGAAATGTTTTCAATCTTCTGCATAAGTCTATCGATATTGTCATTATACTCAGACAATCTGAGCAGGATATCTTTTCCCGTCTGTCTAAATAATGGTTCAAAACCCTAAATGCAGAAATATCAAAATACAAGGCACCTTTGAGAGACATAGTTATAATGTAGGCTATTGATAACTAAATGCACAACATTTGAATTGGGCTTTAATGAACACATATTTTGGCACTATATATATATAGACGCGTTTACCACACTGAGGCTGGCGAGATCTGTCTGCAACTGAGAAACAGCTTCATTGTGATCCTTTCGCCTTTTCTCCATAAGACGATCAATGATGTCTGAGTTTTTTTTCTCTGGAACTACAAACAAAACAGAATCTCAACAGATTGACTTTTTAGTTCTAAAACACTTTTGGGTAAGAAGACTAGGCCTACAGATTTCTAATTAGAGATGGCTTCCCTAGTAAAAAATTATTGGTACATGTGTTGCAATTTTTCTTTATTATATTAATGAATTGATTAATATTATTGGCAAGAGATATGCGTCTTGAAGAAACGCGTTTCTTTGACTCAAATTTAAAGGATTAGTTTACTTTTTCCTTAAATTTCCTTATTCAAACTTCCTGATAATTTACTTAATTTACTTACGTCATCCAAGATGTTCATGTCTTTCTTTCTTCAGTCAAAAATAAATTAAGGTTTTTGAGGGGAAAATTCCAGGATTTTTCTCCATGTAGTGGACTTCAATGGGGTACAACGAGTTGAAGGGCCAAATTTCAGTTGAAATGTAGCTTCAAAAAGGGCTTTAGTCTTGATCCCAGCCGATGAATAAGGGTCTTATCTAGAGAAACAATCGGTCATTTTCTAAAAATAAAATATTTGTAATGTAAAGCGTGGCACATCGCAGAGCTAGATGAGTATTTGTGGTGAAAAAGTTTTTTTTTTTTTTTTAAACGACAGATTGTTTCGCTAGATTAGACCCTTATTCCTTGGCTGGGATCGTGTAGAGCCCTTTGAAGCTGCATTGAAACTGCAATTTGGACCATCAAACCGTTGTACCCCATTGAAATCCACTATATGGAGAAAATCCTTGAATGTTTTCCTCAAAAACCTTGATTTCTTTTTGACTGAAGAACGACAATGAGACATGAACATCTTGGATGACATGAGGGTGAGTAAATTATCAGGAAATTATCATTCTGAAGTGAAATAATCCTTTAACAAATTCTGGTTTAAAACGAAGGTTTTTAGGTTTGCGTATTATACATTTATGTAAAATGGAGCAACAAACATGTAAAGATATATTGTTCTTCTTCTCCTGTTCCTTTATATGGTTTACTTCCGACCACAATTCCCTCCCTCTAATCCCTCTCCTCTCACCTCCTCCAACCGGACTTTAGACCTGTCGGTGACTGAACCTCTCCCTCTCTGGCCACTACGGACCAACTCATTCCCCCTTAGGGATTCAGAGACATCAGCATCCCCAACTTCACCCTCTAGCAGTCTCTATCTGACAGTTAATCAGGTGAAGAAGGAGCTAAAAAAGATCAAGGCAAGAAAGGCACCGGGCCCGGATGGAATCTGCTCCAGAATGCTTAAAGATTGTGCAGATCAGCTCAGTGAGGTCATCCAGCACATCTTCAACCTGAGTCTGAGTCTGGAGCGGGTTCCAGTCCTGTGGAAGACATCGTGTGTTGTTCCAGTTCCAAAAAATTTACATCCCAGGGAGCCCAGCCACTTCAGACCGGTGGCCTTAACTTCTCACCTGATGAAAACTTTGGAGAGGATTGTATAACGACACCTGAGAACCGTGGTGAGCTCAGAATTGGACCCCCTACAGTTCGCGTACCAACCAGGCATAGGGGTGGAGGATGCCATCATCTATCTTTCATACAGAGCACTGTCACATCTGGAGAACACTGGGAGCACTGTGAGGGTCATGTTTTTCGATTTCTCCAGTGCTTTCAATACAATTCAACCATCGCTGCTCTGGGGGAAGCTATTGGGAGCTGGTGTTGACCACCACCTGTCTGCATGGATCATCAGTTACCTCATTGACAGACCACAGTATGTGAGGCTCCAAGACTGTGTGTCTGATGTGGTGATGAGCAGCACAGGAGCACCACAAGGGACAGTGCTCGCTCCATTTCTCTTCACCCTGTACACAGCGGACTTCAGGTATAACACAAGCAGCTGTCACATGCAGAAGTTCTCAGATGATACTGCCATTGTTGGGAGGGTATCAGAGGAGAATGACCAGGAGTACCGGGAGGTCATCGGGGATTTTGTCAACTGGTGTGAGTTAAACCATCTTCACATCAACGCCAGCAAGACAAAGGAGATGGTGGTTGACTTTCGCCGGAGGCCGCCGGGTACTACACCAGTGAACATCCAGGGTGTCGACATTGAGAGGGTGGAGAATTACAAATACCTGGGTGTTCACCTTAACAAGAAACTTGACTGGTCCACAAACACAGACGTCCTGTATAAAAAGGGCCAAAGCCGTCTCCATCTGCTGAGGAGGCTGAGTTCCTTCGGAGTGTGCAGGTCTCTGTTAAAAACTTTTTATGACTCTGTGGTGGCGTCTGCAATGTTTTATGCAGTAGCCTGCTGGGGAGCTGGGAGCACAGAAAGGGATAGGAAAAGACTCAATGAGCTAGTGATGAAGGCTAGCTCTGTTCTGGTTTGCCCTCTGGACACCATAGAGGAGGTGGGGGAGAGGAGGATGTTAGCCAGGCTGGCTTCTATTATGGGCAACACCACTCACCCCCTACATGAGACTGTGAGCTCCCTGAGCAGCTCCTTCAGTGGCAGACTGCTGCACCCTCAGTGCAAGAAGGAGCGCTTCCGTAGGTCCTTCATCCCAGTAGCAGTTAGACTTTTTAATGCAACATCACAATGTAGGACTGTTAGCTGTTGTTGAACTAGCACTGTTAGCTGCGGATAAGCAGCTGAGTAGTACTGGACAACATTTTGCATTATGTATATTTCTTATCTATTTATTACTTTGTGTCACCTCCAACTGTGCAATATGTTACCGTTATTTATTAGCATATTTATTTGTATATTTGTGTTTATAGATTGTCTGTTTACATAAGGTTGGTTATTATGTAAATACAGTTTTATTCTTATATTTGTATTTTATTTTACTTTTATATATTTTACTGGAGCTGCTGTAACACAGGAATTTCCCCAGTGTGGGATTAATAAAGTCAATCAATCAATCAATCAATAAACAATTCTGTCTTTTGTCTTCACAAGATCCATGGTGGAAACAATTTAGCATCAGTTCTCACCAACAGTGTCTGGTAGACCCCAAACCTCCTCACTATCATCCTGGTCCTCCTTTCTCTTTCTACCTGAATAAATTGTGTTCCTATCAAACAGAGGAACTTTTCAGGTTAACATCTTCACTTTGATAAAATTGATAATTGCCAATTCGTGTTTTAAGCAGAAGCATCATCATCATACCGAGTGGTCTCATTGAGCTGCTGTGATGCAGAGTCTGCAGCATCTTCTTCTCCACTCAGCAGACAGTCGCCTTCATCCGCCACGCGCTTCCTCCGCGAGTCATAGAGAGCCAGAGACAACTGAACCTGAGCACAAACACTCACAATCAACACATGCGCCGAGACTAGAGCATCCTCAGCACATTAGGCCACAAGTCATAAAATCCTGAAGATGATCCACAATATTGCAAAGAAAGCATCAACAATAAGTTAAAAAAAAACAACAACATATTTGTCGTTTAGATATGAACACGAGTTAATACTATTAACGTTAACTTACCTGGGCGTCAAACATTTGCCTGTACACTTTACCACTGGGTAACACACGGGTGTCTGTCATTGTAGCGACAAAATAATTGGCTTATTTCTTATTTCAAAACAAACTATATCGAAACCAACAGGACAGTTCGTTTATCATAAGAGTTTTCAAAATAAAAAAGTCTGTGAAACGTTATTATGCAAATGCTATCTACGACTGTCTGAATTCTCGGAAGCGTTCAATCAGGTTGTGAATGAAAGCGTTCTATCGTTGCTATGGCGTTACGCACACACGCAGGAGACGCATGCGGAGTAAACAGTCCAACCAGCGGTGAGCTGAAGTGGTGTGCTCGATCCAACCTATGGGTCCGCCAAATTCCCCTTCAAAAGAAGATTGAATCATAATATTACAGTAATTAGCCGTTTTTGTTTACCGTTAATAACAAAGCAAAGCTTGAAATACATAATAGTCATCCTAGCTACTGCATTTTTTTCTTTAAATGTCATACTAATTTCTCAAAGAAAGTTCATGAAAATAATAAGAATATCACACATGCAACTAGGTTCAGTAGGCTACAATTCATGCCCATACAAAGGAGACATAATGCTTTTTAGTTCAGTAAATATTTTTCAGGATAAGTTTATTTATCAAAAAGTCCGTTTCTGCACATACCTAAAGTCTTGGCTACAATTCAAACATTTCAACTGTTAGCTACTTGCTCAAGAAAAAAATACATACATAAAAATATATTATATTATATTATATTAATAGACAACAGAAAGATTGTACTGTGGCAGATCAGACTCATAAGTCATAACAACAGACTGGACATACTTTGACAGTAAAAACTATGATATTGATATGATATTAATCAGGTTTCAAGTCCAAGTTTCAAGTTCAAGTTTCAATGTTTTATTGTGATTCAATTGTATTTTAATATGCTTTCTCTCAAAGAAGGCCACAATTCTTCATCTTGTCCAAAGCTGTTTGTCACATCCCATCTGTATCACTCCCGGTGGTGTTGTCCAGGAGGCACGGCACATTCTCTTTGTCTGTGATTTTTCTGGTTCTTAAAGCACGTTTCCTGTACAAGACCACATTAGGAGTATAGCTTAAGAACAAATCACTCAGTTTAATTAAGATCTGAAACACAGTAATTACTTCTCTCAGTAGCTCTGCTTTAAAGGTAGAGTACGCAATTGTTTCATAAAAAAATAATAATAATTTTTACATTATCGTCTGGAATTCTCAGGACCAAAAAATGTTCGTCCAATCATTGCATTCGTCCAGAATGTAAGAGGTCTGTAAGTTGTTTACATTCATTATTATTGTAATGTTACGTGCTTTGAGACATGAGGTCATTTTAATGCCGTCTCTCATGACGCTTTGCAGACTCTGCTCTGGCTGTGTTCATCTGTTTCATTCTTCATGTGTTTTGGAGGAGGCGTGGCTTTGAAGAGATGGTGGGATCTCATACTTTCAAAGCTAGCTTGCTATTGCTAGCCTCTCCGAAACTGCCATCCCTACCTTTAAATTAATGGTTAAATTAAGTGGTTAAATTGTGGTTATGAAAGAACAAAAAAACAAACCTCCTGTAATGGAAGTTGCATTTTCCTTTAAGTCTGCAGTTACTTGAGGCATCCTCTTCTGAGAACATCCTCTCGGAAAACAGACACGGCTGCAAGAATGAAAGATGCAATTTAAAAAAATAAAGCCATCTTCATTGTATGCATAAACATTCACAACAAAGACAACCTACATTGTACTCGCCAGATGTTTGGCTCTGTGATTCTTCACTCATATCTGTGTGATAAAAAAGGAACAATGCTTAACAAATGAGAACAATCTATTTTTGAGCATGAGATCTGATAGAGAAAATTAGAGAATGTTACCCTTTTCACCCCTTTCCCTGCCCTCCTCTTCGCTAGTTTGACTTTTCAGCTGTGGATAAAAAGTAAACAACCCTGTTGATGATGACTAATACAATATATTCTTTATATCTGCAGTGCATTCTGAAGGGTCTTTGCATTTATATCAGTTTAAGAGAACGCTATTCAAAATTACCTCAAATGAACTGAGCAAAGAGCTTTCTTCTGAGTTCTGAGGAATTACACAAATCATAATCAGCGCACTATTCACTATAAACTGTAACCCATTTGTAACCCATATAAACTGTAATGTGCTCACATCAGAGTGACAAAAAAGAAACTAATGTATGTTTCATCTGATCCATTCATACATGTAACGGTTTTCAAGGATACATACCGCTTGAATTGGGTTTTTCTGTTTGCGAAGTCTTGCTTGAAGAGCAAGAACATCTCCTTGGGTTCGAAACAACTGCACTTGAAGCTCATCATAACGTTCTCCCATCTCCCGGATCTGTTTGCGGTACTGGTCCTTGTCTTGGAGATTTTTTGAGTTCTCCAAATGGTACTCCTCTCTTGTACAAATAGCCTATCAAATGGGCAGTGCCATACAATTATAGCAGGTAATGAAATGCATAGAACAGAAACATTTAATAAAATTGAATACCATAGAGAATGGCCTTCATATAAACTAAAATGAGCAAAAAATATCCATCTCATTTTACAACACAGAAGTAAGCTATTTTCTGTGTATGTGCGAGACTTTTAATTAATTAGCCGCAATAGGTAAATAACTAGAACAATAACAAAGTGCAGAAGACAGTGAAACTATATTTGCACTACAAACCAGTGTAAAATACTGTTATAATTCCACCAATACATTAAAATATTATGGTGTGAAATTACAGTTTGTTTTCATTCAAAATAAGGTGGATAGAACATTGTAGTGAACAGCAGGCAAACAGGACAACACCTTTCCACATATTTGTGGAAAAGTTTCCATTCAGTGTGATTGAGTTTCAGTTGACAAAGGAAAACTGAGATCTGTTACGCACATGGCCTAGGTTAATCTAGAATTGCTAGATTGGAAAGGTGACGATATGCAAATCCCTCCTGCTCAGGAGACCAAAAAAAAGCAGTTGTAGTAAATTGTTGTGGTTGATGCTAAAAGAAACTCTCAAACTCTTTGAGGGTTTTGTTGGAAAATACTGTGACTCTCTAAAAAGAGAAGCAAGAAAGTTCTGCAAGAAGGGAATTTCAGGGAGAAACAGAAACATCAACAACGACCAAGCTTGTGCTCCCCCCTTTTCAGGACCTTCTGCCCCAACTTCAGGGATCCCCCATCTCCATGTACCAGATAGTCCGAATCTTCTGCACAGATTTCAGAACATTCAACTAGAAGGTTCTTCCTTCTACGTGTTCCAGACGAGGACCATCAGCATCAGCAGCACTTCAAGTTTAAGGCTGTTTAAACAGAATCCAACTCCTTTCTTCACACTGCAGCGCTGACTCATCATAACGTAAATATCATTTTACCCAACCTTTTTCCAGACACCTTGGCATTAGCATTGAATTACTAATGAGTATATGATTCTCTAATTTGCATTAGATTTTGTATATGTGACCGAGTGCCAGTAGTAATCAATCAGTTTATTTGTTGAAATCAGAATATGGTTCTTCACCTTATTAGTAAAGATAAACAACGGTCTATCTTTCCATAAGATATATGTAACTGCCATAGTAACACTCAACTCAATCATCTGGATTTAGCAATTTATTTCCTTATCCATTCATGGTATTCATTTTAGTAGTGGTTAATTACTCTCGTCTATCTTTTTGTTAATAATATTCATTTTATTAGACTTCCTTGTGTTGATATTAATTAACACAATATTCATTTGGTGCCACATGTGACACCCTCTAAATTCCAGTGCAGATTGTGGGAAACAGCTAAATTAGTGTTGCCAGTGTAGGCCAGACAGTACAACACGATCTTGATATGCTCTGTCATGTAAAGATAAATGATTGATTATACCTTGTCTCTTTCTTTGATCACCTCTTCCAGCTGCTTCAGAATGTCTTCCATTCGATCACGATACATTTTGGAGTCCTTTCTTAGCATTGTGCACTTCAGTTCCAACTCATCCTTCTCTTCTCGATACTTAAATTTAAAAGGAAAAATAAATAAAAAGTATAGTTATGATATGAAAAGCATAATAAAAAATGTAAGTAGAATTCACTTCTGTCCAGTTTGCATGTAAACAAAGGTTACCTTATCACGCAACTCTTCTGCGTCATGTAGATCTCTCCTTAGATTGTAGAGATCATTCACCAGCTCCTGGTATTGTGCCTGACTTTGTTGCTTTAAATCCTCCAATGACTGTGAATCAAGCTTTTCATGCCCCAGAGTTTTGACCTGTGTGAATGAATTGTGTGTGGTAGTCATCTTTAATCATATCTTGATTAGTGTAGTCTGATAAGTGAGGCTGAGTTACCATGGAAGCACTTTCAAGCTCTTGTACACGAGCTGTAAGAAGATCATTTTCTCTCTGCAGCTGCCAGATCATCTCTGGACTCGGCCTCTGCTCCATGGCATTTTTCAAAGTTATTGTCTTTTTCCGTTGGATCTTTGAGTTACTTTCTGCATTCATAAGGCTGTGTTTCAATTTCTCAATCTTATAGAAAGGACCAAAAATAAATACAAAGAGAGAAAAGACAAGAAAAAAGAGCAAGTTAGAAAAACAAAGAGAAAAGATAATAAAATTATATTTAAAAATATTTAATCTAATCTAATAGGCTAATTTCTTCATCTTTGCCCTTCCCCAAACATCAACATTACAGTTACAACCATAATTTATCTATAAATTTTGTGGTGAACTATGACTTGATGAATCCTGATGGAATGGCTGATCACCTCGAGTTGGAGGTCTCTGTTAGACATGAGCGCGCAGTTCTTCTCCTCGCTCAGTCGGGTCAGATCGTGCATCAGTCGGTAATTCTCGTCTCTCAGTTTACGCGCTTCCTCGCATATGCGCTCACGCTCCTCTCGGATGCGCTGCACACGGTCCTGCTGTTTGTGAAGCTCGCTGTCCCGCAGCTGCAGCTGGCGGATGGTGTCCAGCTGCTCCGCCACCTGCGCAGACGCTTCGAGTCGCGCCCTCCGTTCATCCTGTGCGAGTTTCTGTAGGCGAGACACCTCGCTCATGAGGAACTGAGTGAGGCCACATTCGCCAGCGGTGTCTGGGTGGACAGAGAGTTATATAAAGCAGTTGTTATACAGGCTCATGATATCAATGGTTCTAGTAGGCTATCACTACTGGACCCTCAGGATAAAAAGCTAGTATTCTCCTCTAACACTTTATTAAATTTTATTTAGAATACTAACATTAGGCGTAGGCTACTGGAATTTATAAAACAGTTAGTGTCGGTAGGCTACTCAAATTTGATTGACCGAGCAATGTTCCAACAGTATGGGGACTTTTTACTGTGTGTATCATCTGCATCTGTGTATTTTCCAGACAGACTGTCAGCATTTGAGGTGGGGAATTTTCAGTGACTCTTTCTGCAGTTTACATTGTAACACCAGTAGGTGGCGACAAGTGAGTCATTGAATGAGTCATTGAATCAATCATACAATGGATTTGTTCAAAACAGTGATTCGGTCAGGTATGAAGTCACAGACTGTGTCTAAAATTACATCCAGTACTTTCTGAGGTACTTCTTTTAAATTAATTACTTTAAAACTGGTAAAAAGTGTGTTCAATATAGCATGAATGAACGTGTGTGGAATTAATATAATCCGGGCATACTTCAGTGGTCATGTTGTGACTGTCACGTGACCAACACTGCCATTTACAACTCCTCTCCTGTGGCCTCAGGGGTTAGTAAAGTGTCCATCAGATGCGCAGTCCAGAATCTCACCGGAAAGTAGAACATATTGCTACTTTTTGCCTACTCTTTTTTAAATACTGTGAATTCAGGCATGTTACTCTTTTCACATAATGTTTTTTGCCTAGAAGTGGCAATGCGCAGATCAATGGGTGTATGACAACCGCAAGAGCGATTAGAAAGTATACGGAGTGGTTTGCTTTCTGATCGCTCTCGCTGTTGTCATACACGATCAGTTTGATGCTTCAAGTTGATCACACCCATCTGAATCCGAAATCACTCAACGGCTGTCTGAATTCGCTAACTCATTTTCATTCACTCCTTCAAGTGAACTGTATTAGTGTATTACTGTATTACTAACATAGGGAATAGTGATTTCGGATTCAGCCCTACTGTCTTTATGAATGAGTCATTTAATTATTTATTCAACCGAATCATTAAAAAACTCAGATTCACTCAGGAATCAAATGCCACCGTCCCTCCGTGTGTTGCTTGGAGATGTGGAATGGATGAATATATTTAGATCACACTTGCTGTTGGTCAGAATATTTTTTGTGGCAATAGTGCCAATGGTGAATCACAACTGCTGATTTTCAGATTAACATGACTCTTGCATTATTAGGCTACTAACAAGCTTAAAAGATCTTCAGATAGAAATTAGTTCATGATAAAAAAATATAATGTAAATATAAGCAAATAGAAATTCCACATGGTTTGTATCCTACCCTCTTTAAAGGAGAACTCCGGTCAATTTTAACATTGAGCAAATTTTTTTGTAAATTTGTAAAGTCGATTATCGAGTTGGGAGAGTGGGATCTCATACAGCCTAGTCGCGCTCGCGAACTCGATAATCGACTACTTTGGACTTCGACCGAAAACAGGAAGAAAATACAGGTATGTGAGCTGGCTGAATTAACATCATTTGTATTCATATCTTTCACATCTACTGCAGTCAGATTGACCGTGTTCACTCTTAATAACATCAGGCACATGGCTGTGCACTTTAATGACATATCAAGGATGTTAAGAGGCTAAAATCAGGTTTAAAACTTGCCCCATTGAAGTCAACAGGGTGCAAATTTTAAAAAGAAAATAACACGGTGTAGGCAACACCGATTTTTGTCGTTGTTCTCTGTACTGACAGCACTCCAAATTTACAAAAAAAATAGCTCAATGTTAAAATTGACCGGAGTTCTCCTTTAAGGACCCCTCGGAGTACCTTCAGAGAACAATCCTGGCAATATAAGTCTATTCTCCTTTGGTCTATGATGATAGCAGTTATCAGAGCAGTTATCCTTTTGCATAAAAGATGTGACTAATGTATTTTTTTATATGACAATACATTTGAAAAAAAATTATACTAAATTAATAAATTAAAAATGTACAACTTACCAATTAGTACAGAGAAGACCCTAGCAGGCTCTTTGCCAGTGATTTTGCGGTACACATCTGGGTAGTCCAGCTCCAAACTCTCTAAAAATGCCACATATCCTTTGAGGCCAGTTCTTTGTAATATGTCCAGCAGTACCCCTACAAAAGTGAATAAAAATACTCATTCCTTAAGTCTATATAAATATCTAGATACCTGGGGTGTTAAGATAAGAATATGCTTAGAAAATAAGATAGAAAGCTTTGAATTTCACAGTAAATATCCCTTTCAACAACATTTTGTAGCATATTTAATGTCTGAAATCCTAAGTTAAACTTTAGGTGGTCTGACACCTCTTACCAACTTTTCGGCGTCTGATAACCAGACTGGGGTCATTGTAGATCTGTTCCTCGTCCTCGCTGCTCAGCACCTTGCACTGTCTCAGATAAGGTGTTATCCTTGATGGCTCAATAGTCTTGATGAGAAGCATTCTGTAGTCTTCCAGCCGTGCCCAGCACTCATCGTCTTCTTCCACCTCCAAAACTCCTGTGCCATCAGACATGACTGACACTAGCTCTGTTGGCTTGATAAGAGTTGTTTGTTAGCAAGCTTTTAGGTCAAATGCACATTAGACAAAAGGAAATGAAGTTCAGTGAGCACTTTGGTGGCAGCAGTTCCCTTTTCCAGTTGTCAGTGCAGTCTTTTTATTTCCCTCTATTTCACAATAATTTTTTGTGTTGCAATACACTGTACGACGGAGCCCCTAAAGGGACATGGTGAAAACATTTACAAGAAGTATTTTGCCAGATATTTTTTTCTTCATCGATCCTGTCCCTTTAGGGGCTCTGTACTGTGGTGGTATTTGGTTGCAGAATGAGTACAAAAAGTTTTTTGACATTTACTAAAGATTTTAAAGTCATCCATGAATAATTTATTCAGTATGTGTCTCTGATCTTAATTTGGCAGCCTATTTGAGGCTTCCAGCTCCATGTAAACTACAACAGAGTTTATCAGGCTATTGATATGACAGGAGTGCATGTAGGCTACATGAACTTAAACACATTTTTCAAAACGATCAATCTTTTGGTAGTTTAGAAAAAACAAAACTTTTTTTTTTTAATGAGAAATCTTTGTGCACCTTAAAGGGGTCATGAACTGAAATTTTTCTTTATTTTATAAAATTTTCTGAGGTTTTCCTTTACAGGAAAAATGGTCATAATTTAGAAATAAATGGCCAATTCTTCCCTGATTTTAGACTGATTTGAACGCTCTGTTGGAAGGGGCGTGTCTGCTGTGAGACTTGAATGTAAACGCCCACTGCTATGATTGGCTAACATCTTTGCATTTGAATTAAGTATTACATGTGGAACTCTATCGAAATCTTTTACTGTGTTTTTACTATTACAGCTGTCAAGATTAATTGTGAAAAGAGCTGATTTAGATAAACTCGTCATGAGGCATGAAAGGTTGTAGTGATGAGCATAGCCGATGACAGACATGTCTGTTGAGCACAAATGCAGTGATCTCATCATTGCAACTCGATTTCTCACAAATGTTTTTAACATAACTAACAGTTCATACATGATGTAAATAAGAGATTCCTTGTGCATTTAAGACAGCGTCATTGATCATAATGGGAGTTTTGGCGCAAGTCTAGAACTCTCAAGTCTAGAGTGACTGATAGTAAACTCGCGCTGTGTAATTGACAGCTCCAGCTATTGTAATCGTGTTCTGTAATCGCTTTCTGTATATAATTTAATCACAATTTAAGTAACAGATTATTTTCATGTTACCTAGAGAAAGAATGTGAAGTTGATCGTTAAGTCACTGGCTTGATTTACTGATGCATAAACGATTTTGAGACAAGTCAGACGTTTGACTACTCATATCAGAAATCAATGATCACAGATCAGGGATTAGAAATAACATGGCCTACTTACATGTTGTGGCATTACTTTTGGGTCCATATCTCGCAGTTAAAGTCTGTTGGCAAAGCCTGCACCGAAAGGCTACTGATTTACCAAAGAATATACAGTGAAATGTATCAAACAAACAAATAATGCCCTAGTGAGACATTCACAGTTGAAAATAAATGACCACTTTCCTAGCATTAGGATCCTAAGTTATTTTATCTTATTTTTAATCCAGGTATCCTGTATCTCTCTTAATGCACCAATGGATGGGGCCAAAGATGCAATGATGTAGAAGTAGGCGTTGATTTGATTCTGCAGACGGTCTTTTGTCGCACCATGACGTCATAAAGTGACAAATTTCCAAAGGAGTCGGTTTCTGAGCTTAGATTCAATAAAAGATGCTTTTGGACTAACAAGGACGTTCTGGTTCTGAAACTTACAGGATGTTTTTATAGTGCAATGACCTGTTTCATGTCAAAAGATCAAGGACATTTTGATTTCTCAATGACCCCCTTAAAAAAAAAAACCTAGAAATGCCATACTTTTAGATTCTATAAGTTGCACATTATGACGACATAATATAAAAGCATAAAAATTAATAATAAATGCTTATAATACAAAGATAAATGACAAGACATTTCACAATTCTACATAATTTATTCAAGAAACAATAACATCAACAAAACAAAAGTATAAAATAATTAAAAAATAATTTAACAACAGTGCAAATTCAGTGTATTTTTTATCCAAGAAGACACAAACAAAACATGTGGATGGAGTAAAATAAATCAGTGCAAAGAACACATAATCTCTGACTGGTCCCTTAAACTGATAAAAAAAGTCAGATTCAACCGAATCTGAAGCTATTAGCACTGGTGCACAATTGCATGGTATGGATATTGAACAACTGATTCAACTGTAACTTGACGTCAACTCCTTTGCCTTTATGTAACGATTCCTGAGAACTGTTTTGCTGATGCTTCGTTTTCATTCATGTTAAGCTCAATCTTCTGAAAGAGAAAAATACATTAGCACAAAAAACTAAAACAACTAAACAAAAACAAAGGTTGCTTCAATGTTTAGCGCAACTTACTGCAGCTGGTGGGTGAACTCTTTTTTCCCTCTGTGGTAAATGCAAGACCTCATCATCATCATCATCATCATCAGCATTGCTATCTGTGGATGACTGACATTTCTCATTCTCAGATGGGTTTATGGTGGCCAGAAGAGCTGGTAAGGTAAAGCAGGACAAGAAACGAGCCTTGAAAAGCAGGTATGCTGGATTTGAGGCAAACCTTTCGGCAATCATTTTGCGGATGGCAGCTACTTGAGCTTCTTCTCCTGTGTCATTTTGATACTCAACTGGAAGGCTTTTCACTGCAGTTGTAAGCAGAGATTGTTTAGCCTTGAGCAAAGAAGTCAGTGTTTTGATGCTGGCTGCGGATGGTGGAAGGTAAGGCAAAGACATCTCTAGATGAGGTATCGGAATTCCACCTTTTCCATTTATCCAGTCATCTACTTCAGATGACTGCTCAGGAAATATCAAGTGAGGATCGAAGCTCACACCATTAGAGGAAGGATCAGGAATAGGGATCAATGGATTATTTGTTGTTGTGATTTGAGGTACTACTGATGGAGCTGCAACATGATGTGATGGAGCTGCAACATGATGTGAAGGAGATGCAACACGAAGTGATGGAGCGATAACCTGAGGTGACGGAGCTACAAAATGAAATGATGGAGCTACAAACTGAGGAGATGGAGCTACAAACTGAGGAGATGGAGCTACAACATGAAATGATGGAGCTACAATCTGAGGGGCAGGAGCCAGAAGTTGGAAAGGTCTTCTAGAAGCACTCAATCTTGTGACAGGCAAACTTTTTTGTTGGATGACAGTTGGCAGCTGACTAGTTCTCACAGGAAAGCTGCCATTTTCTGAAACACCACAAGGCTTTGCCACTTCATTTGTTTGTCCAGTAGCCAAAGCTGGCACAGTCAAGGGAACCGGAAGAATACTGAAAACAGCATGAGATGAACTGGGACCTGTTGATGGAGATGATTGACATTGCCTTACAATGGTTTCATCAGAGGAGGAGTCTGATGAGTTCTTTGTAGATTCAACATGAGAACCTCTCTGGTCAACTTTGGTGGGTGCTTGGGATAACATACTTTGGTTCAATACTAAACTAGTAGTAGTTGAAGGAGGCATCTGGATGCATGAATTTTTACCTCTGGGGCTAATGTCCACAGAGGAGGAAGTCTTTTGGGTAAAGCTGGAGGCATACGAGACCGAAGAACTTATAAGGCCAGGATTGACAGTGGAAGAAGCAACAACGAGGGCAGATGATGATGGGTATAAATTGGTTAAGGTGAATGGAAGAGTACTGTTATTTAGCAGGGAATTGTTTGGCACATTCAGCATCTGGTTGCTTGGGATATTAGCAGAAAGTGGACCATTTACTTGTACTATACCGGTGGGGGTGAGAATCCAGTTTCCTGGCTGTGCCTGCAATGTAATGGTCGGAAGAGCAACATTTTTGCTCTTTTTTTGTTTCGGTGACTCTTTTTTTGTACTTTTAACTTTAGCTTTTTCCCTTAGGGCTTGGACCTTCTCAGTAGGTTTGCGGGTGCGTTTCATAGATAGGACGCTGTTTGAGTCCTCTACACTTGGTGATTTGGATGTTGAGGTTGTGATGGGTTGAGCTGGCGGTGTCTGTTGTAGTAGCGGTAGAGGAATCGGTGATATAGCTTGCAGTGGTGACTGTGGTAGTAGTGATATTTTCTGTTCTTTAAGCATTAAAGGTTGCACTTCCTCCTGCATGTTTGGCTGTGTAATGACAAGATTGTTGGGATGAATCAAAGCAGGGGGCATCATCTGCCTGTCTGGCACCTGGGGCGGATCAAGATGATGAACTGGCTGCAGGGGAGGTGAATGTTGAGGAGGTTCTGCAGGTTTCTTGTGTTTAGCTTTCTGGTTTGCTTCCTGAAGCATCACTGCCACTGTTTTAGGAGGATCTATATAACCATAGGAACAACAGATTAACATTATGCATATTTTGACAGAAGTAACTGGAGCTCTTTGGATGGTGTATTTTTGCCATTTTATTTCAATACTTTAAAATGGCTAAATATAAAACTGAGATACCTGTTCTTGGCTTACATACAGCAATAGGCTTCTGGAAAAAATGACAGAAGAGAGAACAATTGACAACACTGATAGAACACTAATCTTTGAGATATTAACTTTAACTAAAAAAATACTGCATATTTTTAAGCATATCAGAAACGAAGCAGGGTTTCCCCTAACTAGAAAATTCTTAGTCGAAGTCAGCCCTACAACAAAGTATGACAACTACGCCAATAAATGTAAGATGCTGGATTGATAAATAAATACCTTAATGTCTTCCTTTTGCTGAATTTCAATGACATTTCTGCAACCCGTGACATCTATGTGAAAAACCTGTTTTCAGACATAACACAAAACCATGTAAAACACCGTAATCTTCGTTTATTTTATTGCATCATTAATGTTGACAAAGATGTTAGGCTTACTTTGATGAAAAATAAAAGCACTGATGTCTTTTGGAGAGGGATGTTGGCTGCTTTTATTCCAACAATATCACCTGTAAAGTGATTACTGATGAATAACTGACAACAAAAACATATGCATTGAACTATTCGCCCATAACTAGGCCCACATGGAATCTGAAGACTAGAATACTACTAACTCAATGCACTAAAGTCAATTAAAATGGTTCTCATTTTAGTTCCATAATGAGATATCTTGGTAGTGAAGCATAAAAAAAAGGACAAAACTCCATCCGAAATTGATATCTTGATATCTCTATTATATCTGAGGTTGCTAAAACATTGCTTTAACATCACTTTAGCTATTGGTATCATTATCCAGTAATCTGCCTGACAAGTCGTTTCAGAAGAAGTGGAAGTTTGATTAAAGAAATACAAATAAAACATTTTGTGCAATCTCCATGCAGGCCTGCTTATAAAAAACCAAACATATTTTCAGGTGTTTTGTCAAAAGTGAAACAAGGGTCTGTACCTTCGCAAAATGTATTGTCTTTCACTGGTGGAGGCAGGATCACATTACCAATCCATGGGGTTATAGCTTTCAGGAGGTCATTTTTAAGGCTGCACATGTCCTGAACCAGGCTTCTTTTCTTTTTATTTCCTGGACATCCCTGGACTTTCTTTTTATTTCCTGGACACTAAAAAGTTGATAATCAATATAAAGTATATAATTTTTTATCAAATAAATATATTTTCCAAATGTAACTTTAAATAATATTATTCAGACTTAAGACTGTTAAGGCAGCTTATTATCTTTCCAATATCATACTTATTTTTTTAAGGTTACCGTTCTATTATCTTTAATCAAATATGAATAATGTAATGGCCTTATGGTATTTACTATAAATGTAACATCTAGCATCATCTCTGTTAACCTACCAATGCTCCCTTCCACTGCATGAAGAGTTTAATATCAATCCCTGCCACCTTGATCATGGCCTTCTCATCGTCAGTCTGCATGTATGAAAAGAAATTCATTTTACAAAGAAGAACTGCGGAACATATAAATCTACATTGATCTGCAAAGAAAAGAGAATGAAGAAAGTAAACATCTTACCTGGCTCTGCAGCACAGCAGGATTCATACCCACATAAGTTCTTTCCATGTTTCCAAAACGGTTCAGGATGGTATTGCGAACCAAAATGGGTCTGACTTTCGGACACTTGCTCTCCTTTGATCGAATGCGGCCTAACCCAGATTCTTTAGTGGATTCCTGTAGTTCTTCCTCATTGGTGGGAAGACGGACCCACGCTGTCCTGAGAGTTGCTTGAGGAATAAGCAGTGTGTTCATAGGTATCCATTTCTTCATATCTGGCTGTACATAATCCTTTCGTGGGATTTCCACATCTTCGACTAAGGGAAGATCTTGTTCATCATCACTGTCCATATACTTCAGTGATTTTTCATCCTCAGAGCTGGAGTAGATTTCAATCTCCATTTTAGTTTTTCTTCCCGACACTTTTCGTCTTTTTGCTGTTCGTTGTCCTGTTGTTTGCTTCATTTCTCTTTTCATGCCTGTATTTTGACTCTAAACAAAAAATAACAACAGTGTGTATGAATATTCATGATATTTATTCTTGTTGAATGCTGCAAGACATACTGAAGAATGAACTTACAGCTTTTGTGATTAATTTCCACTTGTTCAGGCACTGGCAGTCAATCCGGTTTGGGATCTCTGAGGCAATCTTACTCCACTTGCCTTGAAAATTATGATTGATAAAGACAATTTAGAGTCTTCAGGATACAGTATGGATACATTTTGGTCTGCCAAAAAAGCAATACAAGTGGTTTTGAAGGCCGACACAGTCTCTAGATTGAAAATGACTATTGTCATTGTGAGGTTGTCTATCAGTGTCAAAGCTGCTATGTTCACTAAACATGAACCAATTAGCAGTGAGGTCAAAGCTTGACTTCAAAAGTAAAAGTCAAATAAAATCTGTTGGTTTAAAAATTATCTTTGCAGAAGTCATTTAAAAATGTTGAACACATATTTACACACTTTTGTTAGATTTGCTCCATATTCATATAGTTAAAAAACATTTTTTTTTTTTAAATCAGTCATGATGAGTCATCTTGAACTGGCCTTGATGTAATGGTCATTCATAAATTAGATACAGTAGTGTTCAAAAGATTATGGTCGGTAAGATTAAAAAATAAAAAAAATCTTGTGCTCACCAAGGCTGCATTTATTTGATCAAAATACAGTAAAACGGTAATATTATGCAATATTAGAACAATTTAAAATAATGTTTTTTCTGGTTATATATATATTTTAAAATGAAGTTTTTCTTGTGATGACAAAGCTGAATGTTCAGCATTATTTTTGAATTTTTCAACAAATGATAAGACGGGTTGCCAGATTGCATAACATTTCTGGGTAGACCCTTTGAAGAGAGTCTTTCTATTTAAACAATATTAATCTTCTGGTAAGTAGTTAAGGCCAATATTTTACAATTATAACTACTTAGGCGCATGTTCTGTGCTATACCACTGAATGTAGCAATAAAAGTAGATGGTTCTATTGGTAATCCTATTATTTCTGAAAATGCATCAAACAACGATTTCCAAACGTTATACAAACTTGGGCATGTCCAGAACATATGTAAAAGGCTTGAAGGAGCCTTACTTGTTAATGTATTTAAAAAACAAAATTGTATTGACCTCCAAAAAAAATAAAATAAAAAAATTTAAGAGGGAAATCACTTACCAACACCATATTTCTCCACCTTCTGTTTTAGTAGTTCCACCTCCTCTTTGCTCCAAGGCCCCTTTTTCACATTCTCCTGAAGACAGTCCAAATACCTAAGTGAGAAAAATATTCACATTTACATATCAAGTACCAGTTGACCTAAACATCTTTTATGCCATACCATTTAGTGCACGAGTCAATCCAGCAAGTTCGATTTAGGTGCTGCGAGGATTTCAGGGACGTTATTTTGAAACAATAGTTGCAGAGCATTCATTTACTTTTTTCTGAAATGTGTCATACCTGTCACGACAAGCACTGTCGGTCCTGCCTGGCACTTCAATTTTGATTTTCCCCCATTCTCTGGTGCCATACTTTGCGACAGCATTCCGCAACAACTGATATGAGAGCAGTAAGTCAAATTAGTGAACGTGTGATTTTAGGGGGAACAGAAAAAAGACATGCATGTGTGACAGCAAAAGACATTAAAACTAAAACATTGTGTCTTCAGTGATACAAAAGCCTTTGTTTCTAATTTATTAAACAGAGTTCCTACACATTTTCCATTTCAAAATTCCATACTTTTTCCCAGACCATTATATTTACCATAAATGGTTCATACAGCATTATTTTTAGCATTATATACAGTCATCTATAAATATTTTAAATTTTCTCTCTTTTTTTCATTGGTTTTCTCGAAGTGTGCTTGCATGATGAAGTACCTAAAACATTTAATAACCTCTGTCCTTTACCTCTGACACATCAGTTTGACACTGTAAATGTGGTTTCATGTTGCACGATCACCTAGCAGCAAAGTAAAACTGATTTAGATGATCATTTGCTTCTTTATACACTCACCGGCCACTTTATTAGGTACACCTGTCCAACTGCTCCTTAACACTTAATTTCTAAGCAGCCAATCACATGGCGGCAACTCAGTGCATTTAGGCATGTAGACATGGTCAAGACAATCTCCTGCAGTTCAAACCGAGCATCAGTATGGGGAAGAAAGGTGATTTGAGTGACTTTGAACGTGGCATGATTGTTGGTGCCAGAAGGGCTGGTCTGAGTATTTCAGAAACTGCTAATCTACTGGGATTTTCACGCACAACCATCTCTAGAGTTTACAGAGAATGGTCCGAAAAAGAAAAAACATCCAGTGAGCGGCAGTTCTGTGGGCGGAAATGCCTTGTTGATGCCAGAGGTCAGAGGAGAATGGCCAGACTGGTTCGAGCTGATAGAAGGGCAACAGTGACTCAAATAACCACCCGTTACAACCAAGGTGGGCAGAAGAGCATCTCTGAACGCACAGTACGTCGAACTTTGAGGCAGATGGGCTACAGCAGCAGAAGACCACACCGGGTGCCACTCCTTTCAGCTAAGAACAGGAAACTGAGGCTACAATTTGCACAAGCTCATCGAAATTGGACAATAGAAGATTGGAAAAACGTTGCCTGGTCTGATGAGTCTCGATTTCTGCTGCGACATTCGGATGGTAGGGTCAGAATTTGGCGTCTACAACATGAAAGCATGGATCCATCCTGCCTTGTATCAACGGTTCAGGCTGGTGGTGGTGGTGTCATGGTGTGGGGAATATTTTCTTGGCACTCTTTGGGCCCCTTGGTACCAATTGAGCATCGTTGCAAAGCCACAGCATACCTAAGTATTGTTGCTGACCATGTCCATCCCTTTATGACCACAATGTACCCAACTTCTGATGGCTACTTTCAGCAGGATAATGCGCCATGTCATAAAGCTGGAATCATCTCAGACTGGTTTCTTGAACATGACAATGAGTTCGCTGTACTCAAATGGCCTCCACAGTCACCAGATCTCAATCCAATAGAGCATCTTTGGGATGTGGTGGAACGGGAGATTCGCATCATGGATGTGCAGCCGACAAATCTGCGGCAACTGTGTGATGCCATCATGTCAATATGGACCAAACTCCCTGAGGAATGCTTCCAGCACCTTGTTGAATCTATGCCACGAAGAATTGAGGCAGTTCTGAAGGCAAAAGGGGGTCCAACCCGTTACTAGCATGGGGTACCCAATAAAGTGGCCGGTGAGTGTATATTGCTGGTTTGGGTGGCACACGCACATTCATTTAGTGTGGTTCAAAAGAGACTCATGGCTTATGGTAAAGACAAACAGTTCGGCGTAATGAAAATCTGCACCTTGAATACATTCAGTCGTGTTCAACAATCACTAAAGGATCACTAAACTTTGCCCATGATACATTTTAGATTTTAGAAAACTGAATTCACGCAATAGTCTGGAAACTCAGTTTTCTTTTGTTTCCACAGTTATCTAGACCTGGAAATTACTCAAATCAAATTCCATACTTTTCAAACTACGTAAATTAAAGAAAATTAAATTATGTTCCATACCTGGTCCTCCTCTTTGGACCAGGGACCTTTCTTTAAAGAGGGATCCAGAACGGACGACCATCGATATGACAGCTGTGATCCATCACGGCCCACCATGAAATATGACACTATGGAGATGATAAATATTACAAATATATGGCTCCTATGATACATACTTGTTTTCAAAATACAACTCAAGTAAACCAGTAATCAATTAAACCTGTCATAAAGAACACATTTTTGCATTTTAAACAAATCGAAAAATAAACTATTTAAAGAAAAGTGCAGGTGGATGCAAGAACACGTGTGTGAATAAATACAGTTCCCTTATCGGTTTTCTTATATTATAGAAAGATGACATCTACATTATATATAACCTATTCAACTTTGAATGTTACTCATCTAATCTGATTTCAGAGTCAGAATGATCTGTTTTAGAAACAAATATGCCACATCCAGTACAAGAACTCAAGAAGACCCAACTGTCTTACTCTGTATGTAAGGAATAAAGTTGCCGATTCTCATTTTTTCAACAAGATCTTTGAGGATCTGGTCTTCTTCCGGTGTCCACTCTTTCCTTCTGAAGGTCTTTGAAATGTAGCGCTGGTAAGTCTGGAAGCACATGAAGGCAGTTCTGTTGGTCTGGAAGGGAAAAAACAAGAAATATATGTCAATATATATAGATATATATGTTAAATAAATGGTAGGTTGCATTGTTAAACATGTTACAAATTAAAAACCATAATACACAGCATATTAACATAAGCAGATATTTTGAAAGTGCATGAATGTCTCTATCCTTACCCCAAGAGCCTCTGCGATTTTGTCCCAATGGCAGGAATTGAATTCTTCAACAATTCCTTTCAGTTTATCAATCTCATCCTGTTTCCACACCGACTTGTTAATGGAGGGGTGCAAAAAGTTCTGCCAGAACCTTTTCAAATCGTCAGCCCTTCTCAAACCTTCAAACTACCACACAGAAAGAAGACCTTTCATGCTTTTAAAATGAGAAATGTATGTTAGAAGATAGTACAAGATGTATTTGGCTGCATGTCAATAAAACAACGACATAACTTACGTCAATATTTGATATTTTTTCCCAGTCATGATCGTCATGTTGTTCGCCCACCAGCTGATCATCTTTCAGGGTGCTAAGGTGGTATTATTGAGTTTGATTACACATTTTATTGCACAATAAGTACAGTAACATTCAAAAAGTTTGAAGTCTGTAAGTTTTTTTTATATTGTTTTTAAAAATGTATTCATATAATGGTAAAGCTGAATTTTCAGCCATCTTCAGTGTCACATGGTCCTTCAGAAATCATTCTAATATGATGATTTGCTGCACAAGAAAAAAACTCTTATAATTAATGTTGAAAACAGTTGTGCTGCTTAATAGTTTTGTGGAAACAATATATATATATATTCTCATATATATATATTTTTAATCTTACTGACCTTAAACTTTTGAATAGAAGTGTAGGTACAACCTTACAGGACATCTTCTCTGAGACAAGGTGCTTAAAATGTCTTTACCTTATTTTTGCAATTTCCTGCTCAATTAATTCAATTTGCTTTTTCAGCTCCTCTTTTCCCTCATCGTCAACTCTAGACATCTTGGCACTCAAATACTCCAGCCTACGAAAACACAGACGATTGCAAGATCTCAAAATGTAATAAAAAATATATATACAGCAAGGCCAACAATAACCAGATATTTAGGTTTGCTTTTCCTTTTTCTGGAACTCACTTGGATAGTTTGGGTTGTAGCATCTTTTTCATAATGTCTGTGGCGACTGCGTTAGACAGCAACGTCTTCTGCCAAACCTCCCCTGAAAGACATTACCACATGTTTTATTTTTAAATATTAAAAAAAAATCTTCAAGTAACAAGAAGCAAGCACAATGTCTTTAAACATACATCTTCTTATTTTCAGCTCATCAACTGGTCTGGTACCGTGACTCTGCCTTTCTTTAGTTTCTGGATTTGATGGAGGGCCCTGGACGCAAATAAAAATAATAAATAACTTAAGGCAAAAAAAAAAAAAAAAGTCAATAATGATACTGAAATGCATGATTTCACAGACTCCAAAGAAAAGAAAGAAAAACAAAAAACAGATTTCCAGTAACAGTATTACTTTCATCACATACCAGACCGGTGAGTTTGTCTTTAAAGTAAGGCTTCATGAAGTATCCAAGAAAGAGTTTCTGAGAAGGAAGTCCTTGTGCGGAGGAGCTGGACGTGCTTGGGCCAGAGAGCTGAGCCTCAATCTCTTTCTGTGGAGATACAGTCGGCTTTAAATGAGTGATAGTGTAACTTAACTCATGCAATCGACTAGCATGAAAACTCAGTTTCAATGAACTACAGCCCCAGATGTTTTTTGTTCACCTGTTGCTGTTGATTCTCTTTGAGGAGCTTTTCCAGCTCAGATAGTTTCTCTTTCAGCACCTCCTGATAGACAAAATTCATTTGCAGGCAAGTCTCCACATTTTGCGGAAGATCCAGCTCATCATCATCACCGTCTTCATCACTCTAATGAAAGTAAAACAATTGCATAAGCATTTTTTTTTTAAATGAGAAAATTTAAATAAATAAATAGCAGCAAAAGCATGTATGAAGGAAGCAAAGGGGTAACTCACAGAATCAGTTCCATGTTCACTGTCTGTTTAACCAGAAAAAGAAAAAAAAAGAAAAAAGGTTGATTAGCAGAAGACCCTATGATGAAATACTACTGACCTATCAGATTACATGTAAAATATTTAAAAGCAACAACCCACTAATTTCAGCGAAGGTGCCCATGGAGAATATGAAGGTTCATTTGTTTTAAAATGATGAAAATCACTGTATATTTAGAATAATATTATTTACCCTGCAATACATCAGCCAGTGCTGAATTAGCACCAAGTGTATTTTCCAACTCCTCAATCTCCCTCTGAATCCGCTGCCTCTCTGTCTCCAAGTCTCCGTCTCCATGCTTCAAGAGGGAGTTACAAGCATATACAGATTTTTATGAAAAAATTACACGGCATTTCTATAGTGTGTTGTATTTACCAGGTGACTTTCTAGATTCTTACCAATCCTTCAATCACAGGCCCACTGTCATCAGATTCATCACCTGTCATGGAAACATAATATGACATTAACACAGAGCACAAGTCAAAAACACAGCCCCGAACTTTTTGACAAATCAATTACCATCACCATTACACCTAATCACTCAAGTCCCAGTAAGATGCATATCTACTACCTAGACAGCATTTGGGTGCGTCATGGTTGTGTTAATGTGATGGGATGTCCAAAATCAGTGTTTAAGAGACTCACCACTGTTGCTGTCAGATGACAGTAGGTCTATGATGCTGCTGTCTCCACCTAGAGAACTCTCAAGAGCCAAAATCTCCCTCTGGATTTTTTCCCTCTTCGCAAGCAAGTCATCCGATGCCATTTTAGACAAGATGACAACCCAACTTTTTTTTTTTTACTGCAGATTACTGGGTCATGGCACTGCACAATTTTCGCCGTGTGGACATGTACTTACATTAGCTTTCTTTTAATGCATAAGTCTGCTTTAGTATTGCAGCTCTTCTATAACACAAGCACAATAATAAGTCCCGCTGGATCCTGTAGCATCACTGCTCGCGTTTCGGAATGTCTCACTCAAATCTAACGTTAACTGTACAGCCGCATGTTTACAAAGAGTGCACTAGGGGGTCTTGGAACTAGATTTACACTTATTACAAAATCCTAGTCGTTGCTTTTAATGACTGACTTCAAATATCACCATCATTTATATAAACTTATTCAAACTGTTAAGAATGATTCTCCCCTGATAAAACTATTACTCGTTCAAAGAACGTCATGCGTATGCAAACACGAAGCGCGCGGCAATTGTGCGTCATCTTCATCGACGCTTCATAATAAAGGTCTTCATCATCGGAAATACATATATTTAGTGTAATAGTGTTAATTACAACGTAAATGAATGCACAATAAATTAACACTTATTGCTTTAATATTTAGCATGAATATTGTATGTTAAAAATACAGTGGTCTCTTCTGCTCACCAAGGCTTCATTTATATTTGATCCAAAATACAGCAAAAACAGTAATATTGTGAATTTAAATATATTTTAACATATTTTAAAATGTAATTTATTCCTGTGATTAAAGCTGAATTTTCAGCATCATTACTCCAGTTTTCTCTCACATGATTCTTCAGAAATCATTCTAATATGCTGATTTACTGCTCAAGAAACATTTATTATTGTTATCAATGTTGAAAGCAGTTGTGTACAATTTCTTTTCAGGATTCTTTGATGAATAGAAAGTTCAAAAGAACAGCATTTATCTGAAATAGAAAGCTTTTGCAAGATAATAAAGGTCTATACTGTCACTTTTGATCAACTTAATGCATCCTTGCGGAATACAATTATTAATTTATAAAAATTATAAAATAAATCTCTTACTGACCCCAAATTGTGATAACGTTACAAAAGCTTTCTATTTCAGATAAATGCTGTTCTTTTTATAAATTTCCATTTATCAAATATGAAATTAAACAAGTATAAAAAACTGTTTTTAACATTGATAATAATAATAAATGTTTCTTGAGCATCAAATCATATTAGAATGATTTCTGATGGATCATGTGACACTGAAAACTGGAGGAATGATGCTGAAAATTCAGCTTTGACAACAGAAATGTGTATATATTTTTAAATATATTCAAATAGAAAACAGTTATTTTAAATTGTAAAAATGTTTCACAATATTAGCTTTTGCTGTATTTTGGATCAAATAAATGAAGCCTTGGTGAGTAGAAGAGACTTCTTTTAAAACATTTAAAAAATCTTACCGTTCTAATTTTGGCAACCTCTGTTTATCAATTTGTATAGGCTATAAATTGTTTTATGATTTAGCATCTATTAAATGCAATTTCACAACACTAAGTGTTGAAAAGAATAGGACCATATGATTAAAAAAACGTCTTTATTAAGTCAATAAAGAGCATTATGAATATAAGGCACTTCATCCAATGCTGATTAGTAAAGTGTTGTTTAAATAAACAATTAACTAAAATGCTGTAATTTAAAACAGCAAAACTATAAAAATTTGTTAATTTATATATATATATTTATCAATATACAATGATGAAATACAAAAAAATATTGTAAATATTATGTAATAGAATTTTAAGAAAGGACTTATTTGACAAAAGTGCAAAAGGTTTTGAAAATAAACTACTACAACATAGAGCTTTGATTTTGATGAGAATCCAAGGCACTATTTGTTGCACTTAAGTATCTTCTTTATGCTTAAACTCCTACTAAAGCTTAATTTTGGGATTATTTGGCCTAGCACACCTCATTTTGTGATTTCATAAAACCTAAACAGATGTTAATGAGGTTGATGAATAAAATAATAAACAATGAAGTACCACAGTTGGGTCTATAGAGTACAGAACATAATGTTTTGGTATGAAAGGGAAAAAACTTAATCATGAATCTCGGTGATCTTGTCAATGGAGGTCAGTAACTGGGATACAAAATAGAGTGTCTCTCTTCCTGTCAGCAACTGCCTGTAAACATACACAACACTTTCAGTGCAATGATTTGATTCATTTACATTTCTGACCATTATTAAAAGAGAAGAACTCAAACGTTATTGTTATTGTTAACCATACTTGATAGAAGTCTCTGCATCTTGAGCTGCTTTGTTAAGGTACTCAGAGGCTACTTGTGCATTGTGTCTCATTGTGGTTAAGGCTGTAGTCTCTCCATTTCTAAGCCTTTCATTTTCACTTTTATATCCTTCAAGCTGGCCCTGAGAAGAAAACGATCAAATAATTATAATGGTGGAGTTTTAATCTGAACAAAAACAGAAGTGAAATAGTCATTTTGATCACAAATTCACAAAGTTCACAAACATATTATATAGCAGTATATATATAAATGCATTACAGTATATAGTGGTATATACACACATATAAATGCACCATTATAATGTACATAGTGTGCTTTTTCAGTGTGCTTGTGCATGTGGAAAGCAGTCAAACCTGGAGTTGTTGTAGATCTTGTTTCAATTTTGAAATACTATTTTCAGCCTTGACTGCCCGCTTCTGTATTGGATAAAACAGAGTTTTAATTTCTTGAGTGCAGTAAGGATAAAACATCTTCATCTTATTTTTTTTTATTTTAATTTAAAAAAAATCTGTCATATGAATGACAATGCTTCATACCGTCATTAACTGAAGGTTTTGTTCAACTGACTGCACCATCGTCTCCAAAGCCTTAGCCTCTCTCTCCTCCTGTAACTTCTTGTTGTGCAACTCTTCTGTGAGTTGTTCGATCCTATTACAAATTGGAAAGTTTAACCATAAGAAATAAGCTACAAAACTATAGAAGCAACCAGTGATCTATAATAACACAGCAGCAATGCTGACACACATCAGTCCATTAATGACCTCAGAATCATTGTAATTAATTTACATAAATACATTACATTCTGTGTAAAGAGCCTTACCTTCTGGAGTCAGTTTCTGATCTTCTAAGGAGTTCTTTGATTTGCTTTCTGAGTAGAGAATTTTCTTCTCTGAGCTGAAACACATTAAAGTCAACATCTCTTTTCTTCTCTGATGATAAGTTTACTGGTGTGAGGGCGAGACAACCTGTCACTCACATAAAATCGACCAATAGAAAACCACAACGACCCAATCAATTCCAGATGGACAAAATTAAGTCCTGTACATACAACAGCTTTTCTTGTACGAGAAGCCGTTTCATTCAAATATACATCACAATAAGGAAAAAAGAATATCACTACTTCAGGTTCACGTCGAATTGAGAAAAATCTATTTTGAAAAGAGGGACCAATTATAATATAGCAAACATTCAGCTCATGTGTATGCAGAAACTCACACCATCTACACAACATACCTGTTGAGCATTCTTTGTGCCAATTTCAGCATTGTTCCTCTTAGAATGGAAAGAAATATCAATCACTGAAGTCTCTTCATCCCCCTCATAGCTTCCTGTGCTTCTTCTTCCTAAGTGGTTTTTTGGCAGGAAGTCAGATTGTCCCAGCTCCCATTCAGTCTCATTTGCTTCCCTCTCATCACTGCACAGAGACGACTGCTCAGAGTAAGCGCTGTGGTCTGAAGTCCCACATAGCTGGAAGTCATGAGAACCTTCAATTGCTGATGGGTGGCAGCTTTCAATCCATGTCTCCTCATGTTCGCTTACAGAAGGTTGAGAGAGCACAGAGGGGTCTGTGAAGAAAGGCCCCTTGGTAGCAAAATCTATGGAGGTGTTATAGTCCTGCTCGACGTGGAATACACCATCGGGAATACAAACCTTTGGGAAATCAATCATACCACATGACTACTGAAGTAAAATGGTGATAAGAAAGTATCAGAAAGTAAATTTGGCCAGTATTCAAAAAACATAATGGCCATTTTTAAACATACTTATGATAGATTATCTCTGCACCTTGAGTTGTTACATGAAGAGTTACCTGAAAACCTAATACACACTTACATTCATATACATCTAAAATTCTGAAAACTATCCAAGGTGACAATGCCTTCGTGCTCTTCTTCCTCACCTCTGTGTCTTCTGTAGTGCATGACTGCTGGTTCTTATTTCTGATAAACTCTTTGAAAGAAAATGGATTCAGGTCGTCTTGCTTTGGCTCATCTGAAAGTAAATTCGTCCATGTGCACAAAAGACATTAAGAATAAAGATTTCAAGAATACTCTGCAACCTATTCAAGACAGAGAACTTGTGCTGCATTATTATAATGTTGGTTTATGGAAAGAGCAAAAGACATGCAGGTTGACACGTACCATCTTCAATGATTAGCTTTTTCGTCTTGTGTTTGGACATGTTAACTTACAAATCAACTTGACCAGAGACGTAAACTATCCTGCAGACTGTAACTGCTAAATAACTGAGCTCAACATTACAAGAGAGGAAGTACTGAAGAAAGATAAAGGTATTCAAAGTAAACGGTTCCGTGTAATTATTGTCAATGTCTATTATTCTGTTATCAACCTTAATTCGTTACTGTATTTTAGAAATGACAATACACTATTCTCCAGACTCCAGCAGTTCTCACGGGTCTGCTTCTGTCCGACAGTGAGCGGGTTTTCTACAGGGCACATGTACAACATCGCCACCTATTGACGTGGAAGACACGAGCATTGGGTTGGAGAAGGGCCCATGTTTAGTTAAAATGCTGACTCGTGCTGCCTAATATTTTTTTATATTAAATATTAGACAGTAAAAAAACGAATAATAACATCTTAATACCCTAATTGTCAACACATTTATTTATACTGTAATTGTACAATTGACAAGATTTTGCAAACATATAAGTCTGACCAACACATGCATTTTCTTAGCAAGTCAAACTGACTGGCCTTTTTCATGATAATTAATATTCTAACTAAATTAATATTGGTTGACTTCTTATGCTAAGTTTATTCACCTTTAATTTGTGTAAGGGTCATTCTACAAAAACGTCCACTTTTGGTATGGCAAGATGTCTTCAAATTTAGTTCTTTTTCTAACATTTAAACTTACACCACATTATTAGATTACCCTTTGACTTTATGAATACGCATAAATGACAGCTTAATGATTTTTTATATTTTTTGTGCATTTATTTAAAGACCGCATGTACCATTTTTTTGTCACTGGTGTTACCTTACTACTTTGGCAATATTAAATGTTTTTATGAAATATTATTTCTATTTTTTTTCAGCACATGTATTTAGAGTTACCAAATAATAATAATAATAATGCAACAAATAAGGAGATTATGTTTTATTTATTTTAATCAGGTTTGTTAAAAGTGTGCTTGAATGAGGTTAGTTCGTTTGCGCAACCTTGTATTTGCTATAACAATGAAAATATTTGAAAACCAGTTAAAATCAAGTAATGATGCAATCCTTTAAATCTTAACTTTTGAGTGTAGCAGAATTAAATGGATGTAAAATTATTATCATGTCACATGTGGCACTGTATTTAATGTAAAAAGAACAAAAGACAGTAACAAAATGAATCACCAATGACATGCAAAAGACCAAATATCATTATTCTTCAACTATAATTAAGTGGATAAGACTAAATTGTTACATTTGGCATATAATCTAAATGAATAGCTTTGAATTAAGTTTATCTATAAATGGCAGTCACTGGTGTTACTGGTGTTACCCATAAGAAAGGTGACACCAGTGACAGTAACACCAGTGACAATTTTCATGAAAATTTCATTTTACAAAATGGCTGCTGCAAGGTATCAATCCACATGTTGCCAATCATGGTATACTAACTAAATTAAGTAGTTTAATCCATTTGTATTCTCATTTTTTTACAATTACCTAACAGTAAAGTAGGTCACACCAGTGACTTCAACTAAAAGCTTCATATGAAATCATGAGACAAATGAGAATATTTCTGATAACTAAAAAGAGACAGAGGATTTATTATGGGCTTTTCTTCATAGATATTCAGGAAACTGGAAGATGGAAGTCAAGTGATGTCATCAGTGTGATTTTTATTTCAAAAGAAGAGATTTTTGTTTAACGGTAACACCAGTGACACAACTCCAGGGGACCACTACTTTCATTGTAAATTTTATAATATTTATTCTGCATTTAGTTTTTTTATGTCATTTACATAATATATTAGATAGTTATGTATACATTATTTGTATTTTAAATTGTGTAAAAACTTGTTATTGACCTCAAAATAAAGCATTGTCCCTCTGTACATTACTGTGGGGACGAGCACTTCTGTGGTGCTTGGAATTCTATAAAATTAATAATAAATAAAATATTGCCACTCGATGGCTCAAGAAGGTGTAATTGTTCAAATAGCATGTTGTTTTATTTTAAAATGTAAAGGAATTGTAATTCTAAAGTGTTTTTTTAAGTGTAATATTCCTGTAAAGGCTAGGGACAGAAAAATGGACATTTCCGTAGAATGACCCGTAAGTCAATATCAGTTATTCAACATTTAGAAGAACGTTTACTTTACTTAATTTCCATAAATGTTTTTATAGTGTGTGTCTATCAGATTTTAATTAACCGCATTTCGGTCAACTTGGTTGTGTATGAAGTAATGAAGTTGTAGCCTAGTACTGTGTGAGACGAGTAATGCAATAAACACGTTGTAGAGAGTTAGATTAGATAAGTACGAGAGAGTGTTAGGTAGGTAGACATCTGGAAGCAGTTTGGCCGCAGAAAATTGCACAATGTTTGCTGTAGTGGTTACCGTGAAAGTACAGCCCGTTCTTTTGAATGGCATCGCTGTGCTGTTCAGCGTTGTAAGGTTAGGTATTGCAGCTCACATCCGAGGCTGTTTAGAAAGTATTTTATTTGAATTTGTAGTGGTTTTAAAGAATTACAACTAATATCAAGGGGGTACATTGAGTAAAAAATATATATATATAAATAAATAAATAAATAAATAAATAAATATAAAGAAAGCTAGGCTGTTGAGCGCCTGCATGTATTCGTACTTCCACCCATATCTATGCTTCCACCAATCACATTCAACAACCTCACACACGCATGCGCACTGCTGCACCGTACGTTACCGATCGCTGTCGCTCTCGCGCATCGCAGGTGTCATCGGAGCAAGCGTCTCTGCTACAGCTAGGAGAGTGAGGAACCCTATCTACCCCATCGGAAAATATTAGTCCTCCTAATAGGGCGGCAGTCCAGATCGGACGGTATGAAAATGTTCGAATGAGACCGTGAGCTCGTGTCTGTTGCCAGGGCAGATTTAAGCGTGGAACAGGGCGGCTTTCCGGACTGTAGACAGCGGGCTCGCGGAGCGTCTTCAGCGAGGAAAGCTGCAGTCCTGCCTCCGCTGCTGCTACAATGTTCGTGCAGGAGGAGAAGATCTTTGCAGGCAAAGTCCTGAAGGTCCACGTCTGTACTATGGAGGGCACTGAGTGGCTGGAGGAAGTCACGGAAGACACCACTATAGAGAAACTCAAGGAGAAATGCTTGAAGCATGTAGGTCTGGCATCGGTTAGCTGACACTGTTAGCCAACCCGGACAGGACAGGCCCGCTAGATTTTCAGAGTCATTGCCAAGTATTTTTAGTAACTTGCAGACGAGTCGACGGTGCTATTTATAATTTAGCAAGCTGGCCCGTCACCTCCGTCTCTGTGGCTGGACTGTAACTACAACTGTCACTCTGGTTGACTAACAGTGTACAGCTGACTTTGACTTGTTGACAACCTCTTTGTGTTCACAATATATCTGTCAAGCACTGTAGTGTACGCACATATGTGCAGATGAATGTACCTTTACACATTTTCATATGTTGTTCTATGAGGATTTGATCTTTAAACTTGATGGTTTGAAGGTTGTGGGTGCGTTTTTGTAAGCACTTTAGCAGGTGGCATCACCATATAGACTGTACTGTTAGTCAAGTCTGGTAACTTCCAACTTCAATGTGTAGTTTGTGCTGAAAAGTACCATGTTGTTACCCTGTGCATAATGACACGATAATACCAAGTTTTATGGACATGCATACCTCATGCCAATACCAGTGTTCTTTGAAGTAATGTGGAGTATCATGTAAAAAGCAGGATACATTAATTATTCAGTACCAAGGTGTATATCAGTGTACCATTGTAACAACTGACATTAACTGTACCATGGTAGCACAGTACTGGACCACCCTGTAAGAGTGGTGGTGTGGATTTGGGGAGGGGGGCAGGCTCACCTGTAAATATGTGATTTTTATGGAGTAAATGTAGGGCCTACACTAAAATTCAAAACTTTGGGTTTGGTAAGATATTGAATGTTTTTGAAAGAAGTCTCTTCTCTTATGCTCCACAAGGCTGCATTTATTTGATCCAGTAATATTGTAAAAATATTATTACAATTTAAAATAACTGTTTTCTATTTTAGTTTAGTTTAGTTAGTAAATACATAATACATTTTTTCCTGGGATGAATTTTCAGCATCAGCATCATTACTCCAGTTCTCAGTGTCACATGATCCTACAGAAATCATTCAAATATGCTGATTTGCTGCACAAGAAACATTTATTATTGTCTTCAATGTTAAAAACAGTTGCTGCTTCAATGTTATTGTGGAAACTGATTTCTTTCAGGATTCTTTGATGAATAGAAAATTCAAAAGAACATTTTTTGTAACATCATAAATGCCTTTACTGCCATTCTGCATCTTTGCTGAGTAAAAGTATTAATTTCTTTAAAAAAAGTTTTACTGACCCCAAACTGAATGGTAGTGTATATATTATTTTGTTAAGATGAACCCAAAATAAATGTCCCTTTAAACAAATTTGTTTTAGGCACTGCAGAACGCACAATGCTATTTAAGTCTTTTTTTACTTAATCTATACTTTTGTCTCCTACAGTATGTCCACGGGAGTCTAGAGGATCCTAAAACTCTTACACATCACAAACTCATTCATGCTGCCACTGAGAGAATTCTCACAGAATCCAAAACAGTTGCTGAGGAAAATCTTAAAGATAAAGGTAATGAACAATTCTGGTGCATCTAGAAAGGTGATTCTCAACCTTTTTGACTTCAAGCCCCTCATTGTCCACAACAATATTCAAAGTGTAAGGACTTTTAAAAGTATGATTTGTGTAAATGTATATTCCTTACGAAAAGCCTGTAGAATTTTATTTGGTTTTACATTACTTTTCCAGGTCTAGAAAAACACATATTTAAAATGAGACTACCTAACACTTTATATTAAGGTGGCGTAGTTACACGTTACTATGTACTTACTATAGTATTAATAGTAAATTATGCATAATTACAAGCAACTAACCCAAAACCTAACCGCAACTCTATAGTAAGGAGATGTTTAAATTCATATTAAGCAGTACTTTTTTAAGTAAGTACAATGTAACTATGTCACTTTTAAACAAAGTGTAACCTAAAATTGTAAGAGACACAAACCCTTATTTTTTATTGTTTTTTTCTTTTCTAGATTGCTTATTATTAATAAAGAAAAGACCTCCACTGGCTCCACCAAAAATGGCTGACATATCTTCTGAAGAGAAGGTATCTGGTGACAGTTTTCATTTTTGGGTGAACTATTCTTAATGCATCCTATTCTTTTACACTTCTAAGATTTGTGATTGCAAAATTAACCAGTTTTTGTGCTTGTTGACAGAAAAAGCAAGAAAACAAAGCGCCAGATAAGGAAGCCATCCTCAAAGCCACAGCAAACCTGTCCACTCGTAACACTGACCGTACTGTAACTCAGCACAACATCAGAGATGTGGGTACTTGCAGTCTTTTCGTTTTGACTTTTTTTTGCATTGCACTGCTTATGTTTATAATATATTGTTTTAAATGTCCACCCCCACCTGTCAGTTTCAGACAGAGCTGAGGAAGATTCTGGTCTCGCTTATTGAGGTGGCTCAGAAGCTGCTGGCAATGAATCCAGATGCAGTTGAGCTCTTCAAAAAGGCCAATGGTAAGCTATGGATGTATGTACGGATAGACACCAGAATTAATTAAATCAATAAATCTATTTACTGATTAAATAAATCGTAGCTTTTCATGCTATAGGGCTGGGCGATATATCGGATGACATTGTTATGCGCATCTTGTCAGTAAAGCCGGTTCCTTGATTAGTAGTAAATCGCCATCTCCTGCTATCAGATGGAGTGGCATTTACTACACAGAGGCTGCGTTTACACTTGGCATTAACCTGCGATCACCGTGATCCGATCAAGCAGATCAGATCATTAGCCAATCAGGACACGGTGCGTTTACATTTGTTCATATTAAGTAGCCTCTGTATCTGGATAACCGATCGGATTTCTGTTTTTGCATAATATTTAAATTAGGTCAGTAGCCAAATTAAGAGTAAAGATGATACAAATTAAGCAATGTCCCAATATGCTTTCCTATGCAATCTCCAGTCTTATATCAAATGATGTTTTTTGAATGAAGGAATATTTCAGAGCTGATCATACAAAAATAACTGGGTTGATCATGTTAAACAACTCACATCATCGATCATCGGGGTTTAAGGTTATAGTGTGCAATGGCTATATTAACAGAAATGGGAGATTAATAAACATGCTGAAACAACAAAAACATTCAACATTTAAAACATTAAAAAATAAAAAGTGTATTCCCATTATACCTCTGGCAAAGCAGCGCATGCTTTTCATTAAGAACTCATGACTCACAGCTGTGATTGTACAGGCGATCGCCTCGTTCAGATAATGTTGCACAATTAAAATAAAAAAAAATGACACACACAGTGTTTTAAATATTGACGTTTATTTGTAAGGTTCAAATGTGTTTACTTTTTTGTCTAAACTGCGTCTGATCATTATTTTCTGACAGCACGTGGGGAGACTGGGCGGGGATTTAAATGACGTCCACCTGTGAATGCAGACACGATGTCTGGATCGCGTTTACATTACACTGAGATCTGATCACAATGCGTCCTCGACTACCTCTGAACCAGGACACGCTGATCGGATAACATTCCGATCAGAAACGCGTTTACACTTGTCTTTTCAATGTGTATGTGGACAACATCCAGACGCAGCCAGAGCCGTAGTTCACTGACAAGCTGAGCCATATCGCATTAATTATCGCAGGCGATATGTCCGCGATAATTAATGCGATATGGCTCAGCTTGTCAGTGAACTACGGCTCTGTGTAGTAAATGCCACTCCATCTGATCAGCAGGTGATGGCGATTTACTACTAATCAAGGAACTGGCTTTACTGACGAGATGCGCATAACAATGTCATCCGATATATTGCCCGGCCCTATCATGCTATTAACATGCTTTTCAGACATCTACCATTGTAATACTATCGCTGCGTCTGAAAATGCCTTCTTCCATGCTGTATAGTAGGCGAAAAACAGTATGTGAGCTGAGTAGTATGTCCCAATTCATAGTATTCTTAAAACAGTTGGCGAAAAGTACCCGACCTACTACTTACGGAAAGATTCTGAAGTACACATTCGATGAACACTTTACTATCCCATAAGGCTACGGGAGAGGATTTTGAATGCAAGTGAAGGGGTGCAACTGTCACATGACTGACAACATGGCAGATGTGGTACATCCATACTATGTGGAACATACTTTTTTAACGGTCTTTAAGTAAGTTTCAAACCAACTGTAGTACCTACTGTACAGTATGTGATTTCTGATATATTTTTGGACATTCCATAGTACCATGGTGTTATTTGAAGTACTAGAGTGACATTGCTGGACCATATATATATATATACACTCACCGGCCACTTTATTAGGTACCCCATGCTAGTAACGGGTTGGACCCCCTTTTGCCTTCAGAACTGCCTCAATTCTTCGTGGCATAGATTCAACAAGGTGCTGGAAGCATTCCTCAGGGAGTTTGGTCCATATTGACATGATGGCATCACACAGTTGCCGCAGATTTGTCGGCTGCACATCCATGATGCGAATCTCCCGTTCCACCACATCCCAAAGATGCTCTATTGGATTGAGATCTGGTGACTGTGGAGGCCATTTGAGTACAGCGAACTCATTGTCATGTTCAAGAAACCAGTCTGAGATGATTCCAGCTTTATGACATGGCGCATTATCCTGCTGAAAGTAGCCATCAGAAGTTGGGTACATTGTGGTCATAAAGGGATGGACATGGTCAGCAACAATACTCAGGTAGGCTGTGGCGTTGCAACGATGCTCAATTGGTACCAAGGGGCCCAAAGAGTGCCAAGAAAATATTCCCCACACCATGACACCACCACCACCAGCCTGAACCGTTGATACAAGGCAGGATGGATCCATGCTTTCATGTTGTAGACGCCAAATTCTGACCCTACCATCCGAATGTCGCAGCAGAAATCGAGACTCATCAGACCAGGCAACGTTTTTCCAATCTTCTATTGTCCAATTTCGATGAGCTTGTGCAAATTGTAGCCTCAGTTTCCTGTTCTTAGCTGAAAGGAGTGGCACCCGGTGTGGTCTTCTGCTGCTGTAGCCCATCTGCCTCAAAGTTCGACGTACTGTGCGTTCAGAGATGCTCTTCTGCCCACCTTGGTTGTAACGGGTGGTTATTTGAGTCACTGTTGCCCTTCTATCAGCTCGAACCAGTCTGGCCATTCTCCTCTGACCTCTGGCATCAACAAGGCATTTCCGCCCACAGAACTGCCGCTCACTGGATGTTTTTTCTTTTTCGGACCATTCTCTGTAAACCCTAGAGATGGTTGTGTGTGAAAATCCCAGTAGATTAGCAGTTTCTGAAATACTCATGCCACGTTCAAAGTCACTCAAATCACCTTTCTTCCCCATACTGATGCTCGGTTTGAACTGCAGGAGATTGTCTTGACCATGTCTACATGCCTAAATGCACTGAGTTGCCGCCATGTGATTGGCTGCTTAGAAATTAAGTGTTAAGGAGCAGTTGGACAGGTGTACTAATAAAGTGGCCGGTGAGTGTATATATATATATATATTTGCATGGAGTTGTTATTAACCTAATTGTTTTTATAATTGTTTTATTAATAATTTCATGACCATGGAGGCCACTGTGCAGGAGTAAATTATTTTGCAATCTTATCAAATGATGGTGAGTGAATATTGTTCCTGTCTTCCCTCTCTGGCAGCTATGCTGGATGAGGACGATGAGGACCGCGTGGATGAAACGGCCCTGCAGCAGCTGACTGAGATGGGTTTCCCTGAGAGTCGTGCTGTGAAGGCTCTGCGCTTAAATCAGTGAGTGCTTGTGAAATACGCTACCATTCAAAAGTTTGGGGTTTTGTGTTTGTAAAGAAGTCTTTCTTATGCAAGGCTGCGTTTATTTGATAAAAAATACAGTTAAGCAGTAATATTGTGTAATATTTGCTGAGTTCATGCCATGTCGTAATTACCGTAGTCTCGAGCTGACAACACGTGACGTTATTTTCTGAGTTGTCCACGTCCTTGGACTGGGATTTATGCATTTTTATGGCACCACTATCAACACCTAAATTAATCTGCAGCGGTCAGGTAGTACAGCAGTCATGTTGTACAAGTTGGAGATCTTACAAGCTGTAATTACGAGCTCTACGAGGATATGAACACTTTTTACAAGTTGAAATCTCGTAATTATGGTAATTAGGACATGGTGTGAATGCACCTATTAGAGTTGTCAAAAAGTACTGAATTTGTTACCAAGTCGGTACTGAAATTTTAAAATTGTGACGCTTTGGTACCAACTTGACAACTTTGCACTTATTATTACAATTTAACATAATTGTATTCTATTTTAATATATTTAAAAATAAATGTATTCCTGTGATGGCAAAGCTGAATTTTCAGCATCATTACTCCGGTCTTCAGTGTCATATGATCCTTCTGAAATCATTCTAATATGCTGATTTGGTGCCCAAGAAACATTTTTGGTTATTATCAATTTTGAAAACCGCCGTGCTGCTTAATATTTGTGGAAACATAATATAATGATACACAATGATACATTTCTTTTTTTCAGGAATCCTTGATGAATAGAAAGCTCCAAAGAACTGTATTTGAAATTGAAATAGACATTTTAGAAACATTATGAATGCCTTTGTTGTCACTTTCGAACTTTGTAATGCGAATAAATGCTGAATAAAAATATTCATTTCTTTTCTGAAACACTACAAACTGCAGTCTTTTTAACTGTAGTGTAAATAATTCATGGATAAATATGCATAGCATATCTAGCTGGCAGGATAAAGTCACATTGGCCAAAAATTACTTTTTTGTAATGCCCCATTAAGTGTCATTTAAATTGTTATATGAACACGTGATAAAATGTATAAACATGATGTTTTGAGTTCATCATCAATGTGTCCCAGCTCTCAGTGGATTAAATCAGTCACTTATAACTCCCTCTTTCTGCAGCATGTCTGTGACCCAGGCTATGGAGTGGCTGATTGAGCATGTAGATGACCCCATGGTTGACACGCCTCTGCCGGGACAGGACACGCCAGGGGCAGCGGCCGCTGCAGCCCCAGCCCCCGTCCCAGTCCCAGCACCAGCACCTGCCCCTGGTCTTTCCGCTACAGTTTTAGGAGCCCGTGCCCGTCTTTCGTCCCAGGCCAGCATAGAGGAGGCCAAACAGGACGAACTGACTGAGATCTTTAAAAGGATCAGAAGGAAAAGAGAGTTCAGGCCTGACTCACGGGTGAGTGTCATGTGGGTGTCATGAGAAACCGGAGAAGAATAGTTCCTTTTTTTTAACCCAAACATTACAAGTTTCCTGATGCACTGACATACTATGTTAACAGCCACTTTGGAATTTAAATGTCTAATCCAGGATCTTTGTAAAGCCTGCAGTAATTCACATAAAATAGCATCTTCCGTGTTGCTGTGGTATAGTGCATTGTCTCGTCTGTATGTTTGTGAGCAGGCAGTGATTGCGCTGATGGAGATGGGATTCGATGAGAAGGAGGTGGTTGACGCCCTCCGTGTCAATAATAATCAACAGGACGCAGCTGTATGTAAACATTCAGAGGATCATATAAAATCATGTATATTGTGTTATTTCACCAGCCAATTGAGATACTAACTTCTAACTTAAGATACTAATTAAAGGGCCCCTATCATGGATTTTTGAAAATGATCTTTCATGTAGTGTGTAATATAGCTCTAAGTGAATGAAAACATCCTGCAAAGTTCTAAATCTGAAAGTGCACCGTATATTAGTAAGAGTCAACTCTGAGTCAGTGAGATGAATTGTTTTAAAAACGAGTCATAAGCCGTTTCATCGTGACGTCAAGACGAAACATTAGCCCGCCCACTTATTGCGCGCGCAGACACCAGGGAAACTTAAACCTCAAACCGGCAGCTGAACCTGGATAGATCATGTCGAGGACACGCTGTGCTCTACAATGTGACGGTAAAGACGTTTTTTTCCCACTGCCCAAGGACGAGCATGTGAAGAATCTGGGGTTAAAATTAATCTTTACCATGATACTACTACAGCAGTATAGTCATAAACTTGTCCCTAATTCTCAAATATCGGAGTCAGCTAATCAGCTGTGGGCCACTATTACATAAAACTGTCTATTAATGAAGATTGTCTGTCGTTCTCACTACTTTGAGGAAAGATTAAGCCTGAAGCAAGATTTGTTTTACCAATGTTTGTTACATCAGTCATTCACGCTAGAGCTCGCTATTAGTTACCTCAAACTGAGTAGTGAATCACTGAAACGTCCTGCTCGAGTCGTCCTTGCGATGGAGGTTCGAATGGTTGAACGAATGGTTCTTCTTCTAGTGTTTCATCATCGGACTCGCGCTCGGATTGATATGGTAAAATCAACGTCATTGTTCATTACTGTGTTTAGTTTACGGTGAAGGAAGCCTCAGGACATGCAGAGCTGTCAGTGTTATGGCAATGGGAATTACACGGTAAACCAATCGCAACAGACTGAGCTGTCTGGCAAATCAGAGCAGAGTAGATCGCGGAAAGGAGGGATTTAGAGAGATTGATTCATTTGGCGAGTCGTTTGAGAATCATTGAAAAATCTGGTGATGTGCAAATGTATATTATGAGAAAATGAAACAGTTTTTTGACGTTTGATGCATGCTAACCTGTTGTAGGAGACTCCAAAACAACACTAGGAAACTTTAAAAAATCCATGATTGGGGCACTTTAAGATGTAACTTTTTTCAATGTAAAACCTCTATTCCCACACAGTGTGAATGGCTGCTAGGTGACAGAAAGCCCACCCCTGAGGATCTGGACAAGGGCATTGATACCAACAGTCCACTGTTTCAGGCCATTCTGGAGAACCCCGTCGTACAGCTTGGTCTCACAAATCCCAAGACGCTTCTAGGTGACGTCTCCCCCTTTATACTAAGGATGTGCCTGAAGCCGAATACCATGTTAGGAAAGGAAATTACACATTCTACTGAGCCCCTAAAGGGACATGGTGATGGGAAAAAAAATATTTCAGTGGATTGGTGTTTTCTCGCAATTATATAGTTGGGTAATCATATTGTAAATAATTTGTGGGCAACAGGGAGCGGCTATCAATATACTGGATATTGAAGTCACTTTTTTCTTTCGCAGCAAGCCTGTGTCCTTTTAGAGGTTCCGTAGAATGTGTTATTTATTTTCTGTGCCTTTATGAATTTGGATTTAGGCTTCGGGCACAACCCTACTCTATACTCAAATCCTCTTCTTCTTTTGAAATGTTTTGGTTGCAATTTATTTTAATGTTCGCTTTAGACATTTTGTTGACTACTAAGTAATGTTGCATCTACATGTCAAACTAACTCTCATTTAGAATATTAGTTGAGCATTTGTAGATTATTAAGGGTAGGGTTAATAGATTAAGGGGTTTGGGTTAGTAGAATAGGTTGACATAGTTGCTTATATTTAGTATAATGTCAAAATAAACCATCTAAATGAAGTGTTAGCAGATCCTAAGCAGGCAGTCTACTAATACTGTAATGAGAATCAATGAAATTCAATGAAGTGTCTGTGAACAATTTTATGATGTTGTCGATTTATTGTTTACCCCTTCAAATTCATTTTCTTCTAGTTTCTAGTGTACTTTACTGTTGATCAAAACATGTCATTTCAAGGTTTTCTAGTGTTTATTTGGCTCCATCCATTTAGCCAGTTACTGTATGACATCCCGTTTTCCAGTTTCTCCATCTGAAAGGTAACCCCCAGACCATTGTGCTGCCACCACCATGCTTGATGGCAAGATGACGTTATCTGGGTTTTGGGCTCTGTGTGGTTTGTGGTAAACATAGCGCTTTGCTTTTAAGCCAGAGTGCTCAAGTTTCACTTCATCAGACCACAGCAGTTACTTCCAAAGCAGTCACATGGCTTTCACAATTTCCAGAATTATGTTTGAGTTGCTCAAAAGTGGCTAGCCACCCTCACAAAGAGGACTTAATCTTTGAAATGCTGAAAACATGGCTGATGTCTGGATAAAATGTCCAGTTTAAGGCAAAAAGCTCTGCAAGTGACCTCTTGGTCCCTTCTCTTTCAGTTCTGTCTTCTTGCTCCATTTACTAAGCTGCCTTGAAGATAATATATACTATAATATTTCTATAAAGACACACTAGATAAGTGTACAGTGTACATTATCTTACAGTATAACCTCACACCAGCACCCCGATAATTTATTTACTTTAACATGTTGTCTTCATTAATGTGACAATTTGTTCTTTTGCATTGCCTATTACTATATTATAATTTGTTCAGTCATTCATACAACCTCTGATGGACTGATTGCGAACTAAAATTACATGCACACATATAGTGCACTAAACAGTATCTGCTTGTTTTTGTACACTATAAAGCAGTTTAACGTGTTATGAAAGTACAGCAAAAAGGTGCCTGTTTGGAATTCAGCTGTGCCAGGATGCATTTCTGTGTGGGGTTTGCATTTTCTCCCCATGTTATAAGTGGGTTTCCTTCATGTGCTCCAGTTTCCCCCACACAATCCAGATATATGCAGATTGATGCAGATATATTTACAAGTTTGCCATTTTACATGATCCATGGTCAATATTTCTCCCTCCCTCGACAATTTACTTACAGCTTCATGCTACTCTCACACCATGGCTGCATTTAAGTCCAATTTCTTAAACCCTTCCCTCGCTAACTTCCCTTCCTCTCGTTCACTTAGATGTACGTGTTTGCTTAAGTTGCACGAGCGCCCACTACTGCTGGAACACAATGTGTTTAAATGGAGCGCCCTAAGCCCTTGATAGCTTGTGGGTAAATTAAGTGCAAGCTCTGCGAGTTGCTGTTGTGACATCACAATTGTGGTCCATGGATCTGCCTGAAATGTGCATATTAAATAGACTCGCTCCCTCTGTCAAAATCGAGGGCTCGAGGGTCTGTCCAAATAAACTTCAAATAAAGTTAAACGCACTCTAAAATGGTGGCTGGGATTCCTCCTAAGGACACACACAATATATGTGTGTGTACTGTGTATGATTATTTTGTATACAGTACTGTGCAAAAGTTTTAGATCGGTAAGATTTTTTATGTTTTTAAAAGAAGTCTCTTCTGCTCACCAAGGCTGCAATTATTTGATAAAAAAAAAAAAAAAAAAAAGTAATATTGTGAAATATTATTACAATTTAAAACAGCGGTTTTCTATGTGAATATATAGTGAAGTGTAATTTATTCCTGTGATCAAAGCTGAATTTATCATCATCATTACTCCAGTCTTCAGTGTCACATGATCCTTCAAAAATCATTCTAATATGATGATTTGATGCTCAAGAAACATTTATGATTATTATCAGTGTTGTAAACAGTTTTTTACATTTTTATTTCATGATGCTATGATGAATAGAAACTAAAAAAGAACAGCATTTATCTGAAATCTAAAGCTTTTTTAACATTAAACTCTACCCTTCAAAAGTTTGGGGTCAGTAAGAATTAAAATTTTATTTTTGGGGGAAAGAAATATAATAAATCAATACTTTTATTCATCAAGGATGAGTTAAACTGATCAAAAGTTACAGTAAAGACATTTATAATGTTAGAAAATATTCTATTTTAAATAAACGCTGTTCTTTTGAACTTTCTCTTCATCAAAGAATTTAGAAAAAAAAATTTACACAACTGTTTTCAACATTGAAAATAATAAAATGAATGTTTTTTGAGCATCAAATCATCATATTAGAATGATTTCTGAAGGATCATGTGACACTGAAGACTGGAGTAATGATGATGAAAATTCAGCTTTGATCACAGGAATAAATTACACTTTACTGTATATTCACATAGAAAACCGCTGTTTTAAATTGTAATAATATTTCACAATATTACTGTTTTTTTTGTATTTTTTATCAAATAATTGCAGCCTTGGTGAGCAGAAGAGGCTTCTTTTAAAAACATAAAAAATCTTACCGATCTAAAACTTTTGCACAGTACTGTATATAAATACACATATACTGTATATATTTAAGAATGTTTATTTATTTATATATAAATTATGTATAAATATATATGCAGTACATGCAAATATTTCTTAAATGTATACATACAAAATAATTATACACAGTACACACACATATATTATGTAAACTCAAGCTTTTATTTTGGATGCGATATAATTTCCAGCTGACCGCTTTAAAATATAGATTATTATTGTAGGTTTATCAAAGTGCATCTGGATAAAGAGACAAACTCTCTCATTTATATCATTTTGTTATTTTGTATTAAATGTAGTGTAGCTTTAATGTGATTAAATACTTTTTGCTTTGAAGTCCAAGACCATTGTTGAATCATTCAGGAAAACAAGCTACTGTATTAAGTGCACCTTTAAACTATATTTTCAATTAGGTGCAGTACAGTCTGTGCCAGTTGTTGGTTGGATGTGGCTGAGGCATTTTTTTCTTGGCTTCGCAGCGTTTGAGGACATGCTGGAGAACCCGTTGAACAGCACGCAGTGGATGAACGACCCTGAGACAGGTCCCGTCATGCTCCAGATCTCCAGAATCTTCCAGACACTCAACCGCACATAAAGCACACCTCATCTCTGGAGCAGCCGGAACCACAGAATAGGGGAAAAGGTCAAACATTTATAAGAGAAGAGTGTGTTTGTGTGTGTGTGTGTGTGTGGCATAACTCTTGTTTTAAGTAAAGTCACAGAAGATGAATGTAAAAATACAATGATGACATTTCACACACCGTTATACAGAGGAAAATATCTATTTATAACTCCACACAACACGTGTACAAAACCAAAATAAGCAGTAACTTAATGATAAATTGCTTACTTCATTATTTCGTTTTTTATGTTTTAATAAGATTTGTTTTAATTATATTAAGCACATGCTTTATTTTATATAATTTCTCTATAGAATTGTACAATTGTACACAAAAAAGAAAAAAGAAAAAAAACATCTCCAGAAACACTTTTGTATGTTTCTTGTGCTCAAAGATCAAATTATTTGACACTTCACATGGTACATTTGTCATAACTGAATGATACTACAGGGAGATAAACAATGCATATTCAGTTATTTTTATTGTCGTTTTAAAAACTAAACACTTTATGGATTAGATTATAAGTTCCTTCCAAAAACATAAACTGAACGTACGTTGGAAGGGAAAGCAAGCACCAGCAGTTTGAAAGGCATTCAAGCTTTGTGGTTTCTTTAACACTACAGATGTTTCTGTGATGTTGTGGATGTTACGCAATAGTAATTTGCAGTCCCTTACTGACATGGATACGTGATAGATATTGAAATCTAACCTGATCCCTTTGTTCCTCTTATCTCTTTCATTCTTCTGATCTATAAACCAACTATTCAGCTGGAATCTGTCCAAACGGATGCGAGTCAGTTCTGATTCTGACGGTTTAGAACAAAGATGGTATACATGAGTAGTGGATCTTTATCTTCGTTTGCTCTCAGTAGCTCCTGCATCAGGGGTTTTCAAGTTGAGGTATTACAGTACCGTTTTATCCAATGATCTCTGATCTCACTCACATCCCTGCACACGTTTAATGTTAATGGAGGCTGGACTATTTTAGTTTGTACTAACTAAAATAAAATGACTACAGTACATCAGTTTCTACAGTATGTGTAAGTCGGTTGTGTTAAATGACAAGTATGAATTACGTGCTTAGTGTGATCGCAGTTCTCTTATGTCACACTTTTTACAGTGCACTTACTAGTTTTTGCACAGGAAATTCAGACTGAATTCACAACATTCTGATGTACTCTTTTATTATAAATCATTTTGAAATTCTCTGTCTAAGGTGAAATTCAGGCATTGGGATTTCTATAAGAAATGGTCAAGGTTTCAGTCAGAATCAAAATGTTATTTAAATGGTTCTGTTAAGCGTTTTTTTTCTTACATTTTGATTTGTATCAGATAAATATATTACACAAATGCGGTCATACCAAACACCAATTTTAGATTCATAGATAATTGTGTGAATTAGAGAATGGAATATGTTTTTTTTTTTTTTTTTTTTGTCAAGCGTGGAGTGTTTTCATTCAATATTTGAATCGTGTTGGTGTGAAGTGTGTGCTCAGGGGTTTCTTAGCCATACCGGGCAAATATCTGCTATAGTAATGCCTACTTTATCAATTCAAATAACAGTAGCTTAGTGATTGCATTATCAGAGAACTCTATGAATATATCTGAAAACTTTCTCTTTAAATGAAAACTTGCTCTCCTTGTGTGATTATTTATTTTGAGGCCAAATATAGTCAATCATGAAACCATCCCTAGAGAGATTACTCTATGTCAATACCATTTTAGAGAACCTCACCTATTAAAATGGTACATTATGTTCACTTCACTGTCTGAGCTTCTAATGTACTTAAAGATTATGTTTAACACATTCAGCATTTTAAATCAGACTGTCTCCATTATCTTGAGAACATACTTTTGTTTTATTTGTATTAAGAGAGGTAGCTTATATTGTTTTGGATGACTAGAGAGTTAAAGCTTCTATGCAATTCAATTTCTTTTTTGTTGACTCAACAGAAAAACAACAGGTTTCAGTATCATGATGTAATATATGAGTATTTGATGTGCACTTTCATATCATATCTTTTTTTAAATTTAAATCAAATGTTAGTTTCATCATGGGTAAGCTCTGTAAAGTAGAAGTCATATATGATATTTTAAAATGTTTGATGGTCATTCATTTACTATTTAAAAATAACACCAAGCGTATATGGTTGAACAGTCTCATTTTGGAAACTGAATTGTCATTTTCTTAATGTCAACACCTTGAAGGAATAGTTCAGTCATCATTTACTCACCCTCAAGTTGTTTCAAACCTGTATGAATTTCTTTCTTCTGCTGAACACAAAATAATAGATTTTTAAGAATGTCGGTAACCAAACAGTTTGTGGACCCCATTGACTTCCATATATTTATTTTCTACTATGGAAGTCAATGGGGTCCATCAACTATTTGGTTAACCATATTCTTAAAAATATCTTCTTTTGTGCTCAGCAGAAGAAAGGAATTCATACAGGTTTGAAACAACTTGAGGGTGAGTAAATGATGACTGAATTTTTATTTTTTAAGTGAACTATTCCTTGAAAAAAAAGTGTCCGATTTTTTTTCTCTCTCCCTCATTTAAAAAGGTTATCAGGTTACAGAGGTTATGATGAAATGTCTTGAAGGTTTGGTGCTCTTGTGTTACCATTTTACTTTTGTGTCCTTGCTCCGTGTACAATTTCACATAGAGCCCCCACTGTCGGTGAGCTGAAATGTAACTTTTCTCAATCCAATTGTTGAAAAGTCTTTCATGACAAATAATAAAAAAAAGTTTTGAAATCCCTGCTTTTTCTAATTATTATTATTATCCTCTGCATGTTGCAGTAAATTCAACATATTTCAGAAGTCTAAAAACAGCCAAAAGTCTTTCTTTGCATGCACCAAAGCCTAATATTTTTCCTCCCCCATTTATAGTCCCACATCTACAGTAAATGCTTTTTCACTCAGTTAGGCTTAATGATACTTTCAGTGTTGTTTTAGTATAATTTATGTTTTTAATATTCTGAATTCTCTGCAATTTTCATTTTAGATTTTAATTTTAATTGTGCTTTCATCATAGTTATTACTTTTTTATATATTTATAATTTTCTATATAATAGATTTAATTTAAGTTTTTCATAGTTACATAGTAACAAAATGCTGGTGAGATAAACCTTATACATTTAGCAGATGCATGATGGGTACAGACAAACAGTGAAATGTCTACAAAGAAGATATTTTGAAGAATGTCGGTAACCAGACAGTTGATGGTAGCCATTGACTTCCATAGTATTTTTTTCCTAAGTCAATGGCAACCATCAACTGTCTGGTTACAGACATTCTTAAACATATCTTCTTTGTTGTTAAACAGAAGAAAGAAACTCACACAGGTTTGGGACAACATAAGGGTAAATGAATGATGACAGAATTTTTATTTTTGGGTGAACTATCCCTTTAAATCAGTATCATGTTAATTTGTGATAATAAATCGTGAACTGCACATATCTAACGCCGCTTTCCCCTGCTGCACTACAACGGCGACTGCGCATATGGAGCGCATCTTTCACCCTCTGCAGTACAGTAGTAAGTTCGCGTGCGCGATAATGGGTACATCACATCACTCGCGCGCCAACATGATCAGCTGTACTACTCTCTTCTCAGGAGACTATTTTTAATCATGAGAGTTGGGGCCTGTATTCAAGCAACAAAGTGAGTCTTGCAAGCCATGTGTTAATAATCAGACAATGCTGTAAGATGCATACAAGTGTCAAACGTGTGCTTGCATCCAAATCCTCCAAAAAGTCCAGCACTCAGACTACTATCAGCAGATTCTTCACAAGTGCAAGCGATCAATCTCAACCAATTGACCGCCCCGGGATTAACTGCCAAGACCGACGCCATGTGGGCAGAGGAAAGGTAAGAGCTTTATATATTTAAAACAGACAGCTTGTTTACTTTGTAAAGAATCTGCACTCCAATCATACAATAGAGCCATGTCAATATGTATCGCATGCACGAAGCTTTTGCTGTTTCAAAGCAGCACCGACTGAAATCTAAACCTGTTCTGATTTAGAAGAGGTTATGTGATGGAGGAATGTCCTCAGGGAAACGACCCAAACTCTCTCACAATGTGGAGGAGGAGAAAGACGAAGAGTGCACGCAGACCCCCAGCACCTGTAAGAACATATGCACCAAGAAGAGCATTCTTTTCATTATGTTTATTGGGAGTTTTTGTTGTTGTCAGCTGATTTGTTTAACTGCATTGCACATTTTCCTTTAGAGCAGCTTGTTTATGCTGATCTCATAAGATGTAAAAATGTGTTTTCTGGCATTTACACTCAACGCTCAACGACAGATTTGAAATGGACATTTTCACCGACCCACCTTTTTTTTTTATATATAGTTTTTGTTTTAGCCAATTGTTATGTTAGAAAGGCTCGTGTTCTTTACACACACACACACACACACAATATATTTTTTAAATGTTTAATTATTACAGTTGTAATGTAACTCAATAAAAGCTATGCTTTTTAAACATGCTTCACTAAACAACAATGTTCAAAACATTCGAAAAGGAATTTTTGTTTTGTATGGTATAAAAAACAAGTACAATACATGATCAGCATAAGATGTACTGAGACTGTTTATGCTGATCTCATAACATGTAAAAATGTCTTTTCTGGCATTCACACTAAGCAGAGCTCATCAAAGTTATTTTTTACGGACCCACCTTAAGACATAAATTATTTGATGTTTTTTCTATACCTTTTATTTTTGCGGCTATGTTTATGTCAGAAAGGTTAATGGTTAAAAAAATAACTGTTTTAAATTAGTAAATTCTACAGTTGTAATGTAACTCAATAAAAGCTATGAAATATAAAAAACCTGTTCTAATTTAGAAGAGATCATGTGATGGATGAATGTCCTAAACTTGATCGTGTGGTAAAGATAGAGTACTGTTTAAAAGTCTTAGGCATGTTAGTATTTTCACCAGACATTTTATAAGCCAGTTATTTATTTATTTTTTGCTGTAATGTGTCAGTTGGAAATATCAATTTACATTTCCAAACATTCCTTTTTCCATTAATTCTCTCTTATGTGCAATAGATAAGATGGTCTCTCCCAGAGCCAGTGTCAGCCATGCCACCCTGACAAGGCTTAAAGATTTCAGCTGCCCAGGGAATTCAGAGATCCGTGTCTCCGATCAGAGTATAACAATGGAGGTGGAGCCTTCAAACTCTGGAAAAGCTGAGAGATCTGCCATGCAGCAACACGATATTATCATGAAAAGCAGCTCATCTGAGTTGGTGGAAGAGGTCAAAGAAGAGCCTACTAAGATTAAACAGGTTTGATTTTATAACCAATACTTGTATGTTTCAGAGTTGCCCATTGAAAGAGTGTTCTTTGTCTCAACTTAGCTAATTGCAGATTACATGTTCATAAACTACTTGATTTGTGTAGAAAAGAAATGAAAATACAAAATGCTCAACTAATCACATTGTCAGAGTAATGAACTGAAGACACAAATGCTTGCCATTCAAACATGATGTTTTTCCTCTTTCTGTTTCCAGGAGTTTTCCTTTAGTCAGTTTTCTAAGAATACTGCGATCAGGAAAAGTTCAGAAGAGCCTGGTGTTCCCAACAGGAGAACCAAGACCATATACACTCCTCTAGAAGAACAGTACATGGAGATCAAGAAGCAACATGTGGACACAGTGCTTTGCGTTGAGTGTGGCTATAAGTACAGGTTCTTTGGTGAGGATGCAGAGGTAAGAACTAGAGCAGCTCATCACAATTAGTAGACATTGGGTGATGCATTACGCTACTAAACTTACTCTTTAATGTAATGGCATTTTCCCTTCTTCATTTTTTATAGATCGCTGCAAAGGAACTCAATATCACTTGTCATCTGGACCATAACTTCATGACTGCCAGCATCCCCACTCATCGCTTGTTTGTGCATGTTCGCCGACTGGTCTCTCAGGGCTACAAGGTCACTGATGTTCTCCTAATTAAAATATGCTGCAAATTTGTCATGTAGAAATAAGTATATCTATCTAACAACGCCCCATTTTATTTTTTTATCTTCTGTGATTTCGGACAGTGTTAGAGTGTTTTCATGCCTCGTTTCTTAGGTAGGTGTAGTGAAGCAGACGGAAACTTCAGCCATCAAAGCCTCCACCACCAACAAGAGTTCTCTCTTCACACGGCAACTTCATGCACTTTACACCAAATCCACGCTTGTGGGAGAAGGTATTGTTTCTGCTCTTTCTTTGTAGATTCATAGTTGCCTTCACTCCTATTTTAAGCTTAATTTTAATATTATGTTGTTGACCAGATTCTTTTGCTGCAGTTTACAGTTTTAAACTGTTTGATGGGTGTGTTTAAAAGTTGGGGGTTGGAAAGATTTATTCATATTTTTGAAAGTAGTCTCTGGTGCGCACTAAGGTTGCATTTGTTTTGATAAAAAATACAGCAAAAACTGTAATATTGATAACTGTTTATTCTATTTAATATGTTTTCAAATGTAATTTATTCCTGTGATGACAAAGTCTTCAGTGTCACTTAAGCAGTGTTACTGTTGACTAATTCCAGCACGAAAGCTCTCCAAAAACCCACCCAAAACATTCAGTGCTAAAAAAAGTGATAGAATACTATTGTCATGACAACCAATGTTTATAACAACCATTTACCCAAATAATGATGACAAAATAAAATTATAAAAATTAATTTCCCTTTTTTTTTGTCAAGAAATTAACAGAAATCAACCGATTTAAACCTTCAGAAACACACATGAGTTGACAGTGACACGATCATCTCACACATTCATGCACACACCATTACAAAATGTGTCATTCGTGTTCAAAAAATGAACGACAATAACAATAATGTGCTTACCTTTGTGCTGCGTTTTAACTTCAAACAGAACTATAGTACATCTTTTTTTGAAGTACATAATGCAGAAATCTGTCAAACCATATTAATCGTTGTGTTAGGGGGTAATCTGTTTAGGACCCAAGGACCAGATGTTTGAAAGTAGACCCGGAGTCAGAATTATAATAAATCAAAGAAGTTTTACTGAAGATAGTTTGCAGTTTCATCAGCAGAAGTCCGCTTCAAGACTCACATGTTCGTAGGCCTTGCTTCAGGATGAATGATTCTCATTGGCTAAGAAATAGATAAACGTAGTAATTTTCTATTCATATATAGATAGACTGAAGCATATCTCCATCGATTATGCAATATATTTCAGTGATCACACGGGTAACTTCTATAGCAAAGTAAAATCTCACAATCCAAGAGAAGTCATTCAACTCGTGTGATATTTAGAAGGAAAAATATTGATTGATACCTTGATTATAATCACTCGTTACATATACATTGAAGCAGCAGTGGATTCCAAAATCCACACCCTTCAGTTGACTCAAAGCTGCTGGTGGGGACGAGTAGAGTGCAGTCTTGGATGGTTTAAAAGTTGCAGATGTCCTGATCAGGGTTGCGTTTACCAAAAGCATTGTAAGCTTAAAGGTGCATTGCGCAACTTTTCATGTTAAAAATACCTGTTTTCTATCCTATACATGCTTAAAGAACTGCCTGATGGGCTGAATGAGCCCTTCTCTGCTCACTGAGATTGCCTCTATAATCCTGTACAGTAAAATATATAAGAGGGATTCGGGCTCGAATTTGAGACTGGGCGTGACGTCATGCGCGTTCACGCTCACCAGGCTATGTCTCGCAGGTTTGTGTATAAGCCGCCATTCTCCGCATCAGCGAAGACAACTCGTGCGTCAAAGGTAGATCGATTCAAAGAGACCGGCTTGTAGTCCATTCCAAACCCCAACGCAAACTCCACGTAAAGTAAAGAAAAGAAAAATGTTGTCTAGTGCCACCAAAAGGGCCAAATTGGAGTCAGACAGGCGTCGGAGTAAGACGAGATCGAGTGCTTCTCTCCACAGTAACATCAAATTGGTCAGAGCTCGTATTCTATCAAAACGAGGAAAACGTAAAATATTTTGGTATTGTGATAAAATACATGTTTTATTCTGAACATTGCAGGAAGGGAAATACAATGGTAAAGGGGTAAATATTTTTACTTTACTCATACTGTTTAGCAGACTAACTAGCCTATTTACTAAATAAAGTATTGACACATTTCACATTAATGTTTGTCAGTGTGTATTGTCCCTGTCAGAATATCTACTAAATAAATCAGCGCTATATGTAGTTTAGTGATTAGCAAAACAGTTCAAGATTCTTGAGTGTGATATAACATGCTGAAAAATATGACCGATAATTAGACACAAATTTTGAGTAAATTCTAACAGAAAAAGGATGTATTGTTATTGGAATATTCTACTTAGCAGATCAATAAAACAGGCTGAACCCCGCAAGTCTTTCGGCGGATTTGCCTGCTTTTATGAAAACGTCATGGTGACATTTGATTGTTTATTACCTTGAGACATTTGAGTGAACGTTGTTGACCAACCGTGTACGGTATGATTATTATTTTGAGCTATTGCGAAGTAATCAATTATATTGTTCATGAACGTGTTTTCATAACAATACAATCATAGGATACAGTAAACACATAAACAAAGTTTTCTACTACCCCCGTTTTCCCCTCACACATAAGAGTAATTTACTCAAATGTCTTTCCTTCCATATATTTGAAATGACTTGCAGATTTATAACTTTATTACCCCTGAAGACCTTTTGGCTGTACACCAAAGATCTGTGCGGCAGATGCTCCTTTAGTTATATGAACAGCTCGTGCTCGTGCATGCATGCGTGTGCGTCTGGTTCATGAGCGTGCACAACTCTGGTTGCAGTTTCGCTTGTCGCCAGAGGGGGCGTAGTTCTGCAAAAACTCAGAAACCTGCGCAATGCACCTTTAAAATGATCGTGGAACAATTACCACCAATGGTCTCTACGATCAACTTAGGCTTACAATGCTTTTGGAAAACCCAGCCCAGGCCAGTGTGCACATGACGATGGAAAGGAGTCGCCCTATATTCCATTTCAACTAAGTCATTCAACTGTGCTCTGAGTTACTGTTATATTTACAAAGAGTCAACTTATATTTATACCAATTTGGCATAGTGATCACTTGAATATACAGCTACATGTTCAAAATCACTCATGTATCACCAAGTTTGCCTGGTATCGCTCTTGATTGGCTAAAAGTCTGCTCATCTGCGACACCAACACCATCTTACTCTGCCGTGGACTTGTGTATTTAGTAATGTCATGATGACTGATTAGATGGAGTACATGCACATTTTAATTAGCTAAGTACATTTTGTCCACCCGCCCAAACCAATTTTGACCCGTGCAATTCAATTCAAAACCACCCAATCTGGCAACACTGCACATAATTCTTCAGAAATATTTCGAATATTCTCATTTGCTGTGCTAGAAACATTTCTTATTGTTATCAATATTGAAAACAGTTGTGCTGCTTAATATTTTTGTGGAAACTGATAAGTTTCTTTTTAAAAAAAGTCTCAGTGCGCACAACATATTGAAGGGTATCTATTTATGATATAGCTCCAGTATCTTTTTTTTTATATTCGTAACCTACAGAACACAAAATGAATGAATTCATTGCCTTGTTCCAGATGTGAATCCTCTGCTGAAGCTTGGAGATTTGGAGCAGGCTGAAGATGTGGTGCAGGACAGTGGCAACAACTATCTAATGTGTGTGAGCGAGAGTTTTGATAAACAGAGCAAGGAGCTGACCGTAGGGATGGTGGTAAGAAATCATTGTTTTAATTGGTAGTTTTGGGTGAGCTTTAAGGCTGTGACACACCGAGCCGTCATCAAAGAACTATTGGCGACACTTTCACGTTTATTCTCGCGCACTGATTCGTTCTCTAAACTGAACAGCCAATCAGAGCGCTCTCTCTCACCTACTACCCCGATTCAACATGCTGAATCAGGTGAACTGCCATCGACGTGTGGAACACGTGACACTCACGACAGCCTGATGTTGGCTAACTGGCGTCTTGGTGTGTCTGGCCCTTACTTGGAATACAACAGAGAGTTTGAGTTGGTTAAGACAATTCCATACATTCATAACTTTTAATGCTCACTACTACGACCCTGTCTTCCCTTTTGAGTTCAGGTGGTCCAGCCAAGCATCGGCGATGTGATGGTGGACTGTTTTAAAGATAACATGGCCCATTCAGAGCTGGAGTCCAGGGTACTTAAAATACAACCTGTAGAGATCCTGGTGTCTTCAGACCTATCAGAGACGACTGAGAGGTTATTACGCAACATTGCTCTGTCCAGGTACATGTACATGTTGTGTAGGCATATTTTTGGGATTGAATATGTTTGTGATGCTGCATTGTAGATGTTTTTATAATGGGACTGCAACAACAAATTGTATAATCATAAAAGAAAATAGTCAATAACTGTCTTTATTACTGATTAGTTGTGCACAGAAATTCACCTTCAGTCACATTATATACAGCAGTGAATAACGCATTTCCATAAATAAAAAAAAAGACACCTGAAAAATAATGGAGGACACAGTGATTGGGTGAGGTAAGAGTTACGCAAAAAATGGCAATGCTTTATATTTAAACAGTTCAAACAACGCAGCATGCCCTGTCAGGTGCTCTTGTAATATTTATTTCTGCATTTTTCTTCTTACCAGTTAAGACTTAGGGCCAGATTTACTAAACTGCAAATTAGCTGAGAGCGCAATTCTAAAACAGCGCAGATGGGAGTGGAAAGTTATGCTCAAATTAAAGAACAAAGACACAGTCAGATCATTTCCATAATGACCAACACAATCTTCCAGGTAGTGTCCGGTGTTAAAAAAATATTTGGGGGCGGGGGTGCAAATAAACTGAATTAGTAATGCAGGACTAAATGTAGGCTAATTGTTAAAGGGGTCATGACATGTTTTTTTGTTTTGTTTTATTATGTTCCCTTAGATGCAATTATAGTATTACTATAGTCATATGCTATAGGTCTATACTATAGGTCATATGCAAACGACTGGTACGTCACTTCGCACCGTGACGTCACTTCTTACCATGGATCTAGAACGAGCTGTATTTAGAGCTTGATTAAATAAATGCTTCGTTTATAATGGGGAGGACGTCTTAAGCTATGAAACTTGCAGGAAGTTTTAATAGTACATAGATCTCTTATATACCAAAAGATCAAGGCAAATTTGGTTTCTCATGTCATGACCCCTTTAAATAACCATTTAGCAGTGATAATAATGTATCATTACTGCTTAGTTAATACAGTACATGGAAAATTCAGCATTTAAAGCATGCCATAAGGTAGGGTTGGGCGATAGCCCATGGCCAAAAAAAATCTGTATTTTTGGGCTAAATGGCGATGTATGGTATAATCTCAGTATTTACATTTACAAACATGGTGAATGTAACCTTGCAGTCTATCTATTTTGTGCAAAAAAGGGATCAAATCCCATTACATTCTTGTCACATTACAATCTAAGAATAAAATAATGCTTTTTAAAGAGGTTAAATTCTCTAAACTTAAAATGAAAATAAATAAAAACAAAACTGCTATCAAAAATTACACTTTTAGGTTTGACGTTCTACATATTCTACATTTATGTTCACCAACTAATATTTTTGCAAAATGTATTTACATTTTAATGTATATTTTAGTAAAAATGATTGCACTACTATTCTATTGTGCTCCGTCTGTTTGGCACGTACACATGCGGTGGCGCTCGTTCATGGAAGTTTAGCTGTCAGACGGCTCATCCACTCCTGACATAAAATGGAAATATTTGCTTGACAGGCAGAGCAGTGACGGCTACTGTAACTCTGGTGCGAATGTGATTGAAAAAGTCTTTTTCACACTTTGGTGGTCCAAAATGTCCGGGATTCAGCTTTTGCTTTCTGCAGTCGCCATTCATTGTTTACATGCACACCTTTTGTTTCAATCTAACTGAAATCATTCCGATTGGTGAATCTGAATGAACGCTAAACAAGTGATCGTTGATGTGCGTTTTAACATTGCTAAGAAAATTCCCGCTCCTCCGTGAGAGATACGAGACCGGTGCGTCTCACAGGTGTCGCTCATCAGTAATCACGCCACCGACCCTCAGTCTCGTCCTGCTCGCCACAGTAAACATGATGAATGGCGACTGTAGAACACAAAAGCCGAATCCCGGACATTTTAGCCGATCTCGAAATCCCGGGGCAGACTCATCACGGAGACTCAATAGTAGCCTAGACTTGTTGTTTAACTACTGCGCTCTGTTGCCGGTAGGTGTGGCATCCTAGGGCACCGAAGCAAGTGCATTCTGGGAGTTGTTGTCTTTCATCCACATATGCCAAAAATAAATTGTATGGCCTTTCTCAGTCTAGAAAGCTCCAAATTCAAAAATAATTTCACATTTCTTCTACATAAATGACCCATTTTAAACACACACAAAAAAAACTACTCATCCCATCATTCATGGTGTTCAGGAGAATTTTTTTTCTTTTTTGCAGTGTATGTTAAAAACTTTCCAGTGTAACTTAAATTTGTTATATATTGCATATAATTAGGTAGTAAAACAAAATGTGTATTTTGTAAAACTTTTTGTCTCGGGGTATGTGATTCTGTTTTTTGTCCATTTTTTCAAAATCACTTGAAATACTATTCATAACCCACTTACAGCCACTGAGTTAGAAGCACTGAAATGAAAATTAAGCAATTTAATCATCTGTGGAACGGGCAGGACTCGAAAAACTCCAGCCAATCATTTCCAAGACGGAGGAAAGAAGGTAGGACCATTTGAGTTGTGTATTTTCAAAGTCTGCCGGCCGTTTTGCAATTAATTTAATTTAATTAGAAGCATCACACTGACTTAATTATATAATCTGTTACACAGGGACTACTAAAAGGACATTTAGAAGTTTATTTTAAAGTGCAAATCAAGCTTTGTGCAAATAAAGCTACTGGTATGTAAAAACTTCACTTGCAATTTTACTATGTTTTAAGTGTGTCCCATTAGGTTATCAAAAGGTCTTCACTTCAACACTTAGGCCAAATAAAGGATATACAGTATGTGATTGAAGTGCTAAGACGCAAATGTTGGTATTGGAACAGGCCTTTTGATTGCCTAAAGGACTTGCTCCGTTCTTGAAATCAAGATTACACCTTTCATTGGACTACATAAATTCTATTTTAAGATCACTTTAATTATGCAACCTCATAAACATCCTCACATGACAGAAACAGTGACATAGTTTTCAATTAGTAATGTTTTGAATTGTGAATTGTACAATATACATTTGCTACTTAGTGACTACAAATAGTTCACTGTCACCACTAGATGTCAGTAAATGACTATCACCTCTTAACTGACATTACATTTTTTTGAGGGTTGGAACATTTGATGATTTGAAAATATGTATTTTGGTCATTTTCAAACTCCTGATGTCCACCTGTGCAGCACAGTTTAATTTATTAGAGCATGTGTGCTAACTGCTAAGCCACAACAATTCATCATCCTGTATATTCTTATGTACACATAGTTTAATAGATATATACACTGACTGCAAATGATGTGTATTCTATCATACTAAAGTGTACTACCTTTTTTTGCTCCTATATTTTTTTGTTCCACATTAGGATATTTCAAACTGAGAAGAATCCCATGGGGGGGTGTGGCAAGTCTTGCAGTATTTCCCTCTTAGTTTAGATTGAACTTCCTTTTAAAGACCCAGCCTGACTTTGTTGGCTGTTTCAATGCCTCTGGCCATGTAGACAAGGTTGCTTAATATGGCAAAGTAGAATGGATGGTATTCATTATGGCTGAACTGGTGCTGGTGCTTCATCACTTAGTTGAAGTGCCTGTGTTGTACACAGCTATTTACTGATACAGGAACATGTTTTTGTGGTTTTGCTGTGAAAGAAAAGCATAAGGATAACCCAGGGGGAATGTTTATAAGTCATGATATAGTATCTAGATTGAATTCACAATTTTATTAAAACCCTTATCCGGTTTACATTGCAGGTGTAAAGAATCCTGAAAAAAATAAAAAAATAAAAAATAATCGCCCAAAAAACAGCAGAACTAATCTGTGTGTGTTCATCTAAGACTGCTAAACAGCTTTTCCACTGGCTGACCCCACCACGTTTCTTCTTGAGTGATAACACAACGTAATGTGTTACTCTATTGTCCTTGGATTTCCCAACCGACTGAAGTGAAATTTGCAATCATATGCAACATTTCTTTGACAAATCAGGGTGATCTCACACTGGTGATCAGGCCATCCAAAGTTCCGCCAGAACACATCTGAGACCACAGCTAGTGTTCACTTCTTTACAGCAGCATCAGTTGCATGATCCACCAAGACCAGGAGGATGTGCTCTTTTCCCCTGGCGGTGCCCTAGATCCATACTTGAGCTCAAAAGGGTGTCTCTATGAGGGCCAGGAGCACCTTGACAACTGTCAAGGAAACTAGCGGACTTTAATTAATCAATTAAAAAGGAATTTATACATGTATGTTATTACACTGTACCCACATTGGACCAGCGGTTTGGCAAATGGATGGATGGATGATTCAGCTGTGAGCACCATCTTCTAATCCGACACAGGAATTCATTCGGCACGGCCCTCACAGTGCATTACGGGTATTCTCTAGCTGTTGAGTGTACATCCGTTGTACACTCGTTGTTGTGGTGCATTATGGGGTTGAATGTTTGCACTCGACAATGTCCACTATGGTTTTGGACACCACTACAAATGGACATCCCTTCAAATAGTGCCCTATTTAAGAATATAGGGGGTGATTTCAGAAAACAGTCAAGGTTTTTTAGGATTACTTATTGATTAATTACTGGCAGGTGTGTTGAAGCAGGGCTGGAACTGAAATCTTGAGAAGAGTAGCCCTCCAGGAGCAAGATTGGATATCCCTGTTCTAAAGAAAGTATGTTAAAAGGGGTCAGAGAAACCTTCCTTCAGTTGGCACATCCCCATTTGCTCTCTTTTGTTGCACTGTCTAGCAGTATCTTGAATCAAGATTGGTCTTTCTTCAGGAAAAGAAACCTTGGCCTTTTTTTTTTTTTTAAGGTCAGCTGCTGTGGTCATGGGCACCCAGCAGATCCATTGCTGTGCAATCCTCAAACTGAAAGGACTACACACATGCTCACTACACACATTCATACTATAAAGAACATCACAAAGTTCTTTCCTCATCAAATGTAGTACATACTCTGCAGTCGGTATGAGATTTCAGGCTGGTGGTCATAACTCATCCTGGGATGTTATTTTTCCAATTTTGGGTCATTCCTTGGAAAAGAGGTTCTCCAGATAATTCTTGGTATCATTTGGAGAAAATGACTCCCCAACACCAAGATCCTTGAACATGATAACACTGTTAAGATTGAAGAAACTCTGGGAAGGCGACAGCTACAATGGGTCCTCGACAAGTTCTCTATCAGAGCTGTATTTCTGTCTTTCTGAATTGCAGTACTTCCTGTCCTTCTGCTTTCTCCTATCCCAGTTTAATGTGGGATTAACTTCATCACTTCGTGATTGTTTGAGCATCCTGACCAGCACAGCAACACCAATGCAATGAATTTGGTGGTGGAACTGTTTTCTCGACCGATGCCAGATAGAGAAACCTCTTGTCATTTTTTTTTTCTTTTTTTTTTGCAGTTCTGTTTGGTGTATTAGTGCAGAAATGAAACATCTAACCTTTAATTGTCCTAGCTGAATCAACTCTCCCTTTTCTGTTTATTTGTTCCAGTCATGCTCTCTCTGTCCTTTTTGTCTTGTCTCCAGCTGCTTCTTGTTGCCTCATTTTACCTTTGTGTTTTATAACCAGACATATCTGCCCTCGTGGTTCCTTGCTGTCCTTCTCCTCCATCGCCCTGTCATTGTTTTTCCATTAATATAACCTCTGATATTGTTACTAGAAAACCAGGATAAAAAAGCAGCATGAAGCTGAATTATATATCAAAGTGTTGATGGGTTAAATCCTCTGACCTATGGACCTGAACAACTGTCAAATCACTGCGTAGGCATTTACATCTGCATACAAGCTTTAAAGGGCACTCGTGTTAGGCAGCTTAAACTCAAGACTTGTTAAAATGGTGTGTGAACTGCAGATTTGCATAAGTGCTGTCGGTAAACCCCAATTCAATCAAGCAATGCTTAATGTTTGTTTAAATAAGTATGGACATAAATGCCACTATGTAAAGTGTCTCTGAACTACTGATTAAGAAGAGAACGGCAAGATAAATTGGAGGCCAGTTTATCATTAAGATTGTTAAAATCACTTCCTCCTTCACGTTTGTCAGTTTCCATTGTCTCATTCCATTCTTCTTGCTTTGAATATTGTACAGACAAATGTCTGGGTTCCACTGCTAACCATGTGCTGTGTGCTTTAGTTCTCAGGGGTGTGATAGTACGGTAGGGCACATAGCAACTGTTGCCGAGTGGTTGCTGTGCTATAGTTTAATAAGACCCTCAGGAGAATTGCAGGTGGTGTGTTGTAGGTGCCAGTGCCATCAATTCATCCCATTGCGTACTGGTTACTTGAAATGGATTCCGAATACTCCTTTCTGCCGTATCGATCAAACAACTTCAATTTCTTCATACACAAACACCAATCATGCTTCTTCACTCGAATATTTTCTATCATTTACCTCTTCAAATAACTTGGAAAATGTCCTCATGTTATCATTACTTGGCTTTGATAGCGAAAGAGGGAAATGAATTTGCTCCAGTTAGGGTCAGAACTGGTCCTTAAAGTAGTCAGATTTTTAGAAAATAGTTCCTCAGTTTGTAAATGCAAACAAATTTCACAATAGTCTACAAGCAGTAAGAGAATGTGGGGCAAAAATAAACATAGAAATACACACTGTTTAAAGTAAAGCCAAAATACTTTTATGCAAATACTATGATGCAAAAGTTATAATCCATGACCATGTAAATTTTGTAATCCTCTTTACTTTTCCATGATATCCACACAAGGAAGAATGTGACATTTACCTCGAAGAATATTTTAATGGTGCAAAACGTAATGCATAACTAGTTGAGAGTCTACGTGGAATATCTACTGTACATGGATAAATTCATTTATCACCACAGGATTACTTAAAGTAAACCAATGAAGGCAAAATTGTGATCAAAGTGACCTAAGAAAGAAATTAGTTGCATTTGCTAAAGCATAAATAAAAATATCTAAATAAAAATAAAATCTTGTTGTTCAGAAAAAGAAAAATCTATGGATCAGTTATGAGTCAGCTACCCATGATATTTAGGCATGAAATAATCATTTTATGTTCTGTTTATATAAATATTACCTCATTTTAATGTTATATTCATATTCATGTGATCATATATATATATTTTTTTTGCCCTCAAAGATGTTTCTTTGCGACTTTCTCTTGTGAATGTATTTGCATAGTTAGGTTTGTGGAAGCATTTAATCAAATGCACAATATTGTTTTATATTAATTATTACTATTTGTTTTTTTCCGGCATGTCGATTACACTGTTGGGGAAGATAAAGCTGGCTGCACGCTTTCATAGGCCACATATGTTCATTGGTAACCCTAGCAACAGCACAGAGATACAAAGAAAACCTGCGTCCTTGAGAGCTCTGTGGTGTTGAATGGTGGGGAAGCAAAACTGAATGGACTGTTGGTGAAGCTCGTGTGTGTACGAGAGACTAATATGCACCTTGTATCCACTGAGAGAATCCACTGGTATTTAAGGCTTCAGGATAAGAAAAAAAGCAGAATTCATTGCTTCAATTAATGATTTCTCTTATGTTAAGTAACCTTATAGTTACACAAACATGTTGAGCTCACATTTCACCCTAAAATCAAGGGGGAAAAGAAAATAGCCTTTTTTAGAACCAGCTTAGTGTATATACTGTATTTATTTATTCATTTTCTTTGTGCACTGTGACATAATTTTGGTGACAGTCAAGCATCCCCCTAAATTCTCATTACAATGATGATTTTTTTATTAAATTGATAACGTTTGAAGATTCCTATTTTAAATAAATGCTGTTCTTTGAACTTTATATTCATCAAAGAATCTTAAAAATATGATCATGGTTTCCATAAAAACATTAAGCAGCACAACTGTTCAACATTGATAAAAACTATAAGAAATGTCACCTGAGCACCAAATCCTATTAGAATGATTTCTGAAAGATGGTGCACAAAATATGCAGGAACTTCCTTGAGTTTCCTTTTGTCATATTGCACATCCAGAAGTTTTACCTGGTGTGATTTTCCTGTTCTCTCATGTAAACCTCCTGTTTGTCTCCTCTCTCAGTGTCCAAGCAGATGACCGAATTCGCATAGAGAAACGAGAAAGTGCTATGTTTGAATACCCAACGGCAATGAGAATGATCAAAGACTTCTACAGAGACGCCCCTCATCCAACTGTGGAAAACCAAGAAAAGGGTAAATTGCTTTATCTTTGTCTCCTGTTTGTCTTTTAATGTCTGACCTCCAGTCATGATGAAGCATCGGCTGGTCTTTCGGATGGAGACATCTGTCCAAACTAATGTGAGGTTGGTGTGTTTAATTGAAAAATCATTCCCTGTAGGCAGAAGGGAGGCAGATCAATGTCTGCTGTCCTTTAGACTGGACATGTGCATGACAAGCGGTGGTGGCTTTTCTTGTCAAGACTGTGACCAAATCACCTCTTTGTCTTGTTCAGGATCCATTAATGGCGTAGAACAAACTCCCTCACCATTGTTGAACTTTCCTCTGATGTTCCGATGCCTTGCTTTGCATCTCAAATTCGATGTAAAAGCAACAAGTCAAAATCTTTTAAATGAAAACAATGTAACAATCCAGTCTTTTTTACGGTATTCTTGGTAAAAATCAACAAACTGAACACAACATGAACACAAAGTCTTAAAGGGGGAAATACTGTGTATATTATTTTAATTAATTACAAGTTTTCTCAGTCATACACTCAAAGCATTGAATAAGTGTTAATTTTTATGTCTATTTATCATTCACTTAAGATTGATTCAAATAGTTTCAATTCACATTTGATGGATTTTGCCTTTTATTTTTAATTTCTGTGTTTACTTCACTTGAACAACTGTTGGATACCTTAAAACAAACTCAAGCATTGTTTACTTAGTTTCTATTTCTGCTGTTTTTATTTGTTCTTTTCTGCTTCTGTTTTTATTTTCTTGAATAATTACTTCAAACTTTTAATACTTTTATGTTCATTTTAGTTTGTCAATATTTTTTTATATTTAACTGATTTCAGGATCATATTAAATTGTTATGTGTATTTATAAAGAATTATATATGTCCATAATTTATCAACTATATTTATAATTTATAAACTACTCAAATATTGGAATTGTGACAGACCACCACTTTTGATCAATTTAATGCATCCTAGCTGCATAAAAGTATTAATTTAACTTTTGAATGCTACAGAAAGACGGTACCTGGTCATAAGACACCTGAACTTACTCTGTCCAATTGCACATTTATGCTAAAAGCTCAACGTATAGTAGTTGTACTGTGAAACTATCAATCAGTTTAATTGAGTATTGCAGTGAATATGTCTACATCATTTTTTTCTTTGTAAATAGGTTCCTACACCCTCTGTATGGGTCTGGAGAGTCCGATTATCTGCTGTCTTGGTCCTGTGATCCAGTATCTGGCTGAGTTTAAGCTAGACAAAATTTTACTGTGTTCCAGGTAAAGTACCGTACACACTTTTCCTTAATACCTAAAAGATTTAAAGGTATAATTTATCCAAAAGTGAAAATTCTATCATTTGTTTATCACCTTCATGTCGTTCCAAACCTGTATGACTTTCTTTGTTTTGTGGAACGGAAAAGGATTAAGATATTTAGCACAATGTTCTGGCTGCTTTTCTCCATACAATGAAAGTAAATGAGTCTGCTGAGCTCCAAAAAGGACCAAAAAAAATTCATAAAAGTGGTTAATGTAAATTAATCTATGGCATGTCAAGGTCATTCAAGCCGTATTTAAAAAAAACAGACAAACATGAGAATGAGTATATTTGATGACAAAAAAAAAAAAAAAAATGTCCTTCTTGTGTGAATTATCCATTTAAATATTTGTTTCTGTTTGGATTTCTGCTTTAACAGTGCTTGTTGCTTAGTAATAATTAATATTTGGATAATAATATAGCAAACTCAACGGAGTGTTAACTATATGTGTTCACTGTGTATTGCCTGAATAATTTAGTGTCTGCTACACCTACACTTTCCTCTCTCGTTGGCTTTTGCTTCAAACACATTGAAGAATCCAGTGGTATAGCATGAACCTATTAGGAGACTCTCTTATTTTCCCTTCTCACCTAAAGTAGACACATCTCACACCTACTTCCATCAGGCACATATGTAATAACAAGGGTGTTCGGTTATCCAAGTATAGTGTAGCAGTGGGAAACCGAGCCGAATCTGAATCACAATGCTTGCAGATTGTCACCCTGATGTGTGAATGTTCAGTATTGTCCTGTAATTACAGACTGATTACGCACGTTGTTTAAAGGAAAATAAGAGGGCTTGACCTCACATAGTTTCTGAAAGAGCCTTAATTAACATGCATCATTAGCTGAAATAGGGCCTTGCTGCCTAATAGTTTGTCATGACTGTGTATTGTTGCTAGTCTGACTTATTTTACATATTCGAAAAAATGTAATGGAAAAACATGTAAAGATGTAATTATGAAGCAGTAGCTGCTCTTGTGGAAAACACATGTTGGTTGTGTTTGCAGCTCATTCAAGCGGCTTTCGAGTGATGCCGACCATATGCTACTCAGTGCTGCTACCATGAAGAACCTGGAGATCCTGTGCAACCAGGTCAGTCAAACGGAGGAAAACATGGATGATGGAATATTACAAACAGTCGTACTGTTTACATCTAGAATTAACATTCATCTTGGGTGATCCGATCACTTGTGCTCAGCCATGAAAGAGACACAACCATTTACACAATACGTTTTAAATGATTCCACAGACCACCTGTGATTGGTTTTTGTTTTGGTCTAATTTTGTGACAGCATATATCAGTGTCACTAGCTATGCATCCAGAGTTGCGTATTGAACTTGTGCGCAAGATTGAAATATCGCATTTAACATTTGCGAATAAAGCAGTGTTTTGATCCCATGATCTGCTGAAGAGAACAAAATAGTCACTTACTGGCGCAAAATATCTGAAATTAAAGTGGAAGTTGCTGCAGTCGGGAAGCCACTGTGGCTCTTTTTTCCTTTATCATAAATGGCTTGCGTCTGAGAGCGCACAGATGAAACAGCGAACCATCTTGTTATCTTGCGTTCGGATACTGGTCTTTAAGAATCCAACTGTGTGCGACTCTTCTGGGAGGGAATTAAACCTAATCATTCTGATTACAGACTTTGGCTCAGGCATTTCAGAACAACCAAACCAACTTTTTGAGATGATGTGTGACGCGATTGTCCGCTGGTTAGACCAGTTATCCAATCACAGGCAAGTCTCAGGAGTTTTTTGTTGCGCGTCGAGGGATTTATTAGGGTAAATGTATTTCCATTATAGTTAATGTACATCTTTTTTATCCACCTCAATTGAACTAACGTTTTATTCATGCACATTTTTAAGACTTGTGTGCATATTGGCATTTTCATCCAGCGTTTTTTTTTTATACAATAGATTAAAATGCGCATAAAAATAGGTCGATGGAAACATACCTACTGATGTCAGTTGCACCAAAAATGTCTTGTGTACAGCGGAGCCAACACTAAAAACAAATTGTAAAACATTAAGGCAGAAAAATAGTTAGAAATATTTGAAATTCCACATTTTAGATGACCAAGTAAATTTGTGATCATATGAGTCTTTGTACATATGGTCAGATGTTCTTCCTTTGAAGCTCTTTGGATCTCAAATCATGCTGAAGAACATAATCATTTTTTTAATTTTTATAATGAGACTTTTTTTTTTTACACAAACTTGTAGAGTCTGAGTGCAGCTTGATTGCTGTTGTTAAAATTGTTTAATCTTTTCACTTAAATTATATTAAACTGATCATTTAATTTGTAATAAATTACATTACAAGCATGTTTTGCTAGTGGTCTCATATTAAAAAGTCTTTGAACTCAATTTAAAATATTAAATGTGAAGACTTTCTGGAATTTCATTATTGATTTTTCATATTCACAGTAGATCTAGCTAAATGATTGCAGCTGAAACAAAAAAGAAAACATTGCAAGATCAATAAAAACACACTGAATGACACTATAATAATAAATATAGCTGCAAGCAATGACTATGGGCCACCTATGAGGTTCAAAACTGTAACCTTTCAACAACCAGCTCTTGTTTTTTTGTTTTTTATCACTGCCCCACTTTTCCCATGCATGTTTCCAAAGAGATAGTGAGTTGAATGTCTGGACAAGGCAAATTATTTTAATGAAAAAAATATCCATTTGACAACTTTTGTTATGTATGGACTGTAGATAATCCGACTCCGTTTTGGTGAAGATCAGACAAAATTTGTATGAGGATTATTACATCAGTTTTGTAGTAGTATACACTACACCTCTTTTGCTTACATTGAAACACGCCATCCATTACAGTGAACAAATTTAAATAAAATCCTGTGTAAGAAATGTATCCTCACATTATGATATTATGAATTGATTTAATGTCACCTTTCAATTTAAAAGTGGCCTTTTTATGTAGTTTTATGATGTAAATATAATGGCATACTAGTTTAAATTATGCCATTTTTCTCTGCCTTGTGTTGCTTGGATAGTAACGTGGATTTTTGTGTCTTGATAACCAATTGATTTATCCTTTATCAAGGATGTTGGTTTGGATTTAATGATGACTTCCTTTTTCATTGCTGTCAGACCACAGGTTCAGTAAAAGGCAGTTTGCTGTGGGTTCTGGATCACACTCAGACTCCATTTGGGAAGAGACTGTTAAGAAAGTGGGTGAGCCAGCCGCTGAAATCTGTGATGTGAGTCATTATTTCAATGTATTATCATGTAATCACTGTGATTTGACTGCTAGTATGTAACTTGGCCATTGTTTGCAGTGCTAAATAAATGTGGCATGCCCAGATATTCCCGACAGCACTACAGATTATACTGAACACCAAACTCTGAGCCTAGGTTAATCCAAGTCCTAGAATATTTTGTAAATGGAGGAACTTTGCACCCCTCTTCTCAGCCACTGCATAGTAGGATTACAATTTTGTTCTGGTTCAGATTATGGAAAAACACTACTGTATATAAAAAGGGATAAACCGCCATAAAATGCAAGGTTTTAATCTGAGAGTTCATTCCTTTTGGTTATTACTCAAATTTAAATGTTTATGTTGTATTTCTCCAGAAATAAATTGGCACGGCTTTGTCAATCTGATGCCAACTTTATACGTTTTGGGGGATTGTTTGGATCTGTGTGTGACGTAATGCATGCTCGCAAAATCCGATTATGTTTGTGGATAATAAATATATTTGATTCCATATAACAATAATTTAATCTTAAATCCACATGTTTTCTTGGCAAACCTCTAAACAGACATGTTGGGGAACGTTTTTGAATTGAGACTCAGAATATCATGCCACTGAATCGGGCAATGCAGTTAGATCGGTACGTTGATGATCAGGCTTGGGAGGGTTACTTTAAAAATGTATTCCGTTACAGTTACAAATTACTTCATAAAAAAAGTATTCAGTAACGTAATCCAAGTACCACAATATGAAAGTAATGTAACTGATTACTTTTGGATTACTTCAAGGACAGATATTATTTAAAAAACAACAACTTTTATTTATTAAGAATTTCACAGCCCTGAATAAATATTTATTTAAAGGAATATACAGACTTCTAGTGGCTACAGTATGGTAGTACAGATTATTTTGTTTTATTTTTAACTAACATGTAAGCTACAAGGAAATAATAAAAACAGAACATTTAAAAATTCTACACAATCTACATATTAGTTTATTTTAAAATAGGCCTACATGTTGACTAAAGCCGTGATCTTTCTTAATTTGCCTGTCTGAACTTGGGCCGTTGGCAGTGGGAGTTCCCCTACGTGACCTAGCAGCGAACATCGCGTTAAGTGAGAAGAGATTATGAAAGGACACTTTAAGTGCCATGTTGTTGGCATTTTCTTCTTTAAAAACAAAAAAGCAGCGGAATTTCCGAGAAATTAAAGCATTTTTACCCGTGGGCAGCATCGTTTCTAGCAGCAGTGATTCAATCCGTGTCTGAGGAGATTGTTGTAGAGAGCTGTTATTTTGCGCATGCACCCGCGGGTGGCACACGAGTCGTGTCGTGTCTCATTAATCAAGCAACGATTAATATAGTGTTATTATGCCAAAATACAGATTTATTTAGTTTTAAATGAAACCATTGTAATTCTGAAAGTATTCCCCCTTTTTTCAAAAAGTAACTATAATCTGATTACTACGTGTTTTGACGTAACTGTAACGAATTACAGTTACTGGCTTTTTGTATCCTGATTACATTATGCCGTTACATGTATTACGTTACTCCCCAACCCTGTTGATGCAATATCTTTTCCTAGTGTGTTTTCTGAAATACAGGGAATGAACTTAAAGCCTCACAAATTTTATCTAGAACTGTTTAAAAGAAAAAAGAAAATTAATAGTTTTATTTAACAAGGGTGCATTAATTTGATCAAATGTGACCGTTATGACATTATAAAAATTCAAATAATTTGTATTTCACAAATGCTGTTCTTTTCACCACATAAACCTAAAAAATCTTGGTTTCCATAAAAATATTAAGCAGCACAGTTGTTTTTAACATTGATAATAAGTAGGGATTCACGATATATCATGATATATATATTAAAGCTGATAAATAATGGATTAGCTGAGACACTTCAGATGTTCACTGATAATTTTTGAATTGAAATATTGTTGGAATCACTTCAAAAAGAAAAATAAACTTAAGTGCAACATGTGCAGCGCAAGTCTGTCATATAGGCTACATAAAATTATAATGTGAACATTATAATAGTGTGCTCAGGACATGGCTTTTAATGGTGAGACTTGTTTTTTGTTTTTGTAATCAGGCTCTCAGAAATTATATAAAAATGTGGATTTAGATTTATTGGCCAATATATTGATTATCAGCTTTCAAACATAAAAAAATGGTTATCTGTATCAGCCAAAATGTTCATATTCGTGCGTCCATAATAATAATAATAATAATAATAATAAATGTTTCTTAAACAGCAAATCAGCATATTAGAATGTTTCAGAATGATCATGTGACACTGAAGACTGGAGTAATGATGCTGAAAAATCAGCTTTACCATCACAGAAAATACATTTCAACAGAAAACATTTCTCCAATCTGAATAACATTTCACAATATTACTGTTTTTATTGTATGTTTGATCAAATAAATGTTTAAAACATTTAAAAAATCTTGGACCCCAAACCTCTGAACAGTAGTGTACATAATTAAAGCCACTTCTCAAAATATACAGCAATATATCAGTTAAGAATTATATTTTCTTACAGTACTAACTGATCATAAAACAAAAATAAATAATATATGTAAAAAGAAAGTCATTTTGTTCTGCAACAGGAAATGCCTTTTGATACCACCGAAGTCAAGGACACACTTCTAGACAGAAGCTCGAAGCTTGTTTTGGTCACAGTTGCTACATTAGATTTCTGAGTTCTGTGTTGAACATAAAAATGTTGCACAAAAACCACAATAAACCTGTTTTATCAACACCATCTTTTTTCAATGTATGCTTTTATGAAACGGTAATAAATAAAGTAGCCTTTATTAAAAGAAAATATGTATTGGAGTACATCACAGCTCTTTTATGCAGCATAACACAAGCTGCTGTTAGAGTTACAGTTTCTTCTGTGCGTGTTGTGATACAAGCCTTATTTTGTCCCAGTGATTTTTATGGTTTGTGTACATAGCATCTGTTGACTAATTCCTACAATCCCTACTACTTTGCCTGCTTCTGTTTATGCTATTTCTCTCTCTCTCTCTCTCTCTCTCTCTCTCTCTCTCTCTCTCTCAGTGATATCCAGGCTCGTCAGGAGGCCGTGGCAGAAATGTTGTGTTCTGAATCCAGTGTGCTTCCCTCTCTTCAGTCTTTGCTAACTCGTCTACCTGACCTCGAGAGAGGACTTTGCAGTATCTACCACAAAAAAGTACAGCCTGTTGTTCCTAAACAATCTGTTTGAAACATTTCTTTTTTTTTTTTAAAGCCCCTTTTCATTTCCAATTCAAAAGTAGTTTGAATTAGCGGGAACAGTATATTTACCTCTAGATATACCTCTCAAGGCCAGAATTGATTTTAGCTGATGGTCTATAGTCTATATTTTCCTTGCTTTTTTCTTTTTTTTTTTCAAACATCATTCCATTTGTTTCTGGAATCAGGCAGGAGGTTGCAGGGATGGTGCTTAATGACGTGTTTCTGTTGAATGGCTCTATTAGCATAATGACAAGAGTGAGAGCAGGAATGGGAATGATTATTGTTTTGTAGCATGTGTGGAGAGACAGAATGTCCTCAATAACCCTGCCTCACCTGCCTCTTTCTGCCATCTCAGTTTTATTAACACATTCATCAAAACCAAAATAAATATATGATTTTTTTGGCCATATCGCCCCGCCCATCATACATCTCATCAGGGGTTACTATTGTGGCGCAAGTCGACTTGCGTAGGCTGTCTGCTGGAAGCTAGTTATAGCTGATAAAGTTTAAAATTTTTTATTTATTTTTTTCTTACACAAACGCTTCGCTTCGGAAGGCCTTTATTAACCCCCTGGAGACGTATGAGTTACTTTCATGATGGATGGGTGCATTTTTTGGGGCTTCAAAATCACCCCATTCACTCCAAATATAAAGCTGGGTTTGTGTTAATCTGAAAGAAGCTAGTCATATACACCTAGGAGTAAATAATGGGATAATTTAAATTTTTGGGTGAACTATCCCTTTAATATTGAACCTGAAAAAAACAAAACAAAATAAAAAAACAGTATTTTTCTGTATTTATGCATTGTTGTAGTTTCATATTGTTTTTATGCATCCTATTTACCAGTGATAGACTGTCAAAGTAGCACTTCTATCATAAATGAAATGTATGTACAGTAATAGGGTCAGAGAGTTTTTGCATAGATCTACGGGGAACTTTCACAGTTTTTTAATGAGCGCAGAGAGGGGCTATGCATTGCCTTATTATAGTGTATAATGTTTAGTAGGAATGACTAACGTGGAGCCTTTGGGAAATGTACTTGATGTTTATAAACGTACACAAGATCAAGCAAAGATTTAATTGGCTCCTTGGTGCTTACTGTCTTCAAAATATGGAAATTACAGATTGCATGCACATGAGCCATTGCATTTGACGTATAATGATTAATGATCCCCTGTAGTAAATTACGACTAAGCATTATTATTTCTTCTGGTAATCAATAGTTTTTTTTTTTGTTTTTTTTTTTGGTTCATTATTAATGAAGTAAAGCACAATGAAGGGAACTTTATTATTCATTATTCATAGTTTTTGAAAAGTTCATATCTTGAAAAATGATTATTTAATTTAAAACGATAAGTCAAATAAGCATTGTAACATCATATTAACTTGTAACTTTTCAGCCCAAACACACCATTCATTAAAACTAATCTGCAAAAATGGCTCGTTCTGTACTTTCACAACATTGAATGCATTTAAACGCGTGCACATGACCATGTATGCAACAAATTGTTTTCTAAACCTGTCACAGACTTTTGAAGAGTTTGCAAAGAGGCTTTTAATTGATCCTGGAGAAAAATAGCATATACAATTCTGATATGATCCCTTAATCAGAAGTAGAATGTGTATTTCAATATATTTTGAAGACCCAACATATGTTTTTCTGTGTTTTGACATTTCTGTGTTTTGTCAGTGCTCTACTCAGGAATTTTACCTCATCACCAGCACTCTCTCTCGTCTGAGCACTGAACTTCAAGCCCTAATGCCCGCCATCCAATCACAGCTCAGCTCTGCCCTTCTAAAGCACCTCCTACTGGACACACCTCAGCTTCTAAGCCCCGCCCACAACTTCTTGAAAGTACTGGATGAGAAAGCCGCAAAGTGCGTTAACTGTTTTGACAACTTCAAGAATATTCACCTTAAGCTGTGTATTTTTCCATATCCAAATACTGTACATGCAATACATAAAGCAAGGTGTTTGATGAAAAAATGCTTTTATTCTGTATGTAGCTTTTCTGATTAGATATCTCTGAAATGTATCCTTTTAGGATGGGTAATAAGACAGAAATGTTTGTGGATCTGACCGAATTCCCAGTGATCCAGAAAAGAAAAGAGGAGATCCAGAGTGTCCTATCAGACATAATGGAGCACCGGCGAGAGGTTCGGCTGGTGTTAAAAAACCCATCGTTGGATTACACAACAGTGTCTGGCCAGCAGGTAATATCGTCATCCTCTTAACACTTGTCTTTTAAATGAGTTTCAAGCTAAGCTATTTTAACACCTAATTATACATTCCACAAATTTTCTTTTTACAAATTTTAAGACATTTTTTTTTGGTACCCCACTGTCTAAACCCAGAGAAATAGGTTAGTTTAGGCAAAATGTTGAAATTCAACTGTTACCATGTTACCTTTTATTGTTTTCGCATACTGTATGTGATGCGTTAGAGTGTCTCATTATCAGTTGTCTACATTGTTCAACCTTGCAAAAGCGATTTTACTCATTTTATTCTACTGTAGATATAATGTTGAATACTTCCCTACTAGAAGATGACAACTGCAAGGACAGTGTCTGAAATGTTTCTAGTTTGTATGCAGTTCCACGTGTGTCTCTCCATCTGCTCACTGTTGCCATTCCCTCATGAATACACAACAGTTTTTCCGCCTCAGAGTATAGACCCCGGCCATACCACTTTCTCCCACCATCTATTGCCGAGTCTAGAATTGCTATGCTTTTGACCATCCGCATAATATCTGGTCCACTTGGCATCTTATTCTGGCCTAGAACCACAAGAGACTGTATGACTGACGCAGGCGACCAACCATTTCATTTTATGTGCCATGTAGGGGCGGATTTGGGAGTTGATGCCATAATAATGGACTGGTGTGCGAAAAAGCTCACTAGAATAACAGCTGTGTTGTACGGCCATAGTCAGATTAGAGCACAATCTTGCTGGATTTGTTTTTTATGCAATATGCATCAGATGATCAGTGAACAGACTTGTTCACCACATTGATTTGACTACAGCCACCATTAAGACAAACAAATGAGACGATAAGAACATGAGACTTTAATGATGTAGTCTACTTAAAAATGGACATTTTGTGGTTATTTACTCACACTCATGTTGTTCCAAACTTGTATGATTTTTCTCTATTTTTGCTGGACACAAAAGAAGATATTTTGAAGAATGTTGGTAACAGGTTTGCTTACCATTAACTTCCATAGTATGGACAAAAAACCAATCAAGCTCAGAGACATTTCTCAGAATATCTTCTTTGATGTTCCACAGGAGAAGTCATACAGAATTGGAATGTGAGTAAATCATGATGATTTTCGTTTTTGGAAATTGTCCTTTTGATTTTTAAGAGAATAGCACCTTATTTGGGGTCAAAATTTTTCTTTTGTAATGTAAAGGTTACTCTGTAATGTGATGAAAAACAGTGTCTACTGTATGTTGCACAAAACATTAAGTGTTTTTTTATTTTTTATTTTTTTTACATCTTCTTCGGTGAAGATCTTATACTCAGTATTAATCAAACAAAGGTTTCAGACAGTCTATAATAATTTGACTATGATTTGTCTCTTTTTCTTACGCAGTTTCTCATTGAAGTAAAGAACAGTATGTCATCCATAGTCCCATCAGACTGGGTCAAAATCAATAGGTAGGCTCCATTGTTGAGAAATTTGATCACTTTTTCTCTGAAGATCCATCATCTTACCCATGTACTTCATTTTAAGAGAGCTTCTACCAAGTGTCCCCTCCCATATGATTGATATTTCAAAGTAGCAGTTTCCAGTTATTTCAGTTGTACAAAAACGATTTGAAAACTGCTTGATATTGTAAAATGGTATTTGTTATATTTTAATTTATTATCAGAATTGTAAACACACTGGCTTGTAGGCCATGCAGTTTTACTCTTTAATGCACACTGTTACTCTTGTGATTGTTAGTTTATCTATAGTGGCCGATGAATCGAAAGTCTTGCACATTCACAGGGAATAGCTTACTTTTGCATTGAACAGTCTGTTTGAAACAAACCAGTTTTAGCATTTAAACATGTGCTTTTTATCCACAGCACTAAGGTTGTTGGCCGCTATCACACTCCATTCATTGTGGAGAAACATCGGCGCCTGCAGCAACTACGTGAGCAGCTGGTTATTGACTGCAGTCACGAGTGGATCAGTTTCCTTCAGTACGTAACTTGTGAAATGACAAAAATCCTGTTGATTGGCTGAGATGCTTTCAGCATTTTATTTCAGATCAGAAAGCTACAGGAGTAATTTAATCATGTAAAATGTGTTTTGTCTTCTTTCACTTTCTGACTTAAGAGTGCTCGTCCTCTCTTTCTCAATAGCCTTCTCTCATTTTTTGCCATCTAGGCTATTTGGGGACCATTACTACATCCTGAGGAAAGCAGTGTGTCACCTAGCAACCATGGACTGCCTCTTCTCATTGGCCCAGGTTGCTAAAGAAAATAATTACTGCAGGTGTGGTAATGAAGTTGGCTTTTCATTCCCGTATTCTCTGCTGACTTCCTGTCATCTCTCATATTTCAAACCTAATCACTCAAGCACGTATATTCCCTCATAAAATGCCCAGGTCACCAAATTTAATATATTTAGCTTTGTTTCCAAGTCTTCTATTCTTTTTGAACATTCAAAAGTCAGATACTGTAGTTCTGGGAGCGATCGTGGGGACTTTTCCCAGATTTTTAATCTTTTTTGGCACACCGTAGTGCAATAAAATCAATCATTTCCGAGCATCTACAAAGAAGCTATTTCTCTTGTGTTTCGTGAGATGCGCATAAAGCATCTTACATAAGCTTTCATAGATGAACGAGAGTAAGGGGACCCAGGAGCCCCCACATCTCCGTCTCTCCCTGGCCCGAATTGAGTCCAACAGTAGGATGAATCCCACCCCCATGCAGTATAGAGCCCACTCCATATCCCTCTGACAGTCTGTGTGGGGGAGTGGATTTGACTTTGAAAGCAGAGGTTTCCGCCAACTACTCCCCCTCTGCTCCTTACCGCCTCCCCCTCCCGCCTGTTCTGCAGAGCACCAGAGCTTATCCTCTCCCTCTGGACTTTTCGAAAGTGTGTTGAGCTAATACCATAAATTCCAACTCTTATATGTAAGGTGACCTGCCAAAACGGTGTGCGCAAAACTTTATGTTGGTGATTATTTTTTTAAATTTTTTTTGTCAGCTTATCTAAGTGTAATTACTGTTGTTTTGTTTAATGCATATTTTTTTGCATGTCCTGAACATAGGCCTGAGGTTCTTGAAGATAAAAGTCAGATTTTGATCACGGCAGGCAAGCATCCGGTCATCACCTCGCTGATGGGAGATCAGGATCAATACGTCCCAAATGACACTCATTTAGAGGTGAAAACATCCATTGCATTTTTTTAATGCCACTTTAATCATTAAAAACTCTAATTAAGGCCCGTTCACACCAAGAACGATAAAGATAAAGATAACGATATAGTTCTAAAATTCTTTCTTAAAGGAACCGTATGTAAGAAATGTATTTCAATTAATCATAAAATAGCCCTTATATGTCACTAGACATTAAGAAATCATGTTCATTTCAAATACTTATATCAAATATCACTGACAACAGTAGTCCGGCCAGGATATTGTCATTTAAAAAGTGAAGTTGCAGCCCTCAACTAATATTGATGTTGTCATGTTGTGTTTTGGTCTGATGCGCCACCCTCCACCTATCTACCAATCACGAAGTCAGTAGTGTTGCGGCATCCGGGTTGCCAGCTCTGCTCTAGTTTCCACAGCTGCAGTTACAAACGTGTCGGATAAAAAAATGTCTAACGTTACGAATCCAAAATACACCGCTCTACAGTAATTTGAAAGTGATTGCAGTACCAGTTTTGGCCACAATCTTACATATGGTTCCTTTAATATAGAAAAATAGTAAAGTTCACTCCACAGCTATAACGATAACGGCACAGAGAAATGATATCGTTAGAATCACTTTCAGAACTATTTTATTTCCTGCTGATGGACGATAAAAACATTGACAGCCAATCAGAATCCTTCCAACTTTAAAGAGCTCAAGCTTCTAAAGCAGCAGACCATAAAACTGCAGTGCGCGCTTTGAATAAACAGAACGATATCGTCCGCTGGTGTGGACGCTAATATAGTTCTCGTTATACTTATCTTTATAGTTATCGTTCTTGGTGTGAACGGGCCTTAAATCTCAAAATAAATATCAGGTTTCCATACTGTACAATATGGTGTTGTGGTGATTAAATTCACTTGTATTCATTTAAATTACCTGTGATTCACTGGTACATCTTTCTGTCCAGTAAGTTGTTAACTGCTGATCTTGAGAACCGCATCAGTCTGGTTTATTCATACTGTTTTTGTGAACTGGATAAACTGATTTATTAAAACAGCCCAACTTAAAATAATCATTTACTGTTTAATTGTTTCATGCCACTAGTGGTGCGGAGATGCTTCACCTTAGATCCATATTCATCAGCTTTATTACTATCTTCTTCCATATTCTCATTAACTACTCCTTTTCATATAATGCCTTTGGGGGCCTTTAGATCTTAGAGATTTGATAAAACCTTGATTATCTTGGCATTTAATTCCGACTTTAAAATAAAGGTGAGGGAATCTGTGTTCAAGCCAAAGGTCTGTGTGGTTGTCTTTCACTGCAGGGTAATCATTTTTATCTCACCTGTAAGAAAATCCAATTGAACCAGCAGCCAAACCTTTTGTATCAGCCACCCACTCTGCCATGCCGATTAGCATATGTTTTTAATACCTTTGTCACTTCTTGCTCTCTCTCTTCCCACCCACCTAATCATTGGGCTTCCATTCAATGTGTGAGTCAGGCTTTAATAATGAAGCCGTCTTACTGGGATACCGTACTTTTCTTCATATTACTTGTCATATGTCCATTCACCCAAGACATTGTTCTTAAAACCCTTCAACAGACATTAATTGTCACTCAAAATTTGGGCACTTGAAAACTGTCATTGAAAACTATAACCAAGTGGCATCTGCAAACAAATTATGTTAGAGCTATGACTTTTAACCAACTGATGTCAAAGGGATTTTTAGTGTATATGTGATGTCAGTTCCTCTTTAGTTTTACACAGGTGTCCTAGCAGAGTAACCACATGTATAGTTGTAGTTCATCACATTATCTATAGTTATGCTTATTTATTTGTGTATGTTTGTAGTATACACTACCATTCAAACGTTTCAGGTCGGTAAGATTTTTATAATGTTAGATGTTTTTTAAATGATCACCAAGGCTGCATTTATTTGATAAAAAAAAGGTGAAAACCGCAATATTATGAAATATTATATTTTTCATTAACACACATTTTAAATGTAATATAAATTCCTGTCACAGGAATGTCACAGTGTCACATGATCCTTCAGAAATCTTTCTAAAGTGCTGATTAAGTGCTCAAGTAAAAGTTTTTCGTATATTATATTACATTATGTATTTAGTTTGTTTCGTTTCATAGTTCCAGACAGGTCTTGACCGCATTGCAGTTCTATGTCACTTCGCCAAATGATTTCAGTTATTTCAAAGGTCCTTACAGCCTACAAAAGCAAAAGAACAACAATACTGACCTAGCAAATGAATATAGTAAACAATAGGATAAAAAAACGTCTTTTTTTTGCCACAAAATGTAAAAAAACATTATGTAAGGACTAGGGCTGTACAATTAATCGCAATTTCCATGCAATCGCACTTAATTTGGGTTTTGGCTCGTCGCGATTTAGACATTTTTTTTAGATTTTATTTTTTTTCTTTATTTAATTTATTTCTTTATTTAATTTTTTAATGCTCAGCTTGTCATTGATGTGCATTAATAAGAATTGGAAAAGGAGGCTTGGGATTAGATCCGTAAGAAATTAGTCCCACACACAATAGCATTTTAAGGACAAAAACCTGGCAAATGTCTTGAAATACATCATATGAACAATGTTTTGAGGTGTGGTAACCGTAGTATAAGTGTAATAATTGAGAAAATAATGCACACCCGGGGTGGTAATGTGGCCGCGAATTCATCGGCCCGGAGTCAATTATTCCTTCCTTGCATTGTATTATATTAAATTATTGTTACTTTGTAAACCATGAAACATTTTTTTTTCAGTATTCTTTGATGAATTAAACTTCAAAAGAACAGCATTTATATGAAATGGGAATCTTTTATAGCATTATAAATGCCGTTACTGTCACTTTTGATCAATTTAATGCATTCCTGCCGAATAAAAGTATTATTTTATTTTTTTATCCTTTACTGACCCCAAACTTTTGAACTGTACTGCATCTATTCTCTTGTCTCTGACCTTTTTCATATTCCATCATAAATAGATTTTTGCTGGTCTTATGGTTTCATAATGAGCTTTGTCTTCTCAGTGTTTTCACTCCAGATAATTGAGATGACATTTGTGCTCGATCCCTCTGAAGCTCTGACACTCAAGCAATCAGCCGCCAATCAGTCACTTCCTTGAGAATCTTTAATGTAATCTTGCTCAAAAATTCATCTGATTGCCGTTGCTGTCTTCAGGGGGATGGGAAGCGAGTCATGATCATCACTGGACCCAACATGGGTGGCAAGAGCTCCTACATCCGACAGGTTGCCCTGGTGACCATCATGGCACAGCTGGGATCTTTTGTTCCTGCCAGAGAGGCGTCAGTGGGCATTGTGGATGGCATATATGTCAGGTAAGTTCCTCCTGTCAAACACCACCTTCTCTGTGGCCTATCAACAATTGAGAAGAGATTATTGCAAATGTGACATCTTACATGGAGTATAATGCACATAATTTCCTCTGGTTGTCACAAAATGCATCTGAGAGCTTCCAATGGCATACGAAAAGAAATGTCCAGATCTTTTATTCTCTATCATCTTTAATGCAGTTTTTTTTCTACTTTCTTTCCCAAAGAACAAAGATACTTTCATTGGAGATTTATGAAATCTCCCCCTATCTGCCATAACAGGGTATTAACTGAAATATGTAGATGGGTCTTTTTCCAAAAGAACAGGGTCACATCCATCTGCTTAAGAAAAATCAGCTCTCACTGAGATATTGTTTCTTTTGTTTTCTGGCCATTAGAGAGGAAGTAATGTATGACAGCACGAAGCTGAACTTTAGTGACCATGACAACACCTCAGAGGCTGAGCAGACTTTGGAGTCTGTGCTTGAATGGTCCAGAATTGAGCGGGGTGAAACCATGCCCGCTAGTCTTTTCACAAAACCCCGGTAACCGCAGATTACAGAGGCAGGAGTCAAAACCTATTCAGACTTAAAGCCACATCTGCTAGATTTTTGAGGAGCGGAGTTATACTAGATTTTCAAGTCCAGAATTAAAAAAAAAAACTGTGCTTTTGAGGCAACAACAATGAGAATGAATGCATTGGGTTTTTTTAAACTCCGATACAGTGTTGGTGTTATAGATTAAGTGTATGTAAAAAGAGACGTATCCCAATTCAGTATGAAAATAGACAAGAACTTCTAGCAAGAAGACCAAATTTCACAATGTCATCATTGTTGATTCTTTTTTTTAATGCAAAAACAATGCTAACAATGCAAATCAACTTTTTAAAATAAATATGTGGTATATAATAATTAAATTAAACTAAACTGTGATATTAAATTACAGTTTATGAAAATGACAACAAGATTAATTGGTAAAACTAATATGTGCTTGATGTATCAATTTAATTTCTAAATGTATAAATGATTATACATATTTTATAAAGGTTCATTTTAAGTTTAGTCAACATTCCCATTATTATTGTTTATTTAAACAGTCATTTTGTTTGGCTTAAATCTTCAGAGTCATTTAGTAGAAGAAATTTTCTTTTGTGTGAGAAAAAGTACAAAATCATAAGATATTTGATAAACAGATATTAGTTTTTTTTTGTTCACATAACTTATTTTTTTCAGTTACATGATGTTTATTTACTTAATTTTAAGGCAACGGGTTTCTTCATTTTAAGTTAAACCAACTGATCACTTTGACTTTGGATATTTCTTATGAGTGTCAGTGGTAATCTGCTGTTGCCTGTAATGTGTTCTGAGAACATAAAAAGTGGCCTGTCTGTTTCATTTGGTCCTTTTAAGGTTCACTGTCACATACATTTATTCTACAGGGTTTTACCTCCCTCATAAATTGAAATGAAATATCTAGATTCTTGTCAAGTATGTTAATTAAACATGTCTTGCTTTTAGTTCTTAGTAACTTCAGTGAACTTCCAGCCCCTCTTTACTTGTTTTGTCTTTCATTTTGATGTGATTTATTAACATTGTTTACTCTTGTAGGGGTTGGTTGATTTCTGCTGACTGTGCTAGTCATTAGACTACCAACATCAACAACATCCACAGCGGTTCACTAATTAGACTCAGATGTGACTTGTGCCGCCTTTCACCTTTTTTGTCGGGCAAGTGCCTGAGATCTATCACAGATTTTAGCCTTTTTCACGTAAGGCCAATAATGATGTAGAATTAATTAATTTATTGAGTATTTTGTAAAAGTTCTTAGCAGCCAGCAGTGTTGTAGAGAAGTGTGTGTTGATGTATATAATATACATTGACTGAGTTAATTAGTTTTGCAATGAAAATAGTTTTGCTGTACACCTAAAGTTATTTAAGCATTGCTGTGAGACTGTTCGACAAGAAGGGGATGTGATGTAGAGTGTTTTTTGACACGGTCTTGTCAGTCTAAGTCATACCGCTAACAGTTAAGTACTGCCTCGTTAATTAACCCAGTCCTGGCGCTGTTCACATCGGAAGATAATTGCCTTCGCTCCCCAGAGTTGTGTTGGTTTGTTCCAATTAACAGGTCAAAATCAGGTTCAAACAGTGCCCAATTAAGTCTGAAGGGTTCAGTGGCCTATACTGCACTCTAGTGAAGCGGAAACATTGAGTGGTTATTGCATTTGCGTAATGTGACTGTAGAATGTTGGAGAAGAGTTTACATCCTCAGTGCAGTCAAAGTTTCACAAAAGCCCTTGCAGCTGCTTTGACTGGATTTTGGCTTTTCATTTTCAAGATTTATGACGCACTCTAAAACTGTTGGGTAGTTGACATGAAATACCTTTTGGAAAGTGCACATGTCATGTGGTGTGACATGGCACTCCATTTAAAACCGTTTTACGAGCCATTTTTCAATTCTTTGAAAATTAAATACATTGAAGAGACTATAAAGTATTTAGTTTTTTTTTTTATATTCCATAAAGTTTTAATTTGTCACCCTGCCGAGTAATTTAAAATGTACAAGTGAAGGCAAAAAGGGGTTTTAAAATGGTGAACAACTTGAAATGGTGAATAGTTTCAGGATATAAGAGATGCACTTTCCTTTATGCATTCATGAAAGTTTTAACCTAAAATTTATGTTGATTAAAAAAATAAAACGCATGCAAATCAACACAAGAAAGAAGATCCATCACAATTCAATTCCAATGTTAAAATGTCGTCATCATTGGTAGATTTTTAATGGTGAACAATCTAAGTGCAAATCAGTTGTACGTTTACTAACTTTCTAAAGTAGATTATTTATAATAAAAACTAAAGGTAGGCTATGTAACTTTTGGTGCTCTAGCTGTTAAAAAACAAAACTGCATGCGTTTGAAGAACATTGTTTTGGTTGTGCTTCGGCTCTGCGTGACTGTGCGGATGAATATGGATCGCTGCACATGGAATTCCAAAAATGTCATCTGAGCATGTTTTATGCTATTGATTTGTCTAATTGAAAACACTGATATTTTTCAATTAATGACGTTACAAAAGTTATGACTATTGCCAGTCTGATATGGTCAAATGTTATTTAATATTTTTTTTAATATAATTGATATTCTAGCCAAAGAGAGAGAGATTATCCTAATGCGAGATTATCCTTCACAACAGATAATGCTTCACAATGAACTCTGTTAGAGAGCTACATATGACAATTTATCTGTTCAATGAAATACCTTACTCACCTGTTGAGTAATAAAAATGCAGCACTTTTACAACATTTAAAATCCCACAGGTCTCGTCATCTCTGAAAAGCCAAGCCAATGTTGCTTCATGTTTTATTACGAGCTCTGTCTCGTTCTCTTTTTGCGAGGAGACTCTCCTCTGTTTTGCGTTTTCCTTTTTTTTTTTTTTTTTACTGATTGATTCATGGAGGTTTGAGATTTAGATACTCCATCAACTCTTCTTGCTCGTTCTGACATCTAACCTATGCCTATCCCACACCATACACACGTCAAAGTGGCCAGAGCAACTTTTCTGTACATTACAGATATGACTATTTACAGTCAGACGCACGTATGACGAGACACACAGGCAGATGACGTATGTAAGCAATTTCCCGCAAAAAACACCCCGCCAGGTCTAAAATATAAATGCTTATAAGGCTTATCATATCAGGGTAAGGCACATTTTGCAAGAAGGATTGATGATACATTGACAATCAATATATTTTTTTTAAATAAAAATATTTAAAAATCTAACCAACAATGATGATGACATTATTGTAAAATTTGCAATGTGATTTGAGGATTGATGATATATTGACTCATTATTTACATTTTGTTAATTTTGAAAAGAAAAAAAAGTTACATAGTGTACGTTTAAATAATTATAAACTATAATAAATCTTTATAAAAATATTAATTTGATTTACTAATACTTACTTGCTGTTACATTTTTTAATTAAAGATTTTTTTTAAATAAAAATATTTAACATTCTAACCAACAATGATGACATTTATTGTAAAATTTGCAATGTGATTTTGAAAAAAAAATATTTAAAGTTAAATGTTTAAGTTTGAAGTTGTCAAAATTCTCCCAATTATTATTTATCCATTGATTGATTTTTTGCAATCATTAAAGCAGTGTGTGTCAACTATTCAGGCGCGGAAGCAGAATATCGTCATATTTGTAATAATACACCCATGATGACGGATGACATTTAAACTGCAAAAGTCTACATAGTCCTGAGCGTCTCTGCGAGTCCTTGATCGGACAGTCTTTTTTCCCCACTGATGGAACACTTTTATTAAGAGGCACTTAAGGTTTGGAAGCTCTATTCCTTGTCTTTTTTTTGGTTGCGATGGAAACTGGAAATTAAGTGCAATGCAAAAAAATAAAGTAAAAAATGAAGCCTTAAATGAAACCTTTTAAAGGTAAATCTTTTGTAATAAAGAAAAAAAAAATCTGTAATCTAAAACATCTAAATCTTTTTTGAGTTTCGTAGTGCTGTTTGACCTTTATTGTGTTTATTGCTGTGTTCAAGCCTGAGATTGTCGGCAGCTAGACTGATTCACTGCACAAACATCTTATTGCTTACGTGATCAGTTATGAATTGTTTCTACAAGAAAACATACATAAATGAGTGTTAATATTATGGGTCACGGAACAGAATCAAAGAGTTTGTGTAAAAACACATTTTTGATATTCTGATTGTATGATATGATTACAATATGATTGCAACAGCCCGATTAAAAAATTCTTATTGCACTTGACTCAAAATGAAAATGTGGTTTTGCAGCTCTAGCTCTATTCCCAAGTGAAATCTGTTAGCAAAAACTCTGAAGAAAAACATGAAAATTAAATGCATGTAGTCAAAATGTTTGGATGTCAAAATAATAGAAAACGGAGACAAATATAAAAGCAACAAATAGAATGAAAACGGCATTTCATTGCTGTGGCTCACAGCAAAGCAGACTACAGATACCATCTGTGTTCTCTCTCAATCGTAGCCAAGAGCTGCACGATTTGTCCAGCATAAAAAAAAAAAGTAGGATGAAGCCCCTTATCAGGATAATGGGAATTATTTTCAGATTAGCTGTTATCAACGGACAATTCTGCGATCTGGGGATCTATGTACATGACCTACAATGGCCGGAACATTAATTGGTCCATATTTTTTGCAACGTCGTTGCATTGACCTGAATTTGTGACTCTTTGTATTGGGGTTGTACTTGTACCGATAGATGATAGTTTCCTCAACCGACGATTGTCAGAGATATTGCCGATGGCTGATGCCTAAACGAAATCAAGATGATAATTTGGCTCATTTTCCCATTAATGTATTAAATTATTATTATTTGGATGTTGCTGTTATTTTTTATCAGGCTAGTATTATTATCAAATTAATATTAGGAACTAAAATAAATTTTGCCTTCCCTAATTTCATTACGACATCACCACATATGCGACACCGACACACATGTAACAAAACTACATCCCATATCAAAATTGAGTTGCAAGGTGATCTGTTCACAAATTGTCAAGAGTGCTTGTTATAAAAACAGTCGCCGTTTGAGCCAAGGCATTGTTGTTCGTAAGCATTTTTGTTTTAAAAATATTTTAATGACACTAATAACACTACAATTACAAATTAATATTAATACTACTAATATCATCATTCAAATTATATAGGCCGTTTAGGTCTGAACATGGCACAATAATCGGTCATCAATGAAAATCAAAAGCAGCTTCAAACACCAACTTTAAAAAACAAAACTTGTTTGTATTGTATGTCTTTATTGTCCACCAAGGTGGAAAATTGGCTTTGGCTCAGCAGCACATAAAATAACTATACAGGCAGTGGTAAGAAAAACAAGACCAAAAACAAAACAACTCTTAAACATGTTTATTCGCTTGAGGGATTCTATAGCGCCTACCTGATTTCAAGGGCTCACATTGATCAAGAAATATTGATTATTGTCAATACAAATACATTTTTTCTCTATCATTAATGTATGGTCCATAGGAGAAAGAGATAGTTGATATACCATTATCAGCATTAAGGTAGAATTAATTCTCAGTCAAAGACTATAGATATAGAAAGATGGTTAATTCCTATAACTAATGAATGGGAGAAACTGCAACGCGCAATATGGCGGAATAAGTCCCGCCTTCCAAGTAAAAGAGCCAATCGCTGATTGCTAAAGTCGTTGCATCACTGCAGCTGCCGTTAGAAGCTCTGGATCCCATTGAAACCTGAGACTCGCGCTTAGGATTGCTCATGCATATTGGCTGGTTTAGGCTGAAACATTTTTTTTTTTTATGCTATTTGAGTATAAGAAACAACATTTGAGACATTTTATGTCAGATTTAGTTGATGATTTGAAATATTATTTAATTGTGATTTTGGCAAGCAGTTTTTGAGATTTCAGGATTCTTCCATTCAAATAGATACGATTTGGTCTTGGATGCCCTGAAATAGCTCCCTGGAGGCGTTGCAAACATGGCTGCCGAGTGAACAGACTTTCCTTGACTTTGTCAAATGCCAAAAGCTCAGTCAGTTTTTGCTTTCATTTTCAGGGAATAATTGACTCTGGTTTGAGACTCCTTCACCTGCATAAATCTTGTGCAACGTTGGCAAATTGCATGTGTGATATCCTTTCACCTTTTGAGTGAAATATCTTCTATGTAACGTAAAATTTTGCTTCATCACTAACTCCATCTTTGCTCGCAAAATGATAGTAATAGTTTCTCATTTTATTCTATTAAAAAAAAGGTCAATTTTTCTTCTGTCACGTAATGGTGGCGGTAATGAGCGCATGACGATGGAGAATCAAACAAAGTCTTTATTATAGATGTCATAGATCAACGGAGAAAACACAACCACTAAACACAGATGAGATCGGGCCAAGACCTTGAAACCACAGGGAGTATAAATATCCAGAACAAACAAAGGAGCTAAAGAGTTAATTAAATAACAACAGGTGAACAGAATCAAACAGGCACAGACATGAAAATTAGGACAACTTAAAATGGCAGAACCAAACACAATAAACAGAGAATGTAATCCTGACACCAACCAGGTTTTTTTTTGTTTTTTTTTGTTTTTTTTTGTACTCAAGCAGTGGTAGTCATTACTGTTACACCAGGCATTGCAAGAGTAAGATTATTTAAGAGTATTTGTAGGTCCTTTTCATAATCATCTGTCTCTCATTAGTGGATATGAATTGGTCTTATCATCTCTATTGCTGACTCTGGCCTCTGTAATGTGGTTTTAACGCTGAGGAACAAAGAACCACCATTCCAACACCGCAGTTTCAAAAGCTATTTTTAACTTACTAGTAGCTTTTAGTTAAAAATTATTTAAAATTGTGACAACCAGAGATAAAGGGATAGTTCGGCCAAATTTGAAAATACTGTATCATTTACTCACCCTTAAGTTCCAAACCTTTATGACTTCATTTCTTCTGTGTAAGTCGAAAGGTGTTTATTTAGTTATTTATTTATTTACCTGGCCACATTTTTAAAATATAATAAAAGTGAATAAGACAAATATTGTCAAAAAAAACAACAACAACTTTTTGAATGCCTCCATCTTCAGAATATTGTCTTAGAAATGTACAGAACGACCGCAAAAACGGAAGTTTAATGGCATCGCTGTCGAGGAGTAATTAGCTGGTGAAGTGGATTTACTTATTGTAGAGTTAACGAAAGTTATCATGAGCATTGTAATGTTTATCATAAGCATTGTAAAGCAGATGTCTTAACAAATGTCGACCGGGAAATTTTTTAAACGAGCCGTTCATTCATAACTACGCAAGATCGCTGTAAAATAAATACAGACCGGAAGTCAAAAGACAACGAGCGCAGCGCTGAAAAGGGGCGGGGCTACATAAGGTTTGTAGCTTCAGACAATTTGGATTATAATACTTGAGTTAGTTGGATCACTTTAATGATACTTTTATGGTTATTTGATGTCTTTTTTTAAGCTTGAAAGCTCCAGTTCCATCCATTTAATAATTGTAGTGACTGGCACATTGTTCCTTTTACAAATTTTTTCCCTTCATGTTCCACAAGAAGAAAGTAAGCCATACAGGTTTGGGTTGACATGAGGGTGAGTAAATAATGGCAAAGTAAGCAAATGCTTGTTCACACACTAATTTAAGTTTCGCTCCACTGGTTTTGGTTCTAACAGAATGGGAGCATCTGACAACATCTCAAGGGGCCGGAGCACCTTTATGGAGGAGCTTGTGGAAGCATCAGATATTTTGGCTCGTGCCACGTCCCGCTCCCTGGTGATCCTGGATGAATTGGGTCGAGGCACCAGCACTCATGACGGCATCGCTATCGCCTATGCTACCCTAGAGTCTTTCATCAGAGATGTAAGTGAGACTGAAAGACTTGAAACCCTTGCTTGGCAAATATTCCTAAAGAAAGGCGGTGGTTGTGACATGCTTTCATGCCAGATTATAACAGGCCATGTAGTAACACGGTTCATCCAGAATGACTTGTAGTATAATTTTTGGAGGGAGATTCACCATGCTGCAGCCTGTGGTTATGTGCTTTGCTTACAGGCTAAAAAGAGGACTGTGATTTCAGTAATTCTGCAGTTCTCAGGTCACTGCTACTTTGGATTGAACCCACCTCCCAAATCCTTAAACCTAATGGTAACCAAGCCCATTAATCCGCCAACATTTTGGCCATTTTGAGAATATCAGTATCATTGTGTCTCTGACATGGTCATCTGCAGATTTTAGAACTGACTCAAGGCAATGCATAATTTATATATGTATGTTTATTCATTTTTTACATGTTTTAGCTAAATATTGTGTAAAATCTTTACTTGAGCAATTTGTGTAATCTTGTTTACTATCACCAAATTAGCCAAATGTAGGCTATATAATAAAAAAACTATAAATAGAATATATAGAATTAAATGTGTAGAAATATCGTAAAAATATTTTATATAAGATGGTCGTCATATAAAATACGTTAGTCGATGATAAGATAATCTAAATATCTGCACAGGAAGAAAGAAAAAAATATCTGCACAGGAAGTGACGAAGTCATGCACTCTGTGACTGATAGGTTGTTAACATGGCTAGTCCATGCCGCCGGGCAGGAAATCCAAACGTTTGCCTATCATTCATTGACCTCAAACATTGAAACGTGAGTAGTAGCCTAACGTTAGCAACTTTAGATGGCTGCTCGCTCTAATGTTAACGTTAACATAATGTGCACTATTATTAGGTGCATATCCAATAGGGCTGTAACAGTACACACAAGTCATGGTTTGGTACGTACCTCGGTTTTGGGGTCACTGATCGATATGAGTTTGGTTCAGGAAAAAAGCAACAAATCCCCAATGCTAGGTTTCTTTTCATTTATTTTGAACAGACAGCAGTGCAAATTACAGTTTGTTCCACCTAGCGACATTTAGCCCCCCCTTAGATAGTTGTACTTTGTACGTTTGACTGAATTGTTTGCTTGGCTTTTTTTTATTGATTGATTGATCATTAAAACTGACATTTAAAGCAGCATTATGTAACTTTTTAAATTTTGCTCTCGGGGTCCCCCTACAGTTGGGAAACATTATGGTCTTCTACTACTGTCGTAAAATCTGTCATGGTTACACCAGGGGATACACGCGTGCATTTGTTGACAAGCCGATCCCCCCGAACTCTGCAGAGGGAGTTCTCACGTCTTGGGCAGACTGCCAGCGTTGCGTGTAAAATGTCTTCATCCCAGGTACATTGGCATATATTTCAGCATGTCATATGAATATAGTTTCATGGGCTTTATTTTTTTCAAACGCCAAAAGCTCACTCAAGCCAGTGTCTTTATAGTAGCCTATTGGCTACTGTTTTACATAATGGATATGCTAATTCAATTCAATGTTTGTGTGGTAGGTAATAGCCATATCGTCAATATTATAATATCAAGCTACCATAGAGGAATCTGCAAATTTGAAAAATAAATAAACAAACATGACTATCAGCCTGCAGACATTAGGATAGTTATCCTGAATGATTATTTTGTCCGTCTAATCATGTATTATTTACTTGCAAGAATGTAGCCCCTACCAAACTTGTACACACCGTTTAGACATAGGCTACTGATTTATTTATTTTTTGACGGCCAGCATCGGTCGGGCACGCACCCCTCCTCCTCCTTTAGCTCACGCCAGCGAGAGAACGCTGGACCAATATTGATCCTCGTCCAGCCTTTTATTTTGTCACTCTCCCTTTTTCTCTTTTTACTGTCCTCCGACAAAACCTTTAGCTTCTTGGTTTTACTTGCTGCTTCGGCCATGACAACATACAGAGGTAAAAAAAAAAAAAAAACGCTCGTTGGGCTCTCACGTCAGAATTTGAGGAAGTGAGGTATGCCGTAAAGCAGTCGAATTTTGAAGTTCTTTTTGTGCTCTGGTTCCTACCCGAAACCCGAAGTTACATAGTGCCAGTAAAAGCGATACAGACACCGTCAGGCTATGGCAGACCTGTCATTCAACCTATTGTAAGTCAATGTACCATCTCAAGGGTTTTGGAAAAATATTAAAAAAGTTACATAGTGCTGCTTTAACTTTTATATGTAACATATGTAAAGTATAACTTTTTCACTCTACTAAAGCATACAAATGCTATAATATGTTTTCAGATATTTAGGAAACATGCTGAGTTCACATACTCCTTTTTCTGAAAAACACTTATACAGCCAGTTATTTTACTTTGAAATGTGCGTTTCTTGTTGGAATGTCTGTTTTGTTTTGGTCCTTGTTCCTGTTGCATGCCCTCTAAATGGCAACCCGCGTGAGTGTCGAGTCTGAGGAGACGGGGGGGCGGGGTAAACAACGATCTCTGATATTTTGAATTTGTACTGCAGTACCTATATCGACCACTAGCTATCATTCTTACAGAGTGCACCTTTAACAGAGACAGGGTTAAAATTTCATTTTATAATACATATACAATGAAGATTATCAGAGCACATATTGCCTGAACCACATATTAATGTTTCAGGGTTTTCAGGGTTGTTTTATATTTTGTTTTGTTATAAAAATAATTATGCTGTGAAGATGGTGAATTTACGCATTGCCCTAACCACATTTATGTGACTATTAATGCGTTTAAGATTTTTTTAAATGACACTGAAATGAGGCAGGGTGGCATACACATACAGATAACCAAGGTGAGGTGAATGACATTATCAAGAACGCTGCAGTACCATTTGCAGAATTACCGAACTTGCGTCCTCCCAAGTGGAACTTGGCATACTTGGTATTGAGAAACGCCCTTGTTTTGGGTTGGTCATTGGTGCATAGATTGTCTTTTCTTCTTCTGCTCTGTTTTCCTGTTAGTAAATGGCATTGCATTACCGTGTGCGCCCCTTTCTGGATTGGAGTGTGGATCGCCTTTGACTAACTTTTTTCGTCATCCGAGTCTATGCACTGAATCATGACATCCATACTGTGATGGTTCGGGACTAATACATGTACCGTTACACCCCTAATATCCAAGTCTTAATGCTGAGTGTGGAAGCTAAATTAGTGCCGCGCTTACTGCATGAAATGCATTTCTCTCTATAGGTGAATCCACTTTACTGCAAAGATAATAAGTCTGCATTGTCAGCTTTCAACCTTGCTGTTTTTACTACACCTAATAATCATTACTTTTGCCAGTGTGCTGTGGCAAGCTTAATTTATTTTTTAAAGGCTCATTTAAATTAGTTTATGCAGAACAATGTTACATTATAATATAATTTTTTTAGACCTAAAACACTCCTGAAGTAATAATTTAAATAATAAATTGAAGTAATATAATTTAAGTAATAAAAATAAATAATACATTTAAATGTGTGACTAGTTGACTACTAATGGCTTAAATGAACAAACTTGATTTTGGTTTTGGAACCAAAAAGTTGGAATAAAGTTGCTTTGAACTGGAAGTAGCGAGTAACAGATTATCAGAAATCAAAAGTAGAATGGAGACTTGGTTGTATCTATAGGTTGTTAATTGGAATTTTAGATGTGGGTTTTGTGCTCAAAAATGTACGTAAGCTTATAATCGATTGTGCAGGCGTTGGATTTAATTGGAGTAAATGATTGGAGAAGTCTGGCATTCGTCACTAGAGAGAAATCGTTTTCACTGGAAGGATTAATGGATTAATCGTTCACAATCAGGTATATTAAATGCAATTTCAAAATAGAAATATCTGCTAATATACATTTATTTTCTTTAAATGCATCTGAATTTATTTATTAATAATTTCACAAAATTTAGTTGTTTTTATGTGTTGAAAGTCAACTTTGAAAAAGGTATTAAAAAAGGCTAAACTCTCTCTTAAGGAACATATTTTTGTCTTCATTTGCTGATTTCTCTTCTCACTCAAAATTGGTCATTAAATACATAGTCGTGAGAGGATACATTAAATGAAAGTTTTTCAGTTCTTTGACCATGTTAGATTTTGTGTTAAAATGACATTATGTGGGGACAGCTGTGTTTACCATCAGCAGTACATTTTACTCTGCTAATAGAAAAACACACAAGTCTTAGACTGGAATCAAAAGAGCCAAAACGATGCCTTAGTTGGAAGTGTGAACTGCATTAAAGCATTCACCATTTTAATAACAGTTCTCTGGCATCTGGCAGCGTTTGAAAGTATGACGTGCAATATGTCATAGTAGGTGCAATTCTGGCAGAAATTTAAAATGTTTTTCTCCCTACTGCTACAAGGTCAAAAATGATCTGTTACTAGGTAGCGCCTTAATGGTTTATATTCCAAAGCAAAGCACCAAGGGGGATATGCTTGACTCAAGGGAGCCTAATACTCCCCAGACACAGAACAAATATCTTATACCAGTCCATCCATTGGGACACAGTACATCTATAATCTCCGTTTATCCCCTGTGAGAGACACTTGTTTAAACCTGCTTTGTCCAATGTTTTTTTTTTTTTTTGACATTTAAAAACTTTCCCCTGAAGTTAACCATTGGTAAGTTGATTTTCCCGAATGGTTTCTCAGATGTTCTGTTGTGGTTTCAAAACATTCTGTTTGTTTGACCTTCCCAACCAGTCCGATACAGCAACATTGATTCAACCAGTGAGTTTGGGGGAAAGTGTGAGGAAACGTGCTGAATTGTAAAAAAAAAAATTCAGATCGATTATCAAATATGTTAACTTACTGTTTATACGGTTTTGTCTTTTTTACACCATCCTCTGCGGGTTTAAATTTATCAACAAATGATTCTCAATATATAAGCCACTTCACACCAATGTGAACACCAACTATTGCTGCCAAGTTAAATGAGATGGATGCTAGTGAAATTGGCAATCATATCCTGTGTGTGTCAAATTAAAAGTGCTAATTAGTTGCTTGTTGGCTGTAGTTACTCATATTGAAGTTAAACGTCACTTTAGATGCTGTGCTGGTGTTTGGGATGTCAGAGAGTGGGCTCCACTGGGTATTGCATAAGACTGTGTGTCTCTATGGCATTGGCTAAGGTGCTAGATCTATCACTCTTTCTTCTTTTTTTTTTACTCCCTTTCTCCCATCACAGTTCTCTTGTACTGATACTTCCTCAGGCTGGAGTTATTTATTTATTGGCACATGGATGGACTTGTTTTCCACAACTCCACTGTGATACAGAATAGCCAAGGCATTGTTGCTTTTGCCTTCTTTTCAGATCTTTTTCACATTTATTATTTTTATTTTATTTTTTTATTTTGCAAATAAAAGGCCTTTTTGTATAATTGTACAGATGTCCATCCTCAGGTTGTTGTACATGTCTTTTTGCTGTGAAATTGTTAGCAATATTTATAAATTAAATTTAAGAATTATATATTGTTATTAATATTGTTTTATTGTTATGGGGGGGGGGCGGCGGATTAATTCGAGAGTAAAAAACGGGCTTAATCTTTGAGACATGAAAGGCGGGATGAATTCTCCTGTACGCTGGAGGAAGTTTGAGTCGGACTGTCACCGGGCTAATAATCTTGTTGACAGGGAACGGGCCAATAAATTTGGGAGCTATCTTGTTGGAAACGGAACGGAGCGGAATGTTCTTGGTAGAAAGCCACACTCTTTGACCCACGACGTATACGGGAGGCGTCGACCGGTGGCGATTGGCCTTAGCCTTGGTGCGCGCTCCCACCTGGAGCAGAGTCTCACAGGCTCTGGTCCAAGTGCGGTGGCACCTCTGGATGAAGGCGTGAGCGGAGGGGACCGCGACCTCGGAATCCAGACTTGGAAAAATAGGTGGCTGGTATCCTAAACTACACTCAAACGGAGAGAGGCCCGTGGATGACACTGCTAACGAGTTGTGTGCGTACTCCACCATAGAAAGCTGTTGGCTCCAGGATGAAGGATTCTTGGATACCAAACATCGCAACATTCTCTCCAAATCCTGGTTGGGTCGCTCTGTCTGACCATTGCTCTGGGGATGATAACCCGAAGACAAGCTGACTGTAGCTCCCAATAACCTACAAAACTCCTGCCAGAATTTGGACACAAATTGGGAACCCCTGTCAGAAACCACGTCCATCGGGAGGCCATGTAACCGAAAGACGTGATCAATTACAGTAACCGCTGTCTCCTTTGCTGACAGTAGTTTGGGCAAGGAAATGAAATGTGCCGCCTTCGAGAACCGGTCCACTACGGTTAAAACAACCGTCATGCCATTAGAAGGCGGGAGGGCGGTGACAAAATCTAGTGCAATGTGGGACCAGGGTCTCGAAGGGACAGACAGCGGTCGAAGTAACCCATCAGGAGGTCGGTTAGATGTCTTACCAACAGCACAAACTGAGCAAGCCAAAACAAAATCGTGAATGTCGCGAGCCATAAGTGGCCACCAGAATCGTTGCTTTACTAAACGGCTAATGCGGTTTACTCCCGGTTTACTCCGACCCCTCTAACCAATGACGCCACTCCTCCAACGCTAACTTGACGTCCAACAACTCTGTTACCAATGTCATAGTTATGTTCGGCAGGTGATAAACGATGGGAGAAAAACGCGCAAGGATGCATCTTGTCGTCTGAGGAAGCGCGCTGAGAAAGAACTGCACCTACCCCCACCTCTGATGCGTCGACCTCCGCCATGAACGGACGTGTGGGATCAGGGGCGACTAGGATGGGAGCCGATACGAAGTGCCTCTTTAGGTTGGTAAATACAGCCTCGGCTGTATCAGACCACCTGAACGTCGTTCTGGGGGAGGTCAAGAAGGTCAGAGGTGCGGCTAGTTGGCTGAAATTGCGAATGAACCGCCGATAGAAATTGGCGAACCCCAGAAACCGATGTAGGGCCTTACGGGAGTCTGGACTTGGCCAATCTATCACAGCCTTAACCTTGTCAGGATCCATACACATTCCCTCAGAAGAGACGATGTAACCTAGGAAAGAAACAGACTGTGCATGAAAAACGCATTTCTCCACCTTGGCAAAAAAACCATTCTCTAGCAACCTCTGAAGCACTCGTCTGACGTGTTTAACGTGTTCCTGGAGAGACGAAGAAAAAATCAATATGTCATCCAGGTAGACATATATGAACTGATCTACCATGTCTCTCAACACGTCATTGACGAGTGCCTGGAAAACCGCTGGGGAGTTGGAAAGACCGAACGGCATAACCAAGTATTCAAAATGCCCCCTGGGGGTGTTGAACACGGTTTACCATTTATCCCCCTTCCTGATGCGAACCAAATGATATGCGTTACGTAAATCCAATTTAGTGAAAATGGATGCTCCCTGCAACCTCTCGAAAGCTGAAGACATCAATGGCAAAGGATAAGTATTCTTTACCATGATGTTGTTCAGCTCTCGGTAATCAATACAGGGTCGCAGAGAACCATCCTTCTTTCCAACAAAAAAGAACCCCGCCCCCGCAGGAGAAGAGGAAGGTCTGATGAATCCACTTGCTAGAGAATCAGAAATATATTTCTCCATGGCCTCCCTCTCAGGGACAGAGAGTAAAGCTTGCCTTTAGACGGAGACTTACCTGGTAGTAAATCTATAGCACAGTTATGGGGACGATGCGGAGGAAGAGAAGCAGCACAAGACTTACGGAACACTTCCTTCAGGTCCAGATACTCCGCGGGCACGTTTGACAGATCCGCTGCCTTCTCCTGAAACACAGAACTAGAAACAGACGAACAGGCAGACACGAGACAAGACTCATGGCAGGATTCGCTCCACATGGAAATGGAGTTGGAGCCCCAATCCACCCGAGGATTGTGCTTTACAAGCCACGGATGACCCAATACAATGGGTGCGACAGGAGAGTCCATAAGGAGGAAATTGATAGTCTCCGTGTGGTTGCCGGAGGTGAAGAGGGTTATGGGGTCAGTGGTGAGTGAGATGTTGGGGAGTTTTTGACCATTAAGAGCACTGACGGAGATCTGATGAGAGAGAGACGTGATGGGGAGGTGTAATTCGTGTGCAATGTAGGTCCATGAAATTACCCTCCGCTCCAGAGTCCAGAAGTGCTTGACAGGTGTACGTGTTGTTGGCCCATCTCAGTCTAACGGGAAGGAGAGTGGATGGTGAGAACTTCTTGGCGGCGATCCCACCCAATATTAGCCTCAACTTTACTATCGGGCTTGCTCTTTTACCGGACAAGAGCGTAGAATGTGTCCAGAACCACTGCAGTAGAGGCAAAGTCCATGGGACCGCCACCTTTCTCTCTCTTCCCGGGAAAGCCGAGCTCTCCCCACCTGCATGGGCTCATGATCGAGGACGAGGCCGACCGAGTTCTCCTCCCCGCTGTCTCGAAGTCTAGTGTCTCTGGGAGATCGAGTGGGATGAAGACTGATTGAGACGGGCATCTACTCGCAGCACCAGATCGATGAGACCGTTAAGTCTGGGAGGCAGGTCCAGAAGGTAGATCTCCCTTTGAACCCAGTCGGCCAGCCCATGCAGGAACATATCCCACTGCGCCTCCTCATTCCACTTGCACTCAGCCGCCAGCGTGCGGAACTCAAAGGTTGTATCAGTGATTTCAGGCCCAAAAATAAATGTCTAATCTTTCCTAACGATCCGCTAGCTGCGACAACCATAAGCATGTCGTCAAAAAAACGCATCTCTGTAGGCAGCCTAGGCTCTGAAATCTGCAAACACAAACAAATGGGTACAACCACCACTCAAAACCAAAATAAACAGTGTTCCAATCAATCACCGACAGGGGCGGGTGTTGCTCCGACTTCGCGTCCAGCCGTGCACGAGCGCAAAACCTCACAACACCCGCCCCTGTCGGTGATAATGACAATCAGTGGTAACGCCCACATGAAACAATCAGTGTAACGAGACCCACTCACACACACAAACACATCAGACTAGAATGAGACAGCGGATCTACCAACCGTGACAATAAGTCCCCGCCCAGTCTCCCCACGTGCTGTCAGAAAATAATGACCAGACGCAGTTTAGACAATAAATTAAACACATTTGAACCTTACTAATAAACGTCAATATTTAAAACACTGTGTGTGTCATTTTTAATTGTGCAACATTATCTGAACGTGGCGATCGCCTGTACAATCACAGCTGTGAGTCATGAATTCTTAATGAAGAGCGTGCGCTGCTTTGCCAGAGGAATAACCCAGCAAACACATTTACGTTGTGGCAACGTCTGTGGCACGTTGCATTTCTGCTATGGCAACGTCGCTGTCTACGTTGTTGCGCGACATTCAGCAACTGAGAGATGACGTTCTGACAATTAAATTTTTTAATATGCTAAATATAAATATCCCTCATTTATCATGTTATGTTTGCGGTTAATTTTTAATTAGTCATATGTTAGATAATTGTATACTTTTTAAATATTGTTTATCATTATTTAAGCTAACAAATTAATAATCAACACCAGCAAGTGTACACTTTGAAGAGTAGGCTAAAAACGACATAGAAGGTTAGCTAATTCAACTTTATTAAGCATATGGTAATCAAATTGCACTTCCAAAACAAAAGTCATACATTTGTGAAAAAAAAAAACATATTATAGGCTAGCCTATATACAGGGAGTGACTAACATTAACTAGCATGAGCAGACATGATAAAATTTAGCTAAGAAACGAATGAGACAACAAATCAAATGAAAAATAAACAGGAGGTATGCGAGCGGTTACAAACATTTTTACAAACAGCTACCAAAAAAAGAAGGAAAAAACATTACCGTGCAATGCTTTAAAGCCGCTGCCTGTTCAAGGAGTGCTGAAATCAATTACTCATCATTAAAGTCATTTTGGCTTCATTGTGGCTTAGGCTATAACTTTTGGCATAAAGTTAAATATTTGTCATACCTGACCAGAAGATGTTCAAATAAATATCACATTAGACAAGGAAGTTGTAGGTTGTGTTTGTATTTGTATAATTCCGTATCTTATTTAGCTGAGGTAAATTAAACGCAATTCTCACGTATTGCTTGATGATGAATGAGACGGCCCAGCTGTTGGTTGAAATTTAAAAGGCTGATTTTCGCACTTCAGGGCGGTGACTACATATGTTTCCAGTGGTTGTCCAGACACCCTTGGCACAACCTTAAGCAATGGCCCTGAACGCTGGTTTAATGTCAACATTGTGACAACGCCGTAACAACCTTCACCACACAACGTAGTTATAGCAACATTTTGGCCACGTTGTTAAAACGTTGTTAGAAGGTTGGTTACGTTGTGCCAACGTTCTGTGTTTGCTGGGAATGGGAATAACCTTTTTATTTTTTTATATTTTAAATGTTGAATGTTTTTGTTGTTTCAGCATGTTTATTAATCTCCCATTTCTGTTAATATAGCCATTGCACGCTATAACTTTAAACCCAGATGATCGATGATGTGACTTGTTTAACATGATCAACCCAGTTATTTTTGTATGATCAGCTCTGATCTTTTTTGATCAGAGGAATTTTTGAAATTCCTTCATTCAAAAAACGTAATTTGATATAAGACTGGAGATTGCATAGGAAAGTACATTGGGACATTGCTTAATTTGTATCATCTTTATTCTTAATTTGGCTACTGACCTAATTTAAATATTATGCAAAAACAGAAATCCGATCGGTTATCCAGATACAGAGGCTACTTAATATGAACAAATGTAAACGCACCGTGTCCTGATTGGCTAATGATCCGATCTGCTTGATCGGATCACGGTGATCGCATGTTAATGCCAAGTGAAAACGCAGCCAGAGAGAACTAAAACACAGCAACTTGTATACAAAGGAAAACAAGGGTAATTGATGACGAACACCTGTGATGATAGATAAATCTCCATAGCAACTCATAATTAGCGGTAAACCAAACAAAGGAAAACAGGAACTAATGAATACAAGCTAAAAGTCCATGAAAGCAAAACTAACAGAACACAACTATTATGGATAGCTATTTCCCATCACTTTTTCACACCATCTGTAACATCACGTCTCAGCCTTAAATGATGCAATAACTTAAATAATCTAAGTTTCTTTTTGTTGTTGTCATAAACCAGCTACAAGAAGCAAAACATTTTGTTCGTTGCTTTTTCTATTTCTTTGGCATTCTATTAGTTGTGGAAATTTCATTGGTCCAAAATCACACTCTGCATAACTGTATATTAAACATCAAATATGTTCTGATTGGGTGTAATTGTGTGACATAATGGTACTGTACATGTTCGGTTTCAGTGAGGTGAGACTAATTGCTTGACAAATTACTCAGTGGAAACTGGAAACGTGTCTCGCCTTGTTGGGACAGTGTCAGACGGTACAGCCATGGCCATTCACTGACCATCTGATGGATATTGCTCACAGAATTGGCATGAACTGTTTGTTTCAAAGCTGTTGATGTTTTATGGATTTTTTTATGGACACGTTTATGGTCTTCTCGAACGCCCTCCGTCTATAGTAATCCAGACGAGCAGTACAAATGTGTTCTAAACGTCTTCTTCTGACCCCTATATAGGATCGCAAAGCCAGGAGAAACATTTGAAGAAAGACGACATGGTCCGCCATTGTAATTGTTATGCTTGAAGTTGGCTAAAGCTAAGACGTATGGCAACGTACACAGTGACATAACGACGTCGTTCGCTGGGCTCTCTAGTCAGTGGAAAAACAAAAAGGTTCTGAGAAGGTTCGCAAGTTGAACCAACTTTGAACCAGCACCAGTTCCAAACCAGTTATTTTTTGGTGGAAAAGAGGTATGATTGGCCTTGAACGCGTTCAAGAAATCAACAGATATGTCTGTGATTGGCTACATTGCTCAACACTGCAAAAGCATGTTGTAAATAGAAACATTTACCAGTCTCCAGAGCGCAAAAACAAATAAGCAATGGAGCGTTTTCCAAATCGGTTCGCCAATATCCTATTATTACAGCTTCAACTGAGGGTGCTCTTGCTTTCATTTGAGTGTGCTTGGTATCCTCTGCACACCCGTTGAACCAGGCCTGACCGCACCTCAAGAGACTCTGGCACATAATTAGACAATTACACCATATAAACTAAAATATTTGTGAGTCACATAATGCAAATGTTGGTGGTGTTTAGCATTTTCTAAGCACTGTATGTCGGACTGAAGAGAAGAAAGTTGCAAACAGAGATCAGGCTTGATATGAATCTTATTCCGGTAAAATAATGTGTAATTACAATTGTTTTTATTAATAGCAAATTAATAGCAATTCTGAACACCTTAGTAATTACATCCCAATACCCTAGCAAGGTGGTGGTGAATATAAAGCGCAAGCACCACTCAGTTTCTTCAGAAAATGTCAAATTCCAGTCTTATTTTGTACACTAGAATCCACTTAGAATATCATGAGCATTATACGCTCAGACTCGCGCTGCACAGCTGTAGTTGTGACACTGCGCACTCACAGAGGTTCAAAAATACAACGCTTCAGTGTTTGCTCAAGCGTTTGCTTCATATTGAAATTCCCCCCTTCACACTAGAATAGCTTTTTGTCCATGCCCGTTTGCCTTTATAGTGCATATATGCGTCCTGGCAGCATCTTGCAGAGAGTGTCTGCACATCGCCATGGCAACAAGGCTCACTCATTCACCTGCGCTGTATTTAAGAATGTAAATACGTTTGTTGTGTAACACCCTTGAATGATGCAGTGTGAGTAGCCTTGATGCAGAACTTTCTTCTGTGGGCAATGGGTAGTAGAACAGCACTGGTTGCCATAGCGAAGAGGCAGTTAGAGGCACATTAGAGGCAGGCAGTCAATATTTAGAGAGAGCATTTCTAAGTTGAGATAACTGAAGAAGTGAGAAGGTGTGCTTAAGAGACTTTAAGTTATTCGGAACTTCGAACTTGGGAAACTAGTTGTGCTATAACCTGACCTTGAAGAACACTCCTTTCACTCAGTGGCTGCTAGTTTTTCATTTGTCATGTCAAAACCAGATTATGCTGAACTCTCACTTACTTGGTATTTCAGTTTGAAATCTTGCTTCACATACCTGTATTATCCACATGACTGGGGACCTATTATGCAAAATTCACTTTTACATGGTTGACACATGGACTCTGCAGTGTGTGTACACCACCACTCTATAAAGTTGTCAACCAAAGCGTTTTACCAGAGGGTAGCGTAATTTTCCAATTGTTGTTTTCCACGTTTTGAAGAAAGTGCAATTTTGGTTAAACACAGCTTTATTCATTATGTCGACTCCTTTGCTTTGTCTGAAATTGCTGACTTGTGTGTCAGAGCTGGAGCTGTCGCAGAAACAATATCACTGTCACATAGTCGTATCCTACATGTAGCTTACTTTACAATAAAATAACAGCCAATTACATTGTAATTTTATACATACTTCCATGCCAGCTTTGTGGTTTCCTAGATATCCTAATTTGTGTTCATCATTAAACAAATTTTCAAAAACAAAACTGCCAACAGGAATAAGTGTACATTCTATGTATTTAGACTAGATATTATTTTTAGTATCTTGAACTCTCCTGTTAAAGCAGGGTTTTTTTCTTTCTTTTTTGTGCGCTATTCAGAGTGTAAAAAATATTCTTATTGCCGGCGCTGTTTTGACTTAAGTAAATGGAGCAAATATCAATTGCGAGAGTCAATTTCATCGACTTCTACAGTGGAAGTCATGAAACAGAGTCGACTCTGAAAAACCTTGAATCAAACACCCCTTAGGCCGGAGACACACTGGCTGCGTGGCGTGAGCGTCTCCGTTTTTGGCTCCCATGTTAACAGGTTAGAGCTTGCACATTGCCTGCGTGACACGCGCGTCTCAGGGGAAAACTAGAACCGACGCCTATTTTTCACGCAACACGCAAGCGTGTTGGAAGCGTTTCCAGGCAAAATAGAATAGGAAAATATGTTTATATGTAATTTTGTACACTAATACATATTAATAAGTTACATTTTGATGTTTGAAAGTCTACGTTTTTACATAAATTCAGATATAAATGTTTATTTTTATTTTTTTTATCCTAATATTTTTGCCTATAGGCTACATATAATTTCATGTCATTTTATTTGTTAAACAATCGAGTCCTGGTGTCCACTACAGAGGTCATAGCATAACATATGAATAAAATATAATTTGTATAGTTTCTTATGCTCTTAACAATGTGATTACATGGAAAAAAAAATAATCAAAAAACTTTCTCAGGAGTATATAAAGATAGGATAGGCTACAATAACAACGTAGTGTGTCTTCTGAGTGACGGTCCAACGTCAGGTAGGCTAAATATAGGCTCTTTAAAGCTACACAAAATTTGTAAATGTTATTGAAATAAACAATCCACTTCTCTATTTTTCGGATTTTGGAAGATGTGTGATAACTGTTGAAATTGTTGTTGTAAAGGCAAGAGCAACACACCGCTAATCCAAATGTAGACTGGTCTGTCGGCGCTCCCTCTACGTCACCTAGCAGCAGAAAGACACAGAAAACGCGACGCAGCTGACACGCAACAGAAACGCCACGCTCACGCCACGCAGCCAGTGTGTCTCCGACCTTACTGTTTTGTTGTTGCTGGAGTATCCAAAGCAGGAGCTGTAAAGGCACTGCCCTTTTCTGGAAAGGGGGGCGGGTAGCAGCAGCACATTTGCATTTAAAGATGCATGTATGGAAACAGACTCGGTGTGTTTTTGCTTCCACTCAAAAAGGGTCATTTTGGGCATGGCATAATAAATGATATGTGGAGTATTTTGAGCTGAAACAGACACATTCTGGAGACACCTACGTTTTATATTACATCTTGTAAAAAGGGGCATAATAGGTCCCATTTAAACATCAAATGTGTTTGGTATCACATTGCGCTTTCATACAGACAGATAAATTACTTGATTGAAAACTTAGTCGAAGTAATGATTTACAATCTGTACATTACGATAGGAGTGGCTGACTTTACATCATTTCCAGGAGTAAGGGGGCACAAGTGTTTATCAACCTGCCAGAAGACAAAGTCATGTTTAAAAGTCCCCTGACAGAAAAACAAGAAACTGAATTTACCGAAGTGTACAAGGTTCATGGTATTGAATCTAGGTACTCAACACTTTTTAAAATGTTTAAATTAACGTTCAAAAGTTTTGGGTCAATATATAATCGAAAGAAATTACTACTTTTATTCAGCAAGGATGCCTCAAATTGATTAAAAGTGACAGTAAAAGCATTTATAATGTTACACAAGGCATATATATGTTTCCAAATAAAAGCTGTTTCTTTTGAACTGTCTATTCATCAAAGAATCCTGAAAAACAATTGTTTCCTCAAAAAATATTAAGCAGCACAACTGTTTTCAACATTGATAATAATAAATGTTTCTTGAGCACCATTACTAATAATTGAACAGTGTAACTGCACTAATTATTGTAATTGTAATGTAAATATAAATTGAAACCTAAAGGCCTTTTCACACCGAACATTTTAGTAGAAGCAATGCACTCCTATTGACCTACAGTATTTACAACTTGGTTGAGCATTCGCCATATAACAGAAACACTTTTTTATCCTTCAAGTCATTTTTTTTTTTCTCTGCCTGGTGTTTAAAAACTTGCTGACCAATAAGATACACCGTAAACTTCAGTAATGTTCTCATCATATGCATTTACAAATAATGCCAAAGTTAGTAGCTTTTCCTTGAAATCCTCTAACACTGCCATCAATAAAAGTAAAGACTGCCTGTAATAAATGTGAACTTCTTGCTAGGGCTGCATCACAGAAAAACACAAGACATAAATCTTATTTATGGCATATACAGTGCAGAAGCAGCATTTTCTTTGATTGTGCCACATTTGTACGTCCTTCACGCCAACTCATGTGTAATCTTCTGACCTGCCAAACGAAGACTTCTGTCAGCAAAACTGAGTGATAATGTCAGGACTCAGGAGCAGCCTCATGTCTCTTGTTCTGCTTCAGCGCCCTGTCTGCGTATCCTCTGTGTGTCTCATATTCACACTCTAGCTCAATGCCTCGCATGAGCCTGCTAAAAAAGCACGTCAATAAATGGAAGAATGAACACATCCCCCTCTGGAATGAGATGTGTGCATTGGTGTGAGGTGGTAACGCTATGCAGATAATGGGCTGCTGATAATGTTCGTAAGTGGCGAGTGAGGGGGTGGTTGGTGTTTGCGTGGTTTGTGCGTCTGGCTCAAGGATGTCTCGCTCTTTCACACAGGCAGGATGCTGAGTAACCAACTCTATATTGTTATTCCTAATGGATTGTCTTAAATAGTTAAAATTGAGGAGAGTGAAATTGTCCTTTCTGACTGTAGCTTTCAAGCTAAAATCACCAAACTTCGCACAGTCAGTGTTCGTACTTCATTTCTTGATATTCTTGTAGTAAACGATCAAATATAACTAAAAATAGAGTCTGGCTCATAATTTTCATGATTTCAAACTGCAAATGTCACATAGTTCAAATATAAAGATACACAAGATCTTTAACCTGTTTTAAAGGGATAGTTCACACAAAAATAAAAATTACCCTATGATTTACTCACCCTCAAGTCATCCTAGGTGTATATGACATTCTTCTTTCAAACGAATACAATCAGAGTTATATTAAAAAAATGCCCTGGTCTTCCAAGCTTTATAATGGCAGTGAAAGGCCGTTTCTGTTTTGAAGTCCATAAAAGTGCATCTATCCTTCATAAAGGTGCTCCACACGGCTATGGGGGTTAATAAAGGCCTTCTGAAGTGAAGCGATGTGTTTAGTGTAAGAAAAATATCCATATTTAAAACTTTATAAAGTAAAATTACTAGCTTCCGACTGAACGAACACAAAGCTTAACTTGTGACATCGGAAGTAGCATAATGTGTCATGGTGTAGCGTAAGTATCAGCACTTAGTGGCACAAGTTGCACTTTAGACTTAAGTGGAATCCGTATGTTCGTTTGGCCTGAAGCTAGTTATTTTACTTAAGAAATTTTTAAATGTGGATATTTTTCTTACACGAACGCATCGCTTCACTTCAGAAGGCAGAAAGACTTCTATGATGGATAGATGCACTTTTATGGACTTCAAAACGGCCATTCACTGCCATTATAAAGCTTGGAAGAGCCAGGAATTAATTTTTTTAATATAACTCTGATTGTATTTGTCTGAAAGAATAATGTCATATACACCTAGGATGACTTGAGGGTGAGTAAATCATGGGCTAATTTTCATTTTTGGGTGAACTATCCCTTTAACTTCAATCTATCTGCCATCCATCTGACAGAACACCTTAGCAACTGCTTAGTAGATTTTAAACTTTCAGGTAAGAATTCATCAAGTCGACATTATAGTTTATCGGACAAACTTTTCTTTTCTAGTTACTTTTGCAATTCTGTTTGGTGATAGTAGCGGTGCAGAAATGACAGCTTTATTTTTAAACTATGTTCAGATGTGTGGAGATTATTTTTCTTCTCTGTGTGTTTCTGCAGGTGAAATGTCTGACGTTGTTTGTGACCCACTATCCTCCGTTATGTGAGCTGGAGCACTTGTACCCGCAGCATGTAGGGAATTACCACATGGCTTTCCTGCTCAGTGAGCCAGAGAGCACTTCTGATGGTGTGTATGCATATATCTACCAACTTGCATTACATAAGCTTATGTAATATTTACACTTCTGTTCAAAAGTTTGGGGTGGTTAAGATCATTTTTTAGAAGATGAATGTTTTCCAAAGAAGTCTCAATATTGTGAAATATTACAATTTAAAACAACAGTTGTCTAATTTAATATATTTTAAGAATACATTTTTTCCTGTTATTGCAAAGCTGAATTTTCAGCAGTCATTACTCAGTTTGACATAATCCTGCTCAAGAGCAGCTGCTTTGATGTATAGAAAGCATTTATGTGAAATATTTTGTTAGTTTATGTTGTAAAAGTCATTACAATCACTTTCGATCAATTAAATGCATCCTTGCTGACTTTTTGTACAATTAATTTTTATATTAATTGTTTTGTATGTTTGAGTCTTCTGTGCAGCACTTTGGTAACTTAGTGTTTGTAAAATGTGATATAGAAATAAAGTGGATTGGATTGGATTGGATTTGGTAGCTTTTTGATGATATCCAATCAGTATTCATGTATGGCTTAAAAGGGTGTTTTAATCTGGCAAAGGATATTTGTAACCAAACAGTAATTGCAGCTAATTGTACTCAAAATACAGTAAAAGTCTAATTAAAATGAATCTATGCATAAGACAGATAAGCAGGACCCTTCCAAAAGGAAACTAAGAGCATCGACAAGGACTATAAGTCCCCCGGTGGATCACCAAAATGACATATTTAAAAGTTTTTTCCTTGAAAACAAATTTCTTCATGCCTTAAAATAGCTTGAATGCAACTCTACATCCTTGCCTCATATAGTATATGCCGTTCTATGAATATGCAAATTAGCCCTGCCTCCACTCACACACACCAGCTCAGAGATCCACTCGTTAACAATCACACGTTGTCTTGATTGGTTACAGGGTAGTTTGTGGCGTCAGAAACACCAGCGATTTCAAACCATGTTTTTGACTGTCTTTGGTTCACTGCAGTTTTAAGGAGAAAATACTCAGTAATGGTGTTGACTAATGAATTTGCACATGGTTTGTCTTAAAGCACATTTAAAATATCACATAGACATATAAACAACATAAAAAAAATGATTTTCACTACAGAGGGACTTTAAGAATCCTGCTAATATATGAAATTGGGGGGAAAACTAAACATTGTCACAAGATTATGTAGAAGTATAATAACAACAGCCATGGTAAATAAATGTTTGAGAATGAAGCCCTTGTTCAGGGAGTGGTCAAATCATTATTTTTGTTGTTCCAGGACCCATAATATTGTATATATAGCATTGTTCCCCTGCTTGTACTTTTATATTTTTGCATCTGCGTCCTTGATATATCTTGATGTATGGCTTTTCTGTGCAATCCATCAGTATTACTGATCTTGCCTTTCTTGGTGATGAGCCAAGAACGTTTATTAACTTGATCTTGATATGATCTGAGAAAGCCATTAGTGTCTGGTTCGGGAAGTTGATTTCATCAGTGCACACTAAGCAGTATTAGAGAGTGAGGAGTGCATTGTCTTGGAATATGCTGGTTTTGATAGCCTCTGAACCAGTTCCTCTGCCATTGTATGTCAGCTGAGTCATCCAGGATTTCATGGATCACTTACTCATTTGTGTTACCTTTGCATTGACCTTATGCTGCATGAGTGATCAAGGAGTCCAGCACACTTTCTTAGACCTTCTGTAAGTCAATCCACCTATTGTCTATTTGATCTGTCTGCAGGAATAGTTCTATCCAATACATGATGATGATGATTATTAATATATTATGATACTTAACTCTTTACCAATGCCAAATCATTTTCTGTGTGTTTCTCATGTGCTTCATGATTTTCTGTAAAGCCTTACATTTAACTTGTAGAATAAGAAATGTCTTTTTCACATTTGAGCCTCTCTTTTAATATATTTACAGTATTTGACAGGTTTCTGTCCATGTTATCTACTGACATGGCAGAACAGAGCCTGATTTAAATTAAATGTCTTAAAGGGATAGTTCACCGAAAAAGGAAAGTTGTCATAATTTTCCGTCATCATTAACTTATTACAAACCCTTAATACTTTGGTTAATCTTTTAAACTCGTATTAAGATATTTTTTTATTAAACATGAGAGGTTTCTGTATCATGTCGCATAATTTGTGCTGACTTCATGTAGTGATTGGTCAACAGATCATGTTTGCTATTACGTCGTGTTAAGGAGCAGATGGGATTGCTAAAAACGAGATAAAGTTTTTGATAATGATTCAAATAAGGAATAATAAATTACTGTGAAGTGTATATGCACCATTTCAGGTTTACAACGGTTAGCAGACATATGTTTGTTTATCTCAAGACATTTTTCAAGTGTCTTTTTCTGCTTCTTTTGCAGTGGTAGATTGTAAGGCTATAAGTTCCTTTGGTTACACTTTATTTTAAGGAGTCATTGGTACAGTGTAATTATATATTTAAGTACTGAGTAATATTGATTAACTACATGTATATATACAGTTGGGGTTAGGATTAGGGTCTGGTTTATGGTTAGTTGCATGTAATAATGCATAATTTACTGTTATTACTATAAAAAAGTACTTATGTACATGTACAATTAAGTGTTGTGTTACCGTTCCTTTCATTAAAAAATTTGAAGCAGCTTTGCGTGAAGGAACATGGCAATGACGTAGGGTACTTGAATTACTTCATTGTTGTGCTGTTAAAGAAAGTGGATGAGCACCTTGAAACATCTGTTGACCAACCAGGGTCAAGCATTCTGGAGTTCTGTGGTATAAATTAAAGTCCCCCTGTGGTGAAAATCAAGCTTTTAATGTTGTTTATATGTCTATGTGGTGTTTTTAATGTGTGAAGACAAACCATGTGCAAATTCATCAGTTGACACCATTAATGAGTATTTTCTCCCTAAAACTGAAGTGAATCAAAGACCATCTCAAAAACGCGGTCCGAAATCACCATTGTTCTCTACGTCACAAATATGTTGTAACTAATCACATTAAAGTGCAGGTGGGCTTTAGCATATCATTAACTATGACCGCTCTGAAGCAGGTGGGAGTCTCAAGAGAAGCCAGATTATCCCGGTATATTTGTCTGTTAATATGAAAATTCTGGTACATTTAGCAATATATAGCGAGTGAATTATGTATTAGGGGTGTAACGGTATACAAACATGACGGTTCGTTCCGAATTTCGGTATTGAAGTCACAGTTTGGTACAGCAGTGGGGAGTAAACTAAACACACTTTATTTTTATTTTTTATTAAACAGTGGTTTATTGAATAAATTGTCTCTTGGGGGTGTAACGGTATACAAACATGACGGTTCGTTCCGAATTTCGGTATTGAAGTCACTGTTTGGTACAGCAGTGGGGAGTAAACTAAACACACTTTTTTATTTTTTATTAAAAAGTGGTTTATTGAACAAATTGTGTCTCTCGCTTTAAATAAATTCAGTAATCATTATGATTTTCTAAAGGATAAAAAAATCTCTGCTAATGCTGTAAACCATATGTCTGCAGCCCTTTCTTGCACATTACTATAATATTAAAGGTTACAATTAACAACAGAGCCCAAACTATTAAATTCACTTGCTATTTATTTTTTAGATATAATAATCAACACTCAAATAAATAAAAAAAAACTTAAATTGCACATTAGGCAAGTTTTGCATTAACTTCTCCAATTCATTTTTGAAATATAATCATTTACACAGTTACTGTCATAACTTGTTTTCATGACCGTGACAGTTTGGGACGAATGCATGTACAGTACCGTTACACCCCTATTATGTACATGATGAATGTACAGTATATTACAATGACCTATATGCCTTTCTCCGCTGACGTTTCTAAGGATACTGATTGTTAGAAGGCAGCTGTCTGACTCTGAGATGGCGAATGGGAACAAGGGCTGAATCTGAAATCGTACCCTAAACCCTTATTCACTATTCCCTACGCAGGGTTGCCAACTCTCACGCATCTGGCGTGACAGTCACGCATTCAGCCTCAATCTCACACTCTCACGCTCGACAAAGAAATCTCACGCTAAATGAGACATTCTTCTGTGCTGTATTTTTTTTCCTCATGTGCGCTAATTTCCGAATTACTAAACAAGTTCAGGCTCTTAACTACTGATTGGACCACTGCTGTGTCTAATGCCTTTCTCTGATTGTCGATTCGCTGGAAACATTTGTCGTCGATCGTTACGTCAGTGACGTCCGTGTGACCGTAATTTACCCTTTTCACACGCGCTCACGGCACACATCTTTCTCAAGCAGAGAAAAATCGCGAGTCAAAGAGGACACTGACACCGACAGACAAGACAGAGAAAGTTATAGGCTACTTTTGATATGGAACAAATTCTCTGCTCTCATATTCTGTCAATATTTTTACGAGATTCAAACAATAAATACAGTTTTTGGAGCTTTTAAATGTGACAGACCGCTGTAGCGCTTCACCTCAAACGGCACGTGATACAGTAGCCTACAACTTTTTTTTCATCATTCATCCCCCCCCCGTAACAAATCTCACTCCAAGCAAAACTCAAAAGTTGGCAACCCTGCCTACGTTAGTCCATTAATACTGGTCACTTGAAGGAGTGAATAAAAAAGAGTGAGCAAATTCAAATTGCTCTTCCTCCATGAAGGAAATAAATATGTTAAAGGAATAGTTCACCCCAAAATGAAAATTCTGTCAGTAATTACTTACCCTCATGTTGTTCCAACCCCGTAAGACTTTCGTTCATCTTCGGAACATGAATTAAGATATTTTTGATTAAATCTGAGAGCTGGATCACTCCTCCATAGGCTTCTAAGGACTGAAACTTGTTCCCCGAAAAGTTATTAAAGACATCGTTAAAATAGACCAAGTGACTACAGAGAATCTTAAGTTTATCAGGCGACGAGAATACTTTTTGTGTGCAAAAAAAACAAAAATATCGACTTTATTTCAACCATTAATTTCCTTCTCTGTGGGCCTCGTCAGTTAACGTAGTGTTATAGCGTAGGGCTACGTCACACGCAGGCTCACTATTGGCCGACACTGGTCATGTGTGTATGATGCGTGTGACGTTCACCACAGAAGCGCTACGCAGTTTTACTACGTGAACTCACTCGAGGCCCACAGAGAAGGAAATGAATAGTTGAATAAAGTCGATATTTTTGTTTTTTTTGCACACAAAAAGTATTCTCGTCGCTTGATAACCTTAAGATTGAGCCACTTTAGTCACTTGAACTATTTTAACTATGCCTTTAATAACTTTTCGGGGAACAAGTTTCAGTCCCTTAGAAGCCTATGGAGGAGTGATCCAGCTCTCAGATTTAATCAAAAATATCTTAATTCGTGTTCCGAAGATGAACAAAAGTCTTACGGGGTTGGAACAACATGAGGGTGAGTAAATACTGACAGATTTTTCATTTTGGGGTGAACTATCCCTTTAAATATGTCATTTTGGTGATCAAAGATAAGTTTTAAAAGATAAAATTATTGACTACAGGGAGACTTTACATTTTTCCAGGAAAGAAAATTCTGGAGCATTAAACCCTTGTAACACTGTTACAAGAGCCAGGTAGTGGTTACTTAACAACTGGCTTGTGTGTATGACAGTAATCCTATTGCATAAGTAGTCTTTCCACTTCTATTTCTCATTGTACTGTGTTGTGTAGTTTCACATCCAGCATTGCAATTCATCTTTAAATCCTATCCAGATTCAGAGTTCAGATATAGATCATCTGAACTCAGCTTGGTTCATTTATTCATGGTTCTTTCCTCCTTCTTCCTTCAAATTCCTCAGGCTTTCTCTTTTTTTTCCCGCACTTAATAATCTGTGCATTACTTAAAAGGTGATTGAGTTTGTGACAGATTTGCTGAGAAATATTGGGAGAAATGCTTAATAATATTCGCAAACCATATTCACAAATAAGGTTAATAACAAATCTGTGGTCTCTGTCACACCATGACAAAGGATCTGACTTCTGACACAGGACTGAGCACTGAAGAAGCGTCACTTATGAAAAAGTTATCAGGCAAAACTCACTTTCTTCCCTTGTTCAAATCTATTTTCTCATTTATGCCATCATGTGGGTATTTTACACAGGGTTTACACTTTTTGCCAAAGGTCATGTAATCATATACTTTATACTGTATTTGATCAGTTAATCAATTTTGTATGTACTCCACTAAAGTATTACAAGAGACAGTTTGCTTTGTTTTATGTATAAAACCGTGAAAGACACAAAAGCCTGTCAAGTCATCTTTGCACACGTTTATATTTAACAGGCTGACAGAATAAGTTACTGTCTTTGACTTACAATAATCAAGTGACACTTAAGCTGGTATCCTATTGGACAATCAGGGTATTTATTAAAGGAATAGTTACTTAAAAATGAAAATTCTGTCATCATTTACTCATCCTCGAGCTGTTTCAAACCTGTATGAATTTCTTTCTTCTGCTGAACACAAAAGAAGATATTTTAAAGAATGTCGGTAACCAAACAGTTGATGGACCCCATTGACTTCCATAGTGTTTATTTTTCCCTAATATGGAAGTCAATGGGGTCCATCAACTGTCTGGTTACTGAGAATCTTCAAAATATCTTCCTTTGTGTTCAGCAGAAGAAATAAATTAATTCAGGCTTGAAACAACTTGAGGGTGAGTAAATGACGACAGAATGTTCCTTTTTAAGTGACCTATTCCTTCATTAAGCATCATCCTCAGGATTATAATGGATCTTGTTTCACAAATTCTATTATTCCTTCCCAGTGCATACTCTGATCTTTTCTTTGATATTACACTGAGTGCTTCCGAAGTGTTTAATAACTCTGTTGCTCTCATTTCTAGAGGAGGAGTTGCACCCAGAGTTCATCACGTTTCTCTATCAGCTGATTGAAGGTGCAGCCGCCAGGAGCTACGGGCTAAATGTAGCACATCTGGCTGAAATCCCAGAGTCCATCCTCAGGACCGCTGCATTCAAGTCTAAAGAGTTGGAGGCTCTCGTGAACAGCCGGAGGTACGTGGGCTGATTTGTTACACAATGGAAAAAGAACACTGTAGTAGATTTGGATTGTGGAGGAGCTTCCTTCAGAACAAATATTTAGACTGTTCAGGGAAAGAACTGATCTGAAAATCTGAAACGGTTACAAAGTGTTATAAGGATTAAGTTTCCATTTCCAAAAGTAGTAGATTCATATGTATTCAAATGATGCATTTGATCATAGAAATGGAATTCAGTATTAAAAAGTACATGTCCTTGCATCCTTCTGCTGGTAAAATCTGTTATTAAAGTCAGCTGCTTTGCATAGATTATTTTCACATACAGCACATAAACCAGTTTGTCCAGTCACATGTATTTTCTATTAACACTTGCAATAAATTTGAGGAGGAAGTAAATAGATAAATGTCTCCCTATGATTTAAAATGTTAATATTTATAATCAGTTATCTATAATGCATTTAAATTTACACCAGCAACTAAAACAGAAATGTCTTGATTGATTTGGCTACATTATTAAAAATATTGACTCAGTGAAGATGCTGTTTATACCTTTTTGTAACTGTGTGATGTAACATGATATTATCTCCTTCTCTTTTTACAAACATAGGAATATGGTGAGACTGTTATCTGATGCCTGGAGTATCAACAACAAGGAAACATTGCTGAATTGGAAAAAGTGTAGGCCCTAATATCAGCATGATAGGTTTTTCCCATAGGATGATGGTTGCAAAAACCCCTCAAATAACAAACACTGAATATCATGGATTTCATCATGTGTTTTACCTTAAAACAGTAGATCTTACACCTTCAAACACTTATATCCAGGTGCTTTGACCAGAAGATTTCTCAATATATTTGTGACTGTATAGAAAAGAAAAAAGACATGTTGATGTTTCTAAGATTGTTAGTGTAATGTGGTATTTACATTGATTAAACTGGACATCAAATTGTGGAAATTGTGGTGCTCATTCTCTTTAAAGGGATAGTTTCACCCAAAACTGAAAATCCTGTCATTATGTACGACTTTAAGTCACAAGATATTTTGATATTTTAAAGAATGTTTGTAAAGTCAAAAAGATTTGAAATGACAAGAGGGTAAGTAATTGATATGACACTTTTCATATATGGGTGAACAATCCCTTTAAGTTTCCTCTGTAATATCATCGTCCTCTAAAGGTGAATAATACATCGGAACTGGTGAATGAACGTCTGAGGTGAATGATAATCAGTCTTCATGAAAGCTAAAGCAGTCAGAGAACATAAAACCCTCCTGCATCTTCCTCACATACTCACATTAGCATTGCTTTGAAGTCCCCAGGTTTGCTTTAATAATGTTATTTTAAATGTCATTTCAAATTAAGAATGTTAGATATGCCGCACTTTATAAAGTAAACTGAATTAATTGCATTTTAACATTGATTTGGATCAGTTTCTGTCTTTATGGCAAAAATGCGGTATATCGGTTATCACAACCATCTTAACTCATTATATATGTCACTTTAGCATCCAAAAAGGTGAAAAAAGGCAAATAAAGGAAAGGAAAATTATACTGATGTCACTTGCATGTACATATAAGTTGGTGTTTTTCTGTCCTGGTCCTGAAGTACCCCTGCACTGACCCTTATCTGACCAGTTCAGAGCTTCATCCAAATCCCTGTACTTATGAAGTGAATGGGATGAAGAGCAAACCTTTTCAATTTGATAACTCATGTGTGACAAGGGACACGTTCAAAATGCGCAGTGCTGGGATCCTCCAGGACAAAGATTGAGAACCAGAACCCCTATTGTAAGAATTTGTTTAAAGACACTATGAAATCAAAATGTAAAATTCTTGGTTTTTTTATAATATTTCAGTATTATTTTGATATTTGATTTGCAGCTGCTGCTTTCACGGGATTGTAAATGCAATGCAAGGTTTTGTTCATTTACATTTATTCATTTTTAGCATTTAGTCATTTTTTTGTAATAAACAATTTAAGTGGGCTATTTAATGTGTTATGTATATGTTAAATTATGCTTTTTAAAACGTACTCGCAGAGGGTGACGTCATAATGTGTGTGCGTAGAAACCGCCTGAGCGCAGCCACTCTACTTGAGCGCAAGTCCACCGTCAGTGTTGTGTTAGGTAGGCACTAGGCACGTGTTTTTTATTTATTTATATTTCGTGTCATTGTCCAGGCTCTTTTATTGTATATGACACTGTAAATAACCCTTTTATTTATTTAAAGGCTTTCTTTATGTCCTGTAGACCAGTCCGTTGCATTACGATTAAAAGCAGTATCAATAATGTCAAAAATGTGATGTGCAGTCAAATGTCCAGGTGTGTGTGTGTGTGTGCTGTTTAAACGAGTGTTCTCATCGATATGCTTGTTGTGATTCGGGAGTTTTGACGAGTTTAATAGACTTGATATTGTTGCTAATTATGTTGCTTGTTGGCACTTGATCAGTTGTGTCTAAATCCAATTGTTTTTCTCTGTACATTGACAATACTGCAATCTTTCTTTCCTCACAGGTTAAAAGTTTGGGTGTCACCATGGATGGCACACTATCCTTTGAAGCTCAAATTAATAATATCACGCGGATTGCATTATTTCCACTTACGCAATATTAACCTTCTCCTTCCCTTTCTTTCAAATAATACTGCTGCAGTTCTTATTCACACACATTTCACTTCACGTATAGACTACTGTAATGCTCTTCTCACAGGTATTCCCTCCACACTGCTACATAAGCTTCAGTTAGTTCAGAATTCTGCAGCTCGTGTTCTTTCTAGAACTCTTTATACTGAGCACATTTCTCCAGTTCTTCAGCAATTGCACTGGCTTCCAGTAAAGTATGGAGATGAATTCAAAATCTTGCTACTTATAAGGCACTTCATAATCTTGCACCACAATACCTTACTCAACTTCTCCATGTTTACGCTCCTTCACATGCTCTAAGATCTTCATCTACAATTTCTCTTGTGGTACCTCGGATTCGACTTACTACCATGGGTGCCAGATCTTTTAGTTCTGCTGCCCCTCGCCAATGGAACTCTTCCCCTTGATGTTCGCAATAGCGAATGCTTGTTGACTTTTAAAACGCGTCTTAAGACATATCCTTTTATACAGGTTTTTTTATACCATGTTTTATTGAGACTTTACTGCATTTTATCTGTATATGCGACTTGTTTTTTTTTTGTGTGTGTTTTGTCTTATGCAGTGACCTGTATATTGCTTGTGAGGTGACCTTGGGTGTTATGAAAGGCGCCATTAAATAAAATGCATTATTATTAATAGAAGGTGGTGACAAAGTGTGAAAAACATCTTCAACCCCTGCATGCCGCTGCTCTGCATAAGGTCTAGCAAATCACAACAATCAAACAAGCCAATCAGTTTCTGAAGGACAAAATAAAGCTACGCCCTACTTTTTTTTTCTTGTTCAGGAAGTCATATCACTCAAATATAAGTCATAGCAGGGAAGACTATCGCAACTTCTGTTTCATGCTGACTTTAACGTGCGATCAAATGTACACCGTGTCTACACCAGACACAAGCAATTTTTAATGCTGCTTCTAGTTATTACCGTATTGTTCCGAATATAAGACAATGATTTTTAGAAATACATCTGAAAAAACGGGTTTGTCTTATATTTAGAGTCTAGACTTGTGCCAATAATACACCCACAACAATAGGTACGTGTAAAACAAGTGTGTCAAGAAATATGGTGTGTCGGAGTGTAAATTTAGAAGATCGTGAGTGCAAAAAAATGCAAACAGTCAAAGAAAAGCTTACTATCTAAGAGCCACGTGGCTGTCATGTTTGTGTTCCTCGGTGACTGGACCAAACTTCTCCCGTACGTGAATTTAAAATGTAAGATGGTACCCAGATTTCAAAACTAAAATAAGATCACACTTCTACTGTTAATGGAATTTTGAAATGGTTTATAATCATTTTAGAATAAAAGCATTTTCTTTAATGGTAAATCTTGAAAAGGGCGAAGGGGGATCATCTTATATTCAGAACAATACAGTATACCTCAATAATTAATTTTTTAAAAAATAAAAAAGAATTGTGAAGGACACTGAAATATGACATGTTCCCATGGACTAAATGTGAATTGTAGCTTTTATTTTATTTTACTGCAACTTGATCTACCATTAAAAGACTTAATTGGCCCTGTCAGGTGCCTGCGCGTAGCCCCGCCCCATCATTCAAATCTGAATCGCCCCGCCCCCTCATTAATATCGGCGAGTCGTTCCTTCCGCGCTTTCCATCCGCCCACTCATTAAAACCTGTGCTCAGCCTCAAGGGAAAGTGAATCTCAACGAGAGAGAGAGAGAGAGGGGAGCGCTGTCTCTTTAAGAGGATGCCAAAGCCGATTACATCTGAGCTCAACAGTGATTCTCTCACCGTCTGTCCACTACTACTACTTATTTTGCTGTACTACATGAGCTGAACTCGTTGACTGACAGTGTTGTTCGTCGGGGTTCAAACTTTTCTTCAGGCCAATATGGATTGGGCTCCGAACTCGTTTGGATGAGTCGCGTATGAGCAGTGCGCGCTTCAGCTCGGCAACTTTCCCGTGCGCATTTCTCCAAACATCCTTGGTGGAAAGTTAAAATCACATGGGATATGGTGACAAACAAGTGAACACACATTAAACCAAGACGGAAAATGCAGAAGAGTGTTCGATACAATGAGGGACACGCTCTGTATCTCTCCGTTATCGCGCGTAAAGAGGGCACCAAGCGAGGCTATCTCAGCAAGAAGACCACAGAAAACAGCAAATGGCACGAGAAGTTTTTTGCACTTTATCAGAATGTTTTATTTTACTTCGACACCGACCAGAGCGCTCGACCATCAGGGATTTATCTTCTGGAAGGATGCACATGTGAACGAGTCCCTGCGCCTAAGGTGTCCACGGTTGGCAAAGACACACTTGACAAGCTGGTGAGTTTCTTCAATATATAAAAACGAATTTTGAGTGTTTCGGGAGACTTGCCACTCTTAAGGTTTGAACTCACCCAAAGGAAGGCAAAACAAACGGATGGTTGTCTTACATAAAAGTATATACGTTACATCTGCATTTTCAACGTTTCTTTAAAGACAAAAGTTTAATCACAAGTTTGTCGGAGTGAATATAAGTCGTGTTCCTGATGAGGTAACCATAGCAACATTACGCTGCTTTAGATCTTTCAGTTAGGATTTGTATCAGTATACAATACAATACATAATCATTTATTATATATCTATATCGCCCAATCTAAAAAACGATATTGTGTTGCGTAAAGGTATTTTAGATGTTGACGCAGCTAACTGAGTGTCCAAAATACGTTTTTGGTTGCGCGTGAGGAACCTCCACAAATCGCGTCCTAAAATGACAGACTGAAATAGCTACCTTTTAAAAACCGTAACCACTAAAGTAATTTAACAATTTTCACATTAAATATATATATATATATATATATATATATATATATATATATATATATATATATATATTAAAAAAGTAAAGAATACTGGAAATAAAAGGGAATACGTTACCCTTTATGCTTTTTATATTTTTAGTAAATCTCCGTTGGAATTATCACAGACGCAATGTTCAACTTGAACATATAGCTATTAGACTATTATTTCTGATCATATAATAATCAAAATGTCGACAATATCTAGCAAATATCTAACATGTAGTTACAATATAATGTATTTGTAATAAATTATTTATTTTCCATGTGAAAACCTGTTGCATTGAACACCCCAAGTCCTCTTTTGAATAGGATTCGAGCAGAAACGTGACCATGATGTTATGCATTAAATGAATGAGATCATCACATCCAGAGAACCCCTATAAAATCTATGATGTCTCGTGATGTCTTTAGTAGCATGTGACAGGTAATATTTGATTTCACATGAGGTTCTTCTGGCAAAGAAATGTGGATGAAACCAGAAATGTTCACCTTCTTCTCATATAATGCAGTGGTCTGCTGGTATCATTAAAAAAAAAAGTCAAATAGGTGGCCACTGATGTCATAAATTGATGTCAGTTAGAGCTTTAGAGGCTCCACATTCAACAGGTGCAGACTGGAACCTTTTCACAGAAAAAAAATAATGATTCAAGATGTGTCAGAAAGTAACACAAGTAATGCCTAATATGGGAATTATCCAAGCGCATCTTTCGGTTAGCACTTTCATCTGCTGATCAATCTCTCACAGGCACAAATTTGCAGTTGCATTCATATAATCACTTGCAAAATGAAAGGTAATTTCACCCCATTTTTCCAGTCATAATTTATGTGAACACTGGTGTAGATCTCTGCTGCCATAGAAAATAGTGAGGTCTGAATTAGATAATTTGACATGAGATTAATCTGACTAAAAACACATTTTCTGATTTTACTCTAAAATGGAAACCTCTACACGAACAGTCTTGTGTAAAAGTTGAATCTTTTGAAATCCAAGTGAGAGTTTTGTGTCTGTTATTCTAGTTTTTAACTTAAGTCATTGGTAGTCCAAACGTTGACCAAATTCACTTCTTAAATATGGATGTTTTGCTGGCACAGGTCTCCCCATAGCGATTTAAATGTTGTGTACAAAAAAGATATTACATCAGATTTGTCGTGGATGTAGAAAGATGGTTTTGCAGCCAGATTGTGCAGCTAAACCTTGAGCTTTGTGAAAAACATGCTTTGTGGCTATGACGTAAGTAAAGACTATTGGCTTTTTTTTTTAAGGGATAAACCATTTGAGATGTCAAGGTAAGTTCACATGTCCTTAGATTGTGTCCAGTCTTTTCAGGAGCAATTGATTTAATTATGAACTTGTAATTTAAACGTTTTGGACTGAATCAGATGTTTGTGTTTCAATTAACCATCTAACTCTGCTAAACTGCTGATGAGTTAATATAATTATTATCGATTTCATGTTGCAGTTGCCAAAGATTCATGTACATTTAAGATAAAGATTCTTTATTGGCACGGCATGTTTGGTTCCATGAAGAACATTTAACATCCATATAACCATTGTATAAAATGTTCTTTATAGGGGAAAAAGGTTCTTTACATTGTTTTAAACGTTCTTTAAACAACAACAAAAAAATGGTTCTTTCATGAACTGATCACTAAAAGGTTCTTTAGAGAACCCCAAAATGGTTCTTCCATGGCATTGCTGTAAAAAAACAACAAAAAAAAACAACTTCATTTGTGTAATCGTGTCTTTAGTTTTGTTTCCTTTGCCTGTTAATGCTGCTGAACTTTGATTTATCAACATTATGATATCTCATGTTAGCTTACAAAATACCAGCGGTAGCCTACTAAAAGCATTTTAGATTTTATATACTTTTTAGACACTTTTATGCATATATAACTGGAAAAAAAGATTTGTGAAGTATCAGCAGTCGTGTATCGCTTTGAATATTACACCTGTTCAAACAGAAATGAGATGACTTTTAATCTACATATGTTATGTAGGCCTAGTTCTCTCACAATGTGAATGTAGTTGATAGAGTGCATGTTTGTAGCTTATATCAACTCTTTCCTTTGTGAGAACACGATTAGAAATCCTCTCTCAATCACACACCCACAGACTCCCACACGGCTGAATATAAGTATGCACATTCTCTCCCACAGACAACTAAAAGACACAAAGGAATAAATGTGGGCTAGTCTATAAAGAGTACAGACAGGTGTAGAAGCCGTCGATAGGGATACTGAAACTCCTTTGGGGAGAAAAAACCCCAGTGGAATAGAAATGTAATCCAACTAAAAACATTTACAAATAAATGTTTTCAGCTCTGCCATAACTGATGATCAAACTGCATTTCTCACTAGTTAAGAAAATAGAAAGTACTTTTTTTGATGAGCAAAGAATACAGATTTTATAGAAATGTGTAGGCAGAGATTTCAAGCTGCTTATGTGAAACATAAAGCCAACACTAATGTCTCCATAGTCAATGAAAACCTTCCTGTGCCTGACTGATTTTATTTGTTTATGAAGTCCAAAACTCTTTTTATAATGCCAGATTTCTGAGGACTGGGCATTTGCAGAAAATATAGTAAATAAGGCAAATAGACGCCCTTAAACTCATAAAGGCCATGGAACAATCAGACAACAGCATGCTGTGATTTTGGGTCTTTTGTTTTTACGAGACCTTTTGTATGAACTGCCTTTATGAAGGATTAATTACATCAACACAGAAACTATATGAGACAATAAAACACTTCTGAGGCTCATGAAGTGCTTAGAAACAGACATAAATTATAAATACTGTTTTCCTACTAATGTCGTGTCCTGGATCAATATCATAATCTTTTCATTTCTAAATAAATAATCACCTTAGAGCGACAACAAACACTGTTTGTAAGTAGGATATTGTATGAGGGAAGCTGATTTTTGTTGCGTTAAAGCTGAATGTAGTTGATTCATTTTACTGATGTTTTCAGAATGAAATTACTTTGTGCGTAGCATTACAACAAAATGCTGTTACAGTGGTAACTCTATGATGGTCACATGCACCTTAATTGCTGATAATACCAATTATTCATTGTTATATTTAATACACACAACAATACTCATTGATTTTCCTTGGACTTTATGCATAGTTAATAACAATCATAATCTTATGAGCTGACAGTTTGATGAATGAGGGGCAAAGAGATGCATCTGTGTGTACATTTCAGAAGATACTCGGGTAATAAGCCTAACTTTAAGGTACAGATGGAAGGATGACAAAGGAATAATGCAAGTTTCTTGTGAGCAAAAGGAGGATTTTTGCTTTGTTTCTTTTGCTTGGGTTCTATTTGTACCTTTAGCCAAAGTAATGAGATTAAGTGTCAAGATGTGCACTATTAAAAGGGTTAGTTCAGCCCAAAATGACTATTTGTTCATTCATTTACAGGTTCTTTGTTGGCGTCTGTGGTTTCAGACAGGACCTTACACGTCCGAGCCTTTCCATTGCACAAAATATTCTTTATAGTGGAAAAGGGTTATTCAGATTATTAAAATGTTCTTCACACACAAACAATAAAAAAAAAGTTCATTAAAAGGTTCTTTGGGGAAACCAAAATGGTTCTTCTATGGCAGTACCGCACCTTTGGAAACTTTTATTTTTTTAAAGAGTGCAGGGGCTGTCAAGTAAGAAGACAAAATTGTGAGTGAATAATTGCTTACCTTTTAATTAGTTCTGTACAGCTATTTCTGTTGTTACAGATATGTAAAGCTATTTTTTGTGGCTTCAGAAGGCTTAGAATAGAACACATCTGGGGCCATTTGTACAAACAGCTTAGTCTTAAATGTTAGTCATATATATATATATATATATATATATATTTTTTTTTTCAAGTCTAACTTTTTCAAGTCCGTAGTGACATGAAAAGGTAGATTAGTCTAATTTGAATTGGAAAAGTAAGACTGTACCTCCTAACTAACTGCTAGTTGGTCAAACTAGATCTCAAGTCTTAACATTTTACTTTTTGTCCTTTTTGACCGCCACAGTCCCCGTTTTCATTCAGGATCGACACTGTTATTTTATGTTACACAGAAATCAGCCTGTCATGCAGGTAACTGAATTTTCATTTTCGTGTGAACTGTCCATTTAATTGTTTTCTTTTGTCTTCTTTTTCTGGTAAGATTGATATAGTGTAGTCTGCACCGATATCATACTTTTTGAAGAAAATGTTCTATAATAGATGCTTAAAGGGTTCTGTCAGGCGCTTCTTATAGAAGTTTCGGGGGTTCTCAATCATGTGATCATAAAAGTTTTAATTAACTTTGTTTTAATTAAATTTTTATTTTGATTACATTTTATGAATTAAACAGCTCATAAACATATTTATCTCAAAAAAAATGTGGAATAACCTGTTAAACATGAAAGTATTTTTTGGCATAAAGAGTTCTAAAGAGTTCATAAAAACACCTCGGACCCCAGAGGGTTAAAATTGAGTCAAGAACTCAAAATTCTATATTGAAACCCATCGGCCTGGTTTCACAGACAAGGCTAAAATTAAGCCAGGATTAAGCCTTAGTTCAATTACGACATTTAAGTACCTTTTATAAACGTGCCTTTGAAAAAAACATTACTGGTGAATCTTGAGACAACAATGGCATGCACAGACATATTTATGTCAGTGCAAGATTACTAAAGTTGCTAGTTACTAAAACAAGTTACTAAACCAGTTCAAACATGAATTTTAGTCTTGGACTAGGCTTAAACCTTGTCTGTGAAACCGGGGGATTTAATCTTTATGAGTGCTTATGAGATTTATGAAATCTAAGATTTTGGAACGAGTCATTTGACAAGTTAAACTGACTTGGGTCCCACTTAATCTTGTTTGCTTACATCTTCCGATCAAATGCTTGATCACTTGTAATTGTTACAGCCTGAGTTTCAAATAGTTGCTTCATCACTTCTTGCATGGTTACATTATATTACATTACTGATGTTTTTGAAAACATTACATCGTTCACTTTCACTTATAGATCTTATAGGTTCAGTTTGCAAACTATTGCTAAATGTTATCTGATAATTGATTAAACATGATAATTAAAAAACATTTCCCTTACGCTGGTTATTATGGAATCTTGTTTCCGCCACTCACAATTGCAAGTTTTAAAGTCAAAATTGCATGATATAAAGTCACATTTGTGTGTTATAAAGTTAGAATTGCGTGATATAAAGTCGCATTTGCGTGTTGTAAAGCCAGAGTTGCTTTATATATTCACATTTGCATGTTATAAAGTCAGAATTGCATGATATAAACTTGCAATTGCAAGTTTATCTCTCACAATTGCGAGAAAAAAAGTCAGAATTGCGAGTTTTTATCTCGTAATTAAAAAAGTCAGAATTGCTTAATTTCTTGCAATTGCGAGTTTATATCTCGCCATTGCGTGATTTTTTTTTCTCCCAAACCACTTCAGCGGAAATCCCGCCCTGCAGCTAATTCTAAAGTTTTCATTGGTCATGTCAATCACTGTACAGATTGCCTACACCCAACCCTGATCCCTAAACCTACCCGTCACTATAACCTAAACCAATGAAATCGGCTGCAGGGCGGGATTTCCGCTGAAGTGGTTTGGGAAAAAAAATCACGCCTCGCCATTATGACTTTGTTACTCGCTTGTAAACTCGCTATTACTAGTTTGTATCTCACAATCTCATGATATAAACTCACAATTGTGAGATAAAAAAAACACAATTATCTTTTACATTGTTTTATTCCGTGGCGGAAACCAGCGTCTAGGTTATTGATATTATTTTGTTGCAAGTCTTATTACAGATAATGAGAAAGATTGAAGCCACTAAGCTTGTGTCTCTAACAGCAGTGCGATCTCATTCATTATTGATCATTTTAATGAGTGTGTCCAATCTCTGTTATTGTAACGGTGCGGTTGAGACAAGGAGGAAGCAGGATCCAAATGCAGCACACTTTATTCAATAGACTCCAGATTTTACAAACTCAGATTAGGGAACAGGACTCAGGAACAGAACAACCAACATCAGCATTAAACAAAACCATCAAACTAAATCAAGAACTCACAATGACTGAACTAAAACACAGGGCTTAAATACAAGATAACAAGGGGGCGTTGTTAATCTGAAACACCTGGGGAGACTAATGGGCATAACAGGGAACTGCTGAACATGCAAAGACAGGAACAGAGACATGAATCATGACAGTTATGAATGTTGTTGATGGAGTTAGACACATAATGTGTTAGAAGTGTTTGTAAAAGGCTCATTCCAAATCGGAGCTCTACTCGCCAATAAGTTTACTTTGCATGTAATCCTTAACAGTGTCTGCGGCTCCGTTTTTCTGAAAGTAGACTTGTATGTTTACTGTGAATTGGACTGGCATAATCCGACTCAGAGACTACAACATGTAGATAATTCTTTCCAGCTGACCAAAAAAAAAAAAAGCACAGGATGAGTAGGTTTGCTCTCATAAAATGATCAGGTAAAGAGTTATATAGAAATATGAAAGAAGGGGATAGGTGCCAGTATGAAGTCAGTTTAAGCTGCTCAAACACACCAGTCTAAATCTCTGAATGTTGCTGCATTTACACAGAATATTGTACGTAGTAATAATAACTATTCATGCCATCATTCATCTTTCAAACTGCCATTAACTTTGGTATTGAGTACAGAACTAATATGGATTGAGATTTGTTATGCTGGAGGATATACTGTACATCTTGAGATTATTATTATTTTGTAAATATTTTGGATAAAATATTGAAATGAATGGTTGAAATGAAATGATTTTATTGCTGCGATTTGTTTAAATGTTTTTTTAACTACATATAAAAGACCAAATTTTTCATTTTCAGTGAGCATCTCTGATTCATGATTCATGTAAGGTGAAATGAACTGTTTTTTTGCAATATGTTTCCTTTTATAAATAAGTTATATAACTGGTTTTGGTTTTAGTTAAATCTGAAGCGGTTACATGCAAGCTCAAGGTTGTGCGTCATCACTGCAGTTCAAGTATGTGTTGCTCTCTTATAGTGAACATTAGTTTGATACAATAAAGTTCATTTAATTTGGTAAAATTGGCAGTAATGTTTTTAAGACGAATGTAGCACACACCCTAAATGCGTCAAATCAAGGTGTTTTGCATCTTTATTAATAGACACCTGATATTCTTTTGTTTTTCCAATTAGGGGAAATACATACATAAGGAAATCCCACATTATTCCCTGCAGATCATTGGATGGATGTGTTGCACTGCAGTTCACACCATGACCTGTTTTATTGTTTTAATGGTTCTGTTCGGGCCCAGATAGTGCACAATAAAACATTTTTATAGCATGAGCTGATATAATAAACACAACTGAGATAATGGGTCAGCGATCATACTTTCTAAAATGGAAAATGTTGGAGTGGAAAAATAAGCAGGTGTTTCTGATATAGCTGATATTGTGCTCTATAATTTGCAAGGAAGGACAGAATGTCTTTTCATTATTTTTAAAATTTTGTCCCAGCTTGATTTGTCCAGACTCTTGTTGACTTACCAAACCAATCAACAGTATATGATTCTTCTTTCTGGTAAATGACATATTATTTATTTAAAAACAAAACAAAAAACACAAAAACAAAAGATTTACACTAGTAACAATAAATTATATTTTATTATATGATATGATTAATATCATATTTTAAATTGCTTGGTTTCAATATAAAGATGGTGATTATCTCAAAGGTGGACATCCAACATAATATGTGATATTTACCATCTGAATCTAACATGTCATGTCAACAAAAGGAAAAGTCAGCTGACTGTTTATTATAATGTTAATTATTGTACCCTTTGTTCCGACAGCAGGGGCGTTTTGTCCCAAATATCATACTTTTACATATTCTTCCGTTATTGAACAGAAAGCAAAAATATATTCATTAACTGTAACGCATTTCATTTGCTACTTAAATCTAACATTTTTAAAAAACATAAAATATTAGATCAAATAAGCACAGAATCAACTTTGCGCTGCTGCTGCGTCAAGGATCAGCCAAATTTCCACGTGCATCTTGAAAAGGAAAGTGCTGCGGCAAGTTTTTGTGCCATCTAGTGGTTTAGAGGAAAATAAATTCAAATGCGCCTTTTACCCCGTTGCGCCTTTAGCCATTTGATTCAAGACTGCAATGTGTTGATAAAAATAGCTCTTCCTAGTAAATAAGAAAAGAAAAAACTATTTCATGCATTATTTGTGTGTATTTGTGAATGTTTAGAGTATTGCCGTTAGCTTAGCCACATGCTAACACCAGACTCTGGAAAAACCTGTGTACTTCACATGAGAGTGTTATTTGTGTCTAAGTGATCATTTCTGCAGTGTAGACCGTTTCAATTCAGTCACCTCTGAGGTTTCTGTGAGGTTACAGTGCTGTCTTAAAAGTTAGCTGCCTAACTATAGATGCTTCAATAGGTTTTGAAACCGAGCTAGCTTGAATACCTGTAAACCAGTGTTCCCTACAAAACAATCTAAATGCCAAACCACCTAATATTGATCTACTGATGCTGAGCCATGGCCATTGCAGTCATGATGATATTAGATTACAAATTTGCTCTCTTGACTGCAGTTATTATTAATAATATTAAAGAATCACTGCTGGCTGTCTCATTACCGTTCACACCCGAATGGGAATTATGTCATCCTGCTGTTCCCATCAGCCACTGGGATAAGCACAGCTGGACATGATGTTGATACAGCATCATAATAAGCATAATGCCTCTGCAAAATACAAAGTGGTTTTTATCAAGTATCCTTGTATTATATGGTAAACATTTCTAACTGTGAACAAATAGATACAACATTGATTTCAAGAAAGTCTCAGGAAGAGGGTAAATGTTGTTCTCAAAAATAAAAGTAAGAGAACGGGCGGACTGTCGCTTGTCTGGCTGCTTTGATGCTGACACTTAACATCAGACAGGTGACAATACATAGGGCAGCATTTCTTTTTAATTTGCAACACATTTCAATATATCTATATGTGCAGCAGCTATTATTGAACATCTGTTAATTATTCATATTAAGAGGCTATTTCCAGGTCCATGACCACCAATCCTTTTCTTCCTCAGCATCTTGTGTAAGCTCATCCATCTTCACACAAAAGCAGATGATCTCAAATTCATACACTTTTAATGTATGAAATTCATCACGCCCCATGACAGTTCCAACACTACGGCGCCTCGAGAATTATTGTTACCATTACCATCATCATCGGAAGACCGAGATCAGACACAATGTGAATCTTTTCCAATTATACTGATGTGTTTCAGCATTAAATTACAGTATTTTCTCAGTGAAATGTATTTCGTCCCTGTGTTCCTCATTATAAAGCGTCCTGTGAGGAAATCTTTTAGCTCAAAATGTTATATTTTTCACTAGATTAAAAGGGAGAGATGGGAAAACTTATTCCCCAGTTTAGCTTTGATTATTGGCTTCAGAAATGAGATCTAGATGGGAAGCTATAAAATGACAGGTCCCCCCTGTTTCAGGATGTGAAGCATGCTGTTTTGTTGCTTTGTGTTATTGCGGTTCTGTTTTAATTCAGTGTTTTTTTTTCTTTTCGTTAAGAGCAATTTTTTAAAGAAATGTAAGGTTGGCACTGGTCATGTGGCAGTGCTTTCAGGATGACATCTAATGTCTTAATTGTGAAAGCTTTCCACCATGAAATAAAAAATAGAAAAAGGTAATTGTAACTATTTATCTCACAATTCGAACTTTATAACTTGCAATTGAGTGTTTATATCCAACATGATCTCGAGAATTCGAGTTCAAAAAAGTTTTTTTAAATGTAATGTGTGGCTCCACCACACTTACATTAAATAGACGTACATAGAGAATTAAACACAATATTGATGTATAAGCACTCAAATTTAAATTATTTATGTATGAACAACTTTACTGAAGTACATGTGTACTAATGTGTACGAATTCTTATGAACATTTAAAATCGTGGCATTAATGAATGTGGAATTGTATTGTATTCAGTGGTCTTATCAATGACATTTTCAGTCGCATTTCAGTCGCATACAGTTTACTCATTTCCTTTATATGAAATTGTAACATTTTTCTCTGTTCTGTGACTTTTGCTGCAAACTTGTTTCGATTACATAATATTAAACAAGACTACACTTTAAAACTTTAAAATGAATAACATTTCTTTAATTGTTTAAACCATTGATAATCATGTAATACTTTGTTTGCCGTGGGACAGAAAAACAGTTTTTAAGTCTATATTGACAGTTTTCTCAATATAGTCCTATGCTGTAACTGACAATAGAGCCATAAAATACACCAAAAATGGGACATAAATTCACAAAAGTAATGGATTTTATTTGTGCGCTGTAATCCAAATCTTTAGAATCCATAAGATTGTGAACTGTATAAAAAATGACATGATCAATAAGTTATAACAACATCCTATAAGTTTTTTGGGATAACCTTAATAACTTGCTTTCCAAGAGAACTGAAATGAGCTGGATGATGACATCACTCTTTTCATTCCAGAGCTGCTTTATGAATTGAACTCATTCCATAATTGATGAACTTTACACAGTTAACGAAACAAACTAAATCAACACTAAAATAAAAATCTTTTATTGTAAAGCTGCTTTGTATAAATAAAGGTTAAAAACAGAAATTACACACTTCTCCTTTAAGGAAATGTGGTAACACTTTACTTGAAGGGGTGTGCATAAGACTGACATGACACCGTCATAATCATGACATGAGACATGTCATGAATATGAAGGAGGTCTTCTGCATGTTTATGACAACTGTCATTAAGTGTAATTCGCTCAATTATGACATTTTTAATGCAAATATGACATTGTGTGAAATGTCTTTATGACAACTTTGACATTACCAAGACAACACAACCTGTCATAAATATGTCATAAACATGACGTAGCAGATGCATTATCAAACTTAAGAAACCACTTAGCTTTATGGGTTAACATTTCATTAAACTGTCATGTGGTTGGTTTTGACATTGGCTGTCATGAAGCCATTATGACATTTTAATGACAAATTACATTTGTACCACTGTAGTTGAGGTCAAGGAAAACATTCATGACAGTTATAATGGCCTCATGACAGCCAATGTCAAAACCAACCACATGAAAGTTTAATGAAATGTTAACCCATAAAGCTAAGTGGTTTCTTAAGTTTGATAATTAATCTGCTGTGTCATGTTTATGCCAATTCATGTTGTCTTGGTAATGTCAAGTTGTCATGACAAAGACACTGACAAGTTATAATGTATTGGTTTATGTCAAGTTGTCATAACAAAGACATGTTTGCATTAAAAATGTCATAATTGAGTGAATGACACTTAATGACAGTTGTCATAAACATGCATAAGACCTCCTTTGTGACATCTGCCATGTCATGATTATGAAGGTGTCATGTCAGTCTTATGCACACCCCTTCAAGTAAAATGTTACCGGAAATGTTTTTGCTTGTAATATTTGTGCGAGTGAGAACAAATCAATCCAATCCACACATTCTCCCACACAATCAACGCTCAACAGTTATAACACTTACTCTCAAGGTTCATGGACAAAGGAAAAAGGTTCATGAATACTTCCAAAACCAATCACTGCCAAGTGTTTTATTTTACATATATTTTTAAAAGACACTCTGAAATTTAGATGAGGCTCTGTGTGCACAAAGGGTGCAAAAAAGTTTGTCATGGTGGAAAATGTTATGGTGGAAAAATATTCACATATGTGAATATAATATTAGTCCATAACAGTTATTTACGACATGGCTATTTTCCAAAAATATTTATTTAGCAGTCGTTATACAAAAATATTAGACCACAGAATGATTGACAAGTCAGAATCAACTGTGACTGACCAATCACTTTGTTAACATTTTAAATAGTTTCCTTGTTTGCAATAAAAAGACCTAGCAACTTGTTTTTAATTTAATTATTACTCCATTATAATTTTTTTTATACTCTTGGTAAAAAAATAATTGGGTTGTAAGATGCACAAACAGAGAATGACACTCAATGACACACAAATTTAGAAATTGGGATGAAATAATAAAAAACATTTGCAATAATGACCAAAATAACCAAAAAGAGGATGGCAAAAGGCACATCTCTACAACACAAATAGCATGATAGAGATGAGAAATTTGGGAAATGTGAATAATTTTTTATGGTTATTGCAAAAATAAATTAATGAAACAATTGACTGGCCTTCAATAATTTAAAGTAAATTTGCAATTGAATTGCGCAGTAAATATTATTGACTGATAATGGCTCTAAAGAATGAGCAAACAAGTTTTTTAGAAGCTAGAGAAAGGGGAACAATTTATAATTAAAATGATAGAATTGAAAGGATTCTTGTGTGGTGCACCCTGCAGAAAATAACAGCTTACTCCAGCCTAAGGTGTTTTTCTGCACAGTACATGAGAGAGGTGGAGTGACAGCAATTTCTCCTCTTGCTGAAAGTGTTTTGTAATTACTCCACTCCAGCTCCACTCTGGGTTTTCCATTTCCCCCTATCTTCGATTGCCCGGAACAGTGTAAAGTTTATCTTAATCATTTGTTGTTGTTTTTCTATGTCACGAATAAAATTTCACATATTTTAAGCCGTTTAAATACTGTTATTGACACAAAAAAACAACCCAAAAAACAGTATTTTGGAGAAACGTTTCACGCTTATTAAAACATATTAGCCTTTTAATATATGTTACCCTTGTGATGTAATATCAGAGAAAAAACACAGACTCTCCAGTTTTTCGATCGACGAATGAGTTACAACTCTCATCACCCAACATCTGTGCATTTTTATGCACAGATTCGGACAGGACTAACATCTCTGTGTTAATTACAGAGATGGGAGTGTGTGTTTCTAGACGTGGGCATTATAAAAGGTCATATGATGGTTGTTCGCATCACGTATGACATATTTAAATGAATTTTTATTTTATTTAATATATTATAAAAACCTTATTTAAGTAAATTTCACATGCGTTTGAGTTTCTGATGAGTGGCTGCTTATAAAGCCATGTAACTGAGCAGAAAAATCTATTCATATCTTACGCGATGCTATTAAAATGGCCAGTCTTAGAAGTTTATTTGGCCATTTGACTTTCATCAGATAACGTCCATATTGAAAGGCGCAACATGCAGCAGATTAGTGTGCAAATTGCAGGTCAGGTTAGTCAAAAACACATGAGAATTATTGGGATCAGCAATCAAAGGCTATCGGATTCGAACGGGATTGGATTTCTCAGACGACCACCGAGTAGTCAATTTACTCTGGAATTGTTACAGAGTTTGTGTGAGGAAAAAGAGAAAGTTGGCAGATTCAGATGGAATTAAAATCTCAAGTATGTCTGCGAAACACAAATTTCTCCAACCTCCTCTGGGAAAGCAAGTCCTGTCCGAATAGGGCTCAAGTGAAATCAAGCTTTGCTTTCACTACGCACCTCTCGCATACTTGATTTGCTAGTCTTAGCTGGTCTAGGCTGGTTTAGCTGATCTGCAAGTTAGTCTCCCAGCTGTCAAATAGCCAAAACCCCTCTAAGACCAACATAAAAGACCAGCCAAACCAGCATGGCCAGGCCAAATACCAGTTTTCCTTAGGCTGGTTTAAGCTGTTGCTATGCCATTTCTTCAAAACTCCAGAATATTATTGAGAGTCCACTTTATTCTCTGTGGTTAATATGTGGTGCATGTCTTGAAATAACAGAGGTGCTATATTACAATAGATTCCATAAAAACTTTCCATAACAAGTGCAGAAATAGTGCACTTTCATCCTGAGGAAAAAGCAGGGCCCACTCCATTTGTTTTAATGGCATCCGCCCGTCACAAACAAACCACAAAGGTGTATTGTGACAACAGCAAATATTGCTTTGTGATTGATTGTTTTATATCTGGCTGTAGCTGCAAAGAGAACTACAGACGCAGAGCCAAACTGCATGATTGTAAACAGTATCAGTAAGCACCCAGCAGGAGTGAGAGCAGAAAGCGTCATCTATTTCATCCAGACGGCGAACATCAACACTTTTCCTGAAACACCAACAGCAAAGCTGACAACTCCATCTCTTCTCCGTTCGCCCAATGAGAGAAATGCATAAAACAAACAAGTGCTGCAAATTGAGACAAATATTCGCCCTTCTTAAACTACCAAGGGTGGTCTTCCAGCCCGGATAGGCTCAAGCTGCTCTGTTTTTGCTGGTTTTATGAGAGTTTTGAGTGGGAAAACCAACTGGCTGACATGGTAAAACAGTTTTAACCAGATCAAACCAGCAAAAATCCTCCTTTTTTCATCATAGTATATTGTCATTTACTGTGCTGAGATCACTGCAAATATTATTTGCAAACAGCTGAGCCAAACACATTTTCTAACTAACTGCTTTCAGTGTAATAGATGAGGAGGTTAAAATGAAGATTGGCAAGGCGCTGAACGAATAAAACGATGGGAATGAATGCAGTGCAAAAAGCATTATTGAACGCTGCTCTTGCGCAGAGCACTGGGTTGTCATGGAAACAGGATTTGTTATGTGAAGTGACGGTTTAAAAATATGCTTGACACTTGTTAAGAAATGTTATGCAAGAGGTTCTGTCTCTCTCACCCACCCGCTCTGTGTATCCCTTCTGGCTTGGCAGATTGCCAGAGCAAATTACTATTGCGGATATATGCAGAGATGAATTTGTGTATTGGTGGAGTGTTTGGTGACTAGATTTAGAGGTGTTGGGCTGAACCTTTACCCCTGCTCACCTGGCCTGTTGGTTTGTGTTGGCCTTGGGCACTAATGCGGTGACATTGTCTGTGAGTCGAACAAGAGGATGCTAAAGCTACGTCCCAATTCAGAGGCTGCATCCTTTCAAAGAATTAATTCTTCACAGCGGCTCGATGAAGGCTGGTCTCAATAGAGTGCAACAATAGAGTCCACTTTTTCAGCGGTGTTGCTTCCGTAAATACTTTTTCTCCCATAGGGGTTTCAAAAAAGTCTTCAAGCGTTATAATCTAGAAACATAGCAGCTATGTCAGCCAGCTATGGGGTGAATCATAACATTACAGACTTTGTTTTGAAGCAAAAAAGCGTTTGAAAATTGGACAAAAATACAAAGGTACAATGTGTAACGGATTTGGTAAAGGAAAGAACTGCAATCCTATGAGGCATTGCGAACAGCATTATCAAATTGAAATGTATTGTTTTTAAATTTGTATTTTTATATTTTTCCATCGGTTTTAAGTTTATTGCAAAATATCCATATGTATTAAAATATTGAAATATTTTGAGAGTATATAGGAGGACCGACTTGATTTTTGCTTGTCATGAGACTCTGATTGGTGGAATTTTCTATACAGCAAATTAGATACAAATGTTTGTTTATTTTTTTCTTGAAAGCCATTCAAATATGTCAACACATATCTTACCAATATGTAATTTTATAGATACTGTATACTCCTTATTATGCACAGAAATGGACCATGCACTGTAAAAGAAAGTTGCTGCCTTAAATTAAGTACAATCAACTTTAATATTTAAGTCATTTCAACTTCAATCACAGTAAACTGACTTAAAAAATGTGTTGAATCTTGTATAACTTATTTTGATGAGGTAAAACAATGTAAAAATCAATGTTGTCGTAACCTATTTATTATATCATTTTTTTTATGCAGTGTGGTGAACATTTAGAAAGGTTTTGAACCCTGTTTTATTTTCAAACAGTTGACTATCATTTTCAAAAAAAGTCCAGTACAAACTTTACTTCCGCTCATCAACGACACCTGTCACAGTTGCTACGTGACAAGAACAATTCTCCGTAAGCTCCATTCAACAACGCTCGGTCTGACTTTCTTGGACTTTGAAGGCATGGCCTTTGGAGTCTGCGTCCTTCGAAGGATGCAGCTTCTGAATTGGGACACAGCTTGTGTGTACCGCTTCCATGTAAGCGCTCTCCCCAGAATAGACACTCTTCATGTAATTCAGCACTTCAGGGCATGGCTTTGTGAATGCAGGGCAACAGCATTTCGAAAATGTATGATTTGTGTGAGGAAATAGGTTAGGAAGTATTTCAGTCAGACCATTACAGGGGGAAAGACCGGCATAGTGGAAGGGTCACCGGTCCATTCGCAGCTGCAATGAAATGAGCTCATGCGTGTAAAGGGGGAGAGTGCCGATGATTTAGTTTACTAGGTCAGTATCAGGTGGGCTGTTTCTCCACTCTATTTTCATTTCTTTTGTTCAAAGAGAATTTTTGGCTCTACACTCTTAGAAGAAAAGGTTCTATATAGAACCTTAAAAGGTTCTATCGGCGCTACGTATTTGGAACCCCTAAAAGGTTCTATCACTCTTAGAAAAAAGGGTTCATTGGGGTTCTATATAGACCCATAGGGTTCTTTACTCAACTCCAAAGAACCTTTTATGCTAAAAAGGTTCTATAATGATTTATTTTGCCACAAAGGTTCTTTATAGGCTATTATTCATTCATATATTACATTATTCTGCAACATTTTGTAGTTGCAATTAAATTATTGTTTATTAAACTGTAGTAACTTAATATCACATTTTAATCATGCTGATTTTTGGAGGAGAAAAACTGAAATGGCACTCTTCGTGTGATATTGATTAACTACAGAAAATTATATAAATATATAAAATTTTTAACCCCCATATCTTGAATTTTGTGATCATTCACATGCATTCATAAATACATTTTAGGGGTCTTGATGTTTGTCAATAATATGAAATATTTAATCCGGAAAGGACAAAACAAATGATAATGAATGAACCCCTAAAAGGTTCCATATAGAACCTTTTAGGGGTTCCAAATACGTAGCGCCGATAGAACCGTTTAAGGTTCTATATAGAACCTTTTCTTCTAAGAGTGTATATGTAATAACACAGTCTTTTTTTTTGCAAAGTTATGGTTTGGCCTTACATCTAAGCAGAATGTTATCTAAACTTATCTTTGAGTGCAATGACATGCAACCTTACTCTCGTTATGTTTAATAACCAAACAACATTTAGTTCATGCAAACATCCTAAATTCTTTTGTTGTTAAAGTTCAATATGGTTTAAGCAAAACCCGATCAACACACTCTAAAAAATGCTGGGTTGTTTCAACCCAACTTTGGGTTAAATATGGACAAACCCACCCATTTGTTGAAGTTCTGTTACATTTTTTAATTACATTTTTAACCCAACATTTGGTTTTGTCCATATTTGACCTAAAATTGAGTTAAAACAACCCACCATTTTTTAGAGTGCACAAATATTTTTAGTGGAGTAGCCAGAACTGCATGTAAAAACCACACTCCTATAATATAACTTATAAAACATAAATTCATAAACACACTAATGCTAAATAAATGGTGATGTTATCAATGTATATATGCAAAGATTATTTTTCCAGTACCTTTTATTTTCATTCTTTTCACCTTTGAAAATGACAAACCTGTGTTGCATTTATGTATCACTACTAAATATCCATTACTGTTAAATGCAAATTAAAATAATAATAACAATAATAATAATAAATAATATGCTTTTGTTTTGTCAGGCCATTTTTTCATTTACAGAAGTTTATTTAATTTCTGAAACTTCTTTTTGTGAAAAATCTGATTGCATTCTTTAGTAAATGTTAGGAGTTTGAGCAAATGACTTGCTTCCTTTTATTGCAGGATGTATCAGTACACAAGAGCCTTACAATAGACCGTTTAAAAGATGCTTCAGGGCTTATGATTGCAGAGATGTAATATTGTGTTCTGTATTAACTCTGATGTCTGTGTATTTGTTTTGACTGTGTTTTTATCTCATCCTCAACAAGGCTGCTCACAGACTCTTTAGTCTATTGCTTGGAAAAAAAGAGTTCTTCAGCTGTTTAAGATTTTGCTGTTCAGTAACACTTTACAACAAGATTTCATTTGTTTACATTAGTTAACTATATCAATCAACATGTGTCAGATGTTCTTTTTAATGGACTTTTAGTTTGTATTTCATTGATTCTCTGTGTTCTGTTCCTGCTTCCTTAACTCCTTTTTTGCTTTTCTGTTTGCCATTGGTTACTGATTATGCCCTAGTTTGTTGTCAGGGTTTCTGGTTATTGGAAGTTATCAGAGTTGGGTAAACTTCAATAGTGGTGAATGGAAACTACAACAAATATCATTTTTGCAATCCCATTTGCCCCCCATAGGAAAAGAAAACTTCCACATTAGTGTTACTGTTACTTTTCAAAAGAGGAAAACTATAGAGAGATTGATTACATTGGTCAGAGGAGAGAAAGATACTGTCACTCACTCCCTCAACTGTCGTATTAGAAACATTCACACAGCAGCGTTAACTAGTTTTCTGAAAATTAATGCAAAGGTATAAGAAAACACCAACGATAGTGTTATAAATGTACTTTAAAAAAATGAACATAAAAGGAAAAAGTAGATTTATGATGTCAATACCTGTGGAAATGCCTCATTAGGGTCTGTGAAAAGGGTCCATGAGTACATTTAGATATTTAAGTAAGTTCTGCTATAGGTTTATCAATAGTTTACAAAGCTATCTCGGTTTTGAGTATATTGAGAAATCATAATAATACCTGGTGGTGATTTTATCCTTCTGTTTACATGCAACTTAAACGCCAAGAGAGGAGTGCAGGAGGACATCCAGTCAGCCTGGGAGACTGTAAATAGATAGAGGGAGGGTTACATAAGGCATTTCATGCCTGTCTGTACTAGAAGCACTGAACACTTAATCCCTTGAACTTGACTTCAACTGCAGTTTTACGCTTATATATGTGCACATACATGGACAAATATGCACATGTAAACAGGCTGACACACAAGCAGTTCTTTATATCACTGAGATATACATGGCTATCACAAACTGACTCAAATGTTTGTGCTGTATTTTGTCTCCTTCTCGTGATACAGTGGTTACTCAAGGAGCAACTAGTGGAGCTTGCTGTGTTTCTTGTTGCATGACCAGCTGTAGAAGCTTGTTTCATTAGTGTCGGCTGCAGATGTGAAATAAATATAAACGTCAAACACAAACAAATGCTACATGTTTTGTTTTCTGACCCCTCCAACCTTTGCATTAGTAAATTGCATTTATATGCATAACGATAAGTATCTTCTGTATATATCTTAGGCACTGGATTCTAAGTGTATGCTAATTGAGGCACCGTGACCAAGGGATGGAAATGATCAGCGTTTTTATGCATTTAGGCTGTGATTAGTTTCTCTCAATGTCAGTTAAATACTGCTAGTGTAAGTTATGGTGAATTTCACTGTCTGCAAATGGCCAAACCTCACTTCGTCGTTTTTTTTATTTTATTTTTTTAGGAGATGTCAGGCTTTGGTTAGTAATGCTTAAACAGAAGTTTGGCTGCCTTGAAACAGTTGATATTTCATTAAGAATTGGCTTTGTAGCAGCAGCAGTTGGTATGGATACACAAGATTGCAGTAATAGTTCACTCCCCTATTAAACAAGAACCTATAGTTGCTTTTTACTTTGATGTTGTTGTCTATTATTTGGTACAAGGGGAAATTATTTGGCAGTGGCTCAGTGGTTCATGTAGGTTATCTACAAACCGGAAGGTTAGTGGTTCAATCCCCGGTTCCACCTGGCCAAGTGTCGAGGTGTCCATGAGCAAGACACCTAACCACGGCCGCTCCCGATGAGCTGGATGGCGCCTTGGCTGACACCGCCGTCGGTGTGTGAATGGGTGAATGTGAGGCAATGTAAAGCGCTTTGGTGGCCATTGGGTCTGTGAAAGCGCTATAAAAAAATGCAGTCCAGTCCAAGAATGAGTTCAGACCCCTGGCGTTAAGGAGCTGTCCCATTTTGCTGGGTCTTCTGAATCTATTTCTATTCTATTCTATTCTATTCTATTTTTGAATTGTTTATTTATTGTTTATTACATTTCCCCACTCATTTCTTTATTCACCTGATGAATTTTCACCTGATGAATCTGTTGAATTAGCAGAGCAATAGCACAGTTGTACATAAAATATTGGAATCCACATAACATAATGGGAGGCGTATCATATTTCAAAATAGACAAATTGTTGGTGCGTGTCTCGCTGGTGCATATATGGTCAGGACAGCAAGTCTTTGTTGTGTATCGAGGCCGGGATATGGTATCCAGGGTAATATCGGCATACCACCACGTAGGACGAACCACATTCAACCGGAGTAACTGTCGACGCAAGAGGAAGCTGTCTGAAAGGGATGTCCAGGTATTAACCCGGATTGTATCTAAAAAGCATAAAACCACAGCTGCCTGAATTAAATGTGCACCTCGACTCTCCTGTTTCCACCAAAACTGTTTGTCTGGAGCTCAACAGTCAATATTCATGGTCGGGCTGCTATAGACAAACATTTGGCCACTCGTGCTAATGCCAAATGTCAGTTTCATTGGTGCCAGCAGTGCAAAGCTTGGACTGTGGGCAATGCGAAGCATGTATTGTTTTCTGATGAGTTCACTTTCACTGTCTTTCCCACATTTGTGGGAGTTACGGTTTGGAGAAGCCCCAAAGAGTCTTAATACCCGGACCGTTGTGTGTCCAGAGTAAAGAACAAGGGTGGATCAGTGATGTTTGGGCTGCAATTTCATGGCATTCCCTACCGAACCATTCTGGAGGATCATGTGTACCCAATGGTTCAAACATTGTACCCTGAAGGGGGTGCCATGTCTCCGTATGATAATGCACCAATACACACAGCAAGACTTGTGACAGAATGGTTTGATGAACCTGAAAGTGAAGTTGAACTCAGTGAAGGCCTACACAGTCACCACATTTGGAAATTTTTGAGCCACTTTGGGGTATTTTGGAGGAGCAAATCAGAAAACGTTCTCCTCCACCAGCATCATATAGTGACTTGGCCACTGTTCAAGAAGACGGATGGCTCAAAACCCCTCTTACTTGTATCTGTCATCAATAGGAGGCCCTACACCATATAATACATTTTTGTGGTCTGTTTCAGTTTAATTGTCCTGTATGTGACATTTTAAAGCTTGTGAAGCAACTTACTAATATTACTATGAACGCACACACGCTAACCAGCATTTTCCCCTCAGGTCATTATGACAATAGCTGATTCAATTCCTCTCGTACCTGCTGTTAAGCGGCTGCATGTGTTTATTTGCCTTGCCAATGGCCTCAAGCCACACGGTGCTCAGACTCTCATAACCCTGTTCCCATTTTATTTCACAGTGCTTGTCAGTATCTGTGTGCTGGCGTTGATGTTTCTATGAGTTTGTAATAGAGAGCAGGTGCTCTGTTAATAATATGTAAATGCTTTTTTTTTTGTAAATGCCTTTTGTGGATGTTGTTTTGCTTTGGGTCGGCACAGCACAGTTTTATTCGACATATTTTTAGATTTTAGACACAAATAAGATACAAAATAATGTCTAAAACTGGCCAGTTAGTTTGACCTTTAGTACAGAAGTTCAGGCTTTTATAGGTCTGCTAACTTCTTAATGTGTTTCCATCTGTCTATTGTTTCAGCATTATTTCCTTGTCATCTTCGGGCATGATGGACAGAAACCTCTGGAGCTGCGGACGGAGGAGGAGTCAGACTGTGATGAATGGGTGGAGGCCATCCTGCAGGCCAGGTACTAGTGCGGCAGTGTGTATATACAGTATATATCTTTTTTTCATCCTGCGCAGTCAAGGATAATATTTTGCAGCGCTAAAGAAGCTTTGCTCTCAGGCTGAAAGAATAAAATCATCATAATAAGAAAGAGACACATCAGAGCGGGTTAAGTCAAGCGCATTGTGCATTTATCCCTGTCACTACAGAGCAGCACAGCAACAAATAAGCCGCACTGAGGTTGACAGCACTGTTATTCCTCTTTCCTTGGTGCTCAGACGTGCAGCCTGAGATAAAACTTTGTTTTATATCTCATCTCCAAGAGACAAATCTCTAAAGAAAGCTTAAACTGCTTTATTTGTTGTATCTCAGATCTGCCAGAGCAAGGCTAAATATTAAGCTGTAATTTCAGACTGTGGAAACACTGTTGCCAGAAGCGTCTTGTATCAATTTTCTTGGCTTTTGAGGGTGCACCAGTTTTTTCCTCACTTAGTGCCCAAGGCAAGATACGTTTTTTTTTTAGGAAGTTAAAAACTTTTGAGTAACTTAGTAGTTCAATTTGCAAGTATAAGTCTAGTGGGACAGTTTTTTTTTTTTAAATCAATTTTTATTTTATTTAGTTTATCTCCCCCTTCATGTCCTTTATTTCAGCTTATTTCAGCTTATATATATATATATATATATATATATATATATATATATATATATATATTTAATCCATATTATTGGTTGCTGTACTTGGCAATTTTGTAATTGTTAACAGACTTATTGACTCTGAAAAAAAGATGCAAACATTTCTGAGACAATGGCACAGTTTTCTTTATTACATTAAGCAGATTATTTTATCTAAAGTGATTTCAAAAGAGGAACAACAAGTTTATTTGTATGTCACAAAAATTGTTTTATATTGTTTGTCACAGAACCAACAATATTTAACGTATACAATACCAGGTTTATTAGAAAGCTACATTAGAAAACAAGCTAGAACAGATGATAAAGGTGTGTTGATGTTAGCAACACAGATGCGCGCGTGCACACACACACACACACACACACACACACACACACACGCACATGATATTCTGCAGACACAAAACCCTCTGAGATTTAAAGCACTCACATGCTGACACACCAGAGATTTATACTCCCTATACAGATTTATACTCAAGCCTCCCACAGTGTACATTTGTATTGCGTCATTGTGGTGATGGGCTGAATGTAACGGATTATTGGGTTACCCATGGGCAGATGTGCCTGTGAACATCTGGACAGGCCACATTGGACAAACAGGCTGACATTGTTCACTTAAATGTAACTGGAAGTAAATCATGGACAATCAAAGAGACAAAGTGCACCATAAACACATTTGAACCTAGGCTGCATCATATTTTGGTTGCATTTTTTAAAATACTTATTTTTTTGTTATTTTAATCTAATCTAAATTGTATTTTATTTTTAAACATTTTTAAAAATTTAAAAAGTTACGAATTTTTTTTTATTTTTATTTCCAGTTATATCAGGGATTTATAATTTAAAGCTATAATTTAAATCCAAAACAGCAATATTGTCATAAGCACACTTTTACTGGAAAGTTTTAAATAGAATGGTAAGCTGTTTATCATTTTCAACCCATGCTAATGTTTTGAAAAAAATCAGCTTCATTCTTGCAATTTTTACAAAGCCTAATCTAAATGTAATCCAGCTAGATGCGACAGTATCGTTGGGAAAAACACAGGATCAAGTGAAGATATAGTGACAACAAATATAGAGGTTGCCCGACAGTGAGAGGCTGTTCACTGCAGAGCCAACAGCTCCCGCTCTCTGGACATAATCGTTGGAGAGGGGCCAACCACACCAAAACCCTAACATCAACCCTAATCCCTAAACCTAATTCAACCTCTTAGATCCACAGAGATGAAGCTGTACTAGGTCAAGCTCCACCCACTTGACCAATTTGGCCCTCCAGTGACTATCATTTGCCGATAGTGGCAGTTCCCTCAACTGACCATTTTTATTGTTGAGGCCTGCAAAATGAACACTGGCATACATAAACTCCTACTTCTGAGATCTCATAAAGTAACCCTGTCATTTTCATCTCAGCTACTCTGACATCATCATTGAGCGTGAGGTTCTTATGCAGAAGTACATCCACCTGGTGCAGATTGTGGAGACCGAGAAGGTGGCAGCCAATCAGCTCCGCACACAACTGGAAGACCAAGACACAGAGATTGAGAGGCTCAAAGCTGAGGTAATGTATATGCTTGAGCTGTGCTATTTAATGGGCTGTTTTCCAATGTGTGGTCCAATTTTATGAATCAGTGAACCACTCTAGATCCCATTAATCTAATAACAGTGCAGGTCTCCAAAACGTCGCGATTACTGAATGATCCTGTCTGTGTACTAAAAGCATTTCTGACTTACACAGAGTGACACAATCCTGATATGGAGTTTTACTGTAGGTTTACTTTTCGCACATTGCTTTTTCCAGGAGTATTTCTTTTTGTGATTAAAGGGATACTTCACCTCTGGAAAGATGAATGTGTATTTAAAATGGGTCATTTATGTAGAAGAAATGTGAAATTATTTTTGACTTTGAAGCTTTCTAGACTGAGAAAAGCCAGAACATGTATTTTTGGCTTATGTGGATGAAAGACAACAACTCCCAGAATGCACTTGCTTCGGTGCCCCAGGAGGCCACGCCTACCAGCAACAGAGCGCAGTAGTTAAACAACAAGTCTTAGCTACTAGTGAGTCTCCGTGATGAGTCTGCCTGAAAATGTTTTGAGATCGCCCAAAATGTCCAGGATTCGGCTTTTGCGGTATATAGGACGAGACTGAGGGCCGTGGACGTGATTACTGATGAGCGACACCTGTGAGACGCACCGGTCCCGTATCTCTCACGGAGGAGCGGAATTGGCTTTATGCCCAGCTGCACTACTTCATGAACTTCAGCCAGCTCCTTGTTTCCTGTCTGTCATTATTGGACAAATTGATTAATTCAGGTGTGCCTGACCTCAGTAGTCACGGCAACAATAATCAGACACACCTGAATTAATCAAGTTTGTCCAATAATGGTAGACAGGAAACAAGGAGCTGGCTGAAGTTCAGGAAGTAGTGCAGCTGGGCATAAAGCCTATTTTCTTAGCAATGTTAAAACGCACATCAACGATAACTTGTTTAGCGTTCATGTAAACACTACATTCAGATTCACCAATCGGAATGAATTCAGTTAGATTGAAACAAAAGGTGTGCATGTGAACAATGAATGGCGACTGCAGAGAGCAAAAGCTGAATCCCGGACATTTTGGACGATCTCGAGGCCGGCCATGTCCTGGAAAAAGAGAATGGTAATCCCTACTACTCAGCTTTCTCCACAGAACAAGAGCCTGCTAGCTTAGCTTCCAAAAAAAGATGGCTGACACTATGTGTACATTCTGTGAGTGAGATCCCACCGTCTATGGGCGGGTTGAGAACATGCGGGACAGCCCCTACTACTGGCTGTAGTCTTTAGCCTCTGGCCAAAAAATCCTCAGATGATGCAAAATGACGATTAAAAAATACATACATTTCTCGTCTCAGGTGGATATGAGGGTGGAAAGCATGGTAATTAGAAATTACTACAGGTTTTCTACTAATACAAAGCTTAATGCTAAATCCTGAAGTATCCCTTTAAGGTTACCAGCAACATATTCAATCCCCGTGTGTCACAGAGCATCTCTGAGGCTCTGCACCTTATCTGTTCCCCAGTTGTGTTACCAGGGAATTATCCTCCCCACTGGCCCAGTCGCCATGGGGACAAAAATTATGCCCCATTATTGACTTTGCAGGGCCAGTGTGAACACATGATTCAGAGTATAAATCAATGCAAAGCAACAAGGAATGTGTAATCTTAATTAAGCTCATTATCCTCACTGGTCAATGTCAGAGGAAGGGATCTCTCTCTCTTTCTCTCTCTCTCTCTCTGTCTATCTATTATTATTATTACATGGTGTTGTTTTTCTTGTGCTATTTCTTTGCATAGGCATATGTCTGGTGAATAATTGAAATGAATATACACTTTTGTTGTAGTGTCAGTAGTATTCTTCTATGAATAAATGATGAAGCCATAAAAAACAACGCTTTGTTGTTTTAAACAGAAACATCTGTATTTAAACTCATTGTGAGTTATGAATATTTTATAAGGAGAAAATTAAAAAAATACTTTCAGTTCAGTACATAACTACTACAGACTCACATCCCCATATTGTAGAAAAACATATAACAAGCCAAGATATTTACAAATACTATACGTTCTGTGTAAATGCTGCATTTTCGTGTGAGATTCTATTACGGAAACTCAGTATAATTTATTATTGTTCTAAAAAATGAAATAACATACTAATAAATTTGGTATGTTATAAGATCACAATTCCAGATTAAGGAAACATCATCCTCTTAAAGCAAAGAGTGATAACCTTCAGATTAGATTAGATTAGATTAGATTACATTTTTTTAATTCCAAACTAACACTTAAAGGGGTCATGACATGTTTTGTTGTTTTGTTTTATTATGTTCCCTTAGGTGCAATTATAGTATTACTGTACAAAAAAAACTTTTAAAAATGTAGTGATTTAGGACATTTTCCCACCCTGTTTCTCACCTCTGATTCAAACAGTCTGTTTTGGGGGTGTTTCCCCTTTAAGACTTCAGTGTTAACGCCTATACTGTTATGATTGGCTAACGTCAGTGCTGCTTATGCATAAATTATTAACATTAATCATTTTGTATCACATGTAGACTTCGGTCTTCCAATCTTTTACCATCGTGTCAATTCTCAATTGATTTTGATTCATATGCGCGAGGGAGGGAGAGAGAGAGAGAGAGAGAGAGAGAGAGAGAGAGAGAGAGAGAGAGAGCAAGACAGTTTGAAGGCGCGCATGCGGCCGGGGCTCTCTCTCTCTCTCTGCTCGTTCTTTCAGTAACATGCCCTGTCACACTCATCTGATCACTCACCGTTCAAATAAAGCTTTGGCGGGCTGCATATGCTGCAAATAAACTGCATCCAACTGCTTTCCCTGACGTCTGGATCGTTCGGCAGCGTATTCAAACATGTTGTATCTTGTAAACAGACACACTCGCTGCACGACAGCGCATGCGATGATGCGAAACGAGGCATAGTTGTCTTGCGCTGGAGGCGGTCATATGCAAACGACTGGTACGTCGCTTCGCACCGTGACATCACTTCTTACCATGGATCCAGAACGAGCTGTATTTAGAGCTTGATTAAATAAATGCTTCGTTTATAATGGGGAGGACGTCTTAAGCTATGAAACTTGCAGGAAGTTTTAATAGTACATAGATCTCTTATATACCAAAAGATCAAGGCAAATTTGGTTTCTCATGTCATGACCCCTTTAATAAAGAAAGAAAAAAAGACAAACATGATAATTACCTGTATCTAGAGTGTACAATAGCACTTCAATAAACTGAAGTCTTTAGCTTGTGACTGCGGTCTGCGGACCACACATACTGGGAGATACCCTGCGGGGCATTTAACCTATTTGCATCCAGAATAAATGCCTGATAAAGGCTTGGTGAGAGAGCTTTTTGATGAAGGCTGTTGAATGAAGGAAGGAAATTGTCCATGTAGAGGAAGTTAAGATGGTTATCTGATGTGCCAGCACCCACACAGGGTCTCCATGACCCAAATTTATGACACGTTGATTATTCATTGAGAATGATGAGCGCTAAATACACCAGCATCTGAGTTGTCAAATTATAATCACAGAGACCATTTGCAGCCAAATTGTTTTGACAGTTATCTCCGCTAATGTACCTTCTCACGTGTTCTGTACATTGTAAGGCTCAGTCATGTTGTATTTTGTTCTCTCTTAAAGATTGTAGCCTTGAACAAAACTAAGGAAAGAATGCGTCCCTACCACGTATACCAGGAAGATGAGGATCCTGATATAAAAAAAATCAAAAAGGTAAAGAACTTTGTTATAAGATCTTTTTATCTATAATACATAGCCAGAACTATGTGGACATCTAAACAATGCAGCCATATGGGCTTGTTGAACATTTTACCAAGGCTATTGGTTTGAGAAATTAATAAAATAAGGATCAGAAGTTTTTCAGTTTCTGTTGTTGTGCATCTCATCATCATTCCTTCATCAAACAGTGACCACAAATAATAATCCTAAAGATACGCTAAAACATCTCACACTTTCTCTCTGTAGGTCCAGAGCTTCATGCGAGGTTGGCTGTGTAGAAGGAAGTGGAAGATTATTGTGCAGGACTACATTTGTTCTCCTCATGCTGAGAGCATGAGGAAAAGAAACCAGATCGTCTTCAACATGGTGGAGGCTGAGACAGAGTACGTCCATCAGCTTTCTATCCTGGTCAACTGCTTCCTGAGGCCGCTCAGAATGGCTGCCAGCTCCAAAAAACCACCTATAAGCCACGATGATGTCAGTAGCATCTTCCTTAACAGGTGCGTAATTTGGTTTCTGTGGCTTTAGCCCTATCCGCACGGGAGAAGTATTACCTGGTGACCTCTAGTCATTTGTAATTATTACGGAGGTTGTCTGTGATCTTAATCCCGCGGTAAAGTAAAAATTCCCCCGCAAATGACCTACCATATTTCGCCGAACACCGAGGTCCTGTGATAATATTAGCCCCGTTTGAATCGGCATCTCTGTGATTTGGCAGGGTCGTATATCATTTTTCAAGGTTTTGTTTCCTCTGCGCTTTTTTATAAATCTTTCGCGAAGAACGGAGGCTTCGTTGGAGTGTTTTGATAGTATTTTGGGTGCTGGGTCATATCGCTATACACCATACAACTACACAATTTGCAGAAAGAGAAAGCTGAAAACCATCAGGAGAGCAAAAACTTAAAGAATGATTAGATGGAGATGAATGACATGTATAGCAGCATGCGGTAAGGAACATTCTTCTGTTTCTGATAGCTAGACCTATAACGACAAGACTTTTCCAAGCAATAGCCTATTGACATCACATCCGGGAGATAAGTCATTAAATTCGAGTAAAATCACAGGCTTCGCACAAAATTCAGACGTGAGGGGGTAATTTCTAAATCACACAAGGTCCCCAGATAATACCAATCCTGTGTGTATAGGGCTTTTGAAGACTTGAAAAATCAATTATGCTCATTAGAAAACAGTGCCTTTACCTGCATTTTTGCTAAACTCCAAAAATGTTCCAATGCATTCACTTCAGTATCAACACTAGAGTAGAGGTGTCCAATCCTGCTACTGGAGGGACAAAACAAACTGCAGGATAAATAAACTCTGCAGGATAACCAGTTTTGACACCCCTGCACTAGGGGCAGTAAAACACAACAACCTTTATTCCTTTTCACACACATCATGATCACAGGGGCAGATTACACTGGTCTTCAGCCAAATTTCTTCTGAAATAAATGTAGTCAAAATTGACTAATTCTGGGTCACTGAGAAAAAAAATTACTCTTAAAATTGTTGATTGGCTCTAGTTTTCAAGATATACTATTGGTCTACAGGACCCTTGACTTGTGAATGGTGGAGGATAAGGGAGTAATTAAGGCAAGGAATCACAATTTTAACCAGAAATTACTAAAATACATCTTTGACTGGATCTATGAATAAATCAATGACGAGGTAGTACTTGCTTTTTAGGCAAAACACTGAATGATGCAATCTGAAGCTGGTATGATGGTAAGTCAGGGATGATGCAATCTTAATAAAACTTATATCACCAATTGCGCTTTATCAGCTCTAGAAATCATACAGCAGGGGTGCCGTGCAAAAGTAAATTTTTTTGAGGGCCACAGCCTTGCAGAGTTTATGCTGCGTTCATGCCATGCCGTGATTATCGTAGTCTTGAGCTGACAACACGTCACGTTATATTCTGAGTTGTACCTCTATCAACGCCTAAATTAATCTGCAGTGGTCAGGTGGTACAGTGGTCACGTGGTACAAGTATACAGGAGCTTTCAGAAAACTCCCATCTTACTCCGTTTTGCTCCCCTGTTATACAGAGTGGTGCTCTCTCATTTGTCAGTGTTTGAGTTTGCAAAGGGACACATTTCTGTTTAGCCAAAGTGAGCAGAGATGCCATGCAGATAAATTCAAATGGAGCCCATCAATGCATGCAGACTATTGCTGAATAGTAACAAGAGGTGCTCCGTTTATGAAGACCAGAGACAAGACAAGAAGCTCTGAATAGACAATGAATATGACTAAACTATGTACATAATAGTTTTTTGCCTTTTGTTTCATAATAAATTTAATTTTGTATAACTCTTTGCTGCTTTTTAAAGTGTTACATAAACAGGACAGGTGCCAGGTACCATCTACACAATATGCATAGACGTAAAATGTAAAAACTTCAATCAAATTCAGCTTATCAAAATACACTATATATATTTTTTTCTGAAGCAGACGATTTCTAAAAAGTTGTAGACCAGTGTTATTGATTAATTAATATATATTTTATTGTGGTTCCTTGCACAATACCATGCTATGTCCTCAAAACACTTTTACCATAATGTTTTTTTTTATTTTTATTTTTTTTACAAATACATTGTGACATTTGCATTGCATAACCAGCTTCACTGATGTAGTAAACATTGCATTGCGAACATTGTAATACAGAACACTTGGGTATGTATACAGTGAAACTCAAGTCATGATAAAAGAGTTCAAAAACTTGAGTAAGTAAGCTAAAATAGAATGGTTGCTTCAGAAAATTTGGTTTTATCTCACGTTTGCTTTTGTTAACACTATCAGTTAGGTTTAGGAGAAGGTTTAGAGTAGGTGGTATGTTATTTTCCAACGCAACCACTAATTTCTGAACTGCCGCGATATAAAACAACCAGCATAATTCATCCTGATATGGATAAAACTGAACACTCTTTTAGTGCCCCTCACCAGACATTTTACTTTGAAAATGTTGCAAAATGTGCAAGAAGCAATGCAATATTTTTCATTAAACACAGGCATGTTTTTCCAATGAATTTGGGTTGCAAAATAGGTATACAAGAGAGCATCAGCATTGACAGATAATCACTGCATGGTGTGACAGCTTGTTTGCATGTTGGTTTGGACAATCTATCCACATCCTTCTCTGACACAGAAATAGTAGTATTACCAGGGTTCAAAGTCAATTTTTTTGCCATACCTGCAAGTCATTTAGAAGATGAACCCTTACATTTTTAGTAGATGATCATCATTCTTATTAGAAAAATAGTTTAAAAATGTATAGTTACCATAATTAGATCAAACAATGTTCCAAATGTAAAGTAATGTGGACTGGTTGTATTTTTCACTGTTTTTGAAACATCTCATTCAGATATGCTGATTATGTTATTTTTAAACCTAAATAAAACAAATACAAATGTTTTAAAAATGTAGTTTAACCTAACTAGAACCAAAATACAACAATGTGCTTACTGGAGATTATTTTTTATTTGCCTTTGGCACAAAGTAAATGGTAAGTTTTTACCCTGGTACCATGAAATAATCAGATTCGTGTGAAATTTAACTCATTGTTTTGAATGGGCTGTTGTATTGATATACTCTTCTTCTTTTTGTCCTCAGTGAGACAATCATGTTTCTGCATGAAATATTCCATCAAGGATTGAAGGCGAGGATAGCAAACTGGCCTACACTGGTTCTAGGTATGTCATGATCGTTATGTTTTATCTCTCAGAAAGCTAATTACCGCACTCAGGAAAAGCTATTCAGAACATCCCACCGACAAAGACTGCACATTGCAGGGTGACACTAACATCAAGGACAAGCCGTTTCCGCTGACGCACAGCATCTCAATCAAACCCGTCAGTGACGCCTGATTTTCTCCTATCTCACCGTATACAGACACGCACACGTTCGCAACAATGGTAGCCAGACAAAAAACCCGCCAACATCCTAAACCTCAGATAAGCATTTTCAAGCGCTGCTGTGAATAAAAGAATCCATTTTGAATGACTTTGACTTTGTTTTTTCCTTTTTAGCGGATCTCTTTGATATCTTGCTGCCAATGCTCAACATCTATCAGGAGTTCGTGAGGAACCACCAGTACAGTCTTCAGGTTCTGGCCAACTGTAAGCAGAACCGGGACTTTGACAAACTCCTGAAGCAGTATGAATCAAACGCTGCGTGTGAGGGGAGGATGCTGGAAACCTTCCTCACGTACCCCATGTTTCAGGTGCTGCTCTCGTATTCTCATTAGTGTCTTATTTCATTCTAGCCTGATCACTGATGAGCTTGATTTGTTCAATTAATTTGAACTGCCACTGGGAATTGCCTGCTTGTGTTTCTACAAACAAGACATTTGTTTTCCATAAACTATTTGAGCAAACTCTTCAAACCCTCTAGCCTCATTTATCACTTGTGGAAGCCTGATGTATCTTAATTCCTCAAACATTTGAGGCAATCAGCTTCCAGACAGAATCTGTAGCATTAAATGGAGTTGAAAGGACTCGTAGATGAAAGCATTATCAAATTAGCCACAATATGTTCGTGACGAACAGATATGGAGCGAAGGATGTTTAAACTTTGGTTGATTGTTTTACCGACATTCTGTGGGCGCAGATTCTCTCCCTTTCTTTGTACACTTTCACTCTTTACAGTGTTTCTCTCTTTGTACGATTGATTGACAGATCCCTCGTTATATCATCACTCTCCATGAGCTACTGGCTCATACACCTCATGAGCACGTGGAAAGGAAAAGTCTAGAATTTGCCAAGTCCAAATTGGAGGAACTCTCCAGGTGAGAAAAGCACCCTGAGGTGAATTAACTAAAAAGTTGCACATTGTATTTCAGTGCAGAAAACCTTTTTATTTTTCACTAACCACCACAATCCTATGTAACCATACATCTAAAGAAGGTATAGTTCGCCCAAAAATTTAAATTTAATCATCATTTACTCACCTTAATGTCGTTCCAAACCTGTATGAATTCCTTTTTAATCATGCATTTATTGACATAAAGTACTTTACATTTTGAATCACAATTAAATTGTAATTGATTTATTTGAATTCCTTTAGTGAATATGATGTCAAAACAATGCAGACAGTGCTTGCAAATAACTTTAGCTTAGTGATTTCCCCACTGACTGTTTTTAACATGGCATTATGTAGTTACCGTACGTGTACACTTTTAAGTGCTACTTATATCCTGACACTTCTTATCAAAGTGGCAAAAAGTACTAGGGGGGATTTCTCACATTTTCATTTGTGACACAAGTGTCATGTTCGCATTGTTCCAGGGTGATGCACGATGAAGTGAGTGACACAGAAAACATCCGTAAGAACCTGGCTATTGAGCGCATGATCGTGGAGGGCTGTGACATCCTTCTTGACACCAGCCAGACGTTTGTGAGACAAGGTGAGTTGTTAACACCTCGAGCTGCCACCTGACACACTGCTTTCACCTGAGTGACAGCGACAGATTTGGTTCGATCCCCTCAGCTTCTGAATAATTCATCGTTTTTAGAATTGGGCAGCATTGTCTCCAGGATTGACTTGATTGTCTCCAGAGTGTTTGTTGTTTTCAGTCGGGTGTTTTATAATGTATTAGAATCCAGCACTGTAACAGAGAAGAGGAAAACCAGGAATAACGAGTTGGGGGGGTCTCTGCATAGAATGTGTGGAATAGGAAATGACATAATTTCACAAAGATAGTTCATAGGTCATGTTCTTTTGTAGAATGAGTGACAGGGAAAGCAATTTCTGTTGTTGACATTTCATTTGGTTCATCTCATATTTTTTAAACCCAAAGCCCCATGAGTCCGTGTGAGAGGATTTATCATTATTATTACTTCGGCTCAAGACAATATGAAATATCATTCAGAAAGCATTTTACTTCCATATTGGATTCTTTCTGCAGGATCTCCACATTATAAAAGAGTGGCTTAAGTTTATTTTTTAACAAGTGCAAGTTCCTAAATGTATTTTCTGGGAGGAATTAACCCATCTAATCTTTCATTTAAAGAGCATATAAGCACCCGCTCACCTTGTTCCGGCATGGTCCGCTGTTTTGGCATCCCTCCACCTCCCCAACTTCACCAACCAGACTCATCTTCCAAGCATTAGTAGTCCCACTGGGGGATATATCTAAGCTAGAGTTGAAGCTGCTTCCTTGAGCTCCTCCACTGCAGACAGCAAGCCAAATACGTTTAACCTTAAAAGCTCAAAGATTATTTGGGCAAACGAATTTGTGAAGTACCCTTATTCTTTCTGTCTGGTTTATATCTCATCAGCTCAAATCATTTGGGATCCTGATTCCCATCAGCAATGCACAGCAAACATATTCTGTAAAACGTTTTCACGTTCACGGCCAGATGTACTAACAGTGAAATTAACGTAAGAATGTGCGTTCCTCCAAGTAAACTTCATGTCTGGCGTACGTACATTTGTCTTGATTTTTGTCTGTTGGCGACTCATAGAGGCAATAAAGTGAAGTGGCAAACATTACACTATGAATTGTTCTATCGCACCACCAGCTGTCAGATATTGCTTAATAATATGTCAAATAATTGATCAATTACAAATTATGTCACACAAGTCTTATTAATATTCTATTATGCAATTAAGTAAGAACATATATAAAGCATGTACAAACCCGTCTAGCAATGGCAGCATTGGCTTAACTAGGAATAAAAAATAAACTTAATTAATTCGGTCAGTAAAGATAAAAAAGAAAGTAATATTTTCATTCAGCAAGGACACATTGAATTTGTTTAAAAGTGCCAGTAAATGCATTTATAATGTTACAAAAGATTATGAGATTTCTATATGTGTTTGATTTAAGTTTTTATTCATTAAAGAGTCCTGAAAATACTATATCATGGTTTCCACGAAAATATGAAGCAGAAGCACAGCTGTTTTCAACACTGATAATAATCATAAATGTTTCTTGATCATCAAATCATCATATTATACTGATTTCTGAAGGATCATGTGACACTGAAGACTGGAGTAATGATGCTGAAAATTCAGCTTTGATCACAGGAATAAATTACACTTTAACATATATTCACGTAGAAGACATTTTCAGTGAAATTTCGTTTCTTGCTGGCTTTAGCCATGTTCTTGCAGGTTTCTTTTGCCAAATTGGACTAATTACCATAAATTAATTTAATTGGGGGAGGAGACTGGGTGGGGCGTTGTGCTCGTGCTTGTGCGCTCAATTTTACGTTAATTGGGATGTACAAAGAGAATATGCGTGGGATCCTTCGTACGCAGAGATTCATACATCTGTTTTTTTTGTGTGCGTACGCACATTTACAGCTTTGTCCGTACACAATGTTTTAGTATGAATTCAACGCAAGTCTTTGTACATGAGGCCCCAGGTCTTTATATGTGCTTTGTTAAATATAGAGCTGTTTTACTCGCGATTCCTTCAGAGGAGCTACCAAAGATGAGCGTAACCAATGTCCATCATATACGCAGATTGATATCTAAAAGTTTTTTTCCTTTTTCTTCTTCAAACTAATATTAGAAATAAAAAAATGGATATTAAAATTGAATGAAAGGCCAACAATAAAAATAACTAACTAGGTTAGCTGATTACCTTAAAAGTCAATAGATATTATTTTCAGTTTGTTTTGCTGTTAACACTTTCTACAACAAGCGGATGCGATAAGACCTGTTTTCCTGTTTGCTCATGTGACATTCAGCATAAAGCCTATACAAGATTTGCAAAAAGGTCATTATTGAACGATGGGGGAGTTAAACACTATATTGGACAGAAAACGTACATCTGGCATATAATAAGTTTCCCTTTTCACATTTAACAGGGTGTTTCTCAAATGCACAGCAGAAATAAAATAGACATTTCATTTTAAAAGGTCATTCATACAAACAGCAATCTGCAGTGTGACAAAGGGACCTGAAGTCAATGTGAGTTTCTGATTTCAAAATAAGCAACAGCGACCATTGATTTGACTGTTTGAGTTGTCTCTATCCACATACAGTAATATAATAAAAAAGATTTTTAATTCATACACTGATAATTGTTCTTCTTGTTGATGATGCATTGTTCACTGTTACAGTTTATATACAAATGCTTTATCTCTCCAGAATGTTTATTTTTTTGCAATAATAAAACTGATTCCTTGTCAAAATGTAAATAAATAAAAAAATATATAAAATACAAATACTTGCTTCTCTGGAAATCTGGAATCTCTTAAAATGTGTCTACAGCAAATATGTTTTTGTCCTCTTGAAATGTTAACCTATGAGCTCTCATATAAGCAAAATGAATGTATTAGGATACCTTAAAAAAAGTTGCGAGGGGGAAAACATTAAAATGGTAATTTTGAACCTGTTTAGAATGAATTAATTAATAATAGAATTATTGGAATTATTATTACTAAGATAGCCGTCTGCCCTCGAATCGCTCGCGTTGTACTTTGATGACAAACGTCAGTGACGTGGCATTGGCACTGTCTCAAGTCGAACAAAATTTCTAACCGGCATGCTCTGCTTCAAAAGTCAGACGTGGATCAAACACTACATGACACTAACATGCAGCCAATGAGAGCTCTCCCCAATTGCGCGTCCACACAAAACATGACAAACATGAAAGCTACACAGAACAGTGCAACATAAAAGCAAGCGGGCGATTAAATGAGCATGATTGTCCGAAGAACGATACCGAACCGAAACCAAACTAGAAACTTCCCCCGAAGTGCTGGGATCCGCACATACAACATCACACGTGGACAAAAGAGCGTACGGCACGGGTGAACACAAAACTGCACCAAACTAAGAATTAACTAGACCGAGGTGACAGAACCCTGACAAATTAGTCTTAGTAGTAATTTCCTGGACTGTGGCTTATGAGATCTGAATATAATTTCTTATGATTTTTTCACTCCATGTCCTGATTGAAAATCTGCCATGTTTCCTTATCTTCTTGTAGTCTTTTGTTCAGTGGTAAAAGTGTCTTTGATCTTCATTCATCATTTGAGCTGGTGTGCTGCTGTGGCTCTGTTGTCTCACCTTGACGTGTCATTCTCTTTCACATTTTCCATTTCTCTTTCTTGCTGTCTTTTTCTCAGGCTCTTTGATCCAGTTGCCTTCAGTGGAGAGAGGGAAGCTCAGTAAGGTGCGACTAGGCTCTCTCTCGCTCAAAAAAGAAGGAGAGAGACAGTGCTTCCTCTTCACCAAGCACTTCCTTATCTGCACACGCAGCTCGGGAGGCAAACTTCACCTACTCAAAGTACGCACATACACACAGAGTAAATGCAACCTGAGAGAAAATGACATTTACAGTACACTAGTCACACACACACAAAAAAAACATCTAAAATGTCATCCTCTCTGTCTTTTGTGAAACTAACCTCTGATGATCACTAACCTGAAATCCAGAAGCAAATATTTGATAATTGCAATGATGCAGCCCATGCGCATATTATTACATAACACTTCTCATTTGTGCTTTTTTAATTGTCCGGGTCAATCCACAAGCAGGCACAATTTCTGAAACTGAATTTCCTCATAAGCCTCGTATGGGTGTAACTCTTTAAAAACACAATTTACACTCTAATTCAATTCAATTCAATTCAAATTTATTTGTATAGCGCTTTTCACAATACACATTGTTTCAAAGCAGCTTTACAGAAAGTGCATTAAAAATGTACATAGAAAATACAGTTAGTTCATCATGTATTAATTTAGGGCATAACATATCGCCGACGTTGAGTCGTCTCTTCACAGGCGTCGAGTCGTCTCTCCACAGGCGTTTAGTCGTCTCATCACAGGTGTTGGATCATCCGAAGTCTCCGTGAGAGGCTGGATACAAACTGGAGCTGACGAACGCTATTTACCTCGGGACTTGCGTCCCGAGATAACAGCAGAAAGGCAGATGAGAAATAATTAGCGTAGCTGATGTTCATAATATTAATGCATTCGATCTGATTCGGCAGTAGTATAAAAGGTAAGGATTATTTGAATGCGTGGTTAAAGAGATGCGTCTTTAATCTGGTTTTAAACTGGGACAGCGAGTCTGAGCCTCGAACAATATCAGGAAGGCTATTCCAGAGTTCAGGAGCTAAATCTGAGAACGCCCTCCCTCCTTTAGTGGACTTAGATATCCTAGGAATGACCAGAAGCCTCGAATTTAGTGATCTTAAAGAGCGCGATGGATTGTAGGGCGATAGAAGGTCCGTTAAATAGACTGGAGCTAAACCATTTAGGGCTTTATAGGTCAGTAGCAATACCTTGTAATTGATACGGAACTTAATAGGTAACCAATGTAGAGATGATAAAATTGGTGTTATATGATCATATTTTCTTGATCTAGTAAGAACTCTAGCGGCTGCATTTTGGACTAACTGTAGCTTGTTTATTGAGGATACAGGACAACCAGCTAATAAAGCATTACAGTAATCTAGTCTCGAGGTCATGAATGCATGAACTAACTTTTCTGCATCAGAAACGGATAGCATGTTACGTAGCTTAGCAATGTTTCTGAGGTGGAAAAAGGCTGTTCTTGTAACATATGAAATATGATTTTCGAAAGTCAAGTTGCGGTCAAGTATGACACCCAGGTCTTTTACTGTAGTGGATAAAGTAACAGGGCATCCTTCTAAATTAAAGTTGTATTGTAAGGGATTTTGTGGGTAGTTTTTTGGACCAATAAGTAATACCTCTGTTTTATCTGAATTTAATAGCAGGAAATTACACGTCATCCAGTATTTTATATCTTTAAGACATTCTGTCAAGTTAGATAAGTTAGTGGTTTCATCTGGCCGTGATGAAATATATAATTGAGTGTCATCAGCATAACAGTGAAAATTAATTCCATGTTTTCTTATAATATTACCAAGTGGCAGCATATATATTGAGAATAGTAGAGGGCCTAACACAGATCCTTGCGGTACTCCATAGTCTACTGACGTTATCTTTGATTTTTCCCCATTTAAACAGACAAAGTGGTAACGGTCTGATAAGTACGATCTAAACCAGCTTAATGCCTGTCCCTGAACACCAGTGTAGTTTTGTAGTCGATCCAGGAGTATTTTATGATCTATAGTATCAAATGCAGTGCTTAGATCGAGTAGAACTAGTATTGAGATGCAGCCTTGGTCAGAAGCTAAAAGTAAATCATTTGTAATTTTAACTAGCGCAGTTTCTGTGCTATGATACGGTCTGAATCCTGACTGAAATTTTTCATAGATATCATTTTCTTGCAAGAAAGAGCACAATTGAGCGGACACAACTTTTTCTAGTATTTTAGACATAAATGGAAGATTTGAAATGGGTCTGTAATTTGCTAGGTTATTTGGATCTAATTGTGGTTTCTTAATAAGAGGTTTTATTACTGCCAGCTTGAATATTCTTGGAACGTGACCTAAAAATAAAGATGAATTAATAATATTGAGAAGAGGCTCTTCCACTACAGGTAACACTTCTTTAAGTAATTTAGTGGGTATTGGATCTAATAAACAAGTTGTTGGTTTAGATGCAATAATAAGTTTATTTAGCTCTTCCTGTCCTATAGTTGTAAAGCGGTGTAGTTGTTCTTGAGGGGCGATAATTGAGGCTGAATCATAAGACACCATAAGAGATTGTACATTTACAATTGTGTTTCTGATGTTTTCTATTTTCTCAGTGAAGAAATTCATAAAATCATTACTACTACATTGTAACGGAATATTTTGCTCAGGTGATGCCTGTTTATTTGTTAGTCTGGCCACGGTGTTAAATAAGAACCTTGGATTATTTTGGTTATTTTCTATTAGTCTGCGGAGATGCTCAGCCCTGGCTGATTTAAGAGCCTTTTTGTAACGTGACATACTGTCTTTCCACGCGATTCTAAAGACCTCTAAATTTGTTTGTTTCCATTTACGCTCTAAGTTACGAGTTTCTCTCTTGATAGCATGCGTAGCATTGTTGTACCATGGTGCTCTAGTTTTCTCTCTAACCTTTTTTAATCTAATTGGTGCAACAATTTCTAATGTACTAGAGAAAATGGTGCTCAAACTGCTAGTCATTTCCTCTAGTTCATCTGTTTGTTTGGGTTCACTGAGCAGCTGAGATAGATCAGGTAAGCTATTTGAGAATCTATCTATAGTGTTTGGAAGGATTGTTCTGCCTGATCGATAACGTGGCGCAACATGACAAATTTCAGCAGTACGTACTATGCAAGTTACCATGTAATGATCAGTCACATCATCGCTTTGCGGTACAATATGTATATCGGTTGGATTGGTTCCATATGATATAATTAAATCTAGTGTATGATTTAGGCGATGAGTGGGACCACTGACGTTTTGCGTGACCCCGAAGGAGTTTAATAAATCTGTAAACGCAGCCCCTAACGCATCATTTGTGTTATCTACGTGTATGTTAAAATCTCCAACAATTATTGCTTTATCGACATTGACCAATAGATTTGATAGAAAGTCTGCAAACTCTTTTAGGAAATCGGCGTAAGGCCCTGGAGGTCTATATACAGTAGCCAAGGCTATAGATAATAGGGATTTCTTTCTTAAATCTAAGAGTGTAACATTTAGCACAAGTACCTCAAACGAATTAAACCTGTGACCTGTTTTCTGAGTAACATTAAGAATATCTCTATAGATTGTTGCAACACCGTCGCCACGACCAATTATACGGGGCTCATGCTTATAACAGTATCCTGGCGGAGTAGACTCATTTAGACCGAAATAATCATTTGGTTTAAGCCAGGTTTCAGTAAGGCACAGTACATCGAAACTATTATCTGTGACCATTTCATTTACAATAACCGCCTTAGGTGTGAGCGATCTTATGTTTAGAAGACCTAGCTTTAGAAATTGTTTATCACTGATATTGAGATTTTCTGGTTTAATTACACCAAAATTTTTCCTAGATCCTACATTATATATATTATTTGGCCTTACTAAACGAGGAATAGACACAGTTTCTATATAATGTTCTACATTGGTGCTTATATCAATTAAGTTGGGACAGCAAAGACTGTGATTTGGACTTTGACTTACTAGTCATATGGTGTGTAGCGTCTTGGAGATGTTGTCCGACAGAACAGCCGCTACACTCTAGTTGTAAAACTAGTATCAAGTCAATTTCTCAAATTCAACAACACCTAATTTTTGTCTGCCTGTTAAATAATTACAAGTTATAATAATTATTAATTAATTATTGTGCTCTTCATAATTATAAAAAATTATTATTTGGTGATCACCAAAGCAAAATTTGAGTTATAAGCAAGCAATACAAAGGCTTTAGGAAAACACAAATGAAATGTCATTGTACATTCAGATCCATCATAAACCCATTATTCTAACAAACCATCAATACCAGGAAACTCTCCTTTGTGATTAACCTCTCATCTTAATGGTTTGACTCTGGCAGCAAGGTGGTGTGTTGTCCCTGATCGAGTGCACTCTAATCGAGGAGCCTGACGCCAATGACGAGGATGGTGAGCCTGTTTCTTTCATGCACATTTTCAAACACATCAGCACAGATGATTGGAGACATGCATCATTAGTTATATATCGGCCATTATTTATATAGTGCTAATTAACTGTTATAAACAGGTCAGAAAAGAGTCAAAACTGCCTGCTGTTTAAATGTCAAATGGGCAGCGATGATAATTGTCATGGATTGATTATCCACTTGAGGGTATAGAAGGAGTCCCATGGGCTAATTCAAAACTGCATCACAATGACCCTCTCATGATCCCTTTATTTGGTCCCTAAGAGCTTATTTAATAAACATCACCATCATTACTGTGTTTCTAAGAAGAAATCCCTTCAGTTCAATTAGTTTGTATTGCCATTGTTGTTATCTTGAGTGATCCCATAGGACTGACAGTTTTTTTGTGACAGATTTTGCGCATGATTAGCATTCATTTGTAACCTTCTGTTTTTTTCAGCTAAGAATTCAGGGCAGGTGTTTGGTCACCTGGACTTTAAGATTGTGGTAGAGCCCTCAGATGCTCCTGCCTTTACTGTAGTGCTGCTGTCGCCCTCCCGTCAGGAGAAAGCAGCCTGGACCAGCGACATCAGCCAGGTGAGGGAACAGAGAAGCCACTTGTAACCAGCAGCTCCTTTTCGGCATTTACAGTGAACTGCTCATGGTTATTTCAAAGTTACACTACTGTTCAAAAGTTTGAGGTTGGGAAGATTTGTTTTAACGTTTTTGCAAGGAGTCCCTTATGCTCACCAAGGCTGAGTTTTTATTTATTTATTAAAAAATAAATCAAAATCAGTTAAATTTCGAAATATTTTATAATTTAATGTAACAGTTTTCTATTTGAATATATTTTCAAATGTAATTTATTCCTGTGATGTCAAAGCTGAATTTTCAGCATTATTATTCCAGTGTCACATGATCATTCAGAAAGTTTTATTTATAGTTTAGATAGTTTTTTTTCTGGGCTTATCACAATACATTCTGGGTTTTCTTTTTCCAATAAGGATACATGTGATGCTGCCTTATAATATGGCCAAAAATAGGCAGCCGTCGGCAACTCACTATATTTTGCAATAGAGCAGTCATTTTGTAACATTATAAATGTCTTTAATGTCACTTTTGATTAATGCATTGCATCCTTGCTGAATAAAACTATTAATTTCTTTAAAAAAAATATTACTGACACCAAACTTTTGAACAGTAGTGTATATATTATCATTATTCTGCATATGCTCAGTGCTGTGTCATGGTTGTTAATTCATGTGTTGTAGATGAATGCTTCATTTCCCAAATCCAACTACGATCCTGTCTCTCTCCACTCTCCTGTTGATTAAAGGCATACAAAAGCAGAGAGATATAAATTATAACAGATAACAGTGCCTGACACACCTCATCAATAATTTGTGCAGTTGCTCTGAACCATACAAATCCCCTGTAGCCTTTAAAAACAAAAATGATAATGGCTATGCTGAAGCACTAGAACATAACCGCTAACCACTACCTCGCTGAAACTTCACACCATATTCAAGAGCCATAAGGTTAAGACTTATTCCTGAAGGGGAACACTTTGTACTTGTGGACAGAACTTGGCTTACTGTTGAACGCCAGTCTCTTATATACACAAAGAAATGACATTATGTCCATGTGTTTGTGTTGTTACCTATACTGTGTTCCTTGTTTTAATCCCTCTCTTCATTTAATTTTCTGCTCTTTGGAATGTAGTGCATCGATAACATCCGCTGTAACGGCCTGATGACCAGCGTCTTTGAGGAGAACTCAAAAGTCACAGTGCCGCACATGATTAAGTAAGTCAGACCTGCGTTTATAAAGAAACTATGTTAAAGCACCCACACTACAAGATAATCTGGCCGATTTTGGGCCAATTCTCCTCTCTCCATCAAATCAGATTATCAGATTTTTTTTATCAGATTTATGGTGTGAGGTGTGTTAAGTGTGATTGAATCTGCTCTGGAAGAACGTCAGAGCCATAAATCACCATGTTGAATATTTACAATCAGAAATCCTGTTGTTTTGGGAAAACCTCGAGGACAAACACACTCTGCAGATTTTGTCATGAACAAAACGATACCAAATTAGAAAGCGAGGTGACGGAAGATGGAAACATAATACGACTTCATCCAAACCTTTTTTTTTTATTTTACCGCAAATTTTCTCTAAAAAGCAGTCCTACACTATTATCGCTATTAGACTATTATTCCTCTTGCCTGTCATCCTCCATGTTTGTTTCCTCTAAAGTCGCGTTTGATCACGAGAGATTTCTCGTGTTCACAGTCCGGAATCTGGTTGCTTGAGAATGGAATCTGTCCACACACTAGAAGAAAAAAACAATTAAATATATGATTTTTTTTTTATCATCATGTTTGTGGTCTCTCACATTTTGAAAATCTGATAAGATTTTAAATATCTTGTAGTATGGGTCAGCCTTTAATTGCCATGAGTCAGTGACTTGTACTTATAGAAGCACTTCCTCTACATGTTCATACTAAATTTAGACCAGTAACACCCCATGTACACATACAAGTGATTTTGATTTCATCTAGTATTAGACCAAATGACTAAAAATAACATTTCAGTTTACCAAAAATCCAAATTTTGAAATGACTAGACCTTCAAATTCAGCAAATCAATTAGCCGAGAACAGCATCTTGCTAACAGCTTGTTTTGGAGGCACGGTGAACATGCACTGAAGCCCTGCTCCGGCACTCTACATTTGTGCAAACACATCTGTCCAAGCTTAACATCGGAGTCACAGAGAGGGCATGCAGCCGGGACTAATTTCCCTCCCTGCTGGAAAATATGTTGGCACTACCAGTCCAGGAAGGATGCGGCATTTCAGTGCAACTGTCCAACTGGCAAAAAGGGCCTTAAGCAAAAAAAAAACACAAAAAAAGTATTTTTTTGTAGTTGTCCTTTTAAAATATTCAGATATGAAATATTTATTTGATATTTTAAATCATTTTAATATTCTACTTGTGGATTAGCATAAAGCTTTTAAAAATTGTCCATTAAAAAGTAGAAAACAAATAATGTATATTATTATTATTATTATTATTATTAGTCAACAAATCTAGGTAAGGACTAGTTAGCTAACATATTTAGAATTAATATCAAATGTGAAATCAGTGCATCTCCACTAGTTTTTCATAACATCTCCATCCACCATCAACATAAATGCACAGCATACAGACCGTAAAGATGCTTTGGTTGTGCTCTTCATTAGATCTGATGCGCGTCTCCATAAAGATGATGTTGACATTTGCTTCAGTAAGACGCTCAACTCCTGCAAGGTTCCTCAGATCCGCTACGCCAGCGTGGAGAGGCTGCTGGAGAGGCTGACCGACCTGCGCTTCCTCTCCATAGACTTCCTCAACACCTTCCTGCACACCTACCGGATCTTCACCACTGCCATCGTGGTCATGGAGAAACTGGCTGACATCTACAAGAAGCCTTTCACATCCATACCAGTCAGGTAATGGAGCTCTCAAAGGGGTTAAAAGTCACCGCTAGAGCTAAAAAAAAAAAAAAATGAAATGGCTATTTTTTCAATCCCTCATTTCAACCAACAGCCATTGTTGTCAAGTGGATTTCAAAGTTTAATGGAAGTATACTAATATTATATTTTTAAATAATAGGTACAAACAGCTATTACAGCTGTTTTAGCCTACGTACAGTTTTACTGAAAATTATATGTAATTTCTGAATAAATATAGCATTGAGACTTTTGTTTTGAGTGATGATGCAAACAAATTGTTGAATCAATTAAGTTTTGAGTCGATTTTTTGAAACGGAAAGTTCAACCTGACAAACTAACCAACTGTAATAACATTTTTACCACTGAAGTTTAAATCAAAGACACTCATATCTTTCTTGACACCAGACACAAAAAGGTAAACAGACCGTCACATTGCTTCTAACTTTTATATGGGCTTTAAAAAATATATATCTAGCGAAGGGTGCTGCATATTGTTATCTATACAAAAACTATCGTAACCTGTGTCCTTCAATGTAAATCTAAATTGTTGTCCGTACCGCAACAATCAACAGAACATTTTGTTAATTACATTGTTTCTAATTCTGCTGCATCACGGTGGGTAGCCCGACCTCATTGATCTCATTGGTCCTGCTCTACATAACTGTGAAATGTCTGTAAATACAAAAACTGGCTGTAAATATATTGCATTACACAGCGGTTTTGTATTTAGTGTGGACAGGGAACGTTGGAAACTTGAATAGGCCACGGTGTACGAAACTACATTTCTAATCCATTCAAAATACTACCATATACTAACATTCAAATATTCTGTAAAATTGAAATATATGAAAGAGAGCATACGGTGTATGCATCTAAACCACTGCTGTGAGTGAGCCTGAGTAGTGCATTTATCTCTGCATACACTTGTGCTCAGATTGAATTTCCTTTCAAATGGAAAAAGGGTTTACTATTTCAAGAGCAGGCGTTCTGCCAAGTTAAATCGGTGCACTTTTAGTAACCTGTACCTAAAAAGCAGCCCTGAAAGTACTCAGAAATTCCTCCTCAATTGCCTTTGTATGTTGAATATTCTTGTGCAGAATGCAAACACAGCATGTGTACCTTATGTGATGTCTGTGGTCAGAGGGTGTCATTGTGAGTGATGTGACGTTTAATGTGTTGTCTCTGATGCTCCTCATCACTCCACCCACTTTGCTGTCACACAGGGTCCAGTATCACTCATTTGACCGCTTGTCCATTACATCCATCTGCCCAGACTACAGCCTGAAGATCAGGAAGATGGCACTGGATCAGTCAAAGTAACATACCCATCTCTCTGTTACCGATTCAATTTCATCTCTGTCCATTTGTCTGGTTTATCTCCTCACATTTTCCACTCTGTTTGTCTGTATTTTTGGGAGTGTTTGTCTTTATCATTTTCTTCTTTTTTTTGTGGAAGTTACTATTATGTGATTTTATTAAATCCTGGATCCTGCCCTTGCACAATTGCTGTCATCCATTGCAGATTTCACATTTTGTAATGTTTACCTGTTGTTCTCAAACTTTGAAAGCTGCAGAGGAGGCATGCCTCAACAAACGATGCTCCATATGTGTTTTCACAAGTAGAATGCAACCAACACACCGTTTGACAAGAATGTTACATGTACTTGGAGCATGCAAGTGTTGTGGAGAGATGTGTCAATGTTTCAGTGTTGCTCTGCCATTTATGCCCCATCTTTAAATGTTGTTTTCACAACTCAGATCCCTGGAGCTTTTCTTCGCCACCAACCAGAACAACCGCAGCGGGGACCACGTAAATGACAAATCCCCCAGACTGTGTCGCAAGTTCTCATCTCCTCCACCTCTTACCATCCCCTCCCGCACTTCCTCTCCAGTTCACATCAGGAAACTCTCTCTTAATTCCCCTATCAGCTCAAAAGTAGGCATCCTGGATCTGTCCACAACCTCTTTATCTGCAGCCAGCAGCCCAACCTCCACCAACCCCACCATCTCACCCCCACCATCCAACAACAACAACAACAATAAGCCCCCTGTGGACCTTAGCCATGGACAAAGTCCGTCCTCCCCTGAGCAGAACCCTGGAGCTCTGGATGAGAACGCAGAGGTGCCGCGAATCGACGCCCTCTGTGGTAAACTGCGCCGCAGCATCAGGAGAGGTGAGCTATAAGAGATTTTCTATTTCTAGGCTCTTTTTAAAAACCTAGTGAGTGGCCCCACTGTCTACTTGCCTTCTGGGTATCTACTGAAATAGAGCCTCATACTTTGGAAGCACATGGAGATTCCAATAGAGTGCAACAAACGGGTTCTGGAAGTAAAAAAAACATTCATTTTCTCCATAGGGCAATTGATTTTTAACGATAACTTATACACCTTTAAAGACAGACATAGTGTGAGCTATGAGGTTGTTAATCAATGACATAAGCTTTTGTTGAAGCCATCAGACCATTTTATTTCAAATCATTGTGCTTAACAGCGAAATTCCTGGTGAAACTAACACTAGTACCCATGATTCTGCGAATAAATCTCCACCAATCAGAGAATCGAAACAACTTTCAAAGGCCCTGTCCCAGATCGAACCCTAAGCCCTCGCAATCTTCCCACGAGTCCACACTTTCGTGACGTAATGCTGCTTTGACTGTCGGGTAGAAGTCTGCTGCGGAGCTACAGTGCGTATATAAGTTACCATTAAAAATGATCTCGCCTCTTCCCCGATCATGGATTTACTTTTTTGCTGGGCTTATCACAATACATTCTGGGTTTGCTTTTTCCAAGAAGGATACATGTGATGCTGCCTTATAATATGGCCAAAACAAGGTAGGCCTGTTCTATGAGCCAGCATAAGTAAGATTTTTTTTATTTTAAAAGCCTTCACCTTCATGCCTATGGTGTCTCTGTAGGCATCTCACTATATTTTGGAATAGAGCAGTGTTGGTTGCTGGAAGTAAGTCAAGACACTAGCTGGATAGGAATGTGGATGTTCATGAACATGACCTTCATTAGCTAGCTTTTGCCTTTTTAAAAGCATAATTTCATCTAGAAGTAGCTGGCAGAGTGCATATTGTAGGTAAAAAAAATCTGTAGATGTTCCAAATTACATTGAAAACCATTATAACTTAACAGCCAAACTAATGTGTTATTTTCTTTTTATAGGCTATTAGTCTTACCAGCATTCTCCTGTCTCCTCATAAAATCTACGCGCATATAAAGTGCAAACGTGCTTGTATTGAGTCCCTCTTTAATGCAAAACAGAGGACTTAAGATATTTGACGAAACACCCATAATGCTTGTGGTTATGGCCCTCTATTATACTGGCATCCAGGCAGCTCGGAATGAGAAGCAAGAAATGTTTGAAACCTCAACCAAATGATAAAGCCCTTTCTTTTATTCAGAAACATTCAAAGGATTGATATTTGTTTAGGAAAATGCACGTCTTTGAGTGATTTTGGTAAGGATTTCTGATGTGCGACCTACAGTGATATTTTGCTTCTTGTGTTTGCTAGTTTAAAAAGATTTTCTTGTATTGTTTCTCCCTCTTTCTGCTATAAAATCCACCATATTATGAGGTCAGTGTTATTGTGAACTATTGGCACTTATAGTAAGCTTTAACTCTGCATCAGACAAGCCACATATTACTTTGTGAGCAGACCCAAAATTGAAAATTCTGTCATCATTGTTAACCAAACAGTTGATGGACCCCATTGACTTACATAGTATGAAAACAAAACAAAACATGAAAGTCAATAGTTTGTTTTTTCTTCAAAAGATCTTCTTTTGTGTTCAGCTGAAGAAAGAAATTCATCCAGGTTTTTAACAACTTGGTGAATAAATGATGAGAGAATTTTCACTTTTGGGTGAACTATCCCTTTAAGGTTTTTTTTTTTTTTTTGGTTCTGTCATAGGATAAAACAGGCAAAATAATAGTTTTCATATATTATGTCCCTAGTCGTATCTATGGCCAAGAATATCATTCAAACTGAAATACTGAGTTTTTATTAATAGTTTGAATTATTATTATTATTTTTTTTTTAACTAAAACTGAAATAAAAAATGAATAAAACTAGACATTAGTTTTATCTATTTTTATTTCAGTTTTAGTTATTTTAGTACATCAAGCTAAACTAAATGAAAAGTAACATCATGTTTTTTTAATGGTTTTAGTTTTAGTTAACAACAGTAACCCTCATTAGTGGTGTTTTTATTTTATTTATTTTTTTAGTTAACCACCTCACAACTTCTCATATTACCATATCAACAACCTAACAACCACCCATATTACCCTAGCAGCTATATCATAAAAAAAAAATATATGATCAATACGTTATAACTTTGCATTTTATTTTTTACATTACATTTACAGCAATTTTACATTGCTTTAACTCATCCAAATAAGTTAAGCAATTTTCAACTTTTTAAAAAAGTTATACAAGATTCAACTAGTTTTTTTAAAAGTCAGTTTAATGCAATTTAAGTTGTAACGACTTAAGGCAGCGATTTATTTTTATCTTTTACAGTGAACACTCTGGCCCTAGTTTTTTTTGCTGTTCCCTGCCCCCTGCTCTGTTTGCTTGTAGAGCTGTTGCCCTAAAACCATTCATTTTTGAAGAATGAGGGGTTGTATCATCCATTTTAATAAAGAGTCTGACTTTCCCCTCAGCTGTGCTGGAGTCAGTGTCTTTGGACAAATTTATTCCAGAGTCGCCCCAGGGCAGTGAACCAGGAGAAATCTCTCCTTGCCGCTCACCCTCCACTCCACGCCACCTCCGCTACAGACAGCCAGGAGGTAAGCCTGCGCATGTCTGTTGCTGTTTGGCTCTCTTTTGAGACCAACTGCAGAGTCAAACACAGTAGTGAGTTATGACTTTCTGAAGGAAAAATAGATACATCCGTGAATGTAAAAATTTCATTCCAATATTGCTAGTCCCATTAGTCCTTTTGCATGTATTGAGTGGCATACATGCATGGCATGCAGTCACCTTTATGCTGGTCTTAGATCCGTTTTTATGTTTCTTTTATAAATTGTTCACTTTGCATTTTAGAGGAGAGTGCAACCAGTATTCCAGATGGTTCCTTAAGAGAAGTTTACTATTAAGGAATGCATTCCTCAGTAAAGTCTATTCTCTTACTATATGGCCACAGTCACAGTCTTGGATCTGAAACAGTCAAATATTGTGCTTGGATGACATTAAATAAAGCCATATATGGGGAGAGTTGGGAGAGGAGTAAATTATAATTATATATTTGTAACACATTCCACCTGAACTTAATTGGTTCTGATTGGCACAGATGTTGTTCCATCCAGACTGTTTGTATTTGGTATCTTTTGCATCTTCATTTTGCTCAACATAAGCATTCAAATCAAGATTCTGTCATATTTATATACAATATTTGGTTTATAGCTGTGTCTGCTCTCTTAGTTTCCACGAAAAGCTATTTCCATATGTTCACTGCAGTTGCTGATTGAATATGGTTACTTAAAGGAGCTGTATGTAAGAAATTTATTTCAATTAATCATAAAATGGCCCCGACATGTCACTAGACATTAAGAAATCATGTTCATTTCAAATACTTATATCACTGACAACAGTAGTCCGGCCAGGATATTGTCATTTAAAAAGTGAAGTTGCAGCCCTCAACTTATGTTGATGTTGTCATGTTGTGTTTTGGTCTGATGCGCCACCCTCCACCGATCTACCAATCACAAAGTCAGTAGTGTTGCGGCATCCGGTTTGCCAGCTCTGCTCTAGTTTCCACAGCTGCAGATACAAACGTGTCGGATAAAAAAATGTTGGATCCTGCAGTCTATCTGGAAACCTCGAGTCAGAGGGGATGGGGAGGGGATACACCGCTCTACACTAATTTGAAAGTGATTGCAGTACCAGTTTTGGCCACAATCTTACATACAGCTCCTGTAAGGGCAAAAAAACATTGTTTATTTTGAAGTATCACCACTGGATTAGCAGAATGACTGGATATGTGATAGTTATGGTTTTACATCCCCTGAAAAACTCAAGGTGGGCCAGTTCACTCAAAAATAAGCATTCTGTCATTATTTGCTAGCCATAATATCATTCCAAACCTGTATGCTATTTACATTTCCCCATGGAGCACACACACACACAAAGTATTTTGTAAGGTAATATTCATCACATCTGTCTTTTCTAAAGAAGTGCATAGTGACCACCAGGGGCTGTCAAGCTCCAAAGGACAAACAAATTATTATAAGAGTAATCCATACAATGTGCGCACTATATTCCATGTTTCCTCAAGCAATCCTATAGTGTGATGAATGTACTGAAAATGATGTAATTATGTGCAGTTTTGACATCATAGCGTTAATTTAGTTAGAGACACCGGAGAATGTTGTTTGAGGTCTAGCCTATTGGTCTGTTAAACACACAAATCCTTTGTATAGAATAGATTTGTGTTTGTTTGTTACATTTTCATGTATGCATTTGGCAGACATTTTTATCCAAAGCATTACATTGCATTTCAAGGTACACATTTACATTCTTTTCAGTTCTTGCTTTCCCTGGGAATCAAACCCATGCCCTTGACGTTGCAAGCACCAATGCTCTACTGTTTGAGCTACAGGAAAGCTACTTTAGAGTTGAAAGAATTTTTGGGTGACTTGATATTTTAAAGGTGCCGTCACACTTTGGGGGAGATTAAATATTTTCTCTAAAAGATTGTCACCAATCATTAAATCTTAATCTCTCCATATTTTTTTTTCTAGTCCAGTCAGCTGAGAACTCGCGCTGCTCCGTTTCTCCAGCTTCTGCGTTTGCTATTGCCACAGCAGCAGCTGGACACAGCAGCCCTCCAGGTACGCTGCACCACTCACAGAACCCAAGAGATGTGCAAAGCTTCATGTGCCATTGAAATTCACTTGTTCACAGCTGTTGAGATTTCTGCAGAACTAACAGTCCATTATCAGCCCTCAATGACAGAACAAAGGTCAACATCAGAACGGGAATAGCAGACTAAAGAGCTACACCTTGAATTAAGATGAATTTACTTAGAATAAACTTTAAAAAGCCCTAATCATCTTACTTGCATAAACTAACATTCTCTCATCCTACTTAATACCATCAAAAAGAATTTTAATTAAAGGGTTATTTCACCCCAAAATTAAAATTCTGTCATTTATTACTCACCCTCATGTCATTCCAAACCCGTAAGTCTTTAGTTCATCTTTGGAACAAAAATGAAGATATTTTTGATGAAATCTGAGAGCTTTCCGTCTCTCCTTTGGCAGCTATGTGTGTGTGCACATTTTAAAATGTTAAAGATTTTTCTGAAGAGACACAATCACTTTATTTGATGATCAGATTGAATTTAGGCTTCTATTCACATAAACATGCATCAACTCACACATCAGTTAAACAGAAGCTCAAGGATGTTCGTTTGACATGCGAGAACCAATGAGGTTCATTCTCATGTTACGCAGCACGTTTGAGCTTCCACAAGAACCAATGAGGTTCATTCTCGTGTTACGCAGCACGTTTGAGCTTCCACAAGAACCAATGAGGTTCATTCTCGTGTTACGCAGCACGTTTGAGCTTCCACAAGAACCAATGAGGTTCATTCTCGTGTTACGCAGCACGTTTGAGCTTCCACAAGAACCAATGAGGTTCATTCTCGTGTTACGCAGCACGTTTGAGCTTCCAAGAACCAATGAGGTTCATTCTCGTGTGTTACACAACATGTTTGAGCTTCCTCAAGTCCCCAAGTGAGTAATTAATGACAGAATCTTTCTTCTTTGGGTGAACTAACCCTTTAATACTGTGTTATTTTATGCCACGTTGTGTTTTCCAGCATTCCAGCACTGCAACTAGTGGCATTGTTTAGTGGCAGTAATGGCTTTTGGGAATTTGGAATTTTGCACTTTTTTGAAAGAAGTAAATTTGATAGTGAGGCAAATGACTTTGTATGTATATAATGTATTAAAACACCTTAATTGTTTCACCTTTTTTCACAGTACTGTATGTAATCCATATATACATCGGTTTTACAATCTGAAAATAAGAGCCTGGATATTTGGTCTGTATTACCCTTACAGTGTGCATATTCCTTTACAGTTTTTAATAATTCTGAGCGGACTTGTGACAAGGAGTTCATTATACGTCGTGCGGCTACCAACAGAGTTCTGAACGTCCTGCGCCATTGGGTCTCCAAACACTCACAGGTCTGTCCTTCAGCTTACAGAATGTTTCAGTCACCTGCATCATTGCGTGTCATTACGTACCTTAAACAGAAGTTGTCAACCTCATTTGTGTCTTTTTCTCCCTCCCTGCTTCTTGACTGATATTTTATCACAGGTACTTTTACATTTGTGTCCAGGCTCTGGCTGTGAACACATGGTTAACCCCCAGGCCTCATATTTTACAGGGCAGATGAAGCGTAACACCTCTTCACAATTTCCATGTTATTTTCACAATGGAAAGCAATTACCTTATATAAACAGTACCAAACCTTCATTAACACAGCAACTACTGGATCAAAACGCATTTCTTCAAAGAGAGACTAATAAAGGCGAAGTGTGCAATTTCTGTGCCAGTTGCATCCAACCAAATGGATTTGAAGAATATTGATTAAAAAAAAAACTTTTTCCCATCTATTGGTTGGACTGACAGATAGTCCCGCCCAAAACTTAGAGACGTCTTTAACCATCTCACGTCTTTGAAGTCTTTTAACACATGAAATAATATTCTAAATTCTTGGCGATCCAGTTGAACAAAGATGTAGACCTTCATTTTCAGATGTAGACAGAGCTTTTTTTTTTGTTCCACTGACCTGCGTCTCACATTTTAAACTGCAAAAAAATGCATTCTGTATGAACTTAACTAGCCCTTAACTTTGCTTTGTCAGGAAGCTTGGCATGCAAAAATACACAGAGCAATGTTTTGAGAAACCTAAAAGCACAGTGTTACACTTTTCAGGGAAATACGAATGGCTTTGGATCTGTACATCCAGTTAGAATAGTAAAAAGTATTTTGACATGAAAATGAACTAAAATCTACCATGCTCTGTTCTGTATGGCCTCACTCCCTCGGTGCAATGTGAAAAAGTACTTCGGGTTAATGGGTGTAATACATTTGTATTTTTGTATCTTTATTGATTCCGTTTTTTCAGCAGTGCTTGGTTTGCTATTAAAGCCAGGTATTCGTCATATTGATCTGTGTTATAATATGACCATTAAATCATAGAGATAAAAGATAATTTCAGTCCCGGCCAACTTTTTTTATGAGTCAAAGCATAGGATATTATTGCATAAATATTACGTGCTGCAGTGGAAACAGTTTCTCATAATGGCCTTCTGAAATAAGCGTATCTTTTTCAGCTTTTACCTCGCCTAGTTTGAGTGAAAGCAAAGTGTGGGCTAATTGCATTGATCTTGTCTGAACCCTTTGTCAGTTTATGGTAAGAACAGTCAGACAAAGTCACAAACAGAGAGTTTGTTAGGGGTGACCTTTATGGTTGCACAGGTGAAAGATGCGGGTGAGAGAAACATGTGAGGAAAAATGCTTACAAATGCTGGTTGTCTAGAGAGAGAGAGAGAGAGGTGAGAAATTCAGCGGATAGTAAGGAGTAACTCAAATGTGACCCTGGACCACAAAAGCAGTCTTATGTGTCCATTTTTTTTAAATTGAGATGTATACATACTGTACATGAAAGCTGAATAAATAAGCTTTCCATTTATGTATGGTTTGTTAGGATAGGACAATATTATCACCATTTCCACAAAAATATGAAGCAGCACAACTGTTTTCAACATTGATAATAATTAATGTTTCTTGAGCACCAAATCTGCATATTAGAAGGATTTTTTGAAGGCACACTGAAGACTTGGAGTAATGATGCAGAAAATTCATCTTTGTCATCACAGCTTACATTTTAAAATATATACAAATTTAAAACATTTCTTGTCATTTGTGATAATATTTCACAATATTACTGCTTTTACAGTATTTTTGATTAAATAAATGCAGCCTTGGTGAGCATAAGACACACACACACACACACACAAAATATATAGTCTCTTTTTTCCACTTCACTGTTGGATCTTAGAGCGTTTTTGCACAGACTGCTGAATCTCTTTGAAAAACCCCACAAGTGAATAAGAGGATCGAGGATTCAAATGTAATAATAATAATAACAATTCGTTACATTTATATAGCGCTTTATCTGGGACCTCAATGCGCTTTACACAGAAAAGGGCGCCATATTGCGCCAGTAGGCCCACCACACACAAGCTTATTGGTGGAGAGGAGATGGTAATGAAGCCAATCAGTATATGGGGATGATTAGGAGGCCATGATGGATAAAGGCCAAGGGGCAAATTTGGCCAGGATGCCGAAGTTATGCCCCTACTCTTTTTTTCGAAGGACATCCTGGGATTTTTTATGATCACAGAGAGTCCGGACCTCGGTTTAACGTCTCATCCGAAGGACGGTAAATGTAATAAATGTAATGTATCATTAATGAGCCATTAATGTACCATTAATGAGCACAGAGACTCTTGTTCCTCCACTCTCATCCTCTACCAGATGTTTTATCTTCTTTCTGTCTTTCTCCTTCTGCCATCTTCAAAACAAAAACTAACTGACCAGTTGTGCAGATTCTACTGGTACTACTTCTTTTTGGAATCAGATTAATTTAGTAAATATACTTTCAAGGGTCTATACTGGAAAAGCCAGGTTGTTTTTGTAACACGGTAACTGGTTTGCAGTCAAAGATAATCCACTAGCAGTAAACCTCACAGAATTATCAGAAACAGCTAAATTCATCTGGTTCTGCATCCTTGTCTTAATATTTCTGTTAGAAATAGAAGTATATCTGGCAAATATATCTTAGGAGAGTAAAAAGGATCCTTTTAATATTTTATCCAGTATGTTAAAACATATACTGTATAACTGGGGCATGAAAATGTGCTGCATAATAGGAATAAGCAAAGTTGGCCATTATGCTAACTAGCATATCGAACATGAGAGAAGCACTTATACTCTGAGAACAACAGAGCACAAACACTCAAGTGGTTTATGCATTTGCATTTGAAAACCTGGACTGAATATTATGTACTAATTAATGGGTTTGTTTAAATCATGTCACTTATGCTATTTCGGTTAACTATTCCTTTACAGAGGAGTATTTAAATTTTTCGTGTCAGGATCAGGATTATTAGCAAGCTCAAAAACTGGCAGACGAAAGTGCTCTCAACACAGATGGTACGAACAAGGACAGATCAATTTAGCCGAAAGCTTTGGTCCCTATGGCCGAATTATTTCCGCAATAAACCTAAAGTGAATGGGGAAAACTGCAAAGAACATCGACTGTTTAATAGATGCGGGGCTTTATGAAGCAAGAAGTGAAGAATGCTTTAACTGTGACACAAGAGATTATTGCCACCCACCTGCATTGCTTGCAGGCACAGAGAGACAGAAGAAAGACTGGGTTAGCTGTCGATTAGGGCAATGGGAAACTGTAGAGCTGAGCTACTGTAGTACAGCTTCTGGTAAGCTCTAGAAAGAGTGCCATTTTAAACACTTTCATGAATCACACACCGCATACAACAGCCTAATTTTATTAATCTGCAGTTTGTGCTGGTTTTCCAGTAAAATAAATAAATATATAAACATTCTTATGTTTGCCCATGGGTAAATTAAGCATACACCTCACTATATTTTAAATAATGTTAAAATCTTAAAGGGTTAGTTCACCCAAAAATGAAAATTCTGTCAGTAATTACTCACCCTCATGTTGTTCCAACACCGTAAGACTTTCGTTCATCTTCGGAACACGAATTAAGATATTTTTGATTAAATCTGAGAGCTGGATCAATCCTCCATAGGCTTCTAAGGGACTGAAACTTGTTCCCCCGAAAAGCTATTAAAGACATAGTTAAAATAGTCCAAGTGACTACAGTGGCTCAATCTTAAGTTTATCAAGCGACGAGAATACTTTTTGTGCGCAAAAAAAACTAAAATATCGACTTTATTCAACTATTCATTTCCTTCTCTGTGGGCCTCGAGTGAGTTCACGTAGTAAAACTGCGTAGCGCTTCTGTGGTTGGCATCGCACACATGAGCAGCGTCGGCCAATAGTGAGCCTGCGTGTGACGTAGCCCGACGCTATCACACTACGTTAACTGACGAGGCCCACAGAGAAGGAAATGAATAGTTGAAATAAAGTCGTTATTTTTGTTAGTTTTTGCGCACAAAAAGTATTCTCGTCGCTTAATAAACTGAAGATTGAGCCACTGTAGTCACTTGGACTGTTTTAACGATGTCTTTAATAACTTTCCGGGGGAACAAGTTTCAATCCCTTAGAAGCCTATGGACGACTGATCCAGCTCTCAGATTTAATAAAAAATATCTTAATTCGTGTTCCGAAGTTGAACGAAAGTCTTACGGGGTTGGAACAACATGAGGGTGAGTAATTACTGACAGAATTTTCATTTTTGGGTGAACTAACACTTTAATTCAAGATTTGTTCTTTGAAAACAAGTCTTAAATAATGCATGCAGTTTTGCTTGCAAAGTTTAGATGTTTCTGGAAAACAAGAAAAATATTGATTTAATAATATTTTGCAGTGTATACACAGAATCTGCGTTGGACTCATCTGCATTAGTGTGAAAAAAAAAGACCTTGACCCAGTAGTTGATTTCAGTCATCTGTCTGGGGATGTCAACCCATTAGAATTAGACTTTGCTTAGCTCCATTTATTATGCATTGGTCTCACATGTTTGTGGAACGTGATATGATGTGCGTGGTGGGTTTCAGGACTTTGAAATGAATGGAGAGCTGAAGATGGGTGTGATCTGCCTGCTGGAGGAGGTGTTGAGAGATCCCGACCTGCTTCCCCAGGAGAGGAAAGCCACAGCAAACATACTAAGGCAGGTTACATAAGCACAGCCTCTCACACATGAAAACCAAAGCACTTTTGGAAAGTCACTCCGGACAGGAGTGTCTTTAATATAAATGTAGATCTTTTTCAAGATTTTGTTTTCAAGGGAAACATGACAGCTGATTATGGACGAAATTGGCTTTTTTTCCCTCAGTGCCCTTTCTCAAGATGACCAGGACGATGCACAGTTGAAAATTGAAGACATTCTTCAGATGGTGAGAATATGTTATAGTCTTTGTACATGTGTATAGACCACTGAAATGACTTCAGTTTTCTTTCCTGTGTTGAATGTGGCTTATCAAGTCAAATCAGCTTCTAAATAGCCAAAATATATTAAAGTACATCACAGCTGAGAATAAATATGGATATTTAGATAGATGGATGGATGGATGGATTGATGGGTGGATGGATGGATGGATAGACAGACAAACGTTCATCCCAGTTGACTCACATGTCCATAGATATCTTATTACATAAAGTGATATTTCTGTGCAGCCAGTGAAGGTTTAGATCTCAGGGTTTGGCATCATCATCACGAGGCAGCATCAGGCTTGGGGACTGAATTACATGTTCAAACTGCAAATCTCTGAGCAGCAGGACTCTAATTACAACTTCAAACAGCGAGACTGTTGCTGTCCGCCACATGCAAACTCTACACACAAAAACACACTCGAAAAGACATTTCAGGGGTATTTCCTTTCTGAAATCTCCATGTATTGTTGTAAATGATCATGCGGTTACATTTCAAAGCCCTGCTAGTGAAATCTGCTGAGTTTCAATTTTAGAGGCATGGTTTTGGAGGGGTTTCTTTTGTTGGATAAGCATGTCATTGGCAGTATAGGAAAAATAGCTATTACTTTATGTGATAAGACTGATGTTTATTAATATTGCACAAGAGGTATCTGCACTTTATACAGATGTACTTTATTATGCAGTCAGTTCCACTTATTCCTCTGCTTATATTGTACATTTAACAGACATTTTATGCAGCACTCTGTGTTGTAAAATGAATTGAGTGAGCAACATTAGTTGATTTTAATGTTTCTTATGCACCATTGTTAATAGGCTTAAGGCAGATACATGTATTCACACACACACACACGACTGTATGATATTATGTGCTACTGGCAGCACCATACTGGGCTCACTAATTACAAACACAGCGTGTGTGTGTGTGTGCATGAGGACATGTTGTCTGGTCATCTATACCCTTATATTGCTTCTGAAATCCTCACCTACTGTGTTAATTGAAAAGTGTCTGTGCCAAAGAAAACATAAACAACAGTCACTCATTGCTAATTAGCAGTTTGATTATAGACTTTCATAAGTTCATATGTGTAATTTCTAGCCAACAAATCAGCATGGTATTTTGCACTTTGCCATTTAGAGTGTTATATTATATTATAAATGCAGTTGTCCCTGGAATCGAATGTTTACATTGTTAAAGGGATAGTTCACCCCAAAATTGTTGAAACCTATATGACTTTCCTCTATGTAACACTAAAAGAATGTTCATGCTGATCTTTTCTGTGCAATGAAAGTGAATGATGACGTTCCTTTATATATCCAGTCTGTTCCTCACATATATCTATCTATCATATGCCTTGTTATTTTCCTTTTGAAGCATGACGTTGACTCTCATTGTATGGAAAAGAGCAGAATTACATCGATTTTTTTTCAATCGAAGAACGAAAGACTTGAGGGAGAGTAAATAATGATTTTTTTATATAATTTTTTTTTCATATATTTTCTAGATATGCAGTATTGATAATACCTGAAAGAGTTATTAAACAATTACCGTGCCATTTTTCACAGTAAATAACTTTTTTATGTGTCTGTTCAAATCCAGGCTGAATGCCCAAAGGCTGAGTGTTTCGAATCTCTGTCAGCAATGGAGATAGCTGAACAAATCACTCTTCTCGATCACATCGTCTTCAGGAGCATTCCCTACGAGTGAGTAGAGCTTCAACACCGTACACAGAGATGCAGACCTCAGGCCTCCAAAGACACCAGAGAAAAATGCATGAACAAATCTATGTCAGCTTTACTGAGCATATTCATTATGGACCACAAACAAGCTCCTGTGTTCATGGTATAGAAGAAGCATCTATCAGAATACACTGACTGTACTCTTGCTGTAGGGAGTTCCTGGGCCAAGGATGGATGAAGACAGACAAGAATGAGAGAACTCCATACATCATGAAGACAAGTCAGCACTTCAATGATGTGAGTATATATGGAATTATCTATAGGCCATCTTAGCTAGTTATAGGAGATACCGAGTCAAGTTATCACATGTAGAAGTTCACTGTATCTCAGCTAGGTATAAAGTCAAAGTCTTGTATTTTACTTTTAAACACCTAGTTCAAATCTCCCACATTAGAATATTTGGTAACACTTTACTTAAAAAATATAATATAATGCATGATAAAGGTATTTTTGATGCATTGTAATGCACCTTTATATGTTCTCATGAATATTTGTATCCACAGTTATAATGCATTTATAATTCTTATCTATTCAATGTTACACCTTTAGACCATGTAGTGCCTTAAAACAACCCATTTCAGATGTAACTTAATATATGCAAATATTACAATGCATTTTAACTTTGGCTACAATTATTTAATGCATTATACTAATATTTAGAATACCTTTCTAATGCATTATACATAAAGGTTTTAAGTTAAAGTGTTGCCGAATATTTTTTGTGATTCTGTATTTATCAATTGGAAAATTCCAATATTTGATTTCATCCATTCATCATGATTTGAGTTGATATTTATGAAAAAATAAATCCTATATTAAAAGTGATTTCACAAAAATGTTTTTCATAAATATACAAGTCATGTAATGTTGCATTTTTATTGAGGCATGTTTCACACAAGTTTTCTGATTTCAGTATTAGTTTGCCACAACAATGGTACTTTTATGTTAACATCTACATTTTTACCAATTCATGAATTCTTTAATGTCTCATAATTGCCTTACCGTAAATTTTTAGGCTGTTTAACATGGCAAATATACATTATTGGGCCATGTTGTCACAGAATGTGTCAATTGAAATGTTTATTCTTTCCAATAATGGTGCAAATGTTTTTTGTAGCCAATACTTTAAGGTAAAGTATACACTCACCTAAAGGATTATTAGGAACACCTGTTCAATTTCTCATTAATGCAACTATCTAATCAACCAATCACATGGCAGTTGCTTCAGTGCATTTAGGGGTGTGGTCCTGGTCAAGACAATCTCCTGAACTCCAAACCGAATGTCAGAATGGGAAAGAAAGGTGATTTAAGCAATTTTGAGCGTAGCATGGTTGTTGGTGTCAGACGGACCGGTCTGAGTATTTCACAATCTGTTCAGTTACTGAGCTTTTCACGCACAACCATTTCTAGGGTTTACAAAGAATGGTGTGAAAAGGGAAAAACATCCAGTATGCGGCAGTCCTGTGGGCGAAAATGCCTTGTTGATGCTAGAGGTCAGAGGAGAATGGGCTGACTGATTCAAGATGATAGAAGAGCAACTTTGACTGAAATAACCACTCGTTGCAACCAAGGTATGCAGCAAAGCATTTGTGAAGCCACAACACGCACAACCTTGAGGCGGATGGGCTACAACAGCAGAAGACCCCACCGGGTACCACTCATCTCCACTACAAATAGGGAAAAAAGGCTACAATTTGCAAGAGCTCACCAAAATTGAACAGTTGAAGACTGGTAAAATGTTGCCTGGTCTGATGAGTCTCGATTTCTGTTGAGACATTCAGATGGTAGAGTCGGAATTTGGCATAAACAGAATGAGAACATGGATCCATCATGCCTTGCTAGTACTGTGCAGGCTGCTGGTGGTGGTGTAATGGTGTGGGGAATGTTTTCTTGGCACACTTTTGGCCCCTTAGTGCCAATTGGGCATCGTTTAAATGCCACGGCCTACCTGAGCATTGTTTCTGACCATGTCCATCCCTTCATGGCCACCATGTACCCATCCTCTGATGGCTACTTCCAGCAGGATAATGCACCATGTCAAAAAGCTCGAATCATTTCAAATTTGTTTCTTGAACATGACAATGAGTTCACTGTACTAAAATGGCCCCCACAGTCACCAGATCTCAACCCAATAGAGCATCTTTGGGATGTGGTGGAACGGGAGCTTCGTGCCCTGGATGTGCATCCCACAAATCTCCATCAACTGCAAGATGCTATCCTATCAATATGGGCCAACATTTCTAAAGAATGCTTTCAGCACCTTGTTGAATCAATGCCACTGAGAATTAAGGCAGGTCTGAAGGTGAAAGGGGGTCAAACACAGTATTAGTATGGTGTTCGTAATAATAGTTTAGGTGAGTGTATGTCTATACAGAAATTGATTTTCAAAAAGAATCCTACTCTATTAAATATTCACTGGAGTAAAAAAGTGTGACAACTAGCCCCGGTTAATGATAAACATGTCTCTCTCTCTCTGTGTGTGTAGATGAGTAATCTCGTGGCCTCCCAGATCATGACCCACACAGATGTTGGCTCTAGAGCCAGCTCTATTGAAAAATGGGTAGCAGTGGCTGACATTTGCCGTTGTCTCAACAATTTTAATGGTGTCTTGGAGATCACATCTGCCCTGAATCGGAGTGCCATCTACAGGCTTAAGAAGACATGGGCTAAAGTGTGCAAACAGGTGAGAGATGCACTGCACTGTAACGGTTTGTGTAGTAGATTATAACAGTGTGGTCAATTATTCATCACTGTTGTGTCTTGTCAAACAGACTAAGGCACTAATGGACAAACTTCAAAAGACTGTGTCATCTGAGGGAAGGTTTAAAAACCTGAGGGAAACTCTAAAAAAGTGAGCTGTTGCTTCTACATTTTGAGAACCCTACGTTATTATAACTCTCCTACATCGTTTGATTACTTATGACTTGTACTGTATGTGACCTCATTTCTGTCTTTCTGCAGCTGTAATCCACCTTGTGTTCCATATCTGGGTATGTACTTGACAGACCTCGCATTTATCGAAGAGGGAACCCCAAACTTCACAGAGGAAGGTCTGGTTAACTTCTCAAAGATGAGAATGGTAAGATATGATGTTGTATCCTGCATCCTTTCCTTTGGGATTAATTCATATCTGTGTCAATTATCTTTGAGATACTGTGGATAGACTGATAAATCATTACACTCTGTCTGCAGATATCTCATATCATACGAGAGATCCGACAGTTCCAGCAAACTCCCTACAGAATTGAGCACCAACCAAAGGTTAGACCAATAATTCATATTCAGATCAAGTCCTGACTCCTGATACCTCTATATTCCTGTTGCTTCAGTAACATTACTATAGATCATTTGATTGATCTTAGGCATGCAGACAGTGTGTTGTCTGTACTGCTTATACCATTCATAGACATTCAATGACTATTATTTGCAGATGCAATTTATAGGAATCAATGCTTATTAAATTTTATAGTTGATGACATATTTTGCTGTTGTATTTAAACCTCAGCCTTTTATTATTAATAATCTCATTTACATATGATGCTGTTTAAGTAAATACCATCATATGTAATTGATATTTTAATAATAAAAAGCTGAGGTATTAAATAAGTATATACATTACCGTTCAAATGTTTGGGTAAGATACAAAAAAATTATAAGAGGAAATTAATACTTTTATTCAGGAATAGTAACACATTTATGATGTTTCAAAAATGTTTTTATTTAAAATAAATGTTGTCCATTTGACATTTCTATCCATCAAAGAAATCTGAAATGTTTTTATCTCAGTTGCCACAAAAATATTAAGCAGCAACAGGTTTCAAAACTGATAATAATAAGAAATGTTTTTTACTTACGAAATCAGCATGTTAAAATGACTTCACGTGGATCATGTGGCACTGGTGACTGGAGTTATGATGCTGAAAATTCAGCTTTGAATCACAGGAATAATTAACATTTTAAAATATAGTAAATAAGCAAAGAGTTATTGCTGTTTTACTGTATTTTTTTATCAAATAAATGCAGTCTTGGTAAAAAATAAGCGAATTCTTTCAAAAACAATAAAAAAAATCCAAACTTTAGAAGGTTTGCCAGGGGTTTGAAAAGTTGCTGAACTTTTTTATTTTTGTGCGTATGAGATTGTGTGCTTTAAAATATGATATGAAATAATTATGAGCATATTGGACTCCAGATGAACCATCACATTATGTTCTTTCTAGTGTTTTTTATTAAATGCTTGATACTTTTGTGTGCAGTATGTGTCATTTTTCTTTATAAAGTTTCGTATGTAATCTAATTCTACTCTTAAATTGTAATCTGTACTCTAATCGTTTTCATGTAATGTACTGTTTTTTTATGTCCAGGTCACACAGTATCTTATGGATAAGACCTTGATTATGGATGAGGACACACTGTATGACTTATCTCTCAAGATTGAACCCAGGCTTCCTGCATGAACTACAACCTCAGTACCTGGCAGCTTCCATCTAGATGTGCTTCTCAACTCTTGGGATGTTTTGAAGGCATGAAGCATGCCTAGTGTTTGAGAAAGATGGACGCGAAGGATGGAGCTAACATGTCCGTTTGAAAATGTAAAAGGGTAGAGGGTCCAGGTTTGGAAGAGAGTATTAAACAGTGCTCACCACCACACTGTCACCTGAAGGGTGACTTTTATCATGGAGATAAAGGAAAGAAGGATAAAAAACTGGCCACTGTCAGAGGTCAGGGGTCATGAGTGAGTTTCAGGGTCTAGCAGATTTTAAGAGAGCGGGTGAAGATATGTAGCATGTACAGAAGTAGAGCTATTAGCCAGTTCGTATGTAGTGTATTGTGGCCCCCTGGGCCTGTGGCCCCTGGCACATCCCCTCATTGGTAATGGTAGTGACTCTGTGCATGAACTAGACTGTGGGTTTGCTGTGCGCTTTGCCTCAACTTTACACTCCATGTGCTTTCCCATCTGCCAACAGCTGGCTGCATTGAACCAAAATGCCACATGATCATTTTAAAAGATACATCAGTCTTCTAAGTAATGGCAATGTATAGTAGCTTTCTAAAATACTAACCAGTTGTAGATGATATTTAGATTTCGTAATTCCCCCTGAAGCGATGTGGGCTCTTTAAAAAAAAAATGTGCCTTCTCACATTCACAGACACTTGTAAATGAAAACTAATGTCTCAGCAATGCTTGAAAGTTATGATATTAGCAAACGATTGGCCTCTGTAGCAAACGACAGAACAGAGATATTCAAACTAAGTATAAATTAGCATTTTCCTCTCAAATTCTAAAACATCTTACTTGAATCGCATCAGCTTGCAGATATACTCCACTTGCGGTGGGTTGCATCATCCATCCATTTAAAAAGTACAAGTTGAGTTGATAGTGTGCAATGCAAACATTTTCCGATCGAATTTTACAGTAAGCTGAGGCTTTGCCGCCCCCTATTGGAGAAAAAGGCTCATTATTGTTGAGTGTTTCTTGGCTAAAATGACTGGAATCCAATTCTGACTCTTCAAGTTATTCAATAATCAAAGCTTTCCTGCTTTTTAATGTAACGACCCTCCTGGTTAGCTAACCAGAAAAGAGGGGCTCTCCATTATTTGCATGAAAAATTCAGTGATCGCATGTTGGAAAATGCATTGCAAGACATGTTTTGTGGTCATGTGTCATTCAGCTGCTGTGTAGCCTCTTTAAACTCTCTAGAAACCTCAAGTAACACAGATAGATGAATATATTTAACTTCTCATTTGACTGCACTTCTTTATCTAAATACTTTGATCATAATAGCTGGAGATTTCATATGCATAGACTGACAGGGAACTGTCAAATTGGCCATAAATATATATCTACCACTGTGCTGTATGAAGACAATGTTGTTTCTGTCTGATCTTTCCTTTCTTCAGAGTGGGACGGATTTCTATTCTTTATGTGCGAGTGTGTGAAATGCATGAGAGCTGTAGGTGTGAATGTGATCTCAGAGGTGAGTGGGTTGGAAAGGTGTGAGTTACACTCTCATCAATGTAGCGTTGTTATTTTTAAAGCAAGTGTGACGGTAGTATTTATTTCCTGGCATATTTATTTTACTCTTTTTGTATATAGTGTGTCTATATTGGTTTATGATATAATGTGATTTTTGTCCCTATCCATCGCCATGTAATATTTTAATTTTCGCAAGCACTCCTGTAATTGTTACATTTTGCTAAATGTGTTAAGAAAAATGTAGCATATCTGATTAATTTACAATCCTTTGTCCATTTTTTTTCTTCTCTTTGTGCATAGAATTAATGCTTTGGTATGTTGCATGTCTTTGCATGTCCGGGTTGGATTCCTTCTGTGTAAACTGATTTTTCTACATTTCTGTATCAAACTATTTTTCCTTATTTTTCCTTTCTCTTCATTTTATCACTGATTCTCTTGCAGAATGTATGGCTTCAGTACTTCAATTATATGCTTTCATTTCAAATAAATCAAACAAACAATGGAATCTACACTAAATTACTAATCAAATTATTTGGATGGAAAGATAGTCAACTGTTAGTGGTATTATAACAAAGTGGAAGCAATTGGGAACAACAGTAACTCAGCCACGCAAAATCACAGAGCGAGGCAAAGCAAGGTCCATAAAGACATGGATGAGCGAGTTTGGAGTGTGGAGGAACTTGACTGGCCTGACCTTAACCCGATAGGACACCTTTGGGATGAATTAGAGCGGAAACTGCGAGTCAGGCCTTCTCGTCCAACATCAGTGTCTTGTAAGTGGTGATACTGTCAAAGACCAGAACCCGATATTTGAAAGAAGACCCGGAGTCAGAATTATAATAAATTAAAGAAACGTTTTACTGAAGATAGTTTACCGTTTCATCAGCAGAAGTCAGCTTCAAGACTCACACAGGTGTTCGTATAGGCCGCCCCGCTTACAGTCATGACTTTCCTGGTCGCAGATTTGGGTTGCTGGGCGCCAACATGTCCAGAACAACAACTCAGTCAATCTCCAATATAGTGGTTCCTTAACCTGCAACCCAGAAGACTGATACACACACACTGACACACAGCTTTTCCAAGGTTGGATTTGGCCAGGCTCTAACTATAAACAGTCTGAAACTAGACAGACAGACAGACAGACAGACATACAGACAGACAGATAGATAGATAGATAGATAGATAGATAGATAGATAGATAGATAGATAGATAGATAGATAGATAGATAGATAGATAGACGGAGAGACAGACAGACAGACAGACAGATAGATAGATAGATGGATGGATGGATGGATGGATGGATGGATGGATTGACAGACAGATAGATAGACGGAGAGACAGATAGATAGATAGATAGATAGATAGATAGATAGATAGATAGATAGATAGATAGATAGATAGATAGATAGATAGATAGATAGATGGATGGATGGATGGATGGATGGATGGATGGATGGATGGATTGACAGACAGATAGATAGACGGATAGATAGATAGATAGATAGATAGATAGATAGATAGATAGATAGATAGATAGATAGATAGATAGATAGATAGATGGATGGATGGATAGACAGACAGAGATAGAGAGACAGATAGATAGATAGATAGATAGATAGATAGATAGATAGATAGATAGATAGATAGATAGATAGATAGAGAGAGAGACAGATAGATAGATGGATGGATGGATGGATGGATGGATGGATAGACAGACAGAGATAGAGAGACAGATAGATAGATAGATAGATAGATAGACAGACAGACAGACAGACAGACAGACAGACAGACAGACAGACAGACAGATAGATACTGTAGATAGAAAAATCAGCTGTTGTCCGTGCACTAATTTCAAGGTCTCTCTCTCTCTCTCTCTCTCTCTCTCTCTCTCTCTCTCTCTCTCTCTCTCTCTCTCTCTCTAATCCTTCCGAGGAAGGAAGGGATGAGCACAACATGGCTCTGGCTCTGGCTCTGGTGTTAAACCAGATAATGCTTGAGCTGGGCAAATCAAATACCAGTTTAATTTTATCCATCACACACACACACACACACACACACACCACACACACACACACACACACACACACACACACACACACACACACACACACACACACACACACACACACACACACACACACACACACTGCCCTTAGTTTTATATATCCTCTAGGTATTTTCTCTGAAAATGGAGATACCATGCTGAAAAATCCAGCATAAGGTATGTTATGCATGCTGGGACTAGCTCAGTTTTGCATAAGTACATTGTTGGGGAAAGTTAAAATCTTTATCCTGTTAAAGTTAAAAGTTTTTAAACCTAAAAATGTATAGGCCCTTTCACACAAGTGAAATTAATAAGCCTCAGACTGAAGGAAATGCAAATTCATGCATATAAAGTAGAGGGCGCAGCTCAAAGCTTTCAGCTGCACTGCCATTCTGGATTGCAGAAGAAAAGGACACACACACACAGTAGAAGAAACTTCAACCTTTTACTGTCTATGAGTTCAACACTCTTACTTCAGCAATAAAAAAAATGAAACTCAAATGTGATGTGTAACCAAAGTAATTTTTGCTTATATGCTTGAATTGAATCCTCGATGGTCAGCAGCAAAGACATACAGTTAATAAAGATTAAACACAAAGTATATATGTGTTATTTAACATTTAATTATTGCAGGTTTGCTTAGTATTTTGAGTTTGCATTAATCATTTTGAGGAATAATTTTGTGCAAGTGAGATGAGTAAATGCATGCTCACAACTACAATATCAATCATGTTTAGACAGCGCACAAATGCCTCTGCAATTTACTCCCAATTTGTCTCAACATGGGGACAAGAGAGCAGTCAGTCAATAAATGGAAGAAAAAAAGTAACTATTTTGTTATTATTATGGTACTTTACTAGTCACTTAAAAAGTAATCTGATTACGTAACTCGTGTTACTCTAACCAGTTCTAACCAGCATAAACCAGTCTGGACCAACATGGAATTCATGCTGGTTTATGCTTTCAGCAGGGACATGATTGACATTGTAAACTATTTAGTAATATTAACATATCTAAACACGGACAGTGAAATAATGGCTCTTGATGGACTACAGTGGGTAAAAGGGAAGTATATACAGTATGTACAGTACAGTAGTAGCTATCTCAGTCATAAGCCACACTATCACTGGCACGTAACTGGAGGTTTCAACTGGTTAGGGACAGCTCAAGGACACAGAGACGTGGTGTCATGCTGACAGATGAAATAGGATTGGCTGGAGAGATGAGCTCTTATTTTGAGCACAGGCCCTGTGTGGTCTCACTCTACAGGGAACAGTCTGCTGTTCTGGAGCCTAAACTCCATTCAATTCAACAGGTGAGTACAATAAAGCGGCTACTTTAGCAATCATTTTGTTTGTAGCTTTATTGGCAGAAATGTAAAGATACAAGATCAGCATGCAAGCTAGATTTTTGCAGTTGCGACAATGATGAAGATATAAAGTAAGTTTAATAAGAAAGTGTTTAAATCTGTTTAAAACAAGAGTTGATTTATAATCAAATATAATTAAATCCGTATAATTAAGTTGGTTTAAATTATAACTAACTAATTAAGTTTATAAATGTTTGTTTTACATTCCCAGTGCACCATTTTCTTTTCTTTCTTTTTTTTTTTTTGCTTAGTTTATATAATTTACACCAATACATATCCACTAGAAACACTAGAAACTAGAAGTGTGACCAGCGCAGAGCCACCCTGTCCCACGGGTCATGTGGTCATTGTAACATATGGCAGGAGAGAAATTGCATAAGACCTTTTGCTGTGGCTCCACTGTCATTTGTAACACTGTAAACAGCACTGACCTCTTCAGCGTGCAGCTAAAATATCTGGAACCATTGAGACCATATCATTTCCTCAGGAACCATTGAGACCATATCATTTCCTCATAGGGATAGTGCATGATAGTGAAAATACACTATCATTCAGATAATAGTGAAAATACAAACATTAGCAAGTAGTCCCTTCTGGAAAGTACTGTGCTTATTCTTATAACTAACTGAAGTATGTGTGTAAGATTTGTACACATTTTTGGTGTAAGGTTTTATCTGATGTCTGGAACATGTGACACATGGGCTGCACTGTGTGTTACTAGGGAAATATAAGGTGGCACACATTACTTTGGCATTAAGTTCAAAGCCAATGTATATTTGGATACTCCAGTGGAAAAAGTCATCATGTGCGTCAGGACACAGAGGTTGCTCACCAGGTCAAACTACTGTATCAGGAATACCTTTGATTAATACTTTGAAACACAATCAATCAATCAATCAATCAATCAATCAATCAATCAATATTCTTATAGCCTACATATTACTTATTGATACTTAAAACCATAATCCATTTTAGAATTGAAATCCAGTTAGTTCACCCAATCATTTACTCATCCTCATGTCATTCCAAACATATAATTCTCGTTTATCTTTGGAACACAAATTAAGATTTTTGATTTTTAATTTGCACATCGCTTTTGTCCATCGCTTGTGACCAATTGCACATACTGTACAGAGCTCTAGAAAGCATGTTGAGCTTATATTTGATGAGCTCTGTGTACTGAATGTGTGTTGACCATTACTGAAAATTCTTGGTTGAATGGACTTTCAATGGATGGACAACAATTATGTCTAGTCTAATTGGTTTGTTTGGAACAACAAGAGGTTGAGTAAATTATGACTGAATTTTGATTGTTGGGTGAACCATCCCTTTAATCTTTTATTGGCCATCTAGGAACTTAAGAATTTAAACGTGAATAAACAAACAAAACAAAAAAGTATGACCTTGAGGTTTACTTGTACCTTTTATATTTAGTTGTTACCGTAGGGACTTTTTTTTTTTTTTTTTGATTTGACCCTTAAAAATGACTTTTGTTGGTGAACTCAGAATCAATCAGTCACATAAAATAATATTTTTGTTTGATTTTTTCACTATTCTCATGTATCTTTATCCTGTTCTTATTGTAAATGTTCAAAAAACAGATTTAGTAAGGAATAATTGACGACAGGCCGTTGAATTATTAGAAAAATAATGCACACCCGAGGTGGTAATGCGGTCACGCCGCGAAGCATTATATATATATAAATATAAATATAATTTGAATAAAAACATAAAGATATTTATTTTTATATTTTATGTAACATTCATTTTGTCCTCCGCTCTGAAGTTCAGGTGTGTGAGTAGTGGCGATGGCAAGCATGTTTACTCGAATGCTTTCGGGACGCAGCACGGCTGTGATCATGGCCAGCCTGGGCGCAGGTACCCTGGTATCCAGCTATGTCATGATGACTGAGTCAGGAGTCTCTGCTGGGGAGAAAAGGAAGCTGTACCCACCCAGGTGAAGGATTCAGTTGCCTTTCGGTTACTCTAGTTTCCAGTTAACCTGAGAATATCTTTTTCTCGAACGCTACAACCCAGAAACAATTTAATGTCATTTGCTCTTCATCTTTCCAAGTGCTGACTATCCAGACCTGCGCAAACACAACAACTGCATGGCTGCTGCTTTGACCCCTGCTATTTATGGCCACCTGAGGGACAAGCTGACCCCTAATAACTGGAGCCTTGACCAATGCATTCAGACAGGAGTGGACAACCCTGGTCATCCCTTCATCAAGACTGTGGGCATGGTGGCTGGTGATGAGGAGAGCTATGAGGTACATTGGACCAAATGTGTATATTAAACTCAACAATATAACAAATATGAGGTATAGTCCTTGTATTAAGCCAGCAAAGTTAAAATACAAGGAGCTTTTGATACCATTGTTTTTGACAAAAGAGTTGATTTTTGTTACGGGCACAGTTTCACCAAATGATGGAATTTATGAGGCGACACACTTGGCCTGTGCTGTCTGTCACAAATACAGAAGTAACAAACTGCTAAATAATTTAATTGTCATAGTATTTTAAATATAAATACTGCAGAATATAGTTTTTAATGCCAGTAAGAAAAAACTAAATTAGTTTAGTTCTGTGCTCTGGTTACTCTCAGTCTAGTTTGAAGAGCATGTTGTAGTGAGTTGAAAAGATAAAGGGATCTGCAGTGATTTTATATTACACTTTCAAGGTTCTTTATTGGCATCTACAGTATGGTTTTGTGAAGAACCTTTCATGTCCATGGAACCTTTCCATTCCATTGTTCTTTAGATTTTTTAAATGTTCTTCACGCTAGGAAACAATCCCAGACAGCAACATAGTGTCGGCTCAGATCCGGCCCACATGTATCAGAGGTGGGCCGGATCTGGGCCGACACTATGTTGCTGTCTGTGATAGTTCTTTTCAGGACTGTTCTTTGGGGAACCAAAAATGGTTCTATGGCATGACTGCCAAAAAAAAAAAAAAACACACAAAAAAACTTTGGAACCTTTACTTTTAAGAGTGTATAATATTGAGATTGTATAGTAAATAATAATGATTTAATTGTTCATGGTCAACTATGTCAATTAGTGCCATCAAAATGAATTGTGCTTGTAATCTTCTGCATAAGTACATGTACTTGAACTTGAACTATGGTTGTGATTCTCAGGTGTTTGCTGAAATCTTTGACCCAGTCATTAAGGACAGGCACAATGGCTATGACCCTACAACCATGAAGCACCCAACAGACCTGGACAGCTCAAAGGTAAAGCCTTCCTCTTGTGTTTTTGGTTCTGAACCTTTAACAAAACCTCATTCCGTCAAGAATATGCAAGATTAGACTTGCCTCAGTTTAGTCTAGTTGGTTACATTAAACACTGATTGGTTGTTTGAACAGATCAGCTCCGGGATGTTCGACGAGAACTATGTCCTGTCATCACGTGTGCGTACAGGGCGTAGTATTCGTGGACTCAGTCTGCCACCCGCTTGCACCCGTGCTGAACGCCGTGAGGTGGAGCGTGTGGTGGTCCAGGCTCTTTCTGGACTGAAAGAGGATTTGGCGGGCAAATACTACAGCCTGACAGAAATGACTGAGCAGGAGCAGCAGCAGTTGATTGATGTAAGTACACACAATAGAAACATGTTCCAGCTTACTCAGACAGCAACATAGTGTCGGCCCAGATCCGGCCCAGATCTGGTATGTGTGGATGTACCAGATAAGGGCCGGATCTGGGCCGACACTATGTTGCTGTCTGGTTAAACTAAGGAGGCAGACACAGATGTGTGTCAGTTGAATTTATCCAGTAAATCAGAGGTTTGCAACTTTTACAGACACGGCCGACTCTTATACTCTCAGCTGACCTAGGTTATAGATTAAAACAATTAAAATGTTAATTAACATTATTATGTCATTCAATGCTTGTCAAATATCATGTAAATCCAAATATAGTTAGATTTTTTAAAATGTATTATTATTATCATTTATGTTGGTTAGTTCTATGCTATATAGTTCTGCAGTGATGGAGTATTTTTTGTTGGCCAACCCAGAAGTTAGCACTCCCCTAGTTTCCTCAAAAAATAAAAACCTAATATAATTTTTTCATTGGCATTGATTATTGCAGAAAATAAGCTCTGTGACCAACAAAGGTTTATGATTCTTACACATTTTGTTCATCATGGTAATCTTCACAAATGACTGCAACTTCTATGAATTCTGAAGCCTGTTTAATCAGCAGAAGTAAAAAGCGAAACGTAGGGTATGAACAAACTACACCATGGTCGCATTATGTTTCTGACAACTCTTCCAGTTTTCCCTGTTAAAATAGAGTTAAAATAGTCTGATCGCCCGTGGGCGGGCAAAAGAGCTACGTCATTATATTTAAATTAATTTTTTTTGTGTTTCTGGAGAGACAATCACCCCATATATAGTATCATTTTAAATCTTAAAATCTCATCTTTACACAGAATATAATGATATGTGTGTATATGAAACAAATAATTAATATAAAGCTTTAAAAAAACAATCGTCACAAAATCGCTCCTCCCCCAAAATGACGATGTAGAAATGTAAATATTAATATACATATTTTATGCATCTCACAAAACAGAAAATTCATATATCAAAAGAAAGCTCTCATTCTTAGAAATGTGACTGTGTAGTTTGTTTTATTGTTTTAACATCATAGTTCACATTATCTACAACAGAATCGGGCAGTAAAATATGATTTCTGTGAAAAAACAAAGACAAACGTCACATTTCTACGTCGATTACAGGTGCTCTAAGCTAAAATCGGCCACAAACTCTATATCATCTTTTACCTTAGGATGTTTTCTTTCAAATGAGCCCATTTGTACTTTTCTGTGAGCTCATCTTGATAAATAATCCACTGTTATGTCGCGGATGTCCAGAACACAAAACGCGCTCGACGGGAGAAACACGCGATCTACACATCATCATCAAAACGTGCAAGCGTCCTCTAATCATGACGATGATACACATATCAGGCACGTGTTCAAAGCTGAGGTTGTCAGCTTTCCAATCACATGTCAATCATTTATCTAGTTCAGTCACATGCTGAATCAGCCGACGAATCAGTGGAGTAGGTGGGCGGGATCACGACCGGTTTCTATATTTTTCTTTTGAATCACGTGTCACGGCGTTGTTGATGATAGGCGAGTAGACAACTAGTGTATGACAAGTGACGAAGACGGCTGACAGAACATTTGTGTCTATATTTGTATTTTTCTAGCGTTTTGATTAAAAATGGCATCTGGAGAGGGAAGAGCACCTGAGACTGTTTTTAAGTGTATGTGTCTCCTGAAAGGAGAATAAATTTGTTGTGCTTTTATTCACAAAACACAAACAATGTTACTTCTCATTCCTTTTTGCGTTTCTAAGATACAAAGATTAAACCTGAATGAAAATGAAGAAAATCAATCGATAATTAAGCAAAGCGCTTTAGTATGTATTAAAATTAGGATTTTTTAGGTAGTATTGTAATATATATATATATATATAGCCTATATATATATATATATATATTGCATTGGAATATTAGAAAAATCCAAAAGACATATATGCACTAAAAATGACACTTTGCCTCCCTTCGGTTATATTTGAATAACTCTTGCTCAGAATGTGATAGAGAAAAAATCTTTTTTTCTGGTAGATACTGCCACCTAGTGTAGTTAAACAATATAATCAGCAGGTCTCCAGAGCAAACAGTACCTGAATCACAGATTTTCAAAGACAGGATTTAAAAAAAAATAACAAAAATAAAAGGCCTATTTTATATGTTTATCGTAATATTTTAAAAGCATACAATGCTATTTATGAAGTTTCGCAATCTTATTAAGTAAATTTGAAGGGTTTTCTGTACAATGACAATAACTTTTTAAATTTCCTACACTGTATGTGTCTAGGGTGAATGTTTGAACTTGGGTGTGTTAAATTCAGGCGGAATTCCAAAATATGCCTTAGAGTGGAAGAGGTTAAAAGAGCGCAATTGTAAACACAACAATGAAGTTGTGAAAACGGAGTAGTGAGTAGAGTTGACCTGTTCGGTGTGACGTCTGCAACAACCTGTAGTTCCATTCAGCCACTTGTTAGAAAACACCTTTTCAAGAGGGTAAAAGCTTTTATAAAACACAAAGGGGTTTTACTGATGTATTTTATGTTGTAGAATAAAACATAAAAATATATTGTGCTGTGTTCACCACAGACCTTATTTCAGGCATTTAACTAATAACCTATTGACTTGATAGAATCGTAAGTGCTAAAATGCTAACTCGTTTCCGGGTTTTTCGGCCTACAAAAATTGTTATCCCTGCAGCACTCTATTCTGCCTGGTATACAAACATAGTAATGCTGTTCACCAGAAACACATATAAAGTTGGTTGTCCAGCATAAACTTAACTGAGAAGTCTTGCTGGTTTAGCTACTTTTAAGGACACTAGCCCTAGCCCAGTATTCAAAATATCCAAAACGCTATACATGCTTGTGTTTTCAACAGGGTATAGTTGCATATTGCAATTCTCTAACAAACCTCACTGCTCTTGTCTTATGGTGGCCTACCAAAGGAGCACTTCCTCTTTGATAAGCCAGTGTCTCCTCTCCTCACTTCAGCTGGTATGGCAAGAGATTGGCCAGATGCTCGTGGGATTTGGTAAGGCTGAGGAACTACTGACCCGCAGTTATAGAACATAGCACTCTTTCCCTATAGCACATCCTTTACTAGTCACCCATAAGCTGACTCAAATATTCTCAGCTAAATGTCAGTTTGAGGATCTATTTTCTTTCTGGCATTCCAGTGCCAGAGAGGCATTTTAGACATAATAATAACCATTCTTTTTTTATTGTGTATTTATATATTGTCTTAATATCCACATTAAAATTTCAATGTATAAATGTAAAAATAAAATAAAATGCAGTGTCATTCATGTAAAAATAAAGAAAATAATTGTTTAAACTTAACTTTTTAATAATGAGCTTATTGACTATTAATGTATTCATACAATTTACATCAAACATTATGAACACTTTTCAAACCTGTCACTCACATGAGATCACAGCAAGAGCAAGCCACAAACATCCAAGAAGTTCACGATGGACACAAAATCAAGTCCCGCTTTACATTGTTCCTTGTTCGAGAAGCTCATACATAACAACAGGAAAGAAAAGACTAAAATTCTGTTTCATGCTAATTCAAATCACATTACTTAACGTTTCACTCTGAAGAATCTGTAACGGATGTTTAAATATGCGGGTAGGAAAACGTACATCTACTGTCAGAAATAGGAAATGCATCCAGTCTGACCAGAAGTTGATCAAACATATAAAATGGCACCAAAAAAAGGGCACCATTTTCCAACACTGAAACAGTCCTGGCTTCACTTTACACCACCTTTTCTTTTCTTGACTGAACATTTTAGGACCACTTCTTGTTTGACAAGCCCGTATCACCCTTGCTGACTTGTGCAGGAATGGCACGGGACTGGCCCGATGCCAGAGGAATTTGGTACGGTGCATGAGACCTGCATTACCAGAGGGTGCAGAGAGCATGTGCCTGTGTGTGTTACATAATATATGACCCTGACATAATAAATGTCTATTTTTTACTGATTCACACTCACATTCTTACAGTACGACAACTACTAGGCCTGTATATGGAATCAAAAGCTTGAGACTTGGTTGCAGTGAAAATTTAGGGCTGAATAAAAGAAAGTTTAGCTAAATTTGCTGAATGTATTTTAACCATGATCTGTTCTCATGTCCAGGCACAACAATGAAAAGACATTTTTGATCTGGATCAATGAGGAGGATCACAGCCGTGTCATTTCTATGGAAAAGGGCGGGAATATGAAGAGGGTGTTTGAGAGGTTCTGCAGAGGATTGAAAGAGGTACCATTGTCAAAACATTCAGCACAAAAATGCACATTATCTGTAAATTAAAATTAAACAAGTTCCATTTATGATATTTGTTTATTTTTTCACAGGTAGAGAGGCTGATTCAGGAGAGAGGCTGGGAGTTTATGTGGAATGAGCACTTGGGATATATCCTGACCTGCCCCTCTAACCTAGGCACCGGTCTGAGAGCTGGAGTCCACGTCCGTCTGCCTCTCCTTAGCAAGGTGTTACAATCTCACATGGTTCCGCTTAATTTAAAGTGCATTTCACAATGCCAAGGTCGTTCAATTCCAGTCAAAACTGTTCAAATTAAATTTAAATTAGCTGAGAATTCATGTTAAATTATCCACAGTACAATTACTATTTGAAAGAGTTCATGCAAAAATGCCCTCTACTTCTGCCCCATCCTCCTGAACAGGACTCGCGCTTCAATAAAATTTTGGATAATCTCAGGCTACAAAAACGTGGCACAGGAGGTGTGGATACTGCGGCTGTGGGTGACACTTTCGACATCTCCAACCTTGACCGTCTAGGCAAATCTGAGGTAAACAACTCCGCTTTGATAAGTACTTTTAATTGGATAGTGGCAAATTCTATAACTAGAATGTACTCTGGAGATTATATCTGCATGTTTTACTAGTTAAAAAAGTAAATGTTAGAGGTAAAAAATAATGCAACAGTAAATAAAACGTTTTTCAATATGTTTGGAAAAATTAAAGATCTAAAAAAGCGTATCCAGACAGCAACATAGTGTCTGCCCACATCTGGTACGTGCGATCCTTGTGTAATGGCCAGATCTGGGCAATGTTGCTGTCTGTGTATGCTCTAGATGTGTATAGCCGGTGATTAAATCCAATTTTATTTGACATTGCCTTTCAGGTTGAGCTCGTTCAGTGTGTGATTGATGGCGTCAACTACCTGATCGACTGTGAAAAGAATCTCGAGAAGGGCCAAGACATCACTGTTCCTCCACCAGTAACCCAGTCCAGGAAATGATTACATCCTTGTGAGAGGAACTGAGGGAGAGACCTGCAACTGTTGACTCTCTCCATGTTATCTACAGGTCTTAATAAAATGGAACTCAACTGAATAAATTATTCATATTTTAATTCAGTCTTCTGGAATCTTTTGAATTAAGGCTGGAATACACTACATGATTTTTGCCCAGATTTCAGACTAAGAATCCATTCAGTCGATGGATATGTCAAACATGTTTGATATTTTGTGTGTGATCCTTAGCGCACGAAGCTCAATTTTAATCATATGTGGCACAGAATTGAAAATAATAACTGTTTAGCTATTTAGCCCAATATCATGGCATGAGCCGTTTAGGCTGTAGCCTAACTGTGCGTTCACACCGGACGCGAATAGCGCGTCAAATTCGCGTCTACCGCGTCTAGTTTGACGCTTGACCACTTTAACTGACGCGCGTAAAAACAAAAGTTTGAAGCGAAATTTACGCGCGTCAGATTCGAAATCTGTTGGTCGCCATCTTTTTTATGTTGATCGAGCATTTATCGAGAGAGTCACCGCTCTGTATTTGCTCTGAAAAGCAGAACAGCGGCGTACAGATCATCGTCGCTGTATTTGGGTCCACCAGACTATTCGGAGGCGAACTCAGTTTGGCGAGTTTCACCATTTCCTCGCTCCAGGAGCAGCGCCTGGGTGACGGCCGCTTTCAGCGGTACTTCCGCCTGTCCCGCGCCCAGTCTGATGACCTGTTGTCCCGCATCGGAGCGAGGATCACCCCGCCCTCACCAACCTAATCTGTCAAATATATATAACAGACCGGACACCGTCGGGTGTAGAATAATGATGTACTATGTTGGTTGTCTTTACATTAGAATAATGTTTCATATAATCTAGAAATGGAATAAAAAGCATTCAATAAAAAATGAATATGTCTCATATATTTAAATCAAGTTTTTATGTGATAAAATATTTGCTTTGTTGCTGCATTAGAACAGAATATAATAAAATAGTCATTTTATTCCATTTAGTCATATTACAAAATAATGGATTGAGGCATCCAGCATCTAGATACTTTACCACGTGACATCAAGCAGGCTCCTGATTGGTTAACGCGGCGCGAATTGACGCAGAAGTTCAGATTTTTCAACTCGGGCGGCAGACACGAATTCGCGTCAAACGCGTGAATGCACAAATGGCACTAAATAAATCATTCGCGCGTAACGCGCTCAACGCGCCAGATTCTTAATTCGCGCCATTCGCACCGCGCCGCGCTCTACGCCTCATTCGCGCCGCAGGAATTTTTTACGCGCGTAACGCGTCTTTGCATTGACTTAACATTTAAATAATTCGCGCCTGACGCGCTATTCGCGTCCGGTGTGAACGCACCATCATCATTTTTCTAGCGACAGCCCTGCTGTTCAGTCTTATCATTAAAGACCTTCTCCCTAGATGAAATATCATCAGGTAGCCAAAGCTTACAACTGGGTCTTTCTCGTAGCCTCTGACTCTCAATAAAGGATTTTTGTGTGTGTGTGTGTGTGTGTGTGATCTAAGATCAGCTACCTGATCTAAACCTGAACTATTATTATATTTAGCCTAATAACTTGATAAATAATATATGCAAATATTATTTAATATTTGTATGAAAAGTAGCTAGTTAGCTACTGATTAGCTAATAGTGAACTATCACATTCTACTGAGCACTATTACTTACTAATTCGTTAATCAGAGGTTCTTGTTAGTAGTAGTTGAATGTTTATAGTGCGTTACTCATTTGTTCATATGTTTGATATCCATTCATTAATAAAGGAATAGTATTCTGTTACAGTAGGCTATGTCTTGTAATGCGTCATAAAGCCTGCTTGAGAAATTTTTTATTTATAGCCATATTTAGCCAACATATCAATGAAATCAAAGGGGGCTTTTCATTCTGTATTCATAATAATTATAGTAGCCTAGCCTAGTCTGTTTATGGCGCTACCAGGTGTGTTCCGCTCATTTACTAGGCCTATATTGTGTTGAGGATCGGATCGTTATTATCCAGTCTATTTTTAGATAATGTGAGAATTATGTCAACTGACTGCCTGAAAAACATCCACACATTGCCTATAGTAATAGAAATATGAAATTAATAGCCTACCAGTGTGTATCTAGCACATGAAATGAGTGAATGAGAGACACGTCACATGCCCTTGTCGGCTATAACAATAACATTTAAATTGCAAAATTGTATTCTGATTTAAATTTAGTTAAATTATATACTACTTCATTCAACGTGGGGTATTTTAATTTCTAAATCACCTTCATGATAACAAAAAAAAAAAGAAAAAAAGTCATATATGGCTCAAGCAGTTATTATGACTTTATTCCTAAAGAATCGGTAGCCTATAGTGCACAAAACGTTCTCTCTGTTTCACCAGCAGGTGGCAATATGTTAACATGTGATGAACACATTCCAAATACTGCAGAAGTCAAACACCATAAAATGTGTTTCCCATAATTACATTTGCTGTTGAATATTATAACCAAGATTTCGTACATTTGTATCTATAGGCCAAATAATCAATCACGGTGATATCTTAATAGCCTATTATGACTGAGGGTGCTGATTTACTCATTAAAGAGGATAGATTCATTCTGTGTGTAATTGTGTTTTATAGAAATTAATTGGCTATTTTGCCATGTAACAAAGATATAAATATTGTTAAAACAAACAACAGAGAAATGTAAATAACTGGAAAAAATATTTCATTCAAAAGCTACGTATACAGCCTACATATAGTCTATAGGCTACTTTTAGTTATAAATTGCCCAAACCTAGATTACCCAGAAAAAAAAATAGGCTTTTCTGTTGGTAAGCTCTGTTTTAATTCGTCCATTCTGTTTTGAGAGTATGGCATGTCCCAGTCTGAGACCGGGAGAATCCTCCTGTTGGTCACGGATGTGTGCTCCGTGTGGATAAAGATGGCATCCCGCTGGTGTCTGTGACCTTCATGGAGGCTTACTCCTCTGCCAGCCACTGCTTTCTGATTTAGTGCTGCTCTTGTCAGGAGCTGTGAGGTGCTTTTCATGCACTGGCAGAGCAACTCAAGGGCAAGTGTGGACAGGCTGGGTGAAGAAAGAGCACAGATAAAAAAGCAAGTAAAGGCCAACCCGATCTCACGACAACTCCCAACGGCTTATGTGCATCAGAAGTGCGTTTTTTCTGGAGCATGGTATTGTGAAATATAGGTACACGTGCAGCCTTCTTTTCATTCACAACTCAAATCCAATTTGTCCCATATATCACTGATTCATTACCACACCCATATCCAAGGGACCAAAAAAAAAAAAAAAAATGAAGAATGCGGAGGTCTTCTGTGGCCCTAAGGGCCACCTATTAGCTGAAAGTAGATTTTTCAACTAACACTTATGACAAAATCTCATTCATTCTGTTCTGAAGAATCTCCTAATTGTGATTATATTCTGTTTTAATCATGAGACACTTGTGCGTTTTGCTCAAATACACCAGTGAACAGAGCATGCAGGGGGTCCCGAGAGGCAGAGGGTCTCTCAGAGCAGATGCTAAAACTGATGATGATGGATGTCTACATGGAGACTGTTGAATGATCAGGGGAGGCTTGTGTAGATTCTACATTTTCCATTGTTTCACGGAATCTTATATGCAAATTTACTGGGACAATTAGTGTAATATCAAAGCAGGGCGACACTCTGAGAGTGGCAATTTCAGATTTTGAATATCTCTCGTTTGTTTCTCTGAGGTATAGTAGACTAACCTCTGTTGTGTGTTAAGTGTTGGGTAGATTACTTAGAAAATTGTAGTCCATTACTGAATACAATTTATACAAAATACATGATATAGTTAACGTAATCTGTTACATTACACATTTTAGGTAATATAATCAGACTACTTTTAGATTTGCATAAACCGCTAAGACTTAAAAGTTAGACATCTAATATTTTCTTTAAGACTTTTTTAAATCAGTTACATAAAAACATAGATTGGCCTAATTTGATACCAAAAAGTAAGACTGACTGCCCCTGCCTAACTGCTTGTGGGTCACACTAGAACTTAAGACACTTTCTTAACAGCCTACAACTAAACCTAAACCTACCCATAACTTATCCCTAAATTCAGAGGGAGATGATAAGTGAATAACCCTGATGTAGAAGCAGCTTACCCTGGCTGTCAGCCTAAACTTGACCAAAACTGTAAACTTGTCTCTCAAATCTGATTAGTTACTTGGAATGTTGTTTCAGGATCAACAAAGATGTTAATCCATGTTACACTTGGTGAAATAACTTTCACCGTTGTATCATTTAAAATATCAAATGAAAAGAGTGGAATAGTAAACAGCTTGTTTTTAATCTGTGCCAGGCATTACAGTAATTTCTTGATTTCTGGTTATGTTTATCCAGCATCATCTGTGAATTTTGTCAGTTGATAAAGGTGATTGCTGAAGTGACAGTAGATGGCTCTTCTCACAGTCGAAAGGAATCTTGCTAAATAGGAGACAGTCGAGGCATTGTATCTGAGAAAAGATCAAGCAGATGTTTGAGGGCTGTTACACCTCCCCGGTGGTAACGGTTTCAAATCACACAAAGAGAACAGGAGAAAAAACATGGCAGACTAATTGGTTACAATCTTACTTCTGGTATCTGTCTACAAGAGTCTGAGCAGTTAAGCTTTCATCCGGACTTATTGCGACTGGAATGTATTAATTCAATAGTAATGTGCAATATCATAAGCAACCTCTTTAAAATGTGTTCTGTGAAATAGCAATGATTGTGTTGGTGTTTTACTGTTCTAGAAGTAAAGCAAAGGGTTAGGGTTATGATTAATGTGTTCGATGTTTCCCCCACATTTTTCAGGGACAAATTTCATGTTTCTGTATGAACATGTTTTATCTATTCAACTAATGATTTAGCGTAGATGTCTACTAGTATTTACATTTTCCCAAGAGCTGTAAAATATTTATCTTTTTCCGTTGAAGGATAGAATTCTGTCATAATTTATCATCGTGTTGTTCAAAACCTCTATGACTTTCTTCTGCTGGACACAAAAATAGAATAATTTTAAGACTAGGTGCCCAAACATTTGGGCAACCTTTCTTGGGTTTTGAAATCATTAACACTTTACAATAAGGTCTCATTTGTTAATATTAGGCTAATTAATGCATTAACTACACTGTAAAAAAACTTAACTCATTATTTTGAGTTATCTTTTTGCATGGGTTTTTTTTAGTTTAACTAACTTATTTCGATAAGTTGAGGACAAGAAAACTAAAAATGTCTTGTTGTCTGGACAATCTAGTTAAAAAAATAAGTTGAAATAACTAAATTGCTAAAATATTTTTTACAGTGTAGCATGAATTAACAATGAGCAATACTTAGTATTCCTTAACCTGTGTTTATGTCAGTTAATAAAAATGTTTATGTTAATATTGTTTCCCATGGCATTAACTAATGTTAACAGTTACAACTTTTTGATGTTAAAAATTTATTAGTAAATGAGATTAAAATGAACTAGGAACAACAAATGCTGTAGAAATATTGTTAATTGTACATGTGAATTAATGCAGGCTAGTTAATAATGTTGATTGTAAAGTGTTACCATGAAATCAAGGTAATTCTCTGACCTCAGATTTCTATAGATCACATACCATACTGAAATTCTTAAAATGATTTTATTCACCCACTTACAATCAGTAATATAAACCTTCCCAATTCTGTTGAATTTGGTAAGATAAGCATTTACGAAAACCATATTTCAGTACAGACAATAAGTTAAAACATATCACAAACATACCAGCAGGTAACAAGATTATTTTCGTATCTACACAAACACTCAAGTTCATTTTGCTTTATGTAAACAACTTCCTGTTGATCCCGTTTGAAAAATTACATGCATCTGATCTGATCTGAAACGGATTATTTGGAAAGTGCCTCTTAATCCCACGTGTTCTTTTATGTAGGCCTACCCGAAAAAAGTCACTCCAACATGTAGTACGTGTCTTAAAACAATCTGTACATGCACACATGTGGTCCTCATTAACGTGTCCTTTTACATTTAGTTTAGTAAAAAATAATATCACCGATCAGCGAAATAAATATTCCTCCAGTTGTTTCTTCATATGTGAATGAAGAGTCAAATAAATACGCATAAATAAATAAACAACTCGCCATTATTGAAATCAATTGCTAGGAAAACAAAATAAACAAATAAACATGACCAAATCCAACACATAAATAAATTACATACATTTCAAGCATTAAAACTATGACTATAGTCTACATCTGCTGTATATAAGCATTGTCTGGGGATTGTTGGGATTCCATCATCCAGTAAGGCTGCCAATTTGTAATTTCACAGGTATAACCTCATATCCTGAGTGCTCCGTGACTGTTTTTCAGGAATACTTGGGGTTTGCAGTGACAGAAAAGACATCTTGGATGCTCAAATTAGGTGAAACTCATGGAAACGGTGTGCTCAAGTGCTTTACGGCGCAGGGAGGCGATACTAGTCCCTCTCCACATGTCACTGTCCGGGGAGCTACACAGCTGAGGTGAGCCGGTCACATTCGTTGGACCCGAGAGGGACGCGGGCACCATCCCAGGAAATGTGGGTTGATACAGATGCGATTGAAGACCGGAACCGTTTGACGATAAGCTGTTGGAAAGGCCCATGGAGTTTGGTGGGGGGCCAGCTCCGAGACTGCACTGGGACAGGGACTGTGCCATCGCCTGCTGTCGGCCCAGCGAAGGAGGAATCTGCAGCTGTGAGACTCCAGGCATCCCAGCCGCGGCCCAGCGAGTGTCGTTGGCATGAAAAGAGCAGAGACTGTCGCCCATCCCAGACGGAAACTGAGGCAAACCGTGTGTTGGTAGCAAAGTCCCCGGCGACCGGAAAACGTTGGTTGTCTTCTTGCGCTTCTTCCATTTTGCACGTCGATTCTGAAACCATACCTGAAATAAAAATCAAAAACAAACCATTAGAAGGTCGTGTGAGCATTCCGTCAGTGAGAATAAATTATTAGTCATTTTTCTTTTCTTTTTACTTTTTACAACTGTATTTAATTAACAGTTTTCTACTGGCCTATGTTATATCGCAATTTTAATTGCGTAAATAAAACAAAAACGAAATAGCATATGCCTATGCTAAAATTAATTAACGCACCATTTCTTACAATACGTTTGTCGGCAAAATGAGAGCGCTTTGGTTTTTAAATATAGCAGAACTGAGCCATTGTAAATATAGGCCTATAATATGGGTCTTTATAAATGAGGTTATTAAACATGCGCCTTATGAACATATTTTTTTTAGGCTACAAGTTTTACTCATGTTTTTTTTAAAAAATACAAATATTGGACTAGGCTAGCCTATATCTTCACGCACAATGCCATGCGAAGGGAATTTTTTAAGTAAAAAAATATACAAAGCAATTTCTTATTTCAAGATGGATATGAGATGGATAGGCTACTAATGCTTTTCAGACAGCCGGGGATGAAGTCGTTATAGTTAATGTTATCTAGGAGACAAATAGGGGCTAGTTTGATAGCCTCCGTTATTCATCATGGAACCATAATCAAGTATTTACTCACACGAAGCGTCCAAAATGAATACTCCTTCCTATTCTGAGATTTTTTAACATGTAGCGCGTATTAGCTCGGAAGAATTATTATTGTCATAGCCTACCCGGTTTAAATTGACGTCAATTATTTAAATTAGCCTAACTATTATTTGATAGCCTACTGTTAACGACACAATTCGTATCCAGTTAGGCCCATATAGCACGTTACATAGGTTAAAGTAGCCTACTAATAGGCTATATATATATCTATTTTTTTTATACTGGGAGCATTTCTTTCTTTCTTTTTTAAATGAAATTATTTAACGTTGTATTTTTGCACACTGTAAACTGCGCACTTTTTTTTAAAAGTAGCCTAACCTAGCGCGGCGGACACCATGGACTTTCATATTTTAGGCTTGACGTTGTCTTGTGAGAATACTCCCTTGTTGAATGCATTGCATGCCATGCAATTTATGCAATAATTTACGGATCTTTAAAAATATTTTTTCATCATATAATTTCGTTCGGTTTGCTTTCAGTTCATCTTTTTTTTTTTTACTGTGTAACCAACTGGAAAACTCCGTTGCGGTGTCAAAGCTGAGCAGGTCCACTCAGGACTCACCTGAACCCGTGACTCCGTTAAACCAATCCGTAATGCAAGTTCTTCTCTCATGAATATATCAGGGTAGTGGGTTTTAGCAAAGCTCCTTTCTAGTTCATTCAGCTGCGCTGGAGTAAAGCGGGTCCTGTGGCGTTTCTGTTTCTGGCTTTGTTGGCTAGCCGACTGATTAGAGTTTTGCTGTTGCTGCTTTTCTTGGTCTTTGGCGTTGACCTGCTGCATTCCATTAGGATTGGATCCACCATTGCTTATGTCTTCCCCGGGGAGCAGAGTGGTCCCTTCCACAGTCTCTGTAGCAGAAGTAAGATCTCCGGGGTGTCCAGAGTCAGTACCCCCAAGTCTGCACTTCAAAGCTTCCCGGTGTCCGAGAAGCTCGGCTGCAGCATCTTTCATCCCTGTGGACGCACGTGTCAACAATTTAGCATTCTGTCCAAAAGGCAGGAACATATTAATGGATTGTTAACGTTAAAAAAATAAATAGCAAGCAGCTTATCGACATATTTATTGCACAAAGAATCATAAACATTGTTAGGTATCGCAATCCATCAAAGTCTAATGCATGTGGTAGCTAATTAACAAACATTGCAAGTAAAACTAATACAGATTGAGATATCATTACGTCAACACATTAGTTAAACAGTTTGAAGACTGAAAAATACTCTAGCTTACAGTGGAGTTGAAGACCGGAGTTTGGTGACGATAACTCACCGAGGCGAGTATCCAAGAGGTCGGCATGAGAGAGCATTGCGCACTGCTGGAGTCACAACTGCTTCCCAAACTACTCTACAACTTTTAACCCTTTTAAAAACGCGCATAGAGCTCAAATGAAGGAAAGTCGTCAGTGCGTTTAAAAAGGCGGTTCCATGTATTATACTGTTCTTTAGAGAGATTGGGAGGCGCTTAATAGTTGGATGAGCCCGTGAGCTTCCACAAATGGGAGCCAATCAGAATTGAGGCTTTGTAAATGTCAGACAACCAACCAGTAAAACGCACAAACCGGCTTCATCTGCAGATGCTCTAGTTCATTTCAAATCTGATTTATTACAGCGCCTCCTTATTAGCTATACATTTTAAATGACTCCATAATCATGGCAAATAACCAGTGAATAATAAATCTTATTGGTAAAAAGAGGCTTCACAAAAGGTGGAAAAGTCTAGTCTTTATGCTTCTTGACCGACTTAGGATGCAATATCTAAATGCATGGAATAAGAGGCACTTTTTGTAAGGTCACATTTGGTTATCACCCAACTTTTCGAGGCCCTTTACGAATCGAATACAGGACGCTGGTCATCCTTGAAGGGAATGAACATTATTCTGTGAGCTGGTTGTGTCATTGTACCTTCCTGTGAGTTACAGCTTTATTTGAGTGGAATCCATCTATCAAAAACGATGAATTCTTTGAGGCAGCTAACAACACATCCAAGGTACATTTCCAACTAGTCATTTTCAAGACCATTAAGCATTTGAAGTAATTAGTGCCAAATCTATGAGCTTTCATCTCAATTATTACAGTGAAATCTGAATAATGCGGGATAATTTAACTGTGTTTAGGTATAATGCAAGAAGGCGGTGTAAATCATGTTTGAATTACGCTAATTTATTTCGTTAAAGGCTTGAGGTGAAACAGTGAAACAGGCTACTGATGCGTACTGATGCCTCAGTTGTATCGATGTTTCATCAGCGCTGACGCAAGTAATTTGATTTATTTAATTCAAACTCGCTGACATACATTGCCTAATTTAATCCATTCAGCGAAAGCACATTCGGCAGGCTGTCAAGTTTTCAGCGTATTTTTGTGTAACCAATCAGTTATCCCTTCTTTTGTGGCATGAATGTGCACCGGCAAGCCGTTGGACTAAGAGAGTGATTAAAGGAAGGCTATGGGACTCTCGAATAGCCCATCACTAGAAATATTTATGTTTTGGGTTTATAATCGGCAATGAGGAGCTCTATCAACACTTTGGGTTCGTCGCGGAGATTCCTGTAGCTTAAATCGAGCTGCAAGTGATGGATCTATACGTTTCAGACAATAAATAATGTAAAGATATAATTACGACGGTGGGTGACATCATTTAAAAAATATTTTAAGTGTCAAGTATGTCTATCCCTAATGCTAGATCGAAATGCGACGTGACAGTTCAGTAGTGGGGGAAAAATACATCCTGAGACATAATGGGATATTATAACAGCAATATCTTTGTCGATGGGTCTTTTTTATTAGCAACAAACATCTTAACAGGTGAACGCCTTGGTGCATCTAATGCAATTAGACTGCATCATGCGATTATGTCAGGTTTTCTGGTCCTTTTTAATAGAAGTTGGTTATATATCTTATCATTATAATATATCATGAAATCATATACTCCAAAATTCAAAAGGTTTATTTTAAAGGTTGCCATTGACAATTTACCCTTTTTAGAGAAGGTATACTCTCGTTATTATTACTAGCCTGTTATTATTATTATTATTATTATTATTATTATTATTTGCTATAGCCTACATTTCACAGTTTTCACATACTTTCGAATGTGCTTTAATGTGATTTGCTTCTGGGTCTTTTTTATTTTATTTATACAGTACATTTCTATTGATACCAATTCGATCCATGAGGAATTCTTATTTATTTTGTGTAAATGACATTGGGATTTGACATAGGTTGGATAATAGGTCCAAAGGGCTCACCATATACCGTGAAATAAGTGAATTGGAAAGTAACACAACGGCTCCTCCATTCAAGCAGACGCGACCCCCGTCGCATCTCATACTGTGATTAGACTTGGTGCCCTCCATGTGGACCCGATTTCAACGTGAGTTATCTGGGGAGAATACAATTATGGCCCTAAATAAAATAATCAGCATTGGACGGCGATTACCGTAATGAAATGGAGCTTTGGTGTGTCACGGAGTGGCTGGCCTCCATTACGGTCCGTAATGAGACTTTTGGGGGTAAGCACGCTCGACAATCATATAAACATGAAAATGTGTTTACTTCGATGCCTACACGTTTGCAGTAAAACTTTGTTCTCGAAGTCTAAATGCAAGGAGTAGTCCTGTTTTACAAATGCATTATTAAACTCTGGGCCTTAAAATGTGCGATGCAAGCATTCAAGTTTACTCTGACAAAACTTGAATTTTTAATGATTAATTATATAAAAAATATGAATAAATGTTGGTGTATGTTTGGATTAAGCAATGAACGGAACTTAGTGTCATATTTTAACGAGTAAAGGATTTGTTGTAATATTTAAAAGACAATTATAGGCCGATGCATCATTCATTTTTAAGAAAGGCCTTCGGTGGCTTGCGAGAATGGGGGACTTGGGTCAGTGGTCACTCTGAGTTTCTTCAAATTAGGAACATGTGCTAGTAATTATTAAATTCCAGCATAATCACACTGCTAATGCAATTTAATGCATCAGCAAATTAATACCGAAAATAATTAGTTTCACTGACCTTGTACATTGCAAGAAGAGAGTGAAACAGTAATGCTTAAATGAGCCAAACCACTCCCCTTACATACAAAACCCGATGTGAATGAGTCTTATATTTTTCATACAGCCTCTAAAAGTAGGTATAGGCTACTCTAAGTTATTTAGCTCTCAAAAAAGTGTTTATCAATGTATCATGTTAATATTGACAAAAATGGAGAAAGGTGCAAGTAAATAGAGAGGGCTCTTTGAATCTTGATATTATGCGGTTGTGCTCAGAAACCCCCTAGTTAATTGTAAAAATGGCCTATTGTAAGCTATTCGTTAAAAATAAATGGACAGATCCAGTTTAATTAGATTACATGTATTTTACATTTAGCTACCAAATGCTTTACCCATGTAATTTGACATTAAAGGTGAAGGAATCCAACCCATCCGAACTGCTTAAGTTAAAACAAGCAAGCAAACAAACAAACAAACAAACAAACAAACAAACAAACAAACAAACAAACAAACAAACAAATAAGGGGGGGGGGGGGGTGTCACATTCGTTATGATTAATAATAAAGTATATTTGACTCCTATACTGATGATACAAATCCAGCAATTTGCGAGCCAGCTGCAAGCCCATTATCTGCAGACCGAGGCGGTTCAGCTCTTTTCTGCTCATTCCACTAATCTCCTGTCTCCACTCCATTTATTTGCCACTTCTCTGCTGCTTGTCCACAAAATACAACTCTAGCGCCTCCAAGATTAATTGATCGTCAATTTAGCTCTAATTCGGACCAAGTCAGGTGGTAAATGGTCTACTTTTACTTGATTGTAACTGAAATGTGTGCAAGTTCCATTGATACATTTTGATTATTTATCAATTACGCACAAACGAGATACATATTGAATAAATTGCAGGCTGATTTTTTTTTCTAATAGAGTTTGTAGATATCACTATTTATAATGATTCCGCACAAACAGTTTCTTTCCGGATTTGCTTGCAAACTTGTCGGGATGACAGCACAAAATTAATTTTTTATGAAATCAGCACTGCGCGTGGGCAAGCTGCCATTTTTTTCAGGGGCATTATTGGGCAGATCTTCAGTAAAGTGTGATCATTGCTCAGAAAGCCTGACATACTTTGTCACACTTTGTTACAAATAATTTAATTAATCAGGGCATGTCATTGTTAGCATATACAAAGTTGAGCTCGCCAAATTAATATGATATAATCGACAAGAGTTACCGGAGGGATTTTGTTCTTATATTGAGTGAGGCCCTTACGTAAAGATAATAAAGGATCCCTTTTTAATTTGGAGAATACTTTTTTTGTGGACAAAAAGTAACTATATGAATATAATTTATGCCAACTCAGTTTAACTCAACCAATTTGTTTGCTTAATTCTGACATGTTGTTAGGCTGGATGGAATATTAATAAAATAAATCCATCCAGTTAACGCAGTGGTCGACCAGATAGCTGCGTCATTGCAGTTCTAAATGGAAAATATACTCCTCTGTAGCGTAAACTGATCATACTTTTACCATTGAGTCAAAAATTATTTCATATAAACAATGTAGAAAAGACTATTGAAAACCATACAAAAACTAAACTGTCCAAAATATATCTTATTTTCATCAAGTCAAGTCAGATAATAGGCCTATGTTGTCTTGTGGCACATCTTGCAAAAACTCATGCTCATCTGGGGCCCATTTTCAATTTTCTTGTAATCAAAATAAAATCGATATCGCCTCTGCTCACATCACGGAGGAAAACTAACAACACCACTTGTAAATACTTGATATGCGCTTACCAATACTTTCATTTCGCCATAGCACCCGTTCACCCCATTTGTGTTTCAATAAGAACATATTCATTTGTATTTTAGACTATCTGCCCTGAGATATGATTTGCCAAGTAGGCTAATTGCCTAGCAAGATGTTAGGCTCTTGTCTAAGGGTAGTAACCTATAAATGATTTTGGAACATAACCACCGGTGCGCTGGCTTTATAAACCTTGATAATTAAAAGCCAAATGAAACTTCGTATTCGTCATAAAAAAAATAAAAATAAAAAAAAAAATAAAAAAAAACGAAAATCGCTTGTTTTGGAGGTGACTAATAGGCTGAAGTAACAGGTACTTTCCCAGGTGTTTAAACAAATTTTCAAACGAAGGATAGCCTATTGGCCTATATGTGCGCAAAGAAAAATTTCGCATCTAGCCTATTGATAGCATTGCCACCTTTCCTCCGTGTCCTCCCTTTTCCCATGACCCCTGATTATTAGTATTTTCCTTGTTTTCCAAACTAATAAGTGCCACCATCAAGCACTTGGAGGCTTCCGGAGGCTGCAGACATGCTGCTCGGTGTAATTGATATTGAACGAGCCGGTGGTAGGCGCGAACTGTTGGCGCTGCTGGATAATTTGCAGTTTAATCAGCGATTGTAATGAGAGTCGCTGATTAGGGGCCGTTTGAAAATAAAAGAGAGTTACAAGGAACGTCTGTCAGGGTCCGATGATAATTCAGAAGTAATTGTCGTGATTAGGGAAAACTGGATGAGTGGTTTATCCTAGTGCACGGAATAACCGGGGGGTGGCGAGATTTTATATGATCCAGTCAAAGTGGAAAAATAAATGTAGGATACCGTGCAAACATACAGTTTAGTAATAGTTAGAATTAGTTAAGTAGGCCTATATATCTACTACTACTACTACTACTACTACTACAAAAAAATAAAAAAATAAAAAATAATCCCATTACAATAGTGACCGTTGTAAAGGTTTTCATTTATAAAGCACTAAAAAAAGTTACTGACTGGTGTTTTAGTGCATTTCCTGCAAATATGGGAAAAAATAAGTGGCTCAATTAAATTATGTTCAGTGCCACATGCTTAGTGCATATTGTCACATGACCAGACAACCCGATTGCACCATGGGAAGATGATGGCTGCACCAAAGCTCCAAAGCAAACAAGGTAGGTAAAGTATGTTAACATGATATGACAAAGATTTTTGGTATACATTATCTTATAGATGTCTGTATTAATATATGAATTCACATTTATTCAGTTTTGTTGAGTGTGGTCAGATACAAGAGAAGCAACAATAGTGACCACTGGGATACAGTACATTTAGGTATACACACATAGATAGTTCTTGTTCCACCTATCTCTACTCTGTTCTTTCTTTTAGTTTTACTTTGTGTCTGACGTTCTATATTTTTTTCTAATCTAGATGACCCACAGACAAGGCATGCAACATTGCAGTCATCCCTCAAAATGAGAAAGAGGCTGTCCTCAGTGGAATCAATTGTCCTTTTTTGTAAAAGGTCAATTGATTCGAGGCATACTGTATGACAGTATGTCTGTCTGGTCTTAGTTCAAAATAGTGATGTACTAATGTGCACTTGGTTCTTACACCTACCTCTAAAATGTTTTTTTGTTTTTTTTTGTTGGCCTCTACTTGAATGTATGTGTTAAATGTATTATGTTCAATATCAATTGCAGTTGTAAGTGAAGGTTGCACTAAAATGTCACAATGACAAAGTTACAGTGAACATTGCACTAAATTAAAAGTTCAAATGTTACAAATAAGTTACACAATATTGATGTTGTAATACTGGTTGCACTAATATAACAATTGTATGATATTGGCCTACGTTACAATAAAGTAACAATTTTGAAATACGTCTTTTATCTCAGTATTCCCATCAGTGTTGGGTTTTTATGTATAATAGAAACCTTAGAATGTGATTAACAGAGTTTAAAATGTGTTAATAACTGGGCTGAAATATATAAGAATTTTGATGGCTGCAGAAATATGCTAATTTATATATGCTAATATAGCTAAATTTAGTTAAAAATTTCAACAAAAAATTATTGTTTATTTCAAAGGGTTACCAAAAAGACACATCATTTGGATATTTTCATGTCTGGGAAAAAATTGGGATTAAATGGGTTCAGTCATATCTAGTCTACGGGATACATGCTAATAACAAAGCGACAAAGTTCAGTGGGCCGCATACATGCAGAGAGGTGGCTGCATTTGACATGAGGCTTAAATGACAGCTCTGTGAGCATATTTTAACGCAAACCCAGCGTGGCTGTTCGGGCAACCAATATGAGTGAAAAAGACCAAGAGCACACATCTTAATGCAGTTCTGGTGTCCTCGCAGAGCGCGCTGTCTGAATATCAATTACGCCATTAGTGCGCATGTGTGTTTGACTGTGGAAGAGCAATTAGTGACGTTCGAAAAGGGGAGAGAATGTTACTGCGGTTACGGCAAGAAGAGCAGGGCATCAGCTGGTGGAAATGAACCATTGTGACACCTGCAGCCAGTCTAGTTAACACTCACACACACACACACACACACACATACACACACACACGCACACATAGTACATAAGCAAATCACATACAATCTCACAATTCAAATAAATAGTCAGGTATTATAAATGTTAGATTGTGTAATATAGGGTCTGGAGACTGCAACGTAACCCTAACCTCTTTAAAGCCGCCGGTTTCACTGCTAGACTATCCCCATCTATCCAGTGTCAATGACTGTCTTGTTGAGAGAATCAGTGAGTAAACAGGACTGACAGAGTAGGGAGCTCAACTGATTACTCATACAAATAGACCTCGCGAGCACACCAGGCTGGAGATGGCTTTTTCTGCCTCTCCAAGGGTCCTCTGTCCACGAGCTCTCACATTGTCCCGCCATCAATCATTCTGTTGTGCCCTGGATGTTCTGTAGAGTCACTTAATATCCTTACCTTCATCTCTTTTATACTTTCGGAGCGATGCACCACAGCCACTCGCCCTTTTCTGTCGGATGAGGCCAACAGGCAACAGATCATGAAATGATTTAGTGAGCCCCTGAAGGATATTATCACATGCTATAAACTACATCTGACATCTTATTTAGAGTGCTTCGAGCACTGAGATCCTAATATTTTGGTGGCGAGTTGTAGACCTACTTGATCCAAATGGGCGGCCAAGACTTAGGGGTAGCCATGCAGCAAAAGACTTAAATCAAAATCAGATTGGATTACCATCTGCATTATAGTAGGCCTAAGATGGTTGTGCAATGCAAATTCGCTTTATTAAATGATGCAGATATAGATTTATTTACCTTTATCTTGTCTCAGTTGTACATAGATTATGGAAAACTTTCTTTGCTCAGAAATACTACTTCGGCAGCTTTGTATGTTTGCATTCATTCATCTATTCCTGGACATTTTATTGATATAACTTTAACATAAGAACCGGAAGGAACACATAAGTAACAAATAATTAGACCTGATAAGGGATTTCAGTAACACTTTATTTTACAGTGTCATTGTTACATAGGTTACATGTAGTTATTATAGTAATTACAATAAATTATGCATAATTACATGCAACTCACCCTAAACCAAACCAAACCCTAATCATAACCCTAAAGTAGGCTAGTACATGGAATTACTTAATATTACTCAGTACTTAAATGTATAGTTACAGTGTAACAAAGACATTTCCAGTTACCCTTTATTTTAAGGTGTTACTAAGTAATAATAGTTGGCTACATGTTCTTTAGGATTAGGATTCGGTTTAATGGGGTTGCATGTAATTATGCACAATTTATTGTAATTACTATAGTAAATACATGTAACGTGTAACAGGGACTAAAATAAAGTGTTACTGCTTAACTGTTGGGTATAAGGTTCCAGTTACTACATTAGTTAACTAACTAGAACTAACAATGAAAAATACATCTAAACCATTTATTACTCTTAAATCATGTTAATTCCAACATTTACTAATACATTACTAAAATCAAAAATCTGTTAAAGTTATTTAATGAACCTCAGCTAACAATAAAGAGTGTTATATTTTTATTAACAAAGATTAATAAACTGTAACAAATGCATTCCACAATTTTAGATAATATTTGTTTTGTATTTTAAAAGTGTTACCGATTGTTGTGATAAATCCATCCATGCCATTTTCACTCGTCAGTATTATTGTTGCCAGGGTACTAAAAACATTATTATTATGTGTTTTAAGTATTGCAAGTGGCATTAATCGGCCATTAAAACAATAGGATGAACTGGCAATTCATCTTTACCGTCAAAACCACAGGGTAAATAATTGCAATTCAGGGTCTCATATTGTGCATGTGGCCTGTGTGTGAAATGGAGACATCACCTCTGCCTGTTCTGTATTTATGAGGGCAGAGCGGCCACGCATGAGTACATCTCTGTGTGCAGTTTGTTTGCGCAAGCGTTGCAATATGTATTTGGGGGGAAAAATGACAGATAGTAGGACACACAGACTGTAAATTTACAGATTGTGTATAAAAAATCTTATAATGTATATATTTGAAATGACAATGTATTATACATATCCTATGTGTAACATGTTACCCTGGCTCTTAACATTAAGGTCCATCCGTGTGACTGTGAACTTGGCACGAGGCCAGTTTTCCCAGTGATCAGCAAGCAAAGTCACCCAACCACAGTCGACGGACGGCTTTCAAATTCATAAAATTCATAGGATTCTTCACAAATGAATGAACACAATTTTCTATCAATTTCCTCATTATGCAAATATGCAAAACACCAAATTTTGATCAATTAGGGACCCTATAGTTCCAAATTTAAATATTTATATAGTAATTGCTGGGACTATCAAATAATGACTTGGTTAATTTAGAATATTTGTGACAGACATAGAAAATTCAAACACAAATGATGTTTAATTCAGGTAAGCACTGCACACCTGATCAAAGACAACAATTTCAGCATAATGCAGGAATGTCAAGGTTTGTTTTTACAATTTGTTCATAAAATGTGCTGATTCTGTGCAAGCAAAATATATTTACCCAGAATTTATCCAAAGATATATAGATTTTATTTTGAAAAACAGCCATCAGAAAACAAATATGTTACAACATCACACTAATGTGGTCTGTTATTTCCCATTTGCACATGGGTTATTGCTAATTATGGTTATATGATTTCTAAATATGCAGCCACTAATAAGTCCAAGACATTATCACAGAGATAGAGAAATAATGTGAGAATGAGAGGCATGCTTTTCTGCATATTTCCTCGCAATAGACAATGTACTTAGACCTAAGATGAAATGTTTTAATTTTAGTAGTGAAATTCATTTAGTTTTTAAGAATCTGTTGGTAAGCCTATAACATCTTTTTGGATCGCAAAGACAAAGCAAAGGCTAAAGTTTAGGTCATTAATTGTATTTTATGTGTATTTTTTTTTCTTAGAATGATTGAAATTGATTCCGGGTCCATGCAATAAATCACGATTAGACTAAACACAAACACAGCACAAGCCTTTAGAATCAATTGAATAAAATAATCCTACTAGATCTGAGGACATATTCCGAACAAATGCCTGACGAAATATAAAAAAAAATAAATAAATAAAAAAAAAGCCATAGCCTGCACTACAAGCCAGACAAACACATGCATGTGAAAATAATACACTGAATGGCATGCAATAAATTCCCTTGAGAAATTATCTATTTCTAGAGTTATTGTCTTAGTGGGAATTGTTACATTTATTATGACAAGTGTCTAAAACAACAAATCCAGTAGTCATTTGTCAGCAAAATAAAAAAAATAAAAAAATCCCTCAGAATACTGTATCCACAGACACCTCATAAAAGAGCAGAGATAATGACTCTACTATTTCATGGCATATTACACCATAATTACATTAATCCACCCATTTACATCTGATTCAGCCCCGGCCAATGGAAATGAACATCTAGTACGTCCCCGAATGGCAATTTGTGAATAAAAATTAGAGACTATCAAATGTTAATGAAATGCATATTTACTTTATTCTGGAGACATTCATTGCTGGAGAGAGAGAGAGAGATGCATAACAATAGAAATATTTAACCTGTTAATGCATGAGTTATGATAAATATATATTTGCATATGGTTAGATCGAGTGAGGAGGATGGGTTGACAGATGCATGTGCAAAGGAATGCAGCTCTAAATATCACCGTAATGTAAGTTGTCTTACTAACTGCACAAATATATGAAAACACACACACACACACACACACACACACGCACGGCTGTACACGCTGGTACACAGCAGCTGAAAAAGTGGGTATTTTACTTTGGAAGTTAATGGGAATAAAATACCTCAGTGGATGAGTGCAGATGTGTTTGATACAAATAGTCATTTTCCTATTTGCTGCCTCATTGAGCTTGATGAATGATTGGAGTCAGAGAAGCGCCATGATAAATGGCAGCACCTTGGCTCCATTGCATGCCCTATTGATTCTCCTTCTTTATTACCCCTACAACCCAGCTGGTTGCTTTGCTCTTTGCACACACACACACACACACACACACACACACACACACACACACACACGCACACGCAGACTCGCATGTATATCTTTGCAAACACATACACTCGCTGTATTATGGTGCAGGAGCTAGTGGAGTTTTCCGCTCTTGAAGTGGGAAGACAAATATGGTATTTCATCGGCTCAGAATGGCAGTGTCTGTGTTATTAAATGCTTTGTCTGGAGTGTCCGCTGAACATCAGAGACTAACAACCTCATTGAGATCTGCCATTCAGTTTATGTGAAGTGAAAATCATTTTTTACATCTAAATTGGCTACGCCGAAGGAAGCATCACTATCAGCAAATAGAGCTCATTTGCGAAACCTAACAACTTCTCTTTAAAGTAGTCCTGCCTTGACGTGGTTCTCAGAAGACCTGACTAAATTACACATGCGAGCAGAAGATAGGAAGACATAATGAAACTCTGCCACCCACTGAAATGCAATTATCATGCACTCCTGGGCTCAAAGTTAGAAGGTGAGAGAAGATGAATAGGGAAAGTAAAAATCGCTGACCCTTCAAAGTTCAATTTACAATTTGAATTTCCTTGACCTTGTTCGAAAGTTTGGAGACGTAATAATTTAGGGCACAGAGCGGTTGATAAATGGTCTGTGTGTTCATGCTCACTGCAACTGATGTTTATATGGTAATATTGCTATTAAATGTAATGGTTTAAGCCATTATAATTTAAGGTAATAGTTACTGAGATAACATCACAAGTAGAAGGATATTAGATGCATTATTTCATCAAAAATACAGTAATATTGTGAAATATAATTTCAATTTAAAATAAATGTTTTCTATTTTGACATTAAACGTTCATCTGATGGCAAAGCTCAATTTGCAGCCGTCATTCAGTATTTAGTTTCACGTGATCCTTTAGAAATAATTCTCACATGATGATTTGGTCAATCAAGAATCCTTAAACATCTTCTTATCAATGTTGAAAATTTTGCTGCTTACTATTTTTTTTTTTTTTACCAATGTACATATCATGCCCATTTTGATCATGCATACTTGCTGAATAAAGGTAATGTGGTTAAAGAGCTTCTCATTAATGGCACACAACCTTTACGTAACATATGGTATTTCCCACTTACAAAATGGACTCACCAGTAAGAAAAAGTCTGGCAAGGACACAGACATGAATGTTAATGCAATATCATAACTGATCTGACAATGATATTGCAATGGTTTAACATTGCAACACAAACATTGGTCTTGTACTATGGTAGTTTTTGTGAAGCTCATCTCTTTTTTTGTATTTGTGATCCAAGCCGATGAGTGTGGCATACTTAATTACAGTGGGCATTAATATTCAGCCAAATGTCTTCATGCCCACGTAGTATAAGAAGATTTTCCCACCATTCCCAGATTGGGAGAGGTGGGCCAATCCAACCTCTGTCTGTTCATTACAAAATGACAGCACTTCAGGCAACATCCACCTGAGAAGCTATAGTCCTAATCAAAGATGACATATCTGTGTCGCAGATGCAAAAATACACACACACACACACACACACACACACACACACACACACACACACACACACACACACGCGCGCACACAAACACGCACGCATAACTTCACTAATCAAAAAGTGTATTTCCCCTGGCTGTCTCTAGAGAAATCTATTGGGAGAAATTGGAATAATTTATTAGCTTACAAGTTTTGGTCGACAGTTGGCCCAAAGCTATTTATCTCTGTAATAGAGAATGTGTCCTATGTGGCAAAATTGACCAAATCAGATTGTGTTGATCAGAGAATGAGTTTGGCATGCCTGTAGGTCTGCTCGTCTCAGGGGGATGGAGACCAAAAGGCAGACCAGCACTCGAAATGATCCAACAAGTGGCTCCATCATGTCAAACCAATGCTTCTAACATGAGGAACATATCAACATCTAAATGACATTGAGGAATCATGAAGACACAAGTGTTTTTGCACTCATGCTGTTAACAGAGACATTACACAAGCAGCACACTTTCTCCAAGACACTCAAAAAACAGATGTGTGCATGACAATTAATACTCAAAATAATTTCATGACATTATTGTCACATTAATTCCCAAGTTGTTCTATTATTCTGTGGTGGTAAATTGTGTTTTTTTTTTTTTTTACCATGTTTTCCGTTGAACTATTTAGCATTCCAAATAAGTGTGTTCCTAATGAAGTGTCAGATTAATGGAATGGTTTTACCCCAGATCAGCCATAAAGATGGGTGAATATTTGGGTCATTATTTTGTCTTTATGACTCATCATGCTGATGATAACTGTCATTCCAGGTTTGTCTGGCTAATTTATGTTTGGTGGTTGTGAGTTGTTAATGTTTATTTTGTCTAATTTGCATGAAGAGACAGTGTTGATGGATTCTGAGCAGGAGACGTTCTATTAAACTGTTGATTATGCATGTATGTATTGACTTTATGAACAACATCATGTGCAAAATGTTTTTATTATCAGTTAAATTTACGGAAGAAAAATAGAATTCAGAATCCTCCTCTCTTCTGCCTTTTATTCCTGTTTTTTTTTTTTAAATATGTTAAATATTTATTAACTTTCTGAATAATGATTTGATCACAATTTTTTAACCTAGATCTTAAAGTTGGCATGAAATGAGAATTCACCCTGATCACAACTGGATCATAACTGGATACATACCACACCCTGATCATAACTCAGAGCTCCTCTCTGATGCCGATAAGGACCCTTTTTGCAGACTGAGATTATGTGTTTCCACATTTATTATTATTGTGAACCTATAATCTATCTATTTTTTTATAAATACAAAGTTCTGTCATGAAACTCTGGATGGAGCTGGGTCCTTCACTCAATCTGCTTGCAATCACATTGTTATCTATAGGGCACAGCTGATTGGGTCTTGCTGTATCAGCAGCCAATGAGCTTGCAGCTTTAAATACTTGGTCAGCATCTGTGTATGCAGCGTACTTTCAGAAACCCTCCACCTTCCCCAGTTCCACCTGTATAGTCTATTCTACCTGTATAGTCTATATCTATTCATATACACTCACCTAAAGGATTATTAGGAACACCCAGCCCGTTCTCATCCTTTGGCGTCATAGGTGACGCTATATGACATTTCGTCGAAATACTACGCACATGGAACCCTTTAGTGTCAATATGAGACGCAGAACCCAAGGCGTCATACACGTGACTGGCATCCTTTAGCGTCAATATGAGACGCAGACCCTACCCCAGACCTAAACCTACCCATAACAGTGCGTGTTATATTGACGCTAAAGGGTTCCATGTGCGTAGTATTTCGACGAAATGTCATATAGCGTCACCTATGACGCCAAAGGATGAGAATGCGTTGGAACACCATACTAATACTGTGTTTGACCCCCTTTCACCTTCAGAACTGCCTTAATTCTACGTGGCATTGATTCAACAAGGTGCTGAAAGCATTCTTTAGAAATGTTGGCCCATATTGATAGGATAGCATCTTGCAGTTGATGGAGATTTGTGGGATGCACATCCAGGGCACGAAGCTCCCGTTCCACCACATCCCAAAGATGCTCTATTGGGTTGAGATCTGGTGACTGTGGGGGCCATTTTAGTACAGTGAACTCATTGTCATGTTCAAGAAACCAATTTGAAATGATTCGAGCTTTGTGACATGGTGCATTATCCTGCTGGAAGTAGTCATCAGAGGATGGGTACATGGTGGCCATAAAGGGATGGACATGGTCAGAAACAATGCTCAGGTAGGCCGTGGCATTTAAACGATGCCCAATTGGCACTAAGGGGCTTAAAGTGTGCCAAGAAAACATCCCCCACACCATTACACCACCACCACCAGCCTGCACAGTGTTAACAAGGCATGATGGATCCATGTTCTCATTCTGTTTACGCCAAATTCTGACTCTACCATCTGAATGTCTCAACAGAAATCGAGACTCATCAGACCAGGCAAAACTTTTCCAGTCTTCAACTGTCCAATTTTGGTGAGCTCTTGCAAATTGTAGCCTCTTTTTCCTATTTGTAGTGGAGATGAGTGGTACCCGGTGGGGTCTTCTGGTGTTGTAGCCCATCCGCCTCAAGGTTGTGCGTGTTGTGGCTTCACAAATGCTTTGCTGCATACCTCGGTTGTAACGAGTGGTTATTTCAGTCAAAGTTGCTCTTCTATCAGCTTGAATCAGTCGGCCCATTCTCCTCTGACCTCTAGCATCAACAAGAGGGCATTTTCGCCCACAGGACTGCCGCATACTGGATGTTTTTCCCTTTTCACACCATTCTTTGTAAACCCTAGAAATGGTTGTGCGTGAAAATCCCAGTAACTGAGCAGATTGTGAAATACTCAGACCGGCCCGTCTGGCACCAACAACCATGCCACGCTCAAAATTGCTTAAATCACCTTTCTTTCCCATTCTGACATTCAGTTTGGAGTTCAGGAGATTGTCTTGACCCGGACCACACCCCTAAATGCACTGAAGCAACTGCCATGTGATTGGTTGATTAGATAATTGCATTAATGAGAAATTGAACAGGTGTTCCTAATAATCCTTTAGGTGAGTGTATACTTTATTGTACAGCAGCAGAATGTCTTACTTGCTCACAGCAGCATGTCGTATGTATTGTCAGAAGCAAGTCCCGTACTTGCTCTGAAGCAGGAGCACCTTAGCAGATCTATTCCGTCAAGACCAAACATATCAACATTGTCATATCCATGTTTTTTTTTTATCTCCATTGTAAAAAAAAAAAAGTACATTTGTAACGTTAAATTTCAGAAAAATGGTTTCCATTCAACAATTTAGAAAGCATAGTTCACTATGTTAACAATGACAGACCCCAGAAATATGAAAAGGGTCAATCATTAGTCCACTTAAACCCCGCCCTTTCTGCCTCCATCCAATCAACAACCGATGGTTAGTACCAAGTCCCTTTTCTCTCTCCCAATAATCTGTTTCACTTGGATGTACATTACAGCACAGAAAAAAGATCTGGCACTACTTCCGTTTCATCACGACTTTAAAGGTAAACATGATTAAGACTAAGATCAGGATAAGAAGTTTTCTGCTCTGCAATTCACTCAATGTTCTTAAACCCACTGGAATTATCCAATGTGTTTTGTGTCATGGGTGGCCTGACTGAATAGAATAATTTAAGCGAACGTGGAAAGATTCTGTTCTTTTTCTTAGTCTCAGCCCAGTGATATGGATTCATCTTGAGCCTGATAGATTCAGTCCTACGCTAACTGCTTTAAAAGTCCATTTGGACCGGTGCCTAAAATCACCTGCTCGAAATCTCCAAAGTAACAGCACTCAGCTTAATTTGTATGCATTATCAATTAAGAAACTTAATAGCCAGCAGATTGATTAGATCCTCAGTTATAGGGGGTAGAACTGAAGCGAAACACGAAACATCATACACACTGCCTAGCTCTCACACACACATTCATGCTCACACATAAACACACACACACACACACACACACACACACACAACAATCCACTCCTCCTCCACAGTTCTCTAATTAATGCATACATATGGTGGAGAATAGAGTGGAAACAAGGCACTGCTCAAATTTTAAATAAAGCTTCAGCATCTAATGAGTCGGGCCGCTATGGCTAGTTTATCACTAATTGTGCCTTCTGCTAATGAGAAACCACCTTAATACACAAATATACCAGGCATTTGAACAAAAGGTTTGGAATTATTCACTTTTTTGTGAAATTAGCATTATAAATCATAACTAAACAATTGCTCAACATAACATGTAATGTATATACAATAATAAAGACTAAAGGATACTGATTCGTTTGTGTGTGTGTGTGTGTGTGTGTGTGTGTGCGCGTGTGTGTGTGTGTGCGTGTGTGTGTGTGCGTGTGTGTGTGTGTGTGTGTGTGTGCGTGTGCGTGTGCATGTGCGTGTGCGTGCGTGTGTGTGTGTGTGGAGAGAGAGAGAATCAGCATCAGGGAACTGCATCACTGACCAAAGGCTTCAGTTCCAGTTGAATGACAGCTCTGCTCCAGACATCCATCAATGTCCCATCAGCATCTGCCCCTTCACAGACATCATCATCACCAAAGACTTCCAAAGATGAGGGCCATTTTACACAAAGAATTTGGGCACAAGTCTCTTCGATGTCTCTTTGAGTAAAATGCATGAATTGTCTGTAGTTTTATTCTTAGGAAGGCCTTTTCTGTTGTTTGTGAGTATAATGAGATTGGCTTGTGTAATCTACAGTGACCTTCATAGAGGCTAGCTTGAGATGTGTGTGGGGGGGGTTGTTTCAAATCATTCATTTAAATGTTAGTACATAAAGACACTATGAATGGGATCTTTCGTTCATTCTTTAAAATACTGTGAAAGAAAGATTGATTTGATGATTTGTATAATACTTATTTCTTCTGAGTATTTTATGACACATTGAAAATGATATTTTAAACTTAACCCGGCAGATTTCCTGTGATCTCTCTCTGTAAAAAATGTTTTAAAATCACTCTTATTGTTTACAGCCCATTTTGATCCTCCTGCGTTACTTACAAATGCAATTTCCATGCAAGTTCAGTTGACAGCAAGTAACTCTAATTTAACAGATAAAACTGGTCTTCTTTAAAGTTTAAACCCAGAGAGCATATAATAACCAAATCCCATTTTTCTAACAGAGACATTTAAGATTTCACTAGAGGTAATAAAAATACAGTTCCCTTTTCCTCTCATACATGATTCAAAACACAGTTTGAGTGACCTATGATATAAGTGGAAGGCCAATTCATAGACATTAAAATGCAAACGTGCACATATTTCAGTGCATTAAATTTTATGAAGCATTGAAACCACTGTCCATCAAATAGTAAATCCTGATGGGCTGCAGCAGTATTTATACCCGGCACTTTATACAACGATATCATTCCATTCTCATAGTTTCACATAAACTTACAATCAGGTATGAAGCAGAAAGAGGTTTAGATAAAACCATGGACACAAACATGCAGGGGTGCTACCATGATACAGCCCCTGCAGCATTGTGTCATTTTACAGTGAAGTCACTGTCCTTACCCTAATTTTGATTTATTGTCCCTACATAAATTAGAACAATTTGCTTTAAAATTCTCTGCCGTAGCCACGCAGTGGCCTCTCTCTGGGGAGATGCTGATGTTTAACATGTCTGAAATACATATTGGATTAGTGCGCTTTGTTTCTCCCCAACAGCAGGTGTTTCATCTTGGCTGATGGCCGAACTTAAATGTGTTAGGACAGCAAACCCCTGAAGAAACAGCTCTCACATCAGAACATGCATGCATCTTGAAAAAAGAAATCCTCAGACGGCATGCATGACTTATCAACATATGAATAATCCACAGCTGGAGACACAGTTTTGTTCAAAAACACTAGAAATTCATTGTGTGCCTTTTTAAAATTTCATGTTTTACCATGATGGTGTTTAATGTTTGTGTGAATGACACTGTGCAGCTTCTATATATTAGTATTAACTTTCATGTGGAAGAATTGCTTGTGATGAGCTTTGATTGTCATGTGACTCTCATCACTGCTGTAATTGTTGGTTGGCTGTAACGCATCCTCATCCCAAGGCGTCATATTCTGCGTCTAAATCCAACGCACATGGAACTCTTTAGTGTCAATATAACACACACAGATATGGGTAGGTTTAGGTATGGTGTAGGGTTAGGGTTAGACCGCTAGGAGGCGCCTTCTGCCCCATATATTTCGGCGTCTCATATTGACGCTAAAGGGTGCCATGCGCGTTCGATATAGACGCTTTGGCAAAAGCGTAAGTATATTACGCCTTCAATGGTACAAAACAGATATTAATACTTCAATATGTCAATAAATTAACATAACATCAGATATTGAAATACGGTTTATTTCTGTAAATTTTAAGTTAAGTCTGTAAAACCTAATATGTTGCTACCTTATTTTGTACGGTAAATTTCTGGCAACCACAGCTGCCGGTATTTTACCGTAAATTGATTTAAAAAATATATATATTTTATTGATTTTTTTTACAGTGCATATTGAAAATGATATTATAAACTTAACCCGGCAGATTTCCTGTGATCTCTCTCTGTATGTAAATTTTTTTTTTAAATCACTTATCAACATATGAATAATCCACAGCTGGAGACAGTTTTGTTCAAAAACATTAGAAATTCATTGGGACGTAATACTGTAATACTAAAATATAACACAAAGCATTATCTTAAATTGCAATAAAATGACTTGCATTTTCTCTGTCTAATGTTAAGCCTCATTTTTTATTTCTTGTTTTCATATGAAAAGTTTCGAAGGCCTAAACAGGAAAAAAAATTCAAGGTACTTGAAAACTACAACACTGTCCAATTTATGGCACCTAGCATGCATTTTAACATGAGCTTTATCATGCGGAATTACTCCAGGGTCTAATTGAGCAGGGGTACTTGGAAAGAACATTTGACTCATAATATCAAGATAATTTAAATGTTTTTTTTTTGTTGTTGTGTACTCTAGCAGAGCATATTAAATAAAGAGTTTGTCAGTGGTGCTTTGACAATGCGCTCAATGTGCTCTTTATTAATCTTATTCATACAGTGCTTCACAACAACAGCTCAGATTTTAATCTTATTAATTGTCTTATTCAGTCAATAGTGAATCACAGTAGTGGTCACATTAACCTGTAAATATGAATGCTAATGTTAAAATGATATGTAATATGAGATAAAACAACACATTTCTGGTTTGGTGTTTGGTCTGACGGAGCCAGGCAGTTTCATGAGAAACCACTCATTTACAAGTTGGTGATTTGGCATGAATTTGTACACTTTTGATTGTACGAAAATGTATGATTTTTAGAAGAAAAAAAATCTTTAAGTCAGTGGGGCAAAAACAGATCGTACGAATACATCAAAATCATACAGTTGGCCACTAATTCACCAAAAAAGTTAAATAGTTACAAATTGCCATGAGAGTGTTTTGGATGGGGCTTTAGGGTAAATAAAACAGAAAAGGTTGGTACAACATTGGTATGGTGAAGAAATCTGATTTCTCAAAACCTAATGTTACATAAAGTGCCATTTGTAAAAACTGATAGCAGTGGAAAATGTTGGGAAACATGCAGAAAACCAAATCTTCTTCTGATCGCTTGGCAACACTGACGGACTGACTATCTCAGTGACAAGAAATAAATGGTGCCTAATGAATTATCTTCTTAATGGACATCACAATTGTTTTGTGAATACAATGCATCCTATGGTTAAGCATAACATTTATTTTTTCCCCAAGAAGGATCAACGCAGTCTCAAACTTTTCTAGTTTAATCTAGTTTAATTTCTAGAGAGTGCAGTCCAGTATAGTCTTGTATATAGTGCCAAAGGAGCTGTACATGTAACGCAACAATTTGTAATGAATTTGCCAATATATAAGGCCAACTTTCTCTCTGCAAATTTTATTTATACCAGTATAAATCAAATATTATTAAACAAATATCATTTATACCTCAACCTTTTTGTTTCGAAAGCCTCCCATTACCCAACAAATTATTGGAAGGCTGGTGAAATTATGACAATGTTGCATGTTTTCAACCTTTTTTGTAACAGAAACTTGAAGTGTTGGTATTAAATTCATTAAACTCGATTCATTTTGTGATTCTATTCAAGATTTCGATTCTGTATCATTTAAATAAATAAAAAAGGGAAAAACATAGATAATATTATATCTAAAACAACATAATATCTAACATTTATTTTTTATTTTGGTTAGCTAGTTTTAATAAAAGGAAGATTGCATTGATCAATCCAATAATTAAATAGGATAATGATCTTGACAGATCAAAAAACTGAAATTATTTGGAATATGATTGGACTCCATTTGTGATCCTTATTTGTTCAATAAATCAGACACAGTTTCATGTCACAGAGAAGTGTTTCTTCAAATGAAGGCTCAGTGCTTTGCAGTCGAGGGTCTAATCAGAAGAGTAAACTCTGCTATATTTCAATTTGAAGGGGCTCTGGTCCGCTAAGCAGTGCCAAGCATGCCGATAAATAGAAAAGTCTTCTCACACACACCCTGTTCTCTTAATCACTTTGCGCTTTCTGATAATCACAATAGCCTAGATTCACTCATTTATGTCAGGATTTACTAAACAGAGACTCCCAGAACCTTTGAGATCTTTAGATCAAAATAAATGGGGGACTGGTATTAGTAATAACGTTAAAATGGGAAAATGCATTAAATTAATGTTTAAATTGTAACTTAAGTACATTAAATGTAGTGTATGATATACATTTGAATAAATAATGACTGCAAGGAACCAATTTCTTCAACAACAGTTGCATAAAAGAGGCAGTCAAATCCTTTAGTCTGTTAAAGCACACACTGTCAATAGTGCAAATAAAATAAAAGTGACTTCTCCAGAACCTAAACAATCCATGTTATCGGTCTTAGCATGCATTTTGGTGAAGCCACAATCGTTATTCATCAGGCATGGGCGCTGCTTTAAGACCTCCTCAATTAAAGAACTGTCACTTTCAATTAGACCCCTTTCTACACTGCCTCACAGGGGAGTGAGGTGTAAACAAAGAAAGTTTCTAAACATCAATTCTGAGAGGCGCACTGACTGCAGTGTCCCAGAGAGAACGCTCTTGACTGCACTAGTGGCTGAAGAATTAGCTTCTGGAGGACAAACTGCTGGAAAAAAAAGGACAGACGGTGTTAATGTCTTTTTCCCCTTGGAACCAAAGTGATGTAGCCCCCACTAGGTGCTCAGAGATGAGACACATTTAAATTTAAATAGCCCCTCACATCCACCAGCCTCTTAATTGATTGAGAATCGTCATTGGAGGAGAGCAACCACATTTACCACCATCTGTGATTTAAATCTTTGAAATTGGCATATTTGCAAAAGCAACACTGAAGATTTTGCTTGTAGTGGTATGTACGTACCCTCAAAATATCTGTTTGTTGACTGTCACGTTGACACGTTGTTTATTTTTTTAATGCTAAGGACCTGCAGAGAAAATTAAGTGTATTATAACCTATTATGTGAACAATATACACTCACCGGCCACTTTATTAGGTACCCCATGCTAGTAACGGGTTGGACCCCCTTTTGCCTTCAGAACTGCCTCAATTCTTCGTGGCATAGATTCAACAAGGTGCTGGAAGCATTCCTCAGGGAGTTTGGTCCATATTGACATGATGGCATCACACAGTTGCCGCAGATTTGTCGGCTGCACATCCATGATGCGAATCTCCCGTTCCACCACATCCCAAAGATGCTCTATTGGATTGAGATCTGGTGACTGTGGAGGCCATTTGAGTACAGCGAACTCATTGTCATGTTCAAGAAACCAGTCTGAGATGATTCCAGCTTTATGACATGGCGCATTATCCTGCTGAAAGTAGCCATCAGAAGTTGGGTACATTGTGGTCATAAAGGGATGGACATGGTCAGCAACAATACTCAGGTAGGCTGTGGCGTTGCAACGATGCTCAATTGGTACCAAGGGGCCCAAAGAGTGCCAAGAAAATATTCCCCACACCATGACACCACCACCACCAGCCTGAACCGTTGATACAAGGCAGGATGGATCCATGCTTTCATGTTGTAGACGCCAAATTCTGACCCTACCATCCGAATGTCGCAGCAGAAATCGAGACTCATCAGACCAGGCAACGTTTTTCCAATCTTCTATTGTCCAATTTCGATGAGCTTGTGCAAATTGTAGCCTCAGTTTCCTGTTCTTAGCTGAAAGGAGTGGCACCCGGTGTGGTCTTCTGCTGCTGTAGCCCATCTGCCTCAAAGTTCGACGTACTGTGCGTTCAGAGATGCTCTTCTGCCCACCTTGGTTGTAACGTGTGGTTATTTGAGTCACTGTTGCCCTTCTATCAGCTCGAACCAGTCTGGCCATTCTCCTCTGACCTCTGGCATCAACAAGGCATTTCCGCCCACAGAACTGCCGCTCACTGGATGTTTTTTCTTTTTCGGACCATTCTCTGTAAACCCTAGAGATGGTTGTGCGTGAAAATCCCAGTAGATTAGCAGTTTCTGAAATACTCAGACCAGCCCTTCTGGCACCAACAATCATGCCACGTTCAAAGTCACTCAAATCACCTTTCTTCCCCATACTGATGCTCGGTTTGAACTGCAGGAGATTGTCTTGACCATGTCTACATGCCTAAATGCACTGAGTTGCCGCCATGTGATTGGCTGCTTAGAAATTAAGTGTTAACGAGCAGTTGGACAGGTGTACCTAATAAAGTGGCCGGTGAGTGTATGTTGACAGCATATCTTGTCAGTGTAACTACTATTAAAGTCCCCCTTTGGTAAGAAAAAAAAAATCAAGCTTTTAATGTTGTTTATATGCATGTGGTGTTTTTAATATGCTTTAAGACAAAACATTAGCAAATTCATAACACACCATTGCAAAGTATTTTCTTTCTAAAACTGCAAAGAACCAAAGACAGTCTCAAAAACACGGTTTGAAATCGCTGGTGTTTCTGACGTCACAAACTACCGTAATCGTGTGATCGGCAACGAGTGGATCTTTGGCTGAATCCGAAATTGCCCCCATACCTTCAAATAGGGCATTATTTGAGCGGACAGTCATTTGTAGTGGTGTCCGAAACCATAGTGGATGTTATTGAGTGCACTTATTCAATCCCACATTGCACCACAATAACGACTGTACAACTGATGTACGCTCAACGGCTGTTCGAATTCACTCACTCGTTTTCATCCACTCCTTCAAGTGAACAGTATTAGTGGACTAACATAGGCAATAGTGAATGAGGGTTTAGGGGGCGATTTCAGATTCAGCCTTTGAGCTGGTGTGAATGAGTGGAGACGGGCTTATTTGCATATTCATAGAACCACCAAGTATACCAACTGAGGCAAGTGTGAGTTACATTCAAGCTATTTTAAGGCAAGAAGGTTTTTTTTTTCAATGACATTTTTTTTTTATTGATTCATTCATTTTGTTGATCAAAGATGAGATTTAAGGGATGAAATTATCAACAGGGGGACTTTTAAAATAAAGGGTTTTGTGTTTCTTTAAAGGTATTTCTAAAATAAAATAATAATAAAAACTTTGACCTTAAAAAACTAGTGCTTTCAGTTGGTAATCCAATGTGCTTTACGCAGATTAGTGCTAAAAATACTTTATTAAACTAACACTCAGAAGACTCAAGAGTAATAATATTGCATACCACACATACCAAAGACAATGTGCGACTGGACTTGCTTCAATAGTCTGTGTAACCGGTGTTACGGAGTTCATCCACACATCGATTACATAACACAACTCGTTTTTAAAGTAATAAAAATCATTTAGTTAATTTAGAGAACAGACAATACAATTAAAAACGCGATCGAGAATCGCAGCAGATCAGCAGCAGAATTCATATTTCATTCATCTCGTGATGAGAGTGAGGCGAGCTGACTGACAGGACAATGGCAGAAGATTTGGTTTCAAAGCGAAATGTAAAAGCGTAGGGCTGCACGATTAATCGCAATTAACATGAAATCACACTTTTAAAGAGTATTTGGTATTTAACTCAGTATTTGTTTTTTTGCGATTATGAAATTGCAATGACTGCGATTATTTGTTATGTGCAGCTTGTCAGTGTCGTACGGCTCTGTGGTCAGTAGTGAACGCTGCTCCATCTGAAAGCACTGCGAGTTTGAGTCGCTTATGTGCATTTGAAAAAGCAACACGCGTCTTTCAAGCAACATCTTTCCAAACATGAGAAACATTTATGAACCTCTTGTCTTGTTTTAATAAATAAATCAAAGTGTTTCGACCTTCTGTTTATTCAGCTACAGCGATAGTATGATGCCCATAGAGATTTCCGGGAATGACATGTGTGATCTACTTCTTCGGCGGGGCATATCTGGAGTTTCTGTGCGAGAATCGTGCTGCACTGACAAGCTGTGCAAAAAATAATAACAGCCTTTGCCAAATCACGTGCGGTTTCATTTCAATTAATCGTGTAGCCCAAGCGTCTAGTTGGCAATATTTTGGATTTAATTCACACACACACACACACACACACACACACACACACACACACACACACACACACACACACACACACACATATGTCTGGTTCGCTATCTTTGTGGGGACTCTCCATAGGCGTAATGGTTTTTATACTGTACAAACTGTATATTCTGTCCCCTTACACTGCCCCTGTCCCTAAACCTACCCATCACAGGAGACATTCTGCATTTTTACATTTTCAAAAAACATTACTTAGTGTGATTTATACGCTGTTTTCCTCATGGGGACCGCTGACTGGTCCCCACAATGTAGGTGATCTCAGGTTTTACTATACTTGTGGGGACATTTGGTCCCCACAATGTAATATAAACATGAGCACACATACACACACACACACACACACACACACACACACCTTCAATGCACCACAATAATGAGGCTGCCATGATTATTAATTTTGTTAATAAAAGTTCTCTGTTTAATATAAGCGATTTTGTCATTGTACTTTTTTGTTGTTGTGTTTTTAGTTAAGAATAATAATAATCCCACCATTCAAGCAATTGCTTACCCTGAATTGCCGCTAATGCGAAAGTGAAATGTGCACGGCCACACAGGAATTCATAAGCAATTGAGGCAAAAGAGGTGAAAAAGAAAGAAAAACTCTAACGTCAACATGACAACTGTCACAGTCTAAGGCTGCGTCCGAAATCGCATACTCAATGAGTAGGTACTTCATTTCAATGAGTACTTACTTGACGAGCGCTAAAAGAGTAGGTAGCCTACTTTATAGCCAAATCTCGTTGAGTATGAATGCGATCCGGACATCATCGCCATGTTGATCATGTGACCTACGCGTTATCACAAGCGCAACAACTTAAAAGATATGAACGACACGTTTAATTCATCTAGCCTATCTGTAAATATCTTGATATTGATGAAAGTTGTTCATTTTGTGGTATTGTTGAAGAAACAGCTGCCCATTTATTTTGTGAATACATTTGCTTTAAGCAGTTTTATCCTTATAACGATATCATCTTTTTTATTAAGAAACCCCAAAATCGTCATCTCTATGTTGTTAAGTTCTTTATTTCCTTTAAGTTTTCCTCTTTTTCTTGATGAATTTACCTCTCAATTCATCCCTCAGACTTCTAACAATTTTTTATGAAGAACAGATATTTAGCCTTGTTATTGTTCTTTTTTCCTGTGTATAAATATCATATTGTGATGTACACAAACCAATGATCTTTATGTTTTCTGTTTTGTCATTATGATTGTTCATTGTTAGATACAACTATGGTATCTTTCCATGATCTTGTATAATAAGTTTATACGTTTAAATGATATGAGCGTCAGGTGCTCTTAAACACTTTCATAACATCAGTAATTCGACAGCACAGTAATTTAATAAATGAGTAAAAGAACAAATAAAAGTAACCATCACAATAAACAAATGCATATACAAGACAACAACACATGAAACAAAGCTTTATTCAAACTTCAAGTATTTACAAGCGCTGAACCGCACATCCTACTGCCATCTCAACACAGCGGTTACCATTCTGCGGCTTTATCCTGATGAATTCACCAGAGCTGAGCCGTGCCCGAGCTTATCGCTGCACTTCACAATCTGAGGCAATAAGGAGGGAAGGAGGGTCTCAGGGCAGATGGAGGGATGGGGGCACTCATCCATGGCACGCAGTTTCCAGGATTCAGCTCTGGGCTCCTCATCCTCAATGCTCATGAAATACCCCTTAAAAGAAGTATAAAAAGATAAAAGAATAAATAAAACGAGCGCTTCAGTGATGGCTTCCTGGTCGTCGTTTTTACTCTTGAATGAAGCATATCACGGGCGTGCCTACTAAGCCGTGCGATGACGTCATCACACTGGTATGCCAAGCAAAAATAATTTAATAAATGGACATAACACTCTTCTTTTTAAACAAAGCACAAATAAGCATTTAAGCAATATCAACAATATTAGAAAAATAACATTTACAAATTCTACAATGCATTTGAAAAAAAAACAATAAATATAAAATCCACCATATCACACCCACACCAGTCTGCAGACATTTCAGATCCTACAAAAATGCACAAACATTAAACAAAATTATTTACAGCACATTTGTCTAATGTAAACAGTGCTGACATTAGTGAATTATCCTGCATAAATAGCACACATTCATCACTCATTTTCCTTACAGATGTAAATAGACATTTTAAATAAGCGTGTTTAAGATGTAGGCTATATGGTTATGTAAATCCCCTTTAGAGACGTAACGTGTGCTTACTGGAGCTCCCCTGTTAGCTAAAGCTATACATTTTACTATACACGTACTTTTTCGCTTGCCTACTCTTTTCCCCTACTATATAGTAGAGAAGTATGCGGTTTCGGACGCAGCCATAGTCTGCACCTTCTGTCTTCGTCTTCACTACACTTCCCAGAATCCTCCTCGTGTCCTCACCTGAACTCACTCCCTCATTACTCACCTGTCCATCGGCATCATCATCTGTCACCTGTCCTCACCTTGTTAGTGGTCGTTTGTATCTGTATTTAGTTTCCTTCTGTTCAGTTAGTCCTGGTTGGTTCTTGTGAATGTTACCTGGTGTTTTGCGTGAATATTCTGCCTACCTGTATCTGTTTGTTATTTTAAATTTAGTAAAAGTTTGAATTGGAGCTTTTGACTCAGCCTCTTCTTCCTCTGCATACACCACCCTTGACAACAACAATGTACTAAAAACGTTTTCCTTTGCGTTTTATGCGTATAGATGACAAAGTTGTCAAAATGATCCATTCACATGGATCTGTGAAAATGATTAAAAACTATGTATTATTCATGCCAGGCCAGTAGATGGCGATGTCACTTTGTAAAGAAACACTACGCACCTAGACTGAACATGCACATGATGTTTTTGTAGTTTACATACGGTTTCGTTTTCAATTACTTGCTGTGAGGCCTTTTTCAAAAGTTTGCATTTTTTAGGCCCACAAAATGCTGTTGTCGTGTATGTGAAGTATGGCCAAAATGCATAAAAAGTTTTCTGTTTTTTAGTTGAAAACGGTGTTATGTAAACTGGCCCTAAATACACAGGAGAAAACAAGGGGAACTAAACGAGACACAGGTGTAACTAATCAATAACCAAGGGAATTAACAAGACAACTGAAAGGAAGAAGCAGGCACATGAATGAGGAATTAGAGGAATTTTGAGGAATTATAATTTAGCAAAATGAAAAAAAATTGAGTTTGGAAGGCACTTTATGTCTTACTCAGATTAACCCAACAATCCCTTTATTACAGATAAAATTATAGAGCATTTCAGAATATTTAATTAATTGTGCAAAAGCTAGTCTTTGCTGTATTTTCTTCAGTGGGTGACAGGAAATAATAGAAGTGTGGATATTGTTCATGGATTTTGGTATATCAATTCATTTGCAATAGTTGTGAAGCAGTGGTAGTAGAGATGTAATAGAGATGAGTCTTTAAAAAAAATCTTAATTGTTGTTGGTTACAATTATATATGAGTAAAATAGTATTATGCTACTATAAATACAATTAAAAAAAATAAATAAAAGGGTTGATGGCTGATGTTTTCTCAGGCCTCTTTGCCCATAAGCTGCACTTTGCCCTGATTCGCTTCCTAATTGGTTGTAAATAAATCATTAACTTGAAAGCAAAACAAATCTAACAGCAGAAAAAAGAAAGAGCTCGAGCGAGAGAGCGAGAGATGAACTTCCCGATTCTTAGAAGGAGGCACCCGGAGGCAGCAAGGCAAGTGTTAACCACAGATCTCATTTGAAGTCGCTCTATAGACGAGAGAGGCACTTAACACCGTGGCATTTATTATTGCAGCATGTGTATTTCTTGCTCTTGTTTGAACTGGGATTCACAAAACCAGCCTAAAAGCCTGTTTCAATTTATCAGTGGGAATGTTTTGAATAAACCAGCATGCTTTCTTCTTCTCTTTCATATGGAATCTATTTGACAACCTGAGCGCCCAATGATAAACGAAAAACCTTTGACTTTTCTTTATGTTTTTCTTTCTCTTTTCTACCATCATTCAAATAAGAAATACAATTACACAGGTCCCGGACTTCTTTGGTGGGATTTTAAGTGCCGCCCTCCTTTACCGAATGACTTGAAATAATGAGGAGGCTTTCTTTCATGATTAGATGTGGGTGCACTGGCAACCTCAGCTCCCAGATAGACTGAAGAAGCCACTTAAATGAAAAGGCATCCTCTTCAGTGCTTTCTGCATTGGCCCTGTGCTGCATTGCACATTCACCCTTAATTACAGAATATAGAGAAATCCGGCCGGCAAAAAGAAAGTGGCACGAGCGTTCATTACGTCACAGCTGTGCACCTGCCGCTGAGTGTTTGTGTTGAACCTCAAGGATCTGGTCAATGAAGCCTATCAAAACAGCAGCATTCACCAGCAGAGTCACCGGCACAAAAAGGTTATTTTTGATCAATTGTAACAAACATCACTCTGATCAAGAGAAAGCATAAGTAATGCACAATGGAAAAGGCAGAGGGATGCACTGATGCCAATAAGCCGACTTGAATTGGGAGGTTTTCTGAAGCTGTTAATGGGATGCCTTGTGTACTTTTCAGTACATGTCATATATCAATTATTTCTTAGTTTTTCTATAATAAAAGTCTATCGGGGGATAAAGCAATCCTGCTTTTCCTTGGTTGCGTTGATGGTCTTGTAAGGCACAACTCTGTACTATCTATGACTGTGGATATGTCTGTTTAAGGGCTGCCCTGTCTTCATGTCACCCAGTCAATTTTCTGATAAATTACTCTAACGAACTGAACACAGATCAGCCCAATTAAGCCTCTAACTACTTGACAGACTCCTTGCTGAAGTGGTGCATACCACCAAAAGTGAGTTAGAGTGGCTGTTTATCTATAGTAATAGTACAGAATGGACTCCATTTAAGAGAAAAGCGGCAAAGCCATCACAGAATTGTTGTAATCATCCTTAGTCACAGGAAATGTCTCATCATCATTGTGCAGTGTGCTATGACATTACAGTTGTTTATGTCCCCATTGATTTTTTTGTTTGATTGTTTGTTTGTTTTTTATAAAAAAAAAAGACTGTTGCATTTTGGAAGGTCACATTAAAGCATTTTTTTTATCATGTCTTCACTGTAAGAAATTATATGATCAAAAAGTTATGATGACATGTTTTTACATTGCTTTAACTCATCAAAATAATTTAAACAATTTTCAACTTTTTGTTATATAGAGATTCAACAAATTTTTTCAAGCCAGATTAATGTCATTTAAATTGAAATTACATAAACATCCAAGTTGATTGTACCAAACAATTTAAGGTGGCATCTTTTTTTTTACAGTGTTCATTTATATATTTTACTTTTAAATGTTTTACCCTTGTCCCACATACATCTTAAAATATGGAATTATATCACATATTAAAATCAAATGATAATTGAAACAATGAATGAAATATTCTATAGTGTTTCAATATTTATTTATCTATCATATTTATTCAATATTCTTATAGCGATGTTTAAGTTCTCAAATTAACTGTGACATTAAAGTCCTATAGAGATGCGGGGCAGGCTACCGTCTCTTTGCATGCCATGGCCATCCTGCAAGTGTATCTGGCACTTGGAAGGTGGTCGCAGGAAGGCGTCCCAGCCTGTCCCAGCCCCGCGTCCCGCTAAACGCCAGGGAGCCTGGTTAGAATTTCCCAATCTGTCCAACTGGGTCGCGAGAACTATCAGGCTCGGCTACGCGATTCAGTTCGCGGAATCTCCTCCCCGCTTTCGCGGAGTCCGTTACACCATGGTTGGTGGCAATGCCCCTGTCATGCATGCAGAGGTTGCTACCTTACTGGCGAAAGGTGCGATCGATATTGTCCCTCCAGCTGAAATGAGGTCCGGCTTCTACAACCCCTACTTCATTGTGCCGAAGAAAACCGGTGGGTTACGGCCAATCCTGGACCTGAGCGTCTTGAACCATTCCCTTCACAGGCTTCCGTTCAAGATGCTCACGGCCAAATGAATTTTCCAGTGTGTGCTGCCGCAGGATTGGTTTGCAGCAATCGACCTGAAGGTCGCCTACTTTCGAATGGTCGTCTCCATTCTTCCTCGACACAAAACTTTTCTACGGTTTGCTTTTGAGGGGCAGGCATACCAGTATGCGGTTCTCACATTCGGGTTAGCCCTGTCTCCTCACGTCTTCACGAAGGTCGTCGAAGCAACCCTTGTTCCACTACGGCAACACGGGGTTCACATCCTGAACTATCTCGATGACTGGCTGATCCTAGCTCAGTCCCGAGACCAGGTTTGCAAACACAGGGACCTTGTGCTCCGGCACCTAGCCCGTGTGGGCCTTCGTGGCAACTGGGAGAAGAGCAAACTTTGCCCCGTGCAGAGGATCTCTTTTCTCGGTATGGAAATTGATTCAGTCGCCATGTCACTGCTGACTTGCCTTAGACAATTCGAGGGCAAGAGTGTGGTTCCACTGAAATACTTTCAAAGGCTCCTGGGGCATATGGCATCCGCAGCCGCAGCAATGCCGCTCGGTTTGCTTCATATGAGACCACTTCAGCTCTGGCTTCGCGATTGAGTCCCGAGGTGGGCATGGCAACAAGGCACGTTCCGAGTACCAGTTACTCCGACCTGCCGTCAGACCTTCACCCTGTGTCAAACCTCACTTTTCTATGGGCCGCAGTGCCCTTAGATCGAGTTTCCAGGCATGTTGTTGTCTCAACAGATGCCTCCACCACGGGCTGGGGTGCCATGTGCAATAGACATGCTGCCGCGGGCTCCTGGCCAGGACCCCAGTGCCTTTGGCATGTCAATTGGCTCAAGTTGCTGGCAGTACGTCTCGCTCTGCACCACTTCCATGCGCTGCTCAAGAACCAGCACGTACTAGTCCGATCAGACAATACCGCGACAGTAGCGTACATCAACCGACAAGGTGGTCTCGCAACTCGCCCGCCACCTCCTCTCATGGAGTCAGAACCATCTGAGGTCGCTTCGAGACATTTACACTCCGGGGGTCTTGAATTGTGCAGCCGACGAGCTCTCATAGTTTCAGCCTCTTCCTGGAGAATGGCGAATCCATTCCCAGTCGGTTCAGCTGATTTGGGATCAGTTTGGCGATGCACAGATAGATCTGTTTGCCTCCCACGACTTGTCCCATTGCGACCTGTTTTACTCCCTGACCGATTGCACGCTCAGCATGAATGCACTGGTGCACAGCTGGCCGCGGGGCCTCCGCAAGTATGCGTTTCCCCCAGTGAGCCTTCTTGCACAGACCCTGTGCAAGATTAGGGAGGACGAGGAGCAGGTCACTTTGGTTGTGCCTCATTGGCCCATCCGGACCTGGTTCTCCGAACTTGTACTCCTCGCGACAGCACCTCCCTGGCCAATCCCTGTGAGGAAGGACCTTCTTTCTCAGAGACGGGGCACCCTATGGCACCCTCTATGGTCCCAATCTTTGGAACCTCCACGTGTGGCACCTGGATGCGACAAGGTAGGTTTGAGTGCCCTACCACTTATGGTGGTAGCTACCATCACTTCCGCTAGAGCATCATCCACGGGACATGCCTATGCGTTGAAGTGGAACCTCTTCGTCAACTGGTGCTCTTCTCACCGAGAAGACCCCAGAAAATGCTCGATCAGTGTTGTGCTTTCCTTCCTGCAAGATGGGTTGGAGCGAAGGCTGTCTCCCTCCACCCTGAAAGTGTACATTGCCGCTATCGCCGCACATCACAACGCAGTTGAGGGTAAGTCCGTGGGAAAGCACGACGTGATTGTCAGGTTCCTGAGAGGAGCGAGGAGACTGAATCCTCCTCGCCCTCCTCTCGTTTCCTCTTGGGACCTCTCAGTGGTTCTAACTGCCCTTCAGAGTGCTCCCTTTGAGCCTCTGTAATCAGTGGAGCATAAGTTTCTGTCAGTTAAGACAGCACACCTGGTTGCATTGGCCTCCATTAAGAGGGTAGGGGATCTGCACGCATTTTCCGTTGACGAAGCATGCCTGGAATTCGGGCCGGCCTATTCTCACGTGATCCTGAGACCCCGGCCTGTATGTGCCCAAGGTTCCCACCACTCCCTTTCGAGATCAGATGGTGAACCTGCAAACCCTGGAGGAGGTAGACCCAGGCTTGGCACTGCTCTTTCCAGTACGCGCCCTCCGTGCTTACATAGACAGAACAGCAGTGTTTCAGGACCTCAGACCAGCTCTTTGTCTGTTATGGTGGAAAGCTGAAGGGAAAGGTGCCTCCGCATGCATGGTTCCCCTCCAGTGACCCCCACATGTGTATTTCCACCATAAGCCTCTCTGGGCATTTGTCTTTCCCTTGGCAAGCCACCTTGCCACCCCTGGGGTTGAAATATTCTACCATGCAGGCTGGACACCCCAGTGTTTTTCCATATGCATCCCTCCGGTCATATGTGTATTCTTAAGTCCACCCCCTTCGGACTGGCACTGATTGCATATTTCCACTGAGATATGCTTCCCAGTGTACCTTGGTATTCCTGTGTTAAGTAGGAGTCCTTCGTCCATGCTAGTCTCACGACAGGGATCTCAGACTTACGCAGGGCACTGGAAGACAGCCGAGTGGCGTGATTAGACTGGGAACCCCATTTCGTCATCATTTAGCGAAACTCGAAGTGACTACGAAAGGGAACGTCTCGGTTACGAATGTCTCTGAGTAGGGAACAGAGACGTTACGTCTCCCTGCCACCTCAACTGTACCACGGGAATTATCTGAGTTCAGTCTCGGCTCCTCAGCGAAGGAACATATCTGCATGTTGCCGGCGTCCTCTTTTTATACCCACGAGGTGGGGCGGAGTTACGCTATACAAATTCTGCAGACCCATGGCATTTCTTTGCCATTGGCTCATTTTGTAATACTCGAAGTTGATAGGCTTTCTAAGCGAAACCCCATTTCGTCGTTATTCGACGTAACGTCTCCGTTCCCTACTCAGGGAACGAGGGTTACATTCATAACCAAGACGTTTCTCTTATTTCCATTAATGACATGCTCATCAAGGGCAAACAAGAGAAGAAATCGCCGCCCCATTCCATCCACGCCTGTCACCGCATGTTGACGGGCCGCTTTTTTGTGTGCGTGTGCGTTCCACTGTGTGTCTCAGGCCTGAGCTCAGCGACCTACACAATAAAGTGTGAGACTATTCCTCTCTGTCACACTGGACAGGCGGTTCCTGCTCTGAGACAAGTTCTGTTCCCTCATCCTAAACCATCCAAAAGTATCCTCTACCAGAGGACGCTGCTATATACTGTGACATGGCCAAATTAACAGGCCATTCATGTCACCTCTTCTGATGTCCCACCAGGAGGCCAGGAAATCAAGCTGTCACATCAGGCCAGTGAAACTGCACATCTCTTCAACGCTTCTCTGTAATAGCCTGTGCCACAAACTAGACAGGCCACATTCTCCAGTTTATTCTGGGATGCTATCAGGTGTCTCATTATTGCTTCTTGCTGGTTCAAAGAGATTGTAAATTGAGCTCCTGTGGTGATGATTGGAGTGGCTTAGATCCCACTACTAGATATTTTCTTTCAGCCGGCAATAGATCCCATTTTATAGGCATTCTAGGGGACAATTAGTATTTAAAAATGGCCTTCTGTCTAAATGCTGATTAACCTTTCTGGTATCATGCATCTGATTGCTCATAATGATTTAATATAAAATACATACTCATTTAGTAGCGTTACAGAGTCGCAAATGTCATCTCCAGCAACTTTGAGAGTTTAAGGGCATGACTAAGTTAAGATCATAAAACATTTCAGAAAGCACTATAAAAAAAGCTCCAGCATTCCCGTTTCTCACTTTCAAAAAAGATGACTGAAAGGTATAAGGGCTTGCCTGGTCAAAGCTGATTCATCGTTGTCAATTTACTCTTTATGAATGCATAAAAGTTATAGTTTCAGCCAAGCCCTTAGATAATGCACATAAAACCGGGACTAACTCTGCTGTAATAGTTGCCATAAACCAGTGAGAGAATCTTTTAACTTGCCTGGCATTTTCATGCCAATACTCATAAAGCTTACATTCACCGCACCATTCAAAAAATGTCAAGACATTGGCTGAAACTGAAGGCAACTGACTTGCTGCCCTCTAAGTCAAATAACTTAACAGACAGCATTCTGTATAAAGACAACTGGTTTCAGACAGACTTCTAAGGCATCATAACATCAGTAACTTTGTAAATATTTAATCAATACAATTTCTTAGACAATTTCTTGATAGAAATTGTCCCTGTCCAATGTGCCACTTTCAGACTCTATGGTTATCCAATGTGATCGTAGGCTATTAGTGATCGTATTAGGTATTTGTGTATAAAGTGTGGTTGTAGCACATTATATTTATAAAATAATGCTCATAATTCTCTAAAGGGCACAGATAATTGGCTCCTGCTAGCAGCCAATGAGCTTGCAGCTCAACTTTCAAACACTTTAGTACATTTTCAGAAACCCTCCACCTGTATAGATCTGATACGGGTAATTCATGCTATATTTGTCAGGAACCACTGGAAATAACAGGACCCAAGCACAGAGATGAGCGGTGAATGGTGATTTATTAACAATAGGGTGTAACAATGTAACAGTTGCACAGTCCAGAGACAGTCCACAACAGGTCTAGACAGGAGACTCGGGCACAGGATTGAGCAGCCCAGTAACCAGCAGCCAGTGCAGTCTTAGGCTGGGCGGGACAGGACTCAAACACACACTGACGCACAACACAGGAGAAACAAGACAAAAACAAAACCACTAAAACATTAGATAAGTACAAGGCAGCGCAAACGCTGTAGTTAAGTAACTGAAAAACTAAACCTTTAGATATAAGAGAAGAAAACTAAAGAAGGCTAAATAAAGGGAAGTTAGTCTAAGATAACCCCAAAGCAAAAACTGCAAGGATACAAGAAGCTACAGAGAGAGCTTTGGACAATCACACCTGGATATGACACGATACTTGAGAAAGGTCTTAGACATGAACACAAAACAACGATCCAGCAAAGACAAGCAGCAAGAAAGCACAATATAAAGGGAGTGGAGCAAATATAAAGGGAGTGGAGCAAATATAAAGGGAGTGGAGCAAACGAGGACCAGGTGAACACAATTAGTGAACCAGGACTAGACAAGGACTAAACGAGGGGTCGTGGTAAGGGGAAACTGTAGGAGGCAAGACAAGGGGAGCACATGGCTGTAACGTGGTTTGTTGTTATGGGAAGCAGGGGCGGGAACCGGCAAACAATCGATAACTTTAATGACTTAAAATAAAAACAAATACAAAACGAAAGTAAAAGACAGCAGCCCCTCACGGACGACTGCTGTCACATATATAATAAAACAAATCACAACATAAGTTCAGGCCTGTTCTCTCTCGATCTCCACTGTCATCGCCCCTACTGTGAGAGATACGAGACCGTCCTCCCACGGCCCTCTGCCTCGTCCTGCTCGCCACAATGGCCAACATAAACAAAGACAAAGTCGTGAGTTCAAAAGCAGAAGCAGCAGTAAAGAACAGCAGCTGCATCAGCAATAATCAACAGAAGTAGCAGTAGCAATAATCAAAAAGCAGAAGCAGCAGCAATGATCAAAAGCCGAATCAGCAGCAGCAATAATTAACAGCAGCAGCATCAGCAATGATCAACAGAAGTAGCAGTAACAATAATCAACAGCAAGAGCAGAAGCAGCAGCAATAATCAAAAGCAGAAGCAGCAATAAACAACAGCAGCTGCATTAGCAATAATTAACAGAATTAGCAGTAGTAAAAATCAACAGCAGTAGCAATAATCAACAGAAGCAGAAGCAATAATCAACAGCAGTAGCAATAATCAAAAAGCAGAAGTAAATAATCAAAAGCAAAAGCAGCAGCAATAATCAACAGTAGCTGTATCAGCAATGATCAAAAGCAGAAGCAGCAGCAATAGTCAACAGCAGCTGTATCAGCAATAATCAAAAGCAGAAGCAGCAATAAACAACAGCAGCTGCATCAGCAATAACAACAGAAGTAGCAGTAGTAATAATCAACAGCAGTAGCAGTAGCAATAATCAAAAATCAGAAGCAGCCGAAATAATCTAAAGCAGAAGCAGCAGCAATTATCAACAGCAGCTGCATCAGCAATGATCAAAAGCAGAAGCAGCAGCAATAATCAACAGAAGCAGCAGCAGCAATGATAAAAACCAGCAGCATAGTCAATAATCAACAGAATTATCAGAAAGAAAAAGCAATAATTAACAGCAGAAGCAACAGCAGCAATTATCTAAAGCAGCAACAGAAGCAGCAGGAATAATTTTTTTTAGACTGTGTTAAAGATATAAAAGATTGGATGACGCGTAATTTTCTTTTATTAAATCCAGACAAGACAGAGGTAATACTCATCGGTTCTAAAAACCGTCCACAAAACCTCTCACAACACTACTTTAACATAGTAGGATGCCCTGTTACTTTATCCTCTACTGTAAAAGACCTGGTGTTATATTAGACTGCAACCTGTCTTTTGAAAAGCATATTTCATATGTTACAAAAACAGCCTTTTTCCACCTTAGAAACATTGCTAAACTACGTAATATGCTATCAGTCTCTGATGCAGAAAAGTTAGTTCATGCATTCATGACCTCGAGACTAGATTACCGATTTTATCATCACTTCATTGGTTACCTATAAAGTTCCGTATTAATTACAAGGTATTGCTACTGACCTATAAAGCCCTAAATGGTTTAGCTCCAGTCTATTTAACGGACCTTCTATCGCCCTATAATCCATCACGCTCTTTAAGATCACTAAATTCGATTCTTCTGGTCATACCTAGGATATCCAGATCCACCAAAGGAGGGAGAGCATTTTCACATTTAGCTCCGAAGCTCTTGAATAGCCTTCCTGATATTGTTCGTTGCTCAGACTCGCTCTCCCAGTTTAAAACTAGCTGGCTGACATCTCTTCAGCCAGGCATTCATATAAAATTTTAAAACTTACAGTTACTGTAAATCCGGCCTCTAGTTCATAAAAGCCAGAGGAGAACTGGCCCCCGACTGAGCCTGGGTTCTCCCAAGTTTTTTTTTTCTCCATTGGGTTACTTGATGGAGTTTCAGGACACCACTGGGTCACTTGATGGAGTTTTTCGGTTCCTTGCCACTGTTGCCTTTGGCTTGCTCAGTTGGGGATATTCAAATTAATTAACCAATCATTAATAACATTGATCAGCCCTTCCAAACTTGGATGTCTTTTTTATTTTATTGTTTTCCACTAATAAACAAACATTGTTATGTTGTTTTGATTGATACTGTGAAGCTGCTTTGATACAATCTGTATTGTGAAAAGCGCTATATAAATATACTTGACTTGACTTGACTTGAATAATCAAAAGAAGCAGCAGCTTAGAGGACCAAACATAATTATCATTGTCATATTTTGTCATATATTACAATGGCAATGAGAAATGTTGCCTTGGCAACTAGCTGATATTAATTGAAAAGTTGAAATACTAAAATTACTCAAACTAAAACTGAAATAACAATAAATGTAAGACATATTAAAACTAATAACTAATGAAAATGACAAACACACAACAAAATTACTGAAACAAATCAAAATTAACATGAAACCTGAATGTATATAAAAAAAGGCAAATTCAAAATATTAATTAATAAATACTATACATATAAACAATAAATAAATAGATATCAATTTCACAACACCCATATTGTACATGTTAGAATATATCCAAAAACACACGTAATAGTTACACAGTCACAGGAGATGGGTATCCTCTGAGACACTTTACTGCATGGGCTGTTGGGTAATAGTCCTCAGTGTAGTTCACACCAATGTAGGTTTGGCTAAAGGGTGCATTAAGAGTTAAAAAATGACACCCTACAGTCCAACCAATCATTTAACTAGAAAGTAAATGACTGCAGTTTACTATGCTTTAAAATCATTTGAGACCATGTGGTTTACACTAAGACCATTGCTAAAGTGAAAAAGATTGGGGTGTTGTGGGATGCCTGAATGTGTCACAATATTAGAAACGAAGACCCACTATCTGTGTATGGTTTAACAGCACCTTCCAAAGCACACATAACTCATTCATTCCCCCGATTCTCCTCTCTCTCTCCTTGGTTATGGCAGGGGGTAATAAAGGTATAATGACTGAACAACCCCGAACGCATTTTATCTCGGCACGTTTTGCGTTGACCATGAAGGATTCGGTCATTAGTCCGAATGACAAGCTCGCCTGTGACTCTTCTCCTCTGATTTATTGACACAAATGTAAACCTTTTCGCCACTCACTTTTAAATAGGCTACCCAAAGTTGACAGAAAGGGATTCTTCATCTGTATTTAAAAGTGTCCACCAGTGCAGCACTATTACGTTGTGGATGGTATCGGGGCAGTGTTTGAGCCCTGGTAAGTACGGACCGGATTGATGGGGTGGAATGACTTCCCCGAGCACTAGGTGATGGATGAGAAGGGGGCTAGGCTGACAGATGATCTAACAGGTGTTCATAACCAGTTTGTAAGAGCTTTTTATTTATGAGGGGCCACAGACAGCCCTGCTGTGGAGCAGCCACACCAGCTGCAGTCACAGGCACCTCAGAGGCCAGATGCAGCGTTAGCCACCCTCAAATTCTGTCCAGAATCATAATTAGCCAATCATTTGCCAGGAGGGGTCACATGGGTGGCAGATGAAGAGGAGGGAGGGGTGGAATGGTTGGAGCGGTGGCATGCTGTCTGTTAATAATCAAAGTCGTGCAATGGTGCCTGTGGCAGATTGCAGCCCCGTGACACAAAGACACCAATGCTATTGGGTCTGGAGCATATTGTCTCGATATGAATACTAAAGAGAAACAAATTCATTTTTGTATGATCTCGGGCTTGCTGCATTCTAACCAGTTTTACCTTAATCTAAATGTTCTGCTTGGGTCTGAGAATAAAAAATAAATAAAAAATATATAATATATATATTATATATATTAACGGGCTACACAACCGTTTAAAAGTTTGGAGTCAGTTTTAAAATAAACGTATATTAAAGTAAAATATTAAAGAAATTCATACGTTTATTTAGTAAGAATGTATAAAAAAAAATATCAAAACGCCAGTAGAGACATTTATAATGTTTTAAAAAAGTCTCTATCAAATAAATGTTGTTTCTTTTAAACTTTCTATTCATCACAGAATCCTAAAAAAAAATCTATAAAGTTTCCACAACTGTATTCAACATTGATATTAATAAGAAATGCACCAAAGCAGCATATTAGGGTTAGAGTAATGGCTGGGTAGTAATGGTGGTCAGGTTAATATATTGTGACTAATCTTATGGAAACTTTCACATACGAGATTTTCAATATATATATATATACTGTATATATACTATATAATAGGCTATATATATAAATACATTACACTGTAAAAAAAATCCTAATTTTACAGAAAATAACGGTGATTTTTTGACGATCATTTTCTTTCATTTTGAATTGTACTCAAAACACTGTAAATCACAAATAATATCTGTAAAATAAAAAATCAGTTGTTATTTTAGGTATTGTGACATTAATGACAAATTGCAGTAATTCACATTTTTTATACAGGGAATTTATTGTTTTTTTCATACAGTATTTATTGACTGGCAGACCCCCAAAAAACTGTAACATTAAAGTAAAACATCCTAAATGAAATAAACTGAAAAACTCTGTTATTTTACAGGTATTTCCTGAATTATCACTATAATATATCTTCATTGAAAAAAAAAAAAAAACTTAAAAAAAGGGGCAAATGATTGGCAGCTACGGCTGCCAAACAAAAACCATAAAATTAAAGTAAAATATGCTAATTTAAATAAAGTGCAAAAAACTTTAACAGAAATTTGATGTCACCATGATTGAGATCAGTGTTTGCTTTAGTTCGGCTCATGATTATTAACATTAGTTTTTCTCTGGCTGCTTTAACTATTTTAGATACATGTTAGTTATGGCAATAAATGCAGGAAAAAATATCAGATGATCTTGGTCATTTATTGGTGATGTTATAGTCATCATATGGTGGTCTGATCTACTGATATGAATGTAATATCGCACGGAATATCTGGATATATTAACTGAGATTATATTATATATAGATGGAGTTAAATGTTATATGATTAATATCATACTTTTTTCACATGACCTGTTGAAATATTGTAGTATCAGTATTATAACCATCTGAAATTAAGGTTTTTATATTATACATAAAATGTTTTGAGTTGGTTTATTTTGTTAGGAGTATAGAGACATAGAGAAATAATCAACATATGAATCTCAACAATGGTGACAATCAACAAAGCCTTTTTGTGACTTTACAGTAGTTCAGAGTTTTTTCCCATTGTCACCATTGTTGAGATTCATACGCGGATTCTTGATGTCTGTGTGAGTCTATATGATCCTGTGAAAAAAATTAGCATAATGACTTAATGACTCTGAGTATCACAGCATTGCAGGATCTTCTATAGCAGTATTGGCATGCAAAATTAACAACTAATTTAACGACTTAATCAGATCTTAAACTTCAAGTGATATCAATAAAGCAGGCAAATGCATGATGACAGTTATTACTAAAAAGTGACTAACATCATCTGATCTGAGCTTCTCTTGGATTCCTACATAACAAAAATTTATCAGAGACACACAGTTAAAGCAGCCAGAGAAAAACTAATGTTAAAAACTAAAAGGGTCAAGAGCCCAACGAAATGGTGATATCAAACTTTATTATTTTCAATAAAATATCCACTTCTAAACCTCTGTTAATTCTCAATAAGAATGTTAGTATGAAAGAAGCCTGGATTGTAATAAGTGAAGATGCAGAGATCTTGAGAGATCTGATTTAAAGTGTTTCTGTATGGTGTTTTTTTGTGTGTCACCATTGTGTTGGAGAGTAGAGCCTGAGCTTCAGGCCAGGATGAGCAGAGAAACACTGATGTCATGCTGTGTGTTGTTTCATTTAACAGACAGTAACTGTGTGGTTGCTGATGCAGTGATGTATAGTCACTGTAAATCATGCATGTAGTTTATAGCAAGAGATTCACTTTTTTACAGTGAATGTTTTTTTAGTAAAAACTTCAGGAAATATATATATGTATGTGAAATAACTGTGTTTCTGTTAAAAAGCTTAATGAAGATTTCTGTAATAGTCTTTTGCACGTATTTAAATTCATTTTATGCTTTTTGTATGGCAGCCATTGCTGACAGTTTTTTATTTATTTTTTTACAGTGAAAGTGTTTGATCATAATAATTTTGGAAATAGCTGTAAAATAACAGTGTTTTTCTGTAAAACATTTAAGGAAAAATTTGGGAAAAGTTTTTTGCGCTTAATTTAAATTAGGATATTTTACTTTATTTTTACGTTTTTTGTTTGGCAGCTGTAGCTTTTTTTAGATAATTTTTTTTTACAGTGTACAGAACAGTCACATTTTTGGAAAGTGCATATTTATGTGGTCAAACAAGGATTTCGGCTTCAATAATTTCGGCTTCAATAATATCAGCCTGCTGTGTTTAATTTGATCAGAGGAAAAGAGGAAGAATATGAAGGTAAAATAAGAAGTTAATATTGCAATTATTAACGATAACAATAAAACTCAACAACAAAAGCGTTAAAGAAAGAAGTAACATGTGATGACTAGATCACATTCTCAGAGTGGGAAGGAGCCCTAGCGATCTCTCCACAGCCGGGCTGCAGGTATACTGTGTGGGGATATTCATGAAGCTTTAATGCATAGCACAGGAAAATGGATGACTGCACGGCCTGTGGTGACGTGTTTGTTCTATAAAGCATAGCCTGGAGGTGAGGGAGCGGAGCAGAGAGGGTGTCATGGCCGTGATGAATGGCCAGCTGGTAACATCTTCACTCTTGACCCCTGGCACGTTTGAATAAGCAGTGCATTAAAATGGAGATCTCTGGGCCGCTTTTGTTTGTCGAGTAAAAGCATCCATGTTCAGAAGACACAGAGAGCGACGCTGGTAATTGAGATGCTGGGGAACACGGTGGAGAATATTATACAGAACTATTTTCAACATGGTGGATCTTGATTATATTATTGAAAGCTATATAGCATTTGTGTTCTAAAAATGTGCAGTTGTAAAAAGAAAACATGGTTTTACTGTGAGTTTACAGTATTGGAAAACACAATTTACTGTAAAAAAACAACAACAACAACAACAACATAATACTGTAATTCTACAGTGCATGTGTACTATGAAGGCACCCAGCATGCAGTGCGGCATGAATAATTTATGCTGTGAAGTTTCTTGATTCTTGTTGGTTTTATCTGTGCCGCTTAAAACTTTTTTTTACTTCGCTTTTTGCAGTTTGTGTTGTTGGATAATTTTGTAATGTTGGTTTATGTTGCATAAGTGTTTTTATTATTTGTTTATAGTTACCTTTATTGTGTTTTGTATGTCAAGTATTGATATCTGTGCATCATTAAAAGATCCTTATACGATGATGTCATCTTTCAAAGAATATCAGCAGATGCTTCACTATTGTGAAAGAGCCATCTAAACAGTTGTGACTTTTAAATAAGTTAATGGCAAATCTACATGCTTTAATAATACTAAAACAAAATCTTCATATGCATGCTAAGAATTGTTTGACAAAACATATTCTAGCTTGTCATCATTTTAACCAATGTTGGGAACGCAAAAGTTTTGCAAACGAATGCAAAGTTTCTCAGAGGAACAAAGGTTTTCACGGGGGAACGCAAAAGCATAGACTCATTATTTTTCCTCCTATGTCATATAATTTTTCCACCATCAAATGAAACATCCTTCTTCAAATAAGATAAGTAGCTGAATTCCAACTAAAAAAAGAACAAATTATAGGATTCAAATCGCTGCGTTCTCGGAACGCACCAAAAAGAGAAAACACACAAACCAACATTAAGAAGGGATTCCAAAACATTGCAAATCCCATAATTAGCAGCTATTAAAGAGAGTGTGGAAAAAACCTGCCAGTCTATTATAGCAGCTGACTGAAAAGCCATTTAGGATGGACCACCGCCCACTTGTCAATCGGCCCTATTCATCCAATTCCCTAAGGGCTCGAGCGGGACTATGCCGAGGCCGTGAGGAAGATGGAGTGCTGCTGTAGCCGCCCCCATGCTGTCCTTCAGTGGGCCGGGCTGGAGTCTTCAGCATGGTGTTTCTCAGCAACACCACATGGGGGGTGAATAAAGCCACATGGGTCTATTGAAGGCAATAACAAGTGCCAAGCAGGGCCCTGACCCACAACACCCCTCTCCACTGTCTAGGCCATCCCCACTGCCCTGGGAAAGCCACGTGTCTGAATTGGAGCCATCTGCCTCAATTTGCCTAACATATTTGACCACAATGGCTGACCAGTTATCCCTTACAAAGGGGCTACAATAGGCCATCTTCAAACAAGCAGAGGAGCCTGTAGATGCATGGGCTCTATTCACCTACACAGACCAACTGGACAGTGTGTCTCATGTCTGACGATCAGAACACACATCCTGCCACCAACATCTTGGCAGAGTCTCAAGAGACGTGGATAATTACTATCAACAGAAGAAAGGGAGTTTATCACTAGACACTTAAAATCCCTTTCTCCCTCAGGCTAAATCAGGATTAAATGAGTAATATGCTCCAGGGCCTCCTCTTCTGACACCGTTTTTTTTTTTTTTCATGCGCTGTGTGTCAAAAGCGTCTGTTAGAGAAAAAAAACACATATAATGTGTGAACAATGTGCCTAGGAATAATAACAGTAAATCATGCTGAGAAACAATGATCAATTACTGAAAAAAAAATATATATTTATGTTATTAATATTTATGTTTGAATTAATAATAAAGCTTAATAACTTATAGAACAGGGGTTTTTATACTGGGGTTCAGGGACCCCCATAGGGCTGCAAGGGAATTCAAGTGGGTCGGTGGATGTATTAAAAAATGTAAGTAAAATTTTAATAATTATTTATATAAATAAATAAATATTAATAAATACAATCTAAAAGGGAAGTATGGTGAGTAGTAAAAATAAATAAATAATGCAATATAATAGAAATTCAATCTTAAATATTTTCCAAATAATATATTAAACATAATCATAAACGTTTTTTTTTTTTTACAGTATAAATTGGGTCTGCCATATGGGGAATACTAGGGTAAACTGTCAAATAAATTAATAAAATAAACAAACAAATTAATACATTAAATAAATGAATTAATGAATGAATAAATAATCTAACAGTTGCATAAAGGTTACAAATATGAAAGAATGTAACATAATTGTAACAAAATATTTTCCAAATAATATTTTACACATATTTATCACAAGAAAGAAAGAAAGAAAGAAAGAAAGAAAGAAAGAAAGAAAGAAAGAAAGAAAGAAAGAAAGAAAGAAAGAAAGATAGAATTACAAACAATGTAATTATGTAGCAAATAAAAAAATTTCCAAATAATATTTTACACATTTATAATATACATTTTTTCACAATATTTATTGGGACTTTACATGAAATATATATAGCTGCCTTTTTCATTTTAGGGTGGTGGTCCCTCACACAAGGCTGATCATATTTAGGGATCCATGGCTAAATTATTGAAAAGCCCTGATATATAATATCTTAATGATATGATGAAATAATATCATAACATAGACCTGATTATCCTGATGTGCTGACCTGTGTCTCAGCTGTGTATATCATCTAACAGCAGGTAATGGCAATTGCTGCATATAACAAAAATCATAGCTCTCAGCATTTAGTCTGAGACTTCATGGTGACCAGCAGCTGAGAAGGGAGAGTCATTCAAGCTTGCTCTCTTTTGACATGGAGTCCTCAATTAAAGTCTGCTGAAGCAGACACAATCCTATTAGGGAGCATTGAGTGAGAAAAGAGGGCTGGCCCCTCCATTTGTGCTGCCAGAATAATTACCACGGAGTTGGTAAATTGTATGGAGGCCCCACACAGATACTATAGGTTGGTGAAAAATTATGTGGTTCTTCCACAACAAAACAGCAGGATAACCCACATTAGAATCATATCTTGAGAAACAATACCACGAGACAGAGACAGAACAAGGTCTCGCTGCCATGGAGAAGAAAGTTACTTTATTACAATATTGTTACTCTTTAAAAAATAATACTTTTTCTGAAAAGTAATGCATTACTGTTACTTTTGCGTTATTTTTCTCACCTGGGCAGGGTTTGTTTTTTAATACAAAAAGACCCTTACCAGCGATTTCAAACTTTTTTGAGACTGTCTTTGGTTCACTGCAGTTTTAAAGAGAAAATACTCAGCAATGGTGTTGACTTTGAATTTGCACATAGTTTGTCTTAAATCATATTAAAAACACCACAGAAACAACATAAAAAAACCACCACAGAGGGACTAATAATAAATAAGTATAACGTATATTTGTGTAATTTAACATTTAATTATTTCAGGTTTGCATATTCTGAGATTGCATTTCACTGTTTGTAATAATTTTGAAAAATACTGAATCTGTTTTGTGCTAGTGATGAGTACGTGCAAACTCAAATTTACTCTAGAACTGCAATAACCATCATATTTACATATTTGTGCAGGCACTTCTTGTGTAAATAAAACAATATTGTTTCATTAAAGTGTTATGTAAGTCTACACAAACAACTATATTTACGTTCCAATGTTGCATGTAACGTCTCTTTTTCTTATTTGTATCCTTGGATTTTATTATTTTCTTTCTAAGTTAAAGTTAAATAAATCAATATGGCTATACACTGTAAACAAATGTGTAAAAAAAAAACTGTTTTGCCCAGCACCAGGAGCAAATGGATTGTTATTTAAAGCCAAGTACTTTTGTCAAGCTTCTGCAAATAGAATGATGGATGGCACTCGAAGCTTGTGCAAGTGAATGAATTGCTTCCTATTTAACCTCAACATCCACATTGTTAATGATTTTTCTGACTTGGATTTCAAAAAACATGGTGCTGCTCCATTGAAGTAAAATTAAAACTCCAGTATACAATGCTTTTCAGAACAGAGCACTCATTACGTGCAGCTAATGTATTGGCATAAAGCAAGAAACATCACGTCAAGTGCCGCAATTTGGCTTTTTTCTTATTCAGCCTGCTTTATTGCTATGGGCAATTTGTACCACTCAGCATGACAGTGTCAACTGAATCAAGATTAATTTATATGCAAAGGAACACTTAGCAAGCGGTGCAGTAAGCAAACATATTGTCTCGATTGCTGAGCTGGAAAAGAGGCTTTGGAGAGAGAGGCTGTGTCAGAATTAAGGAGCATCAAATGTAATTGCTAGAGCTGGTTAAAAGGCCAAAATGGCACAATTCTTTGCTAGGACTGAGAGTACAAGTTGTGTTGTACCAAGGGCTAAATGGAAAAGTAAGCAAATTAATAAGGGAATTTTGTGACTAGCAAACACATTTTAGGGATATTTGAAGCCAAATCAAACATGCTCCATCCAATGAGTTCACTGATCATATAAAACAGCACACTGCAAAAACAAAAAGAGATTTTCTTAATCAGCCTTTTGTTTCAGTAGCCTACACACATTCTTAAATCAAGACACTTGAGAAGAAAAACATCTTAAGATATGAAGGGGCCGTTTACACAATACACATTTTTAAAATAAAAACCTTTTTTGAGTTTTGGACATTCATTTACACAACAACAGCGTTTTGGGGGCCTGAAAACGCAAGCGTTTGAAAACGGGTTTCAAAGTGAAAGTAACTAAAACTACAATTTGTAAAATGGTGACGTCATTTGTGTAATGTTTACAATTAAAGTGACATCGCCAACTACTGGCCTGGCATGAATAATACAGCGATTTTAGTCAATTTTGCTGATCCGTGTGAACGTCATCTATACGCCAATTTTTTTCAAAAAACACGCATGTCTCGTTTTTTTTTTTTTTGGTTGAAAAATACATTTATCAAAATTAAGTTCATTTATGCTTAAAGCAAGGAAAAATTGGAAATGGGGTCAAATTATTTAAAAGAAAAACCCCATTGGCAGATGTGTCGTGAACGCATTAACTAATTGTTCCGCACTTGTCATTGAGAGCATTTTACGTAATTTAGATACATTTTTAAGATGTAAGAATGTGGTTTTACAGATACTAGAAACGTGACTTTCAAATGAAAGATTGCTATCAAAGAGCACACCCAGATTCCTAACCGACAACGAAGATTTGACAGAGCAGCCATCAAGTGTTAGACAGTATTCTAGGTTATTACATTAGGAAGTTTTTTGTCCAATAATTAGAATCTCTGCTTTTTTCAGTTAAGTATGTAAGAACCGGCTAAATCGATCCAATGGCGGCATTCAATCAGCGGGGAGGGTCTCTGCGCGTTACTGTCTATCCGCGTGGCAAAGGGATTTAGACTAAATGCAATCGTTAACTCGTTATTTCATCTGACTCCATAAATGAAAAGGTTTTAATGATATCTGTGCATCATTAAATATGAGCGAATGTTTGACTATTCTTCTTAACTCTTTAATAAAAAAAATAACAAAGTCCGTTAGAATAAAATCAAATGTTTACAATTTATTATGTCAGGTAAATGTATCATGCCAATTTCATAATCAGTTCAAAGATAATCAATACAATAACATCGAATGCTCTTGAATAAAGAGAAAGAGATGCGAACCTGACATTAAGAAAGACATGAGTCTCGGCCGCTCTCAGCCTCACGGGCTGATCTGAAGTACAGAAAAGGCCCCAATCCCTTGCTGCATTCCATTAAATAGCCAAAACTTCTTTCACATGGAAACATGTGACCTTCTTAATAATGGTAATTTGCATTGAGAGGTTACACATTTTGGGGGGTAGGAGGACCATTTGCCTTCTTCCTTTGTGTGCCAGTTTCTCTAAACTTCTAAAAAACTTTTACACTTTGGGAATGAAACATTTGTACCAGTCACCCTGAGACATTTTAAATGATACTAAACATGCATTATACTCAATGATAATCATTCACATTAAACCATATATTCTTGTGTGAGTTTTAGATGTCCCTGAGAGAGAGAATGAAATGTAGATGAGGTGAGACTTTTGTCTCTGGGGAAAAGGGGGAAGTCAAATGTTAAAGGTGGGGTATGTGATTCTCTTTTGTGTCAATTTTTTCAAAATCACTTGAAATCCTATTCCTGACCCACTTACATACGTATATATATAAAAACAAGACCTAATACATTAGGACATTTGCTTCTAATGGTAAATTGGTAAAAATGCTTGGTAAATTGATCTTGATTTAAAAATGTTTACATGTACTGGAAAACAAAAAATATATAAATCCATCAGTACACCATATGTTTACATGTCGAGCTACTCTGAAAAATATATATTTCTAGCCAAATCTGTCTCACTGTCAAAACAAGTGTAAAAAAATGCTGAAAAATATATAGTAAGATCAATGCACTGTCAATAGAGCAAATATGACACTCACAGCTCCAAGAAACCAACAGGGAATTCTTGCAGAATGACTGAGGAGACGTCAGACGCCGCTGGCATCTAAACACCGGGCTACGGCAGCCACTGAGGGGAGGCAAGAGTCTTTGTGATCTGCTTCAACATGTGCTCCATTTGCCAGCCTCAAATCCCCCGTCAAATTCACAATCCAGAATGACACCAGAACGTGACGCGAAAGGTGCCAAGGGGCCTGCTTCCATTTACAAATATTTCACATAAACAAATTTTCAAATAGCTTTATTCTGAGCAGCCTTTCTGCTCTATTAGACTTAACACACAGCTGCCACAAACGCTCAGATACATCATCAACAACCACAGATAAGAGATATAGATTGAGAAGAAGCGCTCACCAAAACGTCCTTGGAGAACGTTGCTGCTTTTACGCCCTTAACTCAGACCAATTTAAAGCTTCAAGCAAAGTAAACAAAACCTCACGTACCATCCTTCAGGCTATAATGGAAGACATCAAGAACATATCAATTTGACCCGCATAATCCTATAAGAACGAGGAACCTGTTTGTGGACAGATGCATAAAATGTCCAGACTTTTCTATTTATCAACAAATCAATTATTTATGAATGTATAAAGGAAAGAGTTTTTCCTTTATATAAAGAAATGTTGAACAAATGACCCTAGATTATGAGGAATTAATTTTTAAGTACTATGTAGTCTCTCAATTAATATGGTTGTAAAAGAATATAATAACTCTTGTAAATAAATAAATAAACTTATTTTAAAGAAATAATCTTTAAAATATGCATTTATTTAATGTCTCATTGTAGGGCATGTATACTTTAGAAGAATTTAATGTCAACCTTGCATAACAAGCAGGCCTACAGATTTTTTTATTATGAATTTAATTAATTAAAATAAATACATTTAGGCTAACTAATTTAAGTATTATTTCATAAGAAATCATTTTAAAATATACATTTATATAATATCTCACTGCAGGACAAGTCAACTTCAGAAGTATTTAATGTCCACTACCCCTGAATAACAAGTACAGAAAAAAATTCACGTTTATTTTTTCTGTTTTGGGTAACATCAACAAGTGATCACCATCTGTCTACATCCACAACGGTTGTGAATTTTGACCTTGTCGCTGACATCCAGGAATGGCTACCAGACATAATCTCACATAACAGTGCAATTATCAATTTCACAGTAATTATTCAGCACAACACACACGCCCAGCCTCATTTATGAGGTCATTTGCATAGCTGAGCAGTTTGTTTGTCCTTTTTAGGTTTGGTCTGTTTCACATTAGTGTTTGGGTTTCACGTGAGCATCTGTCGAGACGCTGTTCTTCTCAGGTGAGTGAATTTTCAGGTAGACTTGCGTCACTCTGCGCCCAATTACTCACAGAACCCTCCGGCATTCCTATCGCTTGAAACACAAGAGTCTTTTTGTCTCGTGTTCTCTTGGCAACAAACCTGTAGCTGGAGGTTTGCTAATAATCACTTGAAGCTGATTGATCATACATTCGCTGTGCAGTCTCTACCTCCACACCCTCCCTGGTTCGACCATCGATTCAAAGCAAGACCATTGGATTCCATTCTCTGCTGTAGGGCTGACCAATTAAGACACTGACTGCACTGCATCAAGATCAATTCTGTCTGTATATGAAGTAAATAATGGTTTGGGGGAAGCAAAAGAAAAAAACAGCACATTTTGATGCCTTATGTCATTTCATTTTTAGTGTTGAAAGGTGCGTTATGCATTGGCCACACTTTTTGTTAGGTGTCCCTCAAGTTAAGTTCCCCTGTTGGCAATCATTTTATCCCTTATAAATCATCTTTGATCACCAAAATTAAAAAATGTATGCCTTAAAATAGCTTGAATGTAACTCTACACCCTTGCCTCATTTAGTGTACAAGGTTCTATGAATATGCAAATTAGCCCCGCCTCCACTCCACACATTGGCGTGGCGGTTTTGACAAAATACTCACCAATGGTGTTGACTTATGAATTTGCACATGGTTTGTCTGAAAGCATATTACAAACACCACATAGACATATAGACCACATTAAAAGCTTGATTTTCACCCCATGGGGACTTTAATTAATACATACTTGCATCAAAAAATAAGTACAATGTACTTATTGTGTTCATGTTGTATTGCAAAACACTTCTGCTGATGTGTGATACGGATAAGGTTAGGGACATGTTTGGTGGTATGGGTAGGTTTATGGGTTGGTTAAGGTGTAAGCAAGTGTCAACAGTAAGTATATGTTATAAATTATATTATAAGGGCATTGTATCAAATTGTTCATTTAAATGTCAGTACATATAGTTAAAGACACCAAAAATCAAGCGGGATCTGTTCAGGGACCATTGTAAATTGTAACATAACACATAAATTATTTCTTATAATAGCGGTGTAACAAAATATCGTGTCACAATATATCGCAATACAAAAATGCAACAATATGTATAATTGGATAGTGGCAGTATTGTGTGTATAGTTCACACAAAATGAAATGGTAAAGGTGCATCAAATAGCCTATGGAAAACAGAAGGTCACACATTTGAGCTTCAATGTTTAGTTATTAATAATAATGGTAACACTTTACATTAAGGTTCATTAGTTAACTACCTTAGTTAAATGATTACCGGTTAGTTAACCAATTAGATTACTGATTAACTACCTTAGTTAACATGAACTAAGGGTGAACAATACTTCTACAGCATTTCTTAATCTTAGTTAATATAAGTTTTACATTTAGTAATACATTATTAAAATCAGAAGTTAATGCACTGTGAACTAAGCATGAACAAACAATGATAACATTATCAAAGATGAATAAATACTGTAACAAATGTATTGCTCATTGTTAGTTCATGTTAGTTAATACATTAACTAATGTTAACTAATTAACCTTATTGTAAAGTGTTATCATAATATTAATAATCAATGAAAAATAAAATATATCATTTAACAAAATACAAACAATCAATGTAGTCAGTCTAACATAATTAGGCATTTTTAGCGAATTATGAATATTTCAATTCTGGTGTCTCCATTGCCCTGTGCATGGGTGAGAAGTCCAAACCTATCCCAGATGTAATACTAATATTACATAATACTAAATTCAGTGTTTTAATGTTAACTGTCATGTCAAAAAAACTAACCAAAAAAAAAAACATACCATTTGAACCCTATTTTGGCTTTATTTAAAGTATTGTGAGAGTATCAGTATTGATCCAAATTGTGACATGGGTGCATTGTTACACCCCTACATAATGATATTCTTCTGAATAAAATTGCAAACAACCTACGGTCCAACAGTCCACATTATATACATTCAGACTCAAATGGCACTGGATGCCATTGAAATGCCATTGTAGAAATCATTAAAACAATTCATCTCGAATGCTGGCAACAAATCTATAACTGTTGATGTTATTCATTGCCCTTTTTTCTAAATCATTGATCATCAGCGTTTGTCTAATTGAAAAATAATAAACAATTACTCAGAGGCATATGGTAAGGTGATTGTTTTCTAATACTGTAAACATTAACAGCGAATCATACTTTCCAAAATGTATCGGTCATCATCTGCATAAAATCAATAGCGTGGGATGTAATTTGTATGATAATGATGGAGACTGTGATTACAAGTAGAGTTTGAGCAGGATTACCATCACAGGACTTGTGTGAATTACAATAAATGACTTCTGGTCCTGTGTGTTTAATATGAGAGGAAGATCAAAAACATACAACAAATCCAATTTCAAAGAATTCTATCCTTGCTTCCTTCTTTTCTTTTTTTATTCCTGTCATTATTTTGAAAGGTCAAAAAGCAGACAAACACATCCAGGTTTATCAACAGGAAGTCTTTACCTCCTCAGACCAGACACATATTAAATGCTCCTGCCCTGAGAAGGTTAACAAATTGGCCTATTACAAATTCCCAGTTTGAGACTATTGCCCAAAGAAAAGGACAGAAAATCATTTGGGTTAAGCCTATTAACTGCCTGCGGGTGAATGCTTGACAGATACAATCACAAAGCGAGCAATTCTCAGAGTCGTGACGGAGGTTCTAAGGGAAATGAGGAAAAAAAGTCTAGGTTGAAATTGTGTCGTTACACTGTTGTCGCGACGTTCAGGACCCAGGTGGTTAAGACGATTGTATTTTCAGGCATTCACAGGAAATCTCCGATTGATTCGGCACTAATCCTGATGAGAACAATAGCTGTTGGGAGCATTATCCATACACTGAAATGCATCTAAAGAACAACAAAAATTGGATTGAAAAATATGTTTGCCTGAACAATTCCACACCACATCAGCTAGAGGTAAGAGCATTGCTTGAGCGTAGCCAAAAGCACCCTCAATAGAGTTGTGACTGGCAAACAGCGTGGCATTTTCAATCTGGAAAACATTTGCTTAATTGAAGCATTGAGAATTAGTATATGAATGGATGCATTGTCAAGATAGGACTAATTACTACTCTGTTGGTGAATCACTCAAGAAGAACCCTTGTGCTGGGTGACATTTTGCATCAGAAATGTTAAAAGCCTTTTCACCTATTTACATTAATCATATCAAGAACTGTGGACAAGTACATGTTAATGCACTGCTATGTCCATTATGTATATTACCAACCAGAGCAAGAAAGGAAAGCGACGAGCAGCACAAATGAACAAGCCCGACTGCGAGAGGACATATAAACAGCCATTTTAGGCGCCCACTGCTTCAATTTTCCCCGAAAGCACTCAGACTATCTGGCTCGTGTCAGTCAGAGCGTGAGTGACAGTCGAGGGGAGCTCAGGGTGGGTTTTGCTATTGCTTTGGATTTGCTGAGTCATAATTAAAACAGAACCAAATGGAATTGCGGAGAGGGAGGTCAACGGATTGGCAAGAAGAGGATGAGGCCAGACTGATAGGCACCAAATGAACAAATTATGATGGGCCCCATTCGCTGTGATGAGGTCAAATGCACGACTCCATTGGCTGACAGTTCAATTTCCTCCAAATGTCTCTCATTTCAAGATGAGTTAATTATGAGTGAAAAGTTATCAGTCGCTCACCTATTGAAAAGAGGGATTAAATGCATTTTTGTCAAGATTCTAATGTCAAACTGTTATTTCAGCTGGATAGAGGGTCAAACACAATAACGGTGCTGAACGTAGTTGCTACAGGATCGCTGCACAATACATAGGAGTTTGCCTTGGACAAAGGGACAAGAAAGACACTAAACCCTACTGCCGTGAATATTAATAATACACTTCTCTGGTATATATTTTTATTGGTAACACTTTACTCCCAATAGTTAATGCATTGACTAACAAAGAGCATTATACTATGTGTTATAGTATTTATCAACATGTCTTTGTTAATAAAAATATAACTTTTAGTTCATGTCAGCTCAGGTTCATTAAATAATATTAACATGTAGCTTTGGATTTGAATAATGTATTAGTAAATGTTAAAATTAACATTAATTAGGATTAAGAAATGCATTAGAAATATGTTTAATGTCAGTTTTATGTCAATTATTTTAGTATTAATTATTGTTTTATTCATATTTTGAGTTAGCTTATATATATATATATATTTAATATGACTAATTAGGTAAAAAAAAAATTTTATTTCAGTTTTAATTCAGTTTTAGATTTTATTTATTTTATTTTTCAGTTAGTGATTTTAGTGCTTTAACTTAAACTAAATGAAAATGTTGCCTTTTTTTCATCTAATTAATCTAATATTTGTTTTATTTTATTTTTTTCAGATTTATTTCAATTACCAAAAATTTTTTAAAAGTTTTAGCTTTACGTAGTTGACGATCTTATAATAATTCTGACTGTAACTAAATTTAACAAAAGGATGCTTCTTGTAAAGTGTTACCTTTTTATTTAGGCTATCTTTTGTTAAACAGCATTATAACTGTCTGTGTATACACCAAAATACTGTGGAAAGAGGTTCAATAGTTTAAGGCAGAGTTTGACCTCAAATGCCAGGCTGAGATTAAATTATGACAGGGAGCATAGCTAATATTTTATCATTAGCGTGACTACATTTCATGATGGTATTAGGGGCTCAGTGAATGATCATGCATACTAGAGAAGGACTATTAGAATGTTGTAAGTGTGTCCAACATTTTAGAGGAAGAGACACTAATGATCATTTAGAATTGGAGGTCACCGACTCAGTGTGTCCATGGACCTCCTCAACTCGTTCCCAGATCCTAAAAACATTCATTACAGACCAAACTACTCTCAGATGATCATGCTTCAGAAATGTGCTTTTTTTGCAGATGACAAAGCTCACTCCTGTGCAACCATCTCAGTTACTTAGTTGAAACCTTCTTCCACACCTTGAGGACTATAACATTATGATTTTCCTCTATAGTCTAGAACAATACAAGAGGTGTAATCCACATTGCCACAACAGTAATTTCAGTATCATACCACTTTAAGCCATGAACACTCCTGTAATCATTTTCACCCTCTAAAAAGCCATAAAATACACTGTTATTTCAATAGACAGAAGAGACTCACACAAAAGAGAGATTTTACACAGCAAACAAACAATGAAGTTAGAACCATAACCACTCAAATATCCCCCATTCAGCAATTCATCTTGGTAATAGAGACAGAAGCAGGGTAATGTGTGGTGGTCTTGAAGCGTGAGATTGAGGATTTCTCTGGCACAATGCATAATTCATGGCCCTAGCCAGCAATGTGTGTAAGATGAGAATTTCACAGCATGCTAAGAGTAATGGGGTTGTAAGAAGAGGTGGACTGTATTAAATTTCGTTGTATTTCCAGGTATCCCAGTTTTCAAGATGTGAGCTTTACAAAATTTCACTAGAAGACTGATATTTTTGTGTTTTCGTTTACAGTTCCTTTTACATCCGGCTTAATGTTTATTCTGTTTCTGTGGTGTTTCAGATGTGAAATTCAGGATGAAAGCGCAATGATAGCAGGCTTTTAAACTCTCTAATGATGAAAAGCCTGAGTTAATTCGAGCTGCAGATTTAATTTGTTCAGAACAGGAAAAACAATATAAATCATTTTTAAAACCATTAGATGCTGACTTACATTAATAAAGTCATAATTTGGGCATTATGCTGGTTTGTTATGGAAGCAGCAGGGTGAGCTAGCGCAATTAGCATCAGTAATAGGGAGTTCAGGGTGCGAGAGATAGGCGGCAAGGACATGGTTGAGCAGGACGCTGGTCGCAGAGGCCAGTTTCAGTCTGTCTACTGTGTTGTGTGTATGTTTGTTTGTCTCGCTTTTGATAATGACAGAAAATGTTTTAATTAAATCATTTCATTTAATCAGACAGTGTTATATTAGTGTTTGCCGGCATGGTCTGACAGAAAAATCCCATTGATCCTCATTTTCCAAAGGCTGATCACATTATCAAAACCAGTTGATATGAATTAACCAGAGCAGAGATGTAATGGTTACATTCTTTGTGAGAAAAAACTTTGGGACAATTAGAACATAGTAAAATCCTTACAAATGTTTGTTGCCGTTGTTTTAAAAGAGAAGCTTTCAGGGATGCTCCGATCAGGATTTTTGCAGCCATTACCAACTACCGATTTCTTGTTGTCATGATCGGCCGATACCAATACCGATCCCGTCCTGATCAGTTAAACTTTATATAAGTGATATTTAAGCTCTCTGTTGACTGGCACTGTTACCCATTACGCCATCTAAGTGGCATACTTTTATGTTTTATGTTTGGAGGTTCTTATGTTAAAAAACTGCTGAGAAATCCCCCAAAAAGTGATTCAATTTATTGATTAATTTTGTTATTAACTTATTATTCATGCTTGTCATGATGACTTGATTTATAATTACATAGAATAAGTAACAAATAATAAGATCCAGGTTGATGAGTGATGACCTTTCAGCAATGTTTCAGCTATGCACATGGTAAATCCTCCTATTCTAAATCATCCTAATCTATTATATTCTATTCTTTTTGTATAAGATTATATGTGTAACAATTTGTCACACTTGTCATGGTAGTTAGTAGAATCATGACACAGAATATCAAACAATAACTTCTTTAATGAACACAGAGAGAATACACAGGAGGAACTGCACTAACTACTCACATGAAAGATGAGAACCGATAATGAATTGAACGAAACAGAGTATAAACATACAGAGAAACATAATGATCGACATCGGAATGTAATCAGTAACCAAGGAGAATAATTAATGAAAATAAAGACTATTTTCAAGGATGAAATAAAGACTAATCTGAAGCACAAGAAACAAATACACAACTAAACAAAATATAATCCTGACAGTACTACCCCTCCCAGAAGGCGTGACCTCACGGCGTAATAGACAGTACAATTGCAGAGGGCGGGAGATGGCTCTGGAGGTGGACAGCAATGACGAGAAGTAACAGGACGAGCTGGGAAGATGGCCCTCCACGGTGGAGCAGACAGAGGAAGTATCCAAGGCGGAGTACCGATGGATTTTCTGGACGAAGCCTTGGGACCAACCGACAGAGGTGGCGCCAGACGAGACGGAGACCTCAGCACAGCCAAAAGGATGACGGCCATCGCAGGTCTGGAGGTCCAAGGTGATACCGCTGGCTCAACGGGGAGACACCGGAGGGAGCGAGGACCAAGATGGAAGCAGAGGAAAGGAGGATCCCGCTGGAGCCGAAAGGGTGGAGGATTGAGGCACAGCCGGAGGCCCGGAAGTCCGCGGCGAAACCAGGGTGATGATGGACCAAGGTCAGACCAGAGGGACGAAGGAGGCAGGTGGAGCCTTAGTGATGACGTACCATGCCGTAGATGAGGGAGCGCACAGCCAAGGTGGAGCCAGCGGGCTGACAGGCCGAGGTGAAGTCCTGCGATGAAGCCAAGGGATCCGTCTCGCTGAACTTAGCTGGTGGACAGGAGACCCGAAACGCAGCCTTGATAGTGGAGATAATGGGGTGGGTAGGTTAAAGGGAAGGACGGGGTTATCAAGGAGGTTATCTAAAGTGCTTTCAGGAGCAGGAACTAGTTATGACCAAAAGTCAATGAGCCAGTGGACCTTAGGTGGTTCTTGAGAGGATTGACTCTCAGGTGCAGATTTTGAGATGGGCTCCGGCCTCAGAAGGGAAGCGGCCTCTGGCTCTAGCTACGGGACGGATGTGTTGGCTTGCTCTGGATAGGGTGGGAGGCGGCACACACATGTGGTCCATGGAGAGTATTGGCTTAGGCTCTGTCTCCGTGGTGGGCTTGGGCGTCAAACCCAAATCCAAGACGGAAGATCTCTCTAACTGTCCGGGACACTCGGATTTTTATGAATCCGACTTGAGGCGACTAGTTCAGTCTGAAGCCAGGAGAGAGAGCCGCTGGTGATGGAATACAGAGCATTTAGAGTTAATGGTGATGTTGTTCTCAACGACTCCCAAAGTGAGGGAGGCTCTGCATACCCGCAAGGTGTAAATGACAAACTCAGCGTAAGGATGGTAATCATCCCAGAAAAGCAGCAACTGTCCGAGGGTGTCATCCATCCCATTCCAGAAAAGTTCTTTCAGGGTCTCATTGTCCCAGCGCGCCTCATTGTAGAGTTGTAGATAGCCCTCCACATATGTCCAGCCATTCTGGAAGAAGCAATCCGCTTCATCAGTTTAGGTCCGTTCTTCTGTCACGCTTGTCGTGGTATATCACGCATAATGTCACGCATAATATTAGTTGATATTATGACGCAGAATATCAAACAATAACTTCTGAACTGAACAAGGAGAGAATATACAGGAGAATCCACAAAGAAATTTCTCACTACTCAGATGAAAGACTAGAACAGATAATGAACTTAACGAAAAAGGGAGTATAAACACAGAGAAACTTAATGATACGAATGTGATCAGTAACAAGGGAGACTATAACTAGGATGAAATCAAGACTAAAATGAACTGAAGCACAAGAAACAAACGCAGGAAAGAAAATACAACTAAACAAAACATAATCTTGACAAGATAAGATTACATTCAGTTTCTGTTTAGTTTCCTACACCTGTTCAGTTTTATTCTTGATTACTCTCCCCATGTATTCAAGACCCGTGTTTTGTTCAGTTCTTAGTCTGGTATCGTCAATGTTTTGTTCAGGAAAGTTCGGGAGGAGCACATTCAGATTAATAATGTCTATATATTTTTTAATTAATGGTAGGTATGCTGTAAGAATTGTATTTGTGTATTTGTGCAGTATTTAGTATTCAATTCAATTCAAAATACATTCTAAATCTCTGCAGTGTTAAAAAGCATACATGCATTGAATAGACATGAGCTCATTGTTTCCAACTCAGAATTTTCCCTTTATTTCCTTTAATACACTTGAACATAGAGCACGCAATGAGTTGCAGCCCATTAAGGCTATGCTTGATAAGTCAGAATATGTTGCAGAACACTGGCCCCATCTACAGCACTTTCACAATGGTTTGGCGTCCATCAAACTCATTTTGAAAAATAGAGGCTGGCTGAATTTCCTCTGTGCGTGACATTATCCACTTATGAGTGATTTTTATGAACTCATCGCTTAAACTAGCGAGCAATTCTTATAGATCACACTTGATCACATCCAGGTGTTACTCAGCTTCCCATAAACATTTTTAATAAATGATTCAAATTATTTAAAAAACGAATTTTTTTATGTATTATTTTTTGTATTAGATGTAGGCTAGTCTATATGCATAAAATATGTATAGTCAAGAAGGAATTCTTGGAATGTGATAAGAAGCTGTATAAAATAGGCCTATAATAGCCTAGATTATATTAAGCCCCTTATGCCTAAAATTAGATTTATTTATTTATTTCTGTGTCCATTTCTGCCTCTTTATGAAGGTTGCCATATAATAGATCCTGAGTGCTGCATTTTTGAACAGACAAATGGTAAATTACAGAGAAGGTCATAAGAGACATACTTAGCACAAACTTCCTGGAAAATGCAGCAATTTCACCAACAGTGACTGTCTCATCAGCAACAATGCAAGGAGTCACCCACCCTAATTTGAAAATGGAAATGCAAATAATGTGGTCTACCAAGGGGCCCTTCCATTTATTACTCTAAATAGGTTTCATTTAAAATTTGCATGGCATCAGCCTTATTTTGTAAATGTCGCGCCCTATGAATGCTCAGTGTTCTTTTTGGTAAGTTTGTGCTCCTTCTCATTAGTATGTAAATATAAAGTCAATCGGTCTTCTTCTTGACAGTAAACTGCACTTCTAGTGCAGTGTGTAATCAGCTTTGACTGCTATTCACCATTTATCATAAAATGCCAAATAATAAATAATGGGAAAGACAGTACACTCTGATAGCCCTGTTAACAGGGTGATATCCATTTAATTGCAGATCATCATTTGCATTCAAAAGGTACATATTACAATAGGCTGTGCTTTAAAAACATTAAAAAAGAATTTTCGGAGAATATAGAATCAAGGCTCCATCTCATTCAGAGGTATTGTCTCATTGAGTTTAATCCTTTGATGGTGACTATGCTTTTGGCAGCTGGGTTAGTATATGTTATATGTGTATAAGGCATATAATAGTCAACTTAAAAAAATAAAAAAAACTAGTTTAAAACACGTGCCAAGTAGGCCTACATATGTAATCTTTGTATTTATGTTGATTTCACTAGGTTCTCACTTTTCAAAAAAAAAGAGTTAATTTAATGAGAAAATTGATTGACGCTAACGTGTCATGAGGTGTAACCATCAAATAGAAAGTAATAACATATTTTCCTTACACCTTAAATATCTTTGTAAACATTTTAATCATCATTATTTTTAATTAAAATGTTTTTAAATACACACACACACATATATAAATAAATACGCACACACACAAACATATATATGTATACTTTATGTATATTTTTAATACTTGACACAGATATCAACGTAAAGCCTTTTAATAAATGTGGAGAGTAACAAGAAGTAAATCAGGAACAATAATAGAATTCACAACTCACACTAACCAAAGACGAGAACCAACAAGCAACAGAACCAAATAGGTAGTAGGCCTATATATACAGGGACACTCAAGGAGAACGTCTCGGTTACGTATGTAACCCTCGTTCCCCGAGTGGGGAACGGAGACGTTCCGTCGGATGACGACGATTGGGGTTTCGCTTAGAAGCCTATCAACTTCGAATATTACAAAACGAGCCAATGGCAAGGGAAATGCCATGGGTCTGCAGAATTTGCATGGCGCATCTCCGCCCCACCTCGTGGGTATAAAAGGAGGACGCCGGAAATATGCAGTTCATGTTTTCCTCCTGAGGAGCCGAGACTGAACTCAGGCGTTTCCCAGCAGTGCAGCGGAAAGTGGCAGGCAGACGGAACGTCTCCGTTCCCCACTCGGGGAACGAGGGTTACACACGTAACCGAGACGTTCCCCATCGTTGTCACTCCGAGTTCCGTCAGATGACGACGATTGGGGTTACCAGTCGAATCACGCCACCTTCACAGTTGTCTTCCAGTGCCCTGCGTAAATCTGAGATCCCTGTCGTGAGACTAGCACGGACGAAGGACTCCTATTTAGCACAGGAACACCAAGGTACACTGGGAAGCATATCTCATATCTCAGAGGAAATATGCAATAAACGCCAGCCCAGAGGGGGGATGACCCGGAGGGATGCATATGGAGAACACTGGGGTGTCCAGCGCAGGTGGAATATTTCAACCCCAGGGGTGGCAAGGTGGCTTGCCAAGTGAAAGACACATGCTCAAAAAGGCTTACAGTGGAAATACACATGTGGGGGTCGCTCAGAGGAGGGACCATGCACACGGAAGGCACCTAGCCAACGCACAGGCAATAGACACTGGCGTCGACGTCAGCAGTGCTGGAGGAACTCAGGGCTTACGGGGAAGCTCACCTGAGGAAAATATTGCACGTATCCAGTCCGTGGAGTGGAATGGCGAGCAAGCGAAGACACCTGAGCGGGTCCGGTACTAGCTGGTTGAAGCGAGTACACGAGAGGACACAGGCTCCACTCGGAGATTATAGAATCTGGTGAATGTGTTCGGTGTCGCCCAGCCTGCAGCTCTGCAGATGTCTGTTAGCGAGGCGCCATGCGGGCCATGAGACAACCTTTGCTTGGAGAGAGCCTTTCCCTTCAGCTTCCCACCATAACAGACAAGAGCTGGTCTGAGGTCCGAAAACACTGCGTTCTGTCTACATAGGTGCGGAGAGCACGTACTGGACAGAGCAGTGCCAAGGCTGGGTCTACCTCCTCCAGGGGCAGCGCTTGCAGGTTCACCACCTGGTCCCAGAAGGGAGTGGTGGGAACCCTGGGAACATATCCAGGCCGGGGTCTCAGGATCACGTGAGAGTAAGCCGGCCCGAATTCCAGGCATGCTTCGTCAACGGAGAATGCGTGCAGGTCCCCTACCCTCTTGATGGAAGCCAGTGCAGTGAGTCAGGAGCACTGTCTTCATAGACAGGAACTTAAGCTCCACTGACTGCAAAGGCTCAAAGGGAGCACTCTGCAGGGCAGTTAGAACCACTGCGAGGTCCCAAGAGGGAACGAGAGGAGGGCGAGACGATACAGTCTCCTCGCTCCTCTCAGGAACCTGACGATCAGGTCGTGCTTCCCCACAGACTTACCTTCTACCGTATCATGGTTTGCGGCAATAGCAGCAACATATACCTTAATGGTTGGAGGGAGAAAGCCTTCGCTCCAACCCAGCTTGAAGGAAGGAAAGCACAACACTAATCGAGCATCTCCAGGGGTCTTCTCGGAGAAGAGCACCAGTTGACGAAGAGGTTCCACTTCAACACATAGGCGTGTCGGGTAGACGATGCTCTGGCGGAAATGAAGGTAGCCACCACCGCAGGTGGTAGGGTACTCAAACCTGCCTCGTCCCGTCCAGGAGCCACACGTGGAGGTTCCATAGATCGGGACTAGGGTGCCACAGGGTGCCCCGTCCCTGAGAAAGGAGGTCCTTCCTCAGAGGGATTGACCAGGGAGGTGCTGTCGCGAGGAGTACGAGTTCGGAGAACCAGGTCCGGGTGGGCCAGTGCGGCGCGACCAGAATGACCTGCTCCTCGTCCTCCCTGACCTTGCGCAAGGTCTGCGCAAGAAGGCTCACTGGGTTTAAAAAGCTGTGCCGTGTGCAAGCTCTTTTTGTGAATGAAAGCTTTTTTTATGAGAGAAAAGCTCGCAGCAGTGCTGAAGCGCCCAGGGAGAAACACACGCGCTGTTGCAGAACACTGCACAGATCAGCAGGCAGGAAAGTGAAACTCGCTGGAACACGCCATCACACCAACACCGACTGGAAGCTGCTCGTCTAGAAGATTCTCGAAGATAATCAGAGAATAGACTACGGAGTGAAGAGGACCTCTTGGCTCTGAAGCAAAAACATGAACTGCATATTGCATATCCTTTTATACCCACGAGGTGGGGCGGAGATGCGCCATGCAAATTCCGCAGACCCATGGCATTTCCCTTGCCATTGGCTTGTTTTGTAATACTCGAAGTTGATAGGCTTCTAAGCGAAACCCCAATCGTCGTCATCCGACGGAACTCGGAGTGACAACGATGGGGAACTACAAGACACAGGTGGGGCTAATCAGGGCTAATAGCTAATCAGCTATTACTCATCTTCTGAAAGAGTCTCCAGGGGTGCGTTTCCCGAAAGCATCGTTAGCCAACTATGGTCGCAAGTTGGTCGCAATTTCCATTGAACTCTATTGGTAACGATGGAACTTGCGACCATAGTTGGCTAACGATGCTTTCGGGAAACGCACCCCAGATCCATTCCAAAAACAGCAGCAGAATGAGCACATGTAAGCTCACGCGATCATCAAACATTAAACTGAATATAAATCAAAACTGCCTGACTTTACTAAATGAAATGTTGAACCCATGAAGATGTACAGGACTGTGCAATCTGCTTCATTTATGTTGTGGTCATCATTCTGAATCAATTTTTTCAGCTTTTTGTTCAGAATTTTGCTCTTTTTAAGAAACCCGCATTCAAGAGTTGATAAAAAATACAAAAAAAAACATGCAAGCCAGAATGAAATGTTTTTTAATTAGTTAGTTTAAAAGCAGAGACTCTCTTTCTTTGATACCAAGGTATACCAAGGTTTTGTATGTTCAGATCTTCATACAAGTATTCAGGAGACCATTAAAGTTTTGTGAAAATGATAACAAATGCTGGCTTTGGCTGCAAATAATAATAATAAAAAAATGTTGGTGGGGAAAGAGTTAATAAGCAGTAAAGCTGTTGTTTTAAAAATATATATTACCGGAATTACATCAGGACGTTTTTTTCCACTGTTGTTGTTGAATAATAGAGGCAACAACCATGAGCGTCATGTCACTGCCGTTGTACTTTGATAGTGCAGAGGATTTTAAGTTTATTGCAACTTTAACAGGGCCTTTATTCAATGTCTCTTAAACCCAAATAATGATCTATCTAATAAGTTGGTGAACAACAAATATTTGATGACAGACTGGTAATCACTCCTAGCAAAATGCTTGGCCAAATAACAATACATATATAGTGAAACCATGAGGGGTATTGGATGTTTCCTTGCATCTATTTTGCCATGAATCCTAATTAAGGTGGCATAAACCTGAGTGTGTGGTCGTCCCAGAAAAGTGACTGAGCCTTGATTGATAACGTGGAAACGGTGAGCTCGAGCTGCCAGAGTTTCTACACTTTCTTAAATTAATGGCCATCCCAACAACCCTAATAATGCAGCCCGGATGATACACCACCCCCAACTCTACCGCCTCCCCCCAATTTCAATTTTCTAGAGGCATGGAAAATGGGAGAGATCATTCATTTATCTTGTAATAGCTGGATAATAGATCCATCACAATGGAACATCTGCACACCGCACACACAAACACACTGCCACAAGCTTCATACACTTACACACACACACACACACACACACACACGCAGCACAAGTACTGACACTACACGTTAACACAGCCTCCCTCTTCCTCTTCCTCTCACAACCGCTGCCTGTTAAATCAAGATCTTGAGAAGAATGAAGCCCACCTGAGTTTCACATTTGTAGCACACAAACAGCTGTTGATACATAGCTGTATATAGTGATATACAGATATGAATGGGAGACATACAATGTTTTATGGTCTCTGCAATAATGGACTAATAATGTTAAGGCATTAAATTGATCTTGGTTCAGAAATAAAAATCAGTTCTACTGACAAAATGTGTGAATTTAAAATGAAATAGCTTTTTCAGATAAGCAAATTGAGTTACAGCACATATATATATTTACATACAAATTAAATTTTCCATGCTATTTTACCAAACATTATTTGTAAGTATAGGTAATACAAGCTTGCATTATGATCATAGATGTTGAGTTGGTTATCTTTTGGGCGTTGAAAGCTGGAATGGGTCTCCTGTAAAGTAAATGGTGCTGTCAGCAGAACTGTCTGTGAGGAGGAAAAGCATTACGGGTTTCCTCAACCTGTCAGACTGGCCCAGCTTTCCCCATCAGCCTGCTGAATTAGCACAAAAACAATGGTGGTCTTTTTTCCTCAACCTGCCAAGCGTCCAAAACGCCCAGCAGAAAACATACTGAACAATTATAGTTCAGTCGGCTGCTGCTGAGAGAGTATAGATTAATGTTACAATACAAGCTCACTGTTTATTCGGTTCTGTGGTTATTATTGCTCATATCTGCGTAGGGTTAGTTCACCCAAAGCTGAAAATTCTGCCATCATTTACCCTCATTAATATCCCTCGTGTTGTTCCAAACCCGTAAGACTTTCATTCATCTTCGGAAACACAAAGTATTATATTTTTCATAAAATCAGAGCCAGTTCTGTACTCTCCATTGACAGCTATGCAACTACCATGGAGTAAACCTCTCAACTCACATGAAATGTTTTACAATCTCTTAATTGACTTTTTGAAGAAAAGTGGTAGTTGCATAGCTGCCAACCGAAGGACAGAAATCACTCAGATTCTATTAAAAATATCTTCAATTGTGTTCTGAAGATGAACAAAGGTCTTACAGTTAATTTTTGGGTGAACTAATCCTTTAATATTAACTCCAATCCCCATAATATCCCATTATATTCATTTTAATATAATCAAGTCTCCATCTCGTCCGATGACACAATATTCCTACACTTTTCTCATGTCCAATCCAAACAGATAATTGTGGGGTTGGCTTTTAGCACTTGGCCTAATGTTTAACACTGAATTGCTCTTAGAGTCAACAGTCAAGCTCATTCATTCAATTAAGCAGGAGTGAACTATTGCACCTATTCACTCTGCACCAGTGGTTAATGAACATTTCCAAATGGCCATGACCAGGTGTTTAAGAAGACTAATGTACTAGGCATTAAGCATGAGCAGTTGTTTCCCGCAGATTGGCCAGCACTCACCTCAGGGAAATGACACTACTCTGTTTTTTTGTCCCCTCCATGTTTACCTTTCACATTCGGCAGCAAACAAACCATGTGATGGTCTGTACACCCAAGCGGAGCATTATTCCTAATTAAATCCCTGGGATGTGTGCCATTAGCAAGATTCATGCTCAGCTTCAGGAGAGTTCATTCCGGCTGTTGACTATCCATTGATTATTCATACACAATCTGATTGGAGCCCATTAATGGAAGATAAAGTGGGAGGCAGATTCTGCGAGAGCAGGCAGCAGAATGATGGTGGTCCTATTGAATGCTTAGAGAGATGGAATGGGACAGAATGGGGGGCCTTAATATCAGTGTATTTACACCACTGCTTCATAAATGGAGGGTGTGTTTTTGTTTTGACAGTTTGCTAAGTACTCCTAATATAGCATGCAAACATATTTCCCCCCTTAAATTTATAGATACATTTCCTGTAAAATATAACAAAATTCATGTTATGTTATGTTATGTTATGTTATGTTATGTTATGTTATACATGTTTGTTACAGTAACTCTCAGCGCTCCAAAAGTGTACAGATAAAGCATGTCATAGCATTTGAAAAAGAAAAAAAAAACATATCACTTTAAATTTACACCAGTTTGAATTGGCAGTCTAATGTAAAAATATAGTTAGAAAGTGACCTGAATTTTTTTTTCTAAATCTAAAATACTAATATTAAACACATTTAGATATATATATTTTTTACATTGTTAATTAATTTGTGTGTGTGTGTGTGTGTGTGTGTGTGTGTGTGCGCGCGCGTGTGCGCGTGCGTGCGTGTGTGTGTGTGTGTGTTTGTCACTATTTTGTATTTATTTTCTAATATTTCTTCACATTTTTTATTTTAGTATGTTTTTTATAACTCATAAAGGACTTCTAAAGGTCCAGGTTCTTTATATCTTTGAGCTAAAAAATACAAACCTTGCTACATATATTTATATATGTAAAGATCTGCTCACTTTTTGTGGTTATTCTATGATTCTATTTTTTATTTATTTTTTACCAATGTAAAAAAATAAAAGCATATAAAAAAATATATAAAATTCAGTTTTGCTGCTTATTCAAAAACGTTTCCCATAAATCCAACAAAATGCTCATGTTTTTATGATGATGTATATAAGTTAACATTATTTTCACCAATCTACTGGTCAATAGACCAACAAAGTAAAAAGAAAAAACCTAATGAAAATCAAAATTCAGTTCTGTCTATCCAAACAAGATTCCCATAATTCCATAAACCCAATACATGTCTAACACATTTAATATGAATTTCCTGCTTAATATATGTTTATTTTGTAGTACTGTGAGGATGGAACAACAGGAACAGTTTGACAAGGGCTCCTCCAAATGGTAAATAAATGCTACTACAATTACATGCGATCATCTGAATTCCTGCACTCCTACATATGAAGAACATGAATTTATTACATACATTGAATGATTATAAGGCAAATTTCTTTCAAAATGGCCAAATCAAAATAGAACACCGGACACGGTTCAATTAGTGGATTAATTAAGGATTTTTTTTATTTTTTTTAGCTAAAACAGATCAACAAGGAAATAAGCCTAATATTGCAAACAGAAAGATCAGCAAAACATTTACATTTCATATAATGAATTTCCTTCTTATAGGCCTATATACATGTGTGTGTATCCGTGTGTGTGTGCGTGTGCGCGCGTGGTCTGTGTGTGTGTGTGTGTGTTCAAAACATGCAAACAAACAAAATCACTGCTCCACCAATAGATAGCAAAACTAACTCTTGACCCTAAATAATCAGACCTCAGCTCCCGTTTACCAGGACGTTCAGATCTAATGAGATGAAACAGTGAGCCATGCTTGTTTGGACAGCAGTTTAGGTGGGATGGCCTGCATACATTCATCAGAGCAGAGGGTGCTTTATTGGGAATTCATTAATCACAACAGACCTAATTATAAATTGATCGTATGCTCATGCAAGATGAAGAGGCCTGTCTTGCATTTCTGATCAGCAGGGGAGGGCCAGCAGGGCCTAAGGATAGTAACTGACAGAGAGACTCAGAAATCGGCTTCTATCTGCTAACACAGAGCTGGATGAGAAACCTCCCCTCAGCACACCTGCCACATGCAGTCATTACAGAACAAACATCAGGAGTCCGGCCCTCGCTGCAGCGTCTAGGACTTGCCCACACCGACTCATTTGACAAATCTTACTAGAATCAATGACTTTTCTAGGTCCTTATTTTCTGATGCAAACTTCCCATTCATAACCTTAAGATGCAGTTTGCCACATAATGTGCATTGTGCATTTGACACAACGTACGCTCTTCTCCAGAACTTCCCTATGTCGCAGTAGCTTACTAATATTTGAATATCATACTAATACGTAAAATAACACATTACAATAAGGTCTTGTTTGATTTGGTAACATTAAATGGATTAGCTAACATGAACTTCAAATAACAATGAGAAATCCTAGGCCTAGGCCTATATGGGTTATGCACAAGAAACTTCCGTAATCTATAAAACAGGTTGCATCGCTTCCATTTCGAGTCTTTTGTATGTGTTTCGTTAAAGTGCTTTTTTGGTAACACTTTATTTTTATGGTCCCTTTTGAACATTCTGTTGACTATAAGTAACTTTGCAACTAAGTAACAATGGTGGTCCTCAAAATTTAATCTAAAATTTCTCGTTTTAGACTTCTAATTCGTGACTGGTGTTTTGTTTTGCTCTATCCTCTGCGCTTCCACGTTCGTCATGCGTCGGGTCGTTACTCTTTTGCTGTAAATCGTTGTGTACGGCCTGTCTGTCGGCCTGTCGGAAGCTAGGTATTTTAGTTTATAAAGTTTTAAATATGGATATTTTTCTTACACAAACGCAACGCATCGCTTCACTTCAGTGTGGAGCACTTTTATGATGGATGGATGCACTTTTTTGGACTGCCATTCATTATAAAGCTTGGAATAGCAATGCTATTTTTTTATATAACTGTGATTGTGTTTGTCTGAAAGAAGAATGTCATATACCCCTAGGATGACTTGAGGGTGAGTAAATCATGGGCTAATGTTCAGTTTTGGGTGAACTATCCCTTTAAGGACAAAAATGTCCCCTTTTAAATCCACTGAATGCTATTTTTAATCAAGGGCTATTTAACTATAAAATGATGCAGTCGTTGTTTATATGCTTTCAGACTGTTGGCAAGGCTTCAAAATTAAGAATTTTACTATTTATCACTATAAATTATGCAGTTATAGTGCATATATAGTTGGTGTGGATGTCAGAGTGTGGTTTGTGGGTATTTAAAAAATGATGTGTGTGCGTGTAATATTTGAGAGAGAAAAATCCTACTGTACTGCACTATTACTGTACTATTTTATATAAAATAATGTTCATAAATCATTTTCATGAACTTAAACATTTATTTTTGATGTTCTTAGCTCCCTCCAGCGATGAAAAGCTGAGACACCAGTAAAAAAAAAACAAAAAAAAACAGGTTGTAAGTTCACCTTATTGGTGCGTTAACGCAATGTGAATACGAGATTCCAACTTTTAATAAGAGTTCACATCTTAATTACGCTTGTATCATGGGAATTTTCTGAGAGCTCTTACTTGAAGCACGCAGCTGCAGGTCGAGATGTGTCCGCTCCGCAGACCGATCGGTGTATGACATCAAAGTACAGCAAGAACGATTCTCTCCAATCACTCTCAAGGTACTTTGATACACACAGATACTGTAGGTCTGCAGAGCGTCACATCAGGTTGAACACACCTATTTGGGTGCTGATGATACTGTTGCCATAGAAACGCATAATTCCCTGTCCAAGGATGAGAACAGCTTTGAGTAGAGAATGACATGGTGTGAACGCAGCATAATAAGAGTGTTGCAGGTATGACGTCACTTTGTAGGCCATCCGGCAGTTAGCATCACACTGGTTCCTTTGAGAAAAACCCAATATGATTTTTTCCAATTAAGTTTTTGATTATCGCAAAAAAACAAGCTCTGTGATCAACAAGTTTATGATACTTACGGTTTGTCCATCAAAATAATTATCACAGATGAACACAACTTTTATGAATTTTGAAGCCTGAATGCAGTCACCAGAAGTAAAAAACGAACTACACCACGGTCCCACGATTTCAACGTCACCATCCCTAATCTTACAACAACTCAGTTTTTATCTAAAAGACTTTTCCCCAGAAAGTTTGAGTTAGAATACTTTATAAGAGTACAGTTATATGCACAATGAGGCTGTAAAAGCATACTGTTGTCCTGTTCGGTGTGATGACGTTTAATCTCGACAGCCTCTCTAATCCCATTTAGCCACTTGTTAGTATTAGCAACCGCCTTTTTTAAATTCTATGATAGCATTTCCAGGACCCTAGTTTTCTGAGGCAGTGCTACCTGGACAATTCTACTCCATCAGAGGAGACCTGATTTAAACCTGAATAAAAACAGGTGTAAAAACAATATTGTATGAGATTGGCCTGTAATTATGCTACTCAAAATTAGACAGTATAGGCTACAATGGAACAGAATGAGGACTGTGATGTCCCCCACCTTTTTTAAGCTAAAATATAAAAATAAAATTTATTACGACCTGTATTGCAGGATCGTGCTATTCCAGAAAGCACATCAATCGCCTTCTGATTGGCTAAACAAATAATCCATTTTTATTTTACAGTTTAAAAAGATCACAGATACAGGGCAGTTATTTCAGATATCTTTCAGAGACTACACTTATTTTCAGTATATCGTTCCATAAACAAAATTGCTTACAGCATTGCTCCATCCATTATTTAAAAAAAAAAAAAAAATCCCATGTAAAATTGAGTAACAATCAAAATACTGATAAAATGCATTTGCTTATAAACACAATGTTAAAAAAAATGCATTTGTTAGTTTAAAAAGGTTAAGTTTAGTTATTTTCCCTAGGAATAATTAGTGATTTGTATATTTTGCATTGGCGATACAGCGATAGGATGAGATAAGAAGAAAGCAAAAGCAAAGTCTTTGTTCAGCAGACCGACAGAAGGTCTGAACTACATTCCCATTTATGCAACAGTCATTTCAAGCGGTAAACATGTAAAACAAATGTTTCTCTTTCATTTGAGTGGTTTGGGCTCACAGCACACAAATGAGACTCCGTCCCTCTTCAATCTCATCCTGCACCTTATCGTTGGAGGTGGCGATCTCAGCCTGGGCTGAAAACATGGCACAGAGAAAAGTGAGAACAGTGCCTCCTATGGCTGTGTAGAAGGCCCAGCCCAGAGAACACAAGCCCACTTTGTATGGCGAAGCATCCTGGCCACAGTAGTCAACCACCTTCTTAGAGCCCCAGCCTGCAGGATAGAGCATCAGACCAAGAATGAGGAAAAGACCTGCAAAGAGGAGAACGGAAATACTGTAATTACAAAGACAACCACTTCAAACAAACAAACAGAAACACATCCAGTACATGAATGTCTAATAATGGCATGAAAACCTACAATTTTACATTTTGCAAAGAAAGTAGGAGTGATGTTCTCGACACTACAATACTAGGATGTTGTCACATTTTAAAGAAGGAGAGATTTAATCATTAATTTCAACAGTCCGCTTGCATCAAAATTGATCACTATAATATAATTTGTAATGTAATGATAAATATAACGTTTTGCAAGTGTGTGTATGCAGTTATGTTGTCTGCCACCTTAAATTCTGAATAATTCTGAACGTTATTTCAATATCATTAATCAGTCATTATTGTTAAATCCATGGTGTGTGGACTTCTCAATTCTCATAGAATTTGAATGATGATTAAGGCAAGACATGTGGACAAAACCCCCCTTTTCTATGCACTGGTCAAATTTTTAGGTTCTGGGTTGGTAGTCTTCTTTCAGACCATGTGACCAAAATACACAAATACATGTGTATTTTATTACACTTTTAAATGTTTGCTTTCAATTAAAACGCATATACGGCATGCATTGATCTAATCTCCACTTCGGTAGCACTAATATTCACCACGTTTTTACAGAGGGGTTTGTTCATACATCACTTGCTTGAATTATATATAATTTGATTATTTCAACAAATATATGTGATTTGATTACTTTGTATTACTTTATTCAATTTCTGTACCTGTAAAATGCTTTTAGACCTACCTGGAAAACCTGAAAAGCACTGTTTATTTTATTTGTATCTTTGCCCTATTTATTTGTGCTATTCATTGCAGTTTTTGATTATTTTGTCTTATTTTTATTTAACATTAGTCCTTTATTCCCCTAAACACACCACATACCGAAACATACCGAAACCGTGACACACACTTAAAGTTGCTCTTTCCTCAGAGACACGCTCATATAAAACTAGCCTTGTTTGTCCTGACAACAACCATGTAGCCCTTTTGAACTGTGATAACATCATCAGAAGAAATATCTTTACAACATGAACGTTTTCCCAGTAATAACTAAGGGTGAGCCATGAGTCACGATTTCAATTCAATGTCATTTTGTGCCTCTAATGAGCTATGTGATTATGCTTTAAATGGACATTTGCCTTAAACTCTGTGATTTAATTGTAAGTACTGTTTAAAAGTCAAGGCAAGAACTCTTGCTGATCTAATCTGCATACCAAATAGAGCCAGTCACTGTGATCCCTCTATTTTATTCTGTGTTCTTACTCTAAATAGGCAAGTGAGATCCTGTCTCTGAAGTCATGCTGAAGTCACGCACTCACTATTCACAAATTACTCAATCACAGTGTCGTAAATCTTTCAATTAAATTCTACAAGAGCTATGTAATTTGCTTGTGCCTGTTGTTGGTCTTGGTCTTCTATAAAATGAACCACAATATTTTTATTGTACCGCAGTACTTTATTGTTCTAGTGTTTCCAGACATGACTGCAAGTAAGGTGCATTATCAAGACTGATCTGTTGGTATTGTGACTCAGAGTGCCCTGCCACAGTCAACATTACAGCTCTGTTCCTTTGTGCTGGTTTGAGAAATGGTAACAAAATGAGGTTGGATTCCTAGGGCTCTATTCAAAGAGCATTCAAGCCGGAATGAAATTTAAATTATTTCTATATTTTTTCTAAATCCATGCAATAGATTGTGAACGATTCATTCATGCATGTTTCATTTTTATTTTCTAAATCCATGCAATAGATTGTGAATGATTCATTCATGCATGTTTCATTTTTATTTTATTTACCTCATATTTTTTTAATCAGAATGTCATCAGACTTCTCTCTAGTGACAAATGCCGGAATTCTCCAATTATTTAGATTAGTTATTTAGTATTTAACTCATCCATCCACAACTTACTGTCCATTTTACCCTCTTGTACATTAAAATACAGAAGCAAAGATCTGTCGCTACTTCTGTTTCATTGCAACTTTACATTCAAGACGATACTTTAATTATAAAATAAATAGAAATATTCAAAATTGATCATTTAAAATAGACCAGGCCTGGTCGTCTCTCGTCCTTCCCTCCTTTTATGCTTCTGGATCTCCTTCGTGATAGATCTCACATCTCACAGCTCTTGACCTCGTCCTGCTTGCCACACTAATCCATTTAAATTGAATGGTTTAGTCCAAATTTTCTGAAGAGACTCGATCACTTTATATGATGAACAGCTTTAACTTAGGCTTTTATTTACATTTAAAAATTCATCAACTCACACATCACATCAGTTGTGGTAAACCGAAGCTCAAGGATGTTCATTTGATGTGCGTGAACCAATGAGGTTTGTTCTCATGTTGCGCAGCACATTTAAGCTTCCACAAGAACCAATGAGGTTTGTTCTCGTGTTACGCAGCACGTTTGAGCTTCCACAAGAACCAATGAGGTTTGTTCTCATGTTACGCAGCACGTTTAAGCTTCCACAAGAACCAATAAGGTTTGTTCTCGTGTTACGCAGCGTTTGAGCTTCAGCAAGAACCAATGAGGTTTGTTCTCGTGTTACGCAGCACATTTGAGCTTCCGCAAGAACCAATGAGGTTTGTTCTCATGTTACACAGCACGTTTGAGCTTCCGCAAGAACCAATGAGGTTTGTTCTCGTTTTACTCAGCACGTTTGAGCTTCCGCAAGAACCAATGAGGTTTGTTCTCGTGTTACGCAGCACGTTTGAGCTTCTGCAAGAACCAGAGGTTTGTTCTCGCACATTAAGCAAGTTCGGTTGAGCTTCTGTTTATGTTCCCTGATGAATGTTTAAATGTGAATAAACCCTAAATTAAATCTGTTCGTCATATAAAGTGATCGAGTCTCTTCAGAAAATTTTGACTAAACAATTCAATTTATATGGATTAGTTTTACAATCGGTTCATGAACTTTTTGAAGCTTCAAAGTGGTAGTTGCATAGCTGTCAATGGAGGGACAGAAAGCTCTCAGATTTCATCAAAAAAATCTTAATTTGTGTTCTGAAGATGAATGAAAGTCTTACAGGTTTGGAACGACATAAGGTTGAGTAATTAATGACAGAATTTTCATTTTTGGGTGAACTATCCCTTTAAGAATATAATCAACTACCATTTTCTTATTTTTTTAAACTAAAAGAAGAATGTATATATTTTTCTTTAAGACTTTTATACATTTATTTGGTTCCAAGTAAGAAAGACACGCTTATGTTTAAAATGTTTGAGATTTTCAAACATTGTGCCTCTGTATGCTGGAGATCAAGTTCTGTTTTAAATCAGAAATAGGACAAGCTTAGCAAGGTTTTATAAACATTGGAAACACCAGAGAGACACTGAAGTAACATTTCCAATGCCGTAATATTTAGACTGTCTTTTCTGTAATAGGATGATGAGAGTCCTGAAGCTCATAATTAGATAGCATGGTCTTTGAGGTCACCAGAGGAATGTCAAACCCTTGAATCTGTGAGTTCAGAGCATTCTGAGGATATGGGGTAACTTGAGTGTTTCACTTAAAGGGATAGTTCACTTTGAAATAAATTTTTGGTAAATGTAAAATGTAAATGTAACGACACATTGATGGCCTAAGACACGAAACGAGCGGTTTGTGTGAGAAAACGAACAGTATTTATATCGTTTTTACCTCTTGTAACCACAGCCACGAAGCGCCCGCACCCTCAGATCACTTGGACGTGGCTGTGGTTACAAGAGGTAAAAACTATATACTGTTCGTTTTCTCACACAAACCGCTCGTTTCGTGTCTTAGGCCATCAATGTGTACTTACATTTACGAGTCATTAAATCATGTTTAATTTGGACTTCTCTGTGCATGCTCTTTGAGGTGGTGACCATAGACCTGCATTATATGACTGACAGACAAGAACGGTTTGACCTAAAACTATCAAAATTGAAACTACTGCGGAAACAAAGACACCTACATCTTGGATGCCCTTGAGGTAAGCTAAAACATACCAAAAATTCTTTTCAAAGTGAACTATCCCTTTAAACACACTCCCTAATTTTATGCGTTTAATTGATTGTGGTTTTAAGCTAAAGATGGCCAAGAATCTAAGAAAGCAGTGCTTCTGTATACTTTCCCATCTTACCTGCTATTCCCTGAAGCAGGCCACACACGTTGAATATGCTCTTCTTCAAGATACTCTGGAAGCACATGCTGAAAACTGAAAGGATGCCCACAACAGACAGGAGAAAGATTCCGATGACTAGAAATATAACAGTGGCCTGCCAGAAGCCACTGGCTATTTCCATAAAGTCTGTGGCGTAGGGCCCACACTGGACCACCTTCTGCTGTGCCATCTTGATGCAGCGGTTATAAAGACCCAGGGTGCGCTGGTCGCTGCGTTGGGAAGCGGTGTTGGTGAAGTTGAATTCAAAACCATCTGGATTTCCCACGAGCCATTCAGCGCTCATAAATGCCACCAGCTCGGCAAATGCCACCACAATGCTCATCAAGGTCCATAACATAGAGCGGCATGTGACTATGACGTGACACATTCTGCAGAACCTTGATGCCGGCACTTGAGAGGAAACGCTTTCTTCTCTGTTGAGGTCAAGCGGCACGTCAGTGAAGGGCCATTGGTGTTATTATCACAGCTAAATCAGCCCCGTATCTCTTCAAACTGCAACTCCTGAGATCTTGAACCATCTGGAAAGTATCCATGTACTGACAGAATAAAATCTATGAAGAGAAATAAGGAACATTTGTTTAGAAAGTTATAATCAAGACCATAAATCTAGATTGCTCAAGAGCTCTGAATCAGCACACTGACCTCTGGACCAGAAAACAAGGAAATTTGATTCTGATCAGGGTTTTGAATACATAAAGCTCTCTCTGTAAAATCATGCACACGGCACACTCTAAAAAATGATTAAAAACTATACATTGGGCCATTTTGGCAACTCAGCGCTGGGTTGTTTTGACCCAGCTGGGTTAGGTAAAATTTTCGAACCTATAAGATCCTGGGTGTGTTTTTTTCAGGTCTCATGAACAATTATTCTTCTAAAGATAAAAGCATTGTGGTGATGCATTAGAAAAACAATTCAACAGCAGTAGGTATGTGCAAAATTTCTGTTTTGATTTCGATTTTGGATTCCAATAATTATGAAAACATGATAATCAAGATACAATGATCATTGGGCCGCATGCAGCTCATCCCCTTTAAAGCGGTGTGTTTCCACCCCTCCTTAAAAGCCTAAGCTTAACGTCCAAGACTGTAATAAAATGCAGTCTACTCCGGGACATGCTTTATTTTAAAAAGAGTTATTAAAAGCACATTAAACTGCGAAAGAGACTGATGTGCGCGTTGTGAGATGGAGCTGAACACGGACGAGCAAAGTATACTTGGGGTTTTCAGGCGCGCACCTAAATGGTTAGATATACACAAAAATATGTAAAATGTCCATCTTGGCGAGCATTTACAGACAGTCAGTTATGTCTTAAGTGAATAAATAGTTGGGGTAAGAAATCAGATGCGTGTCATTATATTAGATCCATGCATTCGGTCTTAAATCCTAATGCAAATTTATCTGCTGATGTCTGTGTCATTAATGTTAAACAAAAGACAAAGACAAAATCACTCACTGCTCAAGCTTATTCAGTCAAGACTGAATAACTTTAGTAGTTTTAATAAAAATCAATGTATATTTAATGTATACAGTGAAGACTTTGCAGTGTTTTAAGTGTTTGGGAAGATCGCCCAGCCCTAAATGGAAGATTCTTCCTTATTGTGAATGTATATTTGAGTAAACAGCTTCTTGAATAAGTAGGGCTTAATAAAATGTAGGGCAGGACTTGATTTTGATGATCTTGATCTGGATGATAAAATGATAAATTATTGCAATATAATGTTCCTTGACAACATTATAATAAAATTTGATAAATGTTCGATACTATGCCAATACAATTTGCCTAACTGATAAGCCCTGCCATTTCTGTTGCGCGAGGTTAGAGCGAATGAGTCATGTGACCACTAAACACCACAGAGAGATCCAGCGAAAAGCGCTTGAGTTCGGTGCAGAGTTTACCCATTCAAAACACAAATCAAATGCCTCGTGATTTAAACTATAAAGCCAGAGGAAACAGCGCTGACACTATCAACAACACTGACGCGGAAAACAGGAAAAACATTGTGTCGCCAGACTTGCCACGATAGTAGGCTTTTCAATCCATAAATCAAAATGTCTCAAAAAGTTTTACCCAATATTTTTTTTTTTTTACAATTTTTACAGTTTTTTTTTTTTATTAACATAAATGTATATCTAAATCCCAACTTAAGCTACTGCTATTGTAAAAAGACAAAAATAAGTAATATCAATTGTTCACATGTTTGGTAAGTGTTTATCGTGTAAACGAAAGAAATTAAGATTTTACATTTATCATGATAATATCGACGATATGGTATATATATTTTTTTCTTTGTCATTTCGCTCAGCCCTATCGGGAATGGATAAATGTGGTTTGCTATTGTTGTAATCTCATGTGAGTTACAGGTTGTCCCGGTGTTGTGCCGAATTTCGACCCCCGCCAAATTATTACCCCCCTAGCATTTGTAGGTTTTGGATTAGCTGTGAGGGAGGAGTTAGGATTAGGGGTGGGGTTAGGATTAGGCAATCAGGTTGGTACTGACTTCAACGAGGAGGGTAATAATTTGGCAGGGGGTAGAAATTTGACACAACACCGGCCTCACACCAATAAACACGTCATCAGAGAAGAAAAGAGATGCTGTTATAAGAGGGAGGGGAAATTTAATCAAGTATAAAGATACACGGATAAATAATACACAGATAGAATACAGCAATAATCCATAAAGAAACAAGAAGTGTCCATTTTGGTAAGGGGGCGAATCTTCATTCTTTTACTTTCTCTAAAAATCTTCTTCTTTTTTTTTTTTTTTTATAAATGAGATTGTGCATTCCAATTAGCCACCAATTCACTAAGTGTTTGAGTCATTTCACATTGACTATCACAGAACATTGCTGCCAGCTATATGAAACTTTCACCTAGTCTGTGTTATGACAGATCCTTACTGTGATACCACAAGATTGTGTAAGTAGCAAATACTAATGCCTGTTTGTACAGGCATGTAAGATGGTAAAACAAAGAATGTGAAAGAACAAACTCAATGAAATCCTAATCTAAACAAGAAAGGCATGCCTTTTCAGACTTAAAAACTCCTAGTTTAAGTAAACTGAGGCTGAGTACATGATGACAGGTCAGGGTTTCCTTAAAACCTTCAATGACAGTACTGTGAAGGCAGGTGATATATGAATTTAATAAATGAATGATTATGTCAGGTTAGAGTATTTTCACTTCGCATCAAGCACTGTTTTATTTAAAATTGAAATGGTAGGCAATCGCAACACCATGTCAAAGCTTTTTGTCCCAGGAAATCTCCAAATATGTACACATGCAGTATGTCTTCTGTATACATTTTTTTTGTTGCAATAGACTTATTCAGTCCTCAAGAATGATTGCTTGATTATCAAGCTGAATTGTGAGGTGCCCAACCGTTTACCTGAATGGCCAGAATGTTTCAGATCTAAGAAACACAAAGAATGAGCTCAAGCTTAATTTAATCACACCACATGATTTCCCCAAAAAAGGAGACAGCAAACCAAATAGGAAAGTACCATGGATTCTTAAGGGGCCTGAAGAATGCCAGAGCCTGTTGCTGTGAGATGTGGACACAAAGGCTCTCCTGCTGGGGAATTAACATGGTCCTGAAAAGGGATGAAGAGGTTCTCTACCTCTGAATGAAGATGGAACCAAGTCCCTAGAAACGGGGACAGACCTTCAATGGCTCAATAGAGTTTCAAATGGTTATTGACCAAATGCTGCCTTCAAAACAGTTTGAAAGCTGACAAGAATCCTTCACTCTATTCATCCTCAAAAACCTTCATCCTATTCAACCTATCTTATATTTGTAATTCGTTACTGGCTATCCTCTACTTTATTAATATGGTGTTTTTGTTGGCAGATTCTCGTACTTTTATTGTAGAACTCATGTAGGCTACATTAATCTGTGGTATCATGGTGCATATTGGTATGGTACATCAACAAATATTATGGCACATGTCCAAAAACATAATGGTATTGTCACGTTACCATACCCAAAAAAACACAATAATCCCATGGTAGGCTACTTTTTGGTTAGTGAAATATTTATCCCCAAATCATTATGTTTCTGGAACAAGGTATTACTAAAGTGTCATGTTCCGAGAAACATATTTGTTTTATTGTTCTGTTTGGTTAGAAGCCGGTCAAGCCAAGTTTGATAACTTAATTTAACCCTGAAATCTTAAAAAGTTGACCGGCGTCTCGTGTTATTGTCGAGATCTTCTCGTGCCTCCAAACATTCTGAACACAGGACACGGTTTAGTTTGCCTAAAAGCACAAATTCAGAAAGCAGTTTTATTGATATTTAAGAGAGAGGCAGTAAATCCCTCTCTTCTCTTGTTCCGTTTCTCTGAATGATTTAGTAAAGTTGTAGTACCATCCCACCACTACAGTTAAAAGTAAATGATCTCTTTTGTTCGGCGTGCATGATTTTCGACGATGTCAAAACCTATGCGACACAATTCAATTGAGAACAATAACATGCAGTCCGAAAGGCAAACATAAAATGATTGTATCCCCCTTACCTTAACATTGGTGAATTAACGGGCAGTTCGCTGATTAGTCTTTAACTTCCTGATGTTGGCGGATCTCTTCTGTTCTGACGCTACACGACACGAGCCAGAAGGGAAGAGCCACAGCAGAAACATGCAGATTCACAATCAGACCTCTGGAGACTGGAATACATGGAAAATAATACAATATTCCATTGTTTAGAGTTCACGGGTCCAAATTCGGTGTTAGACTCAAATTAATGTAAGTTCTTGCCCACTTCACCTACTTTCACATTGTTTCTTCCCCGCCTCCTGTAACCCCTCGGGAAGTTTTTATTGCTCGGAATGCGCCTATGCGCCTATAGAGACGGAGAGCACAGCTCACTGACATAGGCGAGCTCTCCTTTTCATGATGCATCGTCGTTTTCTTTGCTGAAGGTGTTTACATTTGTCTGGACAATCTGATTAACTATATCAGTTCGAGATATTTCAAGAGACACCGTGCATTCATGCGGTGGTGGGAAGGAAAGACACATTTTTACAGCTGTATGCTTCAACTGAGCACTTTTGGCTCTGGGACTCTTTTAAAACACACCCTTTACACTCTCACAATTTTGTTTAATTTGTCCACAATATCCAACATTGCAACGTATCATCACCTGAGAACTCGTCATATAGCCTTTGACAAACTTTTCTGTCATGAACATTTCTATATCAGACCAGTGTCATTCGTACCACTAATCTCAAATATTGGGGTGTTTAATAGCATTCTTTGGAGGAAATTACGTTTTTTTAAAAAAGATTGGAATGGCCAAAATCTTTTATATTCACAATTAAATAGTCTTTTCACATTTTTCACACAATTACAACCTGAGTGAGAATGATAGGCTACATAATAAAAATGTATTCTGATCTTAAATGATATACTATTTTTCTTTGTTTTGTTCACATAGGCTATCTCATATTTCATCTCAAGATCGTCCATGTTTTCTTACTAAACAAGTAGGGTATGCAAACTTGAATCATGACTTAAGAATTTAAGGGGAAAAAATTATCATGGAGAAACCTGCATTCCTTTATACTTGTTCAAATGCAAAAAAAAACAAAAAAAAAGGTTGTGGTGCTATGCTTCTGCAGCTGGGACAGACATAATTTAAACCATTTTCACTGAAAACGTGTATTCCACTCTTTGTTGAGATCATCATAGTAGTAATAATTATATAATAAATAAATAAAAACACTACAAAATATACAAATATAATTTTAAAAATCATGATATTTTATTATTTTTACAATGGATTTTAATAGTTTAAGATTTAAAGTCTGTCAATGTGTCTGGTGAGGCATAATTATAGATAAAGGCTTTTGAACATAAACAAAGTCTCTTCATATATCAAAAAGAAAGAAAAACCTTGGTTTCACTTTATTTTGATGGTCCCTTTAACACATTCTGTTGACTATAATAAATAACGTTGCTCCTACATGTCTACTAACTCTCATTAGAGTTTTAGTAGAGTATTTAATAGACTGGTAGGGTTGGGGTTAGATTAAGTTGACATGTAGTTACAAAATTACTTATAGTCAGTAGAGTGTCTGTTGGAGGAACATCACAATAAAGAGTTAGCAGATTTAAGCAGTCTACTAATACTCTAATGAGAGTTAGTTGACATATAGTTGCAAAGTCAATAGCACATTCAAAAGGGACCATCAAAATAAAGTGTTACCAAACCCTTTATTTATTAGTTTTAATACAAATCAACCCTTGTGACATAATAAAGTCATATATATATATAAAAAATATATGTCCAGCTATACATTTATACAAAAAATTACACAAAGATTACCAATCTGTTATAGTTTAAATATAAACATTTTGAGGCCAGTGTCTAAAAAAGATTCCATATAAGGACAATAGCCTATTGAAGTATGAATTAGCAAAAGCACGTTGTAGTACTTCTGTGTCAACTCTAGAGAGCTCTATTGTGTCTTGTAAGTGAAGGTGACGAGTGTGGGATATAATATTGTGTATAAAGTGTGTAAAAACTAAAGCATGACAGTACACACTGTTCTCAAACAAAGTCCAGACTAACTGATGCTTTATACCATCCACATCTGCATTATTTAGTAAAGCAAATGCCCTACTCTACTTTGTCATGTGCAGTATTTGCTGACTGTCACTATCTTATGTCACTATTACTCATTTTATCCGTAACATGTTTTAGTATTTTTATTTTGAACTAAAAAAACAAGCTTAGTCCAAGATCAAGCCACTGACAGAAAGAACAAATAACTCTGACAAATACCTTCATTGTGTCTCATCCTTACCTAATCTGCCCTGCAGAATTCGGGTCTGTCTTTTCCCACTCAAGTTTTTGGATATAATCATGTTGAGAAATGCTGTATTGACTTGCCAGTGAGATAAATGTCTGTGAACCAAAGGGGATGAAATACTTTGTACATCCCCCGATGCTTGGCAGAATATGCAAGTCATGTAGTTTCCCAACCTTTTTTAATGAATTCAATTGCTCAATTTGTCAAAAATGTTTAAAATTATCCAAATATTTTATTAAATAAATATTATGCAAATTTAATAAAACGTAAAAAGCATGATTTAAGTATAAACACTTATTTTTAGCAAATAAATGGTAATGTAAATGAAGTTTCACTCTAAAGAGTTAATTGTAAACGTGTTTCTGTGTATCCATCCTGGTTTGTTCTTAGAAACTAACTTTTGACTTTCCCTGGCTGCAACATTTTTAAAGACATCTAGATTGAGGTGAAGCAGACTGGAGCAGTTTAATCTTCAGGGAAACTGAGGCTAGGACGGGCCAAAGGGCTCATCAGTGTCCTCGAATTGAGCTGGTTAGACATATTGTCAATACCTACAACAGCTCTACTGGAAATTAATGCATTCCAATACCAATAGCCTATTTAGAAGAGGAACAAATCCACATCCAATACAAAACACTTATACAAAAGCCATTATGTGAGTCATTCTATAATTTAGGGTTTCATTTTCACATCAGCGAAAAAGTGTCAAAACAATATGCTTTAAATAAATAAAACAGCCATTGGTTTCAGTTACATAGTATTTTATCAGTGTAACGTATCCTCTTTACCGCTTACAAAGCTTAATCACCATTTTGATATTTAAAAAAAAATGCTTTCCCTGGTAAGTTTGTCAACTATGTTACAGACAAACTGTAGGCCATTACACTCTGATTAAAGGTTGTATCAGTGATTTCAGGCCCAAAAAAGGCCGAAACATAAATGATCACAATCATCTACAGAGCCTACAGAGACGCGGTTTTTGGACGGCATGCTTATGGGGCGGGCAGCTAGCGGATCGTTAGGAAAGATTAGATGAATGTGATCATTTATGTTTCGGCCTTTTTTGGGCCTGAAATCACTGATGCAACCTTTAAGTGATACATTTTTAAGGGACTGAAATATTTATTTCTTTCTTTTTTGCAGATATTTGTATAAAATTGTGCTCAGCACAGTCACTAAGGAAAATAATTTCATAACTCAAAACATTTAAGATAATTTTGATAATGTGTGTGCAATGTCGTGCAAAACGCAGGTTCATGTTTTACAAACTACCCTGAAATAATATTAAAAGCAATATCTAGATAACATGTAAAAAAATCTGTCAACACATCGTTGACAATGACAGTAGTTGACAGGTAACACAGTTGAGCATTTCACCATTTTGCATCATAATTTAAATGGCAGGCCTTTGTCTGGCCAATCAAATGTTATTTTCCTGATCAGATTAACCTAAAATTTTTTATAGGCTATTTATTTGAAAAACAATGATAAAAATATCGCAAACCATAACCCAACATAGTTGATGGGCAATTAATATACTCATTGTCCTTGACCATAGGTCATTAAAGATAAAACGCAGAAAAAAAGAAGATATTTGCCATGGCTAGAGAATACCCATAATACACTGTAAGGGTCATGCCGAATGAAGCTGAATCATCCATCCATCCATTTTCCAAAGGCTGGTCCAATGTGGCTACATACAGATATAAATTCCTCTTTGATTGATTATTAAATTACTTAAAAAGGTTTATACATGCTAGTTTCCATGACAGAGTTCAATAAATATGTTCATCTTGAGTTGCCTGCTACGTTTCAAATGATTATTAAACAGCAAGCATGCAACTATGCAACAGCATTCATTTTCCTTTACTCCTTCAAATGGACTATTTTAGTGGAGTAATGGAGTAATGTAGGGAATAGTGAATAAGGGTATAGGGCCTATAGGGGGCGATTTCGAACACAGACTGACATCAAATAATGGTTGTCACATGGTTTTGGGATAAACCATATTTTAGTTTTCAGGGGGTGTTTGTTAGCAGTTGACAGAATTTTTGTCAAACAATTATATGTTTGTTTTATTTGAAAGAAAATTAAACTCAATCTATTGTTCTAATGTATTTACTGACTTCAGAGAGCGGGCATCGGAAATGTTTTAATTTAACGGACATTTCACACAATTTCAAGCAAACTGAAAAACAAGGTAGGCCTACATAAAATATTGATAAAATATAATGTGAGATTATAGTAGCCTATGCATTCTTTTAATGGATTCTTTTTAAAGAAAATTGTTAGGAAAAATTACAATTATCATCAGTAATGGACATGAAATTACACTTTTATAGAATGACATATTCTGCAGGGCCCATGAATTAATTAACATGACCTAACAGTGAGAAATGTTTTTACAACATTTAATCTTTGTCGATTAAAATAAAATTATTCATTGTTTGTTCATGCTAACTCAAAGTACCTAAATTAACTAATGTTAACAAATACAACATGAGAATTAAAAAAAAATTATTAGTATGTTGAAATTAGCATGAACTAAAACTAATAAATGCTGTATAATTATTGTTCATAGTTAGTTCATTTTAGTTGACTGTAAACAAATTAAACTTTGTAAACCTTATTGTTACCATTTTTTTTCTCTGATGTCTCAGCTGTACCAGTAGTTCAGATTTGTACTACTCCCACCCTAAATAGAATGATATTGTTTTATTTTTTGCTATGCATATTTCTATAAATATATATTGTAAATTTGGAACAAACTGACTTATTGGAAAGCAAACAAGAGTGACTGGTGATTATTTTTATGTTGGAGAAATGTTAAAGGTTAAATAACTATGTACAGTATATGTATACAGTTTACTGACCTCTTAATTTGAACTTTTTCCTTGCTAATCTGATCTGCTTCTCCACAGGCTTTCACCCACCTGGATGCAGTCATCACGATCAAGACGATGTTCCTTGGCTTCTCCGGTACACTTTATACTTTAGCCATTACCATTAGAACAGCACTCTCTCTGTCTACAACTAAAAAGAGTTTATTTTCCCATGCTATCTCCACCTTAAATAGCTAGCACACAATTACCTGTTTTTATAATTCATAATTCAGTAGCCTACCTTATGGCATTTTTGCCACCTGAGTGTTGGGCAATAAATACATATTTTTACATAATGCACACATCAGTACATAAGTGTTCTGACCTATAGGCTATGTATAGCCTATTAGGCTACTTTATCATTTATTATTTTCAATTCTTTCTTTTCTTAATCTTACTTATTGAAAAGTTCTTTCTATCCTCTTGTGTTATGTATGTATATATGTGTACCCAGTGCTCCTGAAAATCGCAACCAATTCCTTGTGTGTTTGCGCACACTTGGCGAATAAAGCTCTTTCTGATTCTAAATAACATAAATTATATTCTAGTTCTCCTTCCAACCACAAGGTGTCCCTCTACCACAACTGAAGACTTGTGTTAAGGTTGTCCAGGGTACTTGCACCACTCATCTGTGTTACTGACCTGCACACTGATATTCTAGACGTGTTTACTAGACGTGAACATTCTAAAAAGGGAATGAAGGGAATGAAATGATGGCTTTTTTTTTTTAAGATAACTTCAAACCTTATTGTGGAAAAGGTTCAAGATTAGGATTAAAGAAATGGTTCTCAACCAAGGGGGCAGATCTAAAATAAGACCAAACAAGCATTGAAATAAGCTAAAACAACTAATATAGCCTACTGTAAATATATACTTTGGTTTGATGGTTCTTTAGACATTCTACTAAATAGAAGTAACTTGTCAATGACATGTCAAGTGAGTATGAGTAGACGGTTAGTAGACTGTTAGGTTTGGTTAGTAGAATAATTTGACGTAAGTTGCAAAGTTATTTATAGTCAGTAGAATGTCTGTTATTGGGGGACCAACAAAATGTTAACAGATATTAAGCAGACAGTCTATTAAAACTCTAATAACGTTTAGTTGACATGTAGGTGCAAATTTGCTCATAGTCAGCAGAATGTCCAGTGGACCATCGAAGGAAAGCCTAATTTTTATAGTGTGATTTCGAAAACCTGGAAAAGTACAATCTTACCAAATGTTAAAGCCATCAAACCATGGGCATTTTTATTCAATATAATGTTTTTTTTTTTTTTTCATTTATGCAAAGAAAAAGAAGGAAAAAAAAAATCCTAGAAAAGTCATGGGGCCTTCAAATGTTTTAGAAAATGGGGGTCTTTGGTGTCAAAAAGGTTGGGAAGAGGGAACCACTGAATTAAAATTTCTTTCTTTCCCTCTTTTTTTCTGTTCCTCAGTCTTGTGACAAAGGAGGTCTGCTATGGATCATATTGCATACTGTAACTTACTCATAGAGCCAGAATTCTGTCCTGGGCCCTGTGAATTTAAATGATGGCCCAGCCTTGATGCAAATCACTCTGTGAGAGAAAGTTGTTGTTTCTCCCACAGATTGCGGGTCTACATGTAATAAAACCTTGGTGTGTCACATCATTCTTTCGCTTCCTTTCTAAAGAACAATGCAGTCAGATATCTTTAAATAGTCTTTATTAACATTGGGAAACTTAAAACAGAATTTTCCCACATATAAATACAATCATACTGACAGTGATCTATGTATCATAATACCCATCAGCAGGATGGACTTTTTAAATATTACAATAATATTGTTATTGAAAATTGTAAGGAATTGAGTACATAATTGCATTTGGTAAGTCAACAAACAAAGGAAGATCCTCGTCTTCAAGAAAATCCTGAAAAAAGTATAGATACGGGTTATTATAAGGCCAGTACGATCCGAAAGCATTACACTGGTCATTGGAGAAATCCGGAGTTTAACTATAGCAGGCCATAAATTCATCTTTTTCACTGTTTGTGTACCTGACGGACGCACTGAGGTGGCTCGCACTAATCTGGCATACAAACGCTCACACTAATATTGCTCAGTGTATATTACAGGCCTAAAGCATATGCCACATCTACGTCTCAGAGTCTGCTAAATGTCAAGAGCTTTTTAGGTCAGCGGTTGAGTATCCTGAAAATTTGACTGACCTAACATTGAGGCAGTTTCCATGAAGGGGAAGAGGCAAGCCAACAACATTTGGCTACAACATATGGCTCTGAATATCCAGTCTTAAAATACGACTGAAGATCCAGTCAGTGTAATTCATGTAGTGTCCTCAGCAGCATAAGAAACGTCCATTAACGCCAAACAGCCAGGCACATGAAACCAGCACCTTTAAAAAGTAGGAGCCTATATGCAGCCATGTGTTTTTTGCAGGCTGCCTATTTTGGGGTTTTGGGATTGGGAATTCAAGGAAACATCAATAAAAGTACAGGAGTATTGTTGACGATAAAACTTGGTAGGTAGCAGTGGCACTGAAGAGAACGAACCCACCTCAAAAATACAAAATCAAGTGCAACCAATGGTTAATCATTCCGTGTAAGTGAGTGAAGGAGTGACCGACAGTCGAGGCGTTGCTTGAAAGTGCGCCAGACGCTCTCGGCCTGAATTGGATGCTGTGTATTTCATAAAAGGAGGAAAGTGGCATTAAAATCAAGTTTTGAGGCTAGAGGTTGAGGAGTCTAGCTGTCCTCTATGAGCTTAGCTAGGTTGTCTCTCAGCTCTGTCAGCTCGAAGATCTTTCCATCCAGAATCTCCAGCAGAGTTTTGAGGTTCTTACGGAGGTTCTCTTGATCTACTTGACTTGACTCTAGACGCTGCTCCAGATCAACCAACTGTTCCTCAAGCTCCTTGTTCCGCAAATCTGTGTCCTGTAACACACCGTGTGGGCATTCATTACACGACAGCTATAAAACATGGACACAATTATGTGTTCACAATAACACCTTGTTGAATATTTAATTTCAAAACCATAATCACTAATGGAGAGACCCCCTCCCTTTGCGGCAATAACAATATGGGCCCTATCTTGCACCCAGCGCAATTGACTTTGTACAACGACGCATGTATTATTCCTATTTTGCACCGGACGCACAGCAGACTTTTACCTCCACAGCTGCACACCAGTAAATTAGGGAATGAACTTGCACTCCCGGGGGTGGTTCAGCGAAAACTGCTCCTGGTGTGCGCCTGGCAAATCCACCATTATAATAGCAATCTGCCATGGAACAAGCGGGCCTGCTCTTAAAGGGAAAGTGAGATGATGCTCTGATTGGTTTATTTCACGTTACGCCCAAACCACACCTATGAGTAATGTAGCTACTTCAGACCAACCCATTTTAGATTTGCATCGGGATCCGCCCACAAAGTTACTTGCGTTTCGTGTTTGATACTTGCGTTTCAGATCGTTAAAATAGGGCCAAATATATGTATTATATTGATTGTGCACACACACAAATCTTTTGTAGCACTATAAATGTCTTAACTGTCGCTTTTGATCAATTTAAGGCGAGACACTACAGGTGAATAGGGTAAAAAATTTTAAATAATAGATATCACTATGAAACTTTCTCAGTTGATTACTTACACAAGTATATAAAAAAATGTATTACAAGTTTTTGAAATTTGTATGTTTAATTATGCAAATTAGGCATTATCTCATTAAACATGCTCAATTTTGCATATATTTTCGGTAGATAGATCTGAACATATGATAAAGCCAGGTGCAAAATTATTTTTTCATTTTGTTTACACACAAGATGATAAAATAATTTTTCAGGATATTTCAGGATATATGCTTTCATTACCTAGGAAATCAAAATATACTGTCCATAGCCTTAAAAAATACATTTTCGCCATTTTTTTATTATTAAAATGTCACATAAATCAGGCCAGGAATAATTTATTAACAAATCCCTCTGAAAATATCTTCAGAATACTGCTTAGTGTATAACTGGAAAGTTTGGTGTACACAGCCTACACAGGCTGAGATGTATCTACTGGAGAATGACAAAAAAAAACATTTTGAGAAAACAGCCTTTAAAGATTTGTAATGTAAAAATTCATACTTTTTTTAGTGGAAACAACTATTTACAGACACAATATCTTATCAAATCATTAGCAACAACAATACAAACCACCTAAATCACATTCAAACTTATAACACAGCATTTATGGCCTTCAACTGAACAGAAAAACAGTCAAAAACACACATCTAGATGTCAGAGCACGTCACGTGATGCATCTGAACGAATCACGTTGTCAGAAATTGACATCAGCCAATGAGATTTTGGTTTTAGAGTTAAATGTCCATTGTACTTTCACGATTGGTTGCTGATTAAAAGGAAATTACCATATTTGGATCCGACAACAATGTACAGGAGAGAGAGAGGCTGTGTCCGAAATCTCCCACTACTCACTATATAGTGGACTATATAGTGAGCTCGCCATTTTGTAGTGCTGTCCGAATGTATAGTGATGATTATTATACCCTATATAGTCCACTCAATGTATCCCAGAATGCATTTTGAAAAGTAGTGTACAATCGATGGTCACTAACCCAAGCCCTACATACCATCATGCATTGCGCTGATTGTAAAAAAGACGGACGGGCGACAGCAATGACGTAATCAACGGCACCAAGAGACGATCGAGTAGTGTCCGAAAGTGGTGTTTCTGTTATGCTGGTGAGCTCACTATATAGTGCTCTACTCCCTACCCCCTACATAGGAGGTAGGGAGTAGTGGTTTGAGTGGAGATTTCGGACACAGCCAGAGAGCTTTTCAACGGTGTATGTGATGACAGGGTGCAGATCGCGATCGCGGAGCAGCATGTTGATTTAGAACGACAACTTTTGTTGAATATAGGAGAAATCTACAGATGCAAATAGACAAAGTGTAGTAAAATAAAGACCTAAATGTGTATTTTGGAATTCTTTTCACCACAAGTCTGAAAGAAGACATGTTATTGAAGACAAATAGCCCAAAATTTCCAAATTGACCAGTGAAAAAAAACTATGCTTTTGCCAGCCGTGTCTCGCCTTAATGCGTCCTTGCTGAAAAACAGTACATTTTCTATAAAAAAAATATACTGACTGACAATGTTTGACAATCTCAAACACAACAAACTGGGGCTCAGGTCAGGAAGCAAACAGACTGGCTAAACCGACCGTCTGCCAGCTGTCTCACGTCACCAAGGTCAGATAAATCCCATCACATAGAGCCTCTTTCACCTATCATCATATAGAGACTGTGTCTGTTCCCCGAATTAGGAAACACAAAAAACCCATCTAAGGTTAAAAATGTATTTGATGTTCAACAAATAAAAAACAGATATAATTCAAATGAGCAAATGGATTTTGTAGTGTTGGAACACTAATTGTAACAAATCTTGGTAAATTGTAAAAAAAAAAGAAAAAAAGCTTGGGTTGCTGAATATTCAATCCCTTACTTCAAAAGCACTTATTGTTAATCATGATTACAGACTATAACCTAGATGTGCTGTGTTTGACAGAAACCTGGCTAAAACCAAACGATTGCATTACTTTAAATGAGTCCACACCGCAAGATTACTGTTAGAAACATGAGCCTCGTCCGAAAGGCAAAGGGGGAGGGTGTTGCTGTAATTTATAATAATACTTTAAAAATGACTAAGAAGTCTAGTTTAAAATATAATTCTTTTGAAGTGTTGGTGCTTAATGTAACAATATATAGTGTAAATGATAAATCACGTTTGATATTTGTGCTGGCTACTGTATACAGGCCTCCAAGGCACCATACAGACTTTATCAAAGAATTAGCTGACTTTCTATTAGAGTTAGTACTGGCTGCAGATAAAGCCCTAATTGTTGGTGATTTTAATATACATGTAGATAATGAAACAGATGCACTGGGATTCGCATTTAAAGACATTCTGAACTCTATTAGAGTTAGGCAAGACGTGTCAGGACCTACTCATTGTCATAATCATCAAATATTATCAATATGGAATCAATGTTGATGCTGTTAAAATTTTGCAGCAGAGTGGTGACATCTCAGATCATTATCTAGTCTCGTTAAGCCGTCTCCGTGTTACAAATATGTTAGACCTATCACTTCTGCCACTAAAGATTGCTTTATTAATAATCTTCCTGATCAGTTTCTTCATCTCAGCATCCCAGATAGCTTAGAACTCGATATTGCGATTCACATTTCATGGAAGAAGAGCTCGATTGCATACAGAGAGGCCTTAAAAGCTGCTAGATCTGCTTATTTTTCAACCCTATTAGAAGAAAATAAACAAAACCCTAGGTATTTATTTGAAACAGTTACTAAACTAACGAAAAATAAAGCTTCAAGCCCAGAAGTTTCCAAGCAACGACAATGCAGTCCTGAAGTGTCAACTAGTCTCTCCCCTGTGAAGGCCTCCTTCCCTTCCCTTTACCGCTCTACAGATAAAGCGTTGTCTGGATAATTCCGGTTTGCGTGGCTACGCCAAAGCGATAAAAAATTCTGTATTATAAATTTGAAGGCCAGACAAGTAGTTTGTTGAGGGTTGGTTTTTTAGGGAAGGACTACATGGCTGTGCAAATATATTCAAATGCGCATACCTATAGAATGAACTTTTAATACGCATGTATTCTCACGTGTTGCGTTTTTCAAAGTTTGCGTAGAGAGAACTTAAGAGAACTTAACAATTTCCCGGCAATTTCCCAGGATCAACATGCTGTGTGAAAGGGGCTTAGGTGTAACGGTAATGCGTCTTGCCTGACCACTTGCGATCGGTTCACTGAAAACGCATCTTAATACCAGGTGGAAACATGCTTTCTCTCTCGCTCGCTCGATTTCCGGGATATTGTATATAAATTGCGGGCGTCAGGGAGCCACTATCAATATGGACTGTCCCGGACTGTCCGAGAGAGGTGGGATGATGTCTGTTCTTACCTCTAATTTTTTAGTGAGTTCATCTTTCTGAGTTTGAAGCTGCTTTGCATTTTCTATTTCTTCTTTCAATCGCACCATTTCCTATGAAAAACAAGCAAGAATGAAGTTTTAAATGGCTTAAGCATCTGGCAAAGCCAAAAAAAAAAAAATTATAATGAAAGAAGGATGTTAGTGATATCATTGACCATACAACATAACAAACAGTACCTCTTCTTTTGCCTTCAGTGTACACTCCAGCTCCTCTATTGTTTGGTTCAGCTCCGTTTTCTGGGATTTTATCACATTGGTTTGACTACTCTGACTTTCCAGTTCAGAAACCTGCAGACCAAAAAAAAAAAAAAGAGTTCACAAATTTAGTTTAGGTTACAAAGACCTAAACTAAAGGGGAGTTCACATTCACAACTTTGTCATAGACATTAGAAACACTAGGAAATTTACCAACAGTTTTATCTTAGTTCAAATAGGTCCTGGAAAGTCACTGTTCTGCAGAGTTTATCTCACACCCGACAGTGGTGGCTCTCCAGGACCGACGTTGCCCATCCCTGGCTTAGTTCAAGACAACACTAGATATATTGTACCCAAGGTTGTAGTATGTTCATGATATTGGGTTACAAGGTCAACTCTCCCCTCCTCACCCGTTTGTGTAGCCTTTCGGCCTCCTCCTGATAAGCTGCTAGCTGCTGTTTCCATTGCTTGACGTTGGCTGTGGACTCCAGTAGAGCAGCTGTGAGCTTAGCATTGTTGCTTTTTAGTGTTGCAAGCTCTGCTTCCCAGTGTTTGTTGGTAGTTGGGCTGTAGACAAAAATGAAAAACAACGTTAAAATCAACCTTGCATATTATATATCCTTGATTGTTAATGTCCATTTTAGACTTAGGATTCAATCTATAGGCCAGGGTTTTTTCATGCCAAGAACCTTCAGATCCCCCTATGAGGGAGTCACTTTCTAAAATATAAAAGGCAGCTAAAGGGTATATATCTTCCATGTATAAAATTAATATACTGTTATAAATACGTTTTTCAGAAATTAAATAACTGGCTTTTATATTATCACTGTACTGAAGCAACACAAATGATTAAAATAGTATCTCGAGAATACTTGATTTGACTTGTAACTCGCCTTTGTAACTATTAGACTAAAAAGACGACGTATAACTGTTTCAAATAAACAAAGATATTTGACTTTTAAAAACTAGAGCTGTCAATAGAATAAAATAAATGTGATCAATTTAATTCATGACCAGTTTTTAAAGAGCCGACAGAAACAGTAATACAATCAAATTTCATATTAGGGGCCAGATTTACCAACAGCTTGCGCCAGCGCAAACCCTCTTTTGGCGTTAAAAAACTACTGTCAGGATAAAGACACGCAGTGAAAAATTAGCGCTGAAAAGAAGTGGACGGGGTTATTTTTCCAGCTGACCTTATTCCATATGGATTTTTAGGAGTTTCCCTTTCAGATTGAAAATTTATGGGAGGAGAGTATTTAAATAAATCACACAAGGTGATTTACTAAGGTTTGTGCTAGTCAATTTCCTGGTATTTGCACCATTATTGACCGTCCAGAAAAAGCATGTCTTAGACCAGACGCCGATTTGCACTGCTCTTAGTAGATTGCTTTGGTCATTATGGAAATGATGCGGCTTCATCTGTGTTCTCTCATTTATGCGTCGTCATTAGATCATGAGCAGAACTTTCCACTTCCATTTGTGCTTTTTTGGAATTGCTCTCTTAAGCTAATCTGTCCTGTTTGGTAAATATCTGACACTACTGCTCAAAAGTTTGGGGTCAGTAAGGTTTTATTTTTTTGAATACTTTTATTCATCAAGAGTAATAATAAAATAAAACAATAATTTGTTAAATTTCAATTGTGCTGGTCATAAGAGTGCATTAAATTAATCAAAAAGGACAGTTTATGACATTTATAATAATACTAAACTGTGATTATTATATTCATCAAGGAATCTGAAAAAAAAAATCCCGGTTTCCACTAAAATATTACACAGCACAATTATTAATAATATAAGAAATGTTTCTTGAGCAGCAGATCAGCATATTAAAATGATTTCTGAAGGATCATGTGACACTGATACTGAAATAATGATGCTAAAAATGCAGCTTTGACATTTAATATATTTAAATAGAAAACAAAGAAAAGAAATTTAATTGTGATTATATTTCACAATATTTCAGTTTTTACTGTATTTTGATCAAATAAAGGCAGCCTTGGTGAGAATAAGAGACTTTTTCCCCATTCTTAATGATTCTTTGACCAGGGGTGTCAAAACTCGAACCTGGAGGGCCACTGTCCCGCAGAGATTAGCTCAAACTTGCCTCAACACACCTGCCTGGAAGTTTCTAGTATGCCTAGTGAGAGGCTGATTTTCTGGTTCAGGTGTGTTTAATTGGGGTTGGAGCTAAACTTTGCAGGACAGTGACTGTTTCTAAATTTCAAGAACACAAAGAACAGACCTGTGTTCAAGAACACATCCGGGCACTTACATGCATCCTCTGTACTTGCGTTCTTGAGTATTGGGGCCCTATTTTAACGATCTAAGTGCATGGTCTAAAGGGCACGAAGCAAGTGCACATAGGGCGTGTCCGAATCTCCTTTTGCTAGTTTAACTACGGGAAAAATGGTCGGTGCGCCCGGCGCATGGTCTAAAAGGGTTGTCCCTACTCTCTAAATGAGCAATGAGTGTGTTTTGGGCGTAACGTGCAATAAACCAATCAAGAGTTTCATCTCCCATTCCCTTTAAAAGCCCGTTGCGCTCGCGCCATGGCGGATTCGCTATTTACGTGGCAGAATTTGCAAGTGGAAAAACTGAACGCATCTCCAGAGAAGAAATGGATCTTTTTTATTATTTGGCATGTTTGTGTGCGCAGCAGCACATGTTCCTGTGTGTAATAAGCAGAGTGTACGCGCGTTGTGCACCTTCAATGGTTAATGATGACGTTGTACGAGAACACAAGTGCGCAAGATCAAACGCATATAGTGACCCTCCAGGAACTGAATTTGACACCCCTGGTCTAGACCGTGAGGACTGTTAAAAGGACGTAGGAAGAATGTCATTTTAAACGTGACTGTAATTAAAGTTGGATACAAGGGTTTTTAATTCAACCATTCTGAGTTTTACCAAGACTTGGACGCAGTTCAAGAGCAATTAACAAGGGTTATTAAAAACTCTGTGATCCAGATTGGATGTCATTTGCATAAATATTATAATAAAAAGATTGATGGAACGTGACAAGCTGAATTAGATCAGAGCAGAATGCCTTCTAAAAGAGATCTCAAAAGTGTAAAGACAAAAGAAGGAGGCTAACTCTTTGGTTATATATTCCACCATTTCTCATCAGTCCATCTGTGTTCCTCATGTAGTGACACAGAAATCAAGCATAAATTTACAATGTGCTCTGATCCTCATGTACTGACAAAATTCAAATGCAAAAACGTGTCGAAGTGCCAGTGAATACATAACCAACCCACATCTCCAAAAGACTATGAGGAATCCCATCCGCTGTCATGCTGTTTAACATCTCATCACACATCCCACCTCCTCTGCCTCCCTCCACACACTCCACCACCACAGCTTAACCACGCAAACCGTCGTTCAGGACACGTGCAGAGAACCAGCACAGAGTCCTCAGCGCTGACGCCTACGCTATACGGAGCGCCGCCAATTCCCTTTCATCTCCCCCAGTGCCACCACCTCTGCTGTGGCTGACGCGATCGACCCCCGCTCTGACAGACAACACCTCAACCCACACGCTCCGACTCCTACTGAAGCGGTGACACAACAGGCTGGAGACACACATGGCTATAAAGCGCCGCACACAAGGAGAAGAAATGTTCCTCTGCAGAAGAAAGAGAGGAGAGAAGATGAGAGTGAAGTCTTGCAGCTTCAAGCTAAGAGAAACAGGGACTTCAGCCTGGTAAGTCAACATATGTTGTATATTACAATATAGAATAGTTAAATGTTCATTCAGTTTTGACTGAATGGGATTTGATTGGAGCCTAAAAGATACTTTAATTAAATCGAGAATTAAACACTGACTTTTAGATTTAATAATAGTCATTTTTAAGCCAAATAAAGAAAGGAGTGTTTGAACCTGATGGAGCATTTGTGCAGAACACATAAGAATCAGTTCAATGCAGTTTTATGCTGGGTTTTTTTATGGACTTATTGGAAACAAACAGTTTAGTGTTCATAGATTGTCTGCATGTTATTTCATTCTCAGTCTATTCATGATGCATTTTTATGATGTATACATTTTTTCATGTAATAAATCATTTTTATCGAAAAAAAGTCTTTAAGCCTCTTATTCGTATATAAAACGTTGGACACGTTGGACACAGTGACTAACAAATGAATGCCACTGCATTAGATATGAAATATCAAACCAAGTGGTATTATTTTTAAAGGGCCATTGTATATATATTTGTGTGTATATATATATATATGCAGGTGCACAGAAGCATATGGGTGTCCACATTACATAACTACAAAGAACAGCATCATGTCAGCGTGACTGTCCTTCAAGCCAACTGAATGTGAATCAATAAACAATCTCCATCTGATCGTTCCTCCAACAGCCCAGTAATCAACATGCAAATCATTTCAATGGATCCACAATGCACCTCTGTTAAATGTATACCATTTAAGTCACCAATAAAATGGACTGTTTTCTATATGCCACACGAAGAGCAGGCCGTAAATGAAGTTTAAAGAGTATTGATTTGTTGTACCGCACGTTTTGGTGTGCGTATCATATTAAGCCCAACTGTAAATGTGATTCACGACACTGTGATTCACGACACAACTGCCCAACCAGCCTCTCAACGCTCACTTTAATGTACTGCACGAGACTGTGGGTGAGAGAATTGACTCACCACGTTATAACAGCCCAAGCAGAACAAATACACTCGACAGACTAATCTATGACCCATAGGGTCACATTCACCACATTCATATACACGTTTTACACCATCAAGTGACAGGAACAGTATTTTAAGGGGAAGTCAGATCATCTTTAAGGGGGCTAATAGCATTATTTACTTCAAAATCAGCCTCAGTGAAGCGTTAATTGCAGATTATTAATATAAATGACCAATTATTTATAATATCAAAGTGTTATGAATCAGTCTGGGCAAAACTAAAAGGACAATTTGCTATACTAAGATCACTTACTCGTGTCAAACATTTTTACGGTAAATGCATTGTTAAAATTCAAGTTGGAAAACTTCAGCAAACTGAGAAATTGAAGTGGAATGACATTTAATAAATGTATTAAATGTGATGTCAGATTTACAGATATCAACCTTAGAAACACAACTTGATACAAAAAAAAGACCATAAAACAAAAGTCACAAAAAGATTCTCCCCAAAACAATTGCAGAAAATATCAGTTTCCAGTTTCTCTACAAAGGATTTTAAAACAAAACAACATCACGAGAGTTCAGCTGACATAACTATGCGGTCATACTTTACATTAGGTGTCTTTTTACTTAAAAAAATAATAATTATTGTCTGGTACAATGTACTTATTGTGTTGTATTGCAAAACGATTTTGTTGCTATTGAGGTGGGATATGGGTAAGTTTGGGACAGGAATTGAGGTATGGGTAGGTTTGTGGATTGGTTAAGGTGTAAGGCAAGGTTCAACAGTGTATTTTTTTTTATGTAATTACATGCAGGTATTTTTTTAAAATACAAGTACAATGTAAAAACATGTATGAACACAATAGGTGCATTGTATCAAATGATTAATTTAAAAGTTAGTACATATTAGTTAAAGACACGTAATATAAGGTGGGACCAAATATGCATATCCGTCTAAAAATAATAACAGAACTTCAGATAGAATTAGTTGCATCTACAGTCATTGTTGCATAAAAGTGCATTCATTATAAAACATTGTAGTCATGTCAAACAGCAGTGAAATGATGCTATCAGTAGGAGCAGACCCGACAAGTTTTAAGCACGTGTCTGAAAAAAAAAAAAAAGACAAAAAAAGACCATATGAATTTGTTCATAATATATGAATTCACATGGACAAAACACAATCCTATTTGAGGTCACATTGTAAACAAAAAGGTTGTGTTGATTTAACAGTGGGTTTTCTGACACATTTTGCAACAGATGACGCCGCCTCCATCTTCATAAGTCACATAGCCACTGTATTATATAATTCTGACTTGTTTGGACATATTATTCTAGAGAAAAAAATACAGTTATTGATGCATCTAAAATCCATGACAATTATAAAACCATATAGCTGTCTGGAAAAGAACTGCAGTGTGGGTGTTAAATGCGGTTTGGTCCACTGTGTATTTGCGTCCAATAATCGGTTAGTATTTTTCAAGTGGCAGGTGAGAGTGAAACATTAACCTGAGATTATGTAAGAAATGGTAGGATGCTATTTTCGCACCTGAAGCACTGGATTGCTCAACCAATTAAAATTCAAGCATCTAGAGACCTGGTGAAATGGGCTCAAAATGTTGTCTTTGCAGTCAGACTAAAAAAGCTGCTGAGTACACACTCATATGAACAAGTGTCTGAATGCTCATACTGAAAATAATTTGCTGAAAAGTGCTCAGGAAAAGTGCAATGAACTTATGACTGTTATTGCTAACTTTAACACTACTTTTACTTAAAATGTTTAGGCAACAAAGAAACTAGGGATGCGTTAATGTAACAATTCTGGCTAATATGACTGATAACCTATAAACAGCTGATATTGAATTCAATATTATTTTGTCTAAATAAAAAAAATTTAAAAAATAAAATCAACCAGTGCTACAAGTGAATTTAGACATCACAACATTATAATTTACAGTAGAATAATGTATATTCATTTTGAGGTTTGCAAGAGATTAGATTTAATATTGTTATTAAATTATTTGTGTTTCTAAAGATTAACTTTAAGTTAGAGTTTTGAGTAACTTTAAGATGGAGGCAAATCTAAAAGTAAAAATAGAGGAAATGAGCAATGCATGCAAAAAAAAAAAAAAGCAGAAATTAAATAAATAATTGAGACAAATTAACCAAAATTCTTGTGTGGGTTTTTTTCGTTTTTTTTTTCCAATAGTCCACTTTAGACATTCTACCTACAAGTAACTTTGCAACATGTCAGCTAACTTTCATTAATTTGCAATACTGGTCAACTAACTCTCATTAGAGTTTTAGTAGACTGTTAGTCAAATTGAATGACCTGGTGTGACGCCATTTAGAACAAAATGAGGCCAAAACTAAATTAATTTGAAGTTCATATCAGGTGCTTGATACAGCTTGCCAAAGTGAAAAAGTTTGGTCCGGCTGGTAAAGACCTTCGAACTACCATTGGTCCGTGGTGAATATGTAATAGGTGGGTGTGGCTCTGAGGCTCCGCCTTCCATGACATGGAAATCTTATCCGGGTTCATTTCTTCTGTTCTGTCCGTCACTGTTGGACGAAGTTATAATTCTAATCGAAAGCGAGACTTTTACTGTTTTTTCAGCTGTTTTTATGTTTAATACTATTAAAGATCTATTGTGTAAAGTGCAGAAGTCATGCAAACATATCCACATGATCAGATGCTTTCTTAATTGCTGTTTTCTTACCACTGCTCTCAGCAGTGTGTGGGCGGCATCGGATGTTCGCTTACAGTAAACCACTAGAGACACAAACTTATTTTTACCCCTAAGCGAATAACGAAAAAAGAACTTCACTCCGATTATGTCGGGGCCTTTAGTAGAATAAGCTGACATCCATGCAAAGCTACTTATAGTCAGTACAATGTCTGATGGGGGACCATCAAAATAAAGTGTTATCAGATATTATGCAGACAGCCTGCTAATACTCTAGTGAGAGTTATAGTTGATGTAATTGCAAAGTTACTTATAGTCAGTAGAATGTCTAAAGTGGACTATCGAGATAATGTGTTACCTCTTGTTGTACCAGGATTCTGCAAAGATTTTATATGAAGCCCCAGTTACCTGTGTGCAAGGGTCGGCGTGGTCGGGGAAAGGTCTGATTGGAGCATAGAATTCGGTGACACGTCAGACAGAGTGACGTCATCGCCAGTGCCGTTGATTCGACAGAGGTCCGCAGTGACGGGGGGAGTCAGGGGGGAATGAATGTCGGCAGGCGATTCCTGTGAAAAGCGATTAATCGTGGGTTATTAAATTGTTGCACCCTCACATAGTCAATACATAATCTTCTTTTACATATATAATTGTTGAGCTGCTAATTAGAACAGGGGATTTAGGAAAACTACATTTTTCTTAGAGACAATAGATTTCCCTTGAAGACTGAAATGCTATGACCAGTCTTTATGAACATCATTGTTCTGCACTGGTTAGACTGTACTGATAAGAATTCATAACCGGAAAATATAGTGATTGCAAAAAAGCTATTACGGTATATTCTCCTATTTTGAATAACAAGTTTTCCAAGCAAACTTCATTCCATGTAAACACTATACACTAAAACAGTTCAGAGTCCAGACATTACAGGGCATACCTGAGAGGGCGAACTTGCCAGCTCCATCTTTTCTAGAGACTTCTCCTTGGCCATCCTAGCTGCTTCCTTGTACTCGGAAAATTTTTCTGCAAACTAATAAGAGAAAACAGGTTCAAGCCTTTAAACTATGGGATTCACATTCAGTTTGCTAACATTCCCATTGAGTTACAAATGTTAATTATGAATATGTTCAAAACATCCGATTTTTAAATGCTTCATAAACCTTTTTTTCTTGGTTGTGCGAACATTAAGGGAACATTCCGTTTTATTATTTTGCAAACATTACGGGTGCGTTACTCTGAATTTCTGAATATTCTGAAATAAGTAGTAGCCTAACATAAAAAAAAAAACAATAGGCAAACATCCAACTAAACGTTTCAGGTAAAAGCATAAATAATAATTTTTTGAGAACATTATTAAAGATGAAGATCGTTACTGGAAGAATTCTTGTTCATAACTTTGAGAGAACCTTGCCAGTTGCCACAACGTTAGCTAAAGTTTTGAGAACGTTGTTTGCTGGGTTGGTAGTTCGGTGCTGGTCCAGCTGATGAAGCATATCAACCAGCATGATCTTTCTGGGTAAATCGTTCAACCAAAAAAAGTCTTCCTCGTAAAGCTAGCTAAAAAAAAATCCTGATGGGGACACCAGCACACCAAGCTGGAGACTTGCATGCAAAATGTCATTTTTATTTATGCTGGCGAGGTGACTATCAATGTTGTTCTTTTAATGTTGATTACAGAGACAGAAATAAGAAGATCATGTTTATGTGTTTAAATGGATGAACTATTTTTGAGTGGATATGTGGTATATCTTCTTCTTCTTCTAAAAAAAAAAAAAAGAGGAGCAATGGTCACAGTACCCAATATAGACTGCTCCCATTAAAGCTTCCTTGGCTCTGGAAGGACTGAAGCATTTTCCTCTGAATGTCCAGCAGGAAGATTTATGTACACTTTTAGGTCAGGGATATGGTGTTCCATTAATAATGTTTAAAAATCAGATGTAGAGTGAATATGCCTGAGACAGAAAGTTTGTTTTATCTTAAATTTTGAGCCATTTGTAATTAAAGAGAGTTCATCTAAAGATATAAAAAAAAAAAAAAAATAGATATGGTTAAACTTTACAATAACGTTCCATTAGTTAATGCCAATGTTGGGGAAAGTTAAAAGTAATGTTTTACAATATTGTGTCCCTAAAAATTAACTAATTCTGTTACTTATTTACTTTTTATGGAAAGTAATGTTACAATACTTTTATGTTATATTTTCTCACCTGGGCTGGGCTAGCTTGTTAATTTTTCTAACAACAAAAAAAGTTTTAGCAAATGTAAAGGACTTTCACACCAGAAGTGAAATGAATAAGCCTCAAGCTAAAGGAAATGCAGATTTACACCTGAGGGTGCAGCCCAAATAAACCTTTCAGCTTTGCAGCTATTCTGATTTGCAGAAAAATGGGACGCAGAAAAAGGAAGTTCAACATTTTTACTAAATGAAATAAAAACAACAACAAAAATTAAACGCATGATGTTTAAACCCCTTACCCCACACCCCTCATTTTGGCAAGTGGGACATAAATGACATACCCAAAATAAAAAGGTTGCTGCTCACAAGTCATTCTGAATAGATGCATAACCAACATATATTTAGAAAGCCAACACTTGAGAGTTTACAGTTTACAGACTCAGAATTACTCAGACTGTTATTTATATGGAGATATACACTCACCGGCCACTTTATTAGGTACACCTGTCCAACTGCTCGTTAACACTTAATTTCTAAGCAGCCAATCACATGGCGGCAACTCAGTGCATTTAGGCATGTAGACATGGTCAAGACAATCTCCTGCAGTTCAAACCGAGCATCAGTATGGGGAAGAAAGGTGATTTGAGTGACTTTGAACGTGGCATGATTGTTGGTGCCAGAAGGGCTGGTCTGAGTATTTCAGAAACTGCTAATCTACTGGGATTTTCACACACAACCATCTCTATGGTTTACAGAGAATGGTCCGAAAAAGAAAAAACATCCAGTGAGCGGCAGTTCTGTGGGCGGAAATGCCTTGTTGATGCCAGAGGTCAGAGGAGAATGGCCAGACTGGTTCGAGCTGATAGAAGGGCAACAGTGACTCAAATAACCACCCGTTACAACCAAGGTGGGCAGAAGAGCATCTCTGAACGCACAGTACGTCGAACTTTGAGGCAGATGGGCTACAGCAGCAGAAGACCACACCGGGTGCCACTCCTTTCAGCTAAGAACAGGAAACTGAGGCTACAATTTGCACAAGCTCATCGAAATTGGACAATAGAAGATTGGAAAAACGTTGCCTGGTCTGATGAGTCTCGATTTCTGCTGCGACATTCGGATGGTAGGGTCAGAATTTGGCGTCTACAACATGAAAGCATGGATCCATCCTGCCTTGTATCAACGGTTCAGGCTGGTGGTGGTGGTGTCATGGTGTGGGGAATATTTTCTTGGCACTCTTTGGGCCCCTTGGTACCAATTGAGCATCGTTGCAACGCCACAGCCTACCTGAGTATTGTTGCTGACCATGTCCATCCCTTTATGACCACAATGTACCCAACTTCTGATGGCTACTTTCAGCAGGATAATGCGCCATGTCATAAAGCTGGAATCATCTCAGACTGGTTTCTTGAACATGACAATGAGTTCGCTGTACTCAAATGGCCTCCACAGTCACCAGATCTCAATCCAATAGAGCATCTTTGGGATGTGGTGGAACGGGAGATTCGCATCATGGATGTGCAGCCGACAAATCTGCGGCAACTGTGTGATGCCATCATGTCAATATGGACCAAACTCCCTGAGGAATGCTTCCAGCATCTTGTTGAATCTATGCCACGAAGAATTGAGGCAGTTCTGAAGGCAAAAGGGGGTCCAACCCGTTACTAGCATGGGGTACCTAATAAAGTGGCCGGTGAGTGTATAAGCTCAAACATAAAAACAAAAATAAAAGAACATTAAGAATCTATTTGTTAAATGTATAAAAATATGTGTCTGTGTTGTAGAAACACAATGATGCTGAAACTGAATCCAGAAGTCAGCTCATGCTTCATTTCAAATCTGAGGATGTTATCTCTAAAACTATTAATTTTATAAGACCATGTGAGGTTTTAAAGAAGGCTGATAAGAAGCTAATAAAATATTTTATTATCCATTTGCAGTCTATTGTTTAATGTATGGCGAGGAAAACTGTCCCATTCATGTTTCTATTGTTCTCACTCGACAAACCTTTCACACCTCTGCCGTTAATGAGACCTAATCTTCATTATTATTATTTTTATCATTATTCTTTTATTTGTATTCATCCATTATTAGCTTTTATCCTGGCGTTACATGGCTTGCCCATTTATAACACTTTGATCCCGCTTTACATGAATCCACCTATTAAAAATAAGCATATTCTTGGGATGTTATGTGAATTCTTTTAACAAATTAGTTTATGGAATATAATAGCTCCTGGCATATTTAAATACTGCAGGATTGCTTAATATTCTAAGTGTGCAATTCACTGTTTTTATTCCTTTTAAGGAATACTTAATCTGTTTTTGTGCAAGTGAGATATGCGTGTTCACATTTAGTCTAGAACTACATAATCATCATGTTTACACAACGCCTCTGCACCCGATTTCTCTCAACATTGAGACAAAAATGTATTTGTCAATACATGGGGAAATAAAGTAACTTCTGTTACTTATTTGAAAAAGTAACTCAAATATTTTGTTGTTAATTTAAAAGTAATGCATTGCTTTAGTTACTTGAAAACATATTCCGATTACGTAATGCACATTACTTGTAATGAGTTACCCTCAACACTGGTTAACGTTAGTTAATACTCGAACAAATGAATTGCTCATTGTTAGTTAATTTTAGTTATTGCATTTATTATTTTTTGTTAATGTTGGTTAATACAAATACAACTTGAAATTAACTTTAAGAAAGATTAATAAATACTTTTAAAAGTATGTTTCGTTGTTAGTCCAATAAGACAATGTTAACTAATGTTAACAAATGGAACCTTATTGTTTCCAATCATTTACTCACCTTCATGTCATATCAAAACTCTGTGACTTTATTCTGTGGAACATAATGGGAATTAAATTGTGTAAAAAATCATTATTGCATTATATTATTGTATTACACAAAATATTATTTAATACGACCGAATCAATCTGATTTAAGTTATGTATAATTACCATAGAAGTCCTTTTTATATATATATATATATATATATATATATATGTGTGTGTGTGTGTGTGTGTGTGTGTGTGTGTGTGTGTGTGTGTGTGTGTGTGTGTGTGTGTGTGTGTGTGTGTGTGTGTGTGTTCCACAGAATAAAGTGATAAAGATCAGGAACTACATGAGAGTGAGTAAATGAACACAATATTTTCAAAATGATGAATAAATAATGTGAAAATCCTGCTATATAATTCACTTGTGTGTGTGTGTGTGTGTGTGTGTGTGTGACCCTGGGTCACAAAATCAGTCACAATTAGCACAGTATTTGTGGCAATAGCTATATTCAAATGGCCACAGGGTATTGGTAAACATTATCGATTTTTCTTTTATGCCAAAAATAATCCGGATATAAATATCATGTTCCATGAAGATATTTTGTAAATTTTCTACCGTAAATATATAAAACATTTATTTTTCTAAGTGGATGCAGCACAATCGCGAACATTAATGGACAACTTTAAAGGCGATTTTCTCAATGTGCACCCTCAGATTCCAGATATTCAAATAGTTGTATCTCAGCCAAATATTGTCCTATCCTAACAAACCACACATCAATGGATGTGCTTATTTATTTATTTATTCAGCTTTCAGATGATGTATAAATCTCAATTTCAGAAAATGTACCCATGTGACTGGTTTTGTGATCCAGGGTCACATACATCTATTTTAAATTAAATGAAGTTGTAACAAAATGTAAGTTAAAGGGGTCATGACATGAGAAACCAAATTTGCCTTGATCTTTTGGTATATAAGAGATCTATGTACTATTAAAACTTCCTGCAAGTTTCATAGCTTAAGACGTCCTCCCCATTATAAACGAAGCATTTATTTAATCAAGCTCTAAAAACAGCTCGTTCTGGATCCATGGTTAGAAGTGATGTCACGGTGCGAAGTGACGTACCAGTCGTTTGCATATGACCGCCTCCAGCGCAGGACAACTACGCCTCATTTCGCATCGTTGTCGTGCGGCTCGCGCCCACATGTGTTCAGTCGACGACTCGACGTGCAGCGAGTGGGTCTGTTTTACAAGAAGATTGCTATGCCACGCAGATGTGCTGTTCCTGTTTGAGTGTTTGAATACGCTGCCGAACGATCCAGACATCAGGGAAAGCAGTCGGATGCAGTTTATTTGCAGCATATGCAGCGCGCCAAAGCTTTATTTGAACGGTGAGTGAGATGAGTGTGACAGGGAATGTTACTGAAAGAACGAGCAGAGAGCGAGCGAGCCCCGGCCGCGCACGCGCCTTCAAACTGTCTCTCTCTCTCTCTCCCTCCCTCCCTCCCTCGCGCATATGAATCAAAATCAATTGAGAATTGATACGATGGTAAAAGATTGGAAGACCGAAGTTTCACGTGGTGGAGCATTGTGTAGTCTACATGTGATACAAAATGATTAACATTAATAATTTATGCATAAGCAGCACTGACGTTAGCCAATCATAACAGTGGGTGTTAACACTGAAGTCTTAAAGGGGAAACGCCCCCAAAACAGACTGTTTGAATCAGAGGGGGAGAAACAGGGTGGGAAAAGGTCATAAATCACTACATTTTTTTAGTTTTTTGTAAAAAAACAACTATAGTAATACTATAATTGCACCTAAGGGAACATAATAAAACAAAACAAAAAACCATGTCATGACCCCTTTAATGTAACAACTGCACATTTAAACTTTGTACAGTGCTATTTTATGATACTGTTATGGTCCATTTGTGTGTGTGTGTGTGTGTGTTCCACAGAATAAAGTGATAAAGATCAGGAACTACATGAGAGTGAGTAAATGAACACAACATTTTCAAAATGATGAATAAATAATGTGAAAATCCTGCTATATAATTCACTTTGTATGAAGTAAATACAGCATATGTAAAAGCAAAGGAAAGAGGAGAGTGAGAGGGAATGAAAAAGAAGGAGAGAAGAGGAAGACTAGATGAGGTGGTGAGCTCCTGACAGTGCATCATCATAATGCAGAGGAGCGAGAGATAGAGGGAGAGAAAGAAAGAGAGGAAAGCACTGCACAGAAGAAGCCTCCCACGCACAGATGACTGTACAGCTCCTCATTACGGCACAGTGTGTAGGTGTTCCCCAGCACAGAAACACAGGGGGTGGAAGAGAACGAAAGAAAGGGAGAGCAAGACCTCCAGAGACACAGGGAAGAAAATGAGAGATAGGAGAGAGAAAGAATTTCACCCACCTTGGCCAGATGATGCTCAGAGGAGAAACCCAGCCCATACACTGTGTTGGCACGGCTGTCTGCCCACTGCCCAAACTTCTGAGACGTCTTTGTGAAGGTCATGTTCGGGGTGATAGTGCTGTTTATTATTGCCTGTGAGATGAAAAAGAAAACAGAAAAGAATGTGTCAGAAAAGAATGTGAAAACACGAGTGCGTGTTTTCAATCCGGCCTTGAAGCGTTTAAGATGAAGGCCCCTTGAGAGAGCAAAAAATAGGCAAAAATAGGGTCCATAACATGGGCTGATTGAAATATTGGGTTAACAGCCAGCATAAAATTGTGCGTGATCCATTAGAGTATCATCATGCTAATACAGATCTGTTGTCGGATTTGTGGCCTTGGAGTTAGTAAGTTCAAATGGCCTTTGATATTTCTAGAGTTGTTATTGTTGTTAACTATAACTAAAACTAAAATATATATATATATATATATATATATATATATATATATATATATAAAAGAAAAATGTGTTCATTGAAATAAGTTTAGCATGGCTGTGATTCGGCCACGGCTATGAGTTTGATATTTTGCGTTTATACAACAGTTTGACGGCGCAAGCGTTTAAATAAATAAGAAATAACAACAACGGAGAGTCTTTAAAAACCCTCTTTTGTGCAGAACTACTTCCTTCCACCATGGATCCAAATCTCAAGTTGAGAGTTTGACAGTTGAGTCCAAGCCTCCGTTACTAATTCTAAAACATCACTTTAGGAATGTTGAGTCGCTTCATTGAAGCTGATTGTTTTATGTAGCCTACGTGAGCGCTAACGACTGGAGCTTGCGTCTCCAAACCCGTCTACACAAATTCTCAAATATGCGCAAAGTTTATTTATAAGTAGCATATTTGAGATCTAAATAACAATATTCACACCTAATAAACTCTTAAAACTACATTCCGTGACACAACAACAGAAGTATTAGTAAAATTATGGTGGTTCTCTGTGAGAAATGCTGCAAGTGGTCAGAAAAGAATGCTCACAAACACTTGTCTTCAGTACATCTCAGGATGTTTCCTGCGTTATAAGCCTGTGAAATGTTATTGATGAAATGACGACAGTCACTGCCAGTGAATGTGTTTGTGTGGGTGTGAAACCGAGAGCAAATAAGGAGGGAGGAAGGAGCGAGAAGGAGAAGGAGAGAGAGAGAGAGAGAGAGAGAGAGAGAGAGAGAGAGAGAGAGAGAGAGAGAGAGAGAGAGAGATGCACTGTGAATGTTGTACATATTCTGTGGATCCCACAATCATAATTTGAGCATCCAGAGATTTAGAAAGTCATCAAAATCCTGCATCATCTTCACATAAATCACATTCTTAATAGGTATCAGATTTCTACAAAAAATGTCTTTACCTATAAAATTACATACATTTCATACCATGTAGTTCCAATGGCAGAATTTTTTTACTTGGTTTAAGCATAAATCTCATATGTTATCCATTTTTTGCACTATAGTTCTTCAAGATGGGGAATGTAAAACATGAAATGGATGGATGCACAAAGCATAGCAATCCACGAAGGCTGTGTGGATAAAAGGCCTCGAGCGCTCTCATACTCCCACACACTTCCAGAACAAGGCCAATTGGCCACATACAAACGTGTAATTTCAAGCGAGAAAATCGACAGTGGGCTACCACTGTCAGCTTTCTGTGTATGTGTGTGTACGTGTATGTGTGTGTTACACACATGTTATACAATCATTGGAAGGATTAATGCTGTTCCCTCTATTCTATACTTCCAGTATTCAGCATTTCCACAGATATTTAAGGTTGACCTATGAGCACAACATAGGTTATTTTTTTCTGCAAGTAAAAATCCTATTCATTTTCAATTGCATATCTGCCTTTGTGGAAACCAGAAATAAATTTTAAGTAATGAATATTTGGTGAATTGCTACACATAATCCTGAAGAGAGATCCACCTATCATGAACTTGCTGTTACCATAGTAATAGGAATCATAGGAATAGAGCTGGAAAGAGATAGTCCACATGCCCATAGTTAATTTTAGTTCTCAGTAGTCTGAAACAAGCATCCTTTCAGCCAAATACTCAAATGTTTATTAACTATAAAACTGTGGTCAAAAAAGATTTTCAAAATGGCCCAATTTCTCCATGTAACATTTAGAGATATCAATTAGGACTAGATTTAAATTATCACAATTTGGGGAGAAAAAAAAAGTCTGGGAGGTGAAATGATTCTTGAGCAGCAAAACAGCATATTAGAATGATTTCTGAAGGATCATGTGACACTGAAGACTGGAGTAATGATGCTGAAAATTCAGCCTTGCAATTAGAAGAAAAAAAAACCTTTTAAAATATATTCAAATAGAAAACTGTTATTATAAATTGAAATCAAATTTCACATAAATATTGAATATTGAATACCGTATTAATGCAGTCATGAGCATAAGAGACTCCTTTCAATAACATTAAGAATATCTTCCCAACCCCAAACTTTTGAACAGTAATATTTTTAAATGCACTCTATGCAGACACCTCACTTTACAATAAGGTTTCATTAGTTAGGTTTAGTTAATTACTTTTGTTAGCAAAAACTAAGAACGAACAATTCTACAGCATTTTTTAATCTTAGTTACTGGTAATTTCAACATTTACATGATTAAAATCAAAAGTTATATTTGTTAACATTAGTCAATGGACTATGAACTAACTTAAACTTGAACTAACAATAAACGACATAGATTGATAAATACAGTAACAAATGCATTTCTCATGGTTAGTTCATACATTAACTAACAAATGAGGCCTTATTGTAAAGTGTTGAAAAAAAGTGGTGAAACTGAGCTTTTAGCATAGCCTACATAAAGAAAAAAATAAAATCAACAACACTTTCTGTAGCAAATAGAATTTAGAAGTTTAAACAACAAACTTTCAGAACACCCCAATGAGAAGCGACCAGACACACCACCCTATAGCAGCAAGTTTTGCATGAGTAAGCAGCTCATTATTTTCTGCAGAAAATGTCAAAATATAATATTCAAATAATAAAGATATTTAGCAATTAGACTGAAGGTTTTCTAACAAATCCATGCTAGTGTTTGCTAATCTGCATCAGCGTGACTGATGTTTGCGCTGTGCCTAATGTACACATTAAGTGGGTTGAACCTAATGAAGTGATGAGCATGTGTATACGTCGAAGACCAGCTCAGAAACTTCACAGTTTGAGCTCTTGTGTACGAACTGCTCAGCTAGAACGCTAAGTACACTGGAGCTGGTATTTGTCTTTATTTTCAGATGCAGACGGATTGGCTTGACGAGAGCCCTAATCAGAGTCCACGCAGCCTGCTGTATAATCACTCACTTCAGGATTGTAATTGCATGTGAACAGCTGAAAGCTGTGCAGTGGGTGGACAGCAGCGAAGAACAGCGCTGAGGCTAACGTTGTTGTTGGAAGAAGCTGTCCGTTTCATGCCACTTTTGCAATATGTCAGGGGTTAAAAGAGAGCAGGATGTCACTCGCAATAATAGCCTAGCTGTTAGCAACGCAATTTTGTTTCCGGCACATGGCATTTGCTCTTTTCTGATCATTTAATGTCACATCCCAAGCAATAAGATACTTATAAGTGCTTTTCACACAGCGCTTAACCTCGGGTTATCGTTATTCCAAACCAACCAATCATGTGCCTCATATCCACGTGCTTTGAACAACACGTGTTGTATAAAAAGGTTATGTTTCAACATTTGAGGAAAAAAATGACAAATGGTGCTGGAAAACGCCAAGAGTTTCATTCTTACATTTATAGCCTCAAAAGTCCATTCAGTAAAAGTTGATTGACAGTCGACAATATATAATATAAGTATGCACAATGCTAGAGCTTTATATAAACAGGTCGCGTGCTGCGTTTGTCCAAATAAATAAATAAAAAAATTATATATTTTTTTTTAAATTTCAATATTAAAATAAAACATGCGAACCCAGGATTTAGGAATATAAAATGTAAAAGCAATGAGATGTAATGTGAAACGTGAAGCAAGATAACACAGGAATCCATTTACCAGGGGTTTAGAATGACCCAGGGTTAATCATTTCAAGTGTGAAAAGCCCTATAGGACTTACAAACAAAAAACTAATCTTTTAGTTAAGCTGTAGTTACACTATACGCTACATTCAAAAAGTAGACTAATGCCCGGTTTCAGACAAGGCTTAAACTAGTCCCAGACTACAATGCATGTTTGAGCTGTTTTAACTGAAAGCAACTTGCACTGACATTTCCTAAAATAAGTCAGTGCAATGTTTTTTTAAGGCACTTTATAAAAGCTACTTAAATGTTCTAATTTAACTAAGGCCTACTCATGGCTTAATCTAAGCCCTGTCTGTGAGACCAGGCCTAAATTTCATACTACATTGCAATGCAATTTTAAATGTATACCTCCCACTTCTACACACTAATTTACATAAATACATTTAGGCTGCTAAAGAGTCACACACATGCTGCCATGATGAAGCAATAATGTTGCACAGGGACCTGATTGTATTAATCAGTCAATCATGTTTTAACCTGTTCATTTATATGAAACATTCAAACAAATCCATACGCTAATAAAAATGGACCTGATGGATTTGAAATACTACACTACCACTGAAAAAAAAAAAAACATAGCATGTAGCTGGAAAAGCTTTAATATTTTGAAAATGGCTGAGCTAATGGCAGACAAATTTTCTCAAACAAGAAAAAAAAAATGTAGAGCGGAACTGAATTTAGTCAATCTGGAATTGATTGGATCGTTATTGTTTGCTATTGTTGTGATCTCATAGCCTGGCTAACGTCAGACCTCATCTCATTGAGACGTGGTCTGGGAACCACATGTTCATTTTCTCGTTTTTGAGGAGTGGTTTACGAATGCCCAGAGCCGTTTATTGGGTGCTACGAATGTCTATCAAATGTGCCTGTACGTAGCTCATAGCCAATCGTTTCAATTATACCAGATGACGCATGTAGAGCGACAGAAATTAGACGAGGAAACTAAAATTGAAATTGCGTTCTAAACTACTTAGAACAATATCTAAGGCTGCATCGAAATATAACTTTGCATCTGCTGCCATGTTGGAGATATAAACAAACTGCTTCGGTGTGTCGCATAGACGTCATCATCGTCTTGCTGCTCCCTCCTCGTTCTGTGATTGGTCCCCTCGCTGAGGCGAAAATCTGGTCCATGGAATCCAGCGAGAATAAAATCGCGCTGCGCGCAAGGCAGCATGGGGGGACCCAGGCTAGTGATCTCATGCGAGTGACAGGTTGTCCCGCCATCACGCCATGGTTGGTGACTTAAATAAATTGGCAAAAATGTAAGGAGGAAAGGGCTCAAAGAACAGTCCAAACTAAAAGGAAACTGCATTTGATCAGATACCGTCAAGTGAAGTTATATCCAAGATAATGTGAATAGCACTCAGCGAATAGAGACCTTCCTGCTCGCTCTGCTATTGCCTATTATAGGTCAACGGTAGTTCAGATAAAGACCAGGCTTAAGTGACAAGGCTCTGTCATTCAGAGTGACAGGACCACAATCAGTTGAAGAAAGGGCAGAATAAATTGCAGGGGTAGAGGGCGAAAACACAGGCATGGTCAGAACTTAAATATTATGTCAGGCTTAACATGAGCTCTTCAATCAATGTAGCATCCTGCTAATACCTTTAGCCACTGTGAGCGTGACTTAAATTCCCTGAGGGGCTCAGACTGGACTTAAGATCAGACTCTAATTACAGTTGCTGTGGTGACCCCATTCCCTGTCCCAGTCTCATAAGGTAAAGTGACATTTAAAGACATAATAATGCAACTGTGGATCCCCGTATTTTGTAATACCACCACCTAATTTCTTAACAAAAAGGCACGGCGGCGGTGCCATGGTACAGAGATCATATCAGGTACTAAATGGTAAGCATTTGTATGTACCTTGGTATTTAGACACTCCAAAGTAATTAAAACAATATCCTGGAATTACCATGATACTTTTTTTTATTTGTGTTGATAGTTACCTAAATCAAGCTAAGACTATTTGTATATTTACAGTGTTTCTGAGATGGTAAATGGCAAATAAACGTATAAAAATAATTAAAAATGTCATGTGGTATAACCAAAAAGCAATAACATATTTCCCTTACACCTTCTATATATGCGTCTAGACATCTTAATAATCATTTTCAAAAAGTTTTTAAATATATTTTTAAGGGTAAGAAGTATTTTTACTAATTAATTTGGTAACACTTTACAATAAAGTTTCATTTTTTAACATTAGTTAATGTGTTAACTAACAAGAACTAACCATAAGCAATACATTTATGGATGATTTTGTTCATCTTTGTCAACGTTAGTCAGTAAAAATACAGCCGTTCATTGTTTGTTCATGTTACTTAATGGTGCATTAACCAATGTTAACAAATAAAATTTTTGATTTTATAATAATGTATTAATAAATGTTGAAATTAACATTAACAAAGATTAAAGGCTGAAGAAGGGCAGTTCATTTTCAGTTCATGTTAACTAATGTAGTTAACTAATGAAACCTTATTGTAAAGTGTTACCATTAATTTATTTAAATAAGTAAATTAATTACTAACTACGAATTATTAATTCATAAATATCGTTATATTTTTGGGAGTACCACCACATGACATTTCACAACTCGATTGTCATAAAAGTTCAAATTTTAGGACTAACTGATGACCTTGACACACAGTCATAATGGTTTACAGGGGTCCTCTCAATTTCATTTTTTTTTTTTTACTTACCGTGCCCCAAAACTTAAGAATTATGCTCGTCATAGAAGAGGTGTATTCAGGTCATTGTATGTAACCAGACATTTAATATACAATTAATATTTTTGAATAAATTAATAGGTCTGCAAAATAAAATTGCCGTTGACCCTATGGTATGTTTAAGGTCTACATTAAACTCAACATGGATCAAACAGGATTAACTGCTGAACAAACAGTGTGTGCTTGTGTAGGTGTCAACAGTCACAGTGCAAAGTGCATTGGCTCACATGTTATTTCTGTCTCTGAAACCAAAAGCTAAGGGGAGGGCTGAGCATCCCAACTCACAAGCACATTCAGACATACTGCGGGAGCTATTTTAAAATCCTCCTCTGCTAAAGTCGAGGAACCGTCAGGATAGGGTTATGACTGCACATGAAACACTCCATACAATGTTCGAATAATGTTTTTGAAAGCAGTGTGTCCTCTCCTGCAGAAGCTATACTTTTGATTTATAGGCTATTTGGGTCCAAGGGTTTGTGATTTGACATACAAAACCACATGACTGCTTTCTACAGTGAGATTTCAGGAGGAAGGTGGAGACACATGGTCTGATGCGAAGTATCGTGGACAATTACAGCGTCTGCATTAAAATAAATGGGTGAAACTATAAAAGCCTTAAAGTAATAGCCAACGGCAAGATGGATGGACTAACTCTAGCGGATGTAGGGTCGCTACCACTGTCTATTGATGTTTCCTGAAATATTGGGCCATTACATCCACTGTGTAAGGTTGCACAGCAGTGACCAATTCAAGTGCATGCTGCTCTCCACGGGGAGAGCAAAATAATCCACTTCTATCCCAGAGAACATGTTTGATAGGACTCTCTAGCAGGTCGGTCCTCTGCACACTCAAATCTGCTGCTAATTCAACTGAATGCATCAAACACACATTATATTTTTGAGATTTGGAAAGCATTATCAGATGCTTTTCCTGAACCAAAGACAATCCTTTAATCTCCACTATACTGAGAAGAACATAATATTATAGGACCTATTTCCCTACAGTATACCAATGAACATGAATCCACATCAGTACAAAATAAATTTAAAAAATGACAAAAAGAAAAACACACCACGTTACCTTTGATCCATCCAAGCTGATGATCCTGTACACGTTCCTGGTACTGTCATAGAAGTAAGATACAGTGACCGCATGTTTGCTGGTGGGCATCCAGTTCTTCTTAGTGCTGGGGTCTATCTGGAAGACGTGTGCCCGGGTGCTGTAGATGGGCTGTTCCCTGAAAGGTAGGAAAAAAAAGTGGTGAACCTCTTTGTGCCTGAGCACCGTTGTCTCTCCGATTCCACCAGGCGCGCTGGAACGTCCCGGTAGACGGATCACCATTTCTTCAGCCTCCATCTTGCTTGCTGATCACCACTGCTTGAACCCAGGTAGAAACCTGGGTCTTGCCTAAGCAGTCAGACACATTGGTGCCCTGCTAACAGTGCAAGGCAACCATTCAACGCCCTGCTGATATGGAAATGCCAGCTGTTTGGCAGGGGCAGTGTGGGACGGACACTAAATATAGTCAGGGTCGCAGTAATCTGTGCAGTCCCACCCCTACTGACCTGATCTGTTGGAAGTTGGAGGTATCAGGGATCTTTTCCTAGACACTCCAGCTTAATTTGATAAATCACACATAGACAAAGGTAACGAAATGAATAGATAAACTAATGTGCATTACTTCTTTTAGTCTAAGAGCCAAGTTCTTCAATGCTACAGTTCAAGGTTCCGATGAGGACACAAAAGAATAAACTCTGCAAAAAGATACCGGTAGTTTACACAAAAATCTAAATCGTGTCATCATTAACATTGGTTTCAAAAGATTTTGTCCATACAATGTAAGTCAATGGGGTCGAAAACAACACTGGACGCCATTGACTTTCATTGAATGAACAAAAACAACACTTCTCAAACATTTCTTTCAAAATATCTTCTTTTATGTTTCACAGAAGAAACAAAGTCATACAAGTGCAGGTTTGGAACAACATGAGAGACAGTAAATTATTACAATTTTCATTTTTGGGTGGACTATCCCTTTAAGCAATTAATCACCTTGGAGGTCATGCACAGAGAAAAACGAAGGTCAGTTTTGTGAACGTTATCATCACTTTGGGCAACAAAAAACAGAAAAGAATGTGGACCACAAGCAGGAAGGAATAATCACTCTAGAATAATAGGCAATCATTGCTAAAGAGAACAAAAGAAACCTGGAGCCCGAGTCAGATGAGCTGTCTCACTCGGAACTTTCTCATTCTTCTTAACACAATTACAGATTTATCCTCATTCAAAGTGATACATACATGTCATCAGCAATTTATCAGCAATTAGCATTCACATTGCAAAATTTCTCAGTAGGGTTCAATTCATATAATATAATAAACTAAAAATGTACTTTCTATTTTTTTACAGGATTTATTAATATCAGTTGCAGAACATTTTTAAGGTAAACAATACATTTTCATTATTGAGAAAGTACATCAATTAAAAATAAAGTGTTCAAAATGGTCTTGCCATACCCTCATTTACTATGGAAAGTTTACAATGATGCTTTGGTTTAGTGGTAGATTTCAGATTCATTTCAAGCAGTAGCAAAGTGAAAGACACAAATACAAAAAACAACACCAGCACAAAAAAAAAGTTTTATGTTTTAACCATGGAGATAGAGGTCTGATATCTTTAGTGTACCTGCTTTTATGTTAAAAAGCCACAATGAAATGAAAGTAACGACAGATCTTTTCTTCTTCTGTTGTGACTTACATTCGCTTGTAATGGATTTTGAGATGTGGGCGTTGCAGTCAAGAGCGGAGGCAGATAAACATGAGCTTTAAACAGGCTAAATGATTGGAGAAGTCCTACATATGTCACAAGTGAGAAGTCTGTTGTTTTCACCGGAAGGTCCCGTTATAACATTTTGATTTAACATTAACATTTTCTTAAATGAAGCACATGCACAGATGGGTTGTTCACAATAAAAGAACCTAGAAAATAGGGTGAATTTTATTTCATGCTGACTTAAAGAACAGAAAAGTGGAATCTTTGAAATAATTAAATTAATTCATTGTTGATTCGTGTATATTCATGAACTATTGTTAATTTATCATTTATAATTTATACAGATAATATAAGAAATTAACATTGACCAGCATTTAAATGCTGTGGTTCATGGTGATTTCATGTTAGCTACTGCAAGTTTAAGATATCCCTTCCCTGTGTGTTTTTTTAGGGCGACCGTTATTTTTAGAACGTATCTCCTAATTATTTTCATGGTGACGCGTCATGCTTGTCATGTGACACACCGCAGCCAGTGCCAGCCAAAGCTCAAAAGCACATTTGAAATTTAGCAGTTGATCACGTGATGCACTGAACGCTCCAATCACACCGGTGCTGTACACGTCAAAGGGTTAACACAATATTAAAGTACAGAACCTCATTGTAAAGTGTTATTTGACAAAGTTACCAATTTTCAAAAGGTACTTATAGGGACAACTAACAATTGCATCAGACTCAAAATTATTGACAATCTCAGCTTTATCTCTGGATACATAGGAGGATTACATGGGAAGTTCACTAATGCCCTTCAAGTTTCAGGTAAAGAGAGATGCTTTGCTTCAAAATCCAAATCCAAACACAGAGGGAAGCACACTACAGTATAGTCTACTCATTGACGCTTCCCCAACATACTACTCTAAACGCAACTGGCCTCAAATCAATGTCAAAGGGCATATGTCTCCACTGTATGCTCAGTCATCAGCAGATGGAGCTTTTCCATAGCATTCCCATACCCTACACTCCTCTGACCCAATTCCACAGATAACACCCTTCAAATCCCAAAACAAAATCCCATTCAATCCCAATTTACTCTAATATTTCATCCATCTTATTAAAACATAGGAAGGATCAGAAGCGGGAAGTATAAATGGGGGAAAGGGGGAAATATAACAAACACAGACGGTTTGTTGCTCCAATTCCCAGTATAATTAATCACCATATTCAATTACATTAGCGTGTTTCTAATCAGCTGCTGCTGGGCGGATGTGCAGGAATGAGAGAAACTGAGAAGGAAAAGGAAGGAAAAGAGAAGGAAGAGGAGCAGGGATAGCTTAAGTGAGGCGAAGGAGAGAGGGAAATGCGGAGTGCGGAGAAGTGCTTACGCTGCACCGTGGAGGCGGAAGATCTCTGAAGAGCATCAAAGGCTTGTTGCATAATTAGCATTTAAATTCGATTCAAATGCAGTTGCATTCACCATATGGGTGCTTTACATGACATCACATGCTTCCATAGGGTCATAACCATTTAAAATGTAGTAACTTAAAATATTTATATTGTGAATGCAATCCATTCGCCGGGCTTATTGGGACATTTCCATCCGAATTTGTTTAACACACACATACTTTTCTCTGTTCTCACACAAATTTATGAAGAACTGAATTAAAGGCACCCTTAAGGAACGAATGAAACTGTAAATAGACTGGAACATATTGCTACATTATTGCAGCTGACTATTTTATTTCTGATTATGGTTCAAATGTATTTGCTTATGTGCGTGTTTGGGTTCCATTTTCTATAATACATATAATTATAATTGTGGTGTGGCAAACATATGGTGTATATTAGAAAGAAAAAAAAAATATATATATATCTAAGTAAAATAAAAATGTTTTAAATTGTAATAGCATTCTGTGTTACTAAAACAAAATGTGAAATGCATTACTTAAATAATGTACTTAATAATAGCTTTATCATTTCCAAGCAGTAATGAAAGGAAAATGTGTTGTCTTGTAAAAAAAAAAAATATATATATATATATATATTTGAGCAGTGTACAATCTGTCACACTATATGAAAGAAAATGTGAAAAAATAGGTTAAAATACAAACTAGTCCAGTATCTTGTGTTTTTCTCCTTAGTAGCCAAACAGAATAAACGTCATGATTTTCATATCTTGTTTGCTTGTTTCATCAATTCATGGTTGAATGTCAACCACCCACGCAGAAAACCGGGGAACGGCCTGAATTTAGAAAAGGAAAATGAAAACTTTTTATACCTAAATGTTTATGAAACCCAAACCCTCCGAGCAATCTGAGAAAATGTGAATGTTGCAAACCATTATTAAACTATTTTGAACAGATTGATCGTAGAATCCATTGGATTCAACAGTCAAAAGTATCTTGAAGCCAAGACTGTCCGATGTTAAATGCAAGTGATATGGTCAATTATATAAGAAATCAAAAGCAGACAGCTCTGTATTAACATCAACCATGCTGATCTCACACCACCCACCTTCAACAACCCACCTCCATACAGAGCTAGTCATTTTCAACATCTGTCTTTCTGACCAAATAATAGAGCAACAATAAAGAAGACCAAACTTCTGCCACATTTCAAACTTGAGTGATCTGAGAGGTAGTGGACATACATGGATAAGAAGCTATTTTGTTAGTTACATAACCTGGTTGCGTGGTCAAGCTTGACTTTGAAAAGGTGCAATACCATTCAAATCATCTAAGCAAAATAAGCTAATTGGATCACTTTTAATTTTGCAACAATGCACTGCTTATGAGAAAAATGTTGCATTCGTTGCATTCGCATAGCAGGCTTATCACTCCCACTACTGCCTTAACAACGGCCGTTCAGTAATGTTAGCAAACTGCATAACAACCAAACACTTTATAGCATGTAATAAATTGAATTATGTGCCACTGAATTGAGTAGGAAGTGGGAATGGTTTTCTCCAGAGTAATATAGCTACTCCCAGAACAGCCCTTGAATCTTTCAACGGTTATAATTTAATTAAGAATGAAGAAGAGGGGATGTAAAGCAATTCAAGTTTATAAAATTTTTTTTTTTTTTATTAAAATGGAAAATGCTTTGCCACCACAATATCCATCTTTACGTAATAACACATTTAAAATGAAAAGATGATCACTTCCAGACATTGATCAAAGGCTACCCAGGGAAAAATGTTGAGATTCTAAATAATATCTACATGCGGTAGGGTACCAATGGAGAAGATTTTAGGGAATAGAGACCAGAACAAACTGTAAGCAGAAGACCCTTTAAGATTGAATAGCCATGTATAGGGTCATCTTTATTTAAAATCTATATTTCAGATCAATCTCCAGCTGACCATTGGAAATTCCACCAGCATGTACAGATATATCAGATGTCATTGCCAATATTGGCTCCAAAATTGTATTGATGAGGCTGTGCCATGCAGCAGTGCTCTGCTGAAATGTAGATTACATAAGCATGACGAGATTAAAGGCCTTTGGCACTGCAGCACATCAGTATATGAAATTAGCTAATGTTCATTCTCATTCAGAGTACATGCTTGTTATCATTTGCCTAAATATAATACACGCAGCTAACCGACAGACTGTTGTCTCAGTGGTCAAAAATGGTCGACCCAGTGAATGAAGAATAAACGATCAATTAAAAGTGTGCAAAATTCACACAATAGTGTGTGTGGGTATGTAAAAAAACAAACAAATTTTTAACACATAACGCACATATTCAGCATTATAATTCAGTATACATTTGAATGCACACCATTAAGGACAATTAAGGCGTTCATGAACATGAATAACTGCCCTTACATTCTGCCTGTCCTTATAAGACCGGTGATAAAACCGTCAGACTCTGCGCTGCCGATTCCTACAGTAGCCTATACGTTTTGCTATTTACATGCAACTTACCCCATGTTGATCTTTTTTCCCTCCCGAGACGAGATGCGATTTGTGCTATTTACAAGCAACTTACCCCATGTTGATGTTTTTTTCCCTCCTGAGACGAGATGCGTTTTGTTGATCACCGAGTTTCTTCTTCAGGCTGAATGTAGAGGCTTTGGATGCGGTGCGCGCGGTCAGTCACATTATGAGCAGCGGCATTCTGCGTCTCTCATTACGCGCTCTGTATGTAGGCTGTCAGATGCACTAAACGAATCCCACGGTGAATAGCCCACCAATACTGCCCAATTTTAGCTAGTTTGCAAAACGACGGGCTCACCTCGCATCTCTGCGGTTAGAATCTGTGTTTTTGAAGAGCGCGAGGTAACGGTGGCGCTGGGGTGAATAAAGAGCCGCTGCCTCTCTCTCAGTGGGCGTGTGTGTGTGGCTCTAAAGATGAATCTGCTGTCAGTCGATGGTCATAACACATACCACACAGTATCCCACAACAACGCCCCCTGGCACGCTCTTCTCTCATTAAAAAGCACTTGCCACTTTTTCATCATAGGATTTTAGGTCAATCATCATTTACATTAATTAGCCTATTTCCTTGTCATCATTTTATTGAAAAGTAAATAAAATTGAATCCTAATTACTGGTTTTCAATAGTCTTTTAACTCTGAAAATCTCAGGATAGTTTCACCCAAAATGGAAAATTCTGTCATCAATTTACTCGCCCTCATGTTGTTCCAAACCTGTACCAGATACTGGTACCAGTTGACAGCACCCAATGACTTTGTAGGGAAAAATACTACGGAAGTCAATGGGGCCCATTAACTGTCTGGTTACCAACATTCTTTAAAATATCTTCTTTTGTGTTCAGTAGAAGAAAGAAATGTATACAGGTTTGGAACAACATGAGGGTGAGTAAATGATGAGTGTTTTCATTTTGGGGGAACTATCCCTTTAAAACTATCAAAACATCTTATGAGAAATTAGTTAACCTTTTCATTTCTAACGCCCTTTAAATGCTATTTCTTGTTTCCTCCGAGTGTAACCAGGGATTTTACACCTTTTATCTGGTGTTCTTGATTCTGGACATCTGTCGTTTTCTCTCTGTCTTCCTCACTTCTTGTCAATAACAAAACTAGCAAATGAGCGGGTGCACAGAATCATCACAGCCATAGGTAGCAGGAGGCCGTAGGCTTATCACAGTCCTGCTGATACTCTGTACAACAGCATCGTAATGTTGCTTTTAAACAACAGTTCCAAAAGCAAGAGGTAATATCTGTGTTTCAAACAAAAAAATGTGGATGTTAGCTTTGTATATTTATTCTCTGCCAATGAAAATTGTTCTGAAAGAAGAAGCAAGCATTAATCAAGAAACCCACCCAGTTTGAGAGTGATCATAGAGCAGAGTAAAATGCCTCAACTTCCAGAAAACCCTCTCTTCACTCCAGGCAAATCCACTTTCATTTCCACTTGCATAGTCTGGAACACAGTGAACAAAGAATACAGTTAAAAGTGGAATGCTGTGAACAAAGAGCACAGTGAAGCGTAAAACACTGTGAACATAGAACACAGTGAAAACCGCCAATGCTACATTAACAGCATTGGGGAAAATGGCAATGTGAATGTATTTGGCACAACGACAACAAAGATGTGAGTTTATATGCTTTTCAAACTGAGCAACTGCTGTAGTGTAGCTGTTATAAAGTAGTTAGAAAGTTTAAAACATATATAGCCTACAACAATAATAAGAAAATAAGAAAGAAAGAAAATAAAATGTCTTTAAAATGTTGATCTTTGAGATATGAGCTTGTAATTTATGCTGTAGATAGAAGTAATGTTCAAGTAATGTTTATGTTTACCACAGACCCATATTTAGGCCTACTCATAAATTGAAAAACACCCAAATCTATACGAAATTTCCAATGAAACCAATAACAATTAGCCATCAGTGTTCCCTTACAGATTAACTTCACGGCAGAATATATATATTCGGCATCAAACATAAACGATTTAATTAGATATATTTTAGTGTAGAATTAAAGACATGTTTTTTCTACCGTCCCATGTGTTGTCGCACGTGACTTTTATTTTGAAAACACAGGCTCGCGTGCGTAATAACCCGGAAACAGAGGATAGGGTGTTTTGATATTTTTATACACGCGTGTTCTTCTCTCTCTCTTACTAAACCAGCCTTCCACACTGGTGAGTTTCTTCAGTTATTATCACATAGAATAATATTATCATATACAGTTCTTATAAACATTTTAATGTTGGTCTTAAACATTTTTTCTAAGCTAGCAAATTGCTAATGTTTAGCGCTCGTCGGCTAACGTTAATCAGTTTCATGTTATTATTTATTTTTTGTTACTTATTGAATAAAATGTTATTTTTAGTGATTGTTTTGGGACACTACGAAGATCTTGATCACGAGCCACTGTAAATGCAGTGATTTTCCACTGTCATTTGCTAGGGTGTCGTTCACTTTACAATGAACATTGATTGTAACAATTAAAATTACTGTTCAAATGTTTAGAATAACAAATAGAATATAATTTGGTTTCAGACTGTTGTCAAACATCTGTTTATTTGTTGTGGTATTGTTTGTGAAAGTGCAGGCAGTAGATGTGTGCTCTGGCTGAGGAGGAGGATGTTCCCTAGAGCTTATGTCTTCTCCCATAAAAGTGGGGTATCTGAACATTTATTCCAGCACATTATACCTCACACTGTGTCTCAGCAACAGAGAACCGAAGGCCATCTGAATGTAACAAAGTTAGTGAATATTCATCAGTGAAATGACACTAAATTCTTTATATATTCTGTGAATTCATTTGACTAAATCAGTGTCTATCACCTTAGCGTCAGTGGTCCACCAATGAATGTTCCTCGTTTGATTCCAACTTATCAATGGACACCAGTGGAACTGCCGGATGACCATTGCAGTCCAAATAGAGTAACAGGAAGCAACAGAAAGTGAGCAGCACTCTGGCATTTCGAACACGTGACCACAAACCACTGGACATTCTTGTTGCTAATCTGTATTTCTATCAATGGGACGTTTTAAATTCTCTGCCTTAAGCAGCATGTCTTTTACTGTGCCAGGAGAAGGAGACCCGATCACAGTCAGAATGACCTGAAGAAACAGCGATTCAGTTCTCCGGGTCCTTGCAACCAGCCTGCCAGAAATGCCAACTTTGCCTCCCAACCGGTGGCTGGACCAGTGACGGGCAGAGACGCGTCTAATTCCTATATCAGTGTCCCCGCATACTCCTCTCCCACCTCTAAACCAGGAGGCTGTGTACCGTCTTTGAGAGAGGGATCACATCAGAGCACCTTAAACCCATCGTCAGTCAATGATAAGGTGATTATGCTGACTTACACACTTAAAACTAAAGGTCTTTATTGACATTAATGGTTCCATGAAGAACCTTTAACATCCATGAAACCATTGCACAAAAGGTTCTTTATAGTGAAAATAGTTCTTTAGAATATTAAAATGTTATCTACATTAGGGGTGTAACGGTTCACAAAATTCACGGTTCGGTTCGATACAATACACTTGTGTCACGGTTCGGTTCGGTACGGTACAGTACGGTACGTTTTCGATACAGCAAAAAGAAAGAAATGCCAGAGAAATTTTCTTGATTTTTAAAAAAAATTATTATATTAAAACTAACATCATAAAGTTTTTTTTTTTTTTTTACTTTGAGCAATGATGGCGCTATACTTGACTTTTCTTAGGAGCATATAAAACAAAACAGCTCCTTGGACAAAATGAAATGTAATATTGTAGTAGTTATAAACAAAGGTTTATTTTAGTTGTATTTTAGTTTAATTGTATTCATAATGTCAAAATAAAACCGTAATGTTACTTGAAAGCATTATAGCCTACTATTCCTGCCAAACCTCCATGGTTACAGTTAGTGTTACTACAGTAAATCCATGGTGATGTTGCTGATCTGTGGACACTGGATAGTTCATTCATGGCACAATGTTTCTTCCTGGTTTCCACGTCAGCGCTGTTTGATGCGTTAATAACGGAGAAATGTGAATGTTTCTCACTAGATCTCGCAGCGATGTTATTACTTCAGTGGTGAATTCAAATGCTTTCTTTACTGGATCTCTTAGCGCTGTGTAGTAACAGTGTCGCTTGATCGAGATCGGCTCGCGCTGCATTGGTCCAAACTGATAAACGGTCCGTCGACCACACAATAACGAGTAGCTCAGTTTCGTTCCGCTTACATTATATTTGCCATTTGATGTTGGGCAATGTTGTGGTCGCGCCAGCATCTCGTGCGCGCTTGACACACGCAACGCGCCTACATTTGAAATAGCGAAATTTTGGTCGGCAGGAAAAATGGTCCAACGAACCGTTCGGTTTGAAAATGTGTACCGAAAGCCTAGTACCGAACGGTTCAATACGAATATGTGTATCGTTACACCCCTAATCTACACTAATAAAATAAGAACTGAAAGGTTCTTTTGGAAACCCAGAATGGTTCTTCAATTCAATGGCATCACTGTGAAAACCCTACACTATTTTACACTATTGTATTTATTGTTCTTTGCCCACAGCTAAGTCAGCAGATTCTCGACCTGTTTCATGCTTGTGAGCAACAGAGTGATGATCTGGAGAAGAAGGAAAATTGTCGAGCAGTGTTGCAGAGGGACATCCGGACAATCTTCCCAGGTACATTACACTCATTTTTGCAGAAAATATGATTGGGATCTTCTCTAGCCATAGCATTATGTGCGTCCTTCATGAAATTGTTCTCCATTTCAGTCTTTTCTCTACTTTTGATATAGGTGCACGAGTCTTCTTGGGCGGGTCATCTCTAAATGGCTTTGGTAGTCGCACCAGTGATGCTGATCTTTGTCTTGTCTTTGAAGAAGCTATGGTTAGTGTATTCTAGAGGACGATTGCTTTGTGTTTGTATTCTGTCCAAATGATTTCTATACTAATTGTTCAGGCTTTGCTGTCTTCAGAACTGTTAACTCTCTACATACTCCTCCGTAGGGAAACCACAGAACAGATGCGGTATATGTTCTTAGTCTTGTGAGGAAATTGTTTTACCAGCTGTGTAAGTGTTTTGGCATGAATTTGTCTACAGTAGTTTCCACGTTCTATTCACAATGGCTTTGTTACGTTCACTAATATGGCATGATTGCTGTTTCACAGCTTACATTGAGAGGCCTCAGCTCATCAGAGCCAAAGTGCCCATTTTAAAGTTCAGGGACAGAGTCAGGTAAGTCCTTTAAACTTATACATTACCGTTTAAAAAATATTTTTTAAAGAAATGTATACTTTCATTTAGCAAGTATGTATTAAATGGATAAAAAGTGACAGTAAAAACTTTTATATTTACAAAAGATTTCTATTTCAAATAAATGCTGTTCTTTTAAACTTTGTATTCATCAAAGAATACTGAAACCTAAGCATATTAAGCACATATATAAAACATTGATAATAAGAAGAAATGTTTCTTGAGCACCCATTCAGCATATTAGAATGATTTCTGATGGATCATGTATGGAAGCTTGTTTCCGCCACAGAAAAAAACATTTTAAAAAGATAATTGTGAGTTTTTATCTCAGAATTGCGAGTTTACATCTCACAATTCTGACTTTATTTCTCAGAATTGCGTGTCAAGTCAGAATTGTGAGATTGTGAGACAATTGCGAGAAATAAACTTGCAATTCAGAATTTTTTCCCCCGCAATTGCGAATTTATATCTTGCCATTCTGACTTTATAACACGCAATTGCGATTTTATATCATGCGATTCTGAGATAAAGTCAGAATTGTGAGATAAAAGGTCACAATTACTTTAAAAAAAAATTATTCTGTGGTGAGAACCAGCTTCCATAATCATGTGATACTGAATAAAAAAAAAAGATATAATTACATTGAAAACGTTATTTTAAATTGTAATAATAGTTAACCGTTTTACTGTTCTATTGTATTTTTGATCAAATAAATGCAGCCTTGTTGAGCATAAGAGGAACATGTAAAAAGTCTTACTTAACCCAAACTTTTGAACAGTAGTGTACTACATACATAGAATGACAAAGCCAAATATAGCAGACAAACAGGTTTGGTTGTTTGCTGGGAAGTCATTAAAGACAATGTTATCTGAAAACAAAAGCTCAATACAAAAGCTAACCACAGTTTTTCTGGAATTCTTTTGCATACCAGTGGTGTGGAGTTTGACTTGAACTTCAACAACACTGTTGGTATCAGGAACACCTTCTTACTGCGGACATATGCGTATGGTAAGTTCAGATTTGTATGCCTAATTGAGATCTTTGTGAAAATATTTAATTGTTTCTGGTTTTGTATTTATTTCAGTCGAGAAACGTGTTCGTCCTATCATCCTCGTAATAAAGAAATGGGCCAATCACCACTGCATCAACGATGCCAGCCGAGGAACGCTGAGCAGCTACACACTGGTTCTTATGATCCTGCACTACCTTCAGAGTAAGTCTTTTTCGGGGGGCCCCGATTGTTAAGATCTAATGCCCTAAACTATTATAATGAGTACCAAATCTGCAAGCTTAGAAGCTTTCTTATTTTCTGCTTTTCTGCTATTGTTCTGTTCTAAATGTTTCAACCTCATATAGCCCTTCCCGAACCTGTCATTCCATGCCTCCAAAGGGATTATCCAGTGAGCAAATTGTCTAATAAATTAATGAATTAATTAATTATGCATACTTTTTTTTCCCTGCTTTTTAAATTCTTGCTGAAACCACTTCTTGCAGGAGTGCTTCAACCCCAAGATGGACATTCATCTTGTGCCGAGTGGACCTAGCAATATTCCGGCCTTTGTGTCTAAAAACCAGTCATCACTGGGAGACTTGCTCTTGGGTTTTCTGAAGTACTATGCCACTGTCTTCAAGTAAGTAACATTATTGATTTCATAGCTCAAGTCAAACCTATATTTAGGGCTAAACAAGAAAACATTCTAAAAAAGATCCTACACTAGCTATTAAATGCATGTGAAAACTAGTTTTAGTTCACGCATTTTGTATCCCACCTGATTTACTGTTACTGTTGTCTTTGAATTTTTAGTGCAATCGCATAATAATTGTCAATCAAATGCGTAATATTTATTTTCTAGTTTACATAGCAGGTTAGATTCACCTGTTATAGACGGGGGCCAATGCTGCTAACAAAAGCTAACCTAAATCTAAGCCACCTGCAAGGCTCCTGTTTCATGTCACTTTGCTAGATTGACAACAGCAGGTGAACCTCTGGCTTTCCCTGGTCCAGATGGTCTGCTTGAATGTTCATAACACTTGATTTGTGCATGTGCTTCTTTGAATAAACAAGTCTGAATGCATTGACATTGACAAGCATGTCTTTATGGTTCATTGTTATTTTTCCACAGATGGGACAAGTATGTGATCTCTGTGCGTGAGGCAAAAACTTTCCCCAAGAACAGCTGCCGAGAATGGAGAGAGAAGTTCGTCTGTGTAGAAGGTACACATTCACATCCTTGTACATCATGCACTGAAAGAATATGGAAGTATAACAGTGGTTTATTGTTATTAACGTTTATTTATCCCTTAGAACATGAATATTTCTACTTTGTTTCAGAGCCATTTGATCGTACAAACACAGCCAGAGCCGTTCATGAGAAAGTTAAGTTTGATGCCATTAAAGCAGGATTTACAGAGGTAAGCCTCCTTATGTCAGTATTATAATATAAATATGTTAAATATTAAAATATAATAAATTTTTAATACATATAATAAACTACATTTGGTAAACTCTGTAAATTCGCAAATATAAGCATGTCAGTGTTATACGGTATAATATTTAATGTATTATGCCATATGTAGTTCTATAAAGGTTTCTCAAAGAGTGAAATCTGAAAACAAAAGTATTCTTGCAGTATATGCTTTTAGGCTAGCTACATAATGCAAGTTCTGTTTTTAGAAAGCAAAAGAAGTCTTGAGGAATGGGAAAATAATTAACTGGAATGTGTATTTTTTCCCGATCTTATTTGTGAACAAGGAGTTAATGTTTGGTAATGTAAGTTCTTTTGTTTATCATCTACAGTCCTACCAGGTTCTGCAGCTGAGAAAAGATCTCAACTGCATCCTGCCCCTCAAAAACACAAGACCAAAAAGATAGCAAGACTTTAGGCTGCCCCCAGATAAGTAAGGATGAACATACAGAATGGATTAAACCTGGAGTCCCCAAATACCATCTTGACATTGTGAGAAGAAATGCTTTACTCTTTTACAAGGGCTTTTGGATATACTGGACCTTTTGGAATGCGATGAACCAAATCCAATAAGCTGACGGGGATATAATCAGGTCGACCCTGTGCATCAGTGTCTATGTTTGAGATGTACATGTCATGTAACGTCAGAGACTGAGCAATATCTTTTTCCCATATGGAATACAGTTTATATTCATTAAATAAATTTACTGTTGCAAAACATTTATTTTGTGAGCAATTTTTGGTTTATTAGCCAATATAATCATTTTTCAGCTCACTGAAATAAATTAAAGCAGAAAAATGTTCAACTTTTCTGTCTTTCTGATCTGTTTTCCTCAAAAAACCTAAATTGTTTAAAAAAAAAATTGTTTCTGGCAAATGACTACTTTTTACCTGAACATTTACAGTGATGGGTTTTCTGTTTATGTTCTGTCATGTTTGTATAGTTGTATATGTAGTCTTTTAAACGTGTATTTAAATAATTAAAATGTCACTATGGAATTGTATTTTGCCTTTTGTCTCTAATTTAGTGTTCTTCTATTTGTCTTTTTTGCTGTTTTATATTCAAATAGAGAACTGAGAAAGCAATTTTATGTAGAACTGGTAAAACCTCAACATTTCCTATTTTAAGGTAAATTCAGATAATTGTATTGTACTTTTGAACTTGATAGGTTTCTGCAGTTTAGTAGCAGTAACTCTTTCAACGGCAAGTAAATGTGATTTATGTTTTGAATGTAGTACAGCATCCATTAATGGGTTGCTATTCTCGATTCATAGCATGATATGAGTTTAAGAACGTTGATATGGCTGCTTGGGGGGTTAGAGAGTAAAATTAGCACATCCAAAGGAAACTGACACTACGGTGGCCTGAGTCCTCCACTCCTGTCCTGTCCCCCATGGACATGGCGGTGTTCTCTGCGTGTCATATTACAGGGGACACCGCCACTGTAGTTTCATGCCAGCTTTACTGTTCTGGACATGGTCAACTATGTGTTACTGCTTAGAAGTTGACAAAGGAAATGAAATATATTGGACGATATCCTTAACTCAAAGAACGAGGACAACGGTGACTGTTTTCCAAGTGCGCAGCCTTGAGCACAGGAATATTTGTAATCTATTTACAGCAGCCGCTGAGTAAGGCGAACTGCACCCAACGAGACATGATCCCAACACGAAGCTGTACTAGCCAAGACCGTTTATTATTTTAAAATAACACCAATATATTTCGATTATCAAAATGGATCGTGCTGTGAAAGGGGAATGTGAGGGGGCAGAGCCAGAGGGTGAATTGCAGGACGTGGGGCCAGGAATAATCGATATCGACGACGAAGATGAGATTGAGGAACTTCATAAAAGGTAGTTTGCCACGGGCGGTTTATAGTTCTAAAATTTGGGATTTATTATGTTTTCTCATAGGTCTTTTTAAATATGTTCTTGAATTCCCTCATTCACCACCTTATTTGGGTGATTAACACCCTAAAGTTTAGAACAAAAATGTACACAAAAATACTCTTTTTGCATATGCATTGGCCTATATATGTTTATTTAATATTGTAAATATAGAATATTCACAAACACCATTTAAATACCCACTAAAAAGTTTACAAACTTTATTTATTTTTATTCAAGAAAACCTATAGCCTATTCAGTTGTTGATCAATTTAATCCACTTCCAAGTCTGTAATAAGCAGATATTCTAGCTCATGCATAACAAACATCATTAACTGATGCTTTTAAGGGATAGTTCACCTAAACATTTTTGCCTAATTCTGTCATTTACTCACACTCAAGTTGAGTCATGAATTGCTGTCTTCTGCTGAACACAAAAGAAAATATTTTGAACAATATGGGTAACCAGACAGTTGATGGGCCCCATTGACTTCCATAGTATGGGGAAAAAAACACTATGGAAGTCAATGAGGCCTAAACTGTTTCATGATTTCACATCTACATATAATTATTATGGTTAAGGTTATGCGTACTTGGCATGCTGTCCGGGTGGAGGGCTCAGAGCTCGGAATTTCTGCCCGAACCCAGAGTACTCCCCCCGTTGGTAAGAGTAGATGGAACTAGAAGGGAGGAGATGGAACTAAAGTGAGGTGATGGGGTGGAGGAGGGATGCTGATAAACTGTCAAGGAACAACGGTGGGTTCTGTTGTTATTTATCCTATCCTGAGTTGATTACAGATTGAACTCCACTTGTGCTAATTGGGTTAATTATCTGCACCTGCTCCTCCCGTACCTTGTTAATAAAACATCATTTAGTTACAGACATTATTCTAAATATCTTCTTTTGTGTTCAGCAGAAGATAGAAATTCATACAGGTTTAGAACAACTTGTGGGTGAGTAAACTATGACAGAATTTTCATAATTTGGGTGAATTATCCCTTTAACTTCCAAACATCATTAGTTAAGCTCTAAACATACAAAGTTACAATATCTGTCAGACTGCAGTATTCTATACTACATTGCTTTGTTGAACCATACCTGTTTGTAAACTCTTTTTGGTTAGTTTAAAGGAAGTTATGCAGGATCCATCAGTGAAGCCTAAACTCCAGTGTCTGATGGTTGACCCATCCTTCTCTATGGTGACGGTTCAGAGCGAGGACAGTGGGATAGTATGGGAGACGGCTTCCAGTAGATGCTCAACTCCATGGGCTTCAGAAGGAAGCTCTCCATCTGAACAATACAGCATGGAAGGTTCTGGAACACAGGGGAATATTGTGATCATAATGGATGAAGACCGAATAAAGAGGAAAAAAACAAGCAGCAGAGGCAAGCTGGGTGACAGGTTTAAAAAGCCAAGCTCCAGACTGCCAAAAAGTCGGATAGGTGAGGAAAGACCTGCAATGATTGAGGTGTCAGTGCCGAATATCAGGTCTGAAAGCAATGAGGATGGTATGTCTGCTGGAAGCAAAGATCAAGATCTTTTTAGTCTGATATCAGATGGTTTTGAAATACTCAATATCGTTGTACCGTCAAAGCTTGCTACAGTAGATGAGGAAGATAGCACTGAACTGGTGGAGAATTTAGCTTACTTGAATGATACCCCAAAGATAAAATCCAAACATAGGCATGAACCTGTAGCTACAAACAGTTGTCCTGTGAAGATAGACATTGAGGAAATAAAGCAAAATGAAAGCTTGAAGGATTCTCCCCAGATATTTGCTGACAAACAGCCCAAAAAGGATGAAACTCATATGGACTACCTTGAAAAATTCACACTGTTAGATGAGCAGGCACCTAGTGATGGCACTACACTGATGGAAAACCTTGAAACAGAAGTGACTGTTCAGCCAGAGGAACCTCAAGAGAACCTTAAGGAACCAAAAGTAGATGAAGCTGTTGATGATGATTCCTTTGTATTCATCAGTGATGTTGAAATTGCAGGTGAGCATCTTGACGAAGTGTTTTATGGAAATAAGTTGAATGCAGAGCCTCCCCAAGAGCGTGAGGGCAGAGTTGGAAGTACAGCAAAAGAGAGCTCTAAATCTCTTAAAGAGAGTGGATCAGTCTTATTTGGTAGTCAGGAATGTATCCTCACACCTGTATACCTCCCTACCGGACCACCAAAGATCATAGATCTTGTCCTTCTTGAGGAACCACGAGCAATGTCCTTCCATTACTCAGATCTTTATGAGGACACCGTAGGAGACAGGAAGAAAGAAGACGACTTCTCAGATACGGAGAGTGTTGTTTCAGAACGGTCTTTCAAAAGGAGATACTCTGATTCTGATGATGCAGATGGATATCTGGAGAAATTCATATTGAAGGATGAAACACCAGTGGTTGCTAATGTACCTGAGGCCAAAGAGAAGGAAGATGTGGGGAAATTAGCATTGTCACAAAGTAAATTTGAACTTACTGGATGTTTAGATGGAGCACAAGAAGAAAATGGTAAAGTAACTGTCGATCAACTATGTGTGCAAGATAAAATTCAAGGTGAAGCACAGTTTGAGTCCACAGGGTGTTGTTCAGGGGGACACTGTGCTCCAGAAATCCAACCAGAGGTGGAAATGATCATTATAGGAACAGTCACATCAGACGACCTGGTTGCGAAGCATAGTAGGGAAAATGAAAAGCAATGCGATGTCACTGTCATTATCAAGGACAGTATCACAACTAAAGGTGACCTCAATGACACACAACCTCAAATGGATCAAGTCCTTGAGCCAGAATGCAAAACCACCAGTGAAGTAGATCGCAGTGGAGTGGAACAAATAAGTCTGAGTGCTCATAATCAAGTCCCTGGGGGGTTAGCGCATGAAGATGGTATTAAAACTAAAGATGAATTTAAAATTCTGTCTGTAACAAAGATCTCTGAGAAGAATCAGTCTGATGTACCACATGCTGTTGAAAACATTGGTGTTTCTGAGGGCAGTGTGGATAGACGTCATGAAGTAGCTGATGCAATTGCTGACATTCAGGAAACAAGTACTATTACTAACAATGACGAAGGAGAGAGTAATAAAACCCAGACACAAGGCAAAATTTTTGAGCAAAATCTTACGTCAGGGGTTGATAAAGGGATTACTGAAATATTAAAAAGAGAAGAACCAGAAATAATTGCTCAGAGGGTTGTCATTCTCAAAGAACCTCTGTTAGATAAAACAGATTCTCCAAAAACTGAAGAACCTTCAAAAGTAGAGAAAGAAGTCAAGCCTTTAGACGAGATGGAAACAATTAAAACAGATGCTACTGAAGTTAAAATTCCTGCAAAATCTTTAGAAAATGACTCTCAAGTCCATGAAAATGGAGAAATACTTGCTGTGGTTGAGAATAAAGTGAGTGAAGGATTAATTCCCAAGAAGGAAAAACAAGAGCAAGTAATTGACAAAATTGGTGCAGAACAAGAGCTTGAGGCTCATATCGGTACAACAGATGTGTTAACAGAAATTCAGGAAACAAGTACTATTACTAAAAATGACAAAGGAGAGAATAATAAAACCAAGACACAAGGCAAAATTTTAGAGCAAAATCTTACCTCAGGGGTCGATAAAGGGATTACTGAAATATTAAAAAGAAAAGAACCAGAAATAATTGCTCAGAGGGTTGTCATTCTCAAAGAACCTCTGTTAGATAAAACCAAACCTCCAAAAACTGAAGAACCTTCAAAAGTAGAGAAAGAAGTCAAGCCTTTAGAAGAGACTGATACAATTACAACAGATGCTACTGAAGTTAAAATTTCTGCAAAATCTTTAGAAAATGACTCTCAAGTCCTTGAAAATGGAGAAATACTTGCTGTGGTTGAGAATAAAGTGAGTGAAGGATTAATTCCCAAAAAACAAGAGCAAGTAATTGACAAAATTGGTGCAGCGCAGAAGGTTGAGGCTCATATCGGTACAACAGATGTGTTAACAGAAATTGAAATAAAGCCAGAGTCTAAATTTACTTCTGTTCAGAGCTCATTAGAGCAGTCACTTCCAAGTGAAACAGATACAGCAAACATTGAGCTTCAGACTAAACCTGAGATTACAAGTGAGGAGAAAATGTATCCAGAATTACACAATGAATTCATTGCATCAAACAAGAAAGCCAAAGAGGGCACAGGTACAGATAGGCCAACAAACGAGGCACCATACCGTCTTGACATACCAAATATTGAACCTGTGGTTACAGAAAAACATGAAAAAGTTGAGGAAATCAAGATGGATGTTACAGAGGAAGCAAATGAGAAGGTTGACACCACAAATGAGCCTGTTCAGGACGAGATACCTTCTGAGAAAAGAGTGACAACAGAGATGAATCAAATGATTAATTCAAGGCAAGAATATAGCATATTGTTAGCTAATGAAATGGAGGCATTTGGTCAAGAAAGCACGGAAGAGATTAAAGTAACAGACAACTTAGAGAACTTATCAAAAGTAAGACTTTCAGATGTTGTACCAACAAAGGAGAAACAGGTAGAAGAATATAGTGAAATAAATGACGTGACCATATTAACCAGAGAAATCCCAGTGAAAGATTCCATTAGTTGGACAGATATTGAGAATAAGATGTTACCTCCAACATCAACAAAAACACTAGAGGAAGGAAAGAAAACACAGATTGATGCACAGATTGAAGATATAACAGACCTACCAGAGCCCATTTCACCTCCTCCAGTTGATGAAGATGACCCCTCAGCAATGAGAGTCTCGCCTTTAGAGCCAGAGGATAGTGACAAAATGTATGAAGATATACATAGAGGTGGAAGCCTAAGTAGAGATAAAGGTGTCTTCTCACAATTGCGAAGTTTTACACCTCAAGAGGACCTGTCGACCTTGAGCTGCGACCCAGATGTGCAGCAGGAAATTGCAGAGGAACTTGGTTATGAGATGGTCACCGAACAAGAGGCAAGACAGTCTGAACAAGCTCTAGCTGAGGATGTGAACTGTGAACAAGCTCGATTGTCAGATCAAACTCTGGAAAAAGGCTTTGAATTTGTTGAGGATTTGAATAGTGCACAAATGGCGGAATATGAACATCAAGAGGAACTTGAAATTCAACCAATGGATGCGTTCTGCCTTGTTTGCCGTTGTCCAGTACTGCTGAGTGAGGCTGAGCATCAAAACCATGAGATGGCCTCTTTGGATGAGGCCTATGACAGTGTTAAGGTAAGTTAAGCTCCCTGAGCTTTGAAAGAGTGCTAAGACATGATTTCCTGACATCAGCTTGACATCTGATCTTTCACTGCTGGCCTGTTTGGAGAGCTTGTCACTGATTATTCATGCTTACACTTTACAGAATGACTCATCCAGTGTCTAATATAACCAAATTATAAAAACACATAATCAGTTGTAAAACCATTTAATTTAAAACAGTATTTGTTGACTTCACAAGATCAGGTTGACAATGAGAGATCAGGTTGAGACAATGAGAGATTGTTTACTTTATTGGGCTTTGACCGCATTCATAATAGCAGATGAGTCAGAACCGACTGACTCATAGCAAGAGCTGAAAGTAGACAGCTGTTTCAATGATTCATCTGTAGTTTATTCCAGGACTGCACCAATGTGATTTGATATTTGCAATCAGGAAAAATCCAGAGGAGAAATTAAAATAATATTTGCAAGTAGGAAAGAAATAGGAGTTTGTGCTCAACCATTCAATATAAATGTTAATTATGTTGTGTAATTTGCATTGTGAACTGCACCTCAAAATATTTCATGTTGTCTGTCTAATGTAACTTTCCATGTAATTTTTTTCTTCAGAATCAGCTGAGTGAACTGATATCAGTTTTACAAGGAAGATCAGAGAATATTGAAGACTTTGTATCTGAGCTTGAACTGGCATACAACACAGTGGAGGTATTTGCATTATTAGGCATTCATTTACACTTACGGAACATATCCTGTACTGAATGTTGTTTTAGCTCGGTAGACTATAAATACAATCCCATAGATTTATTTGGGTCAATGACATGAACATTGGTACAACCAATGTTAAACTAGAAAAATGCTTTTTATCATAAACTTTATTGAATTTAAAATTTACAAACTGTTTATGAACTTGCTAGCATAGGCAAAAGCTAATACAGGCATCCAAGTAGAAGAACCTGTCAGGTGGCGCAACTGCAATGAATGTTTCTATATGAAATAAAATACATTATTTAAACCAAATAAATAATAAATTTACCCTAAGTTTGTCTATTATTCTATTTTTGTTCTAAAATGTTAGGTTTAAGTTAAAGATGTGTTACACTTTCAGGTATATTCATTATAATATTTTTTCTAATAATTTTAGATGCTACTATTGTCAAGAAAAATTGGTCACACTTTATATTAGGTGTCCTTAACTACTATGTACTCGCATCAAAAAATCATTCTTCGTGTAAAAATCGTGTACTTGTTCATGTTGTTTTGCAAAACACTTACAATTCTCAACTGACTTAAGCTGATGATTCTTTTTGTATCAATATAAAACGTAACTTTGTTGTTATTCAGTCACAATCGATTACAGTGCATCTAACCAATATAATTGCACTGTAGCCTATTCCAGTTCCCATGTTCCAAATGTGATGACATGATTTATTCTGTTCAATTTACTACTTTTACTTCAATAGAGACTGATGACTAAAACACTTGTATATGTATTTTATTTTTTATATGTCATTATTAATGTTGTCAGGTGACATAACTTATATTAATCCGGTGGTACAACCCTGTAAATTCTTGATATAAACCAACTAATAATAGGTCAAAGTGAACAATTGGGTAAAAACTAGATTGTGAATAGTATTTAATGCATTTACCGGTATACTTATGATTATTTTTCTGTCTTTAAAAGTAAAATTGGATGTTAAAGATACTAAATTCCTGGCCACTAGAATTAAATAATTATTAATTCATCTGAATAAAAACAACCACAAAATAGTAATGAGTTAATCACTGTAGACACTCTAAGGGTTACTTATGATTTCACAGGAATATATATATATATATATTTTTTTTTTTACCAAAAGAAAATCCAAAAATGAATTTTAACACATTGAAATGTTATTTAACAAATGAAACGCATTGTTCCTGACTCAAGAATATGCATTACATCAATTTAGCATGAATAAGCATTACATCAAAATACCAAAAGTCACATCTAGAGTCCAAAAGATCATAAACATCAGGTCAAAATCGTTGTGACTGCCCTAGAAAATGAGTAGCAACCACCTGGCAAACCACCTGTCCTGGCAACCACCCACAAAATCTTAGCATCATGAAGGTGAATTTTGCTCCTCCCAAAAATCTGGAGTGAGAGTTTTGTAGTGCTTATGTTAGTGCACTGTAAGCTTGGGGATGCTATTAAATTGAGAAAGGTTATTCAGAACTAATGTGTAGCTTTATTGTGCTGTTCCCGCAGGAGAACTTTAATGATTGTGAGAAGATCATAAAGGAGCACAATGAGGAGGTGGTGAAGCTGGTGATGGATCAGTATAATGAGATGTCCCAGGCTATGGAGGAGGAGAAAAAGGCCAAACTGGAGCAGCTGTACGACCAGATTGTGTCGTTCCAGGAGAATATCGACAAGGCCAAGGAGACTATGGAGATGACGGCTACGGAGGAGGAAGAGACGGACCCACTCAAGTTTCTTTCTGTGAGGCTTTCCTCATTTGTGTGTTAGTTACTCGCTTAAAGTAGGTCATGTATTAAGATTAGTATTAATGTATTGATTTTGTCCAAGGCCGTAGTTGCTTTGGAAGCATTTTTAAAGTGCTTTGCTAAAATTTGTTAATCTAGAATGGATATTTTAGTCTAATCAAGCTATTTTTCACCCCTTTTCAGTCATCAAAAGATATCAACAAGAGGTAACTGAATTTGTTGCATCCTGTGGCTTCCCTAACAACGGATGTTAATTACAATACTTTAAAAATGATCTGCATATTAAATTAATCCGAATAGAAGCTTGATGAAGCTAGTGTTAGTTGCCTTGTTGAGTTCGGTGTGTTCAAAACAATGTAAAAATCAAGTGTTTGTAGCCTTTAAATGAATATAAATCAAATTATTTACCGCATGGGTTTTTACACTTAAAAAAGATTGTGATAAGATGGATTTTCTTCCAGTCTCCTTCCAGTGACCCTTCCATTTATTTTTTAATTAGGTTGAATACAGCTTTGGAATCCACCATGTCACTTGAACTTGGTCCACGAGGGCTGCTGGTTTTTGAGGACTATGCCAAGGGCAAACCAGGCAATGAGAGGAAAAACAGACAAGCCATTCCAGGTGCGCCTCAGCTAAGATTTCCATTGCAGATAAACACACCTCACGGTTTGTTGACTTGAATTATCACTCATTTTGTAGTGCCTCAAAAACCACATCTCCAGCCTCAAGAGGCCAATTGTGCAACCAGCACTTCCGTCACTGTGTATTGGAGAGTCAATGAGGATGACATTATTGACTGCTTCCAAGTCTACTGCATGGAAGAGCCACAAGGAGGTAAGGGGGAGAGCAGGGTTTTAACATCCATACTGAAAACAGATAATACACTACAGTAAGTTTGGGGTTGGTAAGTCGTGATGTGATGGCAAAGTTGAAAACAGTATTATCTTAAATAAAAATGAATTAGTAACCGAAATATTTTTACTGTCACTTATAATCAATTTAATGCATTCATGCTGAATGAAAGTATTCATTTCTTTAAAAAATCTTACTGACCCCAAACTTTTGATTTGAATGTTATATATAGTCAGTGCTGGGTAGTAACTGATTATATGTAATCTGGATTAAAATACAAGTAATTAGACCACAGTTACTTTTTGTTGATTACATTTGCGAATCATAATTAAATTATTCTTCCTAATTCTCCTAATTTTATCATTAAAATGTTTAATTCTGAAAAGAAATCTTATTGCTTGTAAACTGTATGTTTGGAAAGTCTTCTAGTTTTGTGGAATTGCACACACAAGAATGGCCTCTAGTTAGGCCATACCTGTCAAGTATCCCGTTTTGGCCGGAAAGTCACGTATTTTACCCTTCTTTCCCGCCGTCCTCCCGTATTAGTATTTTCCCGTAAATCTCCCGTATTTTAACCTGCGTTATAAAAAAATAATAATACCCCGGGCGGAGTAAAAAAAAACATTTCCAATCTGAGCTCTGTTACTAGCCTCGCGATAACTGCCACCTGCAGTAGCCTACTACAGACTGTAGGTGGCAGTTGTCGCGAGGTTAGCGTATGAGGTCAGATGATGAGAGACAACGAGACAACAGACGGATGATGGACGCTACGATAGATACGATAGGAAGGCACTCCTGCCAAAAAACAAAACCCTCATGTAAATACCGCGATCAATGGCAGCGAATTTACTTTTCTGAAGAGGAGCAGGGTGGGGGACAGTCACGCGTTTTGTAAGTTTTGTAACTGCGACTTTAGCATCTCACTGACACGGGGGAAGGAATGATGTATGTCAGCACGAGAAATCCCCCAACCACAAGCGCGGGCTAGAGGCACAAAAACATCAGAAAGGGTGTTTAGCATGGTACGAAAGATTGTTACAGAGAATAGGATGACGTTGGACAACAGAACTGTTTGCGCTCTACTCTAATGTAAAATTAACCACTCTGGCCCAGCCCACACATACATACCTTCCAAAACAGTCTTAAATAATGCAAAGTCTGCAATCAATTTGTACAATAAAAGAGTAAAGAAAAGTTATGTGAAATGAAAAGAAAAACTGCATATATATATAACTTAGGCCTACCCTTTTGTGTTTTCATTTAGGCTATAACACGGTCTTAAAATGTAAGGGATATGAGAACTTTTTCATTTATCTGTGAACTATTCCTTTGCTTTGGCTGAAAAGTTTACATCAATTTAATTAAGATCATTCATTTTTATTTTTTGATTGTGTGACCCTTTACATGTGGTAAAATTAATGGGGTGGTGGGACTGCTCGCGGTGGGCGCCGGAATATTTCCCTTATTTTCAAATCCAAAACTTGACAGGTATGAGTTAGGCAGCTATAATTACATGGAAATTTGAGAGGCCACACAACAAAAACAAGTACAATATTTTTTAGTAAGTGTTATTTTATATATTTATTATTTAACATTTTCAAGATTTAATTCATTGTTAGCTTTTCAATAATGTATGAAAACCTGATGTATGTTTAATGCACTTCACATTGTTGCTAACAAAGAGTGGAATACATTTTTCTTTTGCTCTTTGCATTATTATATCAATATGCTATACAAGATAATTATATTCAAATCAATGTGATAAATGAGTTAGCTCAAAAGTAGTCATAAAGTAATCAGATTATATTACCTAAAATGTGTAATTTAATAGATTATGTTACTACTAATTTGTATTCAGTAATGGATTACAGTTTGTAAGTAATCTACCCAGCACTGTATATATTATAGAATGGCATATCGTAATATTTTTACTTTGCCAGTTACTATTACTATGTTACTATTATCAGTATAAAACATCCTTGCAATTGACCCTTCGCAAAGACCCGCCCCCCTTAGTTACTGTTGCTATGTCCGATAAGCTACGCCGCTCTCATGTTCTCACGCAGTGAAAAACACATCGCGGAGCAGAGAGGAGACTGACAACACGCTGACAGACAGGACAGACCAGGTTACTTTTCGGTTACTTTTGATATTAAACATATTAAACAAAGTCTCACCTTTCAAATTTGGTCATTTTTTAAAAGAAATTTAAACAATAAATACCGTTTTGCGGCTCTTTAATGTGTCGTGACAGATCGCTGTAGAGCATCAGTTAAAGCTGCTCGTGATCCGATCATCTCTTCCTTCTAGTTCATTTATAGCATCAAATAAACATGAATGAACATAAGAAGGAGTGTTGTTTTAACCACGGAAAGGTGTCAGTACACTCCGTTTTTCAAGTTCAAATCCTCCCATGTTAATCTAATATCTCTCCTGACTGCTTTGTCGGACAAAATGGTGGATGGCGAAGTATGATTGGTCAGATTACCTGTCAATCAAGCTCCACGCGAAGGGTCAATTGTGGGTTAAATGCTTAAACTGTTAAAATTGTTTATTCACCATCATGTCGCCAAATCTATATTACTTTATTCTGTGGAACATAAAAGAAGAAATTTTGAAAAGCTCAATGGATCCAATGTTGTTTTGGACCACACTGACTTTCATTTTATGGATAAAATCAGTTGAAACATTGTTCAAAATATAGTTTTAAGCATAAAATATCCCTTTAACATTCACACACACAAAAAAACAATCTGACAGTACTACAGACACTTATTAGTATGTAAAAGTATGTCAAAGGGATGCTCGGATGAGCCACGTGCTTCAGTTAAAGTGTGTTAAATGTAATTGAATCTGCAGCTATCTCAGAGGAGTACAGGGTGACTGTGAAGGAGAGCTACTGTAATCTAGAAGAGCTGGAACCGGATAAGTGTTATAAAGTGTGGGTGATGGCGGTGAACTACACAGGCTGCAGCATGCCGAGTGAGAGACTGTCCTTCAGAACCGGTTAGTTACTCTGTGCAAATCCCCTCTGACTCGCATGATGTTTGTGAGAACAAGAGATCATGCTGTGTGTCATAATATATCAATACATAATGAGATGACCATGTAGAGCCTCTTTACTAGATCACTGACATGGAATGCGAATTCTAAAGTGTATGTGTTTTCAATCCAGATTAAATATGGAGTGTTCACATTTAGCAAAACAAACTTGTGATTATCTGTTAGTCAGTGTCTCAACAGTAACTCAGCTCATCGTGTTCTCTCTAGCCCCCTCTGTCCCGGTGATCCAGACAGAACAGTGCACAGTGCTGTGGGACACGGCCACGCTGCGTTGGAGCTCCGTTCAGCCCAGTGCTGTAGACTGCTTCACACTGGAGTATTGCCGCCAGTATGCATGCGAGAGAGAGGGACTCAGGTACAGTTAACCAGCCCTCTGTACAAGCAGAAACAGCACTAGGGGTCAAGAGAAAACCATCTTCATGTTTTGTTAAATAGTGTCATGGTAACTTTTCTATTAATATGAAATAATTATATTCCAAAAAGCGCAATGTGCTCTGATTGGTCGGCTCTACCAGTGTTTGTTGTGATTGGTCAACCACTTTGAGGAGGTTTTGGAAATGTCACACCCCTTACCATAACCATTGGCTAAATCTGAAATCGCCCCCTAAACCCTCATTCACTATTAACTACTAATACTGTTCACTTGAAGGAGTGAATGAAAAGGAGTGAGCGAATTCGGACAGCCGTGTTGAGTACACTCGTTGTACTCATTCAATGTGGGATTGAATAAGTGTACTCAATAAGGTCCATTATAATTTCGGACACCACTACAAATGACTGTCCCCTCAAATAACGCCCTATTTGAGGGTATACGGGCGATTTCAATTCAGTCCATGAGTTTCAACACACTATTAATGCAATTCATCCAGGCCTCGCCCTCTTTTTTTGCATATGCTTTGGGTGGGAATTATTTAAAGGATGGATATTGTGATGTGTATGTTTCTGGAAAAAAACTCAAGACTACTACAATCGAGGCGTTTCAGAATACAATGCTTACTGATGTAGAAAATAACTCACACTCTGCAGACTGTTTTTATGCTCAAACAGCAATAAACAGAGTAAATAAAGTTGAAAATCAAAAACATCCATGAATGTGACCATTAATGTTTCGGCCTCTTTTGGGCCTGAAATCACTGATACAACCTTTAAATATACTCATTAATTGCCATCAGTAGCATTTAATGTTAATATTTAATGTAGCATATTTCACTAAGAGCTTGTACACTGAATCCATTGAACACAGTTTCCCATGATTCCTCAAGGGTGCACATCAGAGCATTGCAGAGGGTAAAACTGCACTTATTGAAAACAGTCTCTCCATACACAGATCCATATCAGGGATAAAAGGCTATGAGCAGAGGGTCCTCCTTCAGCCCAATGAAAATTATCTCTTCTACATCAAATCAGTGAATGCCGGAGGAGCCAGTGAGCAGAGCGAGGCGGCCCTGATCTCAACCAGAGGTCAGATTCACCACTATTACATCATCAGTCTGACACTTGTGCCCTGTTGTTCAGCAAGTTTTCATGGGCGAAATCCAGTCATTGCAATAGGAATCCATGCAAATTATGTCGTGAGGGTGAAAGATTTCCCGATTTTTAAAGTTGGTCTGATGGATTCGCCACGTTGATCGACAGAAAGCTGCTTGGTTTGAAAGTGTTAGAAAGTGAAAGTTTCTGACAAACACCTTAAGTTAGTTTGACATCATCACAACTGTAACAAAATCCTTGCATTTTTATTTTTTTTTGCTGACTAGTGAATGTTGTTATTTGTTAAGGTACAAGGTTCCGCTTCCTCAGTGAAACGGCCAACTCGGTGCTGGAGGTTTCAGAGGACAGGAACTCGGTAGAATACCCACAAGACACCTACAGTAAAATGTCCTCAATCATAGAGTAAGTACCTCAGTGCAATAGTTATCACCATTACAAATCTACCACTGTAGATACATAGTTTTATGCAGACAAAACAACCATTTATTGTCAAATTGCACAACGTATGCTGTTCATGTTTTGGTTTCAGATTTGTGATCCACCACATACTGTTTCACGAATGTCAAGTTGCAGCAAATGCATGTTCTCTTTTTTTTTTTGTACTTGTTTCTAGATGTCCAGCTGTTATGGGTGAGCTTTTGCCTTCTCTTGGATATTACTACTGGGAGACAGAGGTGTCAAGGTGCAAAGCCTACCGCATCGGTGTCGCATATCAAACTGGATCTCTAACCAGCACACTGGGGGAGAACAGCGCCTCCTGGTGTCTGCACTGTGTACCTACATCTATAAGGTATACCATTCATGTGATGTAGTTGCATGCATTTGTTCATGTGTTCATTATTCCAAAAAGGATTAGATACAAAAAAAGGTACTGTATATTGTGTATGCGGTTAGAGTTTGCATATCAGCAAATAGGGTCCTGTCAAATCCCAGCCATTGGGAGTACATCTGCACAAAATGTGAGCACAATAGATGCTTTTCAATGAAACCCAAGTCTTTATTTTATTGACAACACTGTAAAGTGTTGAACTTTAATGGTAAAATAAGTCATTTTTCCCAAAGTTTCATACTTAGAAAAGTGACATACCTGTGCATCTGAGATAAAGACCGCAGCCATTTCCGTGGCCTAGAAAGAAAGGCTCTTTTATTCTACATAACTGGTGAGATCACATGAACAGTTGAATATCAGGAGTGTCCCTATTATCAGACACTTTTGGTTCTGGAATAAATGGATGACAAAAAAAACTAATCAGAAAGGGGAATTAATGGAATCAATGTTCACATTGCAAGTCTCTCAAGGCTGGATTTATTTGATCAAAAATACAGTAAAAACTGTAATGTTGTGTTGTGTTACTGTCATTTATTTCTGTGATGGCAAAACTAAATTTTCACTGTCATATGACCCTTCAGAAATCATTCTAATACTGTATGCTGATTTGATCCATGATGCAATTTTTATTATTATTTTTCAGGATTCTTTGATGGATAGAAAGATGATTATTTGATATATTGAATGTGTTGTATTAACCCGTCTTCTCTCCAGCTGCAGATTTGAACTACTTCATGACCGTGTGGAGTCAGACATCTTTGTTGTGGACATCCCTGCGCGGATCGGCACTCTGTTGGACTACAGTCAGGGTCGGCTCTTCTTCTTCAATGCTCAGAACGGGCAGCTCTTGGGCACTTTTCAGCACACCTTCACAGAGCCCTGCCACCCTGTGTTTGTCCTCGAGCAGCCGGGGAGTCTAGAGCTGAAAATGACCATGGAGGTGCCGGAGTTTGTTAAGCACTAGTTTACGTGACTCAAGTCTCAGTGCTCTGGGTTTGGTTGTGCGACAGTATGTGAATCAAGTGCATCTTTCTTAATAGGAAATGAAACCATATTGTGCTGTCACGTGAAAAATTGCTCAGTTTATTGATATGGTGTGACTGAAGAGATTATGAGGAATGTTACGTTTTGTGAAAGTAAGGACTGTTTTTGAAGCTGTGCTTTTAAATCCCTCCAGAAACTAGTTTTGTGGAGCTGTTGCGTTGTTTTTGTATATATTAAACAGAAAGTGCATGCGACCAGTTTTGTTGCTTGTCATATATGATGCACCCCTGGAACACATGATGTGCAGACATTTATATTCAGTGTCAGTGTATTTATTTTGGAAGCTACAGGCTTTCAGGTTGTTTGAATAAAACAGATTTTGGCAAAGTTAATAATAGACGTTCATAGCTGAATTCTCCCTCATATATTTCTGTGGCTTAGTTTATTTTCATGATTTGGTAGGGAAATGTTATTTCCATTCAGTTTCTATTTAAAATTGTTGCTCTCACTTAATCAAAAACTAACCAAAGGTAAAAGTGCAGTAAAGTGAATAGACTTATTTTAGTTTTCACTTACAATGGATCATTTGAGTACCATAGGTGTATTTTTAATTTATTTGTTGTCATTTTTCACTCTGAAAGCTCCACTATCAAGTCAAAATCAACACTTGCATAAGAGAAAATAAATTGTAACCATATTTGTTATCTTTAATAGCTGCATACTATAGGGATTGCACTTTGGTATCCATATTGTAAATTATTCTTTCAAATTTTTTCAATTTCAGTGCTCTGTTGTTGAATAAGTTAGTAGTGGTAAATTACTTGTATATTTACTTGTATTTCTGAGAATGACTGGATTGATTTAAAAGTTTTACCATTAGAAATGTTTTAATAAACAAAGAATTAAGATCATAGACGAATTAAGATTATATATGAATTATATATACTGTAGTATATATCGTTCAATATCATTCAAAAATTTGGTGTCTTAGATTTTTTTTAATGTTTTTTAAATGTCTCTTAATGTTGAACTTATTTGATCAAAATTTCAGCAAAATAACCATTCTAATAATTACAATTTAAAATAACCATCTTCTGTTTTAATATATTAAAATGACAAAGCAGTCATTACTCCTGTCTTCAGTGTCACATGATCCTTCAGAAATCATTCTAATATGCTGATCTGCTGCTCAAGAAACATTTCTTATTAGTATCAGTGTTGAAAACAGATGTGCTGTTAATTTTATTGGGAAAGTGTGATGGTTTTTTTCAGGATTTTTTTTGATGAAAATAAAATTCTAAAGAAAAGGATTTATTTTATTGTAAAGATGTATAAATAAAAGTATTAAAAATCATACTGACTCCATAATTTTTTTTTTTTTGTGTGTGTGTGTGTGTGTGTGTGTCTGCGTTGTCTTATTAACCCCTCTCATCTCCAGCTGTATGTCATAGATGAAATTTAAATTTCTTTAATTTGGTAGACTGAGGGGAAAAGGGACAGCAAATCTCCTGTCCTTTCCATTTTGTCGAGGGAATGTGAATATTTGGGGAGTGGCGAGTTACAACTCATAGCTTTCATGTGACATCCAAACTGCAGCCCTACAGCTGTCTATTACTGCCACATTTAAATGATGAATGAATGGAAAATTGTGCAATGTGTTAGTATTGTTCATTCAAAGAGCCTAAATGAGTTCTTAAGTTCCGTCAGGATGTACTTTCCACTATACAAATAAAAAAATTATATCAGCATATCAGTAAATGTATCAGCATAATAAGATAAACATGTTAACTTGTCTATTTCAAATAATTTTACTTTCTTGCATTTATATATATATACATATATTTGAACAATGCTGTACACTAATATATTTCGAAATATACAATTTCTTGAGAGACAATGAATAATGATTACATCAAAAATAAAGTCAGGTGAGATGGCATGACACAGCACTAGACTTTTAAGGCGTTCCTTGCATATACAAAACCTCCCGAGGAATTTGAAGAACAATAAATGTATACACAGTACACACAATCAGATTTCAAGATCCCTTTGCACCAAAAGTTAAGATTGTGAAGGTTACATAATCAACTGAGAAAAATGGAAAGATCAGTTCAAATAAGAGAAAGTTATGCTGTAATGAGGCACAATGCCAAAACATGCATGATATTTCACCTGCCATATGCACTAAAGTAACTGTTGTGAACCTTTAATCCTAATTTGATTTTAAAACAACACTATGATGAAATAAAAGCTGAAACAGTCTATAAACCATAAAGCTTATAATATACCTGTAATTGTGTTTGGGCAGGATCGAAAAAATAAAACACCATAAAACGTATACATAAAGCCTAAAGCCAGCTTGTGCATTCAAAGTTCCCTATACAATTATTATTTGAAGAGAAAGCCAAAGCCAAAGCCAAAGGCAGCCAGGAGCAAGAGCAATGCAACTGAACTAAAAGCTACATCTCCTTTAAACAATCAAATTTGTATTGCAAGATATCAATTATCAGCATTTCCCTTTTTATAATGTATGTAGTTGCCACATGTGCTAATGATTCTTATATACATTAGCTGACGACTGCCCATTTAACAAGCCCTTTATGGTGTTGTATTACAAAATCCGACACTCAAACCAAGTTAACCAACATTTCAGCAACTTCATTATGAAAAACTAGCATTAATTTATTATGATCCCATCAGTGTGTTAGATTTTAAATATGATTTGGAAATTATTTCAATTTCCATGGGAAAAAAAATAAATAATGGTAAAGTCAGTGCTTAGATAGGGTTTTCAGGTTGAGCTCCTCTCGCTGACCATGGCCGAGGGTTTGGCCTCATGTCTGTGCGGTCTGTGCTGCGGACTGCTGCGAAGATTGTCATCCATCTGTGACAAAGACATATAAAGATAAGACTCACAGGACAAGTGTCAATTCCAAAAGATGTGTAAGAAGATGTTTATAGGTTATGAGATTCATTACATGACCAAAAGTATGCGGACACCCTCCTGTTTGTATCTCAGCAGCATTACTAGCCAGTTAATAAAATTACGAATACAGCCATACACTAAAAACAAAACAAAACAAAACAAAAACCAGTGAAATTTACGGTAAACAAACATTAGCTGTGTTTGGCAGAACTTTACTATAAAAATATAGTATTAACATTTTAAGTTCCCATTCAAATGGAAACTCGCACTGCGTCCTCTATAGGACACTATGAGGAACACCTCCAGTGTGATCGTGTTTCTGAAGCAAGCGTTTAAATGCGACAATGTCATTGGACGACGACAGTCTGTGACGTCACTAGCGGTGTGACCTTGAGTATAAAGGGCACCTGTATTAGCCGCCATCAATTTCTTGTCTTCGGGATCGGTTTGTTTGCGTACGTGTGAAAGTGAATATCATGAAGAAACACTCTGCCAAGTAGTTTTTTTCAGAAACCATGAGCATCTAGTGAGTTTTGAGTAATGAGGGTTTGATGAGTCCATGAATGGGGAGTATGCACGTTTAGTTCTCTAAGGAGCTGAATGCACGTATTGTGAGAATTTCTCAATGAAAATCTCCATTTGCGTCATCCCCAATCTCTACGGATGTGTGACGTCCTTTTGGGTGGAATGCCTTCGACTCGTCGAGGAGGCTGGAATGTGCTGAGTAGGATGTATTCACAAAAATATCTGCAGAGACAGTTAAGGAGCTTTGTATTTCTGTTCTTGAGGGAGTTGAAGGCACTCATAACAATGCATTCATGGCTGTTCTCATATGATTATTGTATAGTGTCAGAATCTGGCATCTTAACTTAAACAGGCCATTGTGGTGAGGTGGGATCCAAGGCAGAGGTTAAAGGCAGAGTGCAGGAGTCGTCGAATAGGAATATTTTTTGTTTAAGCTCCTCTTGCTAACTGCAATTGGACACAGAATTAAAGCAGGGAGCCGCCTGCTTAAGATCCCACTACAGGTGGAGGCAGTTAAGATCTTGCAAATATGCTAAAGTATGCATTTCAGGACAGCTGTTATTAAAGAAACAGAGAAGGCAGTTTCCTCTAGATAAATAAAGGAGGCTCCTGTTTCGGGGACCCTATTCTGAATCTGGGGGAGGCAGCTACGACTTTGAAACTTCAGCTAATCAAAAAGGGAGCTGCCTACTAAAGCCCCTTAAAAGGAAGTGGCTGCCCCTAGTTTATCATAAGGGGTTATCATAAGGGAGCTACCCTTTTCTTAAGGGAACCCACACAGCGGTGGAAGGCAACTCACCTTACCTTGGAGATAGATGTCGCTGCCTAAATAGAGCTCAGAAGAGTGGAGGACTCAGGAGAATGACCATACTCAACCTCAAAGACAGTTTACCAAGGCAGCCTCACAGAGGGCCAACACACTTGATGTTACTGTCTAGCTAGAGCACAGGTGAGCGGAGGCCTCAGCAGAACGACTCTTTAAAGTGAGAGGAGCCCAAACGATACCCATCTTAAAGCCAGCTTACCACAGCGGCCCACCGAGGGCAGACACACTTGATGTTGCTATCTATATGGAACCCAGAAGAGCGGAGGCCTCACCAGAACAACTCTTTAAAGTGAAAGGAAGCCAAACTACACTCCACCTTACGGACAGCTTATTACAATGGCCCACAGAGCCATCCCCGTTACTGGGAAATCATCTCTTTGGGTCTTCTATGCTCTGTTCCGACTCAGGCAGACTTCTGAGACTCTAGAACAGCTGACACTAATGCAGCTGTTTACTAGTGTCCTCTAGTAGGTGTAGTTTACCCTTTCTTTATGGGGTTTCTTCATTAGGGTCTATCACCCCTGGTTCGAGCCCAGTCAAAGATGGGGATCACAGTATTGGGTGACATTGGACACAGCTCACTCTGAGGGTCATCCTGCTGAATCCTCAGCTCACCAGAGGAACCCATCTCTGGGCGCTGTTGAGAAGTGGTTTTGAGAAGTTAGCATCTTCTCACTTGTTGGGCACCCTTAAATTCAGGAGTGGTGGCCTTGCAAGATGCTGACTCTAGATCAGACAGGGTTGAGCTTTTTGCTACTAAAAACACTCCCAAGAGATGTTTAGGGGTTGAACCAGAACCCCCTAGATATATAAGGTTTATGCCTCCTCCTAATAGAATAGATTAGAATACAATGAAGCATTTATATAGCGCTTTCATATATACTACTGTACACCCAAAGCGCTTTACAATCATATAAGGGAATCTCTCCTCAACCACCACCAGTGTGCAGCATCCACTTGGATGATGCGACGGCAGCCACTGTACAACGGCGCCAGTGCGCTCACCACACACCAGCTACAAATGGAGAGAGGAGAGAAAGTGATAGAGCCAATTCAATGGCCATGGCCATGATTGGCAAGGGCCAATGGAGGGAATGTGGCCAGGACACCGGGGTTACATCCGTACTCTATACGAGAAATGCCATGTCATTTTTAATGACCACAGAGATCAGGACCTCCATTTTACATCTCATCCAAAGGACGGTGCTTTTTGACAGTATAGTGTCCCCGTCACTATACTGAGGCGTTAGGACCCACACAGACCACAGGGTGAGCGTCCCCTGCTGGCCACACTAACACCTCTTCCAGCAGAAACCTGTTTTTCCCAGGAGTCCCCAATCAAGGTACTAACCAGGCTCAAACCCTGCTTAGCTTCAGTGGGCAACCAGTCTTGGGCTACAGGGTGATATGGCTGCTGGATAATGTCGAATTCCTTAAGTAGGCAGCTCCTTTATATTTCATGAAGCTGTGGCTGCCTACCCAGAGGTTGGGTCTCTAAGCAGGTGGCCCCTTCATGAGCTAATACTAAGGTTGAAGCTGTCTCCCCCTTATTGCAGGTCCCTTAAGTAAGCTCTGTTAGGTCGTGATCAACAGATAGGGGAAAATTTTTTCCCTGTGCCAATATTCCCCTAAAGATAATGTCTGACATAGAGGTTGGCATTACCTGACCTTTGAGATCCACCATTCTCAGGGCTTGGAGCTTGGGTGGTGGCCGTAGGGAATAGTGTCACTGACAGTTGGCAGACCCGAATACGGGAATCTGACTCTGGCATCTAAGTCCGTTGAGACCTCGTTTGTGTTTGTCACACCCAATTAGGCAGTCATTCCCTCAGCATTGCAGAGGGGGCATTTGTTCCCCATAGTATCCTAGAGGATGCAGTGCGAGTTCACATTCGAAAGGGAACGTCTCAGGTTATGCATGTAACCATAGTTCCCTTAGAACGGGAACGAGACACTGCGTCTCATTGCCATGCATCAGGCCTGCCTTTCTACGTCCCCTTCAGACAAAAATATGATGTTGTCTAATACAGGTGCCCTTTTATGCACACTGTTCCATAGTTAGTGACATCATAGATTGTCGTCGGCAAATGACATTGTCGCGTTTAAACACATGCTTCAGATACCGGTCACGTTTGAGGCATTCCCTAGTGTCCTAGAGGATGCAGTGTCTCATTCCCCTTCTCAGGGAACCATAAATACATAACCGGAGACGATTTACAGACTGAACATGCTGATTTTTTTTTTTTTATATATATTTCCTTAGCTAAAACAATGTAAGTTCATAATTCTGTCATCATTTTCTCACCCTGAAGTGTTCCCAAACTTGCTCCAAAGAAGATATTTTGAAGAATACTATGAAAGTCAATGAGGCCCATCAACTTTTTGGTTAACCATACTCTTCAAAATATCATCTTTTGTGTTCAGCAGAAGACTTTTTGGAACATCTTGAGGATTAGTAAATGATGACATATTTGTTCTTTGGGTGAACTATCCCTTTAATACAGGGGTTCCCAAACTTTTCCATGACAAGGCCCCCCAAATACCACTAGGTTCTGAAACTTGCGATCTGAAATGGTCGTAATTCACGTAAGGTTTCCTACATGTGCGTTCCGTGTGCACGTATGATGCTGATGTTGTGAGATCATGTGGCGCCCGAGTGCATTAGACCGGCATAAAATCGGCATATGTCAGACTGACCGGCCAGTCGCCGATCACATGAAAATCGTCCAATTCCGGTCACCAGCCAATCAATCGGTTTTTACGGCATTACAAGTATAATGTTCATATAGGCTATGTGACAAATTACTATAATGCTATTTCATAACAATACTCATAATAATATAAATACTTTTACTTAAAAAAATAAATAATTAAAATGATTTCCATTACACGAGAGTAGATGTTAAAACTTCATGCTGATTTGTACTCGGCTTTCGCCAAGATAAGCAACACTAAGACGTAGCTTTACAGTAAACTATGCTTCTCCATCCATTTACGCTTCTTTCCATATGAGGGTGTGACTCCCCTTCTGTCCGGCGTTAACGGCTGCAGTGTACTTGGCGCGTCAGCACACACGACGGCTGCAACTACAGTGTGGTCTCCCTAGTGGACCAACACGACAACCGTCTGGATTGAGCCGAGTAGGGGACATCTCTAGGGTCTTCAAGTGGGCACCTTCCGTCCTCAGTGTTTCGTCAACTAGCCCACGACACCTCAAGAGGGCTCGACAGTGACTCTGGCGTCCCAGAGTCACCCCCCTCCGTCCCCCACTCAACTCAGCCCAGCTTACTGACCTCTACATCCCTCCTGCTGCTGAGACCTAACCACAATCTCACTATCTCTCCGCAACCCAACCATACGCGCCAACCCGATTGACTAAGGCTGTCGAGCCCCACTGGTGCGTTAAAGCAGTAACAGTGGCAACGGTTCCGTATGGCATACCACCTAACGCAAAACACAATATCTGCCCAACCACCCATCATTCTATACTATACAACCTATACAAATTGTATAGTATACTATACAACCTATACTATACAACCTATACAAATAAACCAACAGACTCTTCAAGTTTTTCAAGAATTCTACGAAACCGTAGCGTGGCGGCCTGTACCTTGCCAGCTAGAATCTTTCCGTCTCAACCACAGCCAGTTGCTGCTCCTTTCTGCTGCTTCAGATAAGTTCTTTACTGTGCGACGCAACTCTTGGCCGCTGAATCCGACGTCTCTGAGGAACCGGGTTGTAGAGTGTGCCACAAAACCTCGACAACCCACTTCCACTGGATAAACCTGGACTCTCCATCCTCGCTGTTCTGCTTCAGTGGCCAAATGAGCATACCGCAGTTTCTTCCTCTCATATGCCTCATCTACAGCATCCTCCCATGGCACTGTCAACTCTATCAGTTGAACAATGCGTGCTGATCCAGACCACAAAACAATGTCAGGTCGTAGGTTAGTGATGCCAATCTCAGGTGGAAAAATAAGCCGTTGATCAAGATCGGCCAGCATCTTCCAGTCCCTAGCAGCTTCCAGTTGTCCTGGCCGAGAATTGGTGTTAACACCTTTTCTTGGTGGTTGCTCGCCTGGGCGGAGGAATGTTGTCTTCTGCGTGTAATGTTTTGCTAGAACATGCGGCAACTTATTGGTCATACTACGCTTGCCTTCCAATGCTAAAGCCAAACATCTCAGTACTTGGTCATGGCGCCAAGTAAACCGACCTTGGCTAAGAGCCACCTTACATCCTGTCAAAATGTGCCTTAATGTGGCAGGTGATGAACACAAAGGACAAGAGGGATCCTCTCCTACCCAGAGGTTTAGGTTCTGCGGTGATGGGAGAACATCATATGTTGACCTAATAAGGAAACTGATCCTACTCTCTTCCATTGACCAAAGGTCTTGCCAGCCCATTTTGCGTTGTTCCACACTCTCCCATCTCATCCACTCTCCCTGCTTGGCCTGGGAAATGGCCTTTATACTCCTCATCCTCTCCTCCTGCTTTCGCACCTCGTTGACTACCAGCTTCCTCCTTTGAGCTGGGCCTGCCTTGTGCCATTTAGGAGGAGCTAAACTGAGCCCAAAACCCCCTCTTCCATGCTGTACCTGTCCCACGATATCCCCTATTTGAAGGTCAGCCTTTGCCTCTACTACAGATTTCTTTGCTGACCACTTTCTACCAGTTTTTAACACAGGGGCTGCCTCCCTTACACATTTGTCACGTGACTCTACTAATGTCATTTCCAGTCTGACCTTGGCACACTTAAACTCCTCGGTTAAAGCAGAGACTGGCAGCTGCAATATTCCTTTACTATAAAGTCCCACTCTGCTGAGGCAGCGTAGAACTCCCAACCATTTCCTGATGTATGAACTTATTAACGCTTCCAGCTTATCCACTGTTGTCAAAGAAACCTCGTACACAGTCAGTGGCCACAGCAACCTCGGCAGTAGACCAAACTGAAAGCACCAGAGTTTTAGTTTGCCTGGTAGAGCACAGCTGTTTATGCTTTTCAACCCTTCCACTGCTTGTTGTCTAACTTCTCCCACTCGAACTGTGTAGTTTAGATCTCCATCGTACAATCTCCCAAGACTTTTCACTGGCTTCTCAGAAACTGTTGGTATTGCCTCACCATTAATGAAGAATGTTTTATCTACTACCTTTCCTTTAACTATGGAGATGCTCCTTGATTTAGAGGGCTTAAATTGCATTCGTGCCCATTCAATATTATCTGTCAACTTCCCCAATAACCGATTAGTGCAGGCTACTGTTGTAGTCATGGTTGTCATGTCATCCATGTATGCTCTGATTGGTGGTTGTCGCAACCCAGAAGCCAAGCGCTCTCCTCCTACTACCCATCTTGATGCCCTAATGATTACTTCCATTGCCATGGTAAAAGCCAGTGGAGAAATTGTGCATCCTGCCATTATTCCAACCTCTAAGCATTGCCATGCAGTGCTGAATTTTGGAGTTGAGAAACTAAATTGCAAATCTCCAAAATAGGCTTTCACTAAATTTGTTATTGACATTGGTACTCTGAAAAAATCAAATGCTGCCCAAAGAAGCTCATGTGGCACTGAACCATATGCATTGGCCAAATCCAGGAATGTCACATGGAGCTCCTTCCTCTCCTTTTTTGCTGACTGAATTCGTTGCCAGATAACATTGATGTGTTCTAAGCATCCGGAGAACCCTGGAATGCCCGCTTTTTGAACTGAAGTGTCAATGAAGCCATTCTTTAATAGGTAGGTGGACAATCTCTGGGCAATAATGCTGAAGAAAATCTTACCTTCAACGTTTAATAGTGAAATAAATACATTAAAAAAAAAAAAATTTCCTTCCAACTTGCTGCGGCCCCCACTTTGAAACCCCCTGCTTTAATATACTAAATTACTAAGAAATAATTTTTTACCTTTATAATATGCAGACAAACACCTTAAAAACAGTGGTAAAGAGAAAGACATATGATGAATCAATGTTCATCACAAGTAACTTTTCTACAAGCTCAAATAAAAATACAAAACACCATCATGGAGTCATTACAAAGGTCATAAGATGTAACAAAACCCTAATGATATATCAATAACTGATAAGAAACTGATAAGACTAGCCCTGAACCCCATTGAACACCTTTAGGATGAACTGAGACATCAACGTGAACCAGACCACATCACTCAATATTTGTGTCTGACATCACTTATGCTCTTGTATAAACAATTCCAAATAGGAGAAAATACCAACATGCATGTTTCAATACATAGTGGAAAAACTGTTTGTGCATCCACATACTTTTGACCATGTACTGTAATTTCTAATGACATTAAATTCAGAAGTGAATGAGCAGATCTAGCCAAGACCTTTTCAATAAGGTTGGACTCTTTGTTAACAAGTTGTGTCAGTTTCTGGAGGTTTGCATCGACAGGATCATGGGTAGCCGTTGGTGAACCTAGCGAGAGGGCAGAGATAAAGAATAGAAAAGACGAAAGGACACTGATTCTGGAGAAAAGCAGATGTTTTTACGCACATGGGAGAAAGATTAGTAAAATCAGAGTGCAGCCAAAGAGACATAGCAAATCACTTAAAATAGACACGAGGCCCAAGATCATGCTGTTATTAAACTGTCTTTTAGCATCTGCTTTGAGCCAAATGTCTCAGGTTGAAAGCAATGGAAAGGTGATGAATCATGGATGTCTGGTTAAATTATTTAATATGATCCAACAGCAAACAATTGGTTAAGTTTGGTTAAGTTGAGATAAACTAAGAAAAAGAAGAAAGAGAGCAGAGCAGGACCCATACTATTTTTTTGTGTTATTAATATGTTACTATAGGGGCTGTGACTACTTACAGTCCATTCTCTTCTCAGTGGTGGCATCGGTAAAGTAGTTTTTAAGGATGGTGTTGCAGAACTGGCAGAGGTTATCAAGTTGGTTCAGGTGCTTCTGAAGCTGCCCACTGGGCAGAGGGGCTTTAATAAGAGGGGCAATGTGGCCAAATACAAAGGCGTCCAGGCTTGTAGGCCTAGCAAATAGAAAACATGGTGAACTTCAGGCTGACACGCAAAGATGATTATATTCAAATAAGTTATACACTACTGTACAGAAGTTTGGGGTCAGTAGGATTTTTATGTTTTCAAAATCAAAAATACAGTAAAAACAGTTATATTGTGAAATATTATTCTACTTCTAACACCATAACAATAGACCATAACATAACCATAACAATAATAGACTTCTAACACCATAACACTAAAGGCCCCAATATACTTTGAGTGGAATAGAAGAATGAAGTGGTGTGACGTCGTTTAGATCAAAATCAGGTCAAAACGAAGTTTGTTTCAGGAGTTCAAAACAGCTTGTCAAAGTGAACTTTCTGGAAAAGTTCTCTGGTTACATACACCATTGGTCCATTGCGATTAATATGAAAGTAGGTGTGGATCTGAGGCTCCGCCTTCTTTTGTGCGGAAATCTTCAGTTCATTTCTTCTGTTCAGTCTGTCACGGTCGGACAAAAGTTAAAATAGGAATACACTTGAGAGCTGCTTTATAGTAGAAATCGAATTCTTATTCTAATTGAAAGCAAAACTGACACATGTTTAAAGGAGTCTTATTTATGCTATTTCACTTTTTCAACATTAGTTAGTGTGTAATGTTGCTGTTTGAGCATAAAAAACGGTTACAAAGCTCAAAGTCCACTTCAAACAGAGATATTTTATTTAACAGAATCCACTTTTACAAGAACTACAACGAACGACACGTTTTGACTACAAGGTATTTTTTCCGGATCTTATGAAGTCACAATGTTCCTCATATAAATAATCTCAGCCCACGGAATACGCAAAAATAGGGGACAAGGCCTGGTTGTCGCCGTGTCAAAGAGATCCTGTTTTTTCCAAAACTCATTAGCCTTCCTAAGGCTGATGAACTTAGAGTGGTTTAAATTTATTTTAAACACTATTCCTGAACATTATAACTCCAACATTTGTCTGTGTGCTGCACATTTTACGGAGGACAGCTTCCAGAAATTAAGAGAGTACAATACAGGCTACGCACAAAAGCGTCTCCTGAAACAAACCAGTTTACACTTTGTCAGGATAATCTGTTGCTTGTGGATCACAACTTGTAAGTATGTCTTATTATTTATAGTTGCACTTTCTATTAACAGTTCCAATTATAAGTTTAATGTTGTTGCCTAAATGTAAACAAAGGGCAAAGTGGTTTGGTTCCACTCGCCAACATTTAGTGTTGATATTGTGTTTACTTTAGATTTTGTATGCTCTTGCTTTTGTAAGACTGTTAAGGAAAATCAATCATGGTTTTGTTTGCTACCATTCTTAAGTCTGAAGTCAAGCTTGAATTGGTTTGAAACTGACACCATCCTTAATATTTACATTGAGTAGAGTCTGCGGTTATGAAGGGGCGTGACATTTCCCGAACACATCAATCACAACACAATGGGCCAGCTAACCAATCACAGTACATTTCATATTTCGGAAGGAGGGGCTTAATTGAAACGGGAAATAAACAATGTGTTCGAGCCAGACTGGGGAAGGTGCTGTAATAATGTAAAAAAGCATAAACAAAACAAAATCAAGACTTCGTAAAAGGGCATAATAGGACGCCTTTAATACTGCAAAGCTGCTTGCTTTAAAGCAATCTAAGTGCTATATAAATAAACGTGATATTACTGACCAAATTGCAGAGCACATGCAAAACATATCTACATCGCTGTAATCGGATGCTTTCTTAACAGCGGTCTTCTGACAACTGTGATTTTTGTTATGTGGCTATTTTGTTATAAAGAGAAAAGCATGGAGCAGCGCATATTAACATATTCATCTAAATGCCACTCTAAGCTGGATCGGGATGTTCACTAACAGTACAACCCAGCTCAGGTTGTACAAGTTCTATTTTTGAACTTCTTTTTTACCTCTAAGCGAAGATTTTAAAAAAAGAGCTGTGAGTAAATCAGGACCTTTAGACATTTCTCAAAATATCTTCTTTTATGTTCCATGAAAGTCAAACAGTAAGAAAGAAAGGCGAGTAAATTATGAAATTTTTTGGGTGAACTATCCCTTTAAAAAGCTGATAAATATTATAGGATAAAAGAAATGAAAAACTCACATGTCTCCAAAGAAGAAGCGGAAGTTCCCAAGTCTGTGGGAGAGCAAATTCAGGCACTCTTTGGCTTCACTGTAGATCTAAAAGAAAATCTATTACTAACCATACAATTTTTATATTCATTATTATGAGGGATGGAATAACTACAATAGCACATTCATTGTGTAACATATTTCATGATCCTCTGGTTTCTACAATCCACAGATTTGCTCATGAGGGCTGAGAGAGAAGCTGTTTTCCATCTCACAACGCAACCACAGACATTTCCATTTCACCATGGCATTGAAAAGGGATAGATGAATCCAATGCTATGCATGAGACTCAGTAACTGAGGTAAGAATTATGATCGTACATAATTATGGATCTGTTTCCTCATACCTTTCCCTCCACCTCTGTGATGTTCAGCAATGGCGACTCTGCTTTGGTCAGTAAGATGCGAGACAAAGCCAAACTGGCCTGTCGACCTGGTACAAAGAAGTTGAGGGGGAACGGGGAATGTGAAGTAAACCAGGGCCGGGTCAAGTTAGCATAGTTCTCTGCGTCCACCCAGAATGTGTGCAGCTACAAATTAAAAACACAAATCAACACTTAATTCATATAATCATCATTATGAGGATCAGGAATTTTGAATCAGTATGTGAATTGCAGATAAAATACCAGTGCTGGCAGCAGCTTTTCCTCCAGTAGTGCGATGTAAGCCATTGTATCTGCCCCTTGCTTAGCTGTCAACTCATAGTCGGCATTGAAACTCTGTGTGGATTACAGGAACATTTGATTGACTCTTTATTTATTATTATTTCTTTTTTACTGCTGACCTTCATTGTAATAATAATTTAGCCTATTGTTGTATTTATACCTAAATTAAAATATTTTGAATGGTGTCACAAATATACAATGCATGCATTATTTGGTTTCCCTTTTTTTCTGTTTTTGATTGTTTCAGATATGAATTTCCACCTGTTTTCGTAGGAAGTTTAGAATTTGTGTTGGTTCTGTGACTGTGGATCCCTCATAATATAGTTGTGGCACAGATGCTGTGGAAAGAGAAATGTGACAGCAGCTTACCATTAAAAAAAGCTGCTCACTCCTTTACGCACTTCAGCAATGTTTGGCATTCACAATATTACATTTGGAAAACTGGATGCGGCCGGCTATTCCAGACTTTCCCTATATTAAACATGCACACCATGACTACAAAAAAATCCTTTATCTGACCTGTAATAGTCCTCCACGTCCAGTCAACAGACTTTAACGCAAGCTTTGCGCCAGCAAACTTTGCATAAGCCTATAAAAGAACATCAAAAACATGTCAGATGAATGACTGATTTACGGTTAAAAAATGATAATCATAGCGCTAGAACTAGGACTTTTATTATGCATTTTAGCAAAGTGTTATCAGAACGCAGGATTTAAGCAGCTGCAAAAACAAACAATAAAAGCTGTACTCCATCACAAAACATAAGCACTGTAAAATCTCTATTCTAAGTGAAAAGCGAGTAAAAAGATCCCATACTTCAGATCATATCAGCATTATTCCTCTGACCTTCAAGAAATAAAAACCGGAGCTGTGCGACACATATTAGCTTACTATCATCAACCACTCAAAGCAATGCAATGCAATTCAGTCGAGATCCTTTCTGCATGACAGCTACTGTAACGGATGCATTGGCGTAGTGTATAGCGACAATTTCATTTATCAAAGTGACTCTTGACAGTGCTTGATAAAGCTATCCGGACCCTAGGACAGGTTTATCAAAAAAGCATTCTTCTTGATTAACTATTGTACTGTGAGTATGTATTTAAAACAAGCGTTAACATAACCCGTGTAGTTACCAGCACGACGAGGGAGTCTGTGTGCACCGACGGCAGATCCCAGTCGCCTCCCCAGCATAGCAGCTCCATGGGTTCCGCCATGTTTGTGTGCAATATGAACAGCATCCCAGGGTGCTAGGTGACAACTTTCACCCTGCAACTGTTTGATGAAATACATTTATGGATCGTGGAAACCGAAAAAGTTGGGCTGACTTACAAACAAACAATAAAGAAATGTACAACAAAAATATATGAATAAACCTAAATAAATAAATAGAGATAAAGTCTCATACATGAGAAATATGTGAAACGTAAAAAAAAAAATCTAGGTAAATATTTCTTGTGAACAGAATAGCCTAATTTTATTTTGCACCCTTAAAATCAAAATGTAATTTTGTAAAATTATACTGCAAAAAAAAGGTTGAATATATATTTTTTGCATATTTAGGCTAAGCCAACCTGAAGTTACATTAATCACGAAACTATGGGCCTAGTCGAGAGTATAAAGTTTTTTTTTTTTTAAGTCAGCATGAAATGGAAGTTGGCTTCTTGAACATAAAATGTGGGGTAGGACTTGGATTGTTGTGGTTTGCTAATAGACCTTATTCACTGCAGCGCCATCTTTGATTTTACAGGAATGAAAGCGAGGCTGTGAGGGATAGACCTCCATCTCTTCAGTGGGGCGTACTGCTATTAAATGTGTTTGTGGATTGTTCTGCTGACGAAACCATGCAAAAATATGCTTCTGAGAAATTCCAGTAGACCAAAAAATCCAGACAATGATCTGTTTAAAATTATAAGTGATCAAGGAGCTTTATAGCCTACAGCTTTTTACAGCGGATCCCATTGAAAAGTCTATCCCTCACAGCCTCACTTTCATACCTGTCATGGCGCTGGTCTAGGTCTATTGCTGTGATCTCATGAGTGACAGGTCATCCCGCCCTTTCGCCTGTAAAAGCGTCATCAACAGAAGAGATGTCATTGCAGGTGAGATGGGAAGTCATTTTGGTTAATATCAGGGCACATTATTTATTTTTTTTACTATTTTTTTTATAAAAATGTGAATAAATCATTTATAATAAATGCTGCAATATTCTATAAAAAAAAAGAGAACAAGAAACAAGATTTTTGAAGCCCCCCCAAAAATGCATCCATCCATCATAAAAGTAATCAAAATGGCTCCAGGGGCCTTCTGTGGCAAAGCGAAGTGTTTGTGTACGATTTTTTTTTTTTAAACATAAGCGCCACAAGAGTAACCCTAACGCGATAACGTGTTACTCTTTTGCCATAAATCGCTATATGGCCATCTGCTGGAAGCTAGTTATTATAGCTAATAAAGTTTTAAATATGGATATTTTTCTTATAAAAACCCATCGCTTCACAAGGCATTTATTAACCCCCTGGAGTCATGGATAATTTTTCGTGATGGATGAATGCATTTTTGGGCTTCAAAATCTCACCCCCCATTCACTACCATTATAAAGCTTGGAAGAGCCAGGATATTTTCAAATATTACTCTGATTGTGCTCGTCTGAAAGAAGAAAGTCATACACACTTGGATGTCTTGAGGGTGAGTAAATCATGGTATCATTTTAATTTTTGGGTGAACTTGCTATATACCACCTTGGTTAAGATGTTGGGCTGAAGTTAACTAGCTACCAACAACAAACCAGCTGCCATGTTCCAAACACCAGCTTGACCACTGGTGTGAGCTTGTTTTTTCTTTTACTTTACAAAAATGAATTAAAACTTGTGCTTATAGATTTATTTCGAGAGGCTGCAGAATAAAATAGCCTATACAGGCAATTGTAGAGTTAATGTGGTAAACTCTTTCATTTATATGAAGCTAAAGCTTTAATTGATTTTCCATAACTCATCTGCCGTAACACTCAAACTGGCAAGACTCAGCAGGGACATGTCAAGCCAGATTATTCCTGTAAATGTTTTTTTTTTTTTTTTTGGCAGGACAGATTGTTTGGTTAAAGGCAATCAGATTGTTAAAGGGATAGTTCACCTGAAAATGGAAATCCTGTCATCATTTACTCACCCTCAAGTTGTTCTAAACATGTATGAATTTCTTCTGCTGAACACAAAATAATATATTTTGAAGAATAGGGTCACCAAACAGTTGAATACCCCTTTGACTTCCATAGTATGAAAAAAATACTATTTGGTAATCAAAATATTTTCTTATGTGTTCAGCAGAAGAAATTCATAAATGTTTGGAACAACTTGAGAGTGAGAAAATTATGACAGAATCTTAATTTTTGGATGAAATATGGGAGAACTTTAAAGTATGCCATGATTATTTATGTGTAAACATCCTCAGTTGCCACTTTCAAGTAAAGTTTAAATGAAAAATAATAAATGTAAAATCAAGAACAAACTTTTTTTTTTTTAAAGCACCAGCTGTACACAGGGACTGACCAAAACCAAAGCATATCCTCCCATCATTTACCATTATTAACAAAGAGCTTTTTGGGAAGGTTTTGATCTGACATCCTTACAGCAATATGGCTTGGCTACAATGCCATGGTAAAAGCACAGAAGCGTTCTGGAGGAGGTGCTTGGTCACACCTTATATAGAGAGAGACATCTGAAAAGTTTAAATCACTTGAGCACCAGTCTGGTTCTCGTTGATCTGCAGGGAACAGACATTTCTGTTTTGACGGCTCCTGGTCAAGCCTGAATTAGGGTCAGAGAGCAGAAACGACTTTTCCAGGAATAAGGGTGGAACACATTTAACTGGATTTGTGACTAAATAAATCCACAATGGGTATTTGGACAAGAATCATATTCAGTTTACAGTTAATTTTACAACTCCTTGATACAGTGAAAACTCAAGGAATTGGTAAGTCCTTAAACCTTATATTTAACCATTTCTACACTGTAAAAAATTATATGATCAATAAGTTATGACAACATATGTTTTTACATTGCTTTAACTCAATTTTCAACTTTTTTCATAAGTTATGCAAGATTCAGCTAATTTTTAAGTCAGTTTAATGTAATTATAGTTTAAATGACTTAAACATCCAAGGTGATTATACTTAAAAATTTAAGGCAGCAAAATTTTACAGTGTTAAACATAATTTCTTTATGATTCTAGCCATTTTCATTTTTGCATTTATAATTTCACAAATAATTACAAAGAATCATCAAGTGATTCGTCTTTGAATAAAATGTGATGTTGAAGTAGAAAATATATCACTCGATAAATGTCATAAATATATATAAAGTTTATATAGTTTATATAAATATATATTTTCATAAGTTTTTATAAATATAAAATGACCATTAGTCACACACAGGTCAAATCTGCCAATGACCTTTCCTGAGCTTTCCTGCACAGAGAAAATGCAAAAAAGTCCAATGACATTTATGACGCTCTTAAAACCATTTTTTTATGTGAAAAACATTTAAATTCCCCATGAAATCAAAACTGAAGTTCTTTGGCTTTTAGTATGAATATGTTAGCCTTGCTATTATCTATAAGGTAGTGTGCTCCAAAACAATGACACAATTCACATTTAGAAGATACAAGCATTCAAAACTTACAGTCTCTCACTTTCACCAATATGGATCAATGATTTTGATGACATCACTCTGCACTTCAGCTTCTCATTATATTTTCTGTCCAATCAAATGCTCTCTAAAGCGACCCGCCCACTGAACTATAAATATACATCAAAGCTGCAGCAAAAATCGGTCACTTGTTCACACATTTGCTATTTTCTACATGGTGAATCGCACATAGTGCACTATAGGGGATAGGGAACAATTCAGACAGTGTAAATATGCTTTCCATTGGGGCAAATGAAGTCTGGTTTCGGGTTAGTGTCACGAGAATCGCTGCAGCGCGCACAAAGTCTGCTCCGGTCCAGAGACATGATAAGCACAGAGTGCATATTATGCAAGATTCGGCGCATACCAGAAAACGCATCGACCCATTTGAATTCTTCACAGAATACTGTATTTTAAATATAGGAGGAGATTAAGAGGAGAATTGGTTAGAGATCAGGAGGAAACTGCAGCTTTACCGAGCTCAACCTCTCTGGCCGGGCTGTGATATAAATGAAACGCTTGGCTTTAAAAAAAGGCTTTAAACTCCCTATTTTAAAAAAGGGAAGGAGCTTATCGATATGTCCTTGTCTTCTTTCAGTGGAAATTACGTCAACAACACATTGAATAATGCTGTGCATTTCAGGGAACTTTATAACTATTATTATTTAGAACTTTAAAGAACCTTTTCCCAAGAAGAACCTTTTGTACAATTGAAAGGTTCTATGGATGTTAAAGGTTCTTCATGAAACCATATGAATTTGTGTACGAGTATACACAAATTAATCAAAAAGCATCCGTACCAAATGCAAATATGTTGACAAAAATGCACATTTTTCAGTTTATGATCTTCTGGTGTCACCGGATTGCTTACCTGACCTTCTGCAAGGAGGAATAAGGGCAAAGAATATGGACAACGTTTTTATCCTTGCGAGCCTGCAGATGCAGAACAAAGCTCCAACACATGTCTTCCGCATCTTCAATGCTGCAGATAACACCGATTATTTTGATTTCACTGTTCAGGGGAAACTCAACAAAGGTTTGTCTGATCAGAGCTCACCAATGTGTTCAATGGCTCAATAAATACTTGACACGTACACCAAATACTCTTTCTGTTGACAGTCATTTTGAAATATCTGAAAAGCAACGGAAAGGTTGGAACAACAAATTTCGGGAAAGTGCCACTGACAGATGGTCAGCACCACCACATACTGCTCCACTTCAGTGGGCTGCAGCAGGGCACCCCCACCACGGCTCTCTATGTGGACTGCAGACTGGTGGAGAGAGTGCTGGACGTGCCGCTGGCCTTTAAATCACTGCCACAGGGTCCAAAACGAGTCACACTGAAGACCCTGCTAACCTCAAGCCAGGTAAACCAAAAAGATTGAACAAATAATATCATTGTTCTGATGAGTTTATATACAGCAAGTATAATCTATGAATAAACATGTAGGCTACCTGTGTCACAGGACAAGCTGTCAGACCTCAGACTCGTGCTCGATGAGTCTATTGAGAATGTCGTGGAACTTCAGGACTGCAGTGAAGAGAGAGAAGAAACACTGCAACTACTAGGTGCAACTACTAGTTATACTAGGCTAGTAGTCTTATACAGCTATAGTTTTTTTTAAAGGGTTAGCTTTCCCAAAAGTGAAAATGATGTCATTAATTACTCGCACTCATGCCGTTACAAACCCTTAAGACTTTCGTTCATCTTTTTAATGAATTCTGAGAGCTTTCATTCCCTCCATTGACAACCTAAGCAACTAACACTTTCAAGCCCCAGAAAGGTAGTAAAGACATCATAAAAGTAATCCATGAGACCCAAGTGGTTTAATCTCAATTTTATGAAGCGACACAAGTGCTTTGTTTGTGCAAAAAACATAATTTACTACTTAATTTACGAAATATTAATCTCCAACGCGCGTTCACGACAGAGCAGACTTGCGCGTCGACATAACACACATGCGCACTTGCTCACGAGAGCAACACGTTGCGTGAACGCGCATTAGAGATGAATATTTTGTAAATAAAGTGGTAAATAAAGTTATTTGCGTAAACAAAGCTTGTGGTGTCGCTTCAAAAAATAGAAGTTAAACCACTGGAGTCACGTGGATTACTTTAATAATGTCTTCTTTACTACCTCTCTGGGGCTTTAAAGTAGAACAGGCTATCAAAGGAGGGACAGAAAGCTCTCAAATTTTATCAAAAAAATACCTTAATTTGTGTTCCGATTATGAGCGGATTTTTGGAATGACATGAGGGTGAGTTGTTAATGGCAGAACTTTCATTTTTGGGTGAACCAACCCTTTAAAGATCGATTATTTGCTTCTAGTACAAAAAATATAATTATGTTACATTTCTGCAGGAACAACCTCAAAGATGGAAGCTGGCCCAATGTTTGAGCTCATGCGAATGATCCAAGAGTTGAAACAGAAGGTGGATCAGCAGGTAACTTTACATTTTGTGTGAAAATAGTTCCTTAAAGGAAGAGTTCACCCAAAAAGAAAAATTCTCTAATCATGTAATTACTTTCATGTCGTTCAAACCCGTATGATTTTTTTTTCTTTATGGGAGAAATTTTGATTCATGAACGGATTCTTTTCACTGACTTAGTTGATCCTGTCAACAGAACTCCTCATTCATAGCGTTAGTGACCAGAAAAATTCTTTAAAATGTTCTACAAAAGTCACTCAAATGAGGGTAAATAAATTACGACAGACTTTTCATTTTTGGGAGAACTATCCGTTTCTTCAGAACTTTAGTTCCCTGTATTTTATTCAGGAGAATAATGAGCATGTGTTTTCATAACAGACCAAAGAAACTGCTGACCTGAGAAAGACTATCTTGGAGTGTGTCCCATGCAGTGGTAAGATTTTTTCTATGAGGATAAGAAACCGTTATAATGAGAAAACATTTGTAAAATTTAAAAATCATGTCTGTGCTCAGTCAAGTAGCCTACAAGTCAAGTAGTAGAAGCTTTTAATGAAGATGTTTAAGTAGTCAGACAGGTGAACTCAAGTGTTGTGTTAATATTCAGATCCATTAGGAATGGAACACAGAGTGCTACAAAATAAAACACGGTCCAAGTGTGGACCAGGGGTCTGTTTTGCGCCAGCCATGTGTATCGAAACAGCTGAAGGTGTGAGCTGTGCACCCTGTCCTGAGGGCTACACTGGAGACGGAATCCAATGTGATGATGTAGACGAGGTTAGATTTAAGATTCAGACTTTTTCTTTTTTCATGTTATTGGTATACCCAAACATTAGTCAGAATTGAATAATATGAACAAACTAAACATAACCCCAACTTGTTTGTCATTATACATATACTATTATTTATGACTTTCTTGAATCAAGTTTTGCTGTTTATATTGTTCATCTATCCACACATCATTTCCTGTTTAGTTTTTCCATTCCTCACTGAAGTATCTACTAGCTCAGACTGTTCAACACATCATGGTTTTCTACTTAATTGATGAACAGTAAAACTCAGTCAGGGACACATAATGATTAATTAACATTTCATTAGGGTTTCAATAGGGGTTTTATTAGATTAATTATTGTTTAAACTGTTATGTAGGTTCTTAGGTCATTTTCCTGTTGTTTTATAGAACTTTTTTTACAGATCGCTGTGCAACTGTGGGACTCAAACGTCATTATTCTACGTACTGAGCATTGTTTGTTTAACACCATGAGTCAAGCTAACCTTATGCACTATTCAATTTTAGTGTCAGTTCAACCAATGTTTCTTTGGTGTACGGTGTATTAACACTGCGCCAGGGTTCAGATGCGAGATGTGTCCAACAGGTTTCTCTGGCCCAGAGATCCAGGGTGTGGGTGTTCACTACGCTCAGGCAAACAAACAAGTGCGTATTTGAGACAATGCAAAGCTTAATTTTTATTTACCACAATGTGAAAATGTATATTTGTATAGTATATATACTAGTACCATTCAAACGTTTGGGGTCAGAAATATATTTTTAGTTTTATTTATATATAAATTTTTACAATAAATTAAGACTGTTATACAGCAGGGATGCATTAAATTTGTGTAAATTTGTTGACAGTAAAGACAAAAAAATCTAATAAATGCTGTAACTTTCTATTCATCAAGGAATCCAAAAAAAAAGAAAAAACACTTTTTCAACATTGATAATAATAATAGGAAATGCTTTTGAGCACCAGCATATTATAGCCTATTAATTTCTGAAAGATCATGTGACACCGAAGACTAGAGTAATGATGCTGAAAAACGAGCTTTGCCATTTTATAATGTATTAAATGTATTAATATAGAAAACAGTTATTTTAAATTATTATAATATTTCACAGTATTACTGTTTTTTACTGTATTTTTTATCAAATAAATGCACATTGGTGACCACAAGAGACTTCTTTCAAAAACATAAAAAAATCTTATCGACCCCAAATGTATGTATAGATCTCCTTTATTTAATATTGTTATAAAATATTTTAAATCACCCCATATAAGGATTTTAGTACTGTGATACAGTATTTCATGATACTGAATAATTACTGTATTATAAACCATATTTACATATACTCCAATTGCATGTCCAAAAAAACATAGTATTACATTGATACTCATAGAGAAAAATGTTATAATAAACAACAACAAAAAAACAACAGTGCTGTTAGTGCCATACACAGCATTACAGCAGATTTATCCTTTTTTATCAGATTTGTAATGATATTGATGAGTGCCAGGTGGACAACGGTGGCTGCACACCCAATTCATACTGCCATAACACTCTGGTAAGATAATAGCCTAACTATTCTAGATTACCAATTATTCTAATGTGGCCAGTGGAAAGCACAGTAAATTTAGTTACATGTGAACATTTTGCTTTCTTGTAGGGTGCGTTTCACTGTGGGAACTGCAAGACCGGATTCACGGGTGACCAGAAAACTGGCTGCAAAAGCACTGGCCTGGACAGCCCTCCTGTACCTGACAGGCTGTGTGGGAACGGCCAGCCAAATCCATGTGACATCAATGCAGAGTGTGTTGTGGAGAGAGATGGGAGCATCAGCTGTTTGGTGAAACATCAAGCATTCAGACAGATGTTTTATTTACTATCATTCTTAAGCAGTTGTAATTTCCATGCTTTTGAGCCATCTAACATGCTTCAATATCTTGTTGCTTTTAGTGCAAAGTTGCCTGGGCTGGAAACGGCTATGTCTGTGGAAAAGACACAGACATTGACGCCTATCCAGATAACAAACTTCAATGCAGAGATGGAAGCTGCAAGAAGGTGATATTCATACTCATATTCATGTTATTTCTGTTAGAAGTTTAGGTCCCACTTTATACTAAGTGGCTTTAAGTACTATGTACTTACATTGAAGTTACTACTTTGATACAATGGACTTATTGTGTACATACATGCATGTTTTTACATTGTACTTATATTTTGAAAATACCTGCATGTAATTACAACTGTAATTAATTGATGTAATTACATTTGTAATTACACAGTTGATCCTTCCCTTACACCTTAACCTACCCTTAAATCGACCCATACCACCACACCTGTCCCTAACCTTACCAGTATCACATCTCAATAGCAGCAAAAGTGTTTTACAATACAACCTGAACACATAAGTACATTGTACTTAATTTTCTAGGTAAGTACATACACTGTAAAAAAAAAAAAAAGTTGGATTAACTTAAAAAAGTAAGTTACCTGGTTGCCTTAAAATCTTGAGTTCATTGAAATTAAAAATTTGAGTTAATACAACAAAGGAGATTGGTTTAATAAATAGAAACTCAAAATATTATGTTATCTGAACTACATTAATTATCTAAGTTGATTTGACAAAATATAAAAAGTTGTGATAACAAATCATCAAAATTCATTTTTACAGTGTAGTACTTAAAGCCATTTAAATGTTTTGATCAATTTAATTTTTTTGAGTGAATCAGAGTTAAATCTTAATTTTCTGTACAAAAATCTTACTGATCCCAAACTTTTCAATGAAAATTAATTCATGTTCGTTCATAATTTAATAACATTTGTGCAACTTGAAATTATTAGAATTCTATTTTATTTTAATTATTACAATAATGCATGATTCAAATAACATTAACCAAGCTTAAGAAATGTATTAATTAATTAACCTTATTGTAAAGTGTTTACCAGTTTATCTTATTTTTCATTTTCAGGATAACTGCGTGTTTGTTCCAAATTCGGGCCAAGAAGATGCAGACAGAGATGGGAAGGGAGACGCCTGTGATGAGGATGCAGATAGTGATGGTATCTTTAATGATCAGGTACAGATAACACATCATTTCATTATCACCAATTCTTTTCTTGAATTGAAAAGCTCCCATCAGTTTCAGTCCCTGCATGAATGTATTCCTTCAGGACAACTGCTGGTTGGTACCTAACATAGACCAGAAGAACAGCGATAAAGATCTTCATGGTGACGCTTGTGACAATTGCAAAAACGTAGAAAACCAGGACCAGCGGGACACAGACAAGGACGGACTGGGAGATGCATGTGATGATGACATAGATGGGGATGGTAATTTAATTCAGCTCTTATTTTGTTAAAGATCAACTTCTCTATACTTTTTGCTCACATCTTCCCGGCTATTAAGTGGCCGAAGACTCTTTTTTTTTTTTTTTTTTTTTGCAGAAATGGGGTGTTATGTTTTGAATATTCTTTTCACCCTTTGGGCCCCTTTTTTGGGGGGATTTTCCTGTGCTAGATAAATTTTATGAGGAGAAACAGAAGCTCAAATTAGAGAGCTCTTTAGCTTGCTCGGGTCATGTAAAACTGAAGTGACATTTAGCTGTTTAAACAGTGTCTATGAGGCACCACACTGAAAATATTGTTTCAAAATGAACAATTATTTGTTCCAGTCTGAAAAGTGTAAAATCAAGCCCAGGGCAGCTCTTGGCATTTACGGTCTGCTCATCAAGGCAGAAATCCAGGCACTTGACTTGATTCTTTATAGCTTGGTCATGTCTCCTTTAACCAACCACATTTCCACCAAGAACCTGAGCCGAGCCAAGAGCTGCTGACGCGTGGAAACAATTCCACAGAAGTCTATCTGAAACACTGCCACCCTGTGACATAACCCAACAAATCGTACACAAAGACATCACTGTACCCAACTCTATAACACCGCAATACATTTCTCCTGATGGAGTTTGCTCCATTCAATGACATTTTCGACAGAATGTCTCTGTATACCTTTGTTTGATACTTTTTTGTTTGATATGTTATCAATCTGTTGATGAATAACATAATGCATCCTTGTACTTTCTGTACTTCTGATAGGCTTGAAGAACATCTTGGATAACTGTCAGAGGGTTCCAAACCCAGACCAGAAGGACAAAGATCGTGATGGCGTTGGTGATGCATGTGACAGCTGTCCTGAGGTGCCAAACCCCAACCAGGTGCCAAACAACATTATTACTACCTGTCTCTTATTCTATTCTATTCTATTCTATTCTATTCTATTCTATTCTATTCTATTCTATTCTATTCTATTCTATTCTATTCTATGTACTTTAATTATTGCATATTAGAGGATGCAAGTTTTCCCCTATTTTCATATTGCAGATTACTTTTTGTGTAATCTAACTTTAAACAGGCTAACTTTAAACCTAATTTAAAAGGATAGCACTAGACTATGGCAAATATTTATTTTTTAAAAAGAACTGTTTCTCGAAGAATGCTTGCCAATCTGTTCATCTAAAAATTAATACTTATCCATTTTTCATACCAGGCTCATAATAGTTCATTAAAAAAAGAAAATTAAAGTCAATAAACGTTACCTAAAAAAAAAAAAAAAAGTTAGCCAATTCAATTGGCTGATGGCAGTCTATGATGTCATGAGTATAGAGCGCCTGTGAGTACAAGAAGGCGCCTATAAAATACGTCATCAACTCTTTTGTCTGAAGAATGGCAACGTGATGCTGCGTTTCGTCCTCCTTCTTAGGGAACCACATACGTAACCTAGACGTTCCCTTTCAAAGTGGAACTTTGACGTGGCGTCATGGAGTTGACGCTATGGGGAACCAACACCCACTCCGTCATGCTGCCTGCTGACTAGGCTTTGGATATGCAATATCAAATGGAACTGAGGGAATTTTGATTGATTTCCATTCAACCTGCTCTACCCTAAAGTGTATATTGAGAGCAGCTCATGAAAGGGAGCATGACCCTCAAAGGGGGAGCCTTGTCCTTATTCCTACTTGGAGAAGGAGGGAAATGAAAGCAAGGCATAATGCAGTGTGCCCATCATTTTCATTACCCAGACTCTAGATCCCAAGGAAAATGCAGGGGTGCTAGGCCTACTTAAAAACCCCAGTGTAACTGGGGGAAAGCAGCTCATACCCTTCCTTGATAAAAGGTACTCTACCTAAGATCCACTACAGCTAGAGTTTAGTGGGTCAACCCTAATATAACGTTTCTCTAGAAACGAGTCGAATAGCTGGCCCTGGTGACACCAGGGAAATTCGTTCCATCTCTGTCACCACCACTTCTACCAAAGAGGCAGGACGTCCTCAGACATAACCAGCCATAGAGTTTCATGGTAGAAACATTGTAATGTCTAATGGTTGGCTCTTTCTGCTCAATTCTTATTTAGTGACAGATGCTCATAAGTGTGAGTCAGTCCATGTTAATCAATACAGGTCAGAGGGCTTCGAGGAAGCCGAGGGTTTGGACTTAGCCTTCCGGAGACTAAACCTCCTAAAGGCAGCGATCTGCGCTCTCGCCTCCTTAAATCTCTTTACCACCATCTCAACGGAGGTGCCAAAGTGCGAGATCGGGGCATCAAACTTTCAATTTAAAGCAACTTAATTTTTTTGAGAAATCAACTTAAAAATGTGCCTTTGCATTACAAATAATGAAGTTCCTGTAGTTTGTTGGTTGAACATAATTTTATTCCAAGGTTTCATAACTCAAAAAATTCATGCAAACAGTTTTTTTTATTAAACCAACACATTACTGGCATAAAAACAGACAATGGAAATGATACAAACACAATACAATGTAGATTCTAAGGAACTAGCTGTTGCGTAAATGTGTGAACTGGTCAAATTAGCAAAAAAGGTCCATTGTCAAAAGCAAAAGAGAAGTAGGAAGCACTGTTCACAGAGAAATTATTTCTATGCACGGATTCTGACTTGATGTCGCCGATGAAATTTCGCCAAGTAATGGTAAATGTAACCGCACCTTAATGTGCATTATTAAATTTTTTTTTTCTTCTGTATGTTGTATATTTCATATTACTATTTTAATCCTGTCTTCGGTTTTCTTTCAACCAGTCTGATGTTGACGATGATCTTGTAGGAGACACTTGTGACACAAACATTGACAGGTAGAGTCTGCTTTACCTTTTACCTTGACGGTCAATATAAAACAAGTTTATAACTGAGGTCTTTGTTCCAGTGATGGAGATGGTCATCAGAACACCAAAGACAACTGCCCCAACGTCATTAACAGCTCACAGCTGGACACCGATAAGGATGGGCTCGGGGACGAGTGTGATGATGACGATGATAATGATGGCATCTTGGATGATAAAGATAACTGTAGACTGGTGCCAAACCCAGACCAGAAGGATGAAAACAGTACGCACAGCAACATATTCTTAGTAGGATGCCATAACACAAGTTGTTCAATTATTCAAGCAAAATGTTTCTCGTTTACTTTTATTTCATTTTAATTAATGACATTTATTTGTTTTTAAGTGCCATTTTGGGGCCACTGCATCATAATGTGCTTCACAAATTGATATTGGACTTAATAAAAAAATCAGACCACTGATAAAAAGATAAATCAGGAAAATATATTTTATTCGCTCTTCCACTTTGACAGATGATAGTGTGGGTGACATCTGCACTGGAGACCTGGATAAAGATCACGTGATAGACACGATCGACATCTGCCCTGAGAATGCAGAGATCACTCTGACTGACTTCAGGGAATATCAGACCGTGGTTCTGGATCCAGAAGGAGAGGCTCAGATCGACCCCAACTGGGTTGTTCTTAATCAGGGGATGGAGATTGTCCAAACCATGAACAGTGACCCAGGACTAGCTGTTGGTGAGCTTATTTGACCCAAACCATTGAAAAACAAGCAAATAATCTCAAGCATTTCCATAGTGAAAAGACCAGCTATAGATGGCCCAACACCAATCCAGCATGAGCCTGCCTGGACCAGCATGGAAATTCATACTGGTCTTACTGGTCATCATTTACCCTCATGTCGTCTTAGATGTATACGACTTTCTTTCTTTTGTGGAACACAAACAAAGATTTTTAGAAAAATAATCCATCTCTTGAGTCCTTATAATGCAAGAGGATAGGACCCTTAAAGCTGACACTTCAAAAACCATGCAAAACGAACACGATGGTAACCCATATGACCCCGGTGGCCTTCTGATAGGTGATTGCATTGTAAAGAACTATGCCAGCACATTGTGAAGGTTGATGTAAGCAAGCATTGTGAAGATCACACGACAATATGCCAACGTTTACTTTAAGTGTGAATTCATGAATGCACAAAGGAGAGGAAGGAGCTCCATGTGACATTCCTGGATTTGGCTAATGCATATGGTTCAGTGCCACATGAGCTTCTTTGGGCAGCATTTGATTTTTTCAGAGTACCAATGTCAATAACAAATTTAGTGAAAGCCTATTTTGGAGATTTGCAATTTAGTTTCTCAACTCCAAAATTCAGCACTGCATGACAATGCTTAGAGGTTGGAATAATGGCAGGATGCACAATTTCTCCACTGGCTTTTACCATGGCAATGGAAGTAATCATTACGGCATCAAGATGGGTAGTAGGAGGAGAGCGCTTGGCTTCTGGGATGCGACTACCACCAATCAGAGCATACATGGACGACATGACAACCATGACTACAACAGTAGCCTGCACTAATCGGTTATTGGGGAAGTTAACAGATAATATTGAATGGGCACGAATGCAATTTAAGCCCTCTAAATCAAGGAGCATCTCAATAGTTGAAGGAAAGGTAGTAGATAAAACATTCTTCATTAATGGTGAGGCAATACCAACAGTTTCTGAGAAGCCAGTGAAGAGTCTTGGGAGATGGTACGATGGAGATCTAAAGGACACAGTTCGAGTGGGAGAAGTTAGACGACAAGCAGTGGAAGGGTTGAAGGGCATAAACAGCTGTGCTCTACCAGGCAAACTAAAACTCTGGTGCTTTCAGTTTGGTCTACTGCCGAGGTTGCTGTGGCCACTGACTGTGTACGAGGTTTCTTTGACAACAGTGGATAAGCTGGAAGCGTTAATAAGTTCATACATCAGGAAATGGTTGGGAGTTCCACCATTTTTGGGCTCAGTTTAGCTCCTCCTAAATGGCACAAGGCAGGCCCAGCTCAAAGGAGGAAGCTGGTAGTCAACGAGGTGCGAAAGCAGGAGGAGAGGATGAGGAGTATAAAGGCCATTTCCCAGGCCAAGCAGGGAGAGTGGATGAGATGGGAGAGTGTGGAACAACGCAAGATGGGCTAGCAAGACCTTTGGTCAATGGAAGAGAGTAGGATCAGTTTCCTTATTAGGTCAACATATGATGTTCTCCCATCACCGCAGAACCTAAACCTCTGGGTAGGAGAGGATCCCTCTTGTCCTTTGTGTTCATCACCTGCCACATTAAGGCACATTTTGACAGGATGTAAGGTGGCTCTTAGCCAAGGTCGGTTTACTTGGCGCCATGACCAAGTACTGCGATGTTTGGCTTTAGCATTGGAAGGCAAGCGTAGTATGACCAATAAGTTGCCGCCTGTTCTAGCAAAACATTACACGCAGAAGACAATATTCCTCCGCCCAGGCGAGCAACCACCAAGAAAAGGTGTTAACACCAATTCTCGCTCAGGACAACTGGAAGCTGCTAGGGACTGGAAGATGCTGGCTGATCTTGATCAACAGCTTATTTTTCCACCTGAGATTGCCACCACTAGCTTACGACCAGACATTGTTTTGTGGTCTGGATCAGCACGCATTGTTCAACTGATAGAGTTGACAGTGCCATGGGAGGATGCTGTAGATGAGGCATATGAGAGGAAAAAACTGCGGTATGCTCATTTGGCCACTGAAGCAGAACAGCGAGGATGGAGAGTCCAGGTTTATCCAGTGGAAGTGGGTTGTCGAGGTTTTGTGGCACACTCTACAACCCGGTTCCTCAGAGACGTCGGATTCAGCGGCCAAGAGTTGCGTCGCACAGTAAAGAACTTCTCTGAAGCAGCAGAAAGGAGCAGCAACTGGCTGTGGTTGAGACAGAAAGATTCTAGCTGGCTGTGTACAGGCCGCCACGCTACGGTTTCGTAGAATTCTTGAAAAACTTGAAGAGTCTGTTGGTTTATTTGTATAGGTTGTATAGTATTTACAGTCATTACGTTCCTGTGTAAAGCGTGAATGACGGGTGGTTGGGCAGATATTGTGTTTTGCGGTAGGTGGTATGCCATACGGAACCGTTGCCACTGTAACTGCTTTAACGCACCAGTGGGGCTCGACAGCCTTAGTCAAACGGGTTGGCGCGTATGGTTGGGTTGCGGAGAGATTGTGAGATTGTGGTTAGGTCTCAGCAGCAGGAGGGATGTAGAGGTCAGTAAGCTGGGCTGAGTTGAGTGGGGGACGGAGGGGGGTGACTCTGGGACGCCAGAGTCACTGTCGAGCCCTCTTGAGGTGTCGTGGGCCAGTCGACGAAACACTGAGGAGGGAGGTGCCCACTTGAAGACCCTAGAGATGTCCCCTACTCGGCTCAATCCAGACGGTTGTCGTGCTGGTCCACTAGGGAGACCACACTGTAGTTGCAGCCGTCGTGTGTGCTGACGCGCCAAGTACACTGCAGCCGTTAACGCCGGACAGAAGGGGAGTCACACCCTCATATGGAAAGAAGCGTAAATGGATGGAGAAGCATAGTTTACTGTAAAGCTACGTCTTAGTGTTGCTTATCTTGGCGAAAGCCGAGTACAAATCAGCATGAAGTTTTAACATCTACTCTCGTGTAATGGAAATCATGAAGACATTGAATCAGAAGACATTGAATCATCCACTGTGGTCGTATATGGATTACCGTCATGTCCGTTTTCTGTGGTTTTTGAAGCGTCAACTTTGAGGGTCCCATCCACTTGCATCATATGTACTCACAGAACTGGATTATTTTTTCTAAAAATCTTTGTGCGTGTGTTCCACAGAAGAAAATGGCTGACCTTTAGTATTTTGAAAATCCAGTTCAGAACATGACACAATCTTATCACTCACTACAGGATACACAGCATTCAGTGGCGTGGACTTTGAGGGCACCTTCCACGTGAATACAGTGACCGATGACGACTACGCGGGCTTCATCTTTGGCTACCAGGATTCCTCCAGCTTCTATGTGGTGATGTGGAAGCAGACGGAGCAGACATACTGGCAGGCGGTGCCATTTCGAGCCGTGGCTGAGCCTGGCATTCAGCTTAAGGTCCCGGGCGCTCTACATCTCTATTACTGTCTGTCTGAATGCTCAGCGTGTGCTTTTACTATTACTGCTGCTCCTAGAAAAGTGCTTTTGGCTAAACTCTGAAGTGTGCAAAAATACTTAACTCATGTTAAATCTGAAACCAAATCGTTATTTTGCTCTTCAAGTAAGTCGCAATTAGATTTGATTATTTGACTGAAGACATTCATCAATATATTGCGCATTTCTAGGCTGTAAAGTCCAAAACTGGGCCTGGAGAGTTCCTGAGGAATTCACTGTGGCATACTGGAAATACAAATGACCAAGTGCGTTTGCTGTGGAAAGACCCTCGTAATGTGGGTTGGAAGGACAAGGTGTCATACCGCTGGAACCTGATGCACAGACCCCAAGTGGGATACATCAGGTTAGATGCTGTAAATATTGGAGACTTCAGACTTTACTGGAGAAACAATTCACTCAAGCAAAGCAACATGTTTTTGGGTTTTTCTCTGTTTTGGCACAGAGTTAAGTTCTATGAAGGTACCTACTTGATTGCGGACTCTGGAGTTGTTATTGACACCAGCATGAGAGGGGGACGTCTCGGTGTGTTCTGCTTTTCACAGGAAAATATCATCTGGTCCAACCTGAGATATCGCTGTAACGGTGAGTGCAGTGCTCAAACAATATTAGAGGAACAGGTTGTATTTTCAGCGCATCTTAATTTATGTATTTTGGCATTAACAGACACAATCCCTGAAGACTTTACAGAGGAACAAGGCCAGCAGTAATGAAACTAAGCTGGGAAGAAAGAGGAGAGCACTATTAGTGGTAAAACACTTCAACAGAAGTGGTTCCAGCACCAAAGCAGATGCGACTGATGTTTTAGGTACTCTTATTTCCCTTAAAACATGGACTATTTACTGACTTTTGCATTCAAGACAAAACATAGTTTTATAGTAATGCTGAATTTACTTCTGCTGTAGTGTTTACTACACAAGAATGCTTTTCAGACAAAAAGAGCAAAGCCTGTGTGCTACAACACTAAACACTCACTTCAATATTAATAAAGTGAATAAATAAATGCACATGGTCAGGATTTGTGCTCGGACTTTCTGGAGAATGTCATTGAGCTGTAATATTTAAGTGATCGTTCACCCAAAACTGACAATTTTGTCATCATATACTGCATGTTGTGTTGCTCCAACCTTTATGAACACACACACACACACACACACACACACACACACACACACACACACACACACACACACACACACACACACACACACACTTACATTTAAAAGTTTTGAGTCAGTAAGAAATAATTTATTTAAGAAATTAATACTTTTATTCGGCAATGATGCATTAAATTGACCAAATTTGACATTAAATATATTTATAAAACGATTTCTATTTCAAACAAATGCTGAACTTTCTATTCATCAAAGAATCCTGAAAAAATATGTTTCTACAATTATATTAAGCAGTACAACGCTTTTCAACACGCTTTTAATGATGCTGAAAATTTAGCTTTAACATCAGGAATAAAGTCTTAACCTTGGTTTCACAGAAAAGGCTTAAAGGAATAGTTCACTTAAAAAGCTAAATTCTGTCGTCATTTAATCACCCTGAAATTGTTTCAAACCTGAATGAATTTATTTCTTCTGCTGATCACAAAGAAAAATATTTTGAAGAATGTCTGTAACCAAACAGTTGATGGACCCGTGACTTCCAGTAGGAAAAAAACCTGCAAAAAACATCAACCAACATTCTTCAAAATATCTTCTTTTGTGTTCAGCAGAAGAAAGAAATTCATTCAAGTTTCAAGTTGAATTTTTAGTGTATATATCGGTCAGGTATTTTCCATACTGCAATAGTTCATAGTGACCATGGATGTAAACTTAGGTGGTCCATTTAACTGGTCTGCTCTATCTTAAGTCTTCTGTAGTCATTGTGTGAGGAACTGACTGAAATTTAACATTGATTTGTTTTAACCTCAATGAAAGTAGTTTGAGCATAAAATTACACCTTCAATTATACACAAGTCATAATTTCATATAGTAGTGTTAGTTAATTTCTTTTTTATCCACCACTAAATGACAGAATTCTGGTTTTCATATATAAAACATGAAATAAAGCGATAGACAACAGAATTGTATTAATTTGTCTTTTTTATTGAAAGAACTGGAAATACCAATAAAAACACTACAAATAATATGGGTTTGATCCTGCAACAGTTAAACTCATTTGACCCTTCATGAAACGTATTGAAATAATGAGGAAAAGTAAATAATAATAATAATAATAATAATAATAATAATAATACAAATCAAGGCATATAAATGAGGAAAATAATTGTTTTAAACTTACTGTACATATATTTTTTTGGGATTATAATGTTTTCATGCAAAATTAGAACAGCACAAAGCGCAATATTACTTTTGTTTGCAACACTATGAGTACACCTAGTGGTCATCTTTACAAAGGACTATTTACATAAAGCACATATTGCAATTAAATGTCACGTTTATGTTCAGCATATTTGTAAATAAAAGGAAAGCATAATGTTTAATCCAGACAAACACGGTTAAACCAAATACTGAGCACCAAATTATTCACAGGTTACATAAAACAGTATGCTTATAGCTTGATGCAGTTGTAACATGTAGTGTTTAAGGCAATCATTTTCTCGATCTCACTCAAAATTTACAAAAACACCTTCAGACAGATTTCTTTATGGCATTTAAGAGAAGTTATTCAGAAAGTAACAAAGTAAATACATGCTATCTCCAATTCTAGCGAAAGACTCAGACATCCTGAAGAGATTTTGGTTTGTCTGTTTGGTCAAAACATTTACGGCAGATACAACTGCTTCACAGGAAATAACCATTAAATGTCAAATAATTCCAGTTCTAAATTGTATTTTCTTCATCAACGCCAACCACTTTTTTTCTATCAGGGAGTATCAGGAATGCTACAGTGCTTCTAATATGGGCAGCTCCAGTAACTGTAAACCGAACACCACAATCAAGAAACACGAGCATGCACTTATAGCAACAAAAACCTCTGAAAGATTAAATACAATAGCTGTACAGAGCTGTAACAATGCTTTATAAGTATAAAATATGGTATAAATGTGTTCTTTGACAAATGGCATGCTTGTTAGCCAAGTGCATGAGCTGAGATATAATATTATAGGACATCCATGGTCTAAAGCACCATTTAAATTGTAACAAAATTGGGAAAGTAAGTAAGAAAAACAATTTATAGTTTCAACGTTGCTGTGGGCCACACATATTACAATCTATATGACAGTTTAGGTTTTTGGGGCATAATGTTGTGGCCTTGGTTTTCCCTGTCCATCTCAAATCATTGTACGAACCTTAACTGGGAATGGCAGTCACATACTTTACTTAGAATGATATGATTCACTGGAAACACCATATGCTAAATATGTAGCTTTTGTCACTACCTGAGATTGAAGATGAAAGCGAAAGATAGGAAACTTTAGGAATGTTGCAGACTTATTTGGAAATATTGTTTTGGCAGAGCCTGAAAAGAAAGCTATGAGGGTGCTTCAATAAATACGGCAACAAGAACTCTCATACGAGTAAATCTATTCACGTACATGTACTGGAATAACCTTGCCATGTAACTTCTCAGCTGGTTTGTTCCCATGAGTGCAACCATCATGCAACTGATAGACGGTGTAGTCCCGTGATCTTGCAAAGGTTCATAATTTATATTTAATAAATAGGTACATTTACTCAAATGAAAAGTTTTGTTACCTTAGTAAAACACGCTCGTATTGACATACAATACCTATAAAAAAAAAACACACACTAAAACCCTAAAAAATATTACATTAAAAAATGCACACAAACTCAAATGAGAATCACAGATTTGCATAGAATTCTTCAGCTACCAAAAGAAAAGCGTAACAAGCAAGACACTTACAGGTGATGTGTGAGCCTGAGCAATGCGTTGTTTTCATACCTTCATGTTATGAGGTAAACAAGAGCCCTACATCAGTGTGGGAGCAACCATGACATGATTTCTGTAACAAATCTCCACGGAAATGTATTTAAAACAAAACGTAAGCAGCCTTTGAGCCTTTACTATACTAAAACCAAGAAAACAAATAAAAAAGACAAAACTCACTCTCTTTCTCTCTCACACACACAGTAGTTGTAAATGGACAGTGGTGATACTGGATCATGTGTGAAAGGTTTCTAGGCTTGAAATCTCTTTGGGAAGAGCATTGGAACCACCAGGGTCCACATGTAAAAAAATAAACAGACCCAACAAGATGCCATCTTGATCCAGAACACTGACCAGCTCCCCTCCAGCAGCCTCTCGATCTTTGCGTTGTCATAACTGCAGAGAGAGAAGATCATATGAATATTAATAATACACAGTGACCTCTGGCTTTCTGGTGTCCCTCATAACTGCATAGGTTCCATTAAAATGTGAGTATAAAATTACAACTCAAATAAATACAATTATCTAACTACTACATTAGTAAACAAAAATAAAAAAATACAGTTATTATTTTATGTAAGAAATGTAAAAAAAAAAAAAAAAATTATTAGTACAATTTCAAACTTTAATTCAAACTTATTCAAGTTTGGATTCAGATACTATATATATATATATATATATATATATATATATATATATATATATATATATATATATATATAGCTGTTCAAAAGTTTGGGATTGGTACGACTTTTAATGTTTTCAAAATAAGTCTCTTCTGCTCACCAAGGATGCATTTATTTAATTAAAAATAGAGGAAATAAACAGCGATATTGTGAAATATTATTACAATTTAAAATAACTGTTTTCGGTTTGAATATATTTTACAATATGATTTATTCCTGTGATGGCAAAGGTGCATTTTCGTCATCATTACTCCAGTCTTTTCTACCAGGAAAGTTCAAAAGAACAGCATTTATCTGCTATGGAAAGCTTTTGGAACATTCTACACTACCGTTCAAAAGTTTGGGGTCAGTAAGTATTTTCTTTTTGGGAAAGAAAATTTAAGAAATTAATACTTTTATTCTGCAAGGATGTATTACATCAAAAGTGACAGTAAAGACATTTATAATGTTGCAAAAGAATTTATTTCAAATAAATGCTGTTGTTTTGAACTTTCTATTCATCAAAAAATCCTGAAAAGTACACAACTGGTATCAACATTGATAATAATAATAAATGTTTCTTGAGAGGCAAATCAGCATATTATAATGATTTCTGAAGGATCATGTGACACTGAAGACTGGAGTAATGATGCTAAAAAAAAAAAATCAACTTTGCATCACAAGAATAAATTACATTTTAAAATATAATAAAAAAAAAGTTATTTTAAATTGTAATAATATTTCACAATATTACGGTTTGTTATGTATTTTTAATCAAATAAATGCAACCTTGGTAAGCATAAGAGACTTCTTTTAAAAACAGTAAAAAAAAAACTTACCGATCCCAAACTTTTGAACAACGTATGTAGATTAACCAAATGAACATAATTCACTTTCTAATTATTCACCCTTTCTTTGAGGAATAGAAACCTTCCTTACTAAACTAACTTAAAATAGGCTAAATGACAGCTGGTGTGACATTCAGAGATACAAAATTAAAAAAAAGAGAGAGAGAGAAAAAAAAAACATATTTGTATATACTTACTGAAACCAGTTGGTTACAGTCATCATGACGTAGAGGGAGCCGAGGAAGAAAACAAAATGGAAGTACCAGTAGCTGTAGATTGTGCCATCTTTCTCATCATACTTCACACTCTGCCCTCCTGCGGTCTTCTCATCATCATAATCTTCTGGAAAATATATAAATATATATATATATATATAAAATACCTGTTTTAAGAAACCTGTAGTAATTCTTCTTCACCACCTAGAGGGTCCATCTACCCTTTTTTACTGTGTAGACCATCCAAATTAATATTGAAAATGGTTTATTCCTAAATCTTCAAGTGATCTCCTAAATACTAAATGACCATCTTGCCTGTATCATCAACACAGCAGAAGCAGCAGCGGGCTCTCTGAAAAAAAAAAGAGATGGCATGATTGATGATTTCGTTTGATGTAATGTTGTATGAAACACAGCAGAGGGAAACAAAGGTGAGCAAACGTTCACCTCATTTTCAGGCATTTCGTTCCTGTACACTTGCAAGGCTGCTGAACTCCTCTTGGTGGTGGAGATCAAACTGGAGGGAAAGAGTATTTTTATGTCAACTCAAATGGCATCAGACACATGGGGGCCGTGTTCTTTTTTAACCGTCAAATGTAAAAGCTGAACATTCCCAAGACTGCAACTCATCGAGACAGAACCAGACGAACAAATAAGTAAATTTTTCTGCTTCAAAGCTTTGTTTGCCTCACGAAAACTGGAAATATGGCAAAAGCATTTCGACTGGAGACACCACAATGAATCACTGGGCTGATAACTAACACATATCGCTGTGAATCAAATCGCTGTGTGTAAATATGGCTTTTGTGGAAAGGAGTGGCTCTAAAGAGAGAGCTTCAGCAGACATGTCTGCAGTTAATGAGAAACACATGTGCGTTCACGTCTTGACAGTATGAGAGCTTCTAATCTTCACTCCCTTCCTACCAGACTACCTGCTTTTAAATCTTGTCATAGCCAGATAATTACGTGTTTCTATTCCTCCTGGGTTAGTTTTTGGGATCACCCATTTAAATGACATGTTATGGGGATTTGCATCCAGACTAAAAACATCTGAGCATATTTAAAGGGACAGTTACATACATACAACACACTGTCGCTTATGCATCTTTATGTCTTTCCAAATTGTATTACACTTTATCTTCAGTGGGACACAAGTTTTGGTTTGATTATGAAAGGAAAAAACTTTTGGAGTTTTTTTTTTTTAAATTACGCTCAAGGGGGGAGATTCCTAGGAAATGACTTCAAGTCTGTGTTTCACACAGAAACTACTTTTGGAATAGTGTAGGAGTCACATGCACTCTAATATCTTTTAGTATACTTTTATGGTGTTTTTTTTTAGAATGTAGTTTAGATTAGGGCCGTTACAATATCAGATTTTCAGAACTTAGAAGAAAAGGTTATATAGAACCTTAAAGAGTTCTGTCAGGCGCTTCATTTATATAGAACATTTTAGGATTTTCCATCTTGGGATCATTTTATGGATTTAGTTTTAATGAATCTTTAATTAAATTGTATGATTAAAATAATAACAAATACATAACATTATAAACATACATACTTCCTGTTAAACGTGAAGGTATTATGCAATCATTTAAGACATTTTGGCATAAAGGGTTGTTTAAAATTGAGTAAAGAACCCAACGGTTCAATATAGAACCTGTGATGGAAATAGGATGGAAAAGGATACTTCAACATGGAATGTGCAGAAAAGTGCAGACTTGGTCAAAGACCATGTATATCTATAGAATCTAGACTAACCCAAAAAGTGCTTAACACAGTAACTCAGTCATATGATTAGCTTAGATCATTACAAACCAATCAGTATCACCAATCACAATAAAGAAGACTTGAGTGACATTGATTTCTACTTAACTGTAAGATATAAATGTACATGTATATTTCTGGTCAGACAGTCTCTCTTGGTTGTTGTGACCAGTGAGCTCCCGGCTGTGAATAAAACTTTTATTCCTGCAAAAGAGCAACTTGGGAGTCGTGTCTGGATTATGCTGTGCAGCTGAGGAATAGAAGGACTAAAGATTCAACATTCAGAGAACCACAGCGGGGTCAGTGATAGGTTTGGAAGACTATAGATCCACATTTGTTGTGAGGCTGTAATACGGAGTCGGACCAGCGTAAACCTGAGAAGAGTGTATAGATGCTAAAGACCTGGTGCTCACGTGTGGTTTGGGGTAGTGATGGTAGCTTCTTGATGGGATGCCGTCACCATATTTCGGGAGGAGGATTACCTCTAAGTATTGTATTGTATTGTATGTAATCGGGAAGGGAATCACCCAGAGATAGCGTAGTATTATATTGTTATAGTTGTTCGAATTGTTCTTGGTGAAGAAGTCAGATTCGTAGGTTGTATTCTAGGGCTGGGTAATAAATATCGATTTCTCGATATTAATCGATTGTCATTTTTACGAACCGATATCGATTCTTAAATCTCAAGAATCGATTAGTCATCCTGTTTCATTTGAATGAATGGAACATTGTAGCGCGCATCCAAAACATCGCAATAATCGTTGTCCTTTGTCACTATTGATATGAAACAGTCTAAATTTTCAAATTACGTCCATTTTCTTTCTAAATTCAAAAACATAAATACCGTTTTGGCGCTGTGGCGTGAGATCGCTCTGGCGCAGCTCAAGAGAAGCAACAGCGCGGAGCGCTTTGATCTCTTCCGCCTTAATAACACCAGTTACAGCGCGAAATAAACATGAATGAGCATCTGAAAGTGTGTTAAAAGATAGAGTACAACTTATCGAAATCCGTATCATGTCACATTGATTCGCTCAATCAGTGTTTCAACCGTGGAAAGACGTCAGTTAAACTGCTTGTAATCAATGTCATGTATCGTCATATTTACCTAAACAACATGTGATCATAAACTCGTTAGTCAGACTCTAGAGACTCTAATTTACTCTAGAGAGGAGAATTTTGCTAAATATATGCACCATATTACATTATGCATTATAATCTTAATGTTCTTCAATATTTAATGCATATTTGAATAAATCTGGCAAGTTTTTTATGACAGCCACCATTTAAATGTTTATATTTCATATAATCTTCTTATTATAAAAATAAATAAAAGTGTAATTTAAAGTCCCTGTAAAGGCAATTTAAAAAAAATAAAAAATTAAACACATTATAAATGTTAGAAATGTATTGCTAAAACATATTACAAAGACTGAACTGTGAAGTACTGTTTGTATAGCTACAAAACAGTTAATTATTACCTTCATATTAGGCTAATGAAGCCTAGTAGGCTACAACTAGACTCCCATAGTTTACAGAATTAGTTAAGAGATTTGATTTCCTTGAGAAAATTTACCATTTATTGTAACTGATATCCAAAATAATCAATATTGAATCGAATCGAATCGTAATCGAAATCGAATCGAATTGCAAGCTTGTGAATCGAAATCGAATCAAATTGTGAAATTTGTGTCAATACCCAGCCCTATTGTATTCATATCGAGAATTTCCATGACAAACCTCTTGAATTTATTTCGGCACTTCCTGCAGACTGGGGTATCTTTTTCGAACTCTTTTGGGGTACGGGTAGAGCGTCCTGTTTTTGTCTGTCCTCTCCTCTGACAATTTTACACATTGCGTCTTCTTTTATTTTTTGCGATACCTCATTTTATAATTGGTGGCAACCAATGTTGACATATTTACAATATTATCAGATGTGTATTATTAAAATGGTATCAATATTAATTTGTTTTAAATAACACAGTTATCACCAATACCAGTATAGATCTTGGATAGATCTCTATTTTTGTTTCACATTTTTTAGTGAGGCTGAGAGGCTGAGGTGAGGCTGAGAAAACGAAATAGTCATTGCTCATACCAAGAGTACAGTATACAGCCGAACAGTATGACCGTTCCGATGCCCGTCACTATGTTAGTGTCGCTCTTCAGTCCCGATTTAAAGGGAAGAACGCAGACAGTGACATTGTTCCCGTCTTCCTCCACCGCTGAAAGAGACAGAGCACAGGACTGATTTTAATAAGATGCATTACTGCTCTGTCCACACCACAGACCACTGAGAGACACACCCAGGACAGAGTGAGAGACTGTGTTTGAGTGTGAAAGCGAGAGTATTTTTACTCACTTTCAATGGGTTTGCTGGCGAGCGCTGAGAAGGTGAGGTACATGACGTAGACGGTGATGATCGCGGGCTGCAGCAGACCTGAGGTTGGCTGGACTGTGTGGAGAACCGAGCAAAACATCAGATTTATTGGTAAATAGCAGCACATACAGATTTGTACTGTCTGTTTGAGTGTTTATGCTTATTCATGCATCATGTTTTTGGGGTTGGCAAGATTTTGTAAGAAGATTATGTTCACCAAGGCTGCATTTATTTGATCAAAAATATTATTACAATTTAAAATAACTTTTCTATTTTAATATATTTAAAAAAAATAATTTATTCATGTTGGCAAAGCTGAATTTTCAGTCTTTAGTGTCACATGATTCTTCAGAAATCATTCTAATATGCTGATCTGCTGCTCAAGAAACATTTATTGTTATTATCAATGTTGAAAACAGTTGTGCTGCTTCATGTTTTTGTGGAAATACATAATTGCAGAATAAAAGTATTACCTTAGTAAACAAAAAAAAAAGAAAATCGACAAGATCCTGTATATAATCGAGAGTATATTTAAATGTTCATGCTTATTTTCTCTATTTTACCATTTAGATCACCTTTGCTCAGTGAACACTTTAATGTAATCTTTAACAAATCACAATATATGAATATACAATATCCTCTCAATTTTCATACTGTACATTATAAAGATGTGATGTCTATAATCACTTTTAGCATTTAAAAAGATTGATTTTAGTTTTTAGTTTATCTTTTAATTTAGACAAAGTATGATAGACTTTTAACAATGGCCATTTATTGGTTATTGGCCATAACATAAAATAAATGAATAAATATAAGCTTTTCAGTCAGAATTTGTCTACTTAGGATGGTATTTATGTATGGTTACAAATGTATAACCATTACACTTAAGCGTCACATGCTTTTGAATGAATCTGATGTGAAAGAATAGCTTACCAACCCTGTTTGAGCATGTAATGTCTTAACATGGAGCTAAGCTCTGCACACTTCATCCACAAAAGATCTTCCGCAAAATGCATGTAGTTTCGTTTTTTAGCTGCGAGAGGGCCAAAAGTTACAAAGTGTATCTTTAAATTACTTGCTTACTCAGTTTCACCTTTAACATTGGTTTGTTTAGTGAGAATTCATGATAATTGATTGTATAAAACTCTCTGGCTTGCACACACATGGGAAAACCTCCAGGCACTATGAATAAACTTATTTGCCTGACATCAAACAAACATCTGCTACTTAGTACAAAAAGTAGGTCAGTGAAGCCCAAGCATCTTGGTAAACTCACAGGTCTGAATGCAGGGCGAGATGGCCAGCATGGACACGATAAAGCACAGGCCACAGTTGACTCCCAGGAAGAGCTTGTTGAGGAAGCAGGCCTCTGGGTGCGTGTAGAACATGATCATAAACACCATGGCTCCCACTGCCACGGAGAACAGCACCAGTGTGACAAAAGCCAGTGCTGCATACCACATTTTATTATATTTGGCTCCTGAGCTCCTGTGGAGGGACACATTGGAGACGGTTCAAAGGAATGCATGGGTTCAAAACAACTTCAGCTTTTGTGGCATGATGAAAACAATTTTGTCCCTGTCTATAAAAATAAATAAATTGCAGTTAGACTTTTTGGTAAAACTTTATTTCACAGTGCCCTTATTACACGTTACATGTAGTTACTATAGTAATAACTATAAATTGTGCATTATTACATGCAACTAACCCTAAACATAATCCTACCCCAACCCTATAGTAAGTACATGTGTAATTATACACTTAAATACAGACACCTGTTACAGTGTAATTATATATTTAAGTACTGACTAATACTAATTACTAACGCTTACTATAAGGTTTGGGTTAAGAATAGGGTTTGGTTTAATTGCATGTAATAATTATGCATGATGTACTATTACTACAATAAGTATGTGTAACATATGAAACAAGCCAAGGACACTAAAATAAAGTGTTACCAAAATTGCAATTACGAAAAAAGTACTTAAAAATGGAGGTACAAGGAGGCAATAAACATTAAAATAAAGAACATTATAAATCTTAAAAGTCTCTAACGTGTTAACATTAGACAAGTGTGTTAGAATTGCATAATGTCTGTTATATGAAGTCTTTCAACTCCATTATTATGATAATGAACATAATGGGCCAGATTTACAGTGCAATTCCAAAATAGCGCTGATAGTGCTGACGCGCAAATTAAAGAACACATGAACAAAAGATCATTTCCATAATGACCAACGTTCGTTCCTTTCACAAGACAAAAGCTCTACACTGTAGACATTCCTTCAGATCTAGATCTCAGGTAGTGGTAGGCCCACATTATGCACATGGCCAATATTCACTATCAAACATTGTGACCCAGAATCGCCCATTTGGACAAAAAGGGGCTTTCGGGCCAAAAGGTAACACAAACAACCAAATTTTTTTAGGGGTGGGGAAATCTGAAATCAGGTAACACTGAGATCAAACTGACATATAACGGTGTGCTTAAAATGTGGGGTTGTTAAGATTTTTTGAGCATTTGTTAAAGTCTCATATGCTCACTGTCACGTTTTGGTTTGTTCATGTCATGTTCCTGTGTCTTGTCATGTGATTCCCTGTTAGTCATGTGATCCCTTGTCTGATGTGTCATGTTGTCATTGGTTCATTGTTCACAGGTGACCCTTGTCTTGAGTATTTAAGCCCTCATGTTTGCCATGTGTCTTTGTCAAGTTTTGTTTCCCAGTAACCACTGTTGGTAAGCGTCATGTTCATGTTTATGTTTTTGAGTTCATGCCACGTCATGCTTTTGTTTTATGCTTTGATCTTGTTACGATTACTTGGGTTCTCTTCAAACTTGCCTTCAGTGGATCCCTTACACTCACCAAAAATACAGTAAAGAAAAATAATAATATTGTGAAATATGATTATAATTTACATAGCTGTTTTTAACCTGTTAACCTATTTCTTCATATTTAAAAAATGTCATTTATTTCTGTGATGGCAAAGCTGAATTTTCAGCAGCCATTACTCCAGTCTTCAGTGTCAAATGACATTTGAATTTGATTTTATGACTTTTATACATTGTACTTAATGTCTTTACTGTCAATTTTGATCAATTTATTACATCCTTGCTGAATAAAAGTATTATTTACTAAAAATCTTACTGTATATTTCTACTAAATATCTTCAACAAAAAGAATGTGTCCACTTCACCAGGTGGTTTGTGGGTGTGACATCTGAGGCTAAGGTGGACCAGTGAGCATCTAGAGGCCCTGATGTTCTTCTCTAATGGCCTGTAACTGTTGTGTTCCTTCAGCTGTTAAACCAAGATTGCCCCAAGAGACTTTTACTGAAATTCATCAACAGTAGTAGTTATTAGCCGGCAGCTTATGTCAAGATGATTGATGGTGACCTTTGACCTTGCCCCTCCCCTCTCCCCCCTCCTGCCCTTCCTGTTTCCGGGGTCATGGGTTAACCTTTGACCTCCCCCTCCCCGTTTCCGGGGTTGATGGATTAACCTTTGACCTAGCCCTTCCCGTTTCCGGGATTGATGGATTAACCTTTGGCCTAATGATCGATCGATCATTTGGTTGACAGAAAGTTTTGACAGGTAGATTTGATGGATGATATGACCCATTGACCGAGGGGTATAAATATGTCATTGTTTTGGCTTTGATGGTGGCAGATGTTTTTTGAAATCCGGGGTTCCCTCCCACCCACTCTCACAATGCTAAAAAAGATCACAGATCGTGTGACACGATCCCTCCCACAAATATCTCTTAAAAGTGTATAAATAAATAGGATTTATTTGTTTGTGTGTGTATGTGTGTGTGTGTGTGTGTGTGTGTGTGTGTGTGTATGTGTGTGTGTGTGTGTGTGTGTGTGTGTGTGTGTGTGTGTGTCACCCGATTCCTCACTCACCCCCTCTCACCCTCCCTAAATAACTAAAGTTAAAAAGCATTGATCTATAAATGAAATGTTTCTAAAATAAATATCTTACTAAATAACTAAAGTTGAAAACTATATAAATGAAATGTTTATTAAATTACAGAAGTTGAAAACCATCCGCTTCTTTAAAATACACATCTTACCGATCCAAATATTTTCAAAACCACAAAAGAGATAAAAAATCATACGACATGTTTTAGATAAATAAAAAATGATCTTACTTTTTCAGAGAGATGAAAAACTCCTAAGAGGTCCATAGGTGTAAAAATCCCCCGATTCCCTCTCACCAGCATCTGACAGTCCCTGAACCAGAGTGTGTTTGACACATGTTAGCTTTCACATTCCTGAGCTCATTGCTGGGAAAGTGAGGTGAATATGTCTCACACTAGCTAGAGTTGAAAAACATCTTTTAAAAGTATATAAATGAAATGTTTAAACAATTAATTTTAGGATTCAATGTTATAGATTTTTATTTATGATTAATACAATTTTTAAATCGGTTATACATCTTTGTGTGTGTGTGTGTGTGTGTATGTGTGTGTGTGTGTGTGTCACACTATCCATCCCTCCCACCCGCCCTCGCTCCCTCCCTCCCTCACTCATTCCCTCACTCACTCCCTCAAATATCTCCCTAAATAACTAAAGTTGAGAAACATTGATCTTTAAAAGTATATAATATCTTACTAAATAACTAAAGTTGAAAAACATTGATCTTTAAAAGTATATAATATCTTACTAAATAACTAAAGTTGAAAAACATTGATCTTTAAAAGTATATAAATGAAATGGTTATAAAATATTTGACAGCAACATTCTGTTCATTAAAAATCTTGTTAAATTACCGAAGTTGAAAACCATCCGCTTCTTTAAAATACACATCTTACTGATCCCAGATATTTTCAAAAACCACAAAAGAGATAAATAAAAATGCCCTTACTTTTCAGCTGATTAAAAAACACCCCGAGTGATTCTCTCTCTCCCCACCATCTGACAGGACTGTAGTGTCTGCTTGTTTCGGTCTCTGTGACAGTTAGGTAAAATATTATTGATCATTTAAATCAAAATAGCATGGCGCATTTAAAAGTATATAAACCAGATATAGATAAAATCATCTATTTCATCATGTTGAAAAAATGTGTTTTTTCCCCTTAAATTTCGCACTCCCCTGTCCTGCTTGACCTAGGGTCTTGTGTGTATGTGTGCTTGTCTATGTACCGGTAATGAGCGTGAGAATACGGATGTCATTAAGGTTTTATTACTCTTTGAAAATACAATGGCTGAACATAACAACGATTGTCCTATCTTCAAAACAGGACAACCGCTCACACTTGCACCATAGAAACATGGGTCTAATTAAAAACTTAGAAAGGTCGATACGGTTGGAAGAGCGTGACTTGTCTGTGAATGAAATACGTAGCCATAAGGCATATACTGAGTTCATGAGGAGGTGAAAATTCTTCCGTTTAGTTCTGGTCATAGTCTTTGGTGAAACCTAAAACATTCATAGAACAATGGCTCCATCTTGTGGTCATTTAAAAGCCGTATCCACAATAGGCTGTAAGAGCCAAAAGGTGTCCACATTCCAATCTTCAATCTTATAAATAGACCATGGCATTCTTCTTCCAAATTTATTTCCTGACCAAAAGATCCAGCTGAAGCTCTCCTCTCCAGATATCTCCTCAAAGGGCCATGGCTAGAAGTAAGTTTTTTCTATATTTATTTCTCTATGCAATGCTGGTTTATTTTAAAATAATGTATATAGATTATTCTTTTATTTAAAATAATCTATATACATTATTCTTTTATTTAAAATAGTGTTTATAGATTATTCTTTTATTTAAAATAGTGTTTATAGATTATTCTTTTATTTAAAATAATCTATATACATTATTCTTTTATTTAAAATAGTGTTTATAGATTATTCTTTTATTTAAAATAGTGTTTATAGATTATTCTTTTATTTAAAATAGTGTTTATAGATTATTCTTTTATTTAAAATAATGTTTAAACATTATACATTATTCTTTTATTTAAATATGTTATGTTATTGCTGTTTTTATCTCCATTAAGCCGCTGGATCGTTGTAATTGCTATATTAATATACCAATGAGTTGACATTTTTCAAGTTATGCTATGTTTGGTTGATCACAATGCTGTTTTATCTAATGTAACTAAAATCTACAATGTCGGTTTTATCTGTGTTTATTTCGTGCTTTTATAATATACCAATGAGTTGATATACATTTTTCAAGTTATGCTATGTTTGGTTGATCACAATGCTGTTTTATCTAATGTAACTAAAATCTACAATGTCGGTTTTATCTGTGTTTATTTCGTGCTTTTATTCTGAAAATACGCGAACGTCCTGTTAGACATAACGGTCTGTAACCTCATGTTTTAGCTTAACATTCTTTGACACGTGGTTTTTGCAATAACAATATACGACTATATCTGTGATTTTCTCTATTGATAGTGACTTCGGTGCTAAATATCATCGTAAAACTATTTTGGGGGTAAATTATACCCATAGACTTTTATTATGAAATTACTCGGACGTCCGGTTAGCCCACGCTTAACACATTATGATCGCTAGTAAGTGCTCGTAAACATTGTTACATATTCTATATCGATTGATTTTGTATTTATATCTTTCAGATAATGCAATACTAATGATTTAATCTCGCTTTTTTCCCGTAACGGTTATGTTTAAGCAATGTCAAAAAGCGTCATTGTCCCTCTATCGATCTGGAGGTCAAACTGCATTCAATTGGCCGTTAAATAGCGTCTCTAGCGGGTCGGAGGTCCAACTGCTTCTTTTCCGGTAAATAGCGCCTCTAGTGGGGCGGAATGGGAATGTTATATACACACGGGAAAATATTGCCCCTAGCGATCTGGAGATGACATAGCATGCGATTTTTACAGTGAAAAGGGGACAGAACTCAGTATTGACCATTTTACTCATCCTAATGTTAAAGGTTAAATGTTGTTATGATTTATATATATATATATATATATGTTTAAACAATTAATTTTAGGATTCAATGTTATAGATTTTTATTTATGATTAATAAAAAATTTTAATCGGTTATGCATCTTTGGGTGTGTGTGTGTGTGTGTGTGTGTGTGTGTGTGTGTGTGTGTGTGTGTGTGTGTGTCTGTGTGTGTGTGTGTGTGTGTGTGTGTGTGTGTGTGTGTGTTTTTGTGGCGTCATCAACCAGACACCTATAAAACAGCTCACATTTGTCTTTTAACCATAACAGGCATTTCTCTCCACAGACTCGAACGTTGAGCTGAGCGCTTTCGAAGTCATTAATTCGTGTAAGATCATATCTTATAAATTAAAATAAATTAAAATAAATTTGTCTTTATACAATTTTTAATATATGTTATAAATTAAAATGAATCTATTTTTAATTTTGTCTTTTTGTATTTCACAGTGACTGCACGGGGGTTTGATGCAGACAGTCCAGCTGTTGGTAAACATCTTCGTCATAATGTTGTATTAATACTTATGGGAAAATGAACTAATTATGATTATTTTTTATTTTTTAGATTTCATAAGATTTGTCACTCCGCCTGGTTTTGTCGACCTCACTCAAGACACTGACAGCGAGGACGAACAATCATCACCCCCGACCATTGTACCAGATTCTACATTGGGAGAGGCCAGTAATCAAACAGGCCCTAGAGTTTTGGCTTTAGACTCCGGTCCTGAGCCATGCGACGAACCATCGAGAAAGATTAGAAAAACTGAGTTCCGCAGCCCCCCGACCAGCACTGAGACCGAGCTGTTTCATGGTAAGTCTATCAACATTATTAGTATTAAAACTGAGATTATGTCATATCATTTATATGTATTATATCTCTACACAGCAGAGGACGGTGGACACGACGATGATGCAGCGAGCGATGTAGCTAGCTGGGACACCCAAAGACTCAACGCATGGGAGCAGAGTTCATGGACGAGTGAACCCGGACAGGTGACTGCCACAAGCGCTGGTCAAACGCCATATTCTTCTCCGCAATCGTCGTCGTCGTCGTCGGAAGAGATCGATGTTGTGTAAGATCATATCTTATAAATTAAAATAAATTAAAATAAATTTGTCTTTATACAATTTTTAATATATGTTATAAATTAAAATGAATCTATTTTTAATTTTGTCTTTTTGTATTTCACAGTGACTGCACGGGGGTTTGATGCAGACAGTCCAGCTGTTGGTAAACATCTTCGTCATAATGTTGTATTAATACTTATGGGAAAATGAACTAATTATGATTATTTTTTATTTTTTAGATTTCATAAGATTTGTCACTCCGCCTGGTTTTGTCGACCTCACTCAAGACACTGACAGCGAGGACGAACAATCATCACCCCCGACCATTGTACCAGATTCTACATTGGGAGAGGCCAGTAATCAAACAGGCCCTAGAGTTTTGGCTTTAGACTCCGGTCCTGATAAAACCGACATTGTAGATTTTAGTTACATTAGATAAAACAGCATTGTGATCAACCAAACATAGCATAACTTGAAAAATGTATATCAACTCATTGGTATATTATAAAAGCACGAAATAAACACAGATAAAACCGACATTGTAGATTTTAGTTACATTAGATAAAACAGCATTGTGATCAACCAAACATAGCATAACTTGAAAAATGTCAACTCATTGGTATATTAATATAGCAATTACAACGATCCAGCGGCTTAATGGAGATAAAAACAGCAATAACATAACATATTTAAATAAAAGAATAATGTATAATGTTTAAACATTATTTTAAATAAAAGAATAATCTATAAACACTATTTTAAATAAAAGAATAATCTATAAACACTATTTTAAATAAAAGAATAATCTATAAACACTATTTTAAATAAAAGAATAATGTATATAGATTATTTTAAATAAAAGAATAATCTATAAACACTATTTTAAATAAAAGAATAATCTATAAACACTATTTTAAATAAAAGAATAATGTATATAGATTATTTTAAATAAAAGAATAATCTATATACATTATTTTAAAATAAACCAGCATTGCATAGAGAAATAAATATAGAAAAAACTTACTTCTAGCCATGGCCCTTTGAGGAGATATCTGGAGAGGAGAGCTTCAGCTGGATCTTTTGGTCAGGAAATAAATTTGGAAGAAGAATGCCATGGTCTATTTATAAGATTGAAGATTGGAATGTGGACACCTTTTGGCTCTTACAGCCTATTGTGGATACGGCTTTTAAATGACCACAAGATGGAGCCATTGTTCTATGAATGTTTTAGGTTTCACCAAAGACTATGACCAGAACTAAACGGAAGAATTTTCACCTCCTCATGAACTCAGTATATGCCTTATGGCTACGTATTTCATTCACAGACAAGTCACGCTCTTCCAACCGTATCGACCTTTCTAAGTTTTTAATTAGACCCATGTTTCTATGGTGCAAGTGTGAGCGGTTGTCCTGTTTTGAAGATAGGACAATCGTTGTTATGTTCAGCCATTGTATTTTCAAAGAGTAATAAAACCTTAATGACATCCGTATTCTCACGCTCATTACCGGTACATAGACAAGCACACATACACACAAGACCCTAGGTCAAGCAGGACAGGGGAGTGCGAAATTTAAGGGGAAAAAACACATTTTTTCAACATGATGAAATAGATGATTTTATCTATATCTGGTTTATATACTTTTAAATGCGCCATGCTATTTTGATTTAAATGATCAATAATATTTTACCTAACTGTCACAGAGACCGAAACAAGCAGACACTACAGTCCTGTCAGATGGTGGGGAGAGAGAGAATCACTCGGGGTGTTTTTTAATCAGCTGAAAAGTAAGGGCATTTTTATTTATCTCTTTTGTGGTTTTTGAAAATATCTGGGATCAGTAAGATGTGTATTTTAAAGAAGCGGATGGTTTTCAACTTCGGTAATTTAACAAGATTTTTAATGAACAGAATGTTGCTGTCAAATATTTTATAACCATTTCATTTATATACTTTTAAAGATCAATGTTTTTCAACTTTAGTTATTTAGTAAGATATTATATACTTTTAAAGATCAATGTTTTTCAACTTTAGTTATTTAGTAAGATATTATATACTTTTAAAGATCAATGTTTCTCAACTTTAGTTATTTAGGGAGATATTTGAGGGAGTGAGTGAGGGAATGAGTGAGGGAGGGAGGGAGCGAGGGCGGGTGGGAGGGATGGATAGTGTGACACACACACACACACACATACACACACACACACACACACAAAGATGTATAACCGATTTAAAAATTGTATTAATCATAAATAAAAATCTATAACATTGAATCCTAAAATTAATTGTTTAAACATTTCATTTATATACTTTTAAAAGATGTTTTTCAACTCTAGCTAGTGTGAGACATATTCACCTCACTTTCCCAGCAATGAGCTCAGGAATGTGAAAGCTAACATGTGTCAAACACACTCTGGTTCAGGGACTGTCAGATGCTGGTGAGAGGGAATCGGGGGATTTTTACACCTATGGACCTCTTAGGAGTTTTTCATCTCTCTGAAAAAGTAAGATCATTTTTTATTTATCTAAAACATGTCGTATGATTTTTTATCTCTTTTGTGGTTTTGAAAATATTTGGATCGGTAAGATGTGTATTTTAAAGAAGCGGATGGTTTTCAACTTCTGTAATTTAATAAACATTTCATTTATATAGTTTTCAACTTTAGTTATTTAGTAAGATATTTATTTTAGAAACATTTCATTTATAGATCAATGCTTTTTAACTTTAGTTATTTAGGGAGGGTGAGAGGGGGTGAGTGAGGAATCGGGTGACACACACACACACACACACACACACACACACACACACACACATACACACACACACACACACACACACACACACACACACATACACACACAAACAAATAAATCCTATTTATTTATACACTTTTAAGAGATATTTGTGGGAGGGATCGTGTCACACGATCTGTGATCTTTTTTAGCATTGTGAGAGTGGGTGGGAGGGAACCCCGGATTTCAAAAAACATCTGCCACCATCAAAGCCAAAACAATGACATATTTATACCCCTCGGTCAATGGGTCATATCATCCATCAAATCTACCTGTCAAAACTTTCTGTCAACCAAATGATCGATCGATCATTAGGCCAAAGGTTAATCCATCAATCCCGGAAACGGGAAGGGCTAGGTCAAAGGTTAATCCATCAACCCCGGAAACGGGGAGGGGGAGGTCAAAGGTTAATACATGACCCCGGAAACAGGAAGGGCAGGAGGGGGGGATAGGGAGGGGCAAGGTCAAAGGTCACCATCAATCATCTTGACATAAGCTGCCGGCTAATAACTACTAACAGTCTGTAAGTCACTTTGGATAAAGAAACACTGTTAAATGACAAGTTAGTCTCAGCGGTAGAACGCTTTTATCATAAATGTACCATATCCGTGCATGATAACTATGACTGATTGAGCAGTGAAGATACGTGAAGGCGTGGGGTGAGGGAATGTTTCAGTAATGCACATAAGAAGTGTTGATAGCAGTGACTTCCATCTGCTGGGCAGCTCTCCAGTGTCTGCTTCATTTCAACATCTCCATGAGGAAATACTGGATTTGTCTCTTTTTTACACACACACACACATATTTATATTATATATATTATACAGTGAAGAAAATAAGTATTTAAACACCCTGCTATTTTGCAAGTTCTCACACTTAGAAATCATGGAGGGGTCGGAAATTGTCATCGTAGGTGCATGTCCACTGTGAGAGACATAATCTAAAAAAAAAAATCCAGAAATCACAATGTATGATTTTTTAACTATTTATTTGTAAGATACAGCTGCAAATAAGTATTTGAACACCTGAGAAAATCAATGTTAATATTTGGTACAGTAGCCTTTGTTTGCAATTACAGAGGTCAAACGTTTCCTGTAGTTTTTCACCAGGTTTGCACACACTGCAGGAGGGATTTTGGCCCACTCCTCCACACAGATCTTCTCTAGATCAGTCAGGTTTCTGGGCTGTCGCTGAGAAACACGTGGTTTGAGCTCCCTCAAAAGATTCTCTATTGGGTTTAGGTCTGGAGACTGGCTAGGCCACGCCAGAACCTTGATATGCTTCTTACAGAGCCACTCCTTGGTTATCCTGGCTGTGTGCTTCGGGTCATTGTCATGTTGTCTCTTTACCTGTGTTTAAGCCAAATTTGTGTCGTACAATCACATTTCGCAATATCAAGAACATTGATCCCTCAATTCTTGGGGAATGTTTGTCCACACTTCCCTACAAAGACCATTCATGGAATCTTGATGATTTAATCCAGCATTATAATGACAATCTTCAAATGATCCTCGACACATGTGCCCCATTGAAAACCAGGAATGTTTCGTTTGTCAACTCTGCACCCTGGTTTACATCGGATCTTCGTCTGCTAAAAGTCAAAGGGCGTCGTCTAGAACGCTTGTATACCAAGACTGGACTTGTAGTTCATAAAGATTTGTATGCTGATCACATGCAAGTTTATAAGACTGCACTTTCCACAGCGAAATCAGATTATTATGCAGGTTTAATTGGATCTGGTGTAGGAAACCAAAAATCTCTATTCTCTGTGGTTAACTCTATTTTAAAACCACCTGAGTGTTCTAACTGCCATATAAACTCTACAGAACTGTGTGAAGCATTTTTGCTCTTTTTTAATAAGAAAATTGAACACATCCACCAGCAATTGGTTTCACCAAACACTGATTGTAACGTAACTCATTCTAGCTTTGTGCCATCTCCCTTATTTTTATTTTCTGCTTTTAAAATTCCAACAGTTGAGGACATTTGTTCCATTGTACAAAAATCTAAATCTGTCACATGTCAACTGGATCCATTACCGACTCACTTGGTTAAAGCTGTTTTTTCATTTCTTTCCCCTCTAATTACTGATATTATGCATACATCACTTCTTACTGGTACTGTCCCTACTGCACTTAAAACTGCTGTTATAACACCTATTCTTAAGAAACCTGGGACAGACACAAAGAATCTTGAAAATTTTCGTCCTATTTCTAATCTGCCGTTTTTGTCAAAAATTCTGGAAAAAATTGTTGCTCTTCAGCTCCGTGAACATCTCTCTTGCAATAGTCTATATGAGCAGTTACAATCAGGGTTTCGTGCTTTTCACAGTGTTGAAACTGCACTTGTAAAGGTTTCAAACGATCTATTACTAGCTGCTGATGCTGGTCTTTTATCAATACTTATACTTCTCGACCTTAGTGCAGCATTTGACACCATTTCACATCCCATACTTTTGAGCAGGCTGGAATCTATTGGAATTACTGGTATGGCTTTAAGCTGGTTTCGTTCTTACCTCACAGATCGCATTCAATTTGTACAACTTAAACAGTTTAAATCAAAACCCACTTTTGTTGTCACTGGTGTTCCCCAGGGCTCTGTTTTAGGACCTCTTCTGTTTATTATTTATCTTTTACCTATTGGCAACATTTTTAGGAAATATGATATCCATTTTCATTGTTATGCCGACGACACCCAACTTTACCTGTCTTCTAAACCTTCTTCAAAGCTTCCCTCTTCTTCTCTTGGTGAGTGCTTAAGTGAATTAAAAAATTGGTTTTCTCGTAATTTTCTAAAATTGAACAGCGGTAAAACAGAAATTCTTCTTGTTGGTTCAAAAAATACAATAAGTAAGTCAAATATTTCTTCTATGGAAATAGATAACTGTTCTGTTCCTCTATCGAATCAGGTCAAAAGTTTGGGTGTCATTCTTGACACAACTCTGTCTTTTAAATCTCACATAAATAGTGTTACCCGTTCTGTATTCTTCCACATTCGAAATATAAATCGTCTGCGTCCTGTCCTTTCACTCAAGAGCACGGCCACACTTGTGCATGCTCTTGTAACATCAAGAATTGACTATTGTAATGCTTTGTTTTATGGGCTTCCTTCCAAATCTGTCCATAAATTACAGTTAGTACAAAATGCTGCAGCTCGAGTCATTACCAAAACTTCCACTTTTGAACACATTTCTCCCATTTTACAGAAGTTGCATTGGCTCCCAGTTAAGCTCCGTGTAAATTTTAAAATTTTACTTTTAACTTACAAAGCACTTAACAATCTGGCTCCTTCATATCTTCAAGATCTTCTTCATATACACACTCCTTCCCGCACTCTAAGATCTGCTTCTGCACTTACACTTGTTGTGCCACGCACTCGAACAACTTCTATGGGGTCACGAGCTTTTGGCTATGCTGCTCCCCATTTATGGAACTCTCTTCCTGTAGAAGTTCGCAACAGTTCTAGTCTCTCAGTTTTTAAATCTCGCCTTAAAACGTATCTGTTTAGGCAGGCTTTTATGTGATTTAATGTTTGTTGCTGTACTGGTTTGATTGTTTAATGTCTTTTTTTAATGATTTTTGTAAGGTGTCCTTGAGTGCCATGAAAGGCGCCTTTAAATAAAATGTATTATTATTATTATTATTATTATGTTGGAAGACCCAGCCTCGACCCATCTTCAATGCTCTAACTGAGGGAAGGAGGTTGTTCCCCAAAATCTCGCAATACATGGCCCCGGTCATCCTCTCCTTAATACAGGGCAGTCGCCCTGTCCCATGTGCAGAAAAACACCCCCAAAGAATGATGCTACCACCGCCATGCTTCACAGTAGGGATGGTGTTCTTGGGATGGTACTCATCATTCTTCTTCCTCCAAACACGGTTAGTGGAATTATGACCAAAAAGTTCTATTTTGGTCTCATCTGACCACATGACTTTCTCCCATGACTCCTCTGGATCATCCAAATGGTCATTGGCAAACTTAAGACGGGCCTTGACATGTGCTGGTTTAAGCAGGGGAACCTTCCGTGCCATGCATGATTTCAAACCATGACGTCTTAGTGTATTACCAACAGTAACCTTGGAAACGGTGGTCCCAGCTCTTTTCAGGTAATTGACCAGCTCTTCCCGTGTAGTTCTGGGCTGATTTCTCACCTTTCTTAGGATCATTGAGACCCCACGAGGTGAGATCTTGCATGGAGCCCCAGTCCGAGGGAGATTGACAGTCATGTTCAGCATCTTCCATTTTCGAATGATTGCTCCAACAGTGGACCTTTTTTCACCAAGCTGCTTGGCAATTTCCCCGTAGCCCTTTCCAGCCTTGTGGAGGTGTACAATTTTGTCTCTAGTGTCTTTGGACAGCTCTTTGGTCTTGGCCATGTTAGTAGTTGGATTCTTACTGATTGTATGGGGTGGACAGGGGTCTTTATGCAGCTAACGACCTCAAACAGGGGCATCTAATTTAGGATAATAAATGGAGTGGAGGTGGACATTTTAAAGGCAGACTAACAGGTCTTTGAGGGTCAGAATTCTAGCTGATAGACAGGTGTTCAAATACTTATTTGCAGCTGTATCTTACAAATAAATAGTAAAAAAATCATATATTGTGATTTCTGGATTTTTTTTTTTTAGATTATGTCTCTCACAGTGGACATGCACCTACGATGACAATTTCAGACCCCTCCATGATTTCTAAGTGGGAGAACTTGCAAAATAGCAGGGTGTTCAAATACTTATTTTCTTCACTGTATATATATAAAGATTGTATTATGTAATTTCTGCAGACTAAATATCAGCTTAAAAAACAGATTTTCTGAATGTTCACAATCTAAAATTAAAATAATGGTGATAAAATATTAGTTTATTAAAAAAAACATACACTACTGTTTTGGGGTCAGTAAGATTTTTGTAAAGAAATGAAAGAAATATGAAAATTATCAAATGTATTATATTGGATATTTCATAAAAATACAGTTATTTTAAATAGTATATATTTCACAAAGATACTGTTCTTTTAAACGTTCTGTTCATTAAAGAATACTGATAATATGATAGACCCTATCTATCATATTATTTCATATATGAATTTTACTACTTATTTTGTATAACGTGCATTAAAACTTTCCCCTATTTCTTCAATATTTCTACATATTGTATTTGTTTCTTCATATGAAGAAACAAAGTGTGTAGAAATGTGTATATGAAGAAACAAATACAGTGTGTAGAAATGTGTATATATATGAAGAAACACAGCATGTAGAAATTATTTAAAAAAATGGGGAAAGTTTTAGTGCACACTTCTTATGTTATACAAAATAAGAAATAAAATTCATATATGAAATCATATGAGAGATAGGGTCAAAAGTGTTTTAATGTTATGCTCATCAAGGCTTCATTTATGTGATTATGTGGCAGTTTTGTAAAATTAAAGTTACTTCTTGGGACATATTTGACGCATTACAAAATTCCCAGTGACAGTCTTGAATGTTTCTGCCCTTTTGTGCTGAGGCTTCCATTTGTTGAGCAAAGAGGAAACTATGATGCACATTGAGCTCTGCCATGGGTTTCCTGTCAACAGACTGGAGAACAGCCAAGAACCTCTTACTTATTCTCTTTCTCCTCCTATAATGTCAACAGCAAACCGCAAGGCCATACTCTACCGCCACAAAACACATTATTTATGAACACACCCAGAGAGCTCTGCTTAAAATTATTAATTTTTTTAAATCAGCGTGACTGTCTCAAAGTTGAAATGTTTCATGTCTTGAAAACTCCCTCTGACACAAAACGCTCTGGTTCTTGGAATGAGATCTCTAAACAACGCTTTAACTGTTACTGGTATGAAACCTGCTCTGTTTGTTGTTGAAAACTGGAAGTTGTGGGTGGGAATCAGCAAATGCCCCATTCATCCATGTGATTTGGACTTCATGCTTTGTCCTCCACAGTGCCAGTGACTAAAATAAGAAGCAAGTACAGTAAAACTTTCCCCAAATCTTTCAACCTGGTGCTAAAAAGTCCCTATTTGCTATAGCAGTACAATGTTAGGACCACCCTGGCTGGCAATGCAACCTATTTGACAGTGGAAATAACGCCATCAGATTACACTATAGTCTCCATTCCCAGACCTAATGATTTCCAGTTGCAGGGACTCAAATTACATACCAAAGAAACAGTTGGATATGATGATGGAAAGTACTGGAGCCTAATAAGTTTTCCACTTGGTGAATGAAAAGAGCAAAAGACAGGAAAAACAGACAGTTATTTTGGACATCTAAACGTCGGCTCACCAGTTTTGATTCCATCTGTGGGCAAACTGGACGAGAAGCATCAACTGGATGATGAGGAAGAGAAAACCTCCAGCGGCCCCCACATAACGCCAGACTGAGAGAGAGAGAGAGAGAGAGAGAGAGAGAGAGAGAGAGAGACAGAGAGCGAGAGAGAGAGAGAGAGAGAGAGAGACAGAGACAGAGACAGAAAGTGAGAGAGAGAAATGAGTCAAAGGTCTTTCCCTCTGGCTGATACTGTATGACAAAACAAACAATGCTTTCTGCTAAACGCAAGGTACTAAAAACACATCAGGAAGCACGAATCATTTAACGAGACACCAAACGGCGATAATCGTTTGGACTTGAGCTAATAAACAGTAAAAGCATACATGAACTTCTCTTGCACACTGACTTTGGGGTAACATGTTATGCAATAAAAAAAAAGTAACATAAGCAATTTAGGGTAATAGTTTATAATCTAATGCAATATTTTAGAGGGTTGTTTTTAAATGTAACATAAGGTACAAAGTAAATTTAGGAAAATCATTCAGTGCCATGGTATTATTATCTGTACCATCTGATTACAATAATATGGTACTGTCTCAGTATGTTTATTAAAGGATTTGAGTGTGCTAATTCAAGGATATCACTAAAATGATAACATCTGTTCTCTTAATATGATTTGCATAATAGGGTTTACACTCAAGATGTTCTTGTGTCACGTTCCTCTAAATACGTCTGTGGTCATGAGGTCATTGATACAGGCGACGGGAGACTCTGTTTGAGTTTATGAACCACAAAGAGATGCTCACTGTAGATCAACTGTTGCTCTTGGACATTTAAGATTCGATATCTCAACACTACTGCAGATAATCAAACTTTGTAACAATCTAACAAGCCTCTTTAAGGTGCACGGAAACAATAGCAGCACATGTTATAAAAAAGAATGTGTATGTGAAAACAGATCGTACGAAACCTTCTAGAAACGTGTCTTGATTTGGGAGAAAGAATCCGCCTGCACAGCAGCCCAGCAAAGCCACAAACTTAAAGAACCAGAACCTACAAAGAAACAGGAGAAACTGTTACAGATTTAAGACATACTATCCTGAATAAAGGGAAAATATTCATCAGGACACTCTTTGAAAGCTTAATGTGTGATATTATGTCTAAAAATAAAATACTTGAATTGAAGTTTAAAGTAAATTATTAAAAGGATCTAGTAAATATTAATTATCAAAAATAATTGTTAATAATCAGTTTAAAGATCCACTACTGTTCAAAAGCCGGTAAAGAAAGGAATTCATTTCTTTGGCAAGAATGCATTAAATTGATCAGTAAAGACACTTATATATAATGTTACAAAAGATTGCTATTTTAAATAAATTCTGTTCTTTAGAAACAATAATTTTGTTTCCACAACTGTTTTAAATATTGATAATAAGAAGAAATGTTATCAATATGCAAATGTACATATTAGAATGATTTCTTAATCATGTGACACTGAAGACTGGAGTAATGGCCGCTGAAAACTCAGCTTTGCCATCACAGAAATAAATTACATTTTATAATGTAGAAAACGGTTATTTTATTCGTAATAATATTTCACAATATTACTGTCTTTTTTATCAAATAAATGCAGTTTAGTGGGCATAAGAGTCCTCTTTAAAAAACATGTTTATGTTTGAACAATAGTGTATATACACACTAAATATAGGTCTTGAAAATTATACTTTTCCTACAGTGTCTCCCTGGGATTTTGACTCTTAGCCATCTAGTAGAAGATTTCCTGTTTACCCTTGTTAGTATGTCATCATAGGGTGGTTTCAGGAAGACCTAAATGAGGTTTTTATTAAGGGATCAGTGCCTGTTTTTCTAAAGGCTTGTATGAATGTGCAGAGCAGGATGGAGCTGGATAAAACACTGAGTTCAGCCATATACTTCCTCACCCTGCATTTGCATACAACACAAAGATCTGATTATTGCAACATGAAGTGCTCTCATGTGGGGCTAAACCATCCCATTCATAGGGGTGAAGCTCGTCTCTGAGCGCCATTTCCTCTGGACAGAGTTTTAAATTAATACCTCTATTCAGGGCTTTGGTTGTGGGTGAATAATGGAGCAATAGGAGTGGAGTACAGATGGAGGCAGAAGGCCAAACAATACACACGGTGGTCCCTATAGCTCCTGTGAACCTGGGCCGAGGAGGAACAAGCACTGTTTCCAGTGTAAATACCACTTCAAATGTGTTTGGGTGGACCACTTACCCGTTGTGAACAGCTGCCCGGCATCCTGTGCTGGTTCGCACACGAATGGTGAACACTGAGAAGAAGAAGAAAAAGCAGGCCATGCCGAAACATACTTTATACACGGCCGAATAGCCCACTAGGGTACTGCAGTTCTCCCCCGCATTGAGGCGATGACACATATCTGTGTAGAAAGGAATCTGAGAAAAGCACAAAACAATACAGGGATAAAATTACATTTTGAGCAACAGAATAGATGCAGTCACCTCAGGGCAAGGCTAAAGTTAAAGAGAATCCGATCTGTGTACACACCCATTCACGCTGGAAGTCGAAAGATCAACTTATATACACACCCTAAATACTAAACAAAGAAATTACATTGGTTTCTATCAAAGACTGATTATGTTTTTAATACGAGTAAAAAGCCCTAGAATTTTTATTTTTAATTACAAGCCAAAAATAAATAAATAAATACTTCCGTTTAAAAGTTAAGCAAGGATGCATTAAATGGATCAAAAGTGATAGAAATATTTTGTACCATTATAAATGTTTTACTATTTAAAATAAATGCTGTTCTTTCAAACTTTCTATTCAAAGAATTCTAAAAACAATTATCAGAGTTTCAGCTTTACCATCACAAGAATAAATTACATTTTAAAATATATATATATTAAAAAAAAGATATATATATTTTTTTTTTTACAGTTTGGATTCACTTTAATGATGTTTCACAATATTAATGTTTTATTTTTAAAGGGACAATGTGTAGTTTTATAAGTATTTTATTATCTAAAATCAATATTTTTATTCATTAATATGTCCTCAATGCTGTACAAATACCTCTGCCAATAATCTGACTTATCCTCGTAAACGAAAAATGTATTATCTTTATATACATGGGACGGGTAGGTCCACGGAGGCTTCCATGTCGTTCCGCCATCTTGAAAAACTATAATAGCAGCGAGGGACAAAAAGTACTAGGCCAACGCGTTTTCGTTCAGAGCCAGCGTCATGTGACTGAAAGCCGCTGAACCAGACAAGAAGATTCGGGAGACGCTTGTCACTGCCCCGGCAAGTTTAAAAAGCTACACTGCGCGGTTGGTTATAATGGAGGACCATACTTATGTGGAGCCACAGGACCGGAGATTGCAAAAAACAAGGTTTAATGTCGGGATAGCTTTTTCCAGGTGGAAAGAGTTGATGCAGGAGAAAGCTTTCAAAGGAGACGCTGAACTTGCCTGCTTTCTTCTCAAAAGGTAAGTCAATGTTACGGTCTAAATTACAAGCTTTTTTTCATTGCTTGGTCGCTTCTCTGCCTTTGGAAACTTTCAATTCTATCAAACATCCGTTTGTTCGTTGTGTCAAGTTGCAGTTTGTTTGAAATAACAAACCTGTTCACCCGAAGGAAAACTCGATGAAGTGCCATTAGAAGACATCCTGTCATAGCTTTTTGATACATAACGGCTACCGTAGAAGCAACACACATTTGAAAAAGCGAGGCGCTGTAGAGCACTATTCGTTTGAATGCAAAATACAATTTCACCACTAGATGGGAGAAATTCCTACACATTGTACCTTAATTAAATAAATGCAGCATTGGTGAGCATTAGAGACTTTACAAACATTTAAAAAAATCTTACTGATATAATATTCACATTCATATTCCAAAGTACTCCACACTATAGTATTACTAATGTACATGTCCAAAAACATGGAATTACCATGTTTTTGTTTTTTTCTGTAAGTGTATTAATCAGCTTTCGAACCAGTATTTATGGTTCTCTTTTGTGGTTTTGAAGAGAAAGCTGGCACAAACTACAGGCACTGGTCAATTCCTAAAATATATTTAGGTTCCCAACAGTCTACAATTTGTAGACTTGTTATAATGCTGGAACGCACTGCTATTATTATAACATGGACCAAGGACCATCATATAATATAAGGTTGTTAAGGTGTTCCTCTGTCAACGATGCACCATTTCCTTTCCCATTTGCTCTGTCCATGTGTTGTAACCACGAAAGACCACCAGGGGGGGGATTTTATGTGCTCTTAAATTTGAAACTACCATTTGTGAAAAAGCTTCAACAGCTGTAAATCTTTTTGTCTTGGCACCTCAGTGGCCGTTCTTTTGTGTCTCACCGAGAGGCAGCGTTTTTTATAACTGCACTGGCCTTTTTTAGTGTCAGGGTTTTTATACTCATGGCATTTACTCAGTAAGCACTCATTGTGGTGCAGAGAAAGAAAAGAGAGCTTGAGCTCATGTTACACACCCAGCCTTTAAGTGCATTTCAACAGCTTTCAGTTACCTTTTTTTGGGTAGTTATTTACAGAACAATGAAAATGCAGAAAGGAGTTATGCTGTGTTAGATGTTATGATGGAGCATTGATACTCAGTCTTACATTCCTTTCATGCTTTGAAGCAGAGGAGTCATGTAGCTCTCCTTTGTGTTTGTTTGAATAACATGGGCTAGCTGCCTGCAAATAAACCCTTGATCCCTCTATTGACCTTTTCTTTAATGAATGAATGAATGAATGCATATATAAGCTGTCCCTACAAATGCTGTAAATGTCCCCAGAGGTTTTAAAAAGATCTATCAAGGTAGTAGAGGAAACCACAAACCACACTTATACAAAAAAGACAGACATCAGTGAAAAACATAATCTGAGTTCAGTAGGTGAGTCAGCTGTTGATTCAGTATCTGTTCTAATGAATTCAGACTATTCAAACCAGTAAATCCACAGTGGTAAGCCGGTTACCACTTTTTATTTTTTTTAAAAGGCCCATAAAAGAAGTGTTATTATTACCATTGAAGGGGGTGGATAGGAATCCACTGCTGCATTACAATGTATATGTAATGAGTGATTATAATCAAGGTATTAATCAATATTTTTCCTTCTAAATATCAAATGAGTTGAATAACTTCTGTAGATTTCACTTTGTTATAGAAGTTACCAGTGTGATTACTGAAATGTTCTTTTCATGTATTCTCTAATGTCTGTATTTGATATAAATGCAGTAAAAGTGCATCTCCTTTATTCCGGCTTCCAGAAATCAAATATGGAAAGATGTTTTATTTGTGTTTGAGAAATGTCTTCAATATGTGTCAATGCCTCTATTTTTCTAGGGTACCCTGACGACTAGAAGTCACAGCAGGGGTCATTGAAGTCTATAGGTTAAGGGACCATTTCATAGTTAAAGCCTTACTTTCCAGTTAGACTAAAGTGTCCTATCCTTGAGAGAAAGAACGCATTATCTTGATGTTTTGAGAATAGTCTTCTGTTTATAGTTAGAGCCTGGCCAAATCCAACCTTGAGGAAGCTGTGTGTCGGTATGTGTGTGAGTCTTCTGGGTTACAGGTTAAGGAACCACTGGCATTATTGGAGATTGACTGAGTTGTTGTTCTGGACATGTTTGCGCCCAGCAACCCAAATCTGCAACCTGGAATGTCACGATGTGCCTACCTTCAGGGTCCGAGTGTCAGCCGCATAATCGATGGAGATATGCTTCAGTCTATCTATCCATGTGTGGAAAATTTGCTTAGACTATATATTATGTGTTCTTTTAGCCAATTAGAAACTGCAACCTGAAGCAAGGACGTATCTTAGACCTTGGAAATGATAACTGCTGTGATCTGTGTAACTGTAAGCGGGGCGGCCTATACGAACTCCTGTGTGAGTCTTGAAGCTGACTTCTGCTGATGAAACTGCAAACTATCTTCAGTAAAACTTTTCTTTAATTTATTATAATTCTGACTCCGGGTCTTCTTTCATTATATCTGGTTCTGGGTCTTTGACTGTAAATCCCCTTACACTATTAAGTAAAACAAAAATTTAAAATTCTGTTACTGAAATAAAATTAGGAATACTCATAATTAACTGGTTAACCGACAGTAAGAATTTTGACCGATTAATACTATCAGTTAAACGGTTTAAAAAGTGATTTAAGTCATTTTTAAAGATATATTAAAATGTTTGAAAAATACACTGCACAAATGAAAGAAAAAAAAGATATATCGCATATAAGTCTGGGAATCATTTGGAAATAATGTAAACTACCGTTAAATAAAGCAAAATGTTTACAAACATAAACAACAGTATTCAGAACAGAACATGGGTGAAAAACAAAAGTAGCTATATAAACGTAGAGCAAACACAAATTCATTTAAAGTTAAACAGAAACCGATGTTAGGCTCAAGACCTCACTCATTCAGCACAAATCCAAATGTTTCCATATTCGTAATGTATTTTGATGTTAAACTATTATTTATTTTACAGTATATAAACATAACAAAACATAGAAGTAATTTGCTTTTGAATCTGACTCCACTCATGGTATATAAATGTTTCTACAACAAGACATGTTTTTGCCATTAAATTTGAACCGCAAACTGGTATAATTTCAGTATTAAAACTCATTGCATCGTTTGAGCAAGAAAATTACATCTCAAACCCACACAGAATCTACAGCCACAGACCCCCACTGAAAATACCGGCAGATTTTCAATGCCTGTCATTCACAAAGTTAGAAACATCCCTGGCCCTTTTGTGGGTTTTTAAGTAATTTGACAATTATTTTAGTTACCAACAAGAGTGCAGCACACTCACCTCAGATTAACACATTTAATACTTAACATTTAACTATTCTGCTGATTTTACCCCCCAAACAGCCCCCAAAATATGAATGAAGCACACCAAACCAGTAGGTTTATGACTTGCCACCCACTGCTGCTGACCTGAGACCAGATTTAATGGTCTTTATATACGAGGGAACCTGATACTAAAAAATGCAAACTGCGAAGCTCTGAACAAAGACTCACATGTTCTCGCATTGCCGTCTCCACAGTGGGGGACATCATGATGACACAGGTCACCGTGACCAGCATGAAGAAGAGGGCGTACATGAAGCGTGTCGAGGTGGACTGTTTGATCTTGGGACAGCATCCACAGCACAGGGAGCAGGCAGCCGATCCACAGCAGCAGGCCAGCTGCAGAAAAACAGCAGGTGAGTGAGCGGGACACATGCAAGTGCTTAAAAATAACCCTTCACAAACCACTACAATGATTTACAATTAAACAATGGATTTTAAAACACATTTGCACACTTAAAAGTATTAAAGACAAAATCTATTTAAGATTAAGTCCAATTTAAATTGCTGCTAAAATAAACCAAAGTACTGTTAAACTGAGGAAAAGCATGGGGGGGCTATGAACATCTTATTGGCCGGTATCCACGAATGCCTCATTCCTATTGGCTGTAAGGAATAGTAGAGCTGGGCTGTTGTTACTATGAAGCAGCTTAAATCACATGACGCAAGATACAGACATAACAGAGGCTCTGAGATCAGATTGAGGGGATGCAGTTATCATCCCTGAATTCACGTCCCTGGAAATCCTTTAATCTCTTTATTTACAGTTTGCAGACAAGATCATGCAAGCAGAGAAAGAGAGGATAGATTTCCGATCATTTTGCTCTTTTCACATAATTACCATCATTTCACAACTTGAACAAATTATTTATATTATAATGTTTAAAATAATAACTTAAATATAATTAGGGATGCACCGATATGAAAATTTTGACAGATACCGATAATTATTTATATTTGAATGTCGATAACCGGTAGGCTATATTGTCAGATAAATCTAAATCCAAATGTTTTATTGTTTATTTTTGAGAGCCTGAGTACAAAAACACTAATCTATCCATTAAAAGCCATAATTATAATTTTAGTGATTTCAATCATACTTCCAAGCAATTTAAAACCATTATGGCAACCAGTGCGCATCTGAAGTGTCTCAGCTTAAGGAAATAATACATTATTTATTGGCTTTAATCTTTAATCTAATTTATCAGCCAAATTTTCTTTTCGAGCCGATAATGATAATATAAAAAATCCTCTTCGATTTTTGAGACATAAGTGTTCATTGAATCGATTGTAAAATCGATTTTCCATGTCTAAAGACGTTTCCATTTTCAACACCAAATATAGGCAAATCCACGGACAACTAACAGGCATTAGGACGAGCGTAAAGAGGCACAAGTCAGCACTATTCAATATTTATGATGATTTATTGGCGTGAAGTTTCGTGCACAATGACAAACAGGAGTGCAACATTCAGGGATTGAAATTAACACGGGTATTGGGTAATGCTGTCAAATCACAATTTGGCGTGTTTCTATGTTTACTCACTTTGCTGGGGAAGTTTGTGTAGCCAAATCTGTGCGGATTTAGCGTAAATACGCAACTTACGCATGAGTCTTCATGATATATTAAATACAGCATTGCAAAATGTTCGTTTTTGAAACTTGTGTTGGTTAGTCCGATCGATTGTGCAATCGATTTTCGAATGTAAAGTGACAGCCCTAATACCGATATGGTGGCTGATATATCGTGCATCTCTAAATATAATAGAATGTATTATATCATAACATTTCATGATATAATACTGTTATATCATAACATTTCTAGATCATAACATTTATATGACTTATTTTAATAATAATTATAATATTATGCAATGTTACATAAGTACAAAATCATCTTTTTTTAATAAAAATGTTTTATTGCATGATTTGTCAATATTAAAGAAATCATTCATATTGTATTTGGAGTCCAAAAAACACAAACTAATTTATATACTTGTTGGGAATGGGATCTTTATTTTCAACAACCTAAAAGTTAAAAATCAAGACAATCATGCTGATATTAGTCTAGAAAGCTCTAGAAGCCTAAAGGTTCATGAATTTGACAGTAAACAGCACATCATATTAACTGTGTGATGACACGGACAGCAGGAAGAATCACAGAAAAGGCAGGCACACTATCTCCAAAAATCAGAAGGACACATCATACATCCACCTCTCCAGACAGCAGGTGGTCAGACTCAGCACGTACGACCCCGACCAATGACAGACCCATTTCTCCACAGCACCACGGAGTCCCACTCATTGGTCAACAGCGGTCGAGTGGTGGGACAGCACTCAACATCCTCTCGCAAACAAACCATCCCCCACATCTCCTGCTCCGGAGACAGTTCTCAACCCCCTACAAAGAGCCCTTCTCTTACCCTCTCCCGCAACCAGCAGGGGTCTGGGTGAAAGGTGACAGACTACTGGTAAGGACAATAACCTATGGGGGCATTGTTTTCCTAACAATTCGAGGTGGGAATTTCTCAAGCTCAACAGAATTGTGTGGCGGACCTTTATGAAACTGCATCCAAAAGTTGGAAGATTCTTCCAAAAAAACAGATTCTAGTTTTGTTTGTAGTCCCGCTGTGTTTACACCCTGCAGAAAAGCTGACCATAAAATAAAGATGCTAAAAACAAAGTTACTTTTACATCCTTTAATAAAAAAAATACAAAAAATAGTAAGGCAGCCAAACATGTTCAATGAGTTTGGACTCGACAGGGTTCGGATTGCAGCATTCACACTTATTCAAATGAACTGCACTAACAGAGCAATAGCACCAGGGTTCGTTTTAACCGAATCAAACATGCCAAGTGTGAACACACACCCCATATAAGTCCCCCATAATTTGTTTAAATATGCTGATTCTTTTCTGTAGTTTCAATAATTCTCAAATAAAATGATGAGCACAGAACCATTTCCCCGTTTGGTTCCCACACCTCTGTTAACTTCAAATTCAAGGACCTTTCAAGGACTTTCCAGGTCCAATACCCTCAAATTCAAGGACTCAATGTGGGGACATGTTTCAAGTGAGAGCAAGGTTACATCGTTTTATCTTGCAAGATTGTTACAGTTTTGCGTGCGTGAATTTCATGGCAACGTACAACACAATACCTCACGCGGCGGCGGGAAACACTTAATGTAACGTGTAAATGCGTGTAACTAACTTAAATCAAGCAAGCTAGCATGTATAGGCCACGAAGTGTTGGTGAAATAACACATTAGTGGACCGGAGGGAATAATATGGAATTTTTTACAGAAAACGTCTTGCACAAAATAAATTCAAGCATTTTCAAGGACCTGTATCTATGTGTGTTTATTTTCAAAAACTTTCCAGGGCCTTGAAATCTTTTTATCAGATTGACAAACTTTCAAAGATTTCAAGGACCCGTGGGAACCCTGGAAAAATTCCAATTGATTCGAATTTTTTTAACTCTGTCCCTGCCAATTTTCCGCCAATCCATGCTTTCGCTGTTATATACAGTAAGGAGAGTAAAGAGTACAGAATCTCCAGCAAAGGCGAATAAAAGCAGATGTAATTGCCTATTACCTAATGTAATACCAAATTTAGGATTTTTTTAATCAAACAGTACATTTTTTATTAACTTTTAAATAAAATGAATTAATTATTTGTTATTTATTTTGGCTTAAAGTTTGCGATAGTATCGTGATTGTATCGAACCTTGAGTATATAATTACACCCTTACTTGTCAGCCAAACAAATAATCAGACACAGTTTAAAGTGATCTTTGGTGCATGTTGCAAATGGCCAAGAACATTAAGACACATATCTCACTGAGCTCAAGTACTACCATGTCGAAACTCAGCAGACAATTAATCTATAGTCTCCATGTCATGAATAGCTGCTTTGTGGGTCTGTTAGCCAGGCAATTGTACAGCTGAGGCAGAAATGTATTACTTCACTGTTTGAAGTGTACACAAAAAAGTGCTCTTTTTCCCCGTGTGAAGAGTACCCATGGTAACACTGAAGACTCGAACCTTCCCAACTAGAATCACATGGCACAACGTTGATGGATGGATGCCGTTTGCTTGACAGCTTTTTCAATTGCAAATACAGAGTAACCCAAAGGCTCATGGGAGAAGAGTAAACACCTTCTAAGATGGTAATGGAGGGAAGAGCAATTGCATAAAGGCTATGTGGAAGGGTGAGAATGTCTCACTGCTACCCAAAAAGTCAACATCCCTACCACAAACAAGTTCACTTTTAGTTCACTAGAAGAAGAAAAAAAATCACTAACTGAGATTTGAGGAACGTGTGAAAATCCACATAAATTGTTCCTATAGTACAATGCACATTTTGTTTTGGCCTATTATGGTGATGTTCCATGTGATTGGTGTTATTTCATGGCTTTTCATCAGTAAAAACCAAGTAGCGCACTGGAGACACTACACAGTCATTGTTCTCATGTGGGAGTTCAGACAAATCAGATCTTACAAAGTTATGTCAAGGCCTGATCAAGAACAGCGTGCCACTCAATTAATTACAAACAGAAAATGAGATAATGACCCTTCCAGAACAAAGCTGCAACAGGTCTTAAGCCATAAATGTTTACACAGCACAATATTACTGGGCAATAAAACCAGATTTTTTTTTATGCAGAATGCATCATTACGACTGATTCATAGGACAGTCATCCATGACTCAAACCCAGACATCTAAAGGAGAAATCAGTTAGATTTACATAACATTTCCCTGGAGGACAAGAAAAAGAACTGAGAACCTTTGCGAATGCTTGAATACACAACAAAATACCACAAAACATGATATTCTGCTTCACAACTTGACATCAGATTTCTTCAAACTGTTGCTATATGTCTCAAAGATACTTCACCCAAAAATGAAAATTCTCTTATGCCCTCCTAGATTTAAAAGACTTAATTTTTTTCCTGATTTCTAACACACATTACCGTGTTCGGCGTGTTCTTGTGGCTGTCAGAGCAGAAACGTAAGCTGCTGCTCTCCGTATGTTTTTCTGTTTTCTGCTGTCGTTTTCATATGTAAATTGTACAAGCTTATTTTGTCCATAATCGAAAGGTCTAAAAAAGCCCAAACATTTACTCAGTACCAACCATAGGCCCTCCCCTCAATGAAATCAGGACAGAAGTGGTTGAAAGTGGACAAAAGCAACACCAGGTACAAACGGGAATGTGTCTCATTTGTCTACTTGTGATCTGAAAGACCAAAACGCCTCTTAATACCAAGTGTGAACAGGGCCTGTTTGAGTCCATATAATGCAGGAGAACTAGTAACACAAAAGGTGACACTTCAAAAACCAAACAAAGCAATCAAAATGGAGTGAGATGTGAATTGATAGGCATGTTAGAAAAATACTAATATTATACTTTTATTTTATATTATATTTTTATCATTTTTATTTCAGATGTTAATTAATCCACTGGGGTCGTATGGATTATAGTCATAATCCCTTTGTGTGGTTTTATCATAATGTTATTGTACATTGGTGTGGATGCTAATAGTATCCGTATCTTTAGAGTTTTTGTTCTTAATGCGAACACTTCTGTCTGTTAAATGGAAAAAAACAAGAGCTTGACTAGACCTATACATTAGTGCCACCAACAAAAGTGTAAAAGAGTTTTGAAAAGATACCATGAAACTGACAAGTAAATAGTGGTGTACAGTGGAAGTACAAGTTGACCAAAAACCCACAACACAATGAAATTAACAGAAATGAAACAATGCTCTCCTAATCTTATGATAATTACTGTATTAACCCATAAGAACCCGGACCAATTTCCCCCTTAAAGGAAAATTATGGGGAATATAAAACAGACTAAATGGACCACTTAAAACATGTTTCTGCAGTTGTTTTTTTAAATACAACCACTCCTTGTCAAAGATCTGTAATGTTACATATAGCCTAGGCCTATGTCACATTGGGTGTTTATGATAATTTTTTTATGTTACATGTATGTCACATTGGGCTTTTATTTCTCATTTGAAAAAAACAACAACATTGTATCAGTTTTCTTGCTAAATTTTTTTTCCTGTTTATTTTATTTTTTTCTGTTTATTATGGGAATGGATAGCGCACATAGTCTTTTGCATCGCATATACATATTTCTGCCTTAGGCCTATTCGGTGATCAGAATCCACATCAGATCACAAACAGAAGTTATTTCAAACACTCGTTGCTGTCTGAAAGTGAGTTGAGCTAAAATTATTTAAAAGTCTTTAACGCTGATGATGATAGCAAGTATAGTGGAAACACGGTTATTTGGGATGGTTTCATGGACATGGTTTAGATTAAGCCAGGGTTACGTCACTTAGGGACTTCCTGGGTTGAAACTTGAAAGTGATAATGCTTTAAAAAGATATGCTTTCCAGATAATCACAAGTGTTTGTGTCACAGTGGGTTATATGTGTTAAAGGGACAGTTCACCTAAAAATGTGCTTTTTGTCATAAGTTAGGCCTACTCATTCTAATGTTGTTCCAACTCTGTATGACTGACTTTCTTTTTTGTTCATTACAGTGAAAAAGTCAGTAGGCCCCAATTATGTTTTGGATCCCATTCACTTTCATTGTATTGACAAAAACAGTAGAAAAAAACCCTCTTCAAAATAGATTTTTATGTGTTCCGTACATGTTTGGAACAACATGAGGATGAGTAAATAATTACATTATTGCGTGAACTATCGCTTTAAGTTATGGACAACACAGCTAAAGTTATACTGTCCAACCTGTGTGTGTTATGCCACTTTAACTGCTTTGATATTATGAGAGTATCATGATTTCAACCATTTATCTGAAGGCGCACTGAATTTGGTGTTGTCTTGTGAGGTTGTTTAAAGCTCATTTATATACGGAATCTACAAATGTTAATAAACGCTGCTGTTGTCGTTCCCATAAAGAGAGAATGCATTAGTGTCAAAGTTGAATCAACAGTTAAACTAAGCGGGTTATCTAATGATAGCAATTAGTTAACAAACACTGAGACTACGCGATGCCACACACACACACATTTGTGGGGCCACTGGCTCCTGACAAGCTTAGCACTAATGAGACAACACTATTGATGCTGAACACTGACTGCAAGCTCTCTATTTCCACTGCTAATCTTATGCAAACAAGCAGCCACATGGATCCAACCAGGAAATGAAAAGACCACCCGCGGAAGCCACCACGTACAAAAGGGCTACAAGATCCTCAGAGAAATTAGTACACTGAGAATGTTAAGTAGACAATTACATTATCAGTATCACTCATTTTCCATGTCTAGAACTGAAGGATTTCCTGGTACCTGGTATTCTGTAGGACACTCCCTACAATACCATCTGTTTTGTTTAAGTTAATTTGATCAAATTTATTTTTTACAAATGTGAGTCGTTTGGAAACAAGGACAGACAGGCAGTCAGGGACATATTTGTTCTGACCAGAATGTGAAATGAGGACAAAAGGAACGTGAAACATGATCAATCACAGTGATGACAATTTCCTGAACGTTTAAGCATTTCCCCCTCAACAGCATCTTCATAGTCGGGTTTGAAATTAAGAAACAATTATTTCAGTTAAATAAATACTGGACTAAAATAAGGAGTTTATGAAAATATGTTTTATATCCATGCAAAAATTATGTAAAGCAAATTTTCCATCGAGAACTCATGGCTGTTAACTGATACACAGAACAAACAAGGATGACACTAAAAAGCTGCTTGTGTAGCCTATTTGAAACTGACATACTTATTAACAAATACAAAAATCACACATTTTAAAAGAACGGAAGTTTTATTATAAATTTTTTCTAAAGCAGATGTGTACATCAGCATCAAATGCTACAGAAAATAATTTACATAGGAGAAACCGATCGTGTTCCGCGCAGTTCGCGACGGTGATGTTTCTACATGCTGTACAGTAAATGCATCACTCACCTGAGACACACAACACGCGGTACACATGCTGACAGCGAGGCAAATCCTTCTTTACACACACTAATCCAGTTCAAATGTTTTGCTCGTGAGATTCTAAATAACGCGACCGTGGTTCGTGTCTTCTGTGTGTGCTCTCGCGCTCCCGCAATCAATCCAGCACGCGCGCCGCTGCTCACAATAGACTGTGTGACGTGTGTGCGAGCAAGAGGTTGTCTGCGAGATGATGACCGAGATAAATCCGAAATCACAGATGCTGCATGTTGGGTTACATTGGTGCTTTGTTGTTTAACCCAATTAGGATTGATCTTGCATCCAAATCAAATAATATCCTCACTGTATATTACTTCCGCTATCGTCATAATTTGAGGTTTCGAATTTCCCTGTACAAAGCCCTATTTTAGCCTGACCGGACCACATTTTTTTAGGGAACAGGAACACGTTTAAACTATGTATCTGTTATTCTAATTTGAATATCGTTGTTTCAGATCATTTAAAAAAATGTGGGTTTACTTGGATTGTTTACAAATAAACCATGGTTTTAATAAAAAATAAAAAACAACAACAACATGGTTACCATTGTTAAACCATGGTAACCACAAATTAGCCATGGTTTGGCTACTATAATCATAGTTTAACCATGGAATTTGTTGTAAAACTATGATTACACAAATAATCAATATGCCCAAAAAAACACATGGTTATTGCACTTTTACCGCAGTAAAAACCCATGGTTAATTTTCGTAAGGGTTTGGATTTTCTCATACAATTGTTTTCCAGTTGGCTGGCAGTGACAGCAAAACAATGCCTGACCTAACTGTGTTTGACACCGTGTGTAAAGTATGCAAGTTGCAGACAACATCTGTTTTCAACAGTAAGTGATTTGGTTCAATAAACTACATGTAGGTTGATATATATATAATTTATGTAATACTAATGGGTTTTAAATGGTGTTTGGTTATCGAAATGCTAACTGTAAATCTTAAACTCTCAACATATCACAAAGTGTAGCCAGTTCTCTGACAAACCGAACTGCCAGAGCAGAGAGAAGACACAGGCAGGTCTGTGACACAACAGCACCTCACTCAGGACTACTGATGCGCTTTCAAAACAAGCCAAACTGCCTCAAAGAACACTGGAAAGACCAATCTGGAAACTATTAACTAGACATTAAATCCTTAAAAGCATAGCTTATTAAATGAGTTTAAATATTTATTATAAAACTATGTCATCTTGTTTAATTATTACTAAAAGATTTAAATGTATTGTATATGCTTTTTGTAAATGCTAAAATGATTACTGAATATACTAGTGACATAAATGGGGGTGATGTGCATAACTAATTAAAACAGACAACAGGCAAAACTAAATTTCTCTATAATTTAATATTTATAGTACATAAAAATAAAAAAAACTGAAAAAAAAAAACTGATTGACACATAAATACGTTCCTTTCCATTCATGCAGGACCAGTGGAAGAAAACAGCATCCAAATCTGTCAGAACACCAGTTTCTTTTTAAGGGTACCTAAGAAATGGAATGGGAATAAAAAATAAATAAAAAAACATTCATTACAATCTGGGACACCATTTTCATTATACATGATCCTTATCCATTATATATCAGTGTAATCTAAACACAGCAACAACTTCCATTTATCTGTTGATCTTTATATATTAAGCAGCACTGGAATTGATTATTTTGAACAAATAAGCATTTCCCTTAGAACACTGTCTAATATAAACAACACGAATATTTCCATTAAAGAAACAAACACGCTATCAGATGCATTGATCAAGTGTTTGTGCATGTTTTTTTCACCCTGTTCAATACTGTCACGTTTTCTCTTGATTCCAATCATCAGGTTTTCTTTTTCTTTCAGGACTTCTGTTGAGGAGTTTGGTCTGGGAAGCTGCGGTCCCGGGGTTGGTCCTGGCCTATTGCTGAAATACCTCATCTTCAAAGCCTGAAACGACAGCATACATTCATTCACTCTCTCTAAAGGTAGATTAGCTTTAAGCATTAAGATTAAGTTGATTAAACTCCAACCCGGTTATTGGCACCTGTGAAGCTGTAGTGCGTGTGCAGGGGTTAAAGGTGAATAACCCCTTCAGGAGCTCCAGAAGGTCATCACCAGCTGCGCTGAAAATGTGCTCCAGTGGCGTGCCAGGAAATAGTTTAAATGACACATAGTCTGGGAGACTGGACATCCCCTGAAACAACAACCGGTACAAATCACAGATTCTACCTCATTTAGACACACAGATTTCTCAAAGCCTCAAAGATTAGACATATGAAACATCCTTTTATAGTATCTCAAGTAAATGCCCAGTCACACAAAGAACAATAAAGATATATGTTAGGTTTAGGGGTAGGTTCAGGGTAAGGACCTAGTTATTACCCAGTTATTGTAATAACTAGAAGTACATAATATGTACATGGGGAACAGGACTGTAAAATAAGGTGCTACCTAGCCTTAACCCATGTAGTTACCTTATATTAACCAGTACTTTCTTAGGTAACTACAGTAAGTACATGCAAGTGCATAAAATAAAGTAATTAACGTACATTTTTTTTTAATCTTTCTAAATTTAAAAGAACAGCAGAGTCCAGACCACAACTATAATGATAACAAAATGATAAAGAACAATATAGTTGAAATCCCTATCAGATTCTTTTCACCCGATGAACGATAAAACATTGACAGTCAATAACAATCTATCTTGCACTAAAGAGCTTGATCATTGACAACATAACTGCACCTTCAAATACACAATGTAATTGTGCGATGGTGTGTGGATGCTAAAATAGTTATCGTTATAGGTGTGAACAGGCCTTGATGCTTTGCTTTCACGTGGAAATGAAGCTGAAGTAAAACGCTCTCATTACAAATAAGTAGATAACTACAACTTACAGGCCATGTGTCCTCTGTTGGTGTTCCCAAAGCTTCGAATATCTTCGTCAGCTGGTCCAAGTCTGAATCTCCAGCCAAAAATGGCAACTAAAATACAAGAACAAATCATTCTTAAAGTCACCATGAAATCAAAATGACCAATCCTTATTTTTTATGGTATATTGCAGTATTATGAATGATTCATCCATGTGCATTATTGTTTTTTTAAATTTCATGTTCATAATTTTTCATTTGGTTCCTCGTAATCTTTAAAGGTCCCCTGACATGGGGTTATTTATTATTTTATAATGTTTCCTGGGTTGCCCTTATAATGTTAGTATGTTTTTTAGATCAAAAATAGTCATAATTTAGAAATAAAAGGCATTTTTCCTAGCCTGATTTTTGCCCTGAGCCCAAACGCTCTGTTTCGAGGGGCGTGTCTGCTGTGTGTAACCGGCCTCCGCTGTGATTGGCTAACATGCGTGCATATGAAATAGCTACGTATTACATGTGAAACTCTCTCGAATAATAACTCTCTCGTATAACAGCTATTATACGTTTTTACTAATACAGCTATCGAGATGAACGAATCGTGAGAAGTTTTTAAAGTATTTAGATCTATTCCCATCACATAAAATGTTGCTGTGATGAGCATTGAGCAAACAGATGACAGTCTGTTGATCGCGAGACAACGCAGTTTCTGCACTCTCTCTAATGCTTTCACCAATGCAAACACGATGATGTATACAGTAAGTGCAGTCACGTGCGTCATTGATTTCATAACGAGTTGTCCAGATAAACTCGATTGAACGATTTTGAGAGAAAGATTAAGTTACCTGTCTGAACTTGAACTTGAATTGTTGCTTGGTAGCTCGATCGATTTATTTTCGTTCATCGAGGCCAGCTCTGTATTGGCCCAAGTTGAGGAAACGAAACAGTCGTCTGTGAAATGTTTGGACCATCCAAAACTTTGGGAAGTTGTGTTGGCGCATTTCCAGAGAAAGTAAAATTAACCCATTGTTTCTTCAGAGGCTCGGATGAAGGAACTAAAAAATACTTTTGTGTTCATTTGTACATCCGAACACTGATCAACTGCCATGCTTCGCTCGTTTGCAAGCCTTTATATCTCTCTATTCAACTGTTGTGCTTCGATCGGTCATACGCCATGACATCTCTCGAGGATAAACTAAAATCGCACGCGCGCGTTCGTACTTCCTAGCTCGTTTTCTCATGGGCGGGCAAAGCAGAGAAGGGGGAGGTAACTTTCCCCTATATGACGTCATATAGGGGAGATTCAAGATCAGCCCGTCTGAGATCTCATTTTCTCACAGGCAGAGAAAGATAGCCAAAACTCGGTTTACACCGACTGAAATTTCTAGACACGAGGGGACCAAATACAGGCTAGGGGAACTAATATTAATGTTAAAAAACCTCAGAAAGTGAACATTTCATGTCAGGGGACCTTTAACCACAATAACTTCCCCTCCCTCTTGCAGCAACATCTCTTCTGTTCTCTGATGATGTGTTTAGTGGTGTGAGGGCGGGACAAACTGTCACTCACATGACATCACAGCAATAGCAAACCACAACAATCCAATAAATTCCCGATGGACAAAACCAAGTCCCGCCCCACATTTTTTCTTGTTTGAGAAGCCGTTTTACTCGGATGTAACGTCACGATAGAGAAGAACTATCTCAACTTCCATTTCATGCTGACTTTAAAATACATGTTGGTAACACTTTATTTTAAGGTGTCCTTGTTAAATGGTCTGATTGGTTTTCAAAAGAGCAAAATGGCTTTACAAACACTGTACAAAGTTCCTCACCCTGAGTAAAAGCTCAGCAAGAATGCAGCCAACTGCCCACATGTCCACACCCACACCGTACATCCTGGCACCGAAGAGCAGCTCTGGGGCACGATACCATCTGAGAAGTACCACACAACGTGAAAAATCAAAGCATAGCATAATAAAGAAGATCCAAGTAATATTGTAAATGTTAACACGTCAGAATTATCAGAGATTTCTACAAACCTTGTAACAACTTGATGTGTATACACTCTGTTCGGGCTTCCAAATGCTTTCGCTAAGCCAAAATCTGCAAGCTTCAAGACTCCATTCTCATCCAGTAGCAAATTATTGGGTTTCAGATCCTGAAAAAAATTATGATGACAGAAGGTGCCAGTTTTATACAGGAACTTTTATACAGGTTTGGGAGTAAGTCAAGTAGTTCTACACTACCATTCAAAAGTTTGGGGTTGGTAAGTTTTTCTTATGTTTTTAAAAGAAGTCTCTTATGCTTACGGAAGCTTGTTTCCACCACTATAAAAAAAAAAATGTTTTATTGACTTATGCTACTCAGAATTCGCAAATGTGAGATATAAAGTCAGTATTGCTAAATATGAAAGTTGCAGAAAAATGATTGTGAGCTAACTTCCTTCAAAGAATCAGAATTTGTAACTTTTGATTGCGATTTTAAATCTCACAATAATGAGAAAAAACATCAGAATTGCAGGATTTTCGTGCAATTGCGAGTTTATGTAGTCAGAAAAGTCAGAATTGTGTAAATTTACAATTTGCGAAAAATGTCAGATTTGTGTGAGAAAGGTCGCAATTAATTATTATTATTTTTTTTATTCTTTGGCATATTTTTTTAAATATTTTAAATAACTGTTTTTGTGTCTATTTTTTTAAATTTCTATCTGAATATATTGATTACAAAGCTATAATTTTCAGCATAATTACTCCACACTTTTGAAGGATTGTGTCTCACAAAAAAACTTTCATAAAAAAAGAAAAGAAAAAAAAAGTCTACTGACCCCAAACTTTTGACCGGTAGTGTTCATAATTTAAAACAGAGCAGATATATCAGTGCCTCACCCTGTGCAGGATCCAGTGATCATGCATGTATTCCAGACCTTGTAATGTCATTAGAATGTATGCCTTTATATTGGCTGGCGTCAACACGAGACTGGTGTCCTTTATGATCACCTGAAACAGACCATAATACAACAATGTACTTATATTATTCATTGTAATAGCACTGATCTAACAAATGATAGGGCTGAAAAACATCATGTTTGTTTGTGTTCACATTGATTTTTATTCTTAATGGTTTTGCTCTGTGATGGGTTTGTTGTTAAATGACTGAAATTAACAATATATGTCCAAGTGCATTCCTCTGCCATCACCTCGAGATCTGTCTCCATGAAGTCAAAGACAAGACTGATATTGGATTTGTGTCCAAAAGCATCCAGGAGCTAAAAGCAAAAACGGTTTCATTGATGTCAGCATTATGCCATAATTAACAACAGTACATCAAAGATTTATATGCATTTAGATATGACTTACACCAATAATGTTGGGATGACTGAGCTCTTGCAACAACTTAATCTCTCTAAGAGCTGTTCTGTTGATGCCTGGATATTAAATAACACAAGAAAATATGTAAGACTCAAATTAAACTGGTGTGCGAGTGAATATATATATATATATATATATATATATATATATATATATATTAAAGATTAAGATTGATCCAAAGCGCACCATCTTTCGCCTCGGTTCTGTGTCCCACTTTTATCTGCCAACAAAAAAATCACTGTTTGACATGATGGTACTGAAGAATGATAAAAACAAACAAAATGGTAACTCTTTACAATAAGGTCTCATGTTAACATTAGTTAATTGCCATCTAACAATGAGCAGTACTTTTTAAAAACCTTTATTATTTTTTGTTAATAAAAAAATTATTGTTCATTGTGTTCATGTCAGTTCACAGTGCATTAACATTATTAATTGTTACAGTTAACATTAATTAAGATTATAAACACAGCATTGTTTAATGTTAGTTTATGTTAACTAAGGTTAACACATGAAACTTTAGTGTGAAGTGTTACCAACAAAATCTATAATAAAATATTCAACTACCCAATGCAAAATAACAAGCGAATATGATCAAAACTGATGATGATGGCTTTGCCGCAATAATGAGAAGTGTCTTACCTTTTTAATAGCAACAATGGTGTTTGTGGTTTTGTCTCTTGCCTTGTACACAGTTGCAAACTGCAAAATAATGGTACAACATTATCTGTGAGCTGCAGGACACATTGATAAAACTGAAGATTAATATGCAGCTGCAATGCTGTTCTGTCTATTCGATCGTTCGAACAACAGCTCAGAAATATCAACGTTATGTCGTTTAACTTACCTGTCCTTCACCCAGAAAGTCCAACTTTTCATAGCGCTTCGATCTTGACTTTACATCTAATGACATGATATAAACTGCAAAACTGTTCTTTGTGAAAAATTTCCTCCAGTATTAAAGAGCTCTTTACACTTCCGGGTCAAATAAAAGTCCCACAAGTGGAAACGGAAATTTATAATGTTAAACAGCTTGGGCGTTTATTCGCCAATATTACATTTTTGCTGCATGGGTTGTTTATCATATTTTGATAACATAATATTCACTTTGATAATTTATTTATTGAATAAACCAACAAATAAATACGTTTACGTTGTTAAAATTGTGTGACTAATGTTACAGAATATAATAAACGGACAATGATTTTAGGCACGCTGCCAGTTTTTTAATTACATTTTTAATTTAATTTATGTACAGAAGACTATTTTAAATAAATAATACCCATTTTGCAGTTTATTAAGGGGGCAGACCCTCACCGTTAATCACTGATAAAGACCACTGTTAGAAAATATTTTCAGCGAGAATCTATTTACATGACGAATCGTTTCATAAGCATATCATTAATTATACATCCAATTTCCTTGCTTACCTTAATGAGACATTTCATTTTAAATGGTTGTTTTTATAATTTAACCCTTTCATGCATAGTGGTCACTACAGTGGACAGCTATTAAAAAAGCATTTTCTTGAATTTGCAAGGGTTTTGATGGAAAAGTTGCACATCAATCTCTTCAGTGGACCCTGGTGCATCTTCCTATATATTGCAACCAAGTTGCAAGCCATTGTGTTTCGAGTTTTTTCCCCTCCAAACCAAGATGGCCAATGGTCAGTCAGACATGCCAAGTTGCTCCGGAATATCCACCCATTCCTTCTATCCTAGGATACTGCATCAAGCAATATCTAATGAGTCATATGACAGTAAAATTTTCCAAGTTTTGATTTTAGATTGGGAGAAAAATCTGATTAATCACCTGTCCACTAGTGGACCTCATGCATCAATGGCTATATTTCAGCTACAATTCATACTTATACTGTGAATATTATTTTTGAAAATATTTAATCTGCAGTGACTTTTTTTGACTGTAAATAAATGTATTTGTATTATTAGAATGTTAATTTCATTGACATCGAAAAAAGTTATGTGATTACATAATTTATGTGACTTATGTATTACTTTACTCATTTCATCAAAAAAGTAATCTAATTACGTAATGCATTACTTCTTAGATCAAAAAGTTATCTGTTTACATAATGAATGTTGCTTGTAATGCATTACTTTACTTGTTACATCAAAAAGTAATCTGATTTCGTAATGCACAATATTGTAATGCTTTTCTTTACTCGTAACACCAAAAAGTAATCTGATTACGTAATGCATGTTACTTGTAATGCGTTACTTTACTCGTAACAACAAAAAGTAATCTGATTACGTAATGCACATTACTTGTAATTAATTACTTTACTTGTTAGATCAAAAAGTAATCTGATTACGTAATGCACATTACTTGTAATTAATTACTTTACTTGTTAGATCAAAAAGTAATCTGATTAGGTAATACATGTTACTTGTAATACATTACTTTACTCGTAACATTAAAACAAATCTGATTATGTAATGCATGTTACTTGTAACACATTGCTTTACTTGTAACATCAAAAAAGTAATCTGAATGTGTTATGCATGCCCCAACACTGCTAATTTCAGATGAGACTGAAAAATACGTATCGCTATAGGTTTTCTCAGAAGAGGCCTATGCTAGAAATGTGTCTATCTTGAACATAATCAGAATGATCAGCTAATAAAGGTAAATTGACATACTCTGGTACACTGGAGGGAGCATCTGAGTGGTTTCCACTGTTGTACTTGACAGGCAGTAGAAATTTCTGATGGAATTACGTCCTCATGTTCTGATATCAAAGATACACGAAGTGCAACTTGTATGAAGTTCAATTGCCCTGGCAATATTTCAGATTTATATTTTTTGTGTATATTTTATAGTTTTCACATGATTTGATATAATTGTATTGATTAGTTTGTTAAATACACATACTTTATCTGTTTGATTATTGTATTATGTTTAAGTATCTCTTCAGTTTAAACCCTAAATGCATGCTGTCCACTCAAGTGGACACCTGAAAATCTCTTTGGAAAATTTGTTTAAAAAAAAAAAAAATCAAATCTTGTTTTTCATGCCAGCAATAAAATTACATAGGAAAAAAATCCTGACTGAGGTTATCATAATTCATCCATGAAAGGGTTAAACACAAATCGATTTGCGCATTACGACATTAATAGATACATTCCTGCAGAGGGCCCTGTTGTCAAAGCAAAAACACGCTCGAGCGTCTCTTTTCCTTTACACTACATGCCCTATTTACTAGAAACTAGGCTACATATTAATAGATTAGTTTAGAATTTAAATCACAATCTAATCTAAATAATGTCCCGTTATGTGTAAATATCGAGTGAAATATTATATTCCTGTTTCTTTGCATTAGGCTTTTTTTTTTTTCTCTGAAGTGGTCTGTCTTCAATGATCTTTTAATTCTTCTATTCTGTATTTGTAGCCTATTCTATTCAGATACAAACACAGAATTCAACACTGGCAGCAATTTCGATTTTAATTCACAGTGAATATTCAACCAGTCCAGCAGTGAATGCCTTATTATCAATTAAAACAATCAATATGGATCTTCACAAATAATGTTGATTCATTGATCATTATGTTTAGGTAAGTTTAACAGACTGTCTGTAGTGTAATTATTACACAATTGTTCTTCAAAAACATACCCCCCCCCCCCTTAGATACCTTTTTGTTTGACTTGTTTACTGTACGCCTTCTATCTCCATCAGAAGTTTCCCATCTCAACAGGAAGTGGTTAGCACAAGCTGTTCTTATGAGACGCCCACTTCCTTTGACTTTGATAAACACATTTGTGGTTTTGTGCACAAACCCCATCAGATAAATTTTCTTAACTGCTGCTAAACCCAATGTCCTCAAATTACAGAATGACTTCTGACTGGTTTATAATGAAAATATAGCATCCAGTGTAGTGAAATACTGAGTTTTTTTGATTGGAGAGAATAAAATCTTATAGTTAAATGATGTTGAACTATAGATATTCATTTTGCTTGAGAAACATCAGAGACTCATTTTGTATCAGCTGCATCAGACAGGCCTCATTTGAAATGAGTGATGCAGCACATTTTCTTTTTTGTTTTCCACGTGTTTTCTTTATGCGCTTTGAAAATAAAGCAAAATATCTGTAACCAAACAAACAAACAAAAAAATCATTGGAATCAAATACGTTTTATTTAAATGTATGTACACACATTAATTGAAAGCAGCAATGAACAACGGCTACTCAGAATACATAGGCCTATAGGTCCATTGTCAACACAAGTTTCAGTCATTGTCTTCTCTGCGGAGCATATTGTTCATTTCAAAACTTCTAGATTTAATGATGAGAAACGTGAAGACCAGGTGAGCAAAGTTAGATAGTAGTGAAACTGCAAATTAAAGCTATAGTTGTCATGAATATTAAATTATGTAAACTGTTTTATGTCCAAGTTTTTCCAAGACAACAATGTCAAAACTCATCTCTTAGTAAGGTTAAAAATATACAATTCTCAAAAGCATAAAAATAAGCTGCATGGTAACTGGCTCAGAGGTTTCGATCTGTAAAATATCTATTTATAAGCAACTACAAGCAGCATGAAGCCACAATCCTGGACATGTTCTGCAACCAAAAGCTGTTGCTTCTTGAGACTCTGTCTGCTCAAGTGCTGCGGAAGAACTTACAATAAAACCACATATTAGTGTGAGAAACAAACTGCACATGAAAACCTCTCACCTATACCGCTCTCTTCACAGATCTGAGGACTAACATTCGGTCTTTGTGTCAACAAGACAACTCTATAGGCCAATAGCCAATTCATTATACAGGTGAAATTCGAAAAACTTGAATATTGTGCAGAAGTTCATTTATTTCAGTAATTAAACTAAGGGGAAACTATATTATATAGACTCATTACATGCAAAGACTTTATTTGTTAATATTTTCATGATTACGGCTCACAGCTATGAAAACCTTTTCACAATATTCTAATTTTCAATTTGGGGTTTTCATAAGCTGTAAGCCATAATCATAAAAAATATTAACAAATAAAGGCTTGAAATATCTCACTTTGCATGTAATGAGTCTATATAATATAGATTAGTTTCAATTAAATTATTTTTTTTGAGTTTCACCTGTAAATGATTCAGGCCTGAGACCGGCATATATGTTGGTCACAGTATAATTTCCATTATTCATTATGGGGATTCATTATGGTCATTATGGTCATTATGGAATTAATTCATTCATTATGGTTATGCAGAAAAAAATTCCATATTCTGTAAAACAGGTCGCTCCTTAGCTAAAAGTCCATAGATGACGAATATGAATTAACTACACTATATGATATATATATATATATATACACTCACCGGCCACTTTATTAGGTACACCTGTCCAACTGCTCCTTAACACTTAATTTCTAAGCAGCCAATCACATGGCGGCAACTCAGTGCATTTAGGCATGTAGACATGGTCAAGACAATCTCCTGCAGTTCAAACCGAGCATCAGTATGGGGAAGAAAGGTGATTTGAGTGACTTTGAACGTGGCATGATTGTTGGTGCCAGAAGGGCTGGTCTGAGTATTTCAGAAACTGCTAATCTACTGGGATTTTCACGCACAACCATCTCTAGGGTTTACAGAGAATGGTCCGAAAAAGAAAAAACATCCAGTGAGCGGCAGTTCTGTGGGCGGAAATGCCTTGTTGATGCCAGAGGTCAGAGGAGAATGGCCAGACTGGTTCGAGCTGATAGAAGGGCAACAGTGACTCAAATAACCACCCGTTACAACCAAGGTGGGCAGAAGAGCATCTCTGAACGCACAGTACGTCGAACTTTGAGGCAGATGGGCTACAGCAGCAGAAGACCACACCGGGTGCCACTCCTTTCAGCTAAGAACAGGAAACTGAGGCTACAATTTGCACAAGCTCATCAAATTGGACAATAGAAGATTGGAAAAACGTTGCCTGGTCTGATGAGTCTCGATTTCTGCTGCGACATTCGGATGGTAGGGTCAGAATTTGGCGTCTACAACATGAAAGCATGGATCCATCCTGCCTTGTATCAACGGTTCAGGCTGGTGGTGGTGGTGTCATGGTGTGGGGAATATTTTCTTGGCACTCTTTGGGCCCCTTGGTACCAATTGAGCATCGTTGCAACGCCACAGCCTACCTGAGTATTGTTGCTGACCATGTCCATCCCTTTATGACCACAATGTACCCAACTTCTGATGGCTACTTTCAGCAGGATAATGCGCCATGTCATAAAGCTGGAATCATCTCAGACTGGTTTCTTGAACATGACAATGAGTTCGCTGTACTCAAATGGCCTCCACAGTCACCAGATCTCAATCCAATAGAGCATCTTTGGGATGTGGTGGAACGGGAGATTCGCATCATGGATGTGCAGCCGACAAATCTGCGGCAACTGTGTGATGCCATCATGTCAATATGGACCAAACTCCCTGAGGAATGCTTCCAGCACCTTGTTGAATCTATGCCACGAAGAATTGAGGCAGTTCTGAAGGCAAAAGGGGGTCCAACCCGTTACTAGCATGGGGTACCTAATAAAGTGGCCGGTGAGTGTATATTGTTTTTTTGTGCGTACAAAGGAATTGCGTCGCTTCATAAAATTGAGGTTAAACCACTGCAGTCGATTACTTTAATTATTAATTATTACTTTTCATAAATTGTTCTACCTTTATGGGGCTTGAAAGTGGTAGTTGCATAGGCTGTCAACGAAGTGACAGAAAGCTCTCAGATTTCATCAAAAATATCTTCTTTCATCTTCCGAAGATGAACGAAGGTCATCTTTAAAAGACATGAGGGTGCTTCACATGCCATGGGAAATGTCACTTACCACTTTCGCATTAATAAGTGCTTTGTGTTGGAAATTATTAGCATCCCATTCATTGACAACCATAAATATTCACCTTATAGCCTATTATTCAGCTTGCTGAAGATTCTGGAATTTCGGTCATATTCAGGATATTTTTGTTGTGTATGAAACATAATATGCCTTAAATGATTATGTAAGCACTGCTTTAAAGGTTGTATCAGTGATTTCAGGCCCAAAAATAAATGATCACATTCATCTAATCTTTCCTAATGATCCATTAGCTGCCCGCCCCATAAGCGTGCCGTCCAAAAACCGCGTCTCTGTAGGCAGCCTAGGCTCTGAAATCTGCACACAAAAACAAATGGGTACACCACCACTCAAAACCAAAATAAACAGTGTTTCAACCAATCACCGACAGGGGCGGGTGTTGTGAGGTTTTGCGCTCGTGCACGGCTGGACGCGAAGTCGGAGCAAAACCCGGTTGTACCCATTTGTTTTTGTGTGCAGATTTCAGAGCCTAGGCTGCCTACAGAGACGCGCTTTTTTGACAGTCTGCTTATGGGGTGGGCAGCTAGCGGATCGTTAGGAAAGATTAGATGAATTTGATCATTTATTTTTGGGCCTGAAATCACTGATACAACCTTTAATGACAAGTCGATGTAGCTGTTGTGGAAAAACAGCAGCAATATCGTTATCCCCTTCGCCATATTTAAAGATAAAGGCCCGCCCAACGCGGGAACTTGGGTTTCAAAGTAATCCCAGAGCTTCCCAGTAGTAAATACAATTTGAGAGGGTGATTTTGTGCAATTTTTAACAATGGAAACTCCTATTTATAATGATTCCGATGACCCGATTTTTGGGTGAACTAACCATTTAACACTTTCTCCGACAAGCGCAATGAATGCCAATGAGACCCGTTTTCCTGTTTGTTCATGTGACAAACAGGCATAAAGCCGAAAAACAGAGTAGTCCATATGCACATCACACAAACCTCTAAACTCTTTTACATGTGGTATCCATGGCAACCTTGAATTGAATCTCTTTGAATAATCGGCAGCGTCATTGATTTTCAAGGTTGACCAATGAGAACTATTTACTAACACAGTCGAGACATTGATTGGCCGTCAAGGGAGCAGATGCTGACCTCTATATTGAAGAGGTCTCAGAGCGTCATTACATTCTCTCTCAATCAATACACAGCTCAGATATAAACACCCATCCTGTCTAAAGGCCAAAAGAGGTGAATCATGTGGGGGATGAGTGATGACAGTTCACTTCACGCTTTATTTAAATCAAACGTAGCCTTAGTATTTTCTACTATTTACTTGTATGCAAGTTGGCAAGCTGTGCCAAGTGAAAGAATATTTTGGTCTGCCAAATATAGTCGCTTTGAGAGAAAAGAATAATATAAAAAGGGTGTATGTGAGCTGCTTAATCTATAACCATTTGGATTGCATGATATATAATGAATTTGCTCATTGATTATAAAGATGAACAAGTTATACCAAATGGATGGATGTTGAAAATCAATTATTTGCTGAAACATAAAGAAACCAACAATGAAAATGTCAAGGACAAATTAAGATTTATACGATAGTAGCTAAAGATAAAATACCTTAACAGAAAAAAATTATATAAAAATAAGGACTTATTACGCTTTAAATAAATAAGTAAATAAATATGTAAAGTTTTATGGTAAAGCAAACATGTTTTAAGATAGAAGGAAACACTACAAGCAAACACAAATAAAAAATTATTTTTTAATAAAAATTTAAATCATAAAATCAATAAACAAATAAACAAATAAATAATAATTGTATGGTACAAGCAAACAAATTTTAAAAAATGCATATTTGCAAGATTCAAGCAAGATACACGCAAATATACAAGCAAATATACAAGCAAATCTACAAACAAAGATAATCATTAGTTATTAATTCATAAACGTTTGTGCTACACATAAACAAATGATTAAAAAACAAATAAATAGGTTGCTCTAGTCTACAGGCAAGCAGATAAATACATAAACAAATACTTTGCACTACAAGTAGAGGGCGCTGTAGAGCAGTCAACAGGGCAAGTCAGAGCATTTGCTGAGAGCTGAGCAACACCGATCATTATCAAAAACTACTGCGGGAGTCTAACAAGAGTCACATCACACTCGCTTAACTCCGATTAAACACGTCCAGAAACGGAAACGCCAGAGTCTGCATATCCCTGGATATTTGCCCTGCACGACCGCTCGGGTCCGGCGTGTCATCTAAAGCAGGACTTTGGAAATTATTAAGGATCGTAAGAGCAGATTTGTTTTCTCCGCAGTGGGAAGGCTCGATCCACCCCCGAGTCTGATGATTTGAGAGGGAAGCAATGCAGCGCTGTGACTGACTGTACACCATATTCCCGCTTCAATCCACACTTCATCTAAATCTGCAGACGCACTCCACTGATCGACCGCGAATACAACACTCTTCATGTGTGCTTTTCTGTTTTCAAAAACAAATCTCACACGAGATTGCGACTGACGCCATTTTAAAGCGATAAAAAGCCGTTTGCTTGAGTTTGAGGGATTGTAAAGTGCTTGTCATAATCTAGTGTATGGATTTACTCTCGTAGACTTCAGCAGCAGCAGCAGCTTCAAAAATGGGTGAGTTTACCTCTTGCTCATTAAACCACCACACTTCAACGTGCAGTTTTTATTATAATCCCATTTATTTACGTTTATGTGGAATTACATAATTGAACTGAAACGATAAAACGATGGGGTTGTTTTGAATTAGGTAACGCACTTAAAAACTGCAGAGCTCCATTTTAACCTGAAGAAAAAAGTGGATTATCGCTTGTCTGCCTCTAACGTTACATGGCACACTCTAGTATATTGGTTTAATTTGACCTTAGTAACCAACATATTCATCAGTACGTATGGAAATCATTGTTGGGTAACAGAGTAACGTTAACTTAAGTTACAGAAGGTGAATGTTTATTTATCTCACTCTGAAGGACAGCAGCATTTGCGACTGTGGGAGAAATATCAATTGCTGTGTGATTTGGATCTATATATAGTGGTATATTCAAACGAAGAGACATTAATCAGCGTAATTTACTGTAATCGTGGCCATGCATCAGTTTCCCGCTGATAGAGAGTAGGCGTGTGTTTGCACTGTCAAGCGCCTATAGTAATTTCCACTATAAGCCACCGTGTAGGCTTGCTTTCCATGTCACTTGTGTTCTTACTCATTAAAGACTGCATGTGTCTCAAAACCTTGCGAGCTGCCTACCTAGACAGCGTTTGTTGGCATTTGAACTTCCTGTGCTGCCTCAAGATGCTGTCAAGTAGGAGTCTCTCTACTAGGTTATGAGACACATCAGCGTTTTGTGTGTAATGGGTAGCAATGTTGAAACTGTTGATCTAAGTGTTTGGTTTCCTATCTGATCTGTCATAAGGTTGCATGGGTAAATTAACCTTTGCTGACATTTATCAAGATCAGATATTATTCAGAACCTGAAGTTAAGAGGGATTGCTGTATGTATTAATTGTTCTTCAAACTTAGCCTATCTGAGCTTTGATTAGTATCCTGCCCCTCATTTGATTGGCTGAAATCCTTGCCTAATTGCAGAAGGGGGAGGGGCTTATGACAAGGCGATCTGAAGGGTTTTCTCAGCATCTTTGAATTGAAACATGGGCTGTGTCCAAAATCCCATACTCTCTTGAGTGTACTTATTCTGAATAAGTAACTTCATGACCACTAAACAAGTATAGTGTGTACCATGTTGTCGTCATCATGTGACCTTCCAGCATCAGTTGCGTCTCTTCACCTCCATTCACAAATCCTTTCCCTCGGCCTCATGGAATAGTAAAGTGTGCATTTTAAGAATACTTCAAAATCTCGCCGGAAGAAGTAGGGCATCCGCATACTTTTATCTTCTCTTTTATGAGTACTGTGAATTCGGACATACTTTTGTCACATGCTGTTTTTCGCCTACTAGGCTATATAGTAGGGAAGTATGCAATTTTGGATAGAGCCAGAATGTTCTCGAGGGGAAATTAAAGTCATCACCATGAAATCAAAATTGACAATTCTTATTTTTATATGGAATATCGCAGTGTTTATTGTACATGATTTATCAGTGCACATCAATTAAATTGTTTTGCTCTTGTAATCTTTAATCAGAATAATATCTTCCTCTCTCAACGACATCTATTCTTTCTCTGATGACATAAAATAATCCATCACCTCCATAAACCTGTCACTCACATGAGATCGCAGCAATTAGCAACTGACAACGATCTAATCAATTCCCTTGTTATGGACAAAATCAAATCCCAGCACTGTTTTTTTTGTTCTTTTTTTTTTGTTTGAAATGAGATGTTTTGAAAATCACACCTTAAAGGGATAGTTTGCCCTAAAATTAAAATTCTGCCTACATTTATTAAAGATGTCTCAATATTTTTTGTCTATACAGTGGAAATCATTGGTAACCAAAACTGATTAGCCTAGTTACCAGCATTCTTCAAATTGTTTAATTTCATTTACCACAGCAGAAAGTCATACAGTTTTAAAACTAGTTTTCAAATGCATGGAGACATGCTTGAATATTGAACTTCTGAAGAGGAATATGGCATTTAGCCTAAATCAATGCTTTGGTTGCGTCAGAGTTTGGTCAGAAGCTTTGGTTAACTTTATCCTCGCTGCGGCCTTATGAAATGGTTGAACTGAATTGAAGGTCTGTGGTCAGAATCAGAAATGGAGGTTGTATAGAATTGTGGAGTTTTGGTACAATACAAAATGTTGATTTGAGTGCAGTAGTTCTGGCTATGAGTATATCACTGTATAGCCTAGTTGTTTCAAAATGGAAGAGAATCTGTTCTTAGTCTTCATCGTTTCATAGAAAGCCAATGGAAAAACCCAGGTCAAATGAGGAGACCGATCCATTTATCAAAACACAAACACATCTACTTATGGAGCGCTCGCCCACAAAAAGATTCCAGAAAACCTATTGTATCTGTATACAGAGTATACGATTACACAAAAGAACCACAGTATTTGAGCAAAGGATAAATCCAAAGTGATGTTTATGTGTGTGAATGGAGCTCCCTCTGTTCCTGGCTATGGCTAGTTGCATTGGAGGACAGCCAAGTCCTGACAGGAGACAAAGGAAAGAGGGAGATATCCAAGGACATATCTAAGTTTTGGCAGCCGTTCCAAACCAAATATCAGAACAAGAACACCTTTTGGCAGTGAGCTACAGAGGGAGGAGGGCCGTTTCATTTTTTTGCTTTTTTTTTTACTACAGCCACTTTGTTTTCACTGCGGTCGAAATTCTGATCTCTCCTCAGTTTAAAATTGACGTTTTGGCAGAAATCCATTCGCTTTTGTCATCGCAGAAAACAAGACAAGGGCGGCTGGTTTTCTGCGAATTCAAGTGGGATTGGCTGCACATTTGGAAACTCTGCTGGAGAAGGATGGTGTCAGATGTTTCAGTTACTCTGGATGGTTGGCACCAGGGATTGTGATGACAGAGAATTAGCCAGTTGTCAGCAGTTTAATTCCGAATGTTAATCTGTCAGTTTTTAAATGTGCTCAATCCTTAAATTGGACAAAAAACAGTAAACCTTATCTATTAGTATAGAAATGGAAATTATTATTTGAATATGTTTCATATAGGCCTAGTAGATGTCAGATGTGATTCGAACCACACTGAGGTAGGCCTAAACCCTCAATTTTGCTGCTGTTGAAGGCTGGGCCACACTAAAAGATCTTATCAGATATTCAAAAATGTGAGAGACCACAAACATGATGATAAAAAAATAATAGATTTAACAGTTTTGTTCCTCTTGAGTGTGGAGGGCTGCGACGTGACCAGGAATGCACACCACACACTAACAGAGTCCCATCTGTGAACATCTCGCAAAATCTCTCACGGTCAAACGTGACTTTAGAGTTAACAAACATGGCGGACGACAGGCAAGAAGAAATGGTGATATGCTGCCTTGGATTGCTATTTTCAGAAAATTCCCGGAAAAAAAAAGAAACTTTTTTTTTTATTCAACATGGTGGATATTTATGATTTGAGATCGGTGCGGGCCCGACGTTCTTCCCGAGCAGATTCAAGCACACTTAGCACACTTAACAACACACCTCACACCACAGGAATATTTGATAAGATAATCTGTAGAACCATCAAGATAATTGTGATTTTACCTAGGATTGTTGAAAGCGGAGAATTGGCCCAAAATCAGCCCGATTAGCCTAGGTGAATTTCATTGGTTGATAAATATTTATACAATAAATAAAAGTCTAAATGAAATTTGTTCATCATATAAAGCGATCGACCTATCTTGTAGTGTTGTATGTGCCTTTAAAATCACAAAAGGGCATTTGATCACATTTTAACAGCAGCTCTCATCTGTTATGAAAACACTGCAAAATAGCAGCAACTAATAGAGTGCTGCAGAAATGATTTTTTTAGGCCAAACCCCAGAAATTAGTTTTTTAGCACTTCTGTTTCCGTCGTCCTGAAGTCAATGTTTAAATGCCTGAAATAAGGTCTGTATTTAACACAAACTCAAAATATTTTCACTTTTTATTCTACGACTACGACATAAAATACATACCCTTTTGTGTGTCTTGAAAAAGGCAAATAGTGGCTAAATGGGACAACAAAGGTTGTCGGGTACATTAAACATCATCACGCTGAACAGGTAAACTCATCTATGCTTTTACAGCCTCATTGTGTTTAAAATCATGCTCTTGCAAACTCTTCTAACTCAAACTTTCAGGGGATTTAAAAAAAAAACAACAATGACAAAGTCTTGGGTGATGCTAACTTTTGGGTTGGACTACAATACAAATATACGTCATCACTGCAAGGCTTCATTGTGAATACCTCCATAAAGTGACCTTTCACTAAGACCTGCCCACCTTTATTACTGTTGACGCTCAGGCAAGGCTTAGCTAAGGCCCGTTCACACCAAGAAAGATAACTATAACGTCTACACAAGTGGCCGATATCGTTCTGTTTATTCTAAGCATGTGCTTGTCTTCCGCTTTAAATGCTCGAGCTCGTTACAGCAGGATGGATTCTGATTGGCTGTGTGTGAATGTTTTTATCATTCATCAGCTGGATAAAAATCGTTCTGAAAGCGATTCCAACGATATCGTTTCTCTGTGCCGTTATCATTGTAGCTGTGGTGGGAACTCTGCCATTCTTTATTGAGAACGATTTTTAGAATCATATCTTTATAGTTATCGTCCTTGGTGTGAATGGGCCCTACACAGCATTCCAGGAGAATAAACAGGACATTTACGTGTGATTTTCAGTAAAATATGCTCATGAATGAAGTAAATGGATATTATTCTAATGAGGGGCTGGAATGAAGTGCGACATTGCTTTTTTTAATCTGGATTTTTATCTGCCGTTTTTTCAAAATGAGAATCATTTACTTACCCTCATGTTGTTACAACTGTATGACTTATGTTCATCTTCGAAAAGGAAACATTTAATGAAATCTGAGAGGTTTCTGACCCTGAGTTGAATGTCCATTCCATCAAAACTTTGTCTCTTCAAAAAATTCATAATCATATAGAGATCATAAAGGTAATCCACTCGAATCAAGTGGTTTAATAATCAAGTTGCCTTCTGAATTTCTTTATATGATGAACATTTATTCAAAAAACTTTTTTTCAATTCACATTTAACCACTGATCAATGCACATACATAAAAAACGTCAGATATAATGAACAGAAGCTGAAACATGCAAGAAATGTTTTTCTTGTTGATCAATCAAGTATGGTCAAGCTTATGTTTATCATTTTGTATGTGCTCTATTTCTGTGCGTTGATCAGTGTTTGTTTTCATATAAATAAAAGCCTAAATTAAATCTGTTCATCATATAAAGAGGTTGTGTCTCTTCAGAAGACTTGGATTAAACTGCTTTGTCTTCATAAACATTTTAATGTGTGGAACTTTTGTTTGTTTGGGCTTGGAGGGACAAAAAGGATGAGAGAATATTAAAACTGATTTCATTTGTGTTTAGAAAATGAATGAAAGTCTGAGTTACATTGACAAGAATTTCTATGCAAGTGAATGGAGGGAGATTGACTCCCTTCTGAAGAATGTTTTTACTCCATCATTCTTAGTCCGTAATTTTGGTCATGAGTAGGGCCGGAACGATTACGAAAATACATCAATTTGCATGGAATGCATCACACGGTTTACATTCATCCCTAATCACTAGTAATGTTCTACAACAAAACAAAAACCTCTAGAGCAGATGCTATTGGCTATGGCTAGTATGGCAGCTCTGCTTAATACGGTTGCGTTCATAGTTTGACACCTGGATTTTCAGGACTCACAACCACATTCTCGACAAACCCGCGTTGAATCAACAGAACCAAACTGGACAAATGTCTACCACGTCATATACTGTGAGAACCACACTGTGACTGAACTGTACAATCACAACAGGTTTAGTTTACTCTCAGAGATGGATAAATGATTTCTGAACGTCTGCAGATGGTAAATGGACTGGATTTATAGCGCTTTACATATTGCCTCACATTCACCCATTCACTCACTCATTCATACACCGACGGCGGTGTCAGCCATGCAAGGTGCCACCCAGCTCGTCGGGAGCAGCTGGGGTTAGGTGTCTTGCTCATGGACACCTCAACACTTCGTCAGGTGGAACCGGGGATTGAACCACCAACCTTCCGTTTGTAGACAACCTACATGAACCACTGAGCCCATCAGAGCTGCAGTTGGTGTGAGCTGCGTGGCTCAAACGTACTCTGTACACTTGGTTACAAAACATTTAAAGTCCTTGTTGGAGATGTTCACAAGTCTTTCATCTAAAGTCCGAGTCAAGTCTGAAGTATTTAAGCTGGAGTCTGAGTCAAGCCTGGAGTCTTTTGTCACGAGGGCGGTCTTCAGGATTACTATAAACTCTCAGGCAGGTGTTCAAGAAAGCAGCTGGTGGTCAGTACAAAGCATGTGTCAAACTCTGCTCCTGGAGAGCCACTGTCCTGCAGAGTTTAGCTCCAACCAGCTCCAAAGGTGTTCTTCACTACTTCCGATCCCTTGGGTTTATCTTGAAAAGGCAGATCTGTTGAATGAAAAACAAACAACTTCAGTAATGATATGTAGACTTTACTGTGTGCATACCTCATGTAATATAGGCTACTATGTTTTATAGATTTACTATATTACTCGATTTTGCAAAGCGCATGTTTGTGGTGGGAGTTTGCAAGAGATATAGTGTGTATGTGAGGGGATGTTGTGTGAGAGAGAGGTTACTTCTAAACTAATCTGGATGCATTTGAAAACACATCTTTTTCTTTTTTCTTTTGTCCTGAGAAAATTTTGCTTTTTGAAGATGCTCTCCCAAAGTAATACATTTGAAAACAGCACTTTCACGTTGTAGTGTGGACTGTAAAAATAGAGTTATTTGAGAACGATGACACGTTTAGTCATGTGATGCATATTGTACCGGTAGATATGTTTATACCGGTATGTGCCTGCTATGTGCTAACTTTCACAGTGTTGCTAAAGATACACATTACTTTGTACGATCTTCAATACATTCCTGTAAAGATGACAGAAAATGTGCTCATAATGGCTGTCCTGGAAACAAAAACAGTGTTTTCAAATGTGTTTAGATTAGTGTGTGGATGTAGGGGTGTAACAGTTCAAATTGCTCACGGTTCGGTTCGTATCACGGTTTTAGGTTCACTGTTTCTGTACGGTTCGGTATGTGCTGTGGACTTCTGGACTAATCGATTACTGTCAAATTAAAATAAAGAAAATAAGAATAAAATGAACAGTGCTTTTCAGGTTTTTAGTTTTCAGGTACAGAAATTGAATAAAGTAGGCTAATCAAATATAAAATAACATTGCATATTTGACTGTATAAATTAAAGATTAGGCCTAATCCTTATTAAAGTTACAAAAGCTATTCAATCAAGAGCATTGAATAATTTCCTTGTCTTTTGTTGTTTGATTAACATTAACAACACCGACAGCAGGCATATTAGGTATACAGGTATAACAGCTGAGACTGTTACATATGTGTTTTCTTTCTCGACTGTTAGGCTACTGTATAAGTTCACTCAAGGCATAACAGAATATGTCTGCTAGGATAATCATCAAGATGGGCATGTATTTTTGTGCATTTTTCCATTCAAGCGCAAGACTTTAAAGATAACTATTTGCGCGCCGTCGGAGATCTTCTCACAGCGCGCGTGACTTCTCTTTCGCGTCTTGCTCTTGAATGTTTAAATCGGCATGGCTTAAGTTTAATTTAAATGAGTTTAGTTTAAACTCACAACGTGTGCTGTTCAGGTTTCGCATGCGCTCGCAGTTGCGTTATCAACAAGGCTTAAATCAATGGTCATGTTCGAGCATATGGCACTCGCATTGAACAAAGTTTACAAAGAGTGACCAATTTGTTCACGTTCTTTTGATCATCATTGCTGTTGTAATGTATTATCGGGGAGCCAGCATGTGCATCCATCGACAGAAACATAAATAAGCGGAACTGTCTTTTTTACGTGCTGTTATTTTTAACAAACCATAGATGCGTCATCAGATTTTGAGATGAACAGCGGTCCAAGTGCATGCCGAACCGTGGGTGGAGAACGGTAGGCCTACAGTTCGATATTAGTTTTTTTACTGAGAACCCCTAAGATGTAGCCAGAGAGAGTGTTCATAACTGATTTGATGTATGAAATTGATAACTGATTTCTTACCTCTGCAAAAACGTTGATGCGTTGCTCCTTGGCCTGCTGGGTACGAGATGTTCAGGCAGTTGTAGGCAAACAGCAGCTCAACAGCAACACTGAGGATGGTGAAGTGGCTATTAACAGATAACAAAGTACTCTTGCTGCCAATGAACTTCCTTTTTAACATTCAGTATACACAAGAGAAGTGATCTGTGACTTTTTGTGGCAAACTGATCCAAAAGAACATCAATTACAGCAAATATTAAATATTATCTTTAAATGGTGCAACTCTCCCCCTTTCACCTTGCCCTTGATATCAGCAACTCGCAACAACTTATCTACAGAGAGAGAGAGAGAAACATGTGAGTGAGTGCATGGGACATGTTCATTCAGAAATCTGCAAAAATCCAAAGAAAAGTGTATTGAACCCTGTCAGTGTCTGTGCTCCTGTTTCTGTGTGTGTGTGCTTTAATGAAGGGAGTGCATTAATTTAGACTGGTGATTAAACTGACTAGAATGTATCCTTGCATTCAACTGTTGTAACGGACACCTTCCTACCAAGACAGAACATGAATTATATGAACTAAGTTTCAGAATCGCTGGTAGCCCTTTGGGCGGGCACTCTTTAGTTTTTGGTTATCTGAAATTAATTTAACTAACCCGAATAAAAGTGTCAGTGACTTTCGCAGTTTCCTCTACTTCAATAAAACGCTCCCACGCAGTACTTGACTTAAATTTTTTTTGGTTTACTTTTTAATTTAGTAAATTCTGAAAATTAGTACCTGAAGTGAAAAAAAAAAACTTTAGTACGTTAGCATGGGCTAAACTTCACTGCGAACAAATCCAGATAATCAAAAACATCCATGATCTTATTTTTTCTAAAGATAAGTCAAGAGAGTGAACAATGCAAATCAAGGAAGGAATTTTATTTCACTTTTTAAGATAACTGTCGGGAGGGAGGTGATGCATTTTGGTAGCCTGACCGGAAGATACAATAGCATATAGGTACGTCGGGTTAGCGATTTTGTCCTGGTAGGGCATCCTAATGAATCTGGTCTCAGAAGAGTTTGACATTTTAATCCCAACCTAGCCTCTGAAAACACAATTTTTAAGCTTTTAGACCCAGTCTATGTCGAATGCCTTAAAAATGTCAAATTGGTATATTATATTCATGTCATGTGTATAATGATGGGTAATTAAATCTGCTCTACTTCTCCCTCAGGTGGAAAAATGGCAGTTAGTTGGCAACAAAATGCAAGGGAAAGCCTAAAACAACAAAACTAGGGAGTAGGACCTGGCTAATGTCGATCAAAAAACAAAACTACACCAACTGACTCCTCAAATTTAAACAACATAAACATTTTAAATTGCTAATAGTCAGCACCCAAAGTTTGAAACACACACACATGATACCATGAAAAAACTCATATACTGTCATACAGATGTTTGTATTATCTATTTTTTTTATTTTTATAATTTGGCTAATTTTGCTGCAATAGCGTTCACAAAATAATTATTACAAGTAAAAAGTCAGTAACAAAATAGAACAAATAAACAAATTGCAAACAATAGCACAAATAAATAGATTAGAATAAAGAGACAAATGAAATTAACGTGGTTTTGAGTTTTTCTGGTGGTTCTAACAGTAGGCTAGTATTCAGGTAAGAAACTACAGAAATTAAATAAAGTAATTAAATGTAAAGAAATAACACTGTAGACTTTAGTCTTCATTGTAAAAATTAAATCCAGAATGATTAGTGCTTACAATTAAAGTTACAAGAGCAGCGAGTGATTTTCTTTTTGTCTTTTGTTTTTTTTTGATTAACATTTTTATTAGGCTGCTGTCACTTTCAGAGCTTATGCACAGATCCAATATATGGTTACTCAGTATGCTCTGTCTTTCTCAACTATTTACATTCCCAAACTGACTGTGTTTACCTAAATACTTGCCAAGATGGGCATTTTTAGACATAATGTTGTTTGACCGTTTCAGCGCAATATGCCATGAAAACAACCTTTATTATATACTCGCGAGCTGTTTGAGAGGTGGCTTTATGTGCGTACCACTTACATAGATCAGTTGTGCACATGCTTTTGCGAAACCTGCAGGAATTAGTCAAATTATGGACAATACAAGCACTATTCAACCAAGACGAGTGAGACGGGTGTGTGTCAAACTGTAAATTCGACGTCGTCGGAGAGAAGAGAGTGACAACGCGTATAAGTATCAATACATATCGAAATATCACACTGGGCATGTGTATTTATAGCATATTTCTTTAATTTTACAGATAATTTCAAAATACATTAAGCAGTTAAATTACAGACTTTTTTGTACAGTGTAGTGTACTATGACCTCAGTAAATATGTAAATTAAGTAACAAAAAGTTCTTTAAATTATATTAACATTGTATATTTTTTGGATAATTTCCATAAAATTGAATCTACACCTACAATCCACAGGTCCTCATAGACTTACATTAGTAAAGTGCAAACTGGTGGGAATGGTGAACGGAAGCAGTTGCTGATAAAGGATTGTTTAAGGTGACGACCAGTTGAGTCATGATTTGCCCACAGTCTGCTGCCAATAAAAACAGTACTGTGTGTATAACAAAACAAAGAATGCAAGTTGATTTTTTTTTTTTTTTGATTTATACAAGGCAATTGTGATTTAATTTGCAGGCCTACTTGTATCGGTTCTTTTTGAGGTCATTGGATTGTAAAACCTTTTCAACAATGCCCCTCATGTCACTTTAGCACCTTGTCCCATTAGCGTTGTCTGTTGTGGCAGCCCAGCCATTCAAGAAACTAGATTTCTTAACTGGCCTTGAAATTAACATCATGGTCAGCCTTTCACTGTGTGACTGTGTCTGGTCAAGGCGCTGGAAAAGAAAGCATACTTTTTAGACAGCAGACACATTTGGTTTAATTCTGTTTCAATCCTGGCAACCTCACCAGCTACCAGTGTGTTTATTTACGTCCCACCATTGATGTAGAATATATTTGTGTAGCCGCCCGAAGCTACGGCACATGGAGTGTGTAATTCAGCCGTGTCATGACAATTGATGTCTGCCATGAACAATTATGGCCGGGATTGTGAAGTTTCCCTTCGTTTGTAGAACTGTGCCACTTCTGAGGGGTCTATTGATGTTAGCTAGAGTAGACGCCTTATTTGATTTAACACAAACGAAAATCAGACTGTGAGGGAGAAGTAGGCTACAGTCCGTTCAATATGGTGTGCTGCTGTGTGCATGGGTGTTCGCTCGGTCAAGCTGACAAAACACAAAAAATATGTCTTTCCAAAAAAAATCGTTAATAGAAACTCCATTGAACTTCTGTCCTTCGCTGTGTTTCTTGGCAATAACAATTAGGCTGGAATTGGATTATATCCAGTATTTACCATATTTATTTTCAAGAATTTTGCTTTGCATAAAATTAAGCAACATTGCCCTGTGTGAACAAAAGCCAGGACCAATGCCGTAAGAGGTGTGTCATAGTGTCATTATGATCAGATGACGCACGTGCCATCGCGCGACTCTTTTGCGATTAGAAGAAAGTTTGTGTTCATCATCATCAACAAAGAAAGAACGAACAAATGTCTGCAAACTGGAACGAGGCAGAGACCAGGAGCTCCCCACTATCCGTGCTGAAGCTGAGAGTGTTCGCCAGCTTTGCTGAACGGTACGCGCGTGCACATGTTTTCGACGCGTACGTTACACGTCTCATCCTGACGTCACGCGGCTTTCCGGGACATTAACGGGATGTGTGTGAACACAGATCCCGGCAAATCACTGGCAGTGTGAATGAACCGGAATCAAACAATCCCGGGACAAATGCCGGGGGTCACATTATCCGTGTATTTTCCGGAATCTCTGTGTGAAAGGGGCTATACTGAATCCCCAATGATTAGAGCATAAAAAGACACAAACTGAAGGCCTCTATTGGCGAGACAGGACAGTACAGTACAACTCAGGACAGTAAACCCTGATCCGTCTTGCATTTCAACCACCAACAGTGATGGGCGTGGTGTATGCTGGAAAGTAGCGATCAAAGTCATTCTCGCACGAAGAATAAAGCGACACAGTAAACGACAATGGAGGACATACAACAGATCTTGTTCGTGCTTCTCGGCTGTGGCTGTTTGTCACAAGACAAAAAAAAAAACATTGTGTTGCTATAGTATTTTGTTTGAACAAAATTTCTAATTAAAAAAAATTTTTATTCCCCTTGTAACATGTACAAGTGACGATTCTCTGTCAACCAATCAACGTTCTGCAGTGAGTCTAGCTCCACCCTTTAGGTACCGGACTACTGTGCTAGGTACCCCAACAGAAGGGTTCCAAAAAAGTGGTACGGTTTGGTATTTTGGTACCATTCACAACTTACTACCATACTGACTATCGAGTATTATTCTGTACTTTCCTGTGCCATACCGCTCTGTGGAAACAAGCCATTAGTGACCATTTAATGGACACAAATACTCATTGGATATAGGATAAGAATGAAGACTGGCTGCAAGAAACTAATAGAACAATTATTGTAAACAATTGAGAATTAAAGAATGTTTTATTATCTCAATCTTTAATTGTAACAGGATCCCTTTGGTATCTTATCAAAAAGATTATGATAAAGCTACTTAGAGTTTCCTCTGTTTACCACCAGACCTCAACAAAGTGTGAGCACATGGTTGTTTGGCAAGGCTATTTGTGAGTCTACCTCAAGCCTGCTCTCTGTTCATGGCCTTAAAAGGGACGGGGACAGAAAGGAATCCTCTCACCACCGCACACAGTCTTGACACCAGACTACAGATTGTGCCCGTTCAAAAAAAGTCCTTAGAGCACAGGCTTTTAAAGAAGCCCAGAACATACTGTTACATCTCACTTGTTAACAATATATACTTTAATATTAATATCAGGGATCAAGAGTAAGGTTTCTTTAGGAGTTCACATTTTGCTTGCCCTTCACTGGCACATTTTTATTTGAACACAAATTTAAAATAAAATATATATTCAAAATATGTTAGCAGAACAAGCTGAATTTAATATATTTTATATGTATATTTCTAAGCAATTTCTTATATATGCACACACATACAGATTTAATGAAATTATATACACATATCCATAAAGGTAGTTGTAAATGGCCTTTTGTTGAAAAACAAAGATCAGGATTGCCAGGACTATCACAAACCTAGCTACATAACTTTACCTTGAAGACTGAATTTAAATTGTTCAATTTGCTACATAAATGTTCAATACATCACACAAAACCTAAGGCATAAAAATGTATGTATAGTGTGATTTACTTATACCACTGAACTGGCCTGACAGGGTGGTGGCAGTTCTTTCAACCAGCCCCTAGGTTGTTAAACCCTGATTACAGTTTATTTTTGTAATTTTCAGCAACAGATGAAACACATTTGATTGATTTATAGTCATAACCCAGTTGAGCTGATTTTGTTGAGCTTAGCTAGATGAATTCGTTCAGATAATTGCCCCCTGATGCTCTGATCATCTTAATTGAGATGCATCAGAAAAGAGGGCAGATCAGTATGCAAAGCCCCTTGAGTATGAGCTTCTGAATATATGCCCCCCTTTGAGTCTGCCACAGGCAGCGCTGCTGACACAGAACTGCTTTATGCGTTGTAGTTACCCACGGTCTGCCCGGGGCGTATTTGTGATAATAATAAACCTGTTTATGAGCTGACTGTTTTCTTACACAATTAGTATGAAGTTAGCGTGCCCACTATACCAGACAGGGCTCTCTGTTACATAAACTGGGTGTTGGGGATTAGTATTGTGTAAGGGGCATTATTTTTGTGAGTGTATGGATTAGATTTACACAACCAGGAATCACAAGAAATCTCCAGCCTTGGCTATGTGAACAACCGTATACTTGCGGAAGTGAACGCCAACAGTTTATTGTGTAGCCTAGATCTTTTTGACAAAGGTAGTCCTAGTGACTTGAGACAAACATGTTTTGAGTGGTTGTAGGTTGATGGAGATTTGTTCTGAATAGTTGCTAGGTTGCTCTGAGTGGTTCCTAGGTGATCGCTAGGGTGTTTTGATTTGACACTTGTAGTAAAGAATAGGGATGTGCGAGACTAGTCATTAAACGAGCTACTGCTAGTCGACTTAAAAATACTAGTTAAATTTTTTTGGCACATTTAATGTTTTGCTTTATATTTATAAATTACCATAATGTTAGTTACATTTTAAAATGAATATTATTTTGATCTGGAGCGGAAAACAAAATCATTTCATTTTAGATTGAAGATCTACGTATTTTGAACACGTATTTTGCATGCGTTCATTTTCTCTGTGACACTCGCGGAGGGTTCAGAGAAATGTCCACTCGGAAGACGAGCAAGGTGTGGGGGGATTTTGAAATTCAAAACGTTGCTTCATATTAAAAGTAACAGCTCAAAGCTTGCAATTATTGGATGGCAGGCATGCTACAAATGTTTAGTGAAATTTTGTTCATGCTGCGCATCATCAGAAAACAGCACAGCCTGAAAGATTTTAGATTTAACAGACCATATCATTACTGATTAAAATCATGAAATTATTATTGTCAATCAAGACCTAGTGTCCACATGGCTGACATGTTTAGCTGTTGTAGGTTATCCACGTTGTGTGCATGAAATAGATGCTGAGCACAGTCAAAACGTGCCATCTGAGAAGCGTTAATTAAACATCTGTTTCGATCACTGATTTTGTCCGGGCCCTGACCAGCCCAAAACTGAAATATGAAAATTTGGTGCATCTCTAATCGTGGTATATACAAAACCGTACAAAATAAAGTTTCAATTATTTAAAATGTAGTCGCAATTCCAAGAAATAAAGTCCCAACTGTATTAAAATACTAAAATATTTTATTAAGTCACAATTGTAAGAAATCTTAACGAGTAAAAATAATCGCAATTACCTTTTTATATATTTTTTTACTTCAAGTCAGCTTCCATACTGAACCATATTTGTACAGAACAGTATTAAGGCCTTAAAGAGGAGTCACAACCATTTTTTTAGCTGCAGTGTGTACGTGGCCATTGTGAATTGGCGTCACATTTTTAGTTGGTTTGCCAAATAGCTAGAACACCCAAGATGCATCGGGACACTACTCATAGGTATAGACAACTAAGATAAACAACTGGGTTTCAATTGAGGATTTGTGAATGGCCGTGTTTGAGTCGACACGGGCTGGAATGAGAAACATGCTATTTTGACTGTCATGATATGATGGATAGATTGAGCTGTTTAGTCTAGCGTGGATCCAGGCTGTCTTGCGATAGCTGGCGTTGTTTTCAGTAGCCTCTCATCTGTCACCTGTCTGGCAGTTGAAAGGGTAAATGACACTGAGCTCTGTCTGACAACAAGCCAAGAGCAGATGAGAGACTGAGCTCAATGCTCAGTCTATACATCAATACTGACGTCATACGGCTGATGCTTGGCGAATGGAGAGTTTGTGTTGATCTCCTCTCCAAAATAGAAACCGCTTATTTCAAGGATTAGTTTTGAATTTGCCATGGTCCACCATTCCTGGCTATTGTCAACTTGTTTTGTCAGGCTTAACTGTGTGTGTCTCCGGGCCTTGGCATAGGTGTGTCATAACATCCTTTTGAGCCAATCAGAATGCGTTTTAGAATTATTTTTAGATGTAGTTATGCAGTCAACAGATTGTGTCATTTAATTTGTTAATCGTGGTTTGTTTGGACTAAAATAATTGATATGTTGAAAGCCGCTATCCCCCCCAAAATTATGCTAAATTTATTTAATGCCCAATTTGATGTGTGCTGTGGAGGTGTTATATTCAACCCTAATTGGGCTTTTCCAGGTCTGTGGTCGCTTAGTTTGTGGTTTGTTTGATGTCTGGAAAGTGTTTATCACTGGGCCAGAGGCCTCATTTGTTGACTTTCACACCGTGACTAGGCTTTACTCTACTGACCACTAAAGCAAATGAGCTGGTCAGCAATGTAATTATGGTGTCAGGGAGTTTGCCTGGAGCCAGCAGTACAACCATTTCGGGTTGAAGACTGTGTGCTTAAACCCCGATCCTGATTAATTGGTGGTTTAACAAAGACAGATTTGTCTTGTTCAGTAATTCACCTTGCCCACTTAAATAGGAATTACAGTACTGAGGAAGTATTTCATCACTAAATACCAGCCCTCCCCTGACATACTTAAGTGTTTGAAATTTATATTTAAATTTGATCAATACACTGTCAATTATTGTTATGTAGGCTAATGGCAAATAACTGATAAATGGCTGATTTTAAAATTATATACTATCGTGTCTAAATACATTTAAAATTAAATTAAAATTAAATCACTGGTTGAAATCAAAATTTTGGCATCTTAGCATTATAATGTTGCAGTATTAAAAATGGATATTCTTTTTGAGTTTTGTACAGATTAAGAACAAGGTCTTTGAATGAAATGGACCCCCGGTTTCATAGACAAGGTTTAAGTTTAGTCCCAGACTAAAATGCATGTTTAAGCGGTTTTAACTAAGGCCAACCTGCTCTGACATATCTTAAAATATGCCACTGCCATTGTTTTGTCTCAAGATGCACACCAGTAAAGTTTTTTTCTAAGGCACGTTTATAAAAGTTACTTAAATGCCCTAATTGAACTAAGATCCTGGCTTAATCTAAGCCCTGTCTGACCCGGGCCTATGTGTTTTTCAAGATTAAGTGAGTGTTAGATGATGTCAAAAGTCATGTAAAAACATGGTTAAAATTAAAGAGGATCAATAAAACAAATCCAATATCTTATATGGTTCAGATTAGGGATGCACTGATATGAAAATTTTGGTCGATACCAATAATTCTTTATATTTAAAAGCCGATAACCGGTATATTGGCCTATAAAAATCCAGATTTTTATTTAATTTTTGAGAGCCTGATTAAAAAAATAAATTATCACCATTAAAAGCCATGTCCCAAGCACACAATTATAATGTTATCATCATTTTATGTAGCCTATATGACACTTGTAGTTCACATGTTGCACTTAACTGTATTTATTTTTGGAGTGATTTAAATTATATTTCAAGCAATTTAAAGGGGACCTACAAAAATGTGTTTTGGCTGTGTGTGCACACAACCACCCAATAGTGATACAAATCCACTCACTCCTTTTTTATTAATCCCCATAAATCATAAGCAGTGTCTCCCAACGACCTGTTTTCAGAATGCGGCTTTAGTGACGTCACTAAAGCCACAGGCCCCGCCCACGAATGTTGACAGACACTGCGGTTTGAACATCGACCCGCCCTGATCGAGTTCACGCGAGCGAGTTGTACACACATCCGCCAGTGCTACACTGACGAGAATGTCTCCCAAGCGTTGTAGGTGTTGTGTGGCTGCGGCTGGATGTATTAATCCACACAGCTCTCTCTATTTACTCCCGAAATCTGAGGCAGCCGCTAAAGACGAGGTGGATTCATTTTGAATCAACTCTACCGAAATTCGTTTGTACTTACGCACTACTTATACTGTGTTTACTCAGCTCTGTAAACTTGTAACTTACACTCACTCTGTAAACGGTGATTTTCTGGAGTAAAACTCTTTTGTGTGATGTACAATAAACTTTATTTAACTCATCAGTATATTTTTAAGCATCATTTGGACGGGGTCCGAAACAGCAGGCTTGTAGGCTAACGTTATATTAATAGTGGATACATAACGTTACAAGCAAATGACAAATACGTTATAACCGTAATTAAACTAAACTATACCTGTTCCATCTCCATACAGTATATTCTCTGACTCTGTAGGCAATATTGTCCGACTCCGGGTCGAAATGAACACCGGTACTGAGAATTTCTGATATTAGCATTATTCCGTGAGATGAAATTGTCCCGAGCGCGAGCTCATGAAGCTCCGCCCCCTGTGCGTGCAGCAACAGCTTATTTGCATTTAAAGGGCACACACTAAAACAGCGTGTTTTTCTGAGCACCAAAAAGTGACTATTTAAACATGCTGTAAAAAATGATCTGTTGGGTATTTTGAGCTAAAACTTCACATACACACTCTGGGGACATCAGATACTTACTTTACATCTTGTGAAAAGGGGCATAATAGGTCCCCTTTAAAACCATCATGGTGACCAGTGAGCATCTGAAGTGTCTCAGCTGAAGGAAACACTCCATTATTTATCGCCTTTAATATATCAGCCAAATTTTCTTTACCATGCATCCCTAGTTCAGATAAATCATGCATCTCTAATTAAAATGACTTTTGTATTAATACACATCTATGTTTACCTCATTGGACTTATGAGATTTGTCTGGAGTGGGCTACTCAGCACTATGTAACAGAAATAGAAACCTAAAGTGCTAACAATACTTTGTCACTTGTTGCTACTTGTTAGAACAACAGAAACTGATTAATGTTACGACACATGTTAGTGAGAAGGTGATGTGTAAATGATTTGATACAGACTTTTTACCCGTTTAATAGGATTTAGCATGTCTCATATATGAATGTTTATAATAATTTGCTCTTTTTTAACTCTACTTTCAGTTTCACCTGGGAAAAAATCAACCTTATCGAGATTTATAAGATTCCGGGAGCAGTAGAGCCAAAAACCATCCCTCACTGATTAAACTCAATCACCCGGACCGGTGCCCAACTGTCCTTTTGGGTCCCTGTTTCCTGATTCTTGGACCAAGCTTTGAGATTATCAATGGAGCAAAGAGACCTTAATCGGACGGCCCGGCCCAAAGGAAACGAGGAGTTCTTCTCCACTGTTACCACCATAAACAGAGCAGACCTCAGTGAGGTGGGTCTCCTTGCTAGTCCAATGAAGAGCCTCCCTTTACCTGGAGAGCAACAGGACCATGAAGAGGACGAAGACCTCGGTCTGGGGAAGGACATGGATGTCACTTCCAATGCGGACAGTGAGAGGTGGGGACAGGGAGATGGGCTGGAAGAGCAGGAATTCTCCATCAAGGAGGCCAGTTTCTCCGAAGGCAGCTTGAAGTTGAAGATCCAAACGACCAAGCGGGCCAAGAAGCCTCCAAAGAACCTGGAGAACTACATCTGTCCTCCTGAGATCCGCATCACCATCAAGCAGCCAGGAGAGCAGAAGACCGCTAAGCAAGCCAAGAGTGGCAAGGGAGGGAAAGAGGAAGATAAAGGACCACCCAGAAAAAGGGTTAGTGTAACCGTCACTCTTTAGAAATGCTGTTGTTTTCTTGTGTCATGTGATAACTTTGTTGTGCTGATGTGATATGGTATTACAGCAATAGGCAGTATGAGCCGTAGTTAAAAATGAAACAGATTAGATGCAATATTGAATTTGACTGCAGTGTAATCGAGCCATGGTCAGCTGATAAAATTAAAAAAATATGTCTTTCCTATGGAAGCCTGTTAATATAATTTTTCTTCTGTGTTAATTATTTTGTGAATTTATAATGTGATTTTGGGCATCATTATGAACAGGAAATAATTAAGGTGAATACCTTTTGATATAAACTCCCAATTGTGAATTAGGGATGTACAATATATCGGCCACCATAACGGTATTGTCCGATATATGTTCTTTTTAAATATGATTATCATTATCGGCGTGATATATTAAAGGTGGGGTATGTGATTTGGAAAACGACCGGCAGATTTTGAAAATACACAACTCAAATGGTCCTACCTTCTTTCCTCCAACGCTGTCTCTGATTCGCTCGAGGGGGAGGGGGAGGGGGGTATGGTACGACCGTTTGATTGACGGACTTACTGTCCAATGATTCTAGGTGGTCTTGGAAATCATTGGCTGGAGTTTTTCGAGTCCTGCCCGTTCCACAGATGATTAAATTGTTTAATTTTTATTTCAGTACTTCTAACTCAGTGACTGTAAGTGGGTTAGGAATAGGATTTCAAGTTATTTTGAAAAAATTGACAAAAAAGAGAATCACATACCCCACCTTTAAAGCCGATAAATAATGGATTATTTCCTTCAGCTGAGACACTTCAGATGCGCACTGTTCGCCATGATGGTTTTGATATTTTTGAAATATATATATACATTATATATTTGAGAACATTATAATTGTGTGCTTGGGACATAGGTTTTAATGGTGAAACTTTTGTATTTGTAATCAGGCTGTCAATAATTATATAAAAAAATTGGATTTTGATTTATCGATTTAAGAATTATCAGTATCGGACAAAATGTTAATTTCAGTGCATTCCAAGTGTAAATTGCAAAATATAAGCTCGCAATTCTGACAAAGAATACTCAAAATTCTTTTTTCTCAGAATTGTAAGATAAAAAGCAGCGATTACCTTTTAATTCCATGGCAGAAACAGGCTTCTTCCACAAACTTCTGGTGGACCAAAAAAATAAAATTCAAGAATGGGTTATGAAAAATAGATGCAATAGATTGGGCCTCATTAATGAAGCATTAGAAAAACGAATTTCTGTAAATCATTCGTTAGTTTCGAGTTACATATCCCTTTGTGTGAACTTAACTTCTGTTTCCATCTCTCCCATCCTTGGTTTTGTCAAATTAACTATGTCATCTGTTCTTAAGCTTCTATGCATAGGTTCTTAAGATATACTATAATAACTAACCACTTAGACATTTTCTCATGCCAATTATATATCTTTAGAGCTCATATTCTCAATGTTGTGAGCATTGCATTTGACATGTCCTTTTCATTGAACAATCCACATGGTATTTAAAGTCTTTGCTCTTCTCTTTAAAAGAGAAAAATCACATTTGTGCTGGGCTTAGATAATACAATTGCATTTTCTGGGCTTTCGGCTTTTTGGCTACTTGTCAAATGAAGTGTGTCCAGCGTGTGCCATAGAGTAACGTAACAGCTAGTCATTAACCTTTTGTGGCATTTAGACTCAGCAAGTTCATTGACTTATGTGTAATCCAGATATCTTGAGTGTAAAGGGCCTTTTTTGAATATTTGAGACTGTTTTAGATGTGGGATAAGAGAATTATGAGTAGAATGATTTTTGGACATGGTACCAGGGTAATTTCATGTTTTTTCAGCATGCTTCATGGTACAGTAGTACACAGCTATTCTTTGAAGTCTCTTACAGTACCATGTAAATACTAGGAATGTGCTTAACTACTGTTTTCAAAATCAACTAGTTGTGACTCCCTATGCCACAAGGTAGGCCTGTATAATTAGGCTGGTTTTGAGTTTTTAATACAGAAGATGGTTTAGTTCACCCACAATGTTTTATTTCTCTCGTTGCTCCAAACCCACACAACTTTCATTCATCTTTGAGCCACAAATGAAAATATTTTTTTAACGAAACCTGAGAGATTTCTGTCTCTCCATTGAAAGTCATTCAACAGCATTGCGTTGGCCAATATGCCTGTCTATGGAGTACGAGTATAGCTGTACACTGTAAAAAAAAAAAGTTGGATTAACTTAAAAAAGTAAGTTACCTGGTTGCCTTAAAATTTTGAGTTCATTGAAATAATTTTTTTTTGTTAATATAACAAAGGAGATTGGTTTAATAAATAGAAACTCAAAATATTATGTTATCTGAACTACATTAATTATCTAAGTTGATTTGACAAAATATAAAAAGTTGTGATAACAAATCATCAAAATTCATTTTTACAGTGTAGTGCATACATTCAGAAAATGGTTGCAAAACTTAGCATGTTGCCAGTGTGACATATCCTAAGTAAAGACCATAGTATGTGAAAATGATAATAATTCAGTACCATGGTATTTATCAGGTGTACCATGATCCTGCTACTTGTTTTGAGAGCTACAGAGGTTTTTGCTTCTGCCAAATTGTGTGTGTTCATGAAAATCTGAGACTCTCTAAAATGGCTCCTTTTAGTAGCCTAAACACTTTCAGCTCACCACAGCCTGCTCCATCAAGTTTTTAAAACAGATATGTCACATTTTACCAGTCTTCGCAGAAGAATGAAGGATTGCGGGAGAGAATGGGAGGAGAGTCTGGTGATCCCACAGCCAGAGTCTGTAATTTGACCATAATTAGCGAGAGAAAAAAAATCTGTGCTTACTGAATCAGAGAAGGAACTGCCAGCATCAGCATCTTTCAGCAAACGCACCGCAGCCTCAAATTGATTGTGTTTCGTGTGGAATCTCTGGCGTTGAAACGCACTCATATCTTTTAATCTTTACAGTAATCTCTCAGGGTATGAATTATTTGTACTGTAATGGAAGACCAGCTCCTGCTGTTTCGTGATATGTGCATTTAAAAGCCCATCCACGTCTGCCAAACGCATTTGACTTGATCCCAACAATTGATGGTTTGATTATTGGCCTTGAATTTTGTATGTGGCTGCATGTTATCTGATTTCCCAAGGGATTTCTCTTCGCCTGGAGAGGAAGGACATTGTTGCCACAAAGCCAAAGCCAAGGGGTCTCGAATTTCTCTTATTTTCGGGCTGGGAAACTTAGCCTTCGTCCACCCCACAGAGATGAAATTTTCTAAAGCGGCAGATACACACAGCTGAGAGGGTGATGGAGAAATCAATGGAAAACCAAGAAAGGCTCAAAGAGCAACAGGGAACTGAGGCGGGAAGCCTGGAGTGCAGCTGTCTCTTTCTGGCAATCTCCACATTGACCACAGACAGAGGGTCAAAAGGGGCAGAAGGAAGAACAGAAGAGGTGGCCTCACTCCACCGTCTAAAGTGTAGCCGTGTCTATAGAAAACCGCTCCAAAAAGGCAAAGAAAATTGACCGCCCATCCCCCAAACACACACTACAGATGGAATCCCATTCAATTCGAGAAGGGACAGTGCCACAAACTCCTCATTTAGAGCCACCAAATCCCATTCTGTCCATGCCGTTTGGAGCTTATAGGCGTCATGCCCAGCAGCTCTTCTCATCTCTCGGTTACAAGCAGCGTGGGGTCAGGGGTTAGTGCGTAATTGAAACCGCCACGGACTCGCTGAGAATAGGGCTTACATCAGCCCACTCGGACCGCGACAGCTGCTCGCTGCGTCTTCCATTCGTAGCAACAACCTTTCCCCCCCCGCTAGTGTAATCAGAACGCCAGGGCAATGGCAGTTTAGACAAACCGGCACTCTGATGAATTAACTCGAGCTCCTCACATGGATTAGACGTCCTCTTCCACTCTCTCCACTTGATGACCTGTTTTGCACTTTAAGTGTTGTCGTGGGCTGCGGAGCTGGAAAATTAGTTTAATGCAGCAGAATTTTTCTGCACCCACACAATAGTGTGACCACACAGCCAGAAATAGATCGCAGCCTTCTCGCTGGCATTGTAAAAGCACAGAGTCTGGATGTGCAATTAGGCGGTCTGAATATGCAGAGGTCAGGACACGTCGTGTTTGGCATCTCCATTAAGACTTAGCCTAACCCGTTGGTTTCGCAAATGGCACCTATTATTTATTTTTCCTTTTTACCAAACTGTGAAGAAAAACATTCACTTTGTATTCACATTTTTTTGTTGAAAATACTCTGAACGAATTTAAAAGGTTAGTACAAATGTTCCTGGATGATTATAGTGATCGCCTACTTTTTTGTATTTTGCATTTTTCCTGTTAACTTTCAAGGATTTCAAAAAAGTCCTCAATAAAGAGTTCTAAACCATGAATTATTAATGTTTAATTATTAAACCTATGAATTATCTTCCATTATAATGTGTAATGAAATATAATGTAAACTATTTTTGTTTGTCACATTTTTTTAAAAGTGGCATATAAACATATAATATAAAACTATATAATATAAATAACAACAATATTGAGCTATAGACATTTATTATTCAATGTAGTTTTTAAAAAGTATATAATGTGTGTGTAAACATTACATATATATAATTTTTTTATTGCATAATAAATGTCTATATATATATATATATTTTAATAATAATTGTTTATGCTTGTAGTGAGACTGATTTAATTACACAATTGCTAATGAATACATGCTTTATGGCAGTGGCAAGTTTGGTGTGATTCTCATTTCTATGGTAACAGTGACTTCTCTGATTGGTGGATTCAAGACGCTGCCCATTTTAGGATTGTGGATAATGTAGTTCTTCGCAGGGAATTTGCCAGTTACACCGAATATTTTAAAGATCAAGTTGATGTCACACTGACCTTTGGCTTCTACAGAAGCAAATATCATCACCTGCTAAGCTCTGATAAAAATCTATTTCTTAATGAAGATTGTTACTTCTGGACCGTAAATACATTTAATATAGCATTCTGTGGTAGTAGATGTTAGGTTGTCCACTGAAGCTCAGTTGACTTTAAGTCTATAATGTATTTGTATCCAGTATCACCCCTGTGGTTTAACACAGTAGTGAGTTCAGTGTGATGACAAGCCCGATAGAAGGTGGATCAATGCGTGAGTGTGTGCTCTCTGAGGGCCAGACGGCAGCGATCTTTGCCCCGTCACTGCTCCATGTTTGACGACAACACTTTGATTGTCAGCCATTTCCGCCGGAGCGGGCATGCTCATTGGTGCGTGTTCGTCAGGGGAGAGAGCGAGCTACTCGAGCCCTGACTTGACAAGGGGGCCGAGAGGATCGTTTTCCCTGTCAAGACGGACTTGTGGGGCCGAACGCTTCCTTCGCGTCTCTACCTTGTATTGTCCCCCTGATTGTTCATATTTGGTTCGCATTTGCTTGAAAAAAACGCATCCATAATCAGGTTGAGGGATGACTTCCTCTTGGAGCAACGATAGCGGAGGGGATAAGAGGTTTAAAAACGGTGGATTGTGTAGCAGGGTAAATGCAGCTTTTGTGTAGTAATGATTGGGGAGTCTGGCAGGGAGCAGATGGGCTAGCTCTCTGTCTCATTGTGTCTGGCTCTTTCTTTTTTTCATTTTGGCTGAACTAATATGCCAGATGGTGGCAAAGAGGAAAGGCCAACAAGTGAGCCGGGGCATATGGGGAGCCTGGTTAAAATGGGACCCTACTGTGGCGGGGGATGGGCGGGAGACGTGTGATACAATAGCAGGTAATTAAGGGAAGGACTTGACTTCACCACTAAGCCTTTGTGCGCAGCAAAATATTTTTCAGAGAACCTGCAGTCAGCCTCAGACAACACTGTTGTACATCAAATTATTTCACTGATTTCGCTCAATCAGCCGTGATTATTTTTTCAGCGTTCACATCTGTGTTTGGGCCTTCATTAGGTGCTACAGTCTTTTGGATAATAGTCCATTGACACGGTCACAATATTCTCGTTATTTTTTCAGCACGGCCCATTCGCGATATATACACTACTGATCAGAAGTTTGGAATAATTAAGATTTTAAATTTTTTTTTTAAAAGTAGTCTTGTGTCCCAAGGCAGAACAATATTATTATAATAAATAAAAAAAACTATTTGAATTATGTTTAAATATATATATTTTTAAATGTTGTTTATTTTTGTGATGTCAAAAGCTGAATTTTCAGCATCATTACTCCAGTCTTCAGTAATCATTCTAATATGCGGAATTTCAAAAAAATTTTAATCCATTGTTATTATTGTGGCTCAATTACTAATAATGTTTTTTATTATTATTAATGTTGAAAACATTTATTCTGCAGGGTAATTATACCAAATCAGCATATTAGAAAGATTTCTAAAGGATCATGTGACACTGAAAACTGGAGTAATGATGCTGATAACCATTATTTTAAATAATTGTATTAAGATTTCGCAATATTAATGTTTTTACTGTATTTTTGCTTGAATAAATGCAGTCTTGGTTCGAATAAGAGACTTATTTAAAAAACATAAAAAAAATATCATAATTATTCCAAACTTTTGACCTATAGTGTGTGTACGTTCATTAATCAGTTTGTCTATTGTGTGGACAATTATAGTGTCTGGAGATCCAGTAATAGCCTTAGGCTCAGGGGTGTGTGTGTGTGTGTGTGTGTGTGTGTGTGTGTGTGTGTGTGTTTTAAACCCTCTGAGTTCCTCTCACTGTTCAATATGTATCACTTCAATATGTACATTTGTATATGTACATTTCTATGTACATTTCTAATGCACTTTCTGTAAAGCTGCTTTGAAACAATGTGTATTGTGAAAAGCGCTATACAAATAAATTTGAATTGAATTGAATTGAACTTCAGCACCTCAACATCCACACCTGTAAAAAAAAGATGGACGACGCCCCTTCACTCACTTCCATGGTGAAAAATGAAGCCGCCAAAGTCCTAATATGGCGCTGACATCTTGCGCAGATTTACCTGCGCAGTAGTGAGCGGGAAGTAAAGCTGCGATATCAAGCCCTCACTCACTCTCGCAGAAGCTCTTAGTACAGATTACTGCAGAACAACTCATGTCAGTGTGAAATAAACAGTTATGGACATGTAGAAATTAAAGCTGAAGCTCCAATCTCCTCCCGAAAAAAAAACTAAAAAAGTCAGTTGGTGCCTCAGTGACTACTTCGTTTAGAGAAGCTGTCAATCACAAATGTCAATCATGACGTCACATTCCCGTTTTTATAGCATCAAATAACTAACTAAGATCAAACTTATTAAAAAAAAAACGAACACTTAAATTTACATCAGCGGAAAAAAACAACTAGCGTTCATTAGACTTCATTGGGAGGGGTTTATGACCTATACTGGGACCAGCCACTGGGGGGGCGATCGAAACACTCTGGCTTCACTTTTCAGGACTTGTGCGGCACGCTTGGTCCACACACACACGGGCTCATCACTCAGGGTTACAGCCCATCAACTCTGTCTCTGTGTATACAAGCTAGCGCTCGTCCACCCGCCAAAAGTCCGGCCTTTATTCCCAAATGCATAGCTCACCCAAGTGATCTACTGCCACGGACGGATCCAACTGACATATGTATCATATTTTCTTTTGGCCTGTGTGTCCCAACCATAGTTGCCAGTGAAGTAGAGTCAACAGTAATCACATCAAAAGAAATACAGACTCGCATAAACTGGCATGCTGTTTGGTTTTCCTTGGTTTACTGCCAGCGTCACCTTTCAGCTACATTCGTCTATCTCGCCATCGGCGGCAGCTGAATTCAGGTTTAAATCCATTTAAGTATCTGTGAGGTGTGATAAGGAAGCCCCTTTTAAGAGTGTCCAAACCCTGGCCCTCCTGTTGGTTGCTGGTTTTTATGTACTAATGGCATTGGCCGCTCTCTTATCTGTCTGTCACACAAGCCCTGCTCCGAAAGCTTCATTACCCAGCGCCCGTGGAGTCATCCTTTAATACGGGACTGTAATCATTAGGAGCCGGTCCAGTGTATTCACCGGAAAATTAATTCGGCATCTCTCGCTGAAGTCGATCGGTGACTCCCTCAGCCTCTTGATGAGAGGTATTTATAACAAGCTGTTTGTCATTGAGGGAGTGTCGATGGTGACCAGGGAGGAAATTGTGGTCAGTTGAGCAGTCAAAGAAAAGTGACCTCTGTGTGTAGGAGACTGTCAGAACAAGAATATAAGTCCCTGAATGTGGTTTTACTTCCATTTAGTACTCTAGCTACTGTTGTTCTTTTCAGGGACAGTCTAATCGGTGTGTGAATGTGAGTGGGATGCAGTTGTTGATATTTTTTTTTAATCATTTTGTATCATCAGTTTTTACTGGTAGGCCTACTTGTTAAAACAAAAATTACTACTGCTATTGAGTACTTTTCAAAAACCATAATCCTAAGTATAAGGGCTGTCAATTGATTACAAATACATTGCAATTAATTATGTGATCTGTCCATTATTAAGCTGGTTGCTGCAGTTTACAGCAATCCATTTTGCAGTGGAGTTTGTTTTCACACGAAATGTAGGCTGTTCTTGCACAATTTTTCTGTATTTTTGTTGCTTTTGTACACGTTAGATGGACATCTTCAGCCATCATGCCATTTTCTTGGTATTCCCTCCTTGAACAACACATTTCTACAATCCCGTTTTTGTTCTGTTGTGCTTCGTCCATATGTTGAATACAAGAGTCCTGTGTGACCAGGTATATGTTCTGGAAATATGTCTGTATGTAGGTTATATGTTAAGTAGGGCTGCATAACGATTAATCGCGACTAATCGTTTGCAGAATAAAAGTTTTTGTTTAGATAATATATGTGTGTGTACTTCGTATAATAATTATGTATACATAAATACACAAACATGCATATATAAATTTAAGAAAAATATCTATTTATATGTTATTTATAATTATATATAATGTAAATTATATTTAAATATAAAAATGTATATAAACATGTAAATATTTTTTAAATATATACATGCATGTGTGTGTATTTATAAATACATAATTATTTTACTCCGTACACACACATATATTTTACAACAAAAACGTTTATTCTGCAAACGATTAGTCGCGATTAATCGTTATGCAGCCCTAATGTTAAGCGTAAATTACTTTGTTGGTATGTAAAATCCTTATTTTCACCCTGCACAAAGTGTTAATTTGTGTTAATTTACATTAATGTTTTTATTACTCAAAAAAAAAAAAAAAAAAAATCTTAACAAATGAACATGATCAATCCTAGTATTAAATGTACCTGTATGTAAAAAATATCACAGCTGTAGAATAAAACGGACCAAAAAATCCTTCAGACTTGTAATGAAGGAGGGACTTAAAGGGATAGTTCACCCAAAAATAAAAATGTTTGCGTTACTTACTGACCATTTAGTAGGAAAAAACACACTATGAAGTCAATGGGGTACATCAACTGTCTGGTTAACCACATTTTTTCAAATATCTTCTTTTGTGTTCAACATAAGAAAGAAACTCATACAGATTTGGAACAACTTGAGGCAAGGTAAATAATGGCAAAATGTTCATTTTTTAGGTGAACTATCCCTTTAAGTCATATCTAGAGACCAGAATATCATAGAGACTTGGAGGTCAGATATTTTTACATGGGTCAGTAAACAATCGCCCACAACACCCCAGCAATCACCTAGCAATGCCCTAGCAACCCAACAGAAAGCCCTAGCAACCACTCAGACCACCCTAACCATTATGACAGCAAATTTACACAATGATTTAAATTTTAAGATCCAAGTTTTAACTACAGCTCTATTCATATTTTATGTCAAATTACCCAGTCATTTGATAACATCTTTGATGTGAGTTAAGGATGTGGTCACATTTACCTGTTGTTCTGTGAATTTTTGCGAGTAAAATCCAGTCATTTCCATAGCAATTAACTTGTTCAGGAATTCTGTGTGAGGGCGAAAAAAATTCACACACAAATTTTGCATCAGGTTCAGTCTGTCATGCCAATTTGCCACGTTGACCAACAGAAAGCTGCTTGGTTTGAAAGTGACTTCTGTCTGAGTTGTGCTTTATACATCACTACACTATTGGCAGTAATCAGTTGACCCTTTTTTCGTGACAGCACCTTTAGTATTTTCATTTTGCTAAGTTTATGCAGGGCTCGAATTTCGGCGCGGGATTGCGGGTATTGCGCAAAATTTTAATCATTCCCGCAGGTCTCCCACTTATAATGCGAGAAATTCCCGCAAACATTGACTCAATTTAGCATGTAGGTTGTATTAGTAAATGAATCCACACAGATTCTAAAATCAAATCAGTAATTTTAAAGCTTTCTGCGAGACGCAATTTCACAAACCGCATGAGTGATTCAGTGGTGTTGCATCTTCTCTCTCTCAACATGGGTAGCACAAGGCAGTCGTTAAGCGCGCTGCAGGCGGCGATAATACACTCACGTTTCGGGAGTCGGCATAGACGGAATTGTCACTTGCATAATCGGGCCAGCATTGCATCATGAGTAACTAAAGTCTTTTTAAGTCTTACCAGTTTAAACATTCACGCGATCTTAAACTATTCGGTAGGCTACTTGCGCGCTTAACGACTGTCTGAGAGATGTTTTTTTTTTCCGTCACACATACCTCACAAACAGCTTGCGAGTAACAAAAGTAATTTTTCGTGGATTATATTGCCTTAACAGTCAAAAACATGCGAAAATTATATCAATTTCGGTCTTGGTGAGTATCCTCTAAACACAGTATGTCTTAAATAAGCATACATCTCACGTGACCGTATAATGTTGGTGCTACAGGATCTGTGCACGAGCTCTTACAGTGACAGCAGCCATATAGTGTGTCATTAATTTGGTTGTCAAAACAACAAAACATAGCTTTCATTTTAAGGAATCATGACTAATAGCCTATGTATTTAATTTAGTCAGGACTAAAATACTACCCAGTGTTTTTTTTACATTTGATTACTTTATTCAGTCTCTGTAGAATTATTTCTGAATACTAGTGTCAGACCTAAGCAAAAACTTTTCGCTTTATAGGTATCTTTATTCTATTGCATTTTTTTGTTCTACTTTTTTCAATTTAATTCAAAGATTGAAATCAAGCTTCCTTGTGTTGCGTAAATTCTTGAGAACAAAATGACCCCATTGTAAAAATGCAATGAGTGAGCATACGTTTAGGAGATAAATGTGATTTTAAAAAAAAGTCTAAACTCCCCCCTCAAATTATAAATTCCCATAAGAATCACCTAAGGGGGGATTTCCCCCCCATTTTCCAAAACGAAATTCAGGCCCTGTTATGACATCTCACTGTGGCGGTTTGATCCCAGGTGAAACTATTTGAGATTACTCTTCTTACCAGCTGCTTGCTAGTGGTCCCTGTCTTTATTTTTTTGGCCTACTGGGCTGGAAGGGTTGGGGTATTTTCTTTTTTTTTCTTTGGATAGGTGTGGGGGTTGGGTTTGGGCTGAATCTATATGATTTACTGCAGCTGAAAGACCAGCTGCCCCTCTGTGTCTGTTCAAGCTAACCCTCCTCCTCCCCAGCCAGCTCAGGCACTCTGCCATTGCATGTGTTCATCCCAGACCCGAGGGCAGTGGACGTCGCTACCGGTCTTTAATAAAGCTATCAGCATCAGGACTGCTGCTCAGACAAATGACATTCATGTATTAGGAGTGCAGTTTTTGTAATGACATTTGTGTCTTTGACAAGACTGTGAGTAGATAGCGGTCTTTTAACCTGGGGTGAACTGTTGGGACGGTAGGCCACTCTGGGGGATGGGTTGAGTGTGTGTGTGTGTGAGGGGGAGAGAAAAAGACCAATTTCAGCCTGGTGCAAATTATTTGACAGCATGAATCATTCAGCAGCCTTGTGCGGAAATGAAAATTGGGGCCCATTTAGCTAACTAAGCTACACCAATTTGGACAAGCACTAAACTTTTACTTGCTCAGTATATTTCAGCTAAATTCTACATCTACAAAAGTCTGAATAGGTTTCAGGTGTTAGGCTATTTTGATTAGGTTGCCTTGAACAAGATGCAACTTAGAATCAGGCATTACAAACAACTTTCAAAACAGCTGGTGGGAGAATGATCTTTTAATTGACACATCAAACCTGGGAATAATTGCATCAAGTGTACACAGTGATGTAGTGGTGCCTGGAGAAGTGGGTATACTCTTAATTTATACCCCCATTATTTTTTTTAAGCGTCCCAGTAATGGATGAACGCTCTGTGTTATAAACAGTGACATGTGAGACTAGTCTTGCATATTAGTATTGAATATGCAAGACTATATAATATAGAATATAATTAATAGAATAGAACATAGAATTACTAGTATTCTTGCATATCAGGGCCATACACAGGGTTTTATAAATACAGTTCCCATAAATTAGAACATTTTGATTTTCCTGATCTCGACATGAGCATTTTAAGGTGTTTTGAAGGCCAAAAAAAATGGACAACAGTAGCTTTAAAAGCATGTCGGTGGGCAGTAGCATGAAGTATTTGATCAGATTCTTAAACATGAGAATCAGTTTAAATGTCTGAATGGCCTTGAATAAGAAATGATTCAAGGATTATTTTGCATAGACGTTACATTTCAAACAAACGCCAATGCAATCCTTCTGTGTCCAGAGGCACATGACCATCAATGAGCATCAAAGATCAGTTTCAGCAACTTTTTCTTTCCTAAATTAATCAATGTTTTTGGACTAATCTGTTCATTTAATCAATGGTTCAATTGCTCACTCATAAAGACAGTCACTTGTCGCCACCTTCTGGCTTAATGGTGCAATTGCGCAAACACAGACAAGCGTGAGTGATACAAACAATGCGTTATACAAATATATTTATACAATAATAATGTCAATATATTTATAATAGGGTGCTTGTGTTGTTAAATTGAGCTTATAATTTCCACTGTCTTTCAAACTGTCTCAAACTGATTATTTCTGTCAGTCATTTAAAACTTTATCGAAAACTACTAGCATTTTATCCCGCACTGTATGATTAACTGAAGTGAAGCGTCGCGTTGGGATTCGCGCTTCTGTGAACAAAAATCTCGCTTGCTTTGATTGGTCTGGTCTCAAACATTTAGATATTGACGAGCGGGTGTTTGAGTGCTGAAGCAGCTCAGATGAGGAGGCCAGTTATCGTCGCGATGGGCGAATCATTGCATCACCAAATTAGAGTTAATATTAGGGAATTATTTTACTATCATTATATAGGCTACACTAAAAAAAACGACCCTTACTGGGTGTTTTTTGTTCACATGAGATTGGATAAGCTACTAAATGATGCGAATCAGGGGATTTAGAAGTGGGTGTACGCAATGCCGACTGAAAAAGAAGTGGGTATACGCCGTATACCTGCGTATACCCTGCACTACACCACTGAGTGTACACATCGTTTTGATGTAAACATCTCTGTAAAACATCATCATCTCAGCAAAACATCTTCATCTCTGCAAGCGCTGAGATTAACATACAATTTGTGAATGCAATGTGCGCTAGGCACACTTTATTTAAATTCACAGTAGGATAATTTCCAACATTTTATGTGGTCAGAAGTTTATAGCATTATTATTACTTCAAGTAAATGTTTTATGTCTTAAGTGGTTCAGCTGATAAAAAAAGTTTGGGAACCCCTGGTGTAAGTAGTTGAATGCTTTAGAAATACTGAAACCCTTTGCATTCATAGTAGTAAAGCTGGGTTGACTCTGACAGACAGACACAGGTCAGGGTTTAGACAACTGGAATCCCCCCCCCTGGTGAGACCTTTACATTTTGGTTGGTGGTTTCTATAAACAGACTGTTGCTAACCACATCTAATCCACGAATATTTCTGTTACGAGCGCTATGCCTAGCTTACATACAAAGAATATCATTTACCCCCATGTCTGTAGGTGGTACTCTGTTTCAAGGCATCTCATGGCATACTCACAATCACTCTGTTGTTCTAATGCCAGTGCTGTGGGTGGACTGTATACATATGTTCTCCTTAAAACGTATGCAACGTCACCTTACACTGCAGTTTCATCCGTATGCCTGTTTCTCAATATTATGTTACGAAGTTGGTAATGTAGGCATTTAGTAACTTCACATTCGGAAAGGTTTAAATTCTTTATGCTAAATTCAAATGATAAAATCTTCACTAACTAGCATGGACAGGTTGTGTGACATGAATGCACTTGAAAATTAATGTGAGGTAAAAGAAAATATGACCTAGACTACCTTAAATACAGTTATTTTGTATTGAGGATAAATATGGTTTGTGCCTATCATTATCTTTTGTGTATTGAATGTGTTGCTGAGAGCATGGACCCATCAAAATTTTGTTTTCGTGATATAAATAATTTTGATACTGTGTTAAATCACCACTTGACGTCAAATAGAAAATTTGGATCCTGAAGCAAAACCAGTTGAGGACCACTGCTGTTGATCACTCAGAGCTACAATCACACCCTGTGTCATTTGTTCATTCTCAAGCCTTGCAAATTAGGTGAAATCGTTTTTTTCTTTCTTTTTTTGGCTTCTTGACTTGATTGCAAATTGAAGTCTGTTTATCATGATTGGAGGGGGACAGGCAGGACCTCTGAGCTGCATGTCAGCAGTTTACCTTAAATGAATGTTTTAGGATAAGCAGATCTGTAGTTTGTTAGTTAATTGATTTGCATAATTTGCTACTGATTGACAGCCAGTAGCTGAGGACAAAGTTTCTTGCTTGATGGTGAAGTTGGACCGCGATTTTAGATTTTAGTTGCTTTCCAATTGCTGTTCTAGAGTGGCCACAAATACATTTAATTCTGTTTAATACTTTGTTTGTTTTATTGGCAAGTTTTTAAATGACTAAAATGAACTAGTTATAGTTATGAATGAATACTTTGCCCAAAAACTGTATGGCTATTTCTTCTGTAGAACACAAAAGGAGATGTTAGAGAGACAATATTCCCGCTACTCTTTTTCATGCTGTGAAAACATATAGCGACATATAAACTATCAAACTTCACCAAAAGGGGGTTTTGGAATCATAGATGCCAACAAACTGTCAAATCAAGTTATGCGGATGTATGAATGAGATGATTTGAGAGCTAAAGATGTTTGAGTTTAAGAACAGTCTGTTCCCAACACAAAGCTATCATATGGCTTCAGAACACTACAGTACTTTTTATACTTTAGTACTATTTTTCTTTTTGGTGATTAGAACATTCATTCTATGGAAAAGAGCAGTGTCAAATTTGTCCTTTTGTTTTTCCACAGAAGAAAGCCAAATGAGTTTTCAAGAATTTTCATGTTTGAACAAACTATCCTTTTAAAGGAATAAAAAGTAAAGTGAAGAACATCAAAGTGCTCACACTGTTATATCCCGTACTGAACTGTTCCTTTATTCCTTTACTAATAGAGCATGAGGGTTAAAAGTAGCCTACTTTAGATCAGCACTGTTTATTATCACTGCTCCGTGGAACAAAAAACCCTGTTTAGCCGCAGTTTCCGTTAATATTGCCCAGATGTCAAATTACAGTTTTGGGACCAGAGAAATGCCCAAGGAATGTGGGAGGGCACAGGGTTACGGACTGTGATGTTATTGGTGTTTTCAGGAGGAGTGGATTTATTTTACACAGATCACCGCTTTTCACGCTGTCTCAATGGGGATTGTGTTCAGTAGGTGAGGCAACAGTGGATATGGTCTCCAGGTTTTAAATTAACAAATGAAACTAGCTGTATCCTGTCGTATAAAGGAAAATTAACTCACAAACCCTCCAATCGAACCCTCCTGAGAGCTGTGGCGTGCAGGTGCCATTGTGAATCTAGACTATACAAAGATCCACGTTGACCATATTGCCTGTTTATGTGGCAATTACTACCATTAGTAGTGTGAGTACACCCTCCCTGCCCATGAGTTTGAACCTGGGATAGAAAAGCACTGTGTAAAAGGGCACTCCATCCTTCTAAAGCCACCACACTTGAGTGGTCTGTGCACACTTTTGTGTTACTCGAGACTTAAGTCCCTCTTCATTGATCCTGATCTCGTCTTGAACCCTGTAATCTCCTGATGTCAGCCAGCTTATAAGGCTTCCCACATTGGACTTTGCTCTGAGGGAACTTTGCCTGAGTTCGTTATGAAGTAGCCCATTATCCCATATCAGTGCATTGGGCTCTCAAAATAACAGGAAGTGACCCACACCACCTGGATGAGAAAACATTAGCAGTCCAACCGGGCTTCATCATGCTCTGCATTAAGAGGCATCCAGACTGACAAGAGTCCGATTGCAGGAGTTCAAAAAGTTGCTATAGTTTCCGTTTCAACTTGACTGCTATGTTAAGATGAATTTCAAAAGTATGCTACTTCTGTAAATTTAAGTCAATTTAATTTAATGTTAATAGTTTGATACCAGTTTTCATACAGTATCAATAGTACTGGCCGTACTGAATTTTTTTAATTGCTCAAAACAGATGGCTGCTTTTCAAAGCTCACAGTTGCATGAGTATATGGTAAACACAGTCAGAAGTATCTTAAGTGGATGATAACAGATATAAAATATATCTGCCCATTTAGACCTGCTGCTTTCTGGGTTTTTTTTGGTAATATTAATCAGACATTGCCCTGCCACAAATGCCGCAGTCATCTACATCACTTATAAATCACAATAACTGATCAAATAAGGCTTTGGCGCAACAAAAATTCGCTTTGGCGGCACTCAAAACTTTTTCAGTGCAGGAAAAATCCTGACATTAATAATGACAGCAGTTAAATTTGGATGCTGTCACTTTAAGACCACTTTAAGACATTTACATTCACTTAAGACATAAATTACTGTGTTTACTTGCAAATACATGGTCACTTTGACACATGTGTTGGTAACCAATTTAAGCCCAATCTCTACTGGTTGACTAATTTCTACCAGTTAATCGTGTATACCAGTATATCGCCCACCCCTACTTAAGATGTTAATTTAATTAATTGAGAAATACTCTAGGCTACATGCCATTGTTTTAATTTAATTTGTTAATATTTGCATTTAACTTTTTAAAGTGTGTTGAACTGTTCAGTGGCACATTCGTTTTGTTATATTTAAGTAATGGTACCTAAAATCATATTGAGAACTGTGAAATTTGACTGGAATTGGTGCTAAAATCGACTAATTAATAATATGAGAACAGCTGCGCTGTCCAACTGTATTAGGCAGATCACATGATTTTCACTGACTTCATTGGTATTTGCCTCCTTTAATGCTGCTCACGTGTTGCTTGTGTGGCATTGTACCACCAGTGGTCTCTGTTGCTCATGTCACCTCAAATCGCTCTCTCTCACTGAAAATGAATGACTTACGATTACTGTTGTTGACTGTTTATCGATACAGATGTCTACCCAGCAAACACAGAACGTTGGCACAACGTAACCAACCTTCTAACAACGTTTTAACAACGTGGCCAAAAGGTTGCTATAACTACGTTGTGTGGTGAAGGTTGTTACGGCGTTGTCACAATGTTGACATTAAACCAGCGTTCAGGGCCATTGCTTAAGTTTGTGCCGAGGGTGTCTGGACGGCCCAGAAAGTCGTTGAAGAAAATGTTTAAATATTCCATGTGACTACAGTGGCTCAACTATAAGTTTATCAAGCGACGAGAATACTTTTTGTGCGAAAAACAAAACAAAAATAACAACTTTATTCGACTATTCCTTTTCTTCCTTGTGGGCCTGAGACGTGAGTTCAAGAGATTTCCACGACGCATGCGCGAGAACTGAGAAGAGGACATTCTTTTTCTACTACTTCTTGTTACTTGTTACCATAGACATCTTACTCAGTTCTCGCGCATGCGTCGTGGAAATCTCTTGAACTCACGTCTCATTTTCTTCAACGACTTTCTGGGCCGTCAAGTTTCAATCCCTTAGGAAGCCTATGGAGGAGTGATCCAGCTCTCAAATTTTATCAAAAATATCTTCTTTTGTGTTCCGAAGATGAACGAAGGTCTTACGGGGTTGGTACAGCATGGGGGTGAGTAATTAATGACTTAATTTTCATTTTTGGGTGAACTATCCCTTTAAAGCGTTGCACAGTAATGTTTTTTCTGTTAACAGTTAATTTTCATTTGATTTGTTGTCTCATTCGTTCCTTTGCTAGATTTTATCATGTCTGCTCATGCTAGTTAACGTTATCACTCCCTGTATATAGGCTATATAATATGTTTTCTCACAAATGTATGACTTTTGTTTTGGAAGTGCAATTTGATTACCATATGCTTAATAAAGTTGAATTAGCTAACCTTCTATGTCGTTTTTACTCTTCAAAGTGTACACTTGCAGGTGTTGATTATTAATTTGTTAGCTTAAATAATGATAAACAATATTTAAAAAGTATAAAATTATCTAACATATGACTAATTAAAAATTAACCACAAAACATAACATGGTAAATGAGGGATATCTATATCTAGCATATTAAAAAATTGAATTGTCAGAACGTCGTCTCTCAGTTGCTGAATGTCGCGCAACAACGTTGCGAGCACGTAGACAGCGACGTTGCCCTAGCAGAAATGCAACGTGCCACAGACGTTGCCACAACGTAAATGTGTTTGCTGGGTATAGTGTCCCCTGGTGTTTGGAGGGCCCTTTTAACTCACTGCAGGGGATTTGTTTGCTTCTCACTGCATCAGTTCTCTGTGAGTGGCAAGGACTGACCTCAAAGCTCAGCACACCAACTCTCAAGATGGATCTGAAAAAAAAAAAAACTGTGTCAGTATTCTGGGACGTCTCATGAATGTGACCCTCAGTGCGCTAATAGATGGCTGTCCTGCCAGTGCAGCAGAAATCATTCCCAGCTTTTGTTTATAAGCTTTAGTGTTAGTATAAAACCTATGTGCAGGTTTATTTATTTGCATTTACACTTACATTTACGTTTAAATTCATTCATTTGGCCCTAGCCAAGCAAGTGCTTTTCAAATAAGGTATTATATAGACTTAGTCGTTGCTGACGCCATGCTCCACAGTTGCATTATTACATTACATGGTACCACATGTACATGTACTTAAGCTGCTTTGTTTGCCAAACAAAATCAAATGAAACAAATGACACCATATTTGCTGACATTATAAACCATTACTGCCCTGAAGAAATGAGCGAATATGATAGCAAACATTTGCAGAGGAGCATGTGTGGGTGTCTCTTCTTCAGTGTAACAGCGGTTTGTTAATTGGGTCCCCTGTTAGAAGCTGAGGCCTGTATGTTGTGAAAGTGTGTTTCCTGCCTGTGCTGATGCCTGCAGGGCAGCTGCCTTTGGTAACCACAGGTTCTCCTGTGAGAGCCTTTGATTTGGTCAATAAAGTGAGCCTGGTGATTTCAGAGAGCCTCTCGTGTGTATGTTGGTTAGCATTATGAAGGTTTGGGAAACCTCACGTCTGGTGAGCAAGAATGTAGCAGTTAACGGTCTATGCTCTTTTTGTTCTGTGTTTGTTTGTACTTAATTAAACGATGCAAATGTTAACTTGCTAAAAAGAAGCAAATATTATCTTCTCATTTGCTCACCCTCATGTCCTTCATCTTTAGAGCACAGATGAATAGTTTTTTCTCTTATCTTTTTGTCTATTCATTGATGTTCAAGAACAAACCTCATTGGTTCTTTCAGAAGCTCAAATGTACTTGAGTACGTACACAAGAAGAACAAAACTCATTGGTTCTCGTTTGTCAAGCAAGCATGTTTGAGCTCTATGTGTGTGTGTTGATCATTCTTTATATGTGAATATAAGCCTAAATTAAATATTTTCATTATATAAAGCAGTCATGTCTCTTCAGGTTTGAATTAAGCATAAGGGTTCAAATGGATTGCGTTTACAATGTCTTTATGAACCTTTTGAATTATCAACGTTTTGATGGAATAGACTTTCAATGGATGGACAGAAACATATTAATTTGTGTTTTGAAGATGAATGAGTTTGGTACGACAAGAGGGTGAGCAAATGATGACAGAATTGTCATTTTAATTCTGCATTGTCAGTGATGGTTTTTGTGTTATCATGCTGTTGTCAACTGGAATGTTTTTCAGTCATGCTAGCATGTGATTATTCGGTTCATTAAATGGTGTTTTGTTTATTGTCTCAATTAGTGCTTAACAAATGAATACTGTAAAGCGCTGTCACATCTTTTATGGGAGTTAGTTTTCACCAGGGAACTTAAAACTGCATGGGGGTACGGTTGGAAATGTACTGAATAAATGAGTGATATTGGGTCTTGGCGAGTGGACAGTATAGCCACGGGGGCCATGTGGCATATTGACTTTCATTAGATCTCACTCGACGTGCAATTGAGTTTGTCAGTGAAATGCGATCAGACCCATCAGCTGTCTGCTGGAGATGCTCCCTGTCCCTGCCGCTGACATGTTAGCGGACCCAGATACCTTTTCACAAAGCAACTCTTCATTTCGCTTCCTCTCTTACCCTCTCCCAGCTTGACAGACCCATGAAATTTTGTAATTAATTGTGCCAGACAGGGTCATCTCAGGCTGGGATATGTGGATTATATAAAGAACAAATGAGTTATTACATTTTATTGTTACCTGCATGAAAATTTACTGTAATTGTACTATTGTACAGCTATGGTGTCTGATGGTAGTACTTTGAAACCATGGTACTGAATGGCATGTACCATGTTATTTACATGGTGCTTCTTGTACCATAATCATAATAATTATTAAGTTTCTGGACTGTATTATAAATCTGTGCAATATTATGGACAATTAACCTGATCATTTCTTCAAAATCATTTACATTTGTTGGTTGTACATATTTGGATTCAGTCTCACCTATTTTTCTCATGTTGGTTTACACATGGAGGAGGACATCGTTGCTCCTTTCTTTCATTTTAAGATTATATGAATCAGTTAGTCTATTTAAAAATGTGTTGCGAGACCTTTTCCATGTCTTGTGTGAATGCGCAAAGTAACGTGTCTGATCTGACATGACCCTAATGACGACTAGTCTTTAATCGTTCAGCCAACCCACTTACTAGTTGATTAAGAGAAAATGTACTTTTGCACATCCCTAATCGTTACTGACATGCTGTCCCCTCAGTGCAATATCAACTGTTGTTGTTACTTATTATGCCAGACTAATATAATGTACAGTGACAGCAATATGTCACCAAAACACGAGACATTTTGAACTGGCCTACAAAAGCAGCCTCTGTCTCTCAGATGGTGTCCCTTCCTTTGGTCGGGGGGGATGAATACTCTCATTGAAGTACTTAATATGCAGGATTTGTCCTCAAAGATGAACAATTACTGTGGAGGCCTGAGAAGGGCCAAAAGCATGGTGGACAAATGAAGAGAATGTTGTTTGTGTTGGGTATTTTGTTAGTGTGACACCAGGAGTGACCCTTCAGAGTATTCAGTGTCAGTCTAATTGTGAAGATAAAACAGGGAGTGCAAACCAATGCAGTGGCCCTCTCAAACAGCCCAGAGCAATGAAAGAGCCTCTTTATTCCACTGGCCGCGCTCCGCTCATGAGAAACTACAGCCATGCCTGTGAACCTAGACTCAGGGCGATCAAAGTATCCCATGCTGATGAGCCTTGCTGTGGTTTCCAAATCAAATCATGCCGTTTAACATGCCCATGGACTTATGACCAGTGTGAAGATGATATTATCCCAGTGGATGGTAATGTTTGACCACACACACACCGTGGGAGCTGTGGGCGAGCTGCTAACCGTAGCTTTTCACCAGGAATGGTTTGGGTGTCCTTGCAAATCCTCCAGTCTCTTGTGGGATTAGGGACACTAAACCCATTTCCCCCTTCTCCTCTTTTCACAGGACTGTGTCTCACTCTCTGTGGAATGCTACTTTACCATGACCTTTCACCCACACGCTCAATGCATTGGGGTGGTGGGGGAGGCGTGTGTGTGGGTGCGTACTGGGAAGAAGGTGGTTCGTAATTGATGTGTGATCAGGTGAAAGTACAGTAAACCAACTGCATGTTCTACTGATCTTTTGAGGATCTGGGAAGGGAATGGATGTCTCCATAGTAACTGAGATTTTAGTGTATGATGTGCATGCCAAAAATTAGTCATCTTTGTGCAAAGTAACACAGTTTTATATATATATATATATATATATATATATATATATTTCACATTTCTAATAGTTTCTTTAAAATGTATAGTGCACTTGATTCAGTTTATAGGGTTTTATCTAGTATGCTTTTTTTTATTTCAAATCATTGAATTCACATGTTTCTAGGTTGAAAAGAGGATTGAGTTATTTGCTACATTCCTTTCTCGGATCCAAGTGACAGCAAACAAGTGAAGAATCCTGCTCATTAAAGAAATGTTCAGCCTAAAATAGTCTCAGCCTCAGACGACACACCCACAGACCGCCTACTGTCCGTTCACTGACTGTCTAATGCTTGTTGTGTACAAAACTGGCAAGAGTTTGCTAAAAGTGCCAGTTCCTGTCTGATTGGTTGGTGTTGCAAAACTTCCGGGTTTTTTAATCAGTTGGCCTGGGAATGAAGTTATTTAAGGTAACTAAAATACCAGGATAACATTATGAATGCTGCTAAGAACGAGCTAATATCTGGATGTGCTTAGTTTACCAGGTTAGTGGCATCAAATCTTTGAAAGATATTCTTTTTGAGTTTCAGGCAATTAGTAGCAAGTAAATGAGATGTCCTCGGGCAGTTCTGTGTGTTATATTTTTGAAATAATTGGAACTTTTATGAAATTCTAATTAAAGGAATAATTCACTGCTTTCAAAATGGGCTTTGTACTCAATAGACACAACCAGGTTTTATTTAAAGGTGAACAAATTCTGAAAATGGTGCAAAATGGCCAGAGAAAACTAGCCTAATTCAGTTTTGATTTTGCTGCTGCCCCTCTGTTGATCCATCTGTCTGTGGGCCGATTTGTAGCTTTCACAAAAAGAGCTGTCAAACACATTTTGCATCATTTGGCAGACTTAAGCTGACAAATAAATGGGAATGTCTGGGTGCAGTTAACACATTGTTAATTTACATATACTATATTATGTTGTAATACAAAGCTGGTTGAAAACAGGCAAAATTAGCTTATCCTTTAAAGTCTACACCTATTTTCACTAGTTTTTCTCTGTACAGCTAGTTGTGGACTAGTCTCAGACTCAGATTTGACACCCACAGATCAATGGCTGAGGTATATGGCACTAAAAATTGGAAACACTTCAGGAGTTTCGAAATCGTCACCTGATCAGTCGAATTCTAAAGGATTTCTGGGAGATGTGTGTGTCACGTTCTTTAACGCTCTGCCTGGAAACAAATCCAATGTGACGCCAAACCCCCTAATGGAAGAAGAAAGCCGCCGTGTTTACAACTGTGACAATGAGCTTGCGGCATATATTCTTTAAAATACGTCCAAGAGTTCTACACACCGGTCTGTTATTGTAGGGTAGAATTTTTTTTTTAATGAAAATATTTTATCGATAATTGCCTTTTAAAAATATGGTGATATCCGATTATATTGTCTACCCGAGCCCCGCCTCCGCCCAAGACAAAACTACCGACATACACCATAAACACACATCATGTTGAGTTTGGCTGCACTTTATCTAATGATAGCCTGCTATACAGTTAGTTTAATTTAATGATTGAAATGTTTTACTTTGGTTAGTTTGAGCTTAAACTAACATTAGCTTTGCTGTTATGTTATTGTTGCTAATAATTTCCACACTGCTCTTATCAAAAAATTTGTTTCATGAGGAGACCTGTTGAACAATTGAACAGATAGTTAAGGTGGACATTCTGGTGGTGATTATAAGAATGATAAATGCATGTTGACGTCATATAGCAATGCGTCTTGCCTATTTTTTTTATTTATTAGGTCCAGTGTTTCTCTTTCTTTTGGGTGTTATCGCCCCAGTAGACACATTTCATGATAAGAAGTTTAATTTCCGTAATCATAATGTGTAGCTCTGTTTTTAAACTTGTTTTATATTTGCCTAAAATCAGGGATTAAAAATGAGTTGGTTCATTCTGCATAAGCAAAAGCGCTAAGGTTATTTTTTTATTTCTGTTTAGAGTTCCACGGTCTCCTTAGGCTGCTTATAACGAAATAAAAAAATACTTCTTCATTTATTTAGAAACAGAAGTAATAAAAAATTATATTTGTGTATTTTATTTCATTATTTATTTTTTCTACTGGAAATTATAACTCTCCCAAAATGCTGTAACGGAGCTGCCAACATTGGAAACTGAATGCGTACATTAGACATTGAAAGCACCACAATTTCTTCTACCATTTGCAATATAACTAAATTGTAAAATAATTGTTTGTGTTTTTATTTATTTATTCATTATGGTTAATATTCAGAAACAGGTGCAGTTACATAGGCTGCTAACATTTTATTTAACTTTTATTAGACTGCAGTGCAGACCAAAATAAATACTTGGATATCACATCAATTCTGAATTTATTGTCTTTATTATTGTCTGGAGAACAAAATAAATTCCATTAAAATGAATCGCAAAGTTTACTTAGTATAGTTTTATTCTACTAAGTTAACTACTTAGTAGAATAAAAAAAAACATAAAATCAAGATGCGTAATTAAGAAAAAATATTTGACAATATTACGAAAGTAAGAATAAATGAAGTTTGACAGGGAACACGTCTCCAAAGCATAGTCTCATATAGACTCATGTTGCTGTTAGAGCAGTCAGCGCTGAACAGGCAAATAAAATAGGCTATAGATTTTGTTATTTGATTAGCATTAATGACAGGTGGCAGTGGCTATTAGGCTGCTGTCAATGCACGAATCCAATAGAGGCTATTGTTTTTGTTTCTCAACTGTTTACGGTTACTTATGACAAAAGTTTTACACCTGTGTTGTTTACAGGGATATTTTTTATATATAATGATAATTATGTGTGTATTTGTCCATGCACTGAGAGGCAGCTCTTTGTGCACACTTTGGATGTGTGTGCAGCACCGAAAACAGCACGCAAGTACAGAAGCGTTCTCTTTCGCATCTTCTTGCGCTTAAAGAATGGTTTAAACATCACATTCATATTCAACATTTTTATTTTATAAAAAGTAGTCGATTCCTTGAGCTTGACCTAATTGACCTTAAGAATCCAGTTTCAGAATTGGAAGCGATTTTTTTTTTTAATTCCCAACCCTGCTAACAACGAACTAGAAAATATTTCATTCTTGCGGTTGCATATTAATAAATGTGTGTATGGTAACTATGGGGCTATGTGAAATATAGCCTATTTGTAATTTTTCCCAATATTGTCGATGATCGTCTGGTAATTGACTGTAATAATCGACATTGCGATACTTTGCGAGTCATTGTCAATATACGATAATACCATCATACCAGCTCTGTTATAGCGACATTGTTGGTACATTTTCACACCCCTAAACATTCCCCTGAACAAAACAAACTGTGATTGGTTGCTTTAGATGATCTCTGGGTGGTCCTTGGCCAATGAAAGCTGCAATGGAGTCCAGACCTACTGCCGTCAGTCTGAAGGTCTGGCTACGTTGTGGACTGACGTTGTGCAGTCATTTCAGTGTTTTCTATTCTTGCCTATTGTTATGGTATCGACTATTCATGTAACCACACCCCTAAACAGCATGTAAAAACAAAACAAACTGTGATTGGTTGCTTTACATGTCGGACAAACAGATTACAGTGTATTGCTATAAGTAAGCTGTGCACTCATGAACTGAAGCACTTCTAAACAGCTATGTTTATCGAGCAGTTTTGTAATTTGGCAAATAAAGTCTTTAGGCTTCTAAATATTTCATTTTAGGAGTCAATGGCTCCCTAGTAATGTTTTTAGTCTAGAGAGCTCTAATGGTGGATCAGACTTTGCTGTTTAGCTACGTGAGTCTAAAAAGCATTATCTAGTCAAGTCTAGTGTAGTGTCATCTGTCATTACTGCTTTTTCAAGGTTATTTCCTCTGTTTGTCAGCTAACATACATTCATTCTATGGAAACATGATTATGAAATGTGATGAGCAGTTGGCCTGTGGGTCATCATTTGAAGGCACTTAAACTATGACTGTGCAGCTTTAGCATCGATCTGCTCTTACATTAATGCACTTTTGAGAAGTTGAGGACATTGATTTTATCACTAGCCTATGTTATACTTTCCCTTCAGATCATTTGTACCTGCATAGATGTATTTTGTGGAGGCAGATTTAAGCTCCGATTTGCTTAGCATTTTCTCTTGTCCTGTATTCCAGTGCACAGGTGCTTTTTTTGGTTTTCTTTTTTTGGGTTAGATCGATATCGAGTGGAAAAACAGCTGCCTGGGAGCCAAGTGCTCACTGTCACAAAGCAGCCATTGTTCAGTAACTTAAGGATTGAAACTAAGCAATCCTTTTTATTGGTTTAAACTGTTGTGCCCCAGTTTTCTTCGTTCTCCCTGTTTGGGCTGGAGTAGTTTTTTTTTTTTTTAAAGCATTACTCTTAGGAATGTGTCTGTCTGGATTTGTCATAGATGCCCAATGAAATGTGTGACATAGTCATTCTAGTATTTATCAATTGTACATGCCAAAATTAAACCCAGTAAGGAGCAGGTGTGGATTGCATAAACATTTATAGGACATTTTATTTTTAGAACAGGTGTAGAAAATGTAATCAATTTAAGCAGAAGTCATTTGATCTCATAAGGCAAGACTGTTTATGAGAACGTGAGGTCTTGCGAGTGTATTAATTTTGTAGCTCTCGAATACAATGCAAAAATTCAGGGGGGAAAAAATCATTCAGACTACTTTAAAACATTAGCACAGAAGTAACTATATACCTGCCATGTGATCAGACGCAACCCACTTGAACAGTGTTTCCCAACCTCTGTGCAATTATCAATTTACCCCAGTGTGTGGGTTTTACAAATAATGAACCAATGAAAAGTATCAAAAAGAGCTTGTGACTGCACCGCGTAACTCCATTGGCTCCTCAAACTGTCTGCGAAACCTGAGTAACTCCTCTATGTAGAATGAAGTGCTGCACAGTGCACGCACTTTGGAGATAGATTGCTGATTGTTTGCAATGCAAAGATAAATGAAGAAGTTATGTTTGATTGGGTAGTGTTTTCTTTACTCAGTAAACATTGTTTATAAAGGCTAATGTTTTTTGTATTTGAAGAGCAAAGAGTCTAGCATTTGCCATCTAGGCTAGTTGTAGCCAATATACTGTTTTAAATATCCTGTGCATATCGCTTTATCTTTTATATCATGAGATTTTGGCCAAATGTAGCCTATTCAACAACAAGAAAAACTGAGCGCCCATTTAGATAGAATCAAATTTATATTTAGCCTAAAGTTACTTAAAATTGCAATTTTGTTATTTTAGTGCTTAGTGGTGTGCCGTGGGATTTTTTTTTTTACTTATCAAAACCGTGCCAGAAAAAGATTGGGAAACACTGCTCTAAATGCGAGTCTATAACTGGATTTCTTCAAACTAGATTCTGTAAAGTACCATTTTTGATTGAAAAGAATCTCACCTCCAGAAACTGATGTTCTTATTCTCTCACTGGAGTGATCCCACAGGGGCAGTACATAAAAAAAAGAAGGTATAGCTTTAAATTGCTCTCTATGATACTTCTGCAATCACGTTGTGTTAATTACACAGTGCTTGGCTTGTGGTGAAGAACACATTCCATCAAGTCTGTGCGTTTTTTTGTTGTTTTTTTTTTACCCTGACATTTTGGTGCCTGAAGCACTTCCACAAACTGAAATAACCCAGAATCTCACAGACCTTGGATCATTTCCTTTTCTTAAAATGGCTGCCTGGCCCTTTCTGCCTGTGGGGCTTTTTGGGTTTTGGTTAAATGACTTTTAAGAAATTTATATCATTCAGTGCTTGTTTGTGTGAAACTTTTTAAGTTGACCTCCATTCTTCATATTTGAAGCATTTCAATTGCATTTCAGGATATTTCTTTTCTTTTATTGATGAATGTACCCTGCTAAATCAATTAATTATTATTTGTTTTAAAAGTTTATATCCATGTAAATGTATGAATATAACCTTGCACTGAATAATTTTTGCTAGCATTATTAGCTTGCTTGAGCTCAAGACACAGATCCACTATTAATACAAGCCATCATCTTATTTTTCTACAAAAAACATTGATTTTATTGGGCCTATTTGTCTGTCATAGTCTTGGCAGTGAGGACTTGTCTCAGAACATCTGCTTGAGTCATTTAAATGCAAAACCATTGAAGACCCAGGTGAAATGAGCCAGCAGCAGCCGAACATATTATTACCCGCATTATTGCCAGAAAATTGAGGTAATTTCACACACAAAAGAAATGTAACGTTTCATTATATGCATTTCTTCCACCAATCATGTGGGGTTTTTCGAAAGGGGTTTTGATGTGTAGTGCAAATGTGTCTTGTTCCATGAAGTGTTTGTATTTTAGGCAACTACAGTGGCTCACATGTTGTATGACAGACGACCAACCAGTTTCGCAGTAGTTCTGCCTTTCTTACAATATTTAGAGATGACTGTACTTGAGGAGCAACTGAAGTTGTCAAGATGAGTTTCAAAATAATCTTATCACACAGCTGAAGTTCTGAGCCGTGCAATGTCTTACTCTTGTTCCCAGCACTTGAATGAGAGCGCGCCACTCGAGAGGTCATGAATGGAGGGGCTGTGAATGTGTGGAGGGAACAGACTTTCAGGCTTACTGGCCCACTATTGGCCCACCACTGTCCAGCCTGTGACATGTATCAGGCCAGACGCACCTTGAGACGCCGTGGCCCACGGGCCCGCTAAATGGAGCTCTTTATTCTAGCAGTGGCAGGGGGGTATTTTTGTCTATGTGGTATCAGGGTCCAGAGTTTCTTAACCCCCCCCTGCCTTTGTCATCTCTCCTGAGGCTGCACTTACCACCACCACCCCCCATCCTTAAGTGCTGCTCGTTGGGAAGCGAACACAAAGGGGTGTTAGTATTCATTTTGTTTGTTTGCTCTGGACCTGTCAGCCTGTCACACAAAGCAGGCCAGATCAGAGAGGGCTGCTCCGCTCTCAATGGAACCCGAGGGGGTCCGCTCAGGAGAATGGGAGGGGGACATCTCTTCCCCAGCGTTGTTCCCACAGGGTAGGGTGGTCCACTGCCGAAAAGGGGGGATGGAGGAGGGGGTACGAGGGCAGGGCAGGGGTTTACTGGGGCAGAAAGGAGGGTGTAGTTGTTTCAAAGCCAAGGGAGGCATGTGAGGATCATATCAATCACTCGCAGTTTTTGGAGGGAATAGTTATGAAAGAGAAGGAGAGTTTTTTTGGGGGGGGGGGGGGGGGGGGGCTTCGTCTCCCTGTTCATGTCTCTGCTCTGTCCTTTCTCCTTAGTATATCTCCCTCTCCCTCTCTCGGCCTCTTTGTGCCGAGGCCTTTCTGGACATCTGCCCAGACCTATACACAGGAAAAAATGAAACACTCAAGCCACCAGGCGTTTTGCCAAATAAAGGGCTGCAAAGAACTTGTGTGTGTGTGTGTGTGTGTGTGTGTGTGTGTGTGTGTGTGTGTGTGTGTGTGTGTGTGTGTGTGTGTGTGTGTGTGTGTGTGTGTGTGTGTGTGTGCAAGAGAGAGACGCAAGAGATGTCAAGGGTGCTTTTATTCTCGAGAGTTGGTAATTTTTTTTTTTTTTTTTTGGAGGCATCTTGTTCTTTATTGGAGCTTAGTCTGTAACTCAAAGTTCAGTTTATAAAATCACAAAATATATCAGACATAAATGTGACTTGTATAATGTTCTTTTATAAAGGTTTTATCTATTACGAAGATTTAATTCGAGCGGTCGGACCGTCAAGCACGTAAGGCCTATTGTAGTCCTACGTAGGCGAAGATCGAATGCAAGGATCTGTTACACATGCATTTTATTTTTCAACTGTTAAGATTTACTTAAGACATAATCAACTATGGCCCGGTTTCTCAGACAGTGCTTAGATTAAGCCAGGGTTGGGCCTTTGTTCAATTAGGGCATTTAAGTAGCTTTTTAAAACGTGCTTTAGAAAAATACATTACTGATGTAAGTCTTGAGACAAAACAATGGTGGCACTGACATATTTTTATATGTCAATGTAAGTTTCTTTCAGATAAAACAGCTCAAACGCATTTTAGTCAGGTCAAGTCAAATATATTTATATAGCGCTTTTCACAATACAGATTGTATCAAAGCAGCTTCACATCAATCAAAACAACATAACAATGTTTGTTTATTACTGGAAAAAAGACATCCACGTTTGGTAGGGCTGATCAATGGTATTAGTGTTTGGTTATTTAATTTGAATATCCCCAACTGAGCAAGCCAAAGGCAACAGTCTGGGTTTTAGTCTGGGACTAGGCTTAAGCTTTGTCTGTGTAACTGAGGGAAAGTGAAGTAGTATACCCTCTAAGTTGGGTATTTTGACATCATTTTGTGTGAATTTGTCCGTTCGAGCACAAGATGACATGAAAGAGGACACAATTCAGGATTCGTGTGCTGTCTGTGGCTTTCTGGTCGCACGTTCTGGATGTGCGCACAAAACTTCTCAGACACCGCAAGAGTACCAAATTGAGTTCTCTTTCACGTCTTCTTGCGTTTGCGCTTTAAGTTGGCAAGGCTTAAAAACACATGCAAATTATAAACTTTTGTGACGTTGCAGTTATTTTTACTAGTTATTTAACCACTAATTATTTTGACTAGTTTTGTACTAAGACAGTGATGTTAAAAGATCAATCTCAGTATATGCCTTATTGATGATGCATACTACATTCAGGCAAGCAGCTGAGTTCAGAATATAAATGCAGTGTGCTGAAGCATTTTCCCATAGAAAACCATTCCAAAGAAACTGCTTAATGTGGCTTAATGGTGATTTTGGAGGACAAAATTCTGTATAAACCTTATTAATAAAACATACTATGTACACTTAAGCAAAATAACCCAGAATATGAATGCATAGTGCATAAGTTTCATGTTAAGCATTTCCCATGAGGACAGCTTAATGTGCAAATTTTGTTTTGCATTCATATTCTGGACTCATCTTCCTGCCTATATAGTATGCATCATCAATAAAGTTTATACTAATTTTTGATCTTTTAATATCTTAGTATAGTGATAGATCCCAGAACCTGCAGTTTTTTGCATATATTTGTTTTTTTTTTCTTGTTTTTTCTTCCTCTGAGAGATGATCGAAATATTTGTGGCTTGAAACATAGAAAATTGACAGGCATGTGCAGCCGCTCTGTGGATGTTTTGCCCTCCAGGTCTCTGCACCGGTCACGTGACTGAAAACTATGAATTGGTGAAATCATCCCTGCAACTGTTGTTAGAAGCTTCGGTTGCCATAGAAACGGTCAGTGTCCTGAGATGCGCTCTTGGGACTGCACATGCCCATTGGCTTTACCAACTTTTTTGCTATTTAAGGATGTGAAAACAACATTTATGGGGGAGTTCATGTCAGGTTGCATTGCTGAATCGAAATATGTTATTTAAATGTGAGTTTGGTAAGCAGTTTTTGACATTTCAATATTTCCTCATTCAAGTAGATAGGAGTTGGGTCTTGATGTCCAAAATAGCTGACCGGAGGCATTGTAAATCATGGCCGCCGACGAGTGAACTGACTTTCCTTGAAAGGGACTTTGGTATTGACCAGGTATGCACAATATATCATTACCATATCAGTAATTAACTGATATTGGAGTTTTTTTATATGTATTTATTGGTGTCTGTCGATATTGGATATTTAAATGTACTGCTGGTCATTTCCCGTATTTTTGCATTTAGATTGCCTTTGCCATCATCTAATACTAACTTAATAGTTACTCTTTAAAAAAACTACCAATTCCACAATTAAATGTAATTTTAAGTGAATCTCAAAATGAATATCCAATTTCATGTTAGAAATGTTGAAATTATAGCCTTTAAAATGGTTAATTTAATTTGTAGTTTTACTTTTAATGTAGGCCTATTTAGATACAATTTTCATATTAAACTAACCATAACATGAAACTTGGCTTGTCAGCATTGGCCAGAATTTCGGTGCATCCCTAGTACGGCAGATGCAGTACATGTTGTTGTAATACATTTGGCAAAATGCAATATATCATGTATAATGATGCACACACAAACAGAAAAATATTGATTTAAAAAAAATCTAAAGTATTGATGCAATACTGTGAGAAAAAGATAATTCAGTGTGTAAAGTCCTAGAAGTGTTCTTGCGTTGTGATGCATGATTTTCTGCATGGCTGAAGTTGGTGATTTACGGTCTGTCTCATTAATGGTGTTTAGTCTGGCTGTATCTGATATGGCAGGTAAGCAGAGGACGTCTATCTATATACTGATCAAGAACCTTTCACCTTCCCAGATTAAAAGCTAACTCCAACCAGCAGAAAACGTTTAGCTCAAATCAGCATAAAACGGCCACTTACAGTAGAAGTCTTGGCTTTTCACTGTTGATAATGGAAGTGAGCAAGGTATGGTTTTCATCAGGCCTTTGCCCCTCAGTATCCCCCCAGACCTCTACCGCCGCACCACTCTCTCATTCCTGTGGTGCATTCCACAAACACTAGAAATGCCAAATGGAATTCTTCATCTGGATAAGGGGATTTAGTGAAGTGATCTATTGTAAACAGTCTGAGACTGATTGATTTTCTGAAAGCAACTGGGTGATGACATAATGACCCCTGGCTTTATGCCACAAACTTTGTCAACTACATGATGCTGAAATACATCAAAATGTTAGGTCACCGTGCAGTTACTACAGCTCATAATTTGGTTTAGGAGGTTTTGAAAACCCTTCACCCGAAGTATTAAACTTCAGAGCGTAATTAGTCTTGCACTGTTTGTGCTACGAGTGGGAATGACGTGTATTGCGTGTACTTGGTTGAGATGTGTGCTATTTCAAAAGATTAGGATCACTAAGATGTAAGATATTTTCAAATTATTGATATTAAAATAAATTAATACTTTTATTCGGCAAGGATGCATTAAATTGATCAAAAGTGACAGTAAAAACATTTATAACTTTACAGATTTCTTTTTCAAATTCTTTTCTGTTTTGATCAAGCAATGTATCACAGTTACCACAAAAATGTTTAGCAGCACAACTGCTTTCAACATTGATAAGAAATGTTTCTTGAGCATCAATGTGAATTATTTCTGAAGGATCATGTGACTGATAATGTATAAAGACTTGAGTAATGACTGCTGGAAATTCAGCTCTTATTTTAAAATATATTCAAATAGAAAACAGTTCTTTTAAATTGTAATTATATTACTTATTTTTGATCTAACAAATGCTACATTGGTGCTCATAAGAGACGTCTTTCATAAAAATGACAAAATCTTACCGATCCCAACCTTTGGAATGGTAGTGTACTTTTGTTAGCGATAATGTGATTTTCACTTACAGTATCGGACAATAAAACAGGTAAAAAAAGTCTCATACGTTTTTAGCTACCCAAAACATCCTGGCAACTGCCTGGCATAATGCAAACAACCACTCAGTACCACTTAGCAACACCCTAGTTGTAACGTTTGGTTTGCTTCTCAGTTTCTTAAAGGACTTTTAGTTTGTATTTCCTTGTTTTCCTTGGTTTAGTTTTTCTCGAATGGCAGTTTGTTTGCATAGTTACTGATTATGTTGTTCACCTGTGTATTTAGTGCCCTGGGTTTGCTCCGTTCATTGTCCTGTATTGTCTTGTCCATGTCTTACGCTGTTATACGTTTATTTTCGCGGTTGTGTGTTACGGTTTATGTTTTTGTTTGCAATAAAAGTCTTTCAGTCTCCTTGTCTTTGCCTCACAGGCATCATGACACTAGCATCATGATAGTGTTTTGTACAGACAAGCACCACTCACGTTTCTACTGAAAAGGAAAAAATCTTTGCAGATTTGCAATAAATGCATCACGCTAAAGCAGGTCTAAAAAGTTGGAATACTTATACAATTTTTTATATATATATAAATATATATATAAACCGTCAAGCATTAAAGCTTAGGTGTAATTAATTTGCCTTGGTATTGTAAAGCATATTTCTTTAACTTTAGCAGTAAACAAACATAATTTATGCCACATTTGGAGGTTAGTCATAAACCCTGAAGAGTCGAGTTGCAGACTGAACGCAGCTGTGGAAAGACATTAGTCACAGAGCTATATGATTCCTGCTAATGACCCCTGCTGACTGTTATCATTAGTGCAGGTGGAGGATACTTCATTTTACTGATGTCCTGCTCGCCATGTTGCCTCATTTTTTTTTTAAGGAGGGACTAAAACCCCCTTTCTCTCTGTAAATATTTCGATTTCATTAGCAGTTTCTTTATAGCATTTATGCAGAACTAGTGAATCTGCACATTTCTTGCAGGTGATTGAAGGTGTCTAGCAATAAAGCAACTAGACCTTAAGAGCTGGCACACTCCGCTACTTAATAAATCCATTGGTAAATGTCTGTTTATTGTCAGTCTATCTGTCATTGTGACTGCTCCTCTCCACACTATGTCCATAAACCAGTAAAGCAACACTCAATGGATTTCTTATTATCACTTGAGCTGAAGTTCATAGCGGATTGGCTTCGGAAGCAACCATTAAACGACACAGATGTTCCTTGAATCTGAGCTTCTTCAGTTGTTGGCGTCTGGCACATGGCAGGATGGCATCAAAATGCTGCTACGTCCTATTATCCTCTATTCAGCCTCTGAACCATCACAAATGTTTCATTATCTATTCACGTATTCATGCAGCATCTCTGCTACAAACTGGGCACTCTATTTAGTTTGTGCCAGATGCATTGTTAAAGCCACGGCTTAACGTATCCGTTGACGTTTTATAATGGGTCTCAGAATGAACCCATCTTTCCTCTCATTCTTCATCATCCAGATGGGTCTTCTCTGAAGATAGAGGAACTTGGTCATATTGTGACGAGTCAAAAAAATACCAATCGTTGATATTGTGGCAACTAATAGACACACTCTGGGAGGAGGGTGTTCGGGATACCTTCTTTTATCATATCTCAGAAGATGCTGGCAGTTTTATCTCTTATATGTTAGCGGCAGATTGAGGGCTCTGCCGTTGCTGCCTACGGTCTGTTAATCAGTCAGGGCGGATGAGTTCAGAGGGCCTGGTGGGACTGCTCATAATTAATTATTCCCCACATCAACAAACACACAGCGTGACTGGAACTTTAAAGCCAATTGCCATGATTACGGAGGCTAATAGTATTAAAAGCCAAATTAAGAGATGAGAGAGTACAGCAGTCTAGCCAATGAGAGAGAGAAGGGCTCGTTTGTGTTTGACCCTCTCCACCAATCAATCTAATTCATCATTAAAAGTATTGAGACTGAGAGAGTGCGAAATTGAAATGGCTGCTAATTGTTTCTTTTGTCAAACAGCTCATTTTCATGCTAATTCTGATGTATTAGCAAAGAGTGATGGTGGCATAAACCAAAAGTTAATCGTAAACCATTCCCTAACTAGACATTCGTTGAGGGTCGCAATATTACGATTTTTTAAATTTTTTAAAAGAAGTAGATCCTTAAGTTTTCTTGTTTCTTAAATGTTATGTACAGTGAAATTCATGTATTTTAGATTTGACAGTACTATACCATATGACTTTAAAGTCAACATGAAATCATAATTTACCATATTTATTTTCTTAATGCATGTTCTTGGTCATTTTGTGAATGAATCATGATAAAAAAATGTTTTAGCCAACTCTAGTAAGTAACGATGGAAATACATTTTTTTTTCCTCATTTAATAACCCAGGGGTCCAACACTCTTGCCTGGAAGTTTCTAGCAGAGATGGTCTTATTATTGTGAGATATGTGGATCCATGGCTCTTACCATTGGAAAAAGCCTCACCGCTAATTTGGATCACGTGTGCCTTGATAACCAAACACATTACAGCCTTGATGCCATTGAATTTCGTTCAGAGTTGTGGGACAGTCAATCACTGTTTGCAGATACTATAGAAACGAGTGAGAAGTGCCATAAACTGAATCATACCTGTTGCACAATTGTCCGTGACTTCTCTTATAAAACTGCATTTTTTTTCGGTTTAAACTCCAAAAATAGATACATTCAAAATCAATGTTGAAGAGCAAATATGTTAAGGATTAGTGGAACGGCTGACAATTGATTAAATACGCGATATCCTCACAAAAGCAGTTTATTCAGCGTAGTGAAGCCTCTCCTCCATTGTCCTCCATTCATTCATTATTTTATTTTATTTTTTTAAAGACCTCTTGTCTCCTTCCTACAGCGTTAGCTAGCATTACACCTTTTCCGGCTAAGGTTGCAGACTTGCCTTCAATTGGCTTTGTTTCTAGTAAGTCTGAAGACCTTGTTAGCTGGTTTAATGTGTGTTTAATAAGGGTTTGAGTTCAACTCTGCAGGACAGTGGCCCTCCAGGAGCAGGTTTGGACACCACTGCAATATCCTATTTAATTCAGAAATGTATCATGAAAGTAGAGTGGGTTGCATATTAAAGTTCATTGCATTGATACTAATTTTACACTTAGCCTATGCACTACAATTTCACGTTACATATTGATCTTTAACATATTTAAGCCTAAACAGCAAATTATACTTTAATATAACAAATAATCCTACATTATGTGCCCATATGGAGACAATGAGGGAAAAACCACTGTAAACATATACAGGCTGCTTGTATAAAGTGCATTATGTCAAAATGATATTTGATCTATTGATATATCATGAGACTTAATTAAAATTGCTATTACAATTACAAAGCTTTTATGAGGCACTCAAAACACTCTTGATCACATCATTAACGCTTTTAGATTTGTGACATGGATGTACTTAAAGGGATACTTCAGCTCTGGAAAGATGAATGTGTATTTAAAATGGGTCATTTATGTAGAAGAAATCCAGAAAATTTATTTTTGGCTCATATGGATAAAAAAGACAACAACTCCCAGAATGCACTTGCTTCACTGCCCTAGGAGGTCACGCCTACCGGTAACATAGCGCAGTAAACAGTCTCCGTGATGAGTCTGCCCGGGATTACGAGATCGCTCAAAATGTCTGGGATTCGGCTTTTGCGTTCTACAGTCTCCATTCATCATGTTTACTGTGGTGAGCAGGATGAGTGAGGGCCGCGGGAGAACGGCGCGAGGCCGGTGGCGTGATTACTGATGAGACACACCGGTCTCGTATCTTTTACGGAGGAGCGGGAATTTTCTTAGCAATGTTAAAATGCACATCAGCCGATTACTTGTTTAGCGTTCATGTAAACACTACATTCAGATTCACCAATCGGAATGAAGTCAGTTAGATTGAAACAAAAGGTGTGCATGTAACGTTAAACAATGAATGGCAACTGCAGAAATCAAAAGCTGAATCCCGGACATTTTGGACGATCTCGAGGCCGGACATGTCCGGGAAAAAGAGGATGTAAACCCCTACTACTCAGCTTTCTCCACAGAACAAGAGCCTGCTAGGTTAGTTTCCAAATAAAAGATAGCTGACAGGCTGACTATTTGATAATTCTGTGACTGAGAGATCCTACCCTCTATGGGCGAGTTGAAAACATGCGGAACAGCGCCTTCTACTGGCTGTAGTCTTTAGCCTCTGGCCAAAAAATCCTCCGATGACGCAAAATGACGATTTTTGCGTCATCTGAGGATTTTTTTCAGACAAAAAATACATAAATCTCTTTTCTCAGGGGGATATGAGGAAGGAAAGCACGGTAATTCGAAAATACTACATGTTTTCTACTGATACAAAGCTTAATGCTAAATCCTGAAGTATCCCTTTAAGTTCAATCATCAGAAGTTTCCACACAGTTACTCTATATTAGACCTTTCAACTTTGTAATCCACTGTATCAAACTAGTGGGCATTTTGACTGTCCGAGGATGGATTTAAAGATGCCTCAAGTCCTGTAACTAGAGCTAGATTTTCCAGATCAGGTGATTGACACTCTATCCAGGTTTGTGTTGTCATCAATCGGGTGTCACATTACCCATGGCCACCATGACATGAGGGATGTCTAACAACTCAGCGCTGGCTTTCACTAACCAATTCAGAAAGTGTTACTGAGACCGTGTTACAAAGGCTGTAATTTGACCAATTAGCCCCGTGGCTAGCACACTGCCGTTTGGTCAGAAAACAAAGCTGACCTGCTGTCATGTTAATCGAACTATAAAAGCTTGTGGGATTGCAGGGATGACATGAACGAAAGAAATGACCCCTTCACAATATTGCATTTGTGGTGTGTGCAGGTTGCAATTTGTATAGCAGCTCTGCTTCTACAAGCTGTTTTAGTGTTATTGCATCGTTTGTCAAAGTTTGGATGTGTCCAAACTTCCAGAGTCACGCCAAGCTGTGTTGATCCAGCATCAGACTTGTGGACTGCTCATCTGTCAGTCTGAAAGGCAAACAGTGAGCTCTTGCATCAGGACAGGCAGGATTTAGTGGAGGGTAGAGCAAGTTTGGCCGGGTATCAGTCGGGCAAAGTCGCATGTTTGGCTCGCTGCATTTCTGTCTATTTTCAGTGGCTCTGACTCACAGTATCCCATGGTAACCAAACACATTAGAGGCCAATGAGGTTTTGGCTGGCCAATTACCATGGCAGTGATGGAGGGGGAAAAATGAAGAGAACAACAAGAGCAAGTAAGAAATGGAAGAGGGAAAAAGGGGGTATCGAGGGCTCCATGAGGATGCCAAACCTAGCTTATTATTATGCAAGAGACTCTGTAATCTCGGCTGCCTTCTCCCTGTCTGTTTATCTGGTCTGAGACTGACTCGTCTCCTGCAGTTCTGGGCTTTGAGTGCAATGGTGTCCGCCAGGATTTGGTGCCTACTGCGCCAGACTGCCCAGTGGCCCTGCCAGAACTGCTGCTCTGTTTACAACAGATAGGAAGTGCTCATTAGAGGGCTCATAAGTCATTTATGACTGCAGAGATTTTTATTATCTGGTGAGGGACTCACTTGTCAACACATTGACACAATATGGTGTGGTGTATTTACACTGAGCAATGGCATATTTGTAACGTACGACTGCTGAACACCATCGCCAGTTTCATTATTTTCTTTTTCTGATTTTAATTCACTCAAATTGTAGGTTTGACACTGGTTATTTGAAAAGGAACTCTATTTACGTGTCATATTCATGTCAGATTACAAACTGGAAGTGTTTTATTCTGGTGAAAGAAATGGAATATGACAAGCAAACGATAAAGATGACGGATATTGTGGTTCCCAGTGAGTATTTAGAATAGCATTAGCATCCTCAATGGCAAGGTTACACCATTTCCCTCAGATATTTTTTTTTCATATAATGCCATTTAGGCAAATGAAAGAGCGGCCAGGAGACTTGGCATTCAGCAGTGGAGACTGTATCCTGTGGGCCGGGGGAGACCGCAAATTCCTCATAGCATTACAGGATTAGGAATCTGAAAGGTGATGCAGTTTCTCACAGATGGGGGAAATAAAAAGGACAAGGCTGGCAGAAGAGTGATCCCTCATTAATGTCTGCTTCCCTTTAATTAAAAACTACTGATTGAATGATATTGGAGAGGATTAGGCTGAGGGATGACTCCTGAAATGCACACATGCAAGTCAAAAGCATGCTAGGAGATTTTAGGTGAGAGCTGTGCATGGCAGATAAAAGTCTTGCCTGCCTGGGCTCTTTCAGGAGCTGGTTAGGAGTTAAGTGATGCATTACTCTTGGCTGATTAGAGGAGGAACAAAAAGCTCTTCCAAATAGTGTGAAAGGTTGGCAGGTCACCATTATAAAGTTTGCCAGTGGACTTCATAATTGTCTATGGTCATTTAACCTGTCAAAGGTAGCTCCTGTGGTTCTCATATTGGTTTTAAGGGAAATAAATGTAAAAGACAACCAAACTGCTGTTCTCCTTCCTCCTTATCTATCTGTACTTTAAAGATTTGGGTTTTATTTTGGTCATTTTTGGAACAACTTTTCATAAAAGAGTGAAGAACGGGAAAATGAGGTGGGTAAAGAAGAGAGAGAAACTGAATTGGGAAATGATGCAAGCCAGGTTGTAGCTCCCATCGCCAGACTCAATGGGTTGGCACTAACTAAGCTAACCAATTAGTAGTACATCAGAACACCTTTAGAAACTGCTTAGAAAACGACCCACAAAACCTTGCACCATGGTAGCGAGTTTTTCAGAGGCAAGTACCCTCACATTTTCTTCAGAAAATGTACAAATCTAGCTAGTTAGTAAAAAAGTCATTAGTCAGTTATACCTAAAGTGACTAAGATTTTGCATCAAATAAGAGATGCAGTTGTGAGGTTTTACAATGTGTTTTTTCTTTGGTTTCTTCATAGTTCAGCTCAGTTCAGCTCACTTTCACTATTGTTTTAAGACAGGCTTTTCATAACTCCAGGATGTCATCTTTCAAGGGCACTTACTTATACTCTACTTAACTCTATTACCACATTTGTCTTCCCACGCATTTCTTTGGTTTATGTCAGAAATTCTGTGACCCAAACAAACCAGGAGACTAAATCATCTTTTACTGATGTAATCAGACCTGTCAGTGCCAAAGTAACATAACTTATTCCTACCACTTTCTTTAAAGCTCTTTAAGCCTTAAACAATTAAATACTCTTTGTACAATGACTCTCAATAGGTTATTTTGTTGTTATTTTTTTCTTCATTTATTTTATGCAGTAACTTTATAAGTTAAGTAGGTACAATTTGTATTTTCTAAAGTTACATTTTGCATTTAGCCTTTTTGGTGTCTTTCCTGTTGTGAGCCTGTTGAAAACACTGGGACCCCAGATGTAAACTAATCTGAAACCGCAGCATAGACTGTCTTAGCCTCAGCTGCAGAGCTCTGAAATGGAAGTTGACCTGCTGAAAAACAAAACTGTGGTTAAACTTCATTACCGCCTGTAGCTGTTGGCTTTGAAAACAGGATGGCTTTACAGAACATATCCTAGTATCAAGTGCTGATCTTGCAATACGTTATTTCTAACAGACCAAACCACAAGTCTCAAAGGCTTGCACAATTGTACACAGTATTATATGCTTTCAGTAGGTGTGGCCCACAAGCTGAGAACTTGGCAGCAAAACAGTAGTTGTTATCAGTAACAACATGTAGGTTCCTATTTAGTTTTTTTTGTTGTTTTTTTTAATATGAGGTGTGAATGTTTCTCTGTCAATCTACCTTGTGTAAGAGAATGAAAAGCATGTATAGGTTTACTCTTCAAATATTTAATAATATTTTCTTGACATAACGTTGGTCTATTTTCTAAATTCTTCCTTTTGTTTTTCAATTTCAGACCTATGAGAGGCCTTATAAACTTGTGAATAAAACTGACAACGTGATAATGGAGAGCACAAAACCAAAGCATGAGTCTAAAAGCAACGACATTCACCACCTTGACTGGACAAAGCCATTGGATACTGTTGGAGATGTAGTGTACCAAGAGCAACACAGGACAGAACCAGAATCAAAAAGAGAATCAGCATGCACCAACAAGAACCCTTTGTCAGAACCCAACACATCATTCTCGAAAACGCAAGTTAAAAAGGGCACAGGCAGTTCATCTGGAGGTCTCTTTGTTTCTGCCCCAAGCACTGACACACTAGCATCATCTCCAGTTGATACATTAATGAGTACCCCAGCTGACTCAAGTCTGTTCTCTTTTAGCAAAGACAGAGCCTTTCAGGTAGTCACTGAGCAGGTTTTTGGGAACATCAAACGTAAATATGGTAGGAAAGACCCAATGAAGGCCCCAACCACACATAATTTAGGCCTTCAGTGGGCCAAAAAGATGGACAGAGATACTGAAAACCAAGGAAGTACTAAGGAAAGACAACCATACAAAACTGATAAAAATGAATTTGAGACTGAGGAGCCTGAGAAGTCAAGCAGTAGGACAGATGAGAGTAAGACAACATCAAGCTGTGGCACCCTTCACGCAGATGAATCTATGAGTAAAAAGCGAAGAAATAGAAAGGTAGCTGAAGATAACTTATCTGATTCACAAACCACACAGCAAGTTGAGAAGACTGATAAAACAGACCAAGGGAGCACAAAACCTAAAATGACAAAGAAAATAGATTTCATTGCACCGAAACAATTTGGTGTGAATTTAAGAGAGAGTGAGGAAGACAGTGCTGGGACAATGACTGATGATGTTGAGATGTTTCAGAATAGACAGAGGAAAACACCAGCTGGGAGACCAAGATCAATGATTGATGCTGACAAGCAAACAGAGGGTAGGCTATCAAAAGTCAAGGACAGGTGGTCTTATTTAAAGTCCCAGAACTCCTCTCCTCATAAAGACGTGAGTCAATCTCTGTCCATTGAAGATCCTCCCTCTGCCTTCCCTATTACCCCATCCAGCCCACTCTACACAAACACAAACAGTTTGACAGTCATTACTCCAGTGAAAAAGAAACGTGGACGGCCCAAGAAACAGCCGTTACTTACTGTGGAGACAATTCACGAAGGAACCGCAACAAGCCCAGTTAGCCCTATCACTCAAAATTCATCCAGCACTTCAAAAAGGAGGAGGAAGCATAATATGTCAAAATTAGTGCAGTTGGCCTTCAACAAATCCCCTCCTGCACAACTGTTAAAACTCAAGAAATCAGGTCAAGAAGGTGTCCTTAAAAAGAGGGCAACTAAGAAAATGAAACTGGTCAAGATGCAGAGTATTTTGAATGAACTTTTGTCCACTTCTAATCCTGGCAATCTTGCCTTGAAGTCCAATGTTCCGGTTTCAAATGCCATGACTACCGTGGCATCGACAATCGAGGCCCGTTTTGGCAAGCAAATCAATGTCAGCAAGCGTGGGACTATTTACATAGGCAAAAAACGGGGAAGGAAGCCCAGAATTGATCTTCAAGCCCAGCAAAATGAGCACAAAGCCAGTGATAAGCACTTGTTGCCTATTTCAAGTCCCTTCGAGAACCCTCTAGTGCCTTCTAATACATTATCCACAACCGGAATGCCTTCTCCCAGGGTCATGCAGTCCCTCTCTTCTCACTCTGCAGCAGGTGGGACAGCTCACCCTGCCACCACAGATACCAGCCAGCATGACCTGAAGACAATGCCAAATCTACAGCCTATCAGTGCATTGCCCACGAAAACGCATAAGGGCTTGCTCAGTAGTAACTGGAAGCTGTCTCCCCCAAGACTAATGGCCAACTCACCATCCCACCTGTCTGAAGTGGCTTCCATTAAAGAAGTCACCCTGTCTCCAGTTAGCGAGTCCCACAGTGAAGAGACAATCCCTAGTGATAGTGGAATTGGTACCGACAACAACAGTACATCTGACCAAACCGAGAAAGGCCCGGCATCCCGTCGGAGATACTCGTTTGATCTTTGCAGTTTTGATGCCACTGAGGCAGCTGTTATAGAGGCAAAGAGCAAAGCAGTGAGGGGGCACTACCAGAAGCGTGTCACTGCGGTCGCTGTGGAAAATTTCTTTGCTCAAGAGAGCCTGAAGAAGCAGAAGCATAGAAGGAAACGCAAGGCCCTCCAGAGCCAGGACGACCTGCAGTTTATGGCTGACCTTGAGGAGCTGGTTAGCAAATTCCAGGTCTTCCGAATCTCTCACCGCAGCTACAAATTCTACCATGAGAATTCCTATCCCAGCATCTTCCGTCTCAACTTTGACCACTATTATCCTATGCCATACTATCCCTACGACCCTGTGCACTATCTTCGCAGGAGCTCTGATAAGTCAAAGAGGAGGCGTGGTCGGCCAGCCAAGTCAAACGAGCCAATATCAAAGATGCCTTTTATTCAAGGGTTTGGCTGCCCAGTGCCTGGTGGCAATTACTATGCACCCTACGCGATGCCTTACACATCCATGCCTCTTGCCACAAGTATGATAAACATGGGCTATTATGGTCAGTACCCATCTCCCTTTTACTTATCTCATGCACTTGGACCTTCAGCCTCTCCTCTCATGAGGCCACCAGTCCCTCCACCAAAGTTCCACCCTGGTGCGTCCTCCAGTCTCACTGCTCCTAGCAGACATCGAGCGAAGAATATGCCACATGAGATGCCTTCATCTAGAATGAGCGACTCCCATCACCCTTCGAGCAGCTGTTTGGGAAGTGTCTGTCTCCACAAACGCAAGCACAAGCACAAGTACAAACATAAAGAGGATCAGTACATCCCACAGAGGGAGGATCTCGGCGGGCTCTTCAGTGGAAGCCAGAGTCCTGCCTTCCTCAGCCTCTTGAATGAGAGACTTGAGAATAACTCTCTGTCCAAATTGAAGGACAAGCAAAGAGGCAAGCAAAGCACAGATGCTTCGCCAAAAGCTTCCAGGAACTACTTTGAAGTAGACACGCTCTCATCATTATCCTTATCTGACTCTCAGCATTGTAAACGCACTCGAGGAGAGACACTAAACAACTTCCTTAACATCTGCACTAGACAACCACATGAGCGCCTGCGAGCCAGCCAGGACCAGACGCTGGACTCCTTCAAGGGGCAGCACTTAGAGGATGATGATTCTAGCGTTCACATCAGGAGGCATAGCTTGGAGAACTTTGCTGCATACAGAGGAGGAAGCATGGCGTCTTTCCAAGGAGGTAGAGAAGAGAGGGCCGAGCAGATGTACCAGTCCAACACAGCTGTAGCAGGTACAAATATATCTGTCTCAATGAAATGCATTCAGACAAAAGCAAGATCCATACAAAATATTGATTCACTTATTTATTTTTATAAATGAACATTATTTTCCTTTACCAAGCAGTGATTAGTTGGATACAAGTGAAATCATGTTCTGCTATTAAGTACAAAATCTAGAGAAACGAATGTGCTTTCTGAACACTTTGTATTCTGTTCTCAGTACATCTGGCAAGCAAAGTGTAATGCATGGATGGAGACAACTATAATTCACAAATTTCTCTTTCCTCCCTTTTCACCCCTGCCTGCCAATGTTTTTTTCTTAGAGATATATTATTCACACGTTTTGATTTATATTCTACAGACATGCAATAAAAAACCGTGCCTCTTGTTAAAAGAGCTGGAGAGAAGCCAGAGGTTTAATGAATCCAGTCTACTCCACTGAAGGGGAATTGCAAGCCCAAGGCACAGTTAGATTACATTTTCACTCCCCTAGGGGAACTATGAGGATGACTCACATTCTGCCTGCTACCACCCACCTCCATGAATTTACTCGATGCTTCAAAGAGCTAGTTTGTTGTACTTAAACAGAGAAATATGACATACATCCCACCTAAGTGTACATCTGTGTTGATTTCAAAGCACAGATTTAGATAAGCATGTTTTGACAGAACTACCTTTTTATGGCAGTCACATTTTTTTGCCAGTGGCATTATGACTATCATGCAATAAAAGGAGCAAAATGGGGCTTTAATATGCTCAAATTTGCATTTAAGGTCACATCTCATTTACGATTAATTAGTTATATTTGCTATCTATTCATGGCATGATGACAGCACCTTTTTGATAATAAGGCTATTAATCATTGCGATGGGAGTGTCTAGTTTGGAGAAGATATTTTTCCGTATTTTAAACGTAAAAGGATTATTTCATATTGCCTAACTTTACTATGCCTCAATTAAATCTATCTATCTATCTATCTATCTATCTATCTATCTATCTATCTATCTATCTATCTATCTATCTATCTATCTATCTATCTATCTATCTATCTATCTATCTAATCTAGTATCTGTCTATCTAATCTATTTCACAAAGAATAAGATTATATAAAGGGCTAAATAAATGTAGCCATTAGAAATATCGCCCTTTCACAGGCTCTTGAAAGTAATTCATCATACATCAGTGAGCACATATGGTATTGATTGAAATTCTGATGGAGCTCTCAATGTACAGATCTTTCAGCTCTCTAAACCCTCTTTAACGTAAAACCTAATTCCACTAATTTGCTAGCACAGGAATTACACCAAGGATTTCCATTGGAATACTGGTATAGTTTTATCTTTCTTTACACTGCAAACAAGAAAACCCCTATTAAAACCCTTACTAATGCCCGTGCATGATGAGTTTTCAAGCAGGTCTACACCCACATGTGCTTAACAAGGATTTTGTGTATTAAATGAGTAGCTTGCCTTGACAATCGACTAGAGAATTTGCAGGGGCAAAATGTGATCTTACACCACTGTATTTTTTAAAAATCATTTACCTTTGAACTGTGGAATTCGGTTGCCATGGCAACAGGAAGTAGGCCTCCACTACCGTGTAGAGCGGAGCTGTGGGGACAGCGGCGAGGCAAGTCCATAAATTGCTGCCACTAATGAAAACATTGTGCACAGGATGCAGGTAGAGATTTCAGGGAATAAATGAGTTGTGACACTCCCTTTGAAAATGAATGTCTCTGTCCAATGATTTGTTGGCACTTGGGAAGACTCTGCAAGTTTCCCAGTGATAAACTGAGGCCAGAGAAGGAAGGGCTCATGTTTAGTCAGGCACACATTTTACTTTATTGAAACCAAATGGGCTGAAGGAGCCCATGCACAGCTGGTTAGTGACCCATGCACATTTTTTTTTCAGTTTTGTTTTGTTCTAACTCGCATCCAAAATAGCCCTGTTGATTGTTTAGAAAGTGTGGTTGCCATTTGATTTAAAATTGCATTTTAATGCTATAATTAGAAGATTCCAAGCTGGATTAGGAATTAAGGAGGAGTGTATCCTGTTTTGGGGTTTGCACAGGTGCACTCTTAAGTGAGTCTTAAGAGAAACCTGAAAATGCATAGGCATAGAGCGCCCTGATCTCGAACATCTTCCACAATTATAGCTTTTGTTTGTTTTCATGGAAACCTACCAGATGGAGTGGCAATCAACAGGAAAAGAGAAAAAGAGACCTCTCAAGAGATATGAAAAGAGTGCAGGAGAGATCTTAGATGTGGAACACACATTTTAGGCAGCTTTAGGCTGTCTGAACTCATTTCAAACAAGGCTGCCAGAAACCCAGCATTTCCTCTGGTCTGGGCTTCCTTCCAAAGCTCCAACGTGAAGTGTAGAGGCAGTAAATTAATCACAAATGTATCTGAGGCCTCGTAGTTTATTACTCACATTTACAGACGCATCTATTCATTGTGAATGTGAACACTGGCTATATTCACTGATTGACTGATAAGTGGGAGGTTCCTGATGTTTCCTTATTATGTGCATGTATGCTGTTATCCACATGTCAAGTGTTTAGTGAGCTGTTGCTTCACAGTCCTCTCCTCTCATGGGGCATTTTTCACGTGTTTGCTTATTAACGCTTCACTCTGTTAGACTGACAGCTGATAATGATAAACTGCATGACTCAACAAGCTTGGCTGTATCAATTGCTTTCAGATCTGTATATGCAGGAATATTTATACACCAGCTAATACAAATTAGAATGTTGACACATTGGATTGTCACATCATTAAGCACAGAAGAAAGTGCATCTCTCTCAGTCTGGATGCATACGTCATGACTCACTCAGGGGTCTTAAGTTTACTTTATAAATATGCTCACTGCTTCAGCTAGCGAGATGATGTGCAATTATATTATAACAAACGACTGGCCAAATGTTTACCAGACTGGCCTAGCACATTTTTCACAATCAGTGTCTCATAGCTAGGGATGGGAACCATAAAGAATATAATGATTCCAGTTCTGATTCCTCTTATTGATTCCAGTTCCTTGATAGTTCCATTAATGATTCTTTTAGTACTTTTAGGGACTAAATATTTAGATGAAATAAATGCAATTCTATTGCCAAATGACGAGTAATAAATTATTTTAAAACCATTCTTGCAAAAGGTATTACAATGATCTTTTTAATCTCTTTTTTAAAAGACAGGTGGTGTAAATGCAAACCCATAATTGGCCTTAACTATATATTAAATCAAATACTACACAAAAAAAATGTGGTATCACATATTAAAAAATACTGGAAAACCATGGTGTATCTTTTGGCGCTTTTCCACTGCATGGTACGGTACGGTTCGGTTCGGTACGGCACGCTTTGGCGCTTTTCCACTGCATGGTACGGTACGGCTCGGTTCAGTACGGCTCACTTATGGCGCATTTCCACTGCATGGTACGGTACGGTACGGCTCGCTTCGGCTCGCTTTAAATGGTACCTGGTCTGTTGAGGTTCCAAGCGTACCGTACCGGTACTAAAATGTGACGTGCAAACACTGCAGATCACTGATTGGTCAGACAGAATCGTCACTACCAGCGTCATTGTATTTGCGACACGAGACGAGACACTAAACCCGCTAGATTTAAATAGCCAGTAGACAACAGCCAACGCTGTAGCGTCTGTTTTTAAAGTACTTGCTTGAAAAAAGAAGATGAAAACTTTGCAATGGCTGAAGCGTGGTCAGCGAGGTGCAGATGTTCCTCTCGTTGGTTGCCGAGGAGTCGCGCAACTATAACGATCAGTCCCACCCACTTGAAGCGGTACTAACTGCAGTGGAAAAGCAACCGAGCTAAAGCGAACCGAACCGTGCCGTACCGAGTCGAGTCGTACCACGCAGTGGAAAAGCAAAGCGAGCCGAACCGTTCCGCGCCGAGTCGAACCGTTCCGAGCCGAACCGAACCGTACCATGCAGTGGAAAAGCGGCATTTAACTACACATCAAACGAAAAGCCAATCGGTACTACTCTAATTAAAATCAAACTGTTTGTGCTGTATATATTTTTTTGATTCAGTAGCGGTGTTGCTGTGCAACTGAGTATGGTAGTGCAGGAAACTCGGTCATAGTATTTTAGTACTCGTTCCAGAAGCTAGAGGAGTTAACATAAAAATTTTATGCTGATATTTTTGGAACTGTTTGTGAATAAGCTGTTGCTTGTCATTTTCATTGATTTGTTTTGTTTCTTGTCCTTTCATCTCCAGACCACAGTTCATACAAGAGGAGGTACAAGGCCAACGAAGTGGAAGATGATATCCAGTGCGACATGCGAAAAATGTGTGCCTTCTCCAAGATCCTCACCACCAAGAAAAACCTGGATCACGTCAACAAGATTCTAAAAGTCAAGAGACTTCAGAGGCAGGCCAAGACAGGGAACAACATGGTGAAGAGACGCCGAGGGAGGCCAAGGAAGCAGCCGCTTTCGCTCGAGGAGGGATTGCTGGGTCAGATGCCAGTTCTTGAAAAGTGTGTGGACCTTCCTGGGAAGAGGAACCTTCACACCGGTCTGGTGCCTGCTCAGCTTGAGTTCTCCAATCATGACTCCATCACAGACGCCATCGAGTCAGTGGTACACATGGCCAGATCCCAAACCAACCCGCAATCCATGCAGGGAGGCAAGCACTGGCACAAAGTTCAGTCGGAGCTCCAAATAGAGCGTCCAAACCGCAGAGGAAGAGGGTACAGGAAAGAAGCAGCTACTCTCACCTCTCATTAGCGAGGTTATGACAGTGCACTGTGAGTTAGCCTTGTGCTTGGGTCTTTGTATCGTTTCTTCGGTTTGTTTTGATCTGAATTCTACTGACACATTTTAATGGGCATTCGCTGAGAATTTGGATCATGGTTGTGGTCTAAAGAGCTCCGCTTTCAGTATGTACAATTCTATCACATACTTTATTATTGGTCTCAAGGAGACAAACTGAACTTTTACTCTCCCAAAGCCCATAACCATGAGGATGTTGAAAATATGGCTTTAGCCATAACCTACCAGCACATGTAAATGAACTTAAATGACAGTACTGTGCACTTTTTCCTTTCTTGTTTTTTATTTCGCTCAAGCACAAAGCACAGATCTTCTGGCAGAGGTTGATTTCACTGGTAACTCACCGCTAACACACGCTTACATACGCTTGCCTGCGCTCAGGTGTGTTTCAGGCATGAACTAATGGCAATACTTTCGAATGAAACCCTTTTCAGTGATGTTTTGATGGCTATCGTTTCACTGTACATAGCATCATATTCTACTAACATTTCAAATTCAAAGTATTTTAGATCTACCTATACTGTCAGCATATCAAATCAAAAACCATATAAAGTTTGAAATGTTTTTGTTCCGTTTTTAACCAAATAGAAGTAGGAAGCTTGTTCAAATGGAGAAACATATTTAGTCGTGTAATCTTAACGAAGTGGAATCACTGCAGATCGAAGGCTTGTCGACGACACAGGACATCAAAACGCATCCCAGTAGTTCACAACAGGCTCAATGGAAAAATGCTACGGTTGCATTTAAAACCAACAAAGCACTTATTTCTTTTCTTTCTGTTTTGTAGAACAAGTTTGATTGGGCTGAAGTTTTAGTGTCAGTGTTGGTTTTTCGCTTTAAATAATAGTGAGCACCTGGGTGATACTTTCATGATCTTACTGGAAAACAAGTTCTTATTCGAATGGCCTTCTCCAGAGACTCATCGAGAATGTGCCTGATCTTGTTAACTAAACAATAGTATGTCTATATACCTGTCAGTATTAGATATCTCCATGACCAAAGTTTCAGTGTAGTTGTGCATCATATGATAGATTGGTTTCAGTTTAGCTGCTTGTGTATATTCCTCTGAATGGTGTGGTGGTGTGCTTATTTTTCAATTAGTCTGTCATTTGGTTTGGAAAAATACAACACAGAATGTACACTGAAGACTATATAGGTGATCGTCTTGAACATAGGACATCACAGATTAATCAAATATATGTCCTACGCGGTTTTAGAAACAAATTACACTGATATACGTAAGCGGCAGAATAGATTTGAATGTGGTCCTAATTTGAATAGCTTTCCATTTGTTCTTGATTTCTTAGTTTTTACATATATGTGCCTTATGTTTGTCTATAAATCCATAACATGTTCAGGTACTGGGAACAATTAATGGCAAGATATCAGTCTAGAATGTACAGAATAGAGTTTGCTGCCCTGGTTGTAATGTGTTCATTTCGATGTGATCATTTTCGCAGGTCTTGCTACAGTATAATAGGCTTCATTCTGTCTATATACATACATTTATATACAGTTCAGTGACCAGGCAGCACATCTAGTACACCTAAAGACACTCAAAATATCTCTATAACCAACCCCACGCAGGGTTTTTTAAATGAATACATGCTTATTTACTATGCATCAGGTTATTGCTCTGAATCCACTGACATAACTTTTAGCATTTAATCTTTTGTAAGCTTTCTGTTTAATGAAGTGGTCTTACTGAAAATTTTGAAATCTGAACCGTTCAAAAGAATAGTGTTAAAACTGACTATCATTTCTTTTGCAATTCTAGTCATTGTCTAGAGGAGGAAAATCAGCCTCTAAGCAGTGCAGCCTTAATCAATAAATTAAATTCAACAAATTGTCCCCTGTAAATAGTCTACCTTCTGTAGGTTGCTGTATAGCTGCGTGAATCATGCCTAAGAATCATGTCAATATGTTGCACTCACAGTTGTCCAAAGCAGGACACATGTAGTGGCTTAACATGCCATGTGGTGTTATGAACCATTCTGTCCTCGTGATAACTTGCAGTGCATTAAAGCTCAAAGAAATAATATATGCCGGCAGCTATTTGCCTCAGCCAGTTGTACTGGACCTTTTGTAGGATGTGTCCATTTGCGCTGGTTCCGCTAAACACCTGCGAACATTGCCAAAAATGTTGACCATTTATTAGTGCTTTAAGCACCGAAAGCTATGTTTTAAAACAAAATGTACACCGTAGCAGTTTTCTGAAACATTATAGATGATTATAATAGGTTAATCAAACATGGCTTTGGTAACAAGGCCTGGCAGCTCAAATATGCTCGGCTTCGGTTTTAAAATGCCAGATATATTTTCTCCACCAGCTGATAATTGGTGCCTTGTGAAGTTAAGTGTATTTTTTTATGTTCCTGCTCCTAAACGTCAATAGCGACTTTGTGTCGAGTAAATGTTTCCGAGGTCACCTAGAGAATGTCATCCACTTAAATGTACTATTGTATTTTTAGTTTGTATTGCTATTAATGAAGTTATAATACAAAATGAAGTGTTAATCGAAAGTAATATTCCTAACGAGGACACAACAGAAGCTCTTATCGCTCTCTAAATTTGAATTCATACATATGGTGTTATGGCCATTTTGATCATTTGATTTATCTCCCTGCATGCTCTATTTCATTGTATGCATATCAATTTTGAAAAAGTCAAGAAGATGATCTTATACATTGTTTGATATGTTTTTTTTTTTGTAATGGATTTTAAATTCATAAAGCATTTTGTACATTGTATGAATATTAAAAACAGCAAATAATGGACGTATATAGAGAAGAATAAATACTGATACACAAACATATGCATTGTACATAGAATGTATGTATACACATTCATGTTTTGTGTATCTGTGTATACAGACATGTTTATAAATACAAGTACTACCCTGTACATATGTACATACATATAAGCTTGCATGTGTTTGGTCATGTTTGCCGTTCATGATCTTGTAGTTTTATTTTTTTATTTCTTTTTCTTACTGTAAAGCTCATTTTGTGCAGCCATCTCCGGTGAGCAGTATTGAGCACTTAAAATACAGTTGATCTTGTTCATGTCATTCATTGTGCAAAAAAATAAAGTAAATGAATTTATCGAGAGCTCACTTCAGTTTCTTTGCCACTTTTTTTTCTTTTGCATAGTTCTTGACATTCTAGCCATGACCGTTTATATTTATTAAGGAATATATTTTGCACCTTCAAACAGAATGTACACTAATGTAAAAAGTTCAAAACAGTTTTCTTAAAGAAATACTTCTATTCAACAAGGATGCAGTACAGTGATCAAAAGTGAAGACTTTTTTTTATTTCAATTAAATTCTGTTCTTTTTAACTTTATATCCATCAAAGAATCCTGAAAAAAAAAAAAAGATCACTTTGTTTTCACAAAAATATTAACCAGCATAAATGTTTTCAACATTGATAATAATAAGAAATGTTTCTTGTGCAGCAAATCATTAGAATGATTTCTGAAGGATCATGTGAACTGAAGACAAGGGTAATGATGCTGAAAATTCAGCTTTACCGTGACATGAATAAATTACATTTGAATATACTTTACTGTATGTTTTTGAGTGAAATGTGATTTATACATTCAGTCCTGCTAACATTGTTCCTAATATGAGGCACTCTCAACCCTTGATTCAAACCACATTCTAATTATAGGATATTGTATATCTTTCCAGAATCTAAGTGTCTGTCGTGCTGCTGATGCTTACAGTAACCTACAGTAAACCAGGAAGAAGTCCTGTTATTAACCTGAAGAATCTTTTATTTCCTAAAAGACACACACCCTTGGTGAATGTAGGTCTCAAAAAGATATTTCAACTAGAGGTCGACCGATTCATCGGTTTTGCCGATTAATCGGCACCGATAGTTGATTGGTGGAACTATCGTTATCGACAAAAATCCATACCGATAGTTTTTCCTGGTTGCGTCCGTTGCTGGAGCGGCTGAGAAGTGCGCGCTGTAATACATTACACAGTACGAGAGAGCTGAGAAAGGTCTGCTGGCATCATGCAGTACAAGAGCGGCCTCTAGAGGTGTAATAAAGACTATCACTGATGCCTCGTGTTGTTTATCTCGACACGTGACGCTGCGCGCTGCACTGAGAGCGCTTACATCAGATGCGCGTTTAAAGCACCGACAGCGAAAAGGTATTCATACAGTACATTTTGTCATATCATTATAAAGTGATTCATTTGTTGACTATGCTGCATTAGTAGAGAAAGAACCGCATGTTTGTTTGCCTTCGAGGCTGAGAGGACGCTAACATTCATTAGTAGTAGGCTACCTCAAGCGGTTAAACACTGACAAATACAAACCTAAGTCCGACCCGAATGTTTAATGTCACAATTGTTACCATCTATTTGCATTAGATTATAACGTTATACAGCTGGTCACTTTTATGCATTCATTATGCAGCGAAGTTGCATATTTAAAGCTAGACGTAAAATAGTAAACTGATATGTTAATACAGCCGACAGAAACATATAAACAAATCAGAAAAGCATTCGATTCGTGTTCAAAAAGAACTGATGAAAACATTTCAGTGTTTGAACTTGTTTGAACAGTGGAAAAACTTTTTAAAGCAAGATTCTGTAGCATTTCCTTCCTTATAATTACCGTCATCAATAACGCATTATAACAGCACACATCCATGTATCACAATGGACGCGCGCTCTCATTTCATTCAAATACAACTTGCCGTCTTGCGTCTCCGTTTTTTATTGTATTTAAAATGAAATCAGAGTTGATTTATTGTTTACAGAGTTTGATAATATTGTTGTAATCATCTTGTATTGGATGAGTTTTGTACGCTGTACAAAATGGATGTAACTGTTAAACAGATACATTTTGAATGTAACTGGTTTTATTTGTTAGAGTATTACTTTTTGTTTCAGTTTGAATTAATTAACTAAATTAATTAATTAATTAATATTCATATTTATACATTTATTTCATTTAGCATGTTTTCATGGTTCATACAGTTTTATATATATATATATATATATATATATATATATATATGCCTATATAATAAAGTTCAGCACTGTTTTAATGTGTTATGTTTAAGCAATAAGGTTCCAGAGGCTGTGCTGTATCGTGAATAATTGTTTTTATCCAGTATCAATTTTAAAAACTATCGGTTGATTAATCAGTTATCGGCAAGTACGGCCCAACCCAGCTATCGTTATCGGTAAAATCCAATATCGGTCGACCTCTAATTTCAACACCATTTCCCAAAAGGAACAAACCTTTGTTCATTCCCAGAGCATAGATATATGTCAGATTCTTCCAGCATTTCTTATTGTAAAAGATAATATAAAAACTGGTGTATAGTAATGATGTAAAACATTATACTGGATAAGTTTACCTCTTGCTTCCTTTATATACCTCAAATTGTTTGACCGAACTCTATTACATGTGTCACTATTAAGATCTCTTTGCCAAATCAGTCTCAGATTCTCACAGTTCCTGTTCTAAATCCTTATACACCTTTGATTAAAAAAATGAGATTCCTTCTGAGGAGGCCTTGGTAATTTGTAAAACTCTACAAAAACATTGTTTCTTTGTCCAATGTGATCTGACTCCTCCAAAAAAATTCTAAACTGTAAATCTTTCTGAAAAACCATAAGAGCCAGGTGATTTTCCAGATTTCAAATACACAGTATCAGCTCTGACTTAGTTATTGGTGCATCCAATACATTTATTTCACTAGAGGATAAAATGGGTAATATAATACTAAACAAAAAGCATTTCAACTCATTCTAACTCTAGATTCTAGAATCTAACTAGATTCTGATGTATAATTTGGAATAAAACTGATTTAATACCATTTTCATTTCTTTGTCAGGGGTAAGCTCCTTATTTCCCTCCCTAATTGCAGGTATGACGTCACATGTATTATGTTGCTTTGTCTGTATTCTTATGCCTTTTCCAAGTAACCAGTTTGCTTTTCTAGATTTCTGACTCGAGTTGCAAATTAAAGGTCTGAGTCAGAGTCAGGGCGATTGCATGACGCTGTGCAAGCACAGAAAAAAATATAACGTGGTTGAAACATGGAGGAAGCAGGATCCACGTACAGCAGTAGTCTTAGAAACAGCAGTAGCAGTAGAAACTCAAAACTTGACAAATTCAGACTCGGGAACAGGACTCAGGAACAGGACAACCAACATTCAACATCAAGAAGACTGAACACAGGGCTTAAATACACAGGAAAACAAGCTAAACAAGATAACAAGGGGGCGTTGCTAATCTAAAACACCTGGGGAGACTAGTTAAACCTTAAACATGATGGCGAACTACCAAACATGGAAAAAGACAGGGGAACACAGACAGGAATCATGACAGTGGTGATCACGCATCATTTTATGCAGTCTATTGCACTGTACGGTGCACTTAACTTTATTTTTTTTAATTAGCTTTGATACTTTGATAGTTCTCACAAGCATTATCCAGTGTGTTTGGAATTTTCCACCTTAGGCTGGATCTTTTCCACCCCGATGCATGTGTGCTCTGCCGGCAGCTCTATTGTTCCGCACTCGAGCGTTGTGAAGTGTGTGTTCGGCGGGACAGTGGTCCGCTCCTGTCTTCGGGTGCTAATCCAGAAGCGGCGATCGCCATTTTTGGAGGCTACGGGGGAGTTGGGATGATCGTTTGGAGGCCGAGGAGTGTTGGTGTAGTGTTCACGACAAGGTTCCTTTGGCTGCTCTGAGTCTGAGCCGAACTTTGACTGCCAGGGGGGAAGATTCTGTCTCGCTGGATTCGGGCGAGGAATACTCACGGGGTCTATTTGACTCCTGTAAAAACAGTGGTGAGAACTCACCTGCCGATCTATCCAGATTTGGTAGAAGTGACCCTGCAAGATAGCGGGTGCAAGTAATTGTTACAAGGCCTTAAGTTGTTGATTTGTCAAAACAATCAAAATGCATTAGAACCATTAACCTAATGGAATTAGTTAGGTTATTTACAAAAATAACCCTGTCGCATGTATCGCTCTGGACTCAGTACTTGCTGTACGCAGTAAGCTCTGTCACTGATTTTGGTGGCTTCTTGCTGGCCAGCCAAGACATGGTACACAAGCATCATGATGTTGTTGTTAAGGACTCCATGATGTCTGTCCCTATGCAGGTACCTGATGTCCCAGAAAGGAGGCAGATTCTGGAAAGGAAAGTCACTCCCATTCCACTCTGGAATTTTATTGGATGGCCTTTTCAGCTTGTCGTGAGGGCATTAATGGTGCTGCGCCAAAGAGCGCACATGCTTGCATTTCGGTTCCTTAAAGGCCCGGGTATACTTCCTTTTCCACGTTCCCCTTCGTCTCGCGCACACAGTCAAGACTGTGAGCCCTCCAAAGGATACTCCTTTGGCCACATTTGTGGAAAGATGCATTTGGCGCGTGTGCTTTATCTAGTGGGTTTTGTTTTCAAGTGCTCTCTCCTGTCCACCTATAGCTGGTGTGTGGTGAGGGTACTGGCACCGTTGTAATGTGGCTACCGTCGCATCGTATACACCTCATGTCTATATGTTGGGAGTAATGTCGTAAGTGCGCCTTGTAAAATCTTTGAAAAGACAGGAGACTTGATTTGTGCCCTGTGTGGGTTGTACGCAGGCACTTTGAGCAGATGCAGGCTATGCACTCGTCTGACCAGCTTTTGATCATGTTTTCCTACTCGAGAAGTGGGAACTCCAATGGGAAGCTGCTATCTAAGCAACTTCTTTCCAATTGCATTGTCGAAATCTATGTCTATAGCATATACGGAGTTGGTTCTGCCTGCAGGGGTGTGCGCACTCTACGAGGGGCATGGAAACGTCATGGACATGGTTAAAGACTTTCGTGAGGCTGCCAGTTGGGCTTATGAGTTATGCATATAACTACACTGTAAAAATGAATTTTGATGATTTGTTATTACAACTTTTTTTTACATTGTAAGGAATGCTCAAAGGTTCATAAGCTTTTTAGTCAATTTTAATTTCGGGGAAGAATATTCAACAGTTATTAATCTATGATCAACAAATTATCGAATATAGTCTGAACCGAGTCCTTACGTACATAAGTAACCCACGAGGGGTTATACAGCACACGTCTGATTCGGTTATGTATATAACAATTAAACACAACGAATTTATGATTAATTAGGAATATACATCCTACACAGACCGATGGCTGTTGATCTTTAAAATTACCAAAGCAATTGAAACCCCCTTTCTCAGTCAGCACGTCCGCCGTGCTGTTCGGTTGAAAGTTATCAATAGCTTGTGGCCTATTTTAGCTTAACTTTACTGACACTGTTTAGTGCACTTAACAATATCAGATTGTAGCGTTTAGGATCTTTTATATTAAAGCGGCTTTGTTATGTGGTCAACAACAACAGAGGCAATAAGGTATAACTGAGGTTTTTAATAACAAAACTACACTACTGGTAAAACAAAGATATAGATAAACAAAGTAAACTAAAACAAATAATAAAAGAAATGTAGAAACATAAGGAAAACACAATTGCTAGCACAATTAGACCCTCAGAGACAGCCACAGGATACACACTTTAACGCGTCTAAATTTGAGATGGAACACTTGCATTCAGACCTGTTTTGTGTAGGAGAGAGCGTGCGGCGTCCTGGAGATGGAAGGCGGACTTCTTTGATACTTCCGAGCGTGGATGTTTCGCGGGAAATTCAAACGTCCTAAAACAGTTCTGTATGCGCAAAGGCAGTCTTATCACCGGGATGCTGGAAGACTGACGAAACACACGTGGGTAACTCGGTCGGAGGACGAGAACCACACGGAGAACAGATTAGCTATACGCAAAATGAAACAAAGACAAACTAAAAACATGAACAAAAGAAAACACACGAAGGTTACATCTGGGAGCAGGATACACAGCGCAAGACTGAGGGAATGAACTGCTGCACGGCTTTTTACCGGGAAGAGTCCACGCCCACTTTGGAGAGAACTCTCCAATGATCCTTTCTCGCTTTGGCGGGGTTCCGTGGCCTTTGTCTTGTCGGAACGCCCAACTTTTTCGGATTTATGGCCGTTATGAATATGGTCAAAAACATTACAGAGATGGAAAAACATAGCAGAGTACATTTTAACGGAACCTCGTTTGTATGGTTAGTTAGACCACGTTGGGAGCTTTCATTTGCTATCATGAAAGACGTGTTTGACGCACATACAAGTGAATATATGCTCTTAGGCTCTTTATACAGGCCCTTAGAGTTTTAACTACACAACTAACAATCTTAACTGGCATGATACACAAAAAGGGATATACCAGAATACAGGAATATATCATATTTCTCTTAGAATCACCCATTTCTCTGGGTTTTCCCTAAGGAATGCATCGGCGCGTGTCCATAGGTGTGTGTGTGTGCGTGTATCCGTGGTTGCGAGCGTGGATATGTGTGTGCGTTTTCATTTCACACATCTGGCTTCGTTCTCTCCGCAGAGATGGGTGTTAAGTGATAGCAATCTGTTTGATCAACCTAGGTCCGAATTTTTATGGCCATTTGTGTAAACCATCTCTTATCCTAAAGGTGTCAATAGGCGAGCTCTTATCCAGACCCAGTGTCGCCAGAGGGTGATTTGCCTCGAATGACCAAGGAGAAGATTAAGCTTATTTCAAAAAGGAAAACATATACTTGTGATTATACATTTCACGATATTGATATACAGCTTAATAGATGGATCAGATTGGGAGGATTGTAACGATATCAAACATCACACGTCACAGACATAATACTGCAGAGTTACCTCTTAACGCATACGTACAGGCATTTTATAATTCTCTTACACGCATGATGACATTCTTAGGACACGTTTACACATTACAGCTCTCCTACATGTATTTCGACACATCGGATATGTTTTAGTAACAATTTAATATATGAAAAGTCATGTTTCCTGCATGTGTGTTTGGGTGGATGTGTATCGAGCACATGTGGTGATAGGAGATAATGGAAACATCTGTTTTTCGCTTCCCCCGCCCGATTTCCGCCAGGGGGGAGTAAATCAATGCCGGTTTGTTGTCTTAGGAGTGAGAATTCGCTGTTTGTAACGATATTCAAGACATTCATCAACATAAATGACCAAGAAGGGCAATCTCGTCGCAGACTTTGAGACGCCTGGTTTGGTTAAGAGAAGTCCGTATCAGTTGACCACATGGTCGTTGGAATGTGGTTAGTTAAGGCTCTTTGTTCTTGCGAGTTAATGATTTAATAAAAGAGAATTAATGATTGTCCGTCCAATCTCTACAGTCCCCCCTTTTCGGGAGATGACGTCTCTGGGGAGACATCGTCTGCCGACAATCATTGCATGGGAAGATGGAAGGTGAATCATGAATTCAGGTAGCAGGTGATTATCAGGGCTGAGGGCTTAACTCAATGAGGTCGCTGGCAGCCTCTAGCGTGTTACTCTCTTTCCGGGGGTTTCGCCGGAAGCCTCCGGACACGGCTTTTGTAAGCCTGACGTTAGATTCTCGCATTTCATTGAGTCGCCGGTACAGGAGGAAAGCCACGCCCAGTGTTAGGATGTGGCCGACTACCATAGAGAGGCACAGCGCCGTGTCGGCGGCGGTCCAGGCTCGGACAACAGGTGAGGCAGTCAGGGGGGGCTGCCGAGACAAAGCTTGTAGTGCGGAGTCGAGAGGAGCGATGTCAATGAGTTGTGACCCCCCTGTCTCAATTTCCAGTTCCAGTTCTGGACCCAGGGTGAAGTTGTGGTCCTTGAAGAAGGAGGGGATTTCTAGTTCTGTTTCGTACTCGTGGCTCGGGAGATGATACAATGCCAGATCATCTACGTGGAGGATGGCCCCTTTAGGTACTTGAATCCACATGCTTTGGTTGAGCAGGCTGACACGGGTGGCGGTGTCATGCTGGTCGTACGTCAGAGTAGCGGTGAGTACTGGAGTATTAACAAGCCACCGGTCACCAATGATCTCTGCTCGTGTTTCTTCCACTTGCATGCGAGGCTTGGCTTCAGCAGGGCATCGGTTGTCGCTGGACATGGCCTGCAACCCACAGATTCCATCAGTGTTATCTCTGAGGAAGGGTTTGCTAGGGCAGAGATAATGAATGTCTTTAGTCAGTGTACACATGTGCAGGTTTGGGGCCAGGTACAGCTGTGGATCGCTGTCGTGGTAGGCTACCACATCTGGGGTTCGGATCTTGACGTGCGTGTTACCTTTCCAAAACCCGACATTGACAATGTCCTTTAGTCTGTAAATTCGGTTTGACTCGATGATGGGTAGATTCAGGAGGAATCCCATTTCTCTCTGCTCTGGGTCGACATAGAGTGGGATGGCGCTGCCCAAAGAGTAGGCCAGGTGTACTTGGAGCGGATCAGCTGGCGTGGTGATGGCGGAAGCCAGCACAGTTTGGACAAGGCTCAAAGGTATGAGGTAGGGTGGGATCCTACCCATGGCCAGGCTGTCAATGGAGGAACTCACTTCTCTCAACATATCCGACATCAGGGCGGTGACCAGCTGTGTTTGGGCAAAGTCATTCTGAAAAACAGTGAACAGCTGTTTCATGGAGTTCACAGTCTGATTCAGCAGGACGCTGTGGGTGTTGAGAACGACTATAGTTCCCCTCAAGGTCCTTCCGACGGTCTGCAGGGAGGCACTCTGCAAGGTGAGCTGCTCTTTTAACTGGGGAATCTCGGTTTGAATTTCAGCCACATGTCGTCTCACGGTGGCTAGGTTAACTGCGTTAACGCTTGACATACCGATGTTGAACAGGGTTCCCACCGCTGCTGCGGCTCCGAGTAGAGCTCCCAGGAACCGTTTGGGGCGGCGGTTGTGTCCGCCTAGTTCCGCTTGGGTGACGGTCATCTTTTCAAGTTGGTTTAGCATGTGCCTGACATCGGCCTCCGCATGGGCAAGGGAATCCTCTGTCCATCGGGCACCGGCCCAGCTGTACTGGGCTACTGCGCTGGGGTAGTGTGCTCTGTAGACGTTGCGGGGATCGAGTCGGACATACACCTTCTGGGTGTGGGTCCGACAGTTGGTTATCAAGAGACCTGGTTGCTCCCTCAACACGATGCCTGCCGCCGGGCCTGTTGCGATGACGTCAGGTGGCGGTTGCCCTCTGGTCGACTGAAGGCACAGGATGGCGAACCACAGCAGCATCCTAGTAGAGGTAAAAGGGAGACGTGGAGAGAAAGGGGGAGAGAGAGAGAGGCAGTGTGTCAGCGAGAGTTGTCCTTGGTTTGGCAGGACAGTCTTTTCGCTCCTAGGATGGTAATCAGGTTAGTTTGCATTGGCCCCTCCCCGCCTTTCTCTGCCAGCAGCCGAATGTCTTTTAATTTGGTTGCGGTGGACCCATTTGAGCACTGGGTCTTTCTGTCCCCGACTCAATTGGATTCGGTACGCCACCGGAGAAAGTTTGTCAACAATTTCGTGAGGTCCTGTCCAATGGGGCAGGAATTTCTTGGACAGCCGATGGGAGGCTGTGTGTGATGGCTGTGCGAAGCTGTAATACCAGACTCTGTCACCCACGGCTAATTCCTGGTGTGACGCTTTCCGGTCATAGTATGCTTTCTGGCCCTCGGCACTTTTTTGAAGCTGTTGTTGGGCGAAAGCAAAGGTTGCTTTCAAATGCCGGTGCAGCTCATAGAGGTACTGGTGAGTGGTGCAGGCTGTGATGAGACTGGAGTCTCCTGGCTGATACAACAGGTGCAGCGGCAGTGTCATCTGTCGTCCCGTCATTAGTTCAAAGGGAGACACCTGAGTTGAGTCTTGTGGAGTGGCCCTGAGGGCCATTAGCACCAGCGGGAGTTTCACATCCCAGTCTTTCTGGTTGGCGGCCACATACTTTTTCAGCATACTGACCACAGTCCTATTCGTCCGTTCAACTTGGCCCGATGAGATCGGATGATGGCTCACGTGTAGTTGAACTTGGACCCCCAGGAGTTTCCAGATCTGCTGCATAATCTCAGCTGTAAAGTGGGTACCTCTGTCTGAGTTGACACTCATTGGCAATCCGAATCTGGAGAAGATGTGGTTCATCAAGAGGTATGCCGTGGTCTGAGAGGTGTCGTTGGGTGCTGGAAGACACTCGACCCATTTTGTAAACTGGCACACGACTGTGAGGAAGTACTTGTTGCCCCTTGTTGACCTGGGCAGAGGCCCTACCCAGTCGATTTGGAGGTCTGACCACGGGAATGTGACTCTCCTGCGTTGTAGCGGAGCTCTGTGGTTTGGATTTGCAGGTTGGAACTGGCAGCAAATTAGGCATTCTTTGACATATTCCGCCACATGTTCTTGCATGCGGGGCCAATATGCCACTTGCTTCAGTGTCTTATAAGTGGCTCTGGTGCCGTGGTGGCCAGCACATGGCGCGTCGTGGGCGTATATTAACATGACCCCCCTTAGGCACTGTGGCACCACAAGCCTTGGCGCTGTGTTGTCATCAGGTGCATACCACAGAATGTTGTCTATCACACGCAACATGTGCTTGATGTCATGCAGGCGTTTGAGACATGAGTCGTCAGCGAGGTCAGACGGTGTGAGTGGGTGGTTGGAGGGGTCAGAGAGGTGGTTTAGAAAAGTCTTTATGGACGTGTCAGAGGCTTGCATGTCCGCTATGTCGTTGTTTGAAATCTGCGGAGTCAGAGTGAGAGGCTGAGAGGTAGGCAGAGCGGCAGGAAGAGTTCGTTTGCTGCGGGTTAGCACTGCCACATCAAAGGCTGGTGGTTGGGCTGGAGGAGACCATAGATTACCGTGCAGTGCGCCAGTCTTGGCAAGGGCATCGGTTTGGTCATTCAGGTCCTTGTCGAGGCCCGGTTGTTTGGAGTGTCCTTTCACCTTCTTCCAGTAGACAATCATGTCGTGTTGTGTAGTCAGGTCATCACATGCTTGAAACAAGTGTTGGTGTTTGACAGGCTTGCCGTTTGAAGTCTTAAAACCATTTTGTTTCCAACCTGGAAGGTGGCATGTGAAACTTAGTCTGGCATAGTTCGAGTCTGTGCAGATAAGGAGTTCTTTGATGTTATGGGTCGCTGCGATTTGCATAGTTATTAGAATGGCTGCCACCTCAGCATATTGTGACGACTGAGGTCCCAGCTTGAAGTGTTGTGGTTGGCAAGGCAGATCATTTACCCATAATACACCCGCACCTGCTTGGCGGATGCCCTCTTGGTTGAAGGAGCATCCATCGACGTAGGCTGTGGGCATACCTTGGCATGTATTGTCGTCGAAGTATCTGTGACATGTCTGTTGTGGTGGTTCTTCCACAGTAGCTGTTGCAGGTGGTGCGTTATCAGAGCAGTTCTGGCAGGCAGCCAGGCCGTTGCCTAGTGCTGACTTGTGGTTCTGAGCATATCTGGCTTCAACGTTGCGTCCCTGGAGGGCCATCAACCACGTGGCGATGCGGGAATTGGTGACCACGCCATCACGTATGCGTTGGCTGTTGAGGAACATGACAGGCTGGTGACAAGTCTCTATGATAACTTTCTGAGCTCCAATATAGTTGGAGAATCTTTGAATGGCCCATACAGTGCAAAACAGTGCTTTTTCACAGTCTGAGAATTTAGTCTCTGGTGGGAGGAGTGTCTTGCTGGCATACGCAACTACTCTTTTGTCTTGATCGTGTCGTTGGTACAGGCCAGCGCTGAGACAGTGGTTGGAGAATCCAGCTTCTAAGTAGAATTCTCTTTGTGGGTCGGGGTATGTCAGACATGGAGCTGTGCACAGGTGACGTTTCAGCTCAGACATGGCATCGTCCTGGACGGTTGTCCAGACGAATGGGCAGTCTTTTTTCAGCAGGGCAGTCAGAGGCTTTGCAATGTCTGAATAGCTTTCGATGAACTGCCGTGAGTAGTTGCACACTCCCAGAAAACTTCTCAGTTCTGAGACGTTGGTGGGTGGTTTGATGTTTTGAACAGCTTGAATGCGGCTGGACTGTGGTTCGATGCCCTGTGACCCGATCAGTAGTCCCACGTAGTTGACCTTGGTTCGACACCATTGTCCTTTGTGGAGGGCAATCTTAGCGCCTGCAGCGGCTAACTGGTTCAAAACATAGTCTATTTCTTTCAGGTGATCGGTTACTGTTGTGCTCTTCATCAGCACGTCGTCTACATAGATGATATTTCCTCTCATTCTTGCATCGGGGCATGCTTTGTTTAGGAAGATGTTAAACTCAGCGGGTGAGTTAGCATAGCCGAATGGACACCTGGTGAAAGTGAATTGTCTGTTACCGAACGTGAAAGCTAGCTTGTGCTGGTCTTCTGGATGCACTGGTATGGTCCAGAATCCCGAGGCCACATCAAGTGTAGAGAAGATGGTGGCCCCCCTGATTCTGGGTATTTCCTGCTCCAGCTGGGTCATGGGCCATCGTGACAGTGGCACCTGTTGATTCAGTTTCCTGTAGTCGATGGTGGGTCGCCACTTGCCGTTTGGTTTGATTACCGGCCAGATAGGAGCAGAATAGGTGCTGTTGCATGGGCGAATTACACCTTTTTCAAGCATAGAGTCAATGATTTCTTGCACTGGTTCGTGTGAGGCGATGGGGATCTTGTACTGCCTGACGAAGGTGGGAGGAGCCTTAGGGTGCGTTGGGATGCGCACGGTGTGCAGGTGGGTGAGACCACAATCTAAAGAGTCTTTGGCAAATGACGCTTTGAATTTGTAAAGGACTTGTCTGAGTCTTTGTAGATCTGCGTCCTCTTTAATTGCATCGGCGTCTTTTAAAATTTGCTGAACTTGGGACTCAAATCCAGGATATGGCTCCTCTGTGGGTGAGTCGCCTGTTGTGTTTGCAGGCGTAGGTGCAGCTGTTTCATCAGTCTCGTATGCAGGTTCTTTGGAAACTGTGTATACGGCAAGGTGTTGGTCCTCCGTCAGTTCCGTTCTGCATACTTGATCTTTGTCCATCGGCATGACTGAGGCGATGGAGATGGTTTTGAAGGGCGCTGTGCGAAGTGTGTCGTCTGTGTACCCTTCGGGTGTCATTGAAGCTGGAATGGGCCCAATGACTGGCAAAGTCAGTTCAAAATCAGGAAAGTCATGGCTCACTAGCCATCCTAGCCGATAGGCTTTTGGAATTGTGATGTCCACTGCTATGCAGTTGTTGAAAAGGATGTAGACTGCCCGAGATGATACTTCAGTGAGGGGTGTGGCCTCAAGTGTGAGGCCAAGTTCAACACATTCGGGTGAAGGTTGAAAGAAACCCAGTGTGTTGTTAAAATTTTGGCCTCGTCGTATGTTGAGCCTTACAGTGACCCCTTTGGTGTAAGCAGGTACCACAGCTTCCTGTTCGCTGATTAGGGTGCAAACCTCTGGAATGGTTTGGCCTGACAGAAGATTGTCAGTGTGTGTATGAACAACAGCTGGCTGTAAAGTCAGTGGGGCCCACAGTACCTCATTAATAAAATCCACATGAGCCTGGAGGCGAATCAGAACGTCTGCTCCAATGTAGACATCGTGGGGCAGGTCCGGAAGGACCAAGAAGTAATGCGTCAGGCACCGCTGGTTCCAGTTCAAGTTCAAAGCGCAGATACCTTTTGCCGTCACCAGGTTTGGTGGGCATGAGTTCAGAAGGAAACGTGTGCGCTTGCTTGCATAAGGAAGGTCTGGTGTGACTTTAATTAGCTCGTTGAAAAGTGATAGGCTTATGGCAGAGTTGTCTGCACATATTGCGAGTACAATGTCTGTAGTGGTGATACCATTCAGCTGCAAGTTGTCGTTGACCTTGGGGCAGAAAGGCTCAGAATCTTTGGTAAGTTGAAACGTGCAGAGTAACGAACTTGAATCTCGCTCAGGTGCTGAGTCTGTATCCCCGTGGCTGGTGGCGAAAGTTCCCGTGACCTTGGTGGCCTGACAGCCTGGCTCCGTTGACCTGGGTGGCTGACAGGGGAGAGGTTCTCGCACTTGAGCCCAAATTTTCAGCTGTCTGAAGTCCAGCAGGGGCTCGAAGCGGTCTAGCAGATCTTTGCCGATAAGGAGGGGATACGTGTCCACCGGTGAGATGTATATCGGGTGGATCAAAGTCATGGGGCCAATTGTTAGTTGAATGGGAGCTATTTGTTCAAGCCGGATGTCAGTTTGGCTGTATGATTGCACATTCAACCCACAAGTCTGAGATTTTAGAGTTCTGTTCTGCCTGTTAGCTTCAAATCTGAGTCTTTCAAAGAGTTCGGCTGATATCAACGTGAGGTCCGATCCGGTGTCCACCAGAGCCTCGAGTTTCACTTCACTTTCCAGTGTGATAGAAAGATAAAGCTTGCGTGCTAGCCCTTTTTCGACCAGGTTCCCCAGGAGTTTTAGTGTCGGGGCTTGTGTGGTGACCGATAAACAGTCAGGGTCAGTGTCTTGGGATTCGTTGCAGAGACACACAACCAAAACAGCACTTTCTGGTATCTCAGGGGTTTGCTCGCTGGTGTGATGGGTTGGGTTGTCCGCTTCTGGATGTGCGGTTGTCAACAGCACTGAGTGGGTGTCATTATTACTTTGTGTTGTGACAGCTGGTTCTGTGGTCTGTGTCAGGAGAACAGTGTTCGGGGTGCTTGGTTCAGTAGGAGGGCTGTCAGGAAGGGTCTTAGTCCTTACCCTTAGTCATGAGGAACCAGGCTTGTCCTCTTTGTCAGTTTTCTTGTGAAGAAGCTCTTTCAGGATTTTCAGGATCTCTGCGGTCTCTGCCGTGGACTCACTGTTTTCTTTGGCGGCAGGCTCGGATTTGGACTTGAACTTGCTTGGGGCCTGCCGAGAGGGGTTTCGCTGCGGGCTGCCTGGACTAGGCGTTCTCGTCGCTGGAGTTCGGCTCCGTCTGGGCCGTCGGCTGGCTTCCCACGTGGCTCCCCCCTTTTGGTTGTGGGGGGGCCGTGGGTTGCCGTATGGTCTTTCAGAGCGCCCGCTCTGGTGCTTAGGACGAGCGCCGTCGCGGTTGCGTTGCCCTCTGCTGGCTTGAAACGGTCTTGACTCGTTATTAGAAAGTCTGTTAGTGTGGTGTTGTTGGGCGCCCTCTAGGGCCAGCTCTGGGTGCTGATTGGTGATAGGGCAGATAGAGGGAGTTTTTACAGTCTTTTCAGAAACAATTTTCTGTTTGATGAACGCCTTGTGGGCTAAGTCTCTCAGTTGTTGGGTAGTCATGGTGCGAGGACAGGCCAGGACCCCTAAGTGATGGCTCACAGTGGGATGCAGGTTTCGGAGGAACAAAGTTCGGAAGTTAAAGTCTTCCTCCATCCCCGGATCATTCCGGGCACCGAAGTAGGCTTGTCGGATGCGATTATAAAAAGCCTGGGGAGTTTCCAGTCGTGCCTGCTTGAGGTTCATCGCGGTGATGAGTCCTTGATCTGTTTCTGGATCAGAAAATTCCCTGATGAACGCCTGTCGCAGTTGCTGGTAGTCCGACTTGACAGTATCTGGTTGGCGATCCAGAAAACTGCGTACGTCCCGGCTAGACGTAATTCGAAGCAGGTATAATCTGTCCCAAGGGGTCACATGGGGAACAGTGTACAAGTGGAAGTCAATGTCTTTCAGGTAGGCATGCACATCGTGGCCTCCTGCAGGGTTTGGGGTGAAGGTAGGAATATTCCTGGCCAGCTTGTCAAGTTCTTTAAGCGCCATGCCGTAGTAAGTGGCAGGGGTTTGCTGGGAAGCCCCTCCTTTTCCTGAGGGCGAGGGCTCTTGTAGGCTGTCCGTTGATGTCTGGGACGGTGGACGTTCGTTTCCCTTCACAGTTCTTTGTTCTTGGCTGAAGTGTGCGGACTGACCGGTCAGGGGAAACTTTGTAGTGTGCGTCTCCCTTTCCCGGTCACTCTGCAGTTTATAGGAGTGTTTTAACTCACGGTGGACCAAGTCAAGCTCATTTTTATAAAGGTCTCTTTGCTGTATAAGTTCATTGATTTCAGCTCTGGCCGCTTTTAAATGTTTCTCACAGGCTTTGGTCTTTGCGTCTCTTTCTTTTAGTTCAGCCTCTGCTCTTGCAAGCAGAGCGTCACCTTGATGCAGTTTTTCGGTGAGTGTCTCTCTGGCTTTTCTTTCTTTCATTTCCTTTTGGTTGGTGTCTAGACGAAGGCTTTCCAGAGCATTTTGAAGTTTTTCTACTTCCTTCTGTAGCTCTGGGTCCGTTTCCTCGTCGTCGTCCTCCTCGTTCTCGAGTAGTAGCTGATCAAGCCGACTCTGGGTTTCTGCTTGGTCGCGCCGGGCCTCCTCCGCTTGGAGTCGCAGAGTTGCCGTCTCCTGTTCCAGGTCGATGGCATTTCTTTCGTGAAGGCGGGCTTGTGCGACGAGCGTGTGGGCCAGGTTTCCCACGATTCGGGCCCATTCTTTGTGGTTGTAGCTCTGAGTTGGGTCATGCCTCATCAGCAGGTCCAGGTCTGCGTCCAGCTGCGCCTGGTTCCGGGGCTCGGAGTCGCCGGTATCCTTGGGCAGGAAGGTGGCTGTCATGGCACTCAACCATGTCTCGAGGCTGTCCCAGTGGGCTGCTGGGCTGGGAGACCGGGACATGCTGGCTTACTGTAGGGCGAAACGGAGCACAACACACACAAACACAAACAGACCAAATGCAGGTTCGATCTATAATTTATGCGCTATACCTTTAATACGGCGATGCCGTTTACAGGAATTTCGACTAACTGATGCAGACAGTTAGGCAGTTTAGGCAGGGACAAATTGTTTAGGTCAGCGCAGGGCCGAAATAAAGATTTTGACAGGGCCGGAGCCTAGTAGGTCACGGTTAACGCTAATGGCTCGGTTGTCAATCTGTTATTTAGCTTTCCGGGGGTGTCTCTGTGGGCTTTGTCTCTGGGTGATCTGAAAGGCACAGTTCACACAGAATAGAGAGAATTAACAGAAGAATAGCAGGATAAACTTAAAGTAAGGTTAGACAATAGAAACGAATGGGTCTGCAGAGCCAGAGTGAAATAATAGCACAGAAAGTGTTAATCTGTTACTAAAAGGGCTGGACACGACTATGTGTGGTTTTCTGAGAAAAGGATGGCCACAGTTAAATGGCACGGGAGAATCTAATATTCTTGTGGCTTATACTAAGTGGATGACTTTTCCTTCTTTACCTTATTTCAGCTTGCCTGTGGTGATCCGAAATCACACCGGCCGGAGCCAGCGTCGAGGTCAGTCTTTTCGTTGCCCCAAACACGTAACCGAGGTGTCCGCGGGCCTTTCCTGTGCATCAACCACGGTGCGCCCACTCAAACAATTTCGACTTTAAACACAACCGGCACTACCGAGGAGATAACCTGCTTACGACACTGCAAAGAGAACTGTTCCCCAGAACCCTCGTTACGAGTGGTCCCGATTTAGACCCTGGTTTGAGTAATAGGTCCGAAATTGCCTTGTGTCGCTTTAGCGTGGTTAACTTCCCCTTTATGGAAGTGCCAAATTGCTGATGTCTTATTGCGTGCCGCACCGATGGAAAGAGACAGGAAGGTCCGAGACTCACCCACAGCAGGTGCTGGTAACGCCGGCCAGACGACCCCGCCCGCTGGAAACAAACCAGGGATGACGGTCAAATCACCACAGCGCAAGAGAGTTCTACCTGTAAATACCAAATGAGATAGAGAAAAGTGACTTTACAATTACTTAAAGCTTACTTTGTCTGAACCCAATTGAGTATCTGTGTGTGTAGAACACACAAAGCTTTGCTAACTAATGGGAGAGAAGAAAAACAGAAAGGGAATTATGACAATGTTGGTAATTATCAGAATAACCTGAGGAGAGGGGTCAGTGAGTAAGGCAGGATAAACACAGGAGTACGTAAGCTGTAGTGGCGGGTTTGGGCCAAAAAGGGCGTACTTTCCAGTGGTTAGCCTGTAGAAAAGACAACTTAATTGAAATTGCAAGTCAACTGGTTTAAATTCAATTCGGGTAAGCGTATACAGAGAGGTTGAATAACACCTAAGATAGTGCGGGTGTATTTGTGATTAAAAAAACAAAATCACTAAGAGACAGAAGGAAAGAAAGAGGGGAAAAAAAAAGTATATATAATTTTTTTTTTTTTTTTTTTTTGAGAAAAAAAAAAATTTATATAAAAAAAAAAAATTAATAAAAGTTATCAATTTATTACAAACAAATTAACAAACTTATTAATTTATTGAAAAGGGGAAAATTAAAAGATTAATAAGACTTATTGATTTATCTAAGGGAAAATCAATTAACTTATCTGGAGAGAAAATGAGATTAAGTAGAACTATTCATAACCCAATTCATAAAATTGAGTGGGAATTTAATTCAAATTTTTTTTCAAAGTTGTTCTTCAAATCAAATCTGGATGAGATTACGAAAATTAACGGATGGGATTACTTCTAATGCTAGTCACGATCGCTGTAAGGTATCAGTGACAGCCTAGAACAAACCCAACTGAAAAACAGACTGAAATCTCAAACAGAATGCAAAAACCACCAGAAACTGACTCAGCGTTGGAGGCCGCGAAGAGGGCGTCACTTCAACTGTGAAGAATTAGAAATGACTGGAAAAGAAAATTCAGGAAAGCATGACCTATCTGTCGGCGTCCACACAGTGGCGCTTTCGCGCTCAAGTCGATGAAGAGGGTGTGGCGGTAATTTGAGACTGAGGCGCTAGGCTGCGCTCTAGTGTTCAGCAACAGAATCACAACCAACCTGCTTCAATTGTACCTTAGGTGGGACGCGCAGAATCTGAACTGTACACAATTTAAATCCAGGCGGATTTTTACGGTGCTATGTTTCACGGGTTCGTGAGGCAGAATTATTGCACTACACTTACACGTAAACTGTACCAACAGGAATTGACGTCTGTGGTTTTACTCCAAACACATTTATCATTTAGCACTTAATGATTTACATGTTCTGTTTTAACATTTGGTTAGCTAAATCAAAGTTGAAAAACAGGAGTTTTCGTTAATCTAACGACTATCATATGATATCAGGCCTTTAGGTTGAATTACAGGAACATCGCTGTATTCAAATCCTCTATCGCTTCTGCTCAGAAGATTCTCGTTCTGAAAGCAGGCTGGTTAAAAGCAAATATCTTAACATGTAAACGTCTTTACAGAGGTAATACTTCTTTTTCTTACGAACTACAGTTTACTTTCAACACTTAACAGTGAATATCAGTATTATGAACTGCAATTTATTTTAGCAATTACCACGACTAAAACGTTTAGACGAATTTAGCAGTTTGTAATGTGCTCGGCTGAAGCTCAGCTTTCAACGTGCGTCGGCGCGCTTGTATCTTACTCAAACACAACAAAATACACAAAATTGACACTGCATTAATTGCTCACACAACAAAGCTTAAAATATGCCCGCATTCTCCACCACTTAATATGTAAGGAATGCTCAAAGGTTCATAAGCTTTTTAGTCAATTTTAATTTCGGGGAAGAATATTCAACAGTTATTAATCTATGATCAACAAATTATCGAATATAGTCTGAACCGAGTCCTTACGTACATAAGTAACCCACGAGGGGTTATACAGCACACGTCTGATTCGGTTATGTATATAACAATTAAACACAACGAATTTATGATTAATTAGGAATATACATCCTACACAGACCGATGGCTGTTGATCTTTAAAATTACCAAAGCAATTGAAACCCCCTTTCTCAGTCAGCACGTCCGCCGTGCTGTTCGGTTGAAAGTTATCAATAGCTTGTGGCCTATTTTAGCTTAACTTTACTGACACTGTTTAGTGCACTTAACAATATCAGATTGTAGCGTTTAGGATCTTTTATATTAAAGCGGCTTTGTTATGTGGTCAACAACAACAGAGGCAATAAGGTATAACTGAGGTTTTTAATAACAAAACTACACTACTGGTAAAACAAAGATATAGATAAACAAAGTAAACTAAAACAAATAATAAAAGAAATGTAGAAACATAAGGAAAACACAATTGCTAGCACAATTAGACCCTCAGAGACAGCCACAGGATACACACTTTAACGCGTCTAAATTTGAGATGGAACACTTGCATTCAGACCTGTTTTGTGTAGGAGAGAGCGTGCGGCGTCCTGGAGATGGAAGGCGGACTTCTTTGATACTTCCGAGCGTGGATGTTTCGCGGGAAATTCAAACGTCCTAAAACAGTTCTGTATGCGCAAAGGCAGTCTTATCACCGGGATGCTGGAAGACTGACGAAACACACGTGGGTAACTCGGTCGGAGGACGAGAACCACACGGAGAACAGATTAGCTATACGCAAAATGAAACAAAGACAAACTAAAAACATGAACAAAAGAAAACACACGAAGGTTACATCTGGGAGCAGGATACACAGCGCAAGACTGAGGGAATGAACTGCTGCACGGCTTTTTACCGGGAAGAGTCCACGCCCACTTTGGAGAGAACTCTCCAATGATCCTTTCTCGCTTTGGCGGGGTTCCGTGGCCTTTGTCTTGTCGGAACGCCCAACTTTTTCGGATTTATGGCCGTTATGAATATGGTCAAAAACATTACAGAGATGGAAAAACATAGCAGAGTACATTTTAACGGAACCTCGTTTGTATGGTTAGTTAGACCACGTTGGGAGCTTTCATTTGCTATCATGAAAGACGTGTTTGACGCACATACAAGTGAATATATGCTCTTAGGCTCTTTATACAGGCCCTTAGAGTTTTAACTACACAACTAACAATCTTAACTGGCATGATACACAAAAAGGGATATACCAGAATACAGGAATATATCATATTTCTCTTAGAATCACCCATTTCTCTGGGTTTTCCCTAAGGAATGCATCGGCGCGTGTCCATAGGTGTGTGTGTGTGCGTGTATCCGTGGTTGCGAGCGTGGATATGTGTGTGCGTTTTCATTTCACACATCTGGCTTCGTTCTCTCCGCAGAGATGGGTGTTAAGTGATAGCAATCTGTTTGATCAACCTAGGTCCGAATTTTTATGGCCATTTGTGTAAACCATCTCTTATCCTAAAGGTGTCAATAGGCGAGCTCTTATCCAGACCCAGTGTCGCCAGAGGGTGATTTGCCTCGAATGACCAAGGAGAAGATTAAGCTTATTTCAAAAAGGAAAACATATACTTGTGATTATACATTTCACGATATTGATATACAGCTTAATAGATGGATCAGATTGGGAGGATTGTAACGATATCAAACATCACACGTCACAGACATAATACTGCAGAGTTACCTCTTAACGCATACGTACAGGCATTTTATAATTCTCTTACACGCATGATGACATTCTTAGGACACGTTTACACATTACAGCTCTCCTACATGTATTTCGACACATCGGATATGTTTTAGTAACAATTTAATATATGAAAAGTCATGTTTCCTGCATGTGTGTTTGGGTGGATGTGTATCGAGCACATGTGGTGATAGGAGATAATGGAAACATCTGTTTTTCGCTTCCCCCGCCCGATTTCCGCCAGGGGGGAGTAAATCAATGCCGGTTTGTTGTCTTAGGAGTGAGAATTCGCTGTTTGTAACGATATTCAAGACATTCATCAACATAAATGACCAAGAAGGGCAATCTCGTCGCAGACTTTGAGACGCCTGGTTTGGTTAAGAGAAGTCCGTATCAGTTGACCACATGGTCGTTGGAATGTGGTTAGTTAAGGCTCTTTGTTCTTGCGAGTTAATGATTTAATAAAAGAGAATTAATGATTGTCCGTCCAATCTCTACAACATTTTGTCAAATAAACTTAGATAATTAATGTAGTTCAGATAACATAATATTTTGAGTTTCTATTTATTAAACCAATCTCCTTTGTTGTATTAACTCAAATTTTTAATTTCAATTAACTCAAAATTTTAAGGCAACCGGGTAACTTACTTTTTTTAAGTTAATCCAATTTTTTTTTTTTACAGTGTACTGTTCCCAGAAGGAGGGAAACGAGGTACAACACCTCTGAGCCCTGTGCAGTCAGAGGCTTGGTTAAGAGCTGGACTGAACAAAGGGGTTGATGCATGTGACTGCATTTAAATGCTGTTTGGAAGTAACACTGCCCACGTCGTAATGCATCATTGGCCTTTCAGACATGAATAAACGTGTCTTCAGCAAATGGCGTAAGAACGTTATTTCCCATAATTCTTGTGTTGTACCTCTTTTCCGTCCTTGGAACAGAGTAGTTATGCATAACTTAACATTTTGTATGAATCAGTTGAATTAATGATTCTATGACTCATTCATCAAGACAGCGATTTGGCTGTTTTAATTTTATTGTATATTTTACATATACATTAACAAGGTTAGATATTAGGTATGAATTTAAGGGGTCAGATTTTTTATCGTCAACATTTTTCTTCACAGAAGAATTCACAGAATTTTAATAATTATAAAACTATAATAAATTATATTATTATTACTATTAATATGATGGTATAAATGTATAATTAAGAAAGTTCATAATTTCTGAGGGGAAAATAAATAAACAAACTCAAACTACTGTTACTGTGACTTGATTTGACTTGATCCTTTGCAGGACTCTACTTGACTTGCTTAAATGTCAGCTTATAATTACCCAGGATTAATTGTTAACTCCGGGTAAATGATGATCAATATGAAACATGAAGTAAGATAACCAAGTAGGATTCCATTTACCTATTTCATTGAACTATTTCAAGTGTGAAAAACCCGTTTTAAAAACATAAAAAAAATCTTAATAACCCCAAACTTTTGAACTGTAGTGTAACTGCATTGGTTTCTAAATGGTTGTTGTTGTTGTTTTCACTTCACAAAATCCATTTTACCATTAATGTTTGTTCTTTTTACCTTTCAAATCTAGCAAGGTTGTCTTCTATACATGTAATTGGTGTCAGTGTGCAGTTTAGGAGAGGAAATCCCTGCTCATCAAGTTCTACACCTCATTCCCTCTCACTGCATTATTACAACTCTGCATAGTAGAGATAAACGGATTGGCCCAAATCCCAGCCGTTGGTTGGTGAAGGCAAAGTGAAAAGCATCTAACCATAGGCCTGTGCCTCTGTAAAAAATTCCTGTTGCCATGGCAGCTGGGTGAACTGCCCAAATATTCCAGGGCTCCACTTGGCTAGAATAAAATGTCTCAAGTCAGGCTGGTGAATGCGTACGTCTACAACGCCGCAACATTTCGTCAATATTATGTGCAGTGCGGAAATTTTGAGACTGTAAATTCTATTGAAAAGTCATAATTGTGCTTTGAAATCGAAAACAGATGACAGGGGTCTGGCTATTAGAGGTAATGGGGTGCAGATGATAACGAGAGTTGTTTGTGTGAATCATGTTGGCGTGACTCATCTGTGGCACTACTGCTATGCGTCGCTCACAGCGCAGCCATGTTACCCCTAATTATGTGAGTTAGAGCTTGACATACCTATAAAAAGAGAAAATAAACAAGATTGGATGAATACAGTCATCGTCTGTCCCCTAACTGTACTACACTGGATGTGCTTGCTGTCAACATCTTGACATTGACGTGCTGCAAAATGTCAGCTAGCCTAATATGCTATGAGGAATTAGACTTCTGGATTTGTTCCAACTGATGATCTTGCATAATAAAACATAGCAAGCAATTTAGAAAATAATACATTTTCACCTTAATTTGATTAAGATGATTAATCCCATATTGGAATATTTTCACATGTAAATATATTCTAATGTCCAAAAGTATTGCTATTATATATATATATATACATTTTTGTTATTTGGATTATAATAATTAATTTAATTATATTGCATTAACATTAATTTTAGGTTTAAAAATTTACTTTGAAGTGCATCTTGAAGTCCATTTTGTAATATTATAATATTTTGGCAGGTTTAAACCATTTAAATTTGCAAAATATACCGTATTTCCTTAAGATGCGCATGTTTACAGCATTTAATATATATATATATATATAATATAACATACACAATAATAGCATATATTTGAAATAATTTTTTTTTGCAATAAACAGTCAGTAAGTTGCTGTGAACAATGATATTAAACTGTGTAGTAAATTGTGGCTCTTTATATAATCCTTCTTCGCTGCAGAAGGTCAAAACTGTTAAATGTTTTTTTTCTTTTTTCTTTAGATTTGAGGCTTTGGACAGAAATGGTCTTCCTTTGGATTTCCTGCATTAACATATTGCATCAAACCGATTGAAAATCCCTGAAGAAAGAAGAAATATTCTATAGCAAATCACTTCCTCTCCATCTGCCTGTAATTACCTCGGCTTGAATGTAGCCATCCCTCCCTCTTTGACTCCCTCCCATCTACTATTATTCCTCAAAGCACCACTTACTATTTGGGTTACGCTTCACAATGTGCATATATGTCGCAGGACGCAAAGGATGCTATTTTTTATGATTGGCAACTGGCAGGGTAGCAGCTGCGGTTGCTACGGTGACAGCCTGACTTGCAGCAATTTGGATAGCGAATGAAGCTGTTAGTGTTTTGAGGACTACGTGACGAGGGTTTTAAAACACATTCGCCCCAGAAGCCGTCAGCAGCTCCCTCACTCAGGATTTTTGATTTACATGTCAGAGCAGAGTCAAAATATGATACTATCTTTCTATCCCCTGAATGGGAAATCTTGATTTATAGGGATGAATGCTTAAAATTTCTATGAAGACCATTTCGTACCACAAGTAATGTGCGAAGATGGATGAAATCGAAAGGCTCATGTTCATGAAAGACGTGAGATTAGGTGTGTTTGATAGCGTAACGCTTGTTGATCATCAGATTGAGTCTCAAACTACCAAATTAGACCCAAAAACATAGTTTCATAAGGCCCACCAAGCATTAATATTTTATACTTAAATCTAGTCATTGTTTTAATAAAAAAAAAATAAGGTTACACTTTATTTTAAGGTGTCATTGTTACATAGTAATTATACATTTAAGTACTGAGTAATATTAATCAACAACATGTACTTACTAGGGTTAGGATTAGGATTTGGTTGAGGGTCAGTTGCATGTAATTATGCATAATTTACTGTTATTACTATGGTGAGTACATGTAACAAGGACACTGTAAAATAAAGTGTTACCAAAAATAATGTAATGATAAAAAAAAGTGTACACTGTTTGACCCACATTTAATGTTAGCCCTATAGTTTGGTAACTATTAGTTTATTAGTATATTTAGTTTGTTAATTAATAACATAAAAGTATAAAATATTAGTTTGTAAAAACAACACAATTTGGGATATTAAATAATTTATTATTTGGGTTTGAGGTTACATTTTTTATTTGTTTGTTTGTTTCATTCCTCATTATTTTCTTTATGCAATTTAATGCCCATCTATTTTTAAAGTAATATCCTATCATTTTGGTACCCCATCATTTGCTTATCTTTAATAATAATAATAATAATAATAAGAAAACAATCAAGGTGAATGGGGCCAATTTTTTGAGTATATATATAAAAGCAGAAATTTCAATCTTATTATTTTATAAGTATTCATTTTTGTGCATTAAAATAAATAAATTCCCCAAATGATTGTTTGATATTAATTAATTAATTATTCTAATTATTATTATTCCATTTATATATATATATATATATATATATATATATATATATATATATATATATATTTATTAGCTTAAAAAATCATAATAATAGTATCATTTTACATTATTATTTAATTGAAAGAGTTACACCGCACTCACGATCATCAAGGTGCCAGGCAAACAAGACTAAAAATCTCAAAAAAATCTATTGTCCATACTTAAATCCTTTAACCAAATTGAATCACCAAGCTTTCGGTCAAATGACCATCCTCAGGGCATGATTGATATTATTATTTTAAAAATATTTTGAGTGCACTACATGAGTAATGTATAGTAATTACACGACATTGAGTAACTGTGCTGTTAACTGAATATTTTTAAATATTAATTTATAAAACCATTTGTATGTGTAACAAGTGTTCCTCTGGTTCCCTAATGGAAACCCTAAGTGGCCCCCAGGTGATTTGAGTTATAAAAACGTGAGGATTTTCAAATATTCCTCCTTTAAAACTGTTCAGAAATCCCTCATCCCTTTTGCGCTCTGCTTATGTAAGGAACCATCAATCATACTTTCACTCTTTTCCTTGTGCTATTTTTCCTGCAAGACGCAGTGACTTGAACTTGAGATTTACTTTCTTGTACTCCCCCCCCCCCCCCCCCCAAGTCTCCAAGTCTTTGATTGCTCTTCCTGAGAGCTACTTACAGGAAAACTCTCCCTGCAGAGCACTCAGGTTACTGTTTAGTAAAAAGGCGCTTTTATTCGCAGTAATTAGTGAGGCTAACTCCAGGCTTGGAGCATAGCACGCAAGTCTCCTTCTCCGGCGCTCTCTTTCCAAACATACAGAGAGGATCTGAAAGGTTAGGTCCTCAGACGCCGAGGTGAGACGTTTTTCCTACGGCACAGCTCTTAAAACATTAGAACTACACTGTTATGTTAGTGTCTGTTTTGTTTTGGAAATACTTCACTCTCCAAGCTTTTCATACGTTTGCATGGGACTCACTTGTTTTTAAAGGATGACTATGCACTGGCCACTCCATATGATCTCACAATGTCAAATGATAATAACAATGTGTCAATATATTTCACGCACTAAAGATGTGAGATCGATGCTAGGAAGAGCTGGTGAGAGTTCACTAGCACTTAACACCCGATTGCTAGAGGCAAACTGACCCTTAGTCGCTCTGGAGAATTAATTGAATCTGAAACGGTGGATGACTGTGACATTATGTAATGCCACTGAAGTCAGAAATGGAAGAAGGTAATATGTTACTGTTTATGTTGCTTAGGTTCCATCACAGTGATGAGTGTTGATTTTATTTTGTTCTCTTCACTTCAGGGCAGTGTTTTCTTCTTCTCTTTATTGGTTTGGATTCAAGAGCTCTTTGAGCAAATACATTATATAACCCTCAAGTTTTTTTCTATGTACTTTTTTTTTCTTTTCTTTTCTTTTTTACTTGGTGCCAGAAGCAGAGGAATATCCTGGGACCATTACAAGTTAAGCTCAGTCGACAGAGTTTGTGGAATAATGTTGATTACCACAAAAATATACGACCTTTCCATCGTTTTATTTAAGAAAAACAAAAATATGGGATACAGCGAGGCACTTGTTGGAAATAAATGAGTCCATTTACCTAAGTGAACTGTAATACTTGGCGTTTTAGTATAGCCACTACACGTTTTTTGTTGATAGTCCACTTTAGACATTCTACTAACTATAAGTAACTTTGCTACTACATGTCAACTACCAGTCATTAGAGTATTAGTAGACTGTCTGCTTAACATCTGATCACACTTTATTTTGATGGTCCAGACATTCTACAAGAACAAGTCAACTTATTATGCTAACCCTAATCCTAACCTAACAGTCTACTAATACTCTGAGAGTTAGTTGACATGTAGTTGCAAATTAATGAGAGTTAATCGACATTTAGAATGTCTAAATTGGACTTTTGAAATAAAGTATAACCAATCATTTTAGTGTGAAAAAAATCCTCACTAACCTTTAATGTGTAAAGTTATTTCCAATTGTACAACTGTACTTACACATTTTACAACCATTTTTTAATACTCCAATAACTGGCCCCATTCACCCCAGTTGTTGCATTCTTCTGAAAGTGCATAAGGAAAATAATAAGGGCTGAATCAAACAAACGAATAAAAAATTTAACCTGAAAACCGTAAAGATCTTGACACATTAATGAAAAGAGTCTTCTGTCTACCCGTCAGATTTTTTTATCCATACCCAAACTGTTCCTGACTATTCACAGCTGGTTTCATTTTCCCGCTCCTTGAGAAACTGCACTCCTGTGCCCCAGCAATAGCACATTATTGTAAACATATAATTTCATAGTGAAAGCAGCTCAGGTTGTTGGCTTTTTGCCGCCATTTCATTTAGAGTAAAACTGGGGATGTTGCCAACATCTGGTCTGTGTCAATGTTAAGGGTTTTCAACCATTTGCCCCTCAAACTGCCATGTGTGAGGATACAACGCAGGGTTTTGTGATTAATCAGAGGCACCGCGGTAATCGTGAAGGCACTATGTTCAGTGCAAAGTAAAGTAGGCCAGATTAGAAGGTGTAGAGGTACTGTAAGTGTTTATTCATTTTCAGGTTTACATGTTACATTGAGTCAAATGACTAAATATGACAAAATATAACAGATCTGGAAAAGCCTTTTTGCTGTGAGCCATTTTATTTGGCATTAGATGTTCCAATTTAATTATGCTACTTTTGTTACATTTTTAGAATGTGAAGCATTTATTTTTATGTAATGCACTGCATAAACATAATCTTTGTTGCTTAAATGAACATTTCCCCCCAAATGAATGGAACTGAAATGTTTTACTTACCCTAAACTTTAAAAACATATATATTTTGTGTTCTTCACAAAGAAATGTTTGCAATGACATGAGGATGATGTTGCATTTTTATTTTTGTGTGCCCAGCACGCAGAACCTGATTTCAGTGCAACATTAACATTGTTGATCCTGAAACAACATTCCTATCAACCAATCAGATTTGAGGGACAAGTTTACAGTTTTGGTCAAGTTTAGGCTTACAACCAGGGTAAGCTGCTTCTACATGAGTGTAATTCAATTATCATCTCCCTCTGAATTTAGAAATAATGTTATGATAGGGTTAGGTTTAGGGGGGTGTTCCAGGATCAACAAAATATGTTGACCCAGAAACATGTCTAACTCTGCAAAATCAAGATCTGATGGCCGCATCATAAATTGCAGAAGGCCAGGTGATGGTCGAAACCCATCAGATCTTACAGACAGGTCAGTGAATTGGATGTTAAAATCTTAGACATAAGTATTATGTAGGCCTTCAGTATGGAGTCATAGCAAAATATTGCAGATGAACAGCAATAAATATGCCGATTGCCATAAACTGTCATGCCTAGGTGTCATCTTTTGTTTATCAGTAGATGTTGAGAAGAGAATTTTCGGCACTGCAAGCATTGGGGGATCTTAAACAAATAGTCACTGTCTCTTATAGTGCCTTTGACAAGTAAACAGCAGATGTGTTTTTAGAGGCGTCATGCTAGATGCTTTTTAGAAACCACTGGAGAGAAAATCCTTCAAATATTGGACTAATAGGCAAAATATATGACATTAAATATTTGAATATAGCCTAGCATCTGGAGAAGCATTTCAGCATTTACTTGTATAAATGTGTGATTGCATGTTATATATTATGTTAAATGTGAAATATTGTAAAAGATCAACCGGTAATATATGTTTGCATTCCTGTACAAGCATTTCTGTAGCTTGAAGAGTAGACATGACACTAGCAGCGCCAAGGCTTCGACTCCAATGGAACTGAAAAAATGCAATGTAAGTTGCTTTAAATAAAAGCGCATGCCAAATTCACAAGTGTAAAATAAAATGTAATTTGCAAGATCACATGCCGAAGGAGCAAAACTTTTAGTGCTGTTCTAAATTTGGAAAAGTATATTATTGATGCAGGTGTTGTTCTCAGTACAATCAGCGCTTGGTCTAAAGCATCTCACCTGAGCTTTTTGTTTAAATATGTATTTTTTCCCCCACAAGATGGCAAAGTATGTTATTATTATTATTATTATTATTATTATTGTAAACCTTGCTGTGTGAGTTATGGCACCGAACATTCACTCCCTTTGGAGAATTCACTGGCTGTGTTCCATGGCAGCTGGAAGCCATCACAAACTCCAATTACTGTCTGTCTGTGTCAACATCTGGAAACCACTTCTGCTCCTTTGGCTGTCTGTATCCTAGTGTGAGTAAGGTAGTTGGCCATATATAGCCAACCTATTGTATATGGAATGTAGGGACAGTGTTATAGGCGGGAGAGAGTAGATGTCGCTGCACTCGCGCTTGACATTGACCAATGACTTGACAGATCCTTCTATGATAGTATGAAGGACCATAGCATGCATTACAGGGATTTGGGAACTGTCACCTGTGGTTTATGTAGTCTTCGGGACATGACCTGAAAGAACTTTAGTCCCACTATTAGGTATTTCCTATCACTAAATCTAGATGATTTAGCTCCCACCGTAGACTTATAGTTCAGGAATCACTTTACATGACTCTCACTTGTTTTTACAGGGAATATTCGACCAGGTTCTTTTATAATAAAACAAAATGAGAACATCATGCCCCGTCAGAATTTTTATCTTCTTGTGAGTTCATACTCGCCTGCACTGCGCCAGTTGTGTTTTGTGTTAGTGACTAGTACCTTCTAAGAAACTATAAAGATGCAACTGTTGTCACTTGTAATTTCAGTGTGATGCACGTGCCAGTCAGGATTATTCAGTCTCTGGTAGGCCTACTGGCAGCTCAACTAGGCTTCTACTTTCGGGCAATACGTAATTGTTTGGGCAGGTGGTCTGACTGTCCGCAATGTAGCGCGCTGGCACTCACACTAGAGGAATTCACATTTTGATGTGCAGCTCCATTTTGCAGACATGACAAAAAAGCTGCAGAATTTATAACCTCATTTCCTACTCAAAAATAATTATTGGTTATTTTAAGACAGTTGGCAAAATTCTCTTTAGCATTATAGACTATATTACTAGGAAGAAGCGTATGTTTTCCTCATTTCGTGATACTTAAATTGCCTGTTAGAAATTAGACAGAGCAGTTTACCCCACATGTGTTTTCAATTCAGTTAACTGTAATGGTTTTGAACACACACACACACACACACACACACACACACAAAAAAGGCATTTTCTTCAATTAATTGATTTTCAGCATAAGTCCGACATGAGAAAGATTCCATTGGTTGAAGTCCAGCGCATGATAAATGTAAATGACGAGTAAGTTAAGTTAATTATGAATTAACCACAATCTTCCATTGTTTGCATAATTGTTTGGACAATATTGCATTTGCTCTTCAAGCTGGTCTTCCATATGGAAATCTCATCACATTGCCTGCCAAACCCTCTCTTACAAAAAGAAAACTTGCATTCCTGTTATTGAGTGTCATGATGTTTCAAGTTCAATTGACGTTAGTTGGATTAAAATAATACACAGATGGAGAGATGAATGGTCTTATAGTGCTGTTCTCCTGAGGCATCACTGATTTGGCACTACAGGTCAGGTCATTTGTAACTCACTGAATAGATAGCTGTAATCAGGACAATATATAATTCATTTTAATACTCTGGCTTAAATTTAAGAAATGCATTAACCATCAGTGAAGAAAGTTAAAGCAAAGTGCAATCTTTCTTAATTTCCTTCCAAAAAGTATTGTAATAAAACGAGTGTTCTTTTCTTAAACAACATTTTGTGTTCTTCAGCTTTAGACATGAAAACACAACTTACTTCACAAGCATGATCTCAGCATTTAAAAAAAGTGGAACTCTTCTGCCCTCTTGTGTTCAATGGGAGCATTGGTCATCATCTGTCCTGCCTCTAGGTGGAGCTGTGCATCTTATTTTAATGAGGAATTCAACCAAATATTTGGCACTTAAAACTGAGCAAACCTAGTCAGCGGACAGATTGCTTTTTAAATAGGATACTGGCAGTCCTCATTCCCACAGGTACAATAATTAAAAGTAATAGCAGTGAATTGTTTTTTATTACAGTTGTGATTCAGAGAGAAAGAACATTGCCAAGGGCACTTGAGGATGTTTCATTATGTGAGTCATTTGTTTGTGGTCATTTATTTGTATGCCATCACCACTGTTCAGTCCTAATAACAAGAAACAAAAAAATAATTTAAAGATAAAAAAAATAAATAAAACATTCTAGGGCTGCTTTCATAAGGTACATAGGCCTCTTCTTCTATTTTTTTTTTTTCTGTCATCCACAACATTAAAACCACCTGCCTAATATTGTGGTCGCCCCCTTGTGCTGCCGAAACAGCTGTGATGCGCTAGGTACTGAAAGTGACCTGCGGTGTCCGGCACAAAGACATTAGCAGCAGATTCTTTAAGTCCTGCAAGTTGCAAGGTGGGGTTTCCATGGATCGGATTTGTTGGTCCAGCACATCCAATAGATACTCAATTGGATTGATATGTGGTGGATTTGGAAGCCAAGGCAACACCTTGAACTTGTTTCTCAATGTTCCTTGAATGTGTCTCTCAATGTTTTGCAGTGTGGCAGAATGCAATATATCCTGCTGAAAGAGGCTACTGCCATCATGGAACACCATTACCATGAATGGGTAACATGGTCTGCACCAATCTTTAGGTGGTACAAATCTAAGTAACATCCACATTAATAAGGTTTCCCAGCAGACATTGCCCAGAGCACTGGATCTCCTTCCTTGCACCCCTTGTTACCACGCAGACCCAGTCATCTAGCCATCACTATTTGTCCCTTGTCAAAGTCTTTTAGATTTTTCGCTTTTCATTTTTTCCTGCTTCCAACACATGAAAATCTAGAACTGACTGTTGTCTTGCTACCAAATATATCACACCCCTTTTTTGACGGGTAGACTATTGTAACAATATAACAATATGTTATTCACTTAACCTCCCAGTGCTTTTAATGTTGTGGCGGATCAATATATAACATGTCAGTTCAGTCAAGCTAAATTTAGTCAGTTTAGTCACCAAGTTAAATGACAACATTGCTGAGACACCTGAGTGCATGATTAGAATTGTTCAGCGTGTGATAGTTCAAGGCATTTCAGTTCAAGGCAGTTCAAGGCATCCATCAAAGGCATTTGATTGACATTTTCAGTTCTTACATAAACACTATTCACAGACAATCAAACACACAACAGTATCAAATCTTTACTGATTTTACTCTGTAGTGATTTTTACTCATGATAAAGATGATTCAGCTACCAGTTTACCTGTATTCACCCCATATCAGGGTTTTAATATGACTGCTGAAAACCCCAGAATAAACCAGCATGAAATTCTAGTCTGGTGGAGCAGAAAAGTCATGCCATCACAAGCAAAGCTGGTCAACCAGCAGCAGCACTCCTGCTTCTCATGCGGGACCAGCAACCAGCATCCCATGCTGGTCCCATGCAACACACCTTGTCCTAGTATGAAACATGAATGAATGCAGAGAGAATGAGACAAAAATATTTTCAGCAAATGAGAGAAATTTGGCACTACAGACTCAGTTAGACTCAGTTCTTTGATCAATAAAAATGTTCAAAGTTTGAGGTTAAATTTAAACCAACTCGGTTAGGAATAGGAGTTAGACCCACTAGATTCTTGTCTGACATCATGGAAAAAATAGAAAGTTGTAGCCTATCACTGCATGCAGTCTAATAGTTGCTAAGCTAACAGATTGATCTGTGATAAGACTACCACAAGGAAATCAGGTGTCTTTGTTCTGTTTACTATTACTGTTTTGTCACATATAGTATTTCCAGCAGTGACTATTTAGATCTATCAAACAGTGTTAAGCTAGATGTGTGTGCTGTGACTTTGACATTTGTTTACAAGCAAATAATATTCAGCAATTCCTCATCCTTTTTTTCATAGAGCTTTCAAGAACATGATCTTCTGTGTAAAAAATAAATAAAATAAAATAAAATAAAATAAATGATATTTTTTGCCATATAAATAGACTTGGCATAATATAATATAAACACACTTAATCTGTGCTAAAATGTCTTATATGATATGCTTAAAAAATATCTTTGCTTGTTGATCAATTCTTTGAAGTTAACTGTTGAATCCATACGGAAATGTAATATATTTACACATATGAAATATAAATATATTAAATATATCCACGTAGAAAGTAATGTAACATAATGTAGCAGATAACATCTGCCCAATAAAGCATTAGAAATGGAACAATTTCATATATAACATAATATAAACTAGCCCATACGTTTTATGTATACTATATGTATAATACAGTATTTTATGTGTGATATTGGAACAATGCTCACAATTAATAAAAAATTGTGCTAATTCTAAAATGGGATATCAATTTAAATTAAATATGGATTGTGTAGACTTATTAAAAGTTCAAGATCTATAAATAAGGAAAACAAGGAATGAATTAATAAGTAAACCATAAGCATGTAAAATGTATGTATGTTGTTTAAATAAATTGGCATATATAAATGAAACATATCCAGTAGCACCTCATTGTAGTACACGAGATCCAGGGGGCGGAGTTGGATCCAGATCTAATGGGTGGAGATGGGTAGGTTTAGGGGGTGGGTTTAGGGATCAGGGGGTGGAGATGGGTAGGTTTAGGGGGTGGGTTTAGGGATCAGGGGGTGGAGATGGGTAGGTTTAGGGGGTGGGTTTAGGGATCAGGGGGTGGAGATGGGTAGGTTTAGGGATCAGGGGGGAGATGGGTAGGTTTAGGGGGTGGGTTTAGGGATCAGGGGGTGGAGATGGGTAGGTTTAGGGGGTGGGTTTAGGGATCAGGGGGTGGAGATGGGTAGGTTTAGGGGGTGGGTTTATGGATCAGGGGGTGGAGATGGGTAAGTTTAGGGATCAGGGGTGGAGATGGGTAGGTTTAGGGGGTGGGTTTAGGGATCAGCGGGTGGAGATGGGTAGGTTTAGGGATCAGGGGGTTGAGATGGGTAGGTTTAGGGGGTGGTTTAGGGATCAGGGGGTGGAGATGGGTAGGTTTAGGGATCAGGGGGTTGAGATGGGTAGGTTTAGGGGGTGGGTTTAGGGATCAGGGGGTGGAGATGGGTAGGTTTAGGGATCAGGGGGTTGAGATGGGTAGGTTTAGGGTTAGGGTGGGTTTAGGGATCAGGGGGTGGAGATGGGTAAGTTTAGGGATCAGGGGGGAGATGGGTAGGTTTAGGGGTGGGTTTAGGGATCAGGGGGGGAGATGGGTAGGTTTAGGGATCAGGGGTGGAGATGGGTAGGTTTAGGGATCAGGGGGTGGAGATGGGTAGGTTTAGGTATGTGTAAGGTGGGAGGAGTTGGATCTGGATCAAATATATGGTTATAACATACAATATTATATAAACAATAATCATATACATTGTATTAATATATGTCAATATACTAATTTAATATTGACAATTTATATATGTTATAAACCTATATCAACATATATCTAGATATATGTATATATGTGCAACATATTGTCTTATATTTAGCATATATGACAGCATAATTTGCGATATAGGGACTTATATGTCATATTACATTTCCGTATGAATCCTGTTGAATGGAAAATAATATAATAAAATGGCTATTATAGGAAAGAAGATGTTTGTCATGAAAATAAATATGAAAAAACCCTTTTGAGGGGCATGTTTTGAAACTGAAAAAGGGCACCCCACTCCATTTAAAAAAAAAAAATAAAAAAAAAAAATATATATATATATATATAGGCCAATATTAAGATTATTATGTAAACCTACATAAAAGGAAGAAATGGTCACATCATTTATTCACAATTAATAACAACCATAATAATAATATAGATATGGGTTTCAGGGCTTCTTTAGGCTAAAGCCCTAAAAAACATGTTTTACTATACATTTATACATTTGAAGATGAGCGGAGAGTAGCTAGAACAATATATAGATTAAAAAAAATTAACTAGATATAGCGAATATGTGCATATTAATAACAGCCTTGAATTAACCATAATTGAATATCATTACCATAACATGATTAAATGTTAATAAATTAAGTGTGTCAGACTCAGCAATCATAAATCAAACTAGAAATTTCTTAGACATGTATGTTATAGGTGACGAGGATCACTCAGTCGCTCTGTGTAGTTTCAGTACGAAACAGTGCGGGGGCGCACCTGTGCTTATGATTTTCCGATGGTAAAAACAAATTATATGTTGTTGTATTACATATCAATATATTGTTAACATTTTACAAAAGTCAAACTCAAATGCAGTTACAAAGTGTTTGACCAGTGAATGTGTGTAAATGCATTTTGTCCGTCATTAAAACGGGGCTGTCATATTACATTTTCATCAACTAGTTTGTTGTAGCTATATGGGCGCTAATTTTTTCCTGTTGTAAAATACATTTGGCCAAAATCTAATTTTATAAAAGATGAATGCAAATATACAGGCTATAGGCTATGTATTGGCTATGACAAGATGGCAAATGCTAGACCTCTCTCTCAGTTCCCACATTTCTCAGTCAGACATAAAATATATTAAAATATGATCCTTTATAGACATAGTGTTTAGTACTTATTCAAACAACAAGATATTTGTTTATCCTTGCAAAACTTCGTTCAGCTGCTGTCTGCTGTGCGGCTGCTGCGGACCTTCAGTTCATTCAGTCAAGATTCAGTCACGATAGAGGGGGTGGAGTTATCAGGTTTACTGACAGTTTGAGGATCCAACAAGATTTACACAAGCTCTTTTTAAGAACTTTCATTGGCTAAATATTTGTAAAACAGACAGACAGACGTAAAGGGTGACCAATAGCATTGATTTATTGAAGACGAAAAAAACATCACCGCCAAAAAAAAGGGCACTTCAGAGTGTAAGGGCAAAAAGGGCATGTGCTCTGCACAGGTTGATCCCTACCTGTGCACATGCCTGGAGGTAAGTATTTGTCCCCGTCTTTTCCATCACTTTCTGTGGTTTGGTGTATCTCTGCTCACCTTTCTTGATCATCCAGGGTTTTTTCACTTTCACTTCATCACCTGGTTGAAAGTTAGACTGCAAAGCACTCCTGTGTCTATCTGTATACTCCTTCACCTTTGTTTCATTTTCACTTTTTCACGCAGGTCATTTTCATCCTCATCAGACTTAAGGCTGATTTATACTTCTGCGTCTGCGTGGCTCTACGCAATAGACCACGCGTTGGTTTTCATTTATACTTCTGCATCGTTGTCCGCGTTAACACGCAATTACACATGCAGAGGGAGCGCGTGAAACCCGAGGGAGGGTTCTAGAAAACCAATCACAGCGCTTGTGTCCGCGTAGAATTTACGCGTTGTTACATATTTGGAGAGGTGCACATCAGGGTACGCCGTAGGGTATGCACGATACTCACAGCCTACGGCGTAGCTACGGCGTAAGTTCGACGCAGAAGTATAAATTGGGCTTTAGGAAGGTTTTGTTGTAGAAATTTTAATAGTCATTTTCTCCTAACGGATATCATGAGGGATTGAGACTATTCAATGTGTAAAAGTATATGTGTGTACGTGCTTGTGTGTGACGTTTCAGGAATATATGGGACAGGACCTCTTGACCTTAGGAATGGTCAGATTTGGCTAGTTTATTTCAGTACCAGTTTGTGTCCTTAAGTAGAAACTGAACAGCAGTGGGGACCTTATCTGAGTTGGTGAAAGGTACAGCGGGTGAGGAGGAACCTTGAAAAGAGTATAAAGGCTGTCTCATGTCTTCCTGTTTTGCGCCACTCACTTCACAGGGTAACTGCTGTGATGGCGACTGGGCCTATTCTTGCAAGAATAAATATTTCTCTTTTTATTAATTTGACTGAGTGTCTCTTACGCAGTGATGATGTTTAACAGAAGTTTTGCCACAACAATTTGGTGTCAGAGAAGTGGGATTCCTTGGAAGTGCCTTCTGGACCTGAGAGCGGACGGTGTTTGGCCTCCTGGACTGAGCAGTTCCAGCTCTACCTCGTAAGTTTCAGAGAGAGGGGCCGACCGCTATCAGGGCCAGGAGAAGCTCCACTGGAATCAAGAAAATGAACCCGTGGCAACTCAAGACATCTCTGGTAAGAGACGGCTAAAATATATATTTTTTTGGGGGGGGTTTAAAATATTTTTCAATTTGTGGGAAAAAACATAGTGGCTGTTCGTTTCTGTGGTGTAAGTCAAGTATACTGATGCAATAGGGCTAACTGTGCGAAGTGCGTTTTACAAAACCAGTCAAAGGGGACGGTTTTGTAAAATCAGGGGATCTTCGTGCAGCAGTTTATTGGGGGTCAATTGAGACTTATGGGCGGGTCGGAGTTAATGCAGTAGGGCTACCTGCGTGAAGTGCGTTTTACAAAACCAGTCAAAGGGGACGGCTTTGTAAAATCAGGGGATCTTCATGTATAGCAGTTTACTGGGAGTTAATCGATCTGCAAGGAGCACTGGGTGCGCCCTTTCTGGTCTTGGGTTAAGTGATCAGATCTGGTGGAGACGTCCATCAGATTATTAGACGCAGCGTCGGACGGAAAATCCACAGAGTGACAGAAACAGCCACTATGGGAAAATCTCAGGGTAAGCATGCCAAATTTGATACACCGGTTTTCTGTAGAATTAGGAAAAGTATGGGGGAAAATGTATGTTAGACAAAAAAACTGATAAAATACCATGATTTCCCCAGGGAGGGAGCACTGAACACAACTAGACTGAGAGTGTGCGAGAATCAGTTGAACAGGGCAGCGGGACAAAAGGTTGTTGTGGCTGGGTTCAACGTGTGTAAAAAAAATTGTAAACAGATAATGGATTGTTGGCTTGAAGATAAAATGTCGAACTGCCAGGAGAAATAAAGTTTTTACTTCTTCATCCAGTAAATGGATGCATGACATTAGATGTCTATAGAACTTAAATTTATATGATATGGATTGAAGTAGCAAGCAGCAATAAGGCTGTCTGTGTGAAATGTGATAGTAAGTGAGAGATTTGGTGGGAGAGGGATGATGAAAATGATGAAAGAATTGTGGTTTACTAAGGATTGCTGAATGTTTGCTGAACATTTTGTGCAAAAGGTGTGTTTGTACGACTAAATTAAGGAAACAAAACAACCCAGCTGACTTTTCTGAAATCAAATGAATAATGAACAGACATGCTTTGAAGCTGGTTAAGAGGCAATGTACAATTAGATAAAAACTACAGGAAAATGTGAAGTTTAAAATCTTATTTAAAATTTAAATCTTTTTAGAGTTGACATAAAGAAAAGCAAACGTTGAAAATGAGCAGTTAACGTATGTGTATGTTTGATGGTGACAGCATAGTATGTTCTATGAGTTTGGTATGTGTTAGGTCAGGTGAGCTATTGTGCCTGAATAGTATATTGTGTCATTAACCTCTGGAATGAGTGTTTTATCATTACAGATGGGTTAAGGCAACTGACAAATTTTAAAGTTGAAGATAATTCTGAGCGAATCTGATGAAAAGACAATACAGAACAAAGGGAGAGAATGTTGGTTGACTGACATTGACCAAGTCTGCACACCATGACCTGACCTGATAGAAACAATTGATGACTTTGAAAATGTTTGTGGATGACTGACTTAAGAGACCAAAACAACAGGCCTGAAAAGCAGGATACGCTGTGAGGCTCAGGGCCTTTGCCCTTCAAATACTTTGTTGAGCAGATGAGATTGTGGCTTTAAGTTAAGAATGTAATATCTTGTTTCAGAGACAGAGAAAGATGTCTGGTGGAAATTTGGCTGAAGGACAGTGTTGATGGCTAACTTTGTTTATCCAAACACCATTATGTTAAATTGATGCACGAGTTGAGTTGTGCATCAAAAGGGGGATGGTAAAGATTGACAAAATATGGTTTATTTAAGGGACAATATATGTTGGGAGGACACTGGGTTTAATTGGGTAAAAGGCCATCCCAAACAAAATTTGCTTTCTGTAAATGTATTTGCAGGACTGTTTCAACAGGAAACGCCAGGCCAGATGTGGCAGCGAAGGACACGGCAGTACAGCAGACAAAATATCTGTGTACTTTACTATCTTAAAATAACCTCGACATTTGGTTTTCTTTACAGAACAGGCAGAGGGGCCACACCTGTGCAGTGCATAACTTAAATTTTTTTCTTTCACAGAATGTCAGATTGGATTGCAGCAAACAGAACTGATTCTGTTCCAAAATGTATAAATATTGTGTTGTTGACATGAGCAAAGTGGGTTGAATGTTAATATAATAGTTGAATGAGTGCTATTAAGTGAGCAAGAAATTATCTGGTGATAATATGCTTCAGGTTGTTGAATTGGCCAAATGTTGAGAATAAATTTGGAACTCATAATGTATATCATCAGTAAATAAATGGTGAAAATTCCACAGGTCACACCAGAAGGACGACCGGCTAGACAAGCGGTCACTAACGAAATACTTAGGGTCCCCATTCACAGGTGACAGCAGCTAGGAAATGGTCCACTCCACAAACAAGGTTGCAAGGATGGAGATTATAACACCGCCGTCCAAACATCTCACCTTAAACTACACCAACCAACCTCAGCAGACCGACACGCCAACGAGATTTGATTGGTCACTGATTCATTTGAAAGTATTTTAGGAAAATGGATGGATTGTTTGATTAATCTCTGGGGGTTGGGGTTTCGGTGGTAGGATTGTCGATATTGTGTGTTTCCAGCTCAGTACAGATACTGGTCAGAGCAGGGATGTTTGTTAAATTGGTAAAAATGATAGTTTATCCAAATGATGATAATGATGATACAAGTAGTGGGAGCTACAGTCAAATGAATTAATTGTTGGGGTATGTTTTCTTTTTCTTTCTTTTTCTTCCTATGAATGTTTTTGATATGAACAGAGGGTTAAAAGCTGTGGTTATCCGCTATGTGATATACTTTGTATTTTTATGAAATAACCAGTGTGAATTGATGGTTTTGTTTTTCTAACTAATCTGTACACTATTTCTTATTTAACTGAGGTGACTGAGGGTTCGATCTAGGTCGTGAGTGCAATAGCAGTGTCTATTCATTCAGCCCGACTTCAGATAAATTCTTTACTTGCTTGCCAAATATTTAAGGGACTATCCTTACAAAAAACAGCCTAAGTTTTTTTCTTTTCAAAAATGTTATTTTCACAAATGTTTAAGAAGAGTGATCAGTTATGTGAAAACCAGAGATGAAGATTAGTGTGATGATCTGACTTAAAATTAGTCTTTTTGTTTATTATTGTGATTATGGGTAATCAGAATGATAAAAAGTGGGGAATTGTTGTAGAAATTTTAATAGTCATTTTCTCCTAACGGATATCATGAGGGATTGAGACTATTCAATGTGTAAAAGTATATGTGTGTACGTGCTTGTGTGTGACGTTTCAGGAATATATGGTACAGGACCTCTTGACCTTAGGAATGGTCAGATTTGGCTAGTTTATTTCAGTACCAGTTTGTGTCCTTAAGTAGAAACTGAACAGCAGTGGGGACCTTATCTGAGTTGGTGAAAGGTACAGCAGGTGAGGAGGAACCTTGAAAAGAGTATAAAGGCTGTCTCATGTCTTCCTGTTTTGCGCCACTCACTTCACAGGGTAACTGCTGTGATGGCGACCGGGCCTATTCTTGCAAGAATAAATATTTCTCTTTTTATTAATTTGACTCTGAGTGTCTCTTACGCAGTGATGATGTTTAACAGAAGTTTTGCCACAACAGTTTATTATGTGAAGCTTTGTTCTCATTTGTCTCCCATTAAGTAGTTTAGATGGAGGAATCCCAGTGGTGGCATGTGGACCTGTAATCTGTGAGGAACTGAAGAGTGGCTCTGCTTGAAGTGTAGCCGTTTGTAAGCAATCTTGTAACACTCTTTTGAATCTTTCCACTTCACCATTAGAGCGAGGATAGTACACAGAGGACTTGATGTGTCGTATTCCCCTTTTCTGTAGGAACTTTGAAAACTCATGTGAAACAAACAGGCTCCAATTGTCCGACACAAGTTCACATGGGTTTCCTTCTCGACTGAAGACTGAGGTAAGCATAGAGATTATGACGTTTGTATCTGCTTTTGTGCGAACAATGCCTTGGTGGCTTTCATGGGCAAGTTCTATCATCCTTTTCCTCATCACCAGTGGAACTATCAGGCGGTGAGTACCTCTGACAACAAAGTCATCCACCACAGTCAGTTCATCTCGGACCAGGTAATATGTTCTGACATTCTGGTTACCTGACTTCCATGATGTCCATTGTGTCTGCAGTTGGGTACGAAGTTCTGTGAGCTCTTGGCAGGATCAACATGCAGCTTTGAAATCATCCTTTGAAACTGCACTGAGTTCAGTCAATATTGCTGCCACAGACTCCACTGTACTGTCAGTGTTCTCAGCTCCATCAGAGAGTGGTAGTCTTGAGAGACAATCAGCGACCTGGTTCAGCGTTCCTTTTCTGTACTGAATATCATAATCAAATTCAAGCAAACGGGCAGACCATCTCGCCAGCCGCAGTCCAGCTCTGTTGTTACCTTTTGTGGTCAGGAGAGTTGTGAGAGCTTGATGGTCTGTTCGGAGTATGAACTTTCTTCCCCACAGCCAGGTTCTCCACTTCTCTGCAACCTCACGCAGGCTAAGGCCTCCTTTTCTACAATGGAGTATTTCCTCTCAGCTTCCGACAGGCTTCGCAATGCGAATGCAACAGTCTGTTCTGTCCCCTGCTCTGTGATTTGTGTGAGGACCGCTCCCAAGCCATAGCGTGAGGCATCTGTGCCTCATGCTTTATCTGATCAGTAAAGCACATGATTGTAAACAGTTCTGCTTTAGCTCTGTTTGACCCCAGGCTGCAGACTAGAATAGTTTACAATCATGTTTACAATCATGTGCTTTACTTTATCAAAACTAGCTTGAGCAGTGGTGTGCCACGAGAAAGTATTGTCTTTCCGAGTGGCTCAACCACTGTTGCATAGTTTGGCACAAATTCACTGTACCATACAGTGAGGCCTAGGAAATAACGCAGACTAGGTGCATCATTTGGTGGTGGCGCCTTCAGAATTGCTGTGATCAGTATCGTCAGGAAGACCTTCTGGGGATAGAGTGTTCCCTTAAAACTGCAGTTTAGTCTGCTGAAGACAACATTTTTCTGCATTCAGTTTCAGTGCAGATTGGTGTATTTTCTGCAAGACACCTTTCAGGTTTTCATCATGCTCCTGTTGTGTGGAGCCAAAAATGATTACATCATCATGGTAGCACTGTACGCATTATAAGCCATGTAGGATAGTGCACATCATTTTCTGGAAAGCTGCTGGTGCTGAACTCAAGCCATATGGTACCCTTTTGTATCTTTACAGCCCATCATTTGTAACAAAAGCAGTCAGATCTCAACGATCTGTGTGCAGTTCAACTTGATGATACGCATGTTTCAGATCTAAGGTGGAGAACATCACTGCACCTATCAGTTCAGATAGAATATCTTCAATCAGAGGAAGTGGGTAACTGTCTACCACTACCATTTTGTTAGGCTCCCGCAGATCTACACACATGCGTATACCTCCTGTTTTCTTTTGGGTGACTACTATAGGGGATACCCATTCAGAGGAATCAATTTTCTCAATCAGTGTTGTTTGATGTTGTTCTAGGTAGCAGAGCTCTGCGGACACTGCATCACGGACAGACAGCGGCAATCGTCTGAGTTTTTGTTAGACTGGTCTTACCTCTGGCCGGGTCTTCACTTTATGGATGAAGCCTTTTGCACAACCAAAATCAGTAGAGGGTTCAACGACTGGCTCCACAGCAGACTGAAGCATCGCACAGGTAGGCTGATAGTGTTGTCACTAGGTCCATTCCTAGAATGGATGTTCCTGTTTCAACAATGTAAATCTCTGATGATGCAGTCACACTCTGATGAGAAACATCCACCATCAGACATCCAATGACTGGCAGTTGTTCTTTCTAATATGTTACTAACTGCAGTCTTGGTTTAGTGAGAGGACATTTAAAGAACGTTGTCTTGTAAACACATTCAGGAAGGATGGACACTGCTGAGCCTGTGACAATAAGTAGGTCAAGAACACAGCTCTGATTATGTTGTGCCGTTATTTTAACAGTGCATATTAGCTTTGCCTGTTTTGCTGAATTATGTTGCACACGAAGCACAGTTACTTCTAGCACCGCAAGTTCGTTAACTGTCTTTTCTTTGAATTTGCATACTTTAGTAAAATGGGCAGTTTTTGGCACAGGATTTACATTTAGCATTTTTGTCAGGACAATATGCATTATTTGCCATGTGACTGGGAGAGCCACAACGATAGCAGTAAGTATGTGTCACGAGGTGACGAAATTCCACCTTTTTCTCCGTGCAAGGCGGAACTAATGTTCGGCGGGATTGCCTCCCGCCGGACTCATAACAATGGGACACCGGGTTAGTTCCGGGCTAGCGGAAACATCCCGCGAATGGGGTGATTAATCTGAATCACCGGCAGCTGCGCGAAAGGGGATTGAAGCCCCGCGATTGGGACACGTTGCCCTTGGGGGAGGATAAGAGGAGGGAGTACAGACTGGAGAGAGCGTTGGGTGGCGTTGTGTGGTTTTTGGACTGTGATCTCGGAGGAAGCGTGAGCATTGGAGCAGAGGGAGTGGGGGTCGGCAACGTGTGTGACACCGCGAGTTCGGGAGAAAGAACACAACGACGCAACTGGAAAGAGGGAATCACTGGACAGTAGGATCGTTTATGAGAGGCTGTGAGTAGTTTGATGAATCTCTATCCTCCTCTTGTATCTACGGGACTCTTGGATGCGAATGCCAGGTCAGAAAGTGGGCGACGGCCTTCTATGTGTATATTTTCCACTGAGTGCTGAGATGAAGTGATGTGATACACTGTTTGGATGTGTGAAGTGTGAACTTAAACCCGCTGGATGTCCTTTCCTTACCTGAGCTTTCTGTCACGTCCTAAATACTTAAGAGGAGGTTACCACTGTTGTGTTCCACAGATGTTTGAGAGTATTTCCTGGCAGCCTAATGTGAAGAGGGACACATTGGTGAACACCCAACCGATTGCTTTGCAGTGAAGCTTCCCAGCCGTAAGTTCTCTGTCTGTCATCTATGAAGAAGAGGATTACGTGCCGTATACTCACCGTCTGCTTTGCGGCAAAGCCCTCCAGCCTGAAGCCCTCCAGCCGTAAGTTCTCTGTCTGTCATCTATGAAGAAGAGGATTACGTGCCATGTACTCACCGTCTGCTTTGCAGCGAAGCCCTCCAGCCTGAAGCTCTCCAGCCGTAAGTTCTCTGTCTGTCATCTATGAAGAAGAGGATTACGTGCCGTATACTCACCGTCTGCTTTACAGCGAAGCCCTCCAGCCTGAAGCTCTCCAGCCGTAAGTTCTCTGTCTGTCATCTATGAAGAAGAGGATTACGTGTCGTATACTCACTGTCTGCTTTGCAGCAAAGCCCTCCAGCCTGAAGCTCTCCAGCCGTAAGTTCTCTGTCTGTCATCTATGAAGAAGAGGATTACGTGCCGTATACTCACCGTCTGCTTTGCAGCAAAGCTCTCCAGCCGTAAGTTCTCTGTCTGCCGCCTGTGAAGAAGAGGAGTACGTGCCTGAACGCTCACCTGGCTGCTTGGCAGCGAAGCTCCCCAGCCGTAAGTTCTCTGTCTGCCGCCTGTGGAGAAGAGGAGTACGTGCCTGAACGCTCACCTGGCTGCTCGGCAGCGAAGCTCCCCAGCCGTAAGCTCTCGGCCTGCCATTTGCGAAGAAGAGGGGGACCTACCTGAAACGCACACTTGGATTGTCCTTGGACGGAACGACCCTGTGCAGAAGACTCTACCTTCAAACCTTTTACCTCATTTTATATTAAATAAAGGTAACACTTTATTTGAAGGGGTGTGCATAAGACTGACATGACACTGTCATAAACATGACATAACACCTGTCATGAACATGAAGGAGTCTTTATGAATGTTTATGACTGTTGTCATTAAGTGTCATTCGGTAAATTATGACACTTTTAATGCAAAGTTGACATTGTTTAAAATGTCTTTGTTATGACAACTTGACATTACCCAAGACAAAAATGTCTTGATTATGACAACTTGACATTAACAAAGACAGAAATGTCTTTGTTATGACAACTTGACATTAACCAAGAAATCATAACCTGTCAACCTGTCACAACTTTGGCCGTCATGACACCATTATAACTGTGTCATGAATATTACTTGTCCTCAAGTAAAGTGGAACACATTGTACTAGTTATAAAGATGTCATTAAGGGTTATTACACTGTCAAATGCTTTAAGTTTGATAATTAGGTTATGATTTCTTGGTTAATGTCAAGTTGTCATAACAAAGACATTTCTGTCTTTGTTAATGTCAAGTTGTCACAATCAAGACATTTTTGTCTTGGGTAATGTCAAGTTGTCATAACAAAGACATTTTTTGTCTTTGTTAATGTCAAATTGTCATAACAAAGACATTTTTGTCTTTGTTAATGTCAAGTTGTCATAACAAAGACATTTTAAACAATGTCAACTTTGCATTAAAAGTGTCATAATTTACCGAATGACACTTAATGACAACAGTCATAAACATTCATAAAGACTCCTTCATGTTCATGACAGGTGTTATGTCATGTTTATGACATTGTCATGTCAGTCTTATGCACACCCCTTCAAATAAAGTGTTACCTTAAATAAATTATTATTCATTTAAAGTTTGTTGTCTGTCCTCCTTGCCCGGCCTCTGTCCGACTCCCCAAGGGTGGTGCTGGTCCTGAGGGGTGGGTGCAGCCCGATTGGCCCGCCCCAACCTGTGACATATGGGTTGATTTTTTTTTTTTTTTTTTTTTTTACTGGTGGTGAAATATTTATTTTGTAGTCCAGCTCATTTTTGAGTAGTTTTGAATTGTATTGAATGTTTTCAGCTGGAAGTTTTATTGTTGTTCCCAGAATGTTTTCATAATAGGTAGGATACCATTCTCTAAAACTTTCTATATGTTTAGTGGTAAAATAGTTAGAACATTATTCACTAACGTTCTCATAAACGTTTTGGCTTGAAGTTTTACTTTTGTTCCTAGAATGTTCTTCTAAAAGGTAGGAGAACATTCTCTAAAAACATCCTAAAAGTGATAACATTGTTTGAACATTATCCCCCATGCATTCTTAGAAAGGTTTTTAGAGTGTTCTCTTAAAAGATAGGAAAGCATTCTCTAAAACATTAGTGATAACATTGTTAGAACATTGTCAAGTCGTCACCTAAATTTATATAGCGCTTTTTACAATAAAGATTGTTTCAGCTTTACTGTGCAGCTTTACAGTGATAACAGGAAAATAATGCAACAAAGTTTGTTTTGGATGTACAGAAGATCTAGAAGAAAATAGCACCATAGTCCAGCTTAAGTAAGTTGTCTACCTAACATTCACAAAAAGTTTTATCTTTGTCCTCAGAATGATCTCCTAAACATAAAGTTTATCTATAACATTGTTAAAACATAATCTGAACATAATCTCTAAAAATAACATCAAAATCGAACAGGTTTATAAATGGCCTCCACATACATTATTCGTAATTTTACATACAATAAATGCCCAACATCACACATTGAAGAACATAATCCTGCTTCTTAATGCAGTGTTTGCTCAGAGTGCTCATCATTGTGTTTGCTTTTAATTCTATAGTTATGTGCGTTTGAATATGTGCACAGGTTTGTAATTCCCTACAAACCATGCCTAAACAAAACTACTTGTCTTGCCTATAAATTTGGATCAGAATGTTATTATATTTAACATATAAATGGGGGTCTATCGAGGGTTCTTTGTCCTAGACTGGTCGCTGGCTCAAAACCACGCCCATAGGGATAAACTTGAAGAATGGCCATCAACCATAGACTGTAAAAAAAATGGACAAATGGACGTCTGTGACGTCACCCATAGACTTTCTGAATAACGGGTTTGAAGCCGTTTATGGGGGGTATGGGCGGCGCCATGTTTGAAATTCTTGTGAAATCCTAACCCCGCCCAGTGGACGGCCAGTGGACGCGCAGCGGCAGCTCTCTGTACCGTTATGATCGACTCAGACTAGGCTAGCTACTACAGTCACTGCAAAGCTGCTACAACCCATTTTAAATTACATGCGTGTTTCACATTCCTTTTGTGACACAGAGAAAACATCTCAACAATTTCTGAAAGTGAACAGTGTTTTACTGTAGCATAAGAAGTGTTATTTTAACATCAGTTTTAAAGCACATCATTTAGGGTTTCAGGTTATCCTACATTAGGTTTATTTAACAACAGAAGCTGAATAATCAAATGTAAAAATAAAACACCTTAGTTTTCACTGTATGAATTAAATATATACTGATTCTTATTAAAGTTACAAAAGTTATTCAGCCAAGAGTCTTTTGTTCATGGACCCGTTATTAAGCTGCAGACGCATTTACAGTGTTTCAAACGTCAGTTATATAGGTAAAGTACCTCGGACGCTAACTTATCTGAGGTGATTTAATGCTAACTAATGCAGTGCCACTGCCCACAAATATTGATGCTAAATAGTGCTAACTAACTTACGTGAAATAGTAGTGGAAGTAGTGGTAGTCACTTACCGGAAAAAAATGGAGCGAAGTAACGTTACTCCTACAGTGTCTGTTAGTGCAGTTTATAGCAGAGCAACCCATTTTATGTACGATATTTCAATACAAATGTTCAGAAAGGATACAGAGGTGGTATGATGTATTGTGTCAAATCATGGCCGAGACGTCAAATTTCAGGAATTCCACTCGGCGCAGCCCGTTATCAGCTGTCAATCAAGCTGTCAATCAAAGTTAACCACGCCCCTATTTATCTAAATACGATCTAAACTAACAAGTTAGAAAAAAATTCACCCCCCTCACAGTTGTCAGGCACTCATAACCTATCGAAAAATACAATAAAAGTCCATGGGACCAACCTGTAAAAGCATGAATTTGTGCTATGAAAACTGACATTTTAACATGGGGTCTATGGACATTTGCTCCCTTTTGGGACCTGTCCCTAGCGGATTTTCGATGTATTGCAGTTTTTCGCACTTCCGGGTAGGCTTCATTTTTCAGATGAGAATGTTGCCGCTTGCCATCAACGTACAAATGAGGGGAGGCGTCGCAACACCACGCTTCAGTCGTGTCGCAAAAGTGGATCCGCACCATGAGTAAATGTAAAGACACGTTTATGCGCGTCGAGAGGTCCTGCGGCGCAAATGAGGCGTTTAGCGCGGGCCGGTAGACGCAAATTCGCCTAATTCACGCGTCCAGTTCGCGCGAATGACGCGAATTGAGCGGCTGGCGTGATACGCACAAATTATTTTATTTGGTGGATTCACGCGTTTGACGCGAATTCGCATCTGACAGTGCGGATCCACTTGCGGTTTTAGCTTTTGGACCGAAAATTGCCTGTTGAATATTATAGGTTGTATTTTAAACAGTTTGAATATTTTGGAAGTGAAATATGAAAGGTGAATATGGATTATTGAATTTTTAATAATGAAAATGTGTTTGAAATGTTTTGAATTGAAATATTCAAATTTGAGCCAATAAAAAATGCAAGTCCTAAAAATACAATGCATTAAAATGCAAGCATGGTTAATGCAATGCATATTTTTTTCAAGTAGTGCAATTCAACAGGCTTTTTATTTCAAAAACATTTGGCATAATTTTACTTCCATAATAGTAACTATGTTCCCTGTAAATTATTTTTGACTGCATAATAATGATTTCTTAATTCATACTATGATCAAGATTGCATTGGTGGATGTGTTCGGGGAATTTACCTGTTAAAAGTAGAACATTTAAAGCAACTTAAATTAAGGAAATAATTGATGAACGAGATCGAACAAGAGAGGCAGTAAAATGATCCGAACTTCCCATCACTACAATCAACAAAAAGAAGATTGCTGTGGATTAAATTAGGATTAATTATCAGGATTTTACTGTTGACCATTTGAGATGACCCAGGATCATTATATTCTGAAAATAGAGAATTACTCACTTCTCTTGACTAAAGAACTTGTGTAGCTTTAATAAGGATTAGTCTATATATAATTGATCATTTATGAAGCGCAGACTGTTTGATAACTTTATTCAATTTCTGTATATGTCCTACCTGTTATACAGGAAGGGCACAGGCATATTGATGTGTCTTGTCATTTCAGCACGTGTGTGTCATTGGTGTGTAGGGGTACCTCTGGGTAAGTCACTCAGCCAGATTGCTGTCTTTGAAAAACCTAACCTAATTTTCTCTGTTCCCTTTGTTCTTTGATTAAAGGTTGTATCAGTCATTTCAGGCCCAAAAAGGCCGAAACATAAATTATCACATTCATCTAATCTTTCCTAACGATCCGCTAGCTGCCCGCCCCATAAGCATGCCGTCCAAAAACCGCGTCTCTGTATGCAGCCTAGGCTCTGAGATCTGAACACAAAAACAAATGGGTCCACCACCACTCAAAACCAAAATAAACAGTGTTTCAACCAATCACTGACAGAGGTGTGGTCTAGCGAGTTCGGCAACAGGAGAGCCGGGAGAGATGCGATGAGTGAGCGGATTAAGTGTGAATGACAAACACCTGTGTCTTGTTTCAGTAATTGGCGTGGAGAGACCTGATAAAAGCCACTGGGAAATGAGACCACGAGAGAAAGACACGCGGAGATCTGTGGGTGATCGCGCTGATGATATTGGACTTTGGGAGTTTGATGTGAAAGATTTCAAGACAAGTGGGGGAGGGTGGGGCTGGTTGGGTCAGGGGTTGGTTGGCACACAGTTCAATTCCAGTACACTAGAGGGCGCTGCCACAAAAATCTGACATTAAAATGACTGCCCTCTTGACCTGAACACACCCATTTACTAAAATCATCGAACTGTCACTAACTGTTGAGGTGAGGATAACTTTTCTATTTTACTGTGTTAAAACAAAAAAAAGTTCTCCCCACTAAATACATTTTAGAACTCTGATAGATAGAGATATATAAAATGTAAGGATTTCAGTTGATATAGATAGGATCAGCTATATTTTGATATGAAATTTAAAAGTCTCCGATGAGTGATGCTATGTGGCTAACATAATTTCAGTAAAGAGGTGTGTCCTAATGTGGGTGGGGTTGGGTTATATATATATATATACACTCACCGGCCACTTTATTAGGTACCCCATGCTAGTAACGGGTTGGACCCCCTTTTGCCTTCAGAACTGCCTCAATTCTTCGTGGCATAGATTCAACAAGGTGCTGGAAGCATTGCTCAGGGAGTTTTGTCCATATTGACATGATGGCATCACACAGTTGCCGCAGATTTGTCGGCTGCACATCCATGATGCGAACCTCCCGTTCCACCACATCCCAAAGATGCTCTATTGGATTGAGATCTGGTGACTGTGGAGGCCATTTGAGTACAGCGAACTCATTGTCATGTTCAAGAAACCAGTCTGAGATGATTCCAGCTTTATGACATGGCGCATTATCCTGCTGAAAGTAGCAATCAGAAGTTGGGTACATTGTGGTCATAAAGGGATGGACATGGTCAGCAACAATACTCAGGTAGGCTGTGGCGTTGCAACGATGCTCAATTGGTACCAAGGGGCCCAAAGAGTGCCAAGAAAATATTCCCCACACCATGACACCACCACCACCAGCCTGAACCGTTGATACAAGGCAGGATGGATCCATGCTTTCATGTTGTAGACGCCAAATTCTGACCCTACCATCCGAATGTCGCAGCAGAAATCGAGACTCATCAGACCAGGCAACGTTTTTCCAATCTTCTATTGTCCAATTTCGATGAGCTTGTGCAAATTGTAGCCTCAGTTTCCTGTTCTTAGCTGAAAGGAGTGGCACCCGGTGTGGTCTTCTGCTGCTGTAGCCCATCTGCCTCAAAGTTCGACGTACTGTGCGTTCAGAGATGCTCTTCTGCCCACCTTGGTTGTAACGGGTGGTTATTTGAGTCACTGTTACCCTTCTATCAGCTCGAACCAGTCTGGCCATTCTCCTCTGACCTCTGGCATCAACAAGGCATTTCCGCCCACAGAACTGCTGCTCACTGGATGTTTTTTCTTTTTCGGACCATTCTCTGTAAACCCTAGAGATGGTTGTGCGTGAAAATCCCAGTAGATTAGCAGTTTCTGAAATACTCAGACCAGCCCTTCTGGCAACAACAATCATGCCACGTTCGAAGTCACTCAAATCACCTTTCTTCCCCATACTGATGCTCGGTTTGAACTGCAGGAGATTGTCTTGACCATGTCTACATGCCTAAATGCACTGAGTTGCCGCCATGTGATTGGCTGCTTAGAAATTAAGTGTTAACGAGCAGTTGGACAGGTGTACCTAATAAAGTGGCCGGTGAGTATATATATATATATATTATGCTTTACATTTTTATCAGGATTGTATGTTATATTCTCATGAACAAACTCATAATGTAAGAAATCATTTTCTTTTAGGAGTCAAAATGGTCAGAAAATATTTAAGAACAACAGACAGGGCAAAGACACCAGCACAGATTATGCTAGAGGCAGCCAGACAGGTGAAGACTCAGAACAAAAGTATTAGGAGCACAGCAAAGGACTTCAAAATACCATTCAGCACACTAAGCAGATACTGCCACAAGATCAGCCAGGATGAGATTGAAGGCAAGAAAGAGCTAGGTGTAGCTGTTGGTTACATCAGGAACAGACAAATATTTCCCCAAGATTTGGAAGTGGAGCTGGTTAAGTATCTGTGCAAGTCAGCCGACATTTACTTTGGCCTATCACCCAGGGAGGTTAGAAAGCTAGCCTTTCAGCTTGCTTTGTCACATAACATCAAGGTGCCTGAGACCTGGTCAGAGCAGCAGCAAGCTGGCCGTGACTGGCTTACTGCCTTTTTGAAGAGGCACCCTTCCCTTTCCATCAGGAAGCCAGAGGCCACAAGGCTTGCTCGTGCTACGAGTTTTAATAAAGAAAATGTTAAAGCCTTCTTCAACAACCTAGATACAGTCATGCATAGGCACAGGTTTCCTCCAGGTGACATCTGGAACATGGATGAGACAGGTGTCACTACAGTCCAGAAACCAAACAGGGTCATTGCCAGGCGGGGATTTAAGCAAATTGGGTCAATAACCTCTGCACAACGAGGGACGCTTATTACCCTTGCTTGCGCAGTTTCAGCCACAGGGAACAGCATTCCTCCTTATTTTGTCTTCCCCAGGGTAAATTTCAGGGACCACTTCATTCTGAATGGACCTACAGGTTGCAAATGAGGTGCAAACCCATCAGGATGGATGAAGGAAGAACACTTTGTTGAATTCCTGAAGCATTTTGTGGAGAATACAAAATGCACAAAGGAGAAGCCATGTCTCCTTTTGCTTGACAACCATGAGTCCCATCTCTCTATCAGTGGCTTGAACTATGCCAAAGAAAACGGTGTAGTCATGCTATCATTCCCCCCACACTGCTCCCATCGGCTACAGCCTCTTGACCGCACTGTGTCAAGTCAAGTCAAGTCAAATATATTTATATAGCGCTTTTCACAATACAGATTGTATCATTTGTGTATGGGCGTCTGAAGAGGCATGTCAACACAGCCTGTGACTCATGGATGCTGAACAACCCTGGCAAAACCATGTCTATATATGATGTGCCTGGAATTGTTGCCACAGCATACCCACTGGCTGCAACCCCAAATAACATCCAATCAGGATTCAGGGTGTCTGGAATTTTCCCCTATAACAGGGATGTTTTTCCAGAAGAGGCCTTTGCCCCATCTTATGTTACAGACCGGCCAAACCCAGTCCCAACTGCCGATCTTGTTGCTAACCCTGATGAACTGCACCCTGCCACAGACAATGCTGTGCAACAGCTTCACCCTGCCACAGACAATGCTGTGCAACAGCAACAGCTTCACCCTGCCACAGACAATGCTGTGCCCGGACCAAGTGTTTTTTCTGCTGGTACTGGAAGACGTCCCCAAACCCCAGAAGAACTGTGCCCATTCCCTAAGGCTGCGGGCCTAGGAAAGTTGGTGGTGCCGTCAGAAGGAAGAGGAAGACTGCCATCCTGACAGACACACCAGTCAAGCGACAACTGGAGGAACAAAAGGCTGCAACAAAGAAGAGACTCTTAAAAAAAAACAAGAAGCCACAACTGAAAGCTCCATCCAAAGCTCCTGCTCCTAAAAAAAAGCAGAAAAGGAGATCATCATCTGAGTCTGATGAAGATGAAGAGGAATACTGTCTGGTTTGTTTAGAATCATATGGGAATAGCCGACCTGGGGAAGTTTGGCTTCAGTGCCTGAATTGCAAAAAGTGGGCCCACGACTTATGCACTCCAGGTCTACCAGTATCTTCCAGAACTGTGATTCATGTGATTCATCTGTAAGTCCCCGCTAAATCGAACCAATGGCGGCATTCGATCAGCGGCGAAGGTCTCGCGCATGTTCCGTCCTTTCCAGGCTAAAGGGATTTTTGATTAAATGCAATACACTTTCTCATATGTATTAACTCGTTATTTCATCTGACTCCAAAAATGAAAAGGTTTTAATGATATCTGTGCATCATTAAATGTGAGCGAGTGTCTGACTATTCCTTGTAACCATTAGCTAAATGAACAATGTCAAAGTCAATTAGAATAATCAAATGTAACTATTTATTATGTTGGGTAAAGTATCATGCCAATTTCACAATCAGTTCAAAGATAATCAATACAATAACATCGAATGCTCTAGGATAAGAGAAATGCAAACCCAACATTTTAAGAAATACATGAGGCTGAGTTTTTGAGACTCAACCTCACGGGCTCTCAGAATTACAGAAAAGCCTAGAGTTTCTCACTGCAGTCCATTAAGTAGCCAGAATGTTTTCACATGTAAACCTGCTAATTTGCATTAAGAAGTTACACCTCTTTGGGTGAGGGGAAAAAAGACCATTTGCCTTTCTTTGTGTCAGTTATCTCTAAACTCTTAAAAACCTTAGTACCTTGTGTTTTACTCTTTGGGAATGAGACCATTGTACCAGTCACACTGAGACCTTTAAAATGATACTAAACACAATACTTAATCATTCACATTAAAACCATATATATTCTTGTGTGAGTTAAGTGTTACTGAGAGAGAGAAAATGCAGATGAAGTGAGACTTGTCCCAAAGGAAGAGGGGGAGGGTGTCAAATGTTAATTTTCCCACAAGATTCTTTGTTTCATAGACCACTGGTCATTCTTTAACCAGTTCTTCAAATTTCCAGCCTTACAGATCCCTCCTTGACCCCCGTGGGTCAGATAACACTTACGGGGTCATAGTAAGGCGTTTGTCCTAATCCTTGAGGTGTAACTCAAAAATGGTGTTTTCAATGTCAGCATCTGTAGAAGCTCAGAGAGCTGTGTTCACCTGTAGAACACCTGGTCTCACCAGGTGTATGTAGCTTGAGTCCAGCAGGTGGATGAATGCGTTCAGGTTTTCTTTCTGTGATGCGAACGAGGTTCATAGAGTCAATCTGGACCTTTTTTGACTTGTTCAGTTGACGTGTCATGGAGAAACTTCTGCTTCTCTGGCACCTTCCCCATGACGATAATCTGACCCTCCTTGACCAATCCTGTCACCTCCAGCGGTGCGGTTGTCTGGGCAGACCTCAGTGGGTGAAGGGGTTCTCCTTGATTCCACACTGCTTTGTGTGAGACACCTGACAAGCATCTTAAATGTCCGCTTCACGATTGAGCACATATGAACTTCAAGTCGTAAAGGAAATGCATTGGAAAACATAATGCAACAAAACAAATCAAGTCATGTTCAATGTAAAATACCATGTTCATGTCAGTAAGTGTGAATGGTACATCGGTCTCATATGTTCCTCAAGGTCAGGTAAGGTGGTCTCATTTTTAATATCCAATTCTTTCACCACTGTGATGATATTAAATGGTAGTGGAATTTAAATATTCTTGGTCTGACTTACTCAAAGGAAATGCAGCAAGAAGTCGGTGCATAATCAAATAATCTAATAAATGGTACGCATCAATACATCTTGTAATAACAATAATAATATTCAAATACAAAAATATGAAGAATCACTGTTTGTTCGGGAATCTTCCAATGCAAGCCACCTATGCAGATATAAGGAGTGACTTGGAACATGCTTGGGACATACAAGAATGGAGATTGTTCATTCCTTCCAACAGTTTTGTGTGTGTGTGTGTGTGTGTGTGGTGAGAGAGAGGGTGTGTGTGTGGTGAGAGAGAGGGTGTGTGTGTGGTGAGAGAGATGGTGTGTGTGTGTGTGGTGAGAAGAGAGGGTGTGTGTGTGTGTGTGAGAGAGAGTGTGTGTGGCTCAGTCACAGTCAATGACAGGTAAATTTTTAAATTCTGTAATTTGTTGAAGCGCTCACACTTCAGATCTATTCGTTATTGATGATGTTTCTGTTATTATTGGTTTGTTGAGAAATCAGGGGCCCTCTGACCTTCCAACAACCCTAACAACAATCAGAAAATTTGAACATTTTTAAGTTTAATAGCAGGTCTGTCTCTGCTTCATAATTTGCATCATTGATTTGTGACTGTAGCCATTCATATGTATATTACAGTGTTTTTCCATGAGTTGGAAGAGTGTTGTGAATAGCGTACGTTCTGTCATGGGACCAGCTTTCCCATCCTATGTGTGGGAAGCTATTTAGTGAGGTGACACTTTTGGACTGTCATCTTTATCTCCTTATGTGTCGTGTTCAACCTGGATAGACTTGATCTTTTCCAGGTGATGATGATGTGAGGGTGTAGTGATGGAGGAGTGTGGGTTCATGTCTAGGAGATGGGTGGAATATAATCTATAACAATTGTGTTGCAAATTTAGTTCCAGTTCTAAACTGGTAGGCCATGCTAATGTAGTGATGTGCTACTGTGAGATGTAAATGGCCTTTGAAGTGTCGTTTCACCCATCTCCCGTGTTTCAGGTTCTGTTCTAACAATCCCGCTGTCCTGGCGATCCAGGTGGAGTCCGGCCCGTCCTGGCATCCGTCCTCCGAGGAATTGCAGAAGTAAACCTGACAAAAGCAAATGCAGAGAGAACCACAGTTAATTCTGATGTTTTCAACAGTTTTAAATTCAGACATGTGGAATTCTTTTGCTTCCTCCATCGCGATTTTAATTCCCGTTGTCACATGAAACCGAGTTTCATTGACCAGGTCTGAATTACTGCCGTTGTTTCAGTGCAGTGTGCGACACCTTAAAGCTGCTCTTGCAGTCGAGCCTTCACAGTCTGCTGTGTCATGAGCATTAGAGATCCCAGTTCTGCTGGGGACATTTTGTCTGGCTTTACCTCAAGTTGCTTTCATTACAGCCAGATCTGTGGGCATAAATTAGTTCACCTGTTTTGGTGTGGTGTCGTTCACACATTTGGTTAGTGCAGATCTCTTGTGACCTGCAAAAGGCTGTGGTACTTCTGTTCAATGTTTAGTTCACACCCTCCTTGTAAATATGCGTCCTTGATCAGTTTGCTATTACCTGTGCCACACTTCTGAGAGTGTTTTTTAAATGCAAAAATAAAAGCACACCTCCGTCCGCCCTTTTGGCACTGGGTAGTAGCTCAAGGGATTAATGTCACACTTCTCCAATTAATGCCCTGCTTGGCGTGGCGATTACTAGGGCTGTAGCGATACACTAATCTCACGATACGATACGATACACGATATTCAGCTCACGATACGATATATATCACGATATTCAGCCAACGATACGGTTCGATACGATTCGATATAATTCGATACACTTACATAATTTTCTGAAAGATTTAAAAGGGAAAGAGTGATTTGTGACATCTTGTGAGTGTTCCATTTACTTGGATTGAATTAATTGAACTGAAAACTAAAACTAAACTAAAACTGAAAACTAAAAACATACATTTTTATCAAAAACATCAATTACACAATATATATATTGACTCTGACTGGACAGAGAGTCTACAGCTTGCAAATGCAAAGTACTTTACCATGCAATGTTGTAAGATCATTTTTATTTTTTATATTTATCAACCGATTTCAGTGGTTTGTTTTGTGGTGTACAAAAAGTTCCATAGTTATTTAAAAACTCGATAGACTTATAAAATATTTTTTTAATAAGGAATTGATGGATCATTTATGGTAATACATGTGGTACACAGTGCAATGCAAATAAATATAAGATAAAGTGAGAAGTAATAGTAAATAGTTTAGTAGCCTAAATATAAAGTTATGAAACTTCACTTTGCCAGGAAACAAAACGATTTGACAGAAAACAACTTATAGATTAATGAGACCAAAGAAAGCCCGTTAGATATACACAAGACGAATTATATCTCATGTAAAACCACTAACGTTAGACTAGAGCCATCCGTGCCAGCGGCACACGTCAGAAGCACTAGCCGAGGAAAGGCTGTTCCAGGCGGGGTTCAAGAGCGCTGAGCGCCCGCTGATCTCCTGGATGTCACAACTCCAAAAACGTCAGATCAAATTTTTAAATAGGCGCTATCTTTATAAATAAACCACAGATTTGATCTTTAAACAACTACATTGTCGACTGAAAAACTATTAAAACTACATTTCGTGACACAATAACAGCAGTATTTTTAAATGTCGCGGCCTTTCTCCTCTGAACGTTATTATCACTAATTATATCATGACCAAATACAATCAGAAACAAATGTTTAGTCTTGCTTGTGACCTGTTTTTAATTGTGTGGCGATTTGTAAAGTCCCAAGCAGAACACGAAACAGGCATTTTTCTCAATTCCCGGTATGAGAGGTATGGGAAAGTAAAAGTTGCCCTCCGCAATATGGCGTACGCTCCAGCAGCCGTCTATATCTATGTCAGCGTCTGTGTAAAGTTTACTCTACAGCGACACAAGCGGCTGGCTGAACAAATTGCTCGTCCTGCAACGCGAACGGGGGAAAACACGGGGGATTTGAATGGGACTTATGTATCGATACTCGCGGTTTAAAAATCGATACTTTCTTGGGAAAAAAAATATCGATTTATATCGCAGAATCGATTAAATTGCCCAGCCCTAGCGATTACAATATAATGTGTATTATAATTCGAGTTATAATACAATTATATTTAAGAATATAAGTGAAATTATATTGTTTTTGGTCTCTGAAGAGTCTCTGCTCGTTCTTGTATCAATACATTTGAATATGAAAAGGCTTTCTGGCTCAGGCTGATAAGATGTACATTTGCTGTTTCTCTTTTCTGTTTGCTAGGTTTCGAATACCTTTTCTTTTCATCTAGTCTTTTTAAAGACTATAAGAAAGCCAAGTGGCCATTTTAACGTTTGTTTATTCTTTTGAACTCTTAGTTTTAGTTTATCCGCTCAGATCAGGAAACTATATCACTTCGAGTTCCTCACCAGGTCTCCGGCACAATCTCGTCAGTTTCCGATTATCAAAACAGAGGTAATTGGCTGAATGTCTGGGATTTGCCGTAATTCACACGTACACAATCGAAGACATATACACAGCCCCCTTGAATGCCACCTCAGGAACTAATTCAATAACTTACTTTACCAGCGTGCACTTATCTAAAGTAACATTAAATTAGAACAGAGGTATTTAGACGTACCCAAATCTAGATCAAACAGCATTAGCTGATTCTAGACGGAAACTACCCGTCTCCTCATTCAAGTACACTTGAATCTGATATCAGATATTAGTCGTCACTAAACTCTGATGCAAACTTGTGGAAATATACGAATCCTATAATCTACCTAATCTACTCGGGGGAAAACAATTCTCAGAGTCGGTTAGAATAAAATCAAACGTAACCATTTACAAATTTTGTATGCGAAAAACAGCTCCCATAGAGTGGAGAGGTAAAGTGTACGTTCTCTAAAGCTTTGAATATGAAAAGTTTTTTTTTTTGTTTCATGATTAATGAGATGCACGTTCACTGTTTCTGATCTTCAAATTCAAATTGTGAATCACACAATAGCCTAGACACACGTGTTTAATTCAGTTTACACAGGACACATGGCCCAGAATACAACATCTACAGCCTTTACCTAAGTGATACAAACACACTTACAGTAAAGCAATCCTGTGCTTCATGAATAAACTTAAATTTAGCCTATGTGCATGCTGTAGCATAAACAACTAAAGTGTGTTCTATTAGCACAATGTGTTAAGCACAATTCCAAATTTGAAAATTATCAGAATTATTTCATGCTTTTTAATCCCATCGGTGTTAACGTGTAAGCTTTCAAATGCAATATAGAGATTTTAATGTTTTGAATGTGGCTTTCGCCCGCCACCAGTAGGCCGAACAAATAAGGGTTAAGCGTTGGACGCAGCATGGTCATTAGCATTTAGCATTAGCCTTGAGCGTTTTTGAAAGCAGCATGGTCATTAGCATTTAGCATTAGTCTTGAGCGTTTTTGAAAGCAGCATGGTCATTAGCATTTAGCATTAGCCTTGAGCGTTTTTGAAAACAACATGGACAATAGCATTTAGTGTTATCCTTGATATTTGAGTTTTAGCCTGTAAATAATATCGTCATGTTTTCCCAAAATTTGCTTTTCATAAACAATGCATCGATTTGCCTTTTTATTTATAAAATCACGTGTTTTCCAATTGTTTACAAACTTAGAATTTTCTTTCTCTTTGCTCATTTCCACCACATGTTGTAAGTTTGTTCAAACAAAGCCAATGCAACAATGGAGAAAACACGCTGATTTCAAAACTTTAGCCTCTAATTTTACAGCTCTTCATCAAGTAAGTTAGGCTACCAGTAAATTATTTGGAAGAGGTAATTCCAATTTTAGGTTTCGTTTCTTGTTGCTTAGGCAAACAAATATATCTTTAAAATCTATTAGGGTTTTCCTTCCTCATCTGCGCCGCCGTTATCACGTTCTCACGTGTTTCCGTTCTGGACTAAACAAAGCTAGGGCTTTCCGACCCGTAACAATGCAAACAACATTTTCACAACACTTCTAGAAAAGGGCAGAAAAAGTTGACTTACCACAGCGCAGAAGACAGAGAAGAATTTCAAACCTCGTGTTGATTTTAAAATCCCCATACTTTGCTGGAAAGGACGTTGCTCGCGAAATCCATCTTTTGCGAGATCACGTCGAGGTCACCATTTTGTAAGTCCCCGCTAAATCGAACCAATGGCGGCATTCGATCAGCGGCGAAGGTCTCGCGCATGTTCCGTCCTTTCCAGGCTAAAGGGATTTTTGATTAAATGCAATACACTTTCTCATATGTATTAACTCGTTATTTCATCTGACTCCAAAAATGAAAAGGTTTTAATGATATCTGTGCATCATTAAATGTGAGCGAGTGTCTGACTATTCCTTGTAACCATTAGCTAAATGAGCAATGTCAAAGTCAATTAGAATAATCAAATGTAACAATTTATTATGTCGGGTAAAGTATCATGCCAATTTCACAATCAGTTCAAAGATAATCAATACAATAACATCGAATGCTCTAGGATAAGAGAAATGCAAACCCAACATTTTAAGAAATACATGTGGCTGAGTTTTTGAGACTCAACCTCACGGGCTCTCAGAATTACAGAAAAGCCTCGAGTTTCTCACTGCAGTCCATTAAGTAGCCAGAATGTTTTCACATGTAAACCTGCTAATTTGCATTAAGAAGTTACACCTCTTTGGGTGAGGGGAAAAAAGACCATTTGCCTTTCTTTGTGTCAGTTATCTCTAAACTCTTAAAAACCTTAGTACCTTGTGTTTTACTCTTTGGGAATGAGACCATTGTACCAGTCACACTGAGACCTTTAAAATGATACTAAACACAATACTTAATCATTCACATTAAAACCATATATATTCTTGTGTGAGTTAAGTGTTACTGAGAGAAAGAAAATGCAGATGAAGTGAGACTTGTCCCAAAGGAAGAGGGGGAGGGTGTCAAATGTTAATTTTCCCACAAGATTCTTTGTTTCATAGACCACTGGTCATTCTTTAACCAGTTCTTCAAATTTCCAGCCTTACACATCTGATTGAGACACAGACATCTTGACATGCTAGTTAGCCTACAGCATTTTTTCTGTTACTCCTAACACACACACACACACACACAATTTACATATGTTAAAAATAATTAATGTTGTATTATAATATATATATATATATATATATATATATATATATATATATATATATATATATATATATATATATATATATATATATGATTCATGCAGAAATACTGTTGAATGTTATTCTGCATCTGGTTTGTATTAAATGCTCAAGTTCTTTATATTTGTCACCTCATTCTTTGTAACTATAGCATCTGTGCCAACCAAACCCATTGCATGTGCCAACTAACCCCCATACTGGGGCTGGTTGGCACAAGTGCACAACATCACTTTAATGACGAATAAAACATTTGTAGGAATCATTTGTGAACATTAAATGTATCTGTTGAGTAGCTGAGATCTTAACCTTTCAGTTGTTACTGGTTAGACTATTTTAACAAATAGCATGACTGCGAAATATGACAGAGAGTGAAAAGTGTGCCAACCAACCCCGCTCTCCTGCTGTGTGTGCGACTTTGTTTTTGTTCTTTTATTTATTCCTAATAAACACTCACAGTCTCTGCAAACCGACCCTGTCCTCTTCCTTCCCTACATATTGAACCTTGTTACATTCCTCACGTCTTCACGAAAGTCGCAAAGGCATTGATGGAAGTGGGCATTCATATCCTCAACTACCTCGACGACTGGCTAATCCTAATCCACACTCGAGTGTTGTTCTGTGGACTTGGTCCTCAAGCACTTAGCCTGGCTGGGACTTTGGGTCAACTGGGAAAGGAGCATGTTCTCCCCTGTGCAGAGCATCTCTTTTCTCTGTGTGGAGATGGACTTGATTGTCATGACAAGACGTCTTTCACAAGACCGTACTCAGTTAGTGCTGAACTGCTTAGACCTCTTCAAGCGCAAGAATATTTTTGTATAAATATTTTTAGAGGCTCCTGGGGCATATGTGACATCCTCGGCCATGGTGATGCGGCTCGGATGATGCATATTAGACCGCCTCAGCACTGGCTTCATTTTGAGTCCTGAGATGGACATGGTGCCGCGGGACATATCGCGTGGCCATCACACCGATTTGTTGTTCCACTTTCAACCCTTGGTTGGACCTTGCGTTTCTACAGGAAGGAGTTTCCTTAGAGGTGTTTGGGGCTCCCAAGAGCGGCCCTCCAGTGTCAGTCTCCACACAATGTCTATCAGGGAACCGAGGTTACAACAGTAACTGAGACTATTTTGGGTATTTCATTTATGACCACTGGAGAAGGTGTTAATCAGATACACTAGCTTTTAAAAGTTTGGGTTCAGTAATGCATCCTTTTTGAATAATACTTTTAATTAGCAAGGATGCATTAAATTGATCAAAATGATAAATAATTTCTATTCTTTCAGAACTTTAATAATCAAAGAATCCTGAAAAAATGTATCATGGTGTAGTGAACTTTTTCCTTGTAGAAAAGTTAGAAGCTCAGAAGCGAAGAGCAGGAGACAGTGAGGTATCTTTTCAAGCAGGAGTTCTTTATTTCGTCGCTGTAGGCATCTCAAACTCGTCTAACTAAAACATAATCTCAGCATGTCCCCTCACCTACAGGCCTTGATCACTATCAGCCCCTCTGTGTCTTTGGGAACACGCTGAGACACACGAGAACAGAACTTATATGGTCTCAGTGATGACATCTGCTCAGACTCTAACATTCACACCTGCTCAGCATGTCTAGCAGGAACAGGCACCCGTGAGGGTTTGTGAGTTTACAAAATTTACACTAATAAACTTCCTCAGTTTATATTCTACAGTATTGGAAATCTAAATTAAACCTTTAATACATTTGTTTTCCTTTAATGACTTATACAAAAATATTAAACAGCACAACCATTTTAATTAGTAAGAAATGTTTCTTGAACAACAAATCAGCATATTAGAAAGAGTTCTGAAGGATCATGTGAGACTGAAGAAAATTCAGCTTTGCCATCACAGGAATAAATTACATTTTGAAATATATTCAAATGGAAAACAAAATTTCACAATTTTACTGGTTTTGCAGTATTTATTTATTTATTAAAATAGCACCCTTGGTGAGAATAAGGGACTTCTTTTAAAAACAATAACAAAACTTACCAACTCCAAACTTTTGAATGGTACTACTAACTCCAACATGAAGAGAGCTGAGGTGCTGGTCTCCTGTTTGACATGTCTCACAAATGCACTTGAACAGCTAATAAATATAACACCCAGTGGCCTGAACAACAGAGGTCCTTTTGTTTTATTCCAACTAAGCTGATTATCAAGCTACGATTTACCTCAAGTATGTGTTAATCCATATTTGTTCTATTTGATCTGCTTATTAAATATTGAGACAAATTTGTGTTTGTCTGCATAATAAAAAAATGACCAACAATTTATATAAATCATACCAAATAAGCCACAAAGTGTTATTTTTATGGCTTTTAGCAGCCAATCAGACTCAGAGTGACAAAACTAAATTGGTGACACTGCTCAAGTAGTGACATGCTCAAGTAACCTGCTAAAGGATCGCAGAGAGAATGTAGAAGGAATGAGAGGAGGCTTTATCGCTCATTTGCATCAGTGCTACATGAATAGAGGTGGAGCAGCGCATGCAGCCCAGCACTATAAAACTATCAGAGTAGTGGCTTTATGGACCATCAGAGTGTTGACTTCATTGCTTCTATAACTGGCTTCATATATGCCTGGAACACAACTAACTAAGGTAGATCTGCTCTCTCACTCTCTCTCTCTCTGAATTAGTATGATGGTATCTATAAAATAATGAATAATGAAATAATAAATACATTAATAATATTTAATTCTCTATTTGAAGGCTGGCCTACATCTCTGCAGAACTTCTACTTCACATTGTTCCAGTGCTCAAAACACAAAGGTGAGATGTTTCCTGTTTTTGTCTTTTGTAGAGGAAAATCCGGTCATGCTCGAGCCAGAATGTAAACAAACCCCTGCAAAGAATATGAATCCTAAGCATTTTTTTCATCAGCAGTCCTTTTTATATCAATGAAATCCGTTGATATTTACAGGAGCTGCAACCACTCATGGCAAACCCAGTCCATGACACTAAAGAGAAGAAACTGCAGCCGCAGGGACCCGAGAGGCCAATTTCACATCAGAAGTTTAAAGCAAAGCTCACCCAATGGCTCTCTTACATTACTGGAGACATGGCTGTGTTTGGTGAATGGATGAAAGGTACAAGAGTAAGCTAGTTTAGATCTCAATAAGGAGCCAAATTTAGAAAGAAGGAAAAACAACAACATTAATTCTGCCAGTGAATAGTTATAGGAGATTGTTTGCACAAAAGTAATTTAGAAAATCATCAATGATATTCAACCAGGAAAAAGCCTCGTTCTAACTCAACATTTTTGTTTCTTTCACACTTGTAACACTTTGTGTCGTTATTAAACTTTTCTGGTACTTTTAAACCTGTGGGAATCTGTTAGATGTGCTTAATGTACTAACTACTTTTTTTAGTCCGCATACGGACACATTGTCTTTAGGGAGTTGCATAATGAGTGATCCACACCCAACTGAAAAAGAATGCACTCTTACTTAGCAAGTGTGACCAATTTGACTTTTAATACCTAACTGCAAATATGCATATTACACAGATATGATATTAGTAGCAAGTTATAAAAGCCATTATTTTATTACTTAAGGACAATGTAAGAATTAGGACAATGTAAATACAGTTTTGTATTCCATATTCTATGCAAACCACTATGGCAATTTTTTTTATACCCAGTTGTACTCTCACATGTTTACGCTGTGCAGGGCAATTTATCTTGCTCCAGATTGTGGACTGGGTGCTGCGTGGAGCAGCTCAGGTGATGTTTGTGAACAACCCTCTCAGTGGACTGATCATCTTTGCTGGACTGATCCTTCAGAACAGATGGTGGGCACTCAATGGTTTTGTTGGCACTCTGTTTGCTACAGTTTCTGCACTCATCCTCTGTCAGAACAGGTATTTAGGCGAACTTATTGTGCATTTACATTATGATTCTCTAAATGTTTGAGCGTGGTTTCAGAATTATTATCAATATTTTATATTTCCCTCAGAGGAGCTATCGCAGCCGGCCTGTATGGATATAACGGCATCTTGGTTGGTCTTCTCATGGCGGTTTTCTCAAATGCAGGAGATTGGTACTGGTGGCTGCTTCTTCCCAATATCTTCATGTCAATGGCATGGTGAGTTCATCTCTTTGTTCTTCAGTTCATTTACGGCTAATTTAGACTTGTATCAAAAAAGGAAATAACTAAAGGCTGGAATACACTACACAACTATTGCACACTCGATTTGCAGTCAGATAAAGTCTGCAGAAATTTGGTCAGCAAAAGTCATGTAGTGTATGATGGTGTAATGCAGTTTGTTGTTATGGGAAGAAGGAGGTGGGAACCGGCGAACATTTAAAGACTTTAATAATAAAATAAACAAATAAAAAACTAAAGTAAAAGTGGACAGCTCGACACTCCTCCGCCGCCTGGTGGATGGCGACGGCTCCTCCGGATAAGGGTATACGGCAGAATGGCAGAATCCCATCATGGCGAATGGCAGCAGGCTCCATGCAGGGCGAACGGCGGCGACTCCTCCACTCCCTCACGGACGACAGCCGCCCCTCCAGCACCCAGGCGGCCGGCAGCTAGTCCATTCCCCCTGCAACTCACTCCAGCACACCGCCTTTTTTTTTAGCTTCTGACTATGAATACATCCAGTCGGTGGATATCAAAACATTTTTAGAACACATATTGATTTAATTTGCCATCTCCTTGCCACAATTTTGTTGTGTCCAGAATAACTTGAAGTTCTGGTAGTCTGTGATCCTCAGTCATTGTCAATGAGCTCCGCAACAGACTTCTACCTGACAATCAAAGTCGCATTACGTCACAAACGTGCGAACACATGGGTAGACGGCAAGTGTTTAAGGTGCCATTTGGGACAGGCCATAAATGCAAAGAATTTAGATCCTTCAAAGGCAGATAACTGCAACACACGCAAATAGAATGTTCCATCAGTCTAAATCTGTCATATGATTGAGGAGTTATCTCTCATGGTAACAGAATGTTCCAAAAATGTAAACGTTTTTCTGAACAGGGTTATGTTAGAACAAAATCTTAGTTGACTTATCTGATTGTATTTATATAAATATTAGTTTATTAGTTCAAATATAAATAGTTCAAATATAAATATTCATGACATTTTACACAGGGTATGATATATTTGTGTTTATATTTTAGTCTAGACCAGTGGTTCTCAGCCAATTTTGGGTAACACTTTACAATAAGGTTAATTAGATCACATTGGTTAACTACCTTAGTTAACATGAACAAAGAATGAACAACACTTCTACAGCATTTTTAAATCTTAGTCAATATTAATTTCAATTTGCTAATACATTATTAAAATCAAAGGTTGTATTTACTCTGCATAGTTTTCTTCAATTTTGAGGATGACAGCATCATGCTGACAGATTTGCTGTAATGCTAATTATTTGCCTAGCTTCCAAGTGACGCATGAATCTGATTGGACACACACCCTTACACACCTCCAAGACATTGGAAGCATTTTTCCTCAGTGTTAAAAGTGTATTAGTTTCACAAACTATACACAATGCCTTTTATTAATATAATTTTTCATTGTTTTTTAGGGTAAAAAAAAAAACAAAAAAACATTTTTACCCAGTGACCGAAATTTGGGTCACAACCCAAGTTGAGACCCACCAGTTTAGACTCTGTGCTGAATTATATAATTCTAGCAGTGTTGTTTTCTCCAGTCCCATAGTGTCCAGTGCCTTGGCTTCCATCAACAGTCGGTGGGATCTGCCAGTTTTTACCCTTCCTTTTAACATACTAGTGTGCCTTCATATGGTGGCTACAGGCCACTACAATCATCACTTCCCGCAGATTCTCATCCAGCCACGCACGTCCTTGCATAACATGACATGGTCTGAGCTGGATTATGCAAAGGTAAGAGCTAACAAGTTGAAATGAGGCCAAAGAAGTGAAAGCTGTCCCAAAGTTGCATCACAGATGCAGGAACAAGGAACAAGAAAAGGGCGATTGTGCAACAGTTCTGTTTAGGAATCTTCTAGACTGATATCACATGACACTAAAGAGAGCAGGTTAATCATGAGACACTGTAACTGACATTATGGAATTCAATCTAGCAGGAAATTCCAGATTTGTGGCTCAAAGTCAAGGTTTGAAGTTCTAAGGCAGGATTATTGGAATAATTAAGAATTTTGTAATGTTTTTTTTAGTCTCTTACGCTTACAAAGGCTGAATTTATTTGATGAAAAATACAGTGCAAAACAGTAATATTGTGAAATTTTATTACAATTTACAAGAACTGTTTTCTATTTCAATATATTTTAAAATGTAATTTACTTCTGTTATAGCAAAGCTGGATTTGCAGCAATTACTCTAATATGCACATTTAGTGCTCATTTATTATTGGTGTTCAACTATTGATAGTGGTTCTTATTAATATCGATGTTGAAAATAGCTGTTGCTGCAGTAAAATATCATATATATTTTTATTAAATAGAATCTTTTTTTCTTTTTTTTACAGCTTTTCACCTCAATCCCCGTGGGTATTGGACAGGTATATGGGTGTGACAATGCTTGGACAGGAGGGATATTTATGATGGCCTTGTTCATCTCCTCACCCATAACATTAGCACATGCAACTATTGGATCAACAGTTGGTATGGTGTCAGGTAAGAGATCACAAGTGTATTATAATGTTTAATAATAAATATCATCAGCATTAAGATATTTTAAGATTGACGATTTGCTTTAACGTAACTTTCAGGTCTTGCTCTTGCTGCACCGTTCCAGAACATCTACTTTGGCTTGTGGGGTTATAACTGTGTTTTGGCCTGCATTGCCATTGGTGGGATGTTTTACGCTCTCACATGGCAGACACATCTTCTGGCTGTGGCCTGTGGTAGGTTCATATCAGATATTTCCTTTCCTTCCTGATTTTGTAACAACAATTTCCTATAATTATGGGCAAATCACTGAAACTACAATTGTTTTCCCGTAGCATTCTTCTGTGCATATCTTGGCTCGGCAATTGCAAATGTGATGTCTACTGTAAGTATTATAAACCCAAAACATAACATTTTTACAAAAATGTGTGTGATTTTAAATGGATTTATATGGTATTTCAACAGTTTGGACTCCCAGCATGCACCTGGCCCTTCTGTCTTTCTGCCCTCACTTTCCTTTTGATCACCACAGAGACAAAAAACATTCATAAACTGCCTCTTGCTAAAGTCACCTATCCTGAGAAAAACCTGATATACTTCTGGAAGATGAAGAAAGAGGAGAGAATCGACAGACAAAGGAAAATACAAGAGCAGACGCAAGTGAAAGATGTAGAATCACAGCTGAAGAAAGAAGAAATAGTTGCAATGAAAAAGAAAGATCAACAGCCTCTGGATGTTTGCACCGTGGAAGTTCAGCAAGAGGAAACCACACAGAGTGGAACAAATAAGAATTCAGAGGCAATTGAACTTAATTTAACTCAATTATAAATTTCCCTTAAATAGTTCACATAATGTTTATTTGCTCAAAGAAAATGGCAAACAGAAATAGCTAAGGGACATTGTTCTATTTTTAAACATTGAGGGTAATGAGCACCTTTTTACTTTTTTTTTTCTTTTCATTTTTAACATTTGCCAGTTTCAAAAAGAGTGACAAATACTTTTCCCTCAGCAGAAGCACGTAATATTTATTAAAAAATAATATAAGTACTCATATACACAAGACATGATCTAGTTTGTAGAAATGTCAAAACAACAGGAATAACACACAATAAGAATGCAAAAAGAGTTTGTTGTGATGCGCTGCCAAAATGTATCAACAATGTGTCAAGATTGTAATATATGAGCTAGTCAAGTTTTAGCTTCCAGGCAGGGAGCCAGATACGAGAATGACAAATACTTGTTTTCAGTCATGACTTTAAATTATTTGCTGGTACAGTTTACTTTTTATTTTCCAGATATAACACATTTTTATCTGTTCATAAGCAGCATGGGGAAAAAAAAAGATAAATGAGAATGTATTATGAGATAGCCTGCACTATTTAAATGTTTTCATAATCTATAACAGCTTTGTCTTATTTTAAAAAAATACTTTTATACATTTTAATAAATATATATTTTTTATATCAAAGTTTTCAGTCTGTCTCATTTGGAATATAGACATTTTTATTATAGATTTATTTAAATAAAAATGAAAGAATACTTCATAATAACTTAAATAAAATATGATTACATCATGTTTTAACATATATTTAGGCAATATATATTTAAAGTAAAAAATGTCAGGAAACTGACTAAGTCACCTTAAAATAAAGTGTTACCGAACTTTAGTGTAGAGGAGATTTGAGGTCTGAAGCTAGTCTTTCTAATCTTTTTTTATTTTTAGTCTATTATTTCTAGTGCCCTTCAAAGTCTCAATCACAATCAGTATCCTAGAGCTCATCTCCTGATGCTGAACTCCCAGCCTGCAAACCGCACTAACAATCTGTCATGTGATATTCATTGTATGGTGCCAACAGCAGCAGCAGGATCAAAAAAACCTTTTACATCAGATAACAGTAGCTGAAGATTAAAATCTCCAGAACGAGTTACCAAATATCTGAAATACAAAGCTCTTATGCAACATGCACACTTATTTGACCCTAAAAAAAGGCCATTGCATGGAACAGTGTTCCAAAACCTCTCTTTTGCATAACATAAACATAAAATGGCAATGTATATTGTGTATTAGTGTAGGCAATTGATATTTCTATATGTAATGTTTATCTACTTTTTAAAGCACTTGAGGAAACGTGGCTGTTCTTGATATTATCTTTGCTTGACAGTTCTCACTGTTGACGAGTTAATGGCCAATGAGACAATATGTTCTTCTTCCATCAGATAAAGATACAACCTAGAAATTTCTGTGATCACATTAGCTTTTCATAAACAGTAATTATGACTATCTATGGTCTGTCATGGACATTTTGTTAACCCATGCCATTTCTGCAAACCGTTGCCATTTCCAGTTGAAATTAACACTATAGTGGCATTAAAATACCAACAACTTTTGTTCCTTTTCACACAAACTATGATTACAGAGGGCAAATATATATTAATACATTAAGTGGCATTAATAGGTTTATAGAATTGGAAAAGTTTTTAAGGCAAACTTGACATGTTGAAAAGAGATAGTATTCATCCCTCCTGGGGTGGTATCGCTCTTCTCGCTAGTAATATGGCACATAGTCTTGAAAATTGAAAATTGTCTAACTGGGACCCAGATTAGTAAGCAGACAGACTGGCTAAACTGACTGTCTGCTAGTCGCCTCATGTCACAGAAGTCAGAGAAATCCCAAAACAGACTCTTTCACCTAGATATCATCACATAGAGACCGTGTCTGTTCCCTGAACTTCAGTATTACTCAGAGGTATACACTCACCGGCCACTTTATTAGGTACCCCATGCTAGTAATGGGTTGGACCCCCTTTTGCCTTCAGAATTGCCTCAATTCTTCGTGGCATAGATTCAACAAGGTGCTGGAAGCATTCCTCAGGGAGTTTGGTCCATATTGACATGATGGCATCACACAGTTGCCGCAGATTTGTCGGCTGCACATCCATGATGCAAATCTCCCGTTCCACCACATCCCAAAGATGCTCTATTGGATTGAGATCTGGTGACTGTGGAGGCCATTTGAGTACAGCGAACTCATTGTCATGTTCAAGAAACCAGTCTGAGATGATTCCAGCTTTATGACATGGCGCATTATCCTGCTGAAAGTAGCCATCAGAAGTTGGGTACATTGTGGTCATAAAGGGATGGACATGGTCAGCAACAATACTCAGGTAGGCTGTGGCGTTGCAACGATGCTCAATTGGTACCAAGGGGCCCAAAGAGTGCCAAGAAAATATTCCCCACACCATGACACCACCACCACCAGCCTGAACCGTTGATACAAGGCAGGATGGATCCATGCTTTCATGTTGTAGACGCCAAATTCTGACCCTACCATCCGAATGTCGCAGCAGAAATCGAGACTCATCAGACCAGGCAACGTTTTTCCAATCTTCTATTGTCCAATTTCGATGAGCTTGTGCAAATTGTAGCCTCAGTTTCCTGTTCTTAGCTGAAAGGAGTGGCACCCGGTGTGGTCTTCTGCTGCTGTAGCCCATCTGCCTCAAAGTTCGACGTACTGTGCGTTCAGAGATGCTCTTCTGCCCACCTTGGTTGTAACGGGTGGTTATTTGAGTCACTGTTGCCCTTCTATCAGCTCGAACCAGTCTGGCCATTCTCCTCTGACCTCTGGCATCAACAAGGCATTTCCGCCCACAGAACTGCCGCTCACTGGATGTTTTTTCTTTTTCGGACCATTCTCTGTAAACCCTAGAGATGGTTGTGCGTGAAAATCCCAGTAGATTAGCAGTTTCTGAAATACTCAGACCAGCCCTTCTGGCACCAACAATCATGCCACGTTCAAAGTCACTCAAATCACCTTTCTTCCCCATACTGATGCTCGGTTTGAACTGCAGGAGATTGTCTTGACCATGTCTACATGCCTAAATGCACTGAGTTGCCGCCATGTGATTGGCTGCTTAGAAATTAAATGTTAAGGAGCAGTTGGACAGGTGTACCTAATAAAGTGGCCGGTGAGTGTATACGTATATAGAGCTATACTTCATTTAGCCAAGGCTGCAAAGCCGTCTCCCTGTTACAATTATAGTAAAACTATCACTTCTAGCACTAAAGATTGCTTTATAAATAATCTTCCTGATCAGTTTAATCTCCTCAGCAAACCAGATAGCTTAGAATAATTGAACAACAGAAACTATTGACACACTCTTTTCCAGAATTTTAAACACAGTTGCTCCTTTGCACTTTAAGAAGATTAAGGAAAATAGTCCAACGTCGAGGTACAATGAGCACAATCGGGCCCTCCAGAGAGCAACCCAAAAAATGGAGTGCAGATGGAAGGAAACAAAACTAGAGGTATTTTGTGTAAGGACAGTGTTACTGCATGCAGAATACAGAAAGGCCTTACAATCAGTTAGATCTGCTAACTTCTCGACTTTCTTAGAATACAAACATAACCCTAGGTTTTTATTTGATACAGTGGCTAAATTAACGAGAAATAAAGCTTCAACTTCAGACTTTTCCAACAAGCACAGCAGTAATGAGTTTATGAATTTCTTTACTTGCAAGATGAGAGAAAATTATAATCATGCAACCGTCTATGGCAGTATTGCATCACACGTCATGCTATACACCTCTAGAGGAACAATTAAATTCATTCTTTGCAATAGAAGATGAAATAATTCACCTTCACTCTCTTCCAAAAGTGAAACCGCCAATGTCCCAATATAGCGCCGACATCTTACGCTGATTCGGGACCCGAGTCTGCGCAGTAGTGAGCGTGAAGTGGAACCATAGTATCAAGACCCAGCCCACACTCCCGCAGAATCAGGTACAGATTACTACAGAAAAACTCATTATGTCGGTGTGAAATCAACAGTTATGGAAATTAAAGTTAAAGCTCCAATCTCCTCCTGAAAATCAATCATGACGTCACACTCCCGTTTTTATAGCATCAAATAACTAACTAAAACCAAACTTTTTTTTTTTTTTTAAACGAACACTTAAAATGTTAAATGCTTAAATCTTAAAATACCTAAAATGATAGAAACCATCTTTGGAAAAAATTTATTTAAAAAGTTTAATTTAATTTTTAGTTTGTCTCACGTTCCATTAGATTGCATGGAGAGGACGGGGTTTATGACCTATACTGGGACCAGCCACCTGGGGGCGATCAAAACATTTTGGCTTCACTTTTTGTTTAGGACTTGTGCGTGCGCAGCACACTTGGTTAAATCATACCTACCAAGCTACTGAAAGAGATGCTTCCAGAAGTTATAGATCCTCTTCTTAATATTATTAATTCATCATTGCCATTAGGATATGTACCAAAAACTTTTAAACTGGCTGTTATTAAACCTCTTATTTAAAAAAAACACAACTTGATCCAAAATAATTAGTTAATTACAGACTGATCTCGAATCTACCTGTTCTGTCAAAAATATTAGAAAAGGCAGTATTCTCACAACTGTGATACTTTTTAGAAAGAAAGGATTAGAATTACAAATGATTTGCTCTTATCCGATCTTTCTATTAGTGTTATTGGGTCTTAGTGATGCGTTTGATTCTTTCGACCACACATTTTACTCGAAAATTACATTGCCATTAGTGGAATTGCATTGGCATGGTTTAAATCATTCCTATCTGACTTTGTAGCAGTAAATGAAGAGGTGTCATATTGACCACAAGTTCAGGTGGGAGTACCACAAGGCTCAGTAATAGGACTTCTGCTTTTCACTCTGTACATGCCATGGGAGATATCAATAGGAAGCATTACAATTAGTTTTCACTGTTATGCTGATGATACTCAGCTCTATATTTTTCGCTCCATGACGAAACATTCCAATTAACAAAATGAACGGAACAAAATTAGTTGATATAAAAAAATCGGATGACTGGCAATTTCCTACTACTTAATTCTGAAAAAACAGTTTCTAATTATTGGACCAAAAAGCACAACACGTAATAACCTAGAATACTGTTGTAACGAATTTGGGTACATGTAATAATAATCATATGCATTTAAGGGGCCAGAAGGCAAATTTAGCTCAAAAGGAATTATCAATTCTTAAAAGAATCACTTATACGGCCGAGCAAATTACTCGTTCAGCGTACGAACGGGCCGTAATAACCTCTGCAGCGGATACAAATATCCAAACTATAGTGAAACACTATTTATTAGCAACGTAACTTAGATCAGAAGTTCAAGACATTAAATCTGTAAGCACATAACACAAGACAATTATCTTTAAAATATAAGCAAGACTTTATTGATTATCCTAGAACATAAAACTAATATCTAACACAAACACACGCACACATTCATACGAGTTGCAGAAAGAAAGAGAGTGAGGGAAAAGTGAGTTTTAAGAGTGAGATATGGTGAAATTCCAAGTTTCTATATGCACTTAAAAGACATGACCTGAACGAACCATATCAATCATTAATCTAACCCTTCTTTCGTTTGTTTGACGGGTTATTCAATTTTATATCAATGCACCAGTTGCCTTTGGGATTCCTTTTTGTCGGTGTAGAGGTGGTTTCCCGGGTCCGTTGCTTGGCTGGCGGTCTCCTTGTGCCTGCTAGATCTTGGGCAGCCAATCACGTGGTGTGTTGGCGGATGGATGAAAGTCTTTGAAGTTGGAAGCGCGTTGCAGTCGAAACGTTTAAACTAAACTTTGCAGCAACTTAACTTAGAACCGAGACTTTTAACGGAAAAAAAACAAAGGAAAAGAAAGAAAAGTGAGACGAGTTAGATGGCTTGAATGAAGCTGTTTTAAACCCTGATCTTGATTTGGGTAATTTTTTTCTGCTCGTCGTCCGTCTGTTACTTTTTCAAGGCTCTCCCTAGAGCATACTCTTCAGTATCTCTCTCCGTATTTAGAACATTGAAGAACTACTCTGAAGAACTCCCTGAAGACCCCCCTGACGAACTCTCAGCTCTTTGTTCGGGTCTAAGATTTTAAACTCAAATGTTTTGTCCCGCCTCCTGGAGGAATATGGAATTCGGACAATAAGATACTTATAAGGTTATTTGAGAAGGGGGTATTTTCCATCCCCCCCTCTCATCGTAAATCATGTGTTATCTGTGGTCTGCTTTACTCAGCAGCTCGAACAGAGGATTCAGTTTAGACATAATTTCCATTTTAAGAACATAAACATTTTACACAGATTTCAATCAAGCCATCGTCTGAATTAAGAAAATGTTATCGCATTAATAGGAGACACGATACACTTTCATTCACACATGTAATAGTTACAACAATTACATGACTTATATGTGATCTAAGCATAATAGACACATACAGGGGTCGTAGACACAATATAGAATTATGTAGTTGAACGATGTTTGATTATTCATAGATGCCACCTACGTCACTACAAATAGAACGCCGCCATATTTGCGACCGATCTCGCCCGAACTGCCCATTTGAATGAGAGAGAGAGACGAGATACCTGGAGAAAATTTCAATTTTAGGCTCCAATCCTTATTTGTTACCCCCAGTTTTCTTTTGTCCATTATTATCTGCCTCAGTCTTGTACAACGAAACGAGGCGATTGTGACTTTATGTGAACAGTCTGTCTGTGGTGAGTTACTCTGATCATTGTTGATTGTCAGTGCTGCTAGGGAGTTGAGATGGGAATTGAAAACCGGTTCCACTCGAGAACCGGTTCTAAGTTTTATGAACCATCGATATTGTATGCCCAGCTCCTGCTCAAAAGCGAATTTTTGTCCCGCAGCAGGGCGCATGTTTAACTGAAGAACGAGCAGAAAGAGCGCGAGCCCTGGTCGCGCGCGCGCCGCTCACTTTTTCTCTTTGGAAGGCGAATGTATAAACAAGGCTTCACCGTCTCCTAAGCGCTGTCTTGCTCTCTCTCCCTGGCACATATTAATCTAAATAAATCGTCTCCTAAGCGCTGTCTTGCTCTCTCTCCCTGGCACATATTAATCTAAATAAATCGACACGATGGTAAACGGTCGGAAGAGGAAGACCATAGTATCATGTGGAGCATTCGGATATATTATTTTCCTGAATTACCGCTGGGTGTGAATTGTGCTAAAATACCTTATCTTCTCTGAAAAGCGTTCCGCACATTAAACCTTTGCCGTTATCTGGTCGGCAAAACTCTGAACTTCCTTAACTTCTCCGAAAACTTAAACTTAATTTTTTAAGAATGATTTCAGTGCTGTTCCCAGCAGCAGCAGGTATAAGCCCGCCCAGCCCACCGACTCTACACGATGTGATTGGCCTGGCTAGAGTTCGTTTTTTCCAGCTCGCAAGCCAACGGAGAGTGCCTAGACCCCCCTGACAGCTAACCACTTCTTTCTTCTATCCTTTTCTTTTGGTATAGAACGAAATACCAGTTCGGGGTTCCTCTTTCGGCTGTTGTTGCAGCCAACTGCACAATATATTGCAGGCATTACTGAGACCGTCGGTCGCAAAGATGGCGGCGCTAAGCTACAGTGACGTCATGTGACCCGAATGAATAAGTTCGTCAAGAATTGTTTTGTGATGATTATGATTGTATGCATTTTTATATGTAAAGTGTGTTGGTGTGTAAAGTTTATGGGGTTTAAGACATTCCAGTCTGAGGTCACGGATAGTTCCTGCTGAAGTCTGTTCTGTTCATCTCTCATGGGACCTTGGTCCTTAAAGGGGTCATGACATGAGAAACCAAATTTGCCTTGATCTTTTGGTATATAAGAGATCTATGTACTATTAAAACTTCCTGCAAGTTTCATAGCTTAAGACGTCCTCCCCATTATAAACGAAGCATTTATTTAATCAAGCTCTAAATACAGCTCGTTCTGGATCCATGGTATGAAGTGATGTCACGGTAAGAAGTGATGTACCAGTCATTTGCATATGACCGCCTCCAGCGCAAGACAACTACGCCTCATTTCGCATCATCGCATGCGTTGTCGTGCAGCGAGTGGGTCTGTTTACAAGATGACTGTGATGCCACGCAGATGTGCTGTTCCTGCTGTGGACAAACAACATGTTTGAATACGCTGACGAACGATCCAGACGTCAGGGAAAGCAGTCGGATGCAGTTTATTTGCAGCATATGCAGCGCGCCAAAGCTTTATTTGAACGGTGGGTGATCAGATGAGTGTGACAGGGCATGTTACTGAAAGAACGAGCAGAGAGCGAGCGAGCCCCGGCCGCGCGTGCGCCTTCAAACTGTCTTGCTCTCTCTCTCTCTCTCTCCCTCCCTCGCGCATATGAATCAAAATCAATTGAGAATTGACACGATGGTAAAAGATTGGAAGACCGAAGTTTCACTTGGTGGAGCATTGTGTAGTCTACATGTGATACAAAATGATGAACGTTAATAATGTATGCATAAGCAGCACTGACGTTAGCCAATCATAACAGTATAGGCGTTAACACTGAAGTCTTAAAGGGGAAACACCCCAAAACAGACTGTTTGAATCAGAGGTGAGAAACAGGGTGGGAAAATGTCATAAATCACTACATTTTTTACTTTTTTTTGTACAAAAAACTATAGTAATACTATAGTTGCACCTAAGGGAACATAATAACACAAAACAAAAAACCATGTCATGACCCCTTTAAGAAAGACGTGGTCTGTTAGTCGCAGGGGTCAGGTGACCTCTGCTAGGGCCCTGAGCAGAAACAGTTCTGAACAGATGTGTCTTGCAAAATTACCAAACGTTGACAATAAAAGTATTTTTGGTTGCAGACTCTCTGGAGCCTGTGGGTGATTTATGGCTCTGGGTTTGGTGATTTGAGTCTGGAATGTGAAGACTCTGTGTGGGATTACGTATGAACAAAATCACCTAAAAGCTTCAATTGTGTTCGGTTCATTCTCATTGTCGCTACACTGTCTAACACTTGATGGATGCTCTGTCAAGTCGTTTTTGTCAGTTACCTGGGTGTGCTCTTTGATACCAATCTTTAATTTGAGAGCCACATTTCTAGCATCTATAAAACATCTAGCATTTTTTCTTAAAAATCTATCTAAATTACGACATATGCTCTGAATGACAAATGCAGAAAGTAAGTTCATGCGTTCATGGCTAGATTATTGTAATGCTCTAATGGGTGGTTGCCCTGCACACTTAATGAACAAACTCTAGCTGGTACAAAATGCAGCAGTTAGAGTTCTTACTAGAACCAGGAAGTATGACCATATTTGCCCGGTTCTGTCAACACTGCATTGGCTCACTCGCATCTATTTTAAAATCTTGTAGCTCTAACATAGCATACATTTTAAAATCTTGCTAATTACTTACAAAGCACTAAATTGATTAACACCTCAGTACTTGAGTAAGCTCTTAACTTATAGTCCTACACATCTATTGCGATCTCAAAATTCTGGCCAGTGGATAATACCTAGAATATCAAAATCATCTGCAGGTGGTAGCACCCAAACTCTGGAATAGTTTCCCCAGACTTCTTTGGGAAGCAGACACACTCCAACTCCAACACTCCACTCTGTCCAATTAAGTCTAGACTAAAACATATCTCTTTAACCTGGCATACACATAACACACTATCAATTCCTATTATTCAAATCAGTTAAATAATTGTTAGGCTGCATAAATTAGGTCAATCAGAAATGGGAACACTTTCTATAACGATTGATGTACTTGTTACATCGTAAGAAGAATGGCATACGATAATATTAGTCTGTCTGTCTCCTCCTTATCCTGAGGTTACTGTAGTCAGTCGGACCTGGTCTGTATCCAGATCAGATGGTGGACTTGCACCTAGACATGACCACAACAAAGCCCTGAATGTCAGCAGAGACTGTATCCAGAGATGGGCATAAATACATGGAAATGTATTTCAAATAAAAATACAAAATACTGTATGTAAAAAATGTATTCAAATACAAATACAGTATTTTGAAAATACACAATATAGATGTGAAATTGGCCATCCAGTGCAGGTATAGGTTACAGATAGGTTACAGTGAATGAAGAAACTACATAGTCCGGTTTCAATTTATTTTGATGGTCCCTTTAACACATTCTGTTTACTATAAGTAATGTTGCACCTACATGTCTACTAACTCTCATTAGAGTATTAGTAGATAGGGTTAGAAAAAGTTCACATGTACTTGCAAAGTTACTTATAGTTAGTAGAATGTCTATTGAGGGACCAACAAAATAAAGAGTTAGCAGATATTAAGCAGTCTACTAATACTCTAATGAGAGTTAGTTATAACATAAGTGCAATGTTACTTGTAGTCAACAGAAAGTTCAAAAGGGTCATAGGCCTACTGACCTTTAATACATTACCTCATCTCTGCTCTCTCTGTCACCATAAGCTCTTTCTTTCTTTCTTTTCAACTGCTTGCTTCCTTGCTGGCAATTACAAATAAAGGTTTCAGTGATATTAGATTGTGTGTATGTAATGTATTTCCATTGTACTTACCCTGTAACATGGAACAAGAGGGTAACAAGTATCACTTTAATTTACAGCCCGCAATGCCACACTTACCCTGTAACTACATGGAACAAGAGTATATTTCCCCAGTATGTAAGCAAAAGTTACAATAGTTTTAGTTTTTAAGTGCACTTTTGTTAAAAAAAAATATTACTGTATAAATGCAGATATGTAATTTTCAAAAAGCCTATACAGTATTGGTACACAATTATCACTAAAATGTACTCAATTGCTCCCAAATGTAAGATTGCTGTAATAGTAGAATAAGTAACCCTATAGGATCTAAAATACTTACAGTAATAAATAAATAAAAAATAAATAATTTCTTAATTCTCCTGGTTGCTACCCCTTTATTCCCACAACGTTATTTTGTTCCCTTATACTTACGTGCAAGTACTTTATAGGTGGACTATAATTACGGAAAGTTGCTGTAAATGTCTTAATTGTGCAGTACTTTCCAGGCTGTAATCTAAAGCGTTACCCAATATTGTTTATTGCCAGCAGACGGTGAAGCCACCGGAAGTGTTCGAGCAGCCATACGGTATTCTCTAGACAGAGGGCTATTTATTATACATTGTATTATTGTCAAAGGTCAGTTGAGGCCAGAAGAGCGTTCGGTAACTCACTTGTGGTTTGCTAGTGGATGTTTAAATAATCAAAAAACACAAATGGAGTGTCATCTTCAGGGGAAAGAGCCAGTCTGGCTCATCAGTGAAGTTGCAGTTGACCTTGAGGCCAGCATATAACAAAAAGTCAAAAAGTGAAGCCTAACCGAAAATAAGCCCCAATACACTATTGTATTCTGGAAACAAGGCCTCCAAAATTGCACATTTATAAGCAACTTTATTTAAAGCAAACCAAAGATGACATAACTAAGCATGCCAACACTGCCTCTAGTGATGAATTGATTCTTGTGAAATCAAATTATGATTAATTTCCTGTGAATAATAGGTCAAACACTTAATTATGGCATGCCAAACATTTTAGATACTCATCTGACCAACTTTATTTATGCTTCACAATAAGTCTTAAAATATCACTAGCAAAACTCTTCCTGCAAACACCAAAATAAAACCTGGAATTCTGAAAGCTCTCTTATTCACCCAGTTGTTACTTCATTTGACAAAAATCAGCTCCAGCAAAAAATCATATCACATAACTTATAAATATTTATAAATACAAATAAACATGGAGCATACAGTTTGCATTTATATTTGTCTATTAACAGTCCTTATTTATTTGACATTAAGTGTTCTTCTTGCACACAAATGTTTGGGGAAAAAAAGAACAAGAGAGAGAACAGTGCCATCTACTGAATATCTAGACAGAAAACGTGTGGAATTTTGTGCACATTTTTTTATTTCCTTTTTTGTCTTTTATGAAGATGGGTCAGTGGTTTTTCATTAAGCAACATCTTAAAAACATAGAATCCAAACCCAGTGTAAAGCTGTTTAAAAACAAAATAAGACAATTTCCCCTCAACCTGGTCGAACAAATAAATCAATTTTTTCCTTTAGGCATTAGGTTTTCAAATCATTTAACACAGCAAATGTTTCACAAGCAAGTATATTTCTTCTTTATATTATGTCAAGTTTAACTGTTTAACATCTGGAATCTTGCCAAAATAGCATTTCTATTAAGCAGCCTGTCACAAACACACGGAAACACTTCAGGAAAAAAAAAAAAAATATTACATGGATACTTATTTTGTGAATGACAGCCAATAACACAAAACACCTCATGAGGGACATCACAGATATCAACAGGTTTATATGAATCTGAAATTATGATATCTGAAACGGTGACATCAAAATAATTTCAGAAAACTGATTCAACAATGTATTTGTAACAATTCATTGTGTTTAATTGAACATATTATAAATCCAGATGAATTCAGATACATGGGAATTACAATCATAATTTTTATGTTTAAACTGATCCATAGTAACAAACATGAATACATTCGTCGATAACTGTAACACTCCAAACTAACATTATAAGTGTCCATTACAGTGTAACAATGTTGCCGTTGTCCTTCCTCTAAAGACTATCATTCACCTCTATAACAACTATATGAATAAAGCTGCTGATCAAGGGCAACATTACTTCTACAAACAAAATAACAATGTACCAGCTGTATTACAATGTACCAGTCATGTGACATTTTATGAGGTCAAAAAGCACTGAGCTATAAACAAAAAATCTGTATGGAGCTAAAACGATATTAGAAATGCATGCATAAAAATGCACAAATATTCACACACAACATCATCTCATGATAATATCCCAGTAGATTTTGTTCATTAAAATAAAGCTAAATTGTGTGTGTATTTGTGGCCTGTATTATGAGTTTACTAAATGTAATAAATGAATTTGCATAAATGTGCATCTTGACATGCATTTGTGCGAGAATTACTCCATATTTTTTGACAAACTAAACACATTTTAAACATTCTGCAAAAACAATTCCTGAATAGCTAGAAAATCGGTGAGGCAAATATGTAAAGACAACATCACGCACAAAAACCTTCAATCCTTGAAGAGTAAAAAAAATAAAAAATCAGTAGCCACCAGTGAAGATCAGAAAGGAGTGAAAAATCTAACTACTCTCCATCAGTGATGTGACTTTTGAGGCTTTTTTTTTTGTCTTGTAGCAATTTGACAATAGCAAATTACCCTTAACTAAAGCTCTGTACACAAAGACTTCGCCAAACTTGCTAAAAATATATCAAATCATATGGGTAAAACGAGTATGAGTTTACATTTTCTTTGCCTCCACTATATTTTACAATACAACTAAAATATTTCAGCTTCATCAGAATGTACATGGTAAAACCCAAAATAAAATCCACACTTATGTTTTAGAAATGCTAACTTATGAAACTTTTTTTTACTTATAGGCAAGCCTGCACCAACAACACATAATATACACTCAACTCTAAAATTAAACTTTAAAATACATCTTGTGCAAAGGATGAAAGTTGGAACATTTGTCAGGCAATAACATTTACACAGTGCTGGATTACAAGCATTGTGTGACTATGCAAATTATTAAAAACATCACCGGCACATACATAAATAAAACTTTTATCTTCAGAAGAAAGGGGCTTGTTGTGACATCTCTTGTCACATGATTTCAGTATTTCACTAGGCAACTATTGTTTTTGGCATTGTGTGATAAGGGCATATTTAAGAGACACTGATGGGAGGTTTTGGTCTGTAGCCACCGACATTAAGTAAAAGGGATTAAATGCATCATGATATTTAAACAACAACCAGATTTGCCCTGAGCAAGGTGAATTTTTGAATAGTGCAAATAGTGCTTGAGGCCAGAGCCATACATATACCGAGTTGGCCCTAAAAATGAACCACAAAAAGAAAACACGCCAACCTTTTCCAAGCAGCAACACTAAAGTTATGACAAAGGAAATCATATGCTGCTGACTTTACGCTTTCATTTCACTCAGAACTTAAAGGAAGAAAGAAAGTACATCTGCTTTACACTTAATATCCAGACTTGTTCATTTACATGGCTAGTATTAAAAGCTAAACGTTTTCAGGCAGATATCTAGTAAGCTTCTGGCTAGGTCACAGTTCACTGGAAAATTCCCTATTAGACGCCCTGAAAGATGTTTTAAAACGGCCCTTTACATCCAAATAAATCTGCCCTTCTGTCTTGAGTTTGACCTAACGTTTGTACATTTATGGCTCTGGCTGTAATATTGGTTATATCACTCACACCTGCATGTGCCCGGTGACATCACCCGAGGGAGTGAGAGGCACAAGAGAGGAGCCGTCTCCTCCTCGCACTACAACCAGTTCTGGAGCGTGTCCAAGTTATTCTCCATCCATCGCATGTTCTGCTTAATGGTCTCAGTGGCCTCCTGCACGACCCTCATCTGAGAACCTTTCGCTCCAAGAGAACTGAAGAAGTTCTGGGCCTGGACGAGAAGGGTGAAAAATAATTCAACTTAATTAGAATTAGACTTTTTCATTTTAACAAATATATGATGATCTTTTTTTGGGGGGATGAACAGACCTCCAGGAGATGAGTTTTTGTGGAAAATTGACTGGTTGCAGACATGATGATGCTCTGAATGGGAAAGGATCCGAGAGGAAACCTTACATAAAGAAAATGGAAAAGATTAAATTACACATTGAATGCTTTAACGTACAAATAACTAATTGATACATTTGCAAAAACACCTCACTATAAAAATCTTGGTTTCTATATTAGGCCTTAAAACATTTATGACCTTTCTCCACTAAGGGGTCGTTAACACAACACCGCTTTCAACTAAAAACGGAAAACTTTTTATGCTTTTTAACTTTTTATACTTTTTATCTTTTTTGGATGTTCATTTACATCACAACTGTGTTTTGGGGGCATGAAAACACCAGCTTTTGAAAACGAGTTTCAAAGTGCATGTTTTAAAAACTGTACTGTTATCGTGTTCAGTCTATAGGCGCATAGTTTTTCTTTACAAAGTGACATCGCCAACTACTGGCCTGGAATAAATAATACAGCAACTTTAGTTTAATTTCACAGATCCGTGTGAATGGGGATCGTTTTGACAACACTGGCTACTGTACGCAACAAAACGCAAAGGAAAAACTTTTCAGTTTTTAGAACATCGTTGTCGCGTAAACATACTCTGAATGAACACTGTTTAAGGTGTTTATTACTTTTTTTTTTATTTACCTTTACTAAAGGTAAAGGTAAAGACTAAAAGGTTAGGGTTAGATGTGTGTGGATTCAAAATGTTGCTAAAAACAAGTAACCCTCCTCCTCCAAGGATTCTTTGATTCTTTGAATATGAAAAGTTCACCACTCACTTTTGAGTGATTTTTTCCCAGTTCTCCTTCACAAAATCCCAAGCGTAGAGGTAGCCAGCAAAGTTCCTACAAATCGTGTGGATCACCAAAGGAAAGTCTTGAGTTTGAATCTCACTTCCATCAAGACTTTTCTTCAGAATCCTAAAATGGAAAACCAAGTGAATTTCAGTATTGCGTGTGCTGACAGCTCGAAAGAATTTCCCTCCCAACAGAACATGTATGTCCAACCTTACCAAATGATTTTCCGTACATCCTGAGTGCTGGCCAAAGCTTCCAGTGTCTTGTGCTTCTCTGTGTCATAGATGGAGTGTTTATATGTGCTTAAAAGCACTTGCCATCCGTCATCTGTTTGGGCAGCAACTTTAAAGACTGTTCTCATGAGATCACTGGGAATCCTAATACAAGACAGCACATAACAAGAAGAGAAAAAACTGTTGTTAGGAGCACAGGAGGCAAGGGCTTTAGACAATTTATCTTTCCTTCTCTTTGCAGACTAACAATAATGACCTTTTTTTGTGTGTGCAAATCACAAGACTAGTTATCAGTTACCGAAGAGCAATTCAAATAATTCAGTCAAGGGTAGCGGGTCAATCACTACTCAAACTTACAGAGAAGTCTTGTTGGAATGGATCCACTGATCAAACAGATGTTTGGCCTGTGTTGTGCAGTTGAGTCTGTTGAGGGAACATGCCATCTCCAGCAGAGCAGACCGAAGCGTCAAATTCGACACAGAAGTTTCCAATCCCCATGACTGACTCTCCATCAAACTTCCAAAATGATCGTTGATGTAACTCTGCAAAGATTTAAGTCAAACAACTTGTAGAACTGAATACATTGTCCTAAGATAAAATAACGAGAGACATTTGAATACAACAGCTACATAAGATGTTGTAGATGAACGTTGTTTCCTACCGTCATTCTAGACACCAAGTTCAATTCTGATCTTTTGTCCAGCAATCTGTAAATCTGATCAAGCTGGAAGAGAGCTTCAATCAGAGGAGCCGTCTCGGTCTCATTTCTGATGTAATCCATTAGGTTTAAGATCTGCCTGAAGGACACCCTTCCCAATCTGGAGGAAAGATGAAGCATAATTAAGCATCCCAAAAATAAACATACATACATACATATATATATATATATATATATATTTGAAACTGATTGATCAATGACCCCATTGATCTGAGGATAAAGTTAATCTCTCTCAAAAAGAAGGCTGTAATTCTCTAAGTAGTTTGTTTGTGTACATTAATGTGTGTGTGCGTGCGGGCGCATGTATCCAAGCATGCACAGGTTCGGGGCTTTTATCTTTGCAAGTACACATGCAACTATGTTAACATGAACATGATGAACATGCTCCTGAACACTAAATGTTTCTCTAAATTTCGATCTCCCCCATTCATTTTCAATGGATGGTCATTTTTGACCAATATAAAGCTCAGATCAATGAGGCCTACAATCAGTCAGTTTAAAAAAATAAATACAAAACCTTTCCTAATTGAAAGTTGACAAAAAGATTGAATCCCATATTTGGTGATAATATAGCATAACGAGATATTTAAAAGACAATTTTTTAAATTGTAATAATATGTCAACTATATTACTGTATTTTTGATCAAATGAACGCAGCCTTGATGAGCCAACACGTACAAATCCTACCGACCTCAAACTTTTGAATGGTAGTAAAAAAAAAAAAAAAAAAAAAAAAAAAAGACAAATCATTTAAATTACACTGCAGAAAATATTCTTGGAAAAAATATTAAAACATAACTATTGAATGCTGGTTTTGATGGGTATTACAGTACAGTATTATCACATCACTATGAAATACTCTCAAATGTACAACACTCTCTTTTTTTTTCTTCCCCAGATGATATTTTTCATTCATTTAAAAATGGTGTATAATTTTTTGTGAGACTGCAATTGCAAATAACATTATTATCAATTTTGTATTTATTTTTTATAGCTGAATCACAACAATAAAAACTATTGATAAATAATAATAAATGAATGATTCCCTGATAATGTCAGGTTTTCCTTGATTGTAGGAATCCTGTAGCATCAGCTTTAAAGTCGTGTCTAATAACTTTAACCTTTCATTTAAAATCAGATCTACCTGGAGAGAGCAAATATGTTATTGATGAGAGCTGCTCTGTCTTCACTGGGGAGGACATTTATGTCCTCATTCAAAGCATCAATCAAGGCCTTCCATCCCTCCATATCATAATGTACTATGTAGAAGCCATCACTCCTGAAGTTGAACTTCAACCACTTCACCTCACTTGGAAGCTTTAATATGGCTGGAAAAGATTTAAAGCAACAAACAATGTATTATCATTTCCAGTAGTTGTAATAATCTGTCTATGTCTTGAGGACAATGCTCACCTGTTTTGTCCTTGAGATGAAACACTTGCTTGCAGTTGCTGAGAACACTACAGCTGTCGTTCACATATGTCAGGGGAACATGCCACAAGCTGCTATATGTAACACAAAAGTCAATCAATTAAAATTAAACATTAACCCTCTGGGAGGCGGACTTCAAGTAAAGCTTGCTGTTTTAATAGATCATTATAACAGAGCTTGCTTAAACCTCTAGAACATTAATACAAACAAGACTATTCTATCTCATGCCATACACTACAGTTCAAAGTTCGGTAAGATTTTGAAATATTTTTTGAAGTCTCTTATGCTCAACAAAGTTGCATTTATTTTATCAAAAAATACAGTAAAAACAGAATTATTGTAAAATATTATTATAATTTAAAATAACTGCTTTCTATTTTAATATATTTTAAAACGTAATTTATTCCTGTGGTGTCAAAGATGAATTTTCAGTAGCCATTACATCCGTGGCCAAAAATATTGGCAGTGACATAAATTATAATTATTATATAAAATATAATACAACTTATACTTCAGTATTTGTAGTTTATATATTCACATTTCTAAGGTATACTGGAAAAGAATAATAATAAGCCTTTCATATGAGTGATTTCACATGACTAGTACTTGTTCACACTTTTCCATGTGCTGATGATATGATTAGTGAAATTATATTTTGTGCATTGTGAAGCTTGTTGCAAATAATTATTTAAAATGCATAACTCTGCACGATAATCTAGAAACAATGTGAGTCAACACCACAACAACTAAAGCAGAAAACATTGTCACTGCCAATACTTATGGCCACAGCTGTGCTCCAGTCTCACACGATCATTCATAAGTCATTCTAATAATATGATTTACAGCTCAAGAAACATTTCTTATTATCTATGTTAAAACCTAAACTCTATGTTATGTTATGTCGTGGTGCTTACTGCTTAATTTTTGCGTGGAAATCACAATACATCTTCCTGGTGAATAAAACGTCCAAAAGAACAGTATGTATTTGAAATTGAAATCTTTATAAATGTCTTTACTGCCACTATGTTTGTAAACGTTCTGTTTTATGTACTGGTATTTTACATTATTTCTAAGATTAATAACAAAAAGAATTACCTATACACCGATGCGATCTTTGTTTATTCTTTTAAAGGGTTATTTCACCCAAAAATGTAAATTCTGTTTAATTTACTCACCCTCTTTTTGTTCCAAACCACAAATTAAGATATTTTTAATAAAACCTGAGAGATTTCTGTCCCTCCATTGACAGCCCCGCAACTACCACTTTGACACTTCAAAAAGTTAAAGAGATCATAAAATATCCATATGATTGTCCTAATCCATATGAATTGAGAGGTCGAAGAGACTCGATCGCTTAACACGATGACCAAATTGAATTTAGTCTTTAATTCTCATATAAACATTCATCAACTCACACATCAGTTGAGGTAAACGGAAGCTCAAGCATGTTCGCTTGACGTGTGAGAACCAATGTTTTACGCAGCACGTTTGAGCTTCCACAAGAACCAATGAGGTTCATTCTCGTGTTAGGCAGCACGTTTGAGCTTCCACAAGAACCAATGAGGTTCATTCTCGTGTTAGGCAGCACGTTTGAGCTTCCTCAAGAACCAATGAGGTTCATTCTCATGTTACGCAGCACGTTTGAGCTTCCTCAAGAACCAATGAGGTTCATTCTCGTGTTACGCAGCACGTTTGAGCTTCCACAAGAACCAATGAGGTTCATTCTCGTGTTACGCAGCACGTTTGAGCTTCCACAAGAACCAATGAGGTTCATTCTCGTGTTAGGCAGCACGTTTGAGCTTCCTCAAGAACCAATGAGGTTCATTCTCATGTTACGCAGCACGTTTGAGCTTCCTCAAGAACCAATGAGGTTCATTCTCGTGTTAGGCAGCATGTTTGAGCTTCCACAAGAACCAATGAGGTTCATTCTCGTGTTAGGCAGCACGTTTGAGCTTCCACAAGAACCAATGAGGTTCATTCTCGTGTTAGGCAGCATGTTTGAGCTTCCACAAGAACCAATGAGGTTCATTCTCGTGTTAGGCAGCACGTTTGAGCTTCCACAAGAACCAATGAGGTTCATTCTCGTGTTAGGCAGCACGTTTGAGCTTCCACAAGAACCAATGAGGTTCATTCTCGTGTTAGGCAGCACGTTTGAGCTTCCTCAAGAACCAATGAGGTTCATTCTCGTGTTACGCAGCACGTTTGAGCTTACAAAAGAACCAATGAGGTTCATTCTCGTGTTAGGCAGCACGTTTGAGCTTCCACAAGAACCAATGAGGTTCATTCTCGTGTTAGGCAGCACGTTTGAGCTTCCACAAGAACCAATGAGGTTCATTCTCGTGTTAGGCAGCACGTTTGAGCTTCCTCAAGAACCAATGAGGTTCATTCTCATGTTACGCAGCACGTTTGAGCTTCCACAAGAACCAATGAGGTTCATTCTCGTGTTAGGCAGCACGTTTGAGCTTCCTCAAGAACCAATGAGGTTCATTCTCATGTTACGCAGCACGTTTGAGCTTCCTCAAGAACCAATGAGGTTCATTCTCGTGTTACGCAGCACGTTTGAGCTTACAAAAGAACCAATGAGGTTCATTCTCGTGTTAGGCAGCACGTTTGAGCTTCCACAAGAACCAATGAGGTTCATTCTCGTGTTAGGCAGCACGTTTGAGCTTCCACAAGAACCAATGAGGTTCATTCTCGTGTTAGGCAGCACGTTTGAGCTTCCTCAAGAACCAATGAGGTTCATTCTCATGTTACGCAGCACGTTTGAGCTTCCACAAGAACCAATGAGGTTCATTCTCATGTTAGGCAGCACGTTTGAGCTTCCACAAGAACCAATGAGGTTCATTCTCGTGTTACGCAGCACTTTGAGCTTCAAGAGATTTGTTCTCGTTTGTCAAGCAGGTTCAGTTGAGCTTCTGTTTATGTTCGCTGATCAATGTTTATATGGGAATAAAATCCTAAATTAAATCTGTTCATCATATAAAATGATCGTGTCTCAGAAAATTCTGCCTAAACCACTCAATTCTTTTGGATTAGATTTACAATCTCTTAACTTTTTGAAGCGTCAAAGTGGTAGCTGTCAATGGGGATTACAAAACCGGCTCAGATTTTATTAAAAAGATCTTTAGTTGTGTTCTAAAGATGAATGAAAGTCTTACAGGTTTGAAACGACATGAGGATGAGTAAATTACAGAATTTTGACCCGGTGCGACTGATAGTCAAGTGCAACTTATTTTCCGGAACATATGGTACCTAAAATAGCAAAAAGAGCCTAAAGAACATTACTAATACTAACCAACAGCAAACGGATCGAATCTCACCCTAATTCATTACAATACATTTTTTGATCAATGTTTACAGTTAAAATCCACTACCTGTAGTCTGTGCTGTTTTCAGCATTCAGAAGGAAATGTTCTTGCGACAATGTCACTTGAGTGCCATTCCTCTTCACTGTGACCAGAGGAAAGCCCTTATGAACAGTCCAAGTGTTCATCATCTCAGATACACTTAAATTTTGCTTGCTCACCTATGGAGAACATGGATGTCAGTGTACGTATGCATGTATGCATGACACTCAAAAAAACGATTTGCTTTGTTATCATAAATGTTGAAAAGCAATCACTGTTCATACATTTTAAATTCAATCTAGTAAAAAAAAAAGGGTCTGACCTGAGAAAGACTGTTCCATAAATCTTCACTTTCTGTGTTTAATCGCTTATACTTCAACAAGTACTCAATCACTCCTTTTTGAAACTCCCCATTTGTGAGGGTTGCATTGAGCATCAGCAGTATTGAAGCACCCTTGCATGATCAAGAAACAAGTTATGAGATTAGATATACAATCAATAAAAATCTATGAAAATGATTACATTGTGCCAGTTTTCAAAAAGAGGGTCAATTAAGCCACTTCATCAGCAATAGGTAATGTATGATATACCTTCTCATAAGACACGGAGTCAAACATCTCTTCAACCTGTTCTGGGGTGCTCACGGTAGTAGAAACTGGGTGGGATGAGTTCAATGCATCTTTGGCTAGTGCTTTAAATCGAACATTTAAGAATTCAGTGCCCTGGAAATGAAAGACACAAGATTAAATAACGTACTGAAAGAAACAAAGATTCTCCTAATTTAGTCTAAAACGTACCATGTCAAGGTCTGGGAACACATTTTCAATCGACATGTACTGCATGTAGGTTGCAAATCCTTCATTCAGCCAAAGATCATTCCACCATCTCATTGTCACCAGATTTCCAAACCACTGAAGAGAAAAACAACACAATGAACAAAGCATGTCTGACTCGCCTTTTCTTTTTATTAGAAAGAATTCATTTCCGATTTATCATTTGTATTTTAGATTACTATTAGTGCTGGGCAATGATTAAATCGCATCCAAAATAAAAGTTTGTGTTTACATAATATATGTGTGTGTGTACTGTGTATAATTACTTCGTATATATAAATACACACATATGTATGTATACATTTAAGATTTTTTTTTTATTTATATATAAAATATTTATATATAATATTAATTACGTATAAATATATATAAACATGCAAATATTTTTTAAATATATACATGCATATGTGTGTATTTAAATAATGTGTGTGTATCTATCCATATATATATATATATATATATATATTATATATAATGTATAACAATGGGGGAATATTTGTGGGTCCTGATTATGCCAAATTTCTGCTTTTACCAGAAATAGTTATAAACCATTTGAACGTGACTATTATTACCATGTCATGAGAATGTTGCTTTATTTATAAAGTGAATTACCTGGTGGGCAAGTTCATGAGCAATGACAGAAGTCACCAGTTGCTTGTCTATAGGGGAGGAATTATTCCCTACTAGCAAAGTTGTCTCCCGGAATGTGATTAGTCCCCAGTTCTCCATGGCTCCAGCGAGGAAGTCAGGAATGGCCACTAAATCTATTGATTTTCGAAAGAAAATGTGGTCATGTAAGGCAACACAGTTAAACATTTTTAAGTTTGTTATTCGTAACAAATTACATTAGCGTGTACATTCAGCTATTCTAGGAATCTAATAATCCCTTTGAAGAGTTTTTGTAAGGAAAGGCGTCTCACCTAACTTGCTTAATGGGTAGTCGATCTCAAAGAACTTATTGTAGAACTCCAACAGTTTTGAAGCGGCGTCCAGAGCATAATGCACTTGTTCCTTTTTGTCTGGAACGGCATACACAGACACCTGCACAACATTTGAAGAAAAAAGAAAAATAATGCACTATGTTTCGAGAATATTTTCAACACAAGACAACGATTTTGAGAAGAACGATTTTAATACATACCGTAGTATTAGAGACATTCCTGCTGTAACTACTAAATTCAGCCACAATAAATGCAACCAGGTAAGTGCTCATTGTATCACTTTCTTTAAACTCGTCTTCTTGAAGGCCATTATTTAAATCCGTGGTTTTCACCTAAAAAAATTCAAACAAAAATGTATGGATAAAACATTTACAAAACTATAAAATTATCACAAAAAAAACAAAAAAAAAAACATAATAATCTGACATGGTTTTATAAAACAAATATTATATACACAATACTGTTCAAAAGTTTGGGGTCAGAAATATTTTATGTTTTTGTTAATGTGAATGTCAAAACGGTAATGTAAAAACAGTAGTGTGAAATATTATTACAATTTGAAAAAAATTTATTTATTCCTGTGATGGCAAAGTTGAATTTCACCAGCCATTACTCCAGTCTTCAGTGTCACATGATCATTCAGAAATCTAATGTCATATGCTGATTTGATGCTCAAGAAATAATTACTATATTATCAATGATGTGAACGGTTGTGCTGCTTGATATTTTTGTGTAAACTGTGATAAAAAAATTAAAACAAAAATCAGGATCCTTTTATGATTAAAAAGGTAACTGTAAGAACAGCATCAATTTGAAATATATATATATATTTTCTAACATCATAGAATTTTACTATCTAGTACATTTACTATTACTATTTACCTTTACTATCCCTTCTGATCAATTTAATGCATCCTTAATTTATAAAAAAAAAAAAAAAAAACCTTTTGAACAGTAGTGTATATACACAAACACGTATGTGGTTTACGTGGACTCTCCAAAGGTGTAATTGTTTTTATACTGTACAAACTATCCCCTTACACTAACCCTATATCTAAACCTACCCATCACCGAAAACTTCAGTATGTTTTTTTCAGCCACCATGTTTATGTTGTAAAACCCATGTCATTATACGCATTTGTGTCCTCATAAACCACATATTCAAGAGCACACACATACACAGCAATTTAAAGATTTTATGTATTAGCCACTTAATTTAAAGGGGAAAAAAAATAGTACATAAACAGACAAACAAACAAACAAACAAAACTACCTTGGGCATGTTTGAAAGACTGATATACTTGGATTCTCTGGTAATCTTAATTAGAAAAGTTGATTTAAAAGCTGGCTCGTCAAAACAAGGGAAAGCCTTGCGGGCTGCCAAGGGCTCGAACTGAGTAGCGGCCAAAACTCTAGAAGAAAGATGGAGTGAATTAAAAGAAGTGTTTGAGAGGCATAAAGATATGTAACTAAATAGAAGTAACTGTCAATCAACACACTTAAAGGATTAGTTCACTTTTAAAAAAACATTTGCTGATAATTTACTCACCCCCATGTCATCCAAGATGTCCATGTCTTTCTTTCTTCAGTCGAAAATAAATTAAGGTTTTTGATGAAAACATTCCAGGATTTTTCTTCATATAATCGACTTCATAGGACCCCAAACGGTTCAAAGTCCAAATGACAATTTCAGTGCAGCTTCAAATGTGTGCGCGTTCATGACGTCACGTAATACGCAATTACGTTGAAAAGGTCACCCAGGATACGCACACGAAATGGGCATTTTAAACGATAAACTGACACAAAGACATTTGAATATGTGTATGTGGTCCTTCTTCCTCACATTCGTAAACACTGACTCGGTACTTCCGCCTATGCGTGCCGTGACCTTTTCAACGTAATTGCGTATTACGTGAGTCACGAACGCACATCACAGAACAGAGCAAGGCGAGCATTTGTGCTTATAAAACTTAAACTTTTTTTATTTCTTTTTGAAATGACCGATCGTTTCGCTAGATAAGACCCTTATTCAACGTCTGGTATCATTTGAAGCTGCACTGAAACTGTCATTTGGACTTTGAACCGTTTGGGGTCCATTGAAGTCCATTATATGGAGAAAAATCCTGGAATCTTTTCATCAAAAACCTTCATTTCTTTTCGACTGAAGAAAGAAAGACATGGACATCTTGGATGACATGGGGGTGAGTAAATTATCAGCAAAAGTTTTTTTAAAAGTGAACTAATCCTTTAAGCAGACTAGTTCATTCAAATTTATCCTAAATATTCAGAAGGTTACACAAATTGAACTGCAAATACCTTTTTGTACCATTTATGTCGACATAGGAGCTGTTGTAGAAGCCATCATAACTGTTGGAGAAGTTTGCTGTGTAGTTAATGTTCAAAACATATATCCCCTTCTTAAGATTTTCAGGAAATTTGATGGCGATCTGCTGCCAAGGTTTGTACTCCAGGACGTGGACCACTTTATCTTGGAAAGTGGCCTTGGTTATGTTCATATCAGAACTGTGCAGGACAATAATCTTCGTTTCATGTAACACTTCCACTTTGATTGACACAATGCCTTGAAAGGTCATTTGCTTCAGGTCGGGATGGAGTGAAATATCGTAATGCACTGGATGCACACTGGATGGTAACCTCAACTCTGTCCATGGGAAAAGTTCATTACTTGTAGAAATTGGATAGATTCTCTCCATGGTTGAATTTGTCTTTTGGCACCCCGTTCTGGTGAAAGTGCAGCCTGGAACGAAGTAAATGACCATGAATATGGAGACCACCACAACCAGGAGGAGAACACCTACCACCGTAGTCTTAGCTGAAGGCATCGAGCACGATCCAGAAGGCTGGTGGCGGGTGTAGGATGAGGCAGCGCTGCGCTGGTTGGAACTACGGTTCATGAAGGACATGCCAAGAAGACGGGCGGAGGATTCGTAGTCTTCCTCGTCTTCGTCCAGGTCGTTTTCCCCAAGGCCTCGGACTAAAAGTCGCGAGCTGCGGGGTTCATAGACTACATCATCTGAGTCGATGGGGTAGGAAGTGGACTCCTTCGCCAAATCCACCACATCTGGCTCTTCCTCAAACATGCTGTTCTCAATCATGTTCCTTGGCAGGGAAGCTCTTTCTGTAGGTTAGAGTAGCAACAGAAAAACATAAGTGAATAGAAAAGCACGGATGTTGGAAGTGGCTTCCTGTTTACAAGAGCGATGCCGTCTAAAATAACCAAGAGCTTTTCTGAAAAGTTGAGTGATTTTGTAGTCAGCCTACACAAGTGGTTTAAGACAGAGTGTAAAAGTAAGACAACAAATGAAAGTGAAACTAAAGATGAAAGAAAAGCCCATTTTCATGCATCTCTGTGCATGCACAGAGATGCATGAAAATGTGCTTTTCTTTCACCTTAAGATCATCAGTAAGATTTGGTTCTGTAAATTCTTCTTCTTATGACCACAGGCAGTCACCAATGTACAGCATAACCTATTTCACTCAATTCAATGTTGCTAACCTATTGTCTGCATATGATGTGTCAATACCCTGACAGAAAATAAAGTGACTGCAGTGTTCCTCTTTTACTCCTTCCACAGATAATTAGACTAAATGAATTCAATAACAAATCAAGGCACTGTCTGAGTTAACACAGTGATCAAATTACTGTTTAACACATTGCTTGAAACCACTAATGTGTCCACATACTGACCTGAGGTCAAACTCAGGTCTGCTGCACAGACTCTTGTTCTTTATGTGGCCTGAATTTCTACTTCTTTTTAACAACAAAATGCCCGATTTATCGTTTAGCACAGTTCAGAGTTTGTTAACTAGGCTATTCAGTCATAAGTAAACCCTTGCTACAGTTCCTTAAGTTAATAAATCTCACAGAAAAACATATCAAGATCATATTTCAAAAATGAATAATGTATTTTGCATACGTGATTAAAATGCAGACTATTTTTTCAAGATTTAGCAGAAGTTGATATTGTCTTTCCTTCTCTGCTGTGATGGATATCTGAGTGAAATGACTTCTCAAATGAGAAGAAAAATATTTAGTCCATCTGGAATTGATAAGCTCAATGAGTTGTTGCTATGATTTCATGTATATGACATGTTGCTGGAGGGTATGGCTGCACGATTAAAACTAAAAAATCATAATTACAATTATTTCGGTCAATATCGTTATCGCAATTATTTAGGCCTAACATGATTAAGAGTTGACCAAAACATTATCCGAGTAACTTTGTTTTCATGATAGCGATACATCAAGTTAGGTATATTTTAAAGGAAATAAGGCTGTTATGATACCAACATTTTAGATACTAGTGAAATTTCAGAAAATTCTTGATGGCAATTTTGATACTACAGCATAAAGGTGGCATTTACACAATCCTGTTTTCAACGAAAACTGACAACTTTTTATGCGTTTGGCTGTTCATGACAACATCGTTTGGGGGCCTGAAAACAGGAACTATCGAAAATGCATTTCAAAGTGCAAGTTTTTTTAAATGATACCGTCATCGACTCCAAGTAAACTACAAAAAAAATTTAAACAGTGACATCATGCGCATGCCTATTACATGTTCAGTCAAAGGCATAGGCTACACGAGAACTTGACAACCAAAACAACAAAATGGTGGACTTTATTTGTGCTGCTCAAGAGAATTCACGCTTCTCCAGCAACATATAGATTTCCTGTTTGTATTCACCGCTCTGTAGAAGAATGCGTATTGTGTGCCCTTACAAAGTGTCATTGGCCTGGCATGCATAATGCAGTGTTTTTAGTCATTTTCACAGATCCGTATGAACGGTGAGCGTTTTGACAACCCCTTTTTTTAACATCATTGTCATGTAAACATACCCTCATATTATAGGCAAACTAATGCAAGTTAAAAAAAAAGTTGAGCAAAAGTAATAAAAAAAGAAAAAACGTAGCCTACATTATTGTTTATTAAAATTAAATATTTGTATCATGCAAGTCTATCTAACAGTTTAATATTCCACTAATATCCAACTAAAATAATAATCTTATTTAAAAATAAAACACTGCATTCAATTTATGAATTAAATATATTCATTCAATCCAAAGCAGGGAGTGATGCCCTTTGTCTTTTGTTGACTGATTAACATTAATGCCACAGAAGGCAGCCATGGATATTAGGCTGCTGTCACTTTGAAGTCACCATGATAACAAATAGAATATTATTGTTTAAGGAATATTGCAGCGTTTATTATGGATGATTTATCTATGCGCATTTTCTTTTAATGTGACGTCACAATCTTCAATCAAATAAATTCCTCTTGCATTGACATCTCCTCTCTTCTCTAGTGTTTACTGGCACGAGGGCGGGACAACCTGTCACAGCAATAGCAAACAACAACCATCCAAATCAATTCCCGCGGGACAAAATGATGGTCCGTCCTACATTTTTCTAGTTCGAAAAGCCGGTTCACTGGGATATAGCTAGCAACCCGATCACACTAAATGCGTCTTTAAAGCACGCATGTGTATTGTCGTGTAATTTATACGCTAAAGTGAGTTTTTACGTGCATATGATACGCATTGGTAAATGAACTGCGTATCAAATGCACGCGAAAAACTGCGTCTCATATGCACGTAAAAACTCATTTTCGCGTATATATTACTCGACAATACACCATGCGTGTTATAGAGACGCATTTACGTGAGAACAGGCTGGATATAGGCTACGTTACAATAAGGAAGAAAATACTATCGCAACTGCTGACTTTAATGAAAGATTACATGGGCAAAGGAATAATAACAGGCCTAATACAAATAAAAAAAAAAACAATTATGTACACTGATAAATGATAACGTTAGATCATTTTTATAATAAAGAACACAGTGCAATATTCCATAAGAATGGTAACGTTAATCTCATTACCACGATGATACACATACCAATTACTCCGAGTGGTGATTCTCATTACTGTATCCAGCTATATTGAAATATGATTCTGACAATATTAGTTTTTGTTGTTGCGCGCTTTACGATAATTAGAACCGGAAGGATCGTGATTAATTGTAATCCATGAAAAAAAAAATCGTGATGCTTCTAAAATAACTGCTTTAAACAAAAGCGTTAAATGAGTCAAATAATGTGCTCTTGATAGTTTTTGTGAGTGAAACTTTCTTAACAGCCAACATTCTCATTCAGGAAGTCAAAAAGAACAAGTTTTTTTTTAAGTTTTTGCTGTCATTGACAGACAACACAGAAACTATTTTAAGCTAACGTTAACTAAACTAGACGATAAGCAAAGGCACTTAGTAAAAAGTGACAACCAGCTGGCCTGTGTGTCACACATGTGCAAGACCATAAAAACACAAAGCAGCAAATGTCACCTTGCAAAGATTAGGACAAGATGTTTGGCAAACATGAACCCTGGGACTGTGGAGATTTAGGTCTGATGCACGTAGACTGTCAGATCAGATATGATGATGATTTAAGGGAATATAAAGTCAAATGTGGATGCTGACAGCATAACATTGTGAGACATCACGTGAATGACAGTCACCAAAACAAATATTACTGATCTAATTTACTGATTATATTCACTTCCCCTCATAAACAATAATACAATTTAATTTAATCAGAGATCCTGTCATGACCTGTCGAAGCTAATGCACGAATGTCTATTTAACTGTTGTCTGTTAACGTTAGCCAGCTTGAAGTTTGCATAACGTGATATCTTACTTAACCAAACCAGCTCCATAACTAATTCTGAATTAATTTGCACAGACCAAGGGCCATGAAAAAAAAAAAAACATGTTATCACAACACAAGAGCAGTAACGTTACTTGAGGAAATTAAATCACATTATACATAAAAAGCGAAGCGGCTAGCTGTAGCATGTTAGCCGATAACTTTTTTGAGCGGCACGACCTCGCGTTTAAATGAAGAGTCCATATTAGCTGCAGCCTTACCGCTTTCAAACGTATCCATGATTAAATGTAGGTCTGAAGTAAAACCAAGTCCTGTTTCAGCTGAAAGTGCGGATGTTTAACGTTAATCCTGAGAGAGGTGAAGAGTAACGTTAACACATTCACTCAACGCAGGAACGCATCAGATCAACTGTTGCTAGCTTAGCATTGTTGTTATCCTGATCTACAGCTCTGTCACTTCACAGCAGTAAAATGATCGATCAGCGGTTTATTGATCCATCACTGCACACTGTTTTTCGATATAACAGTGGACACAAACTGAAAGTGGCAATCACTGCTGCGAAACAAGCAACACGAGTGTTACTTCCCCATTCAGCAGCCCCGTTTAAAGTGACAGTTCACCCCAAAGGGGGAGTGAATATAGGAAAAAACAACAACAACGTGGAATTCCAAACACAATTTATCACTTGTCTTATTTTATTATCTGTGTCATGTTTTTTCTTTCTTTCTTTTTTCCTGTGTGTGGGATTGGGAAGCTTCCCCAAGATTTGGGTATAAATCTAATTCTGATTCTTCTGATTCTGATTAGGCTACCTAACATGTCACATAACATCTCTTTTAGTGCTCTTCAAATGAAAGAAAGTCATATAGGTTTAGAACGACACGAGTAAATGATGAAAATATATATATATCTTTTTCTTTTTTTTTTTGGTGAACTATCCCTTTAAGACAGCACTACTGCACTCCTAAAGAAATACAGCCACTGAACTGACTGGCTGGCTGGCATATTGATCATTTTATCCTCATTAATGACAGCTTCGCATAATCACACAGACACGTAGGCCTGCCCTATAGAAAGTTAAAAAATCTTTGAATTAAAAATGTACACAACTTTGATTAAAACTTAACCTATGAAACATAACAAAATCTACAAATTAGAAAATATTCATAAAGAGATTAATTCATACCAATAGCTCCATATTCCTGATGATTTAAATGGTTTGCAGATTCCATGCGCTAAGACAGACTGCCATGCTCAACAAGAACATCTGTAATAGCGTCAATGTTCAGCAATTTGGACAATCACATGCAAACAATTTCACTCTCTGAAAAAACACTACAATAGGCTGGTGTATTCTCAAGAGCTTGCAGTGTGCAGCACATTTGTGCAGTGGAACTGTTATAAATAGTTGGGACATTGTTTTCTACAGCAGCAATTGAGGAGGACTGTGGAAACAGTTACAATCCCATACTGAAAAACCACAAATTCATTACATTAATAATTAGGTATACAAATATTTACATGTGGTTTGTGATTATGTGGTTTTATTTATCATTAAGCTAGGCTCACAATTTAGTACCAACTTGATGCAGTTGGTATACAGGCTTTTTTGATCATTATAGCCTATCTGGGAATGGAAGGGAAAATGTAATTCTATTAAAAATCCTTAAATACGTTGTATGTTAATGATTTAATTTATTTATGTTTTTATAGAGACTGTTGACATTACGGCTGGCTTGAGTGTATTGTGAACTGAAGTAAAGCAATATTGCCTCCTAGCGACAGTAAAAGGAGCCCTCACTCACACATTTACTTGCCTCTCTATGGGGAAATTCCATTGACTTTGTTTATACAGCTAATGGCTGTAGACGTAGTAATGGACGTAGTGTGTTCACGCAGAGGCCAGTGTGAATACATCTAGATTTAAATTCAAGGACATAGTCAAGATAGTCTTTGCATGACCTCCTGACTCGTTTTACTCTTATTCAAAACGATGCGATCTAAACATTATGTAGCTAACACTCAAGCTGGCATGTACAGTCTGAGTGTTACTGTGTCTCAAGCTATTATTGACAAAAAAAGTATATGGATAATGCAGTGCTAATCGACATCCTTTTTTAAACAAGTCTCTTGCCCACCATGCAAGGCTGCTTTTATTTAATAAAAAAATACAGTAAAAAAACAGCAATATTGCAAAATATTATTATAGGCTAATTTAAAATAGCTTTCTATGTAGATATAATGTATATTCCTGTGATCAAAGCTGGATTTTCAACATCATTATTTTAGGGATCCTTCAGAAAATCAATGATTCTAATATGCTGATTTGCTGCTCAAGAATCATTTCTGATTATTATCAGTGTTGAAAACAGTTGTGCTGCTTAACAATGAGTAGCCTAAGTAAGATGTCTACACCAGTATTGGGGAGAGGCAAAGGATAAATCAGTAAAGGTGTTGTATGATGTAAAGAAAGTAATCAAACTTGCAATGAAAACATTGTCAAAGTAGGGCTAAAAAGAAATCCCTCACCTGATTTGCTTGTTACCCATAAAACCATTTACAAAATGCTCTTACGCTGTCAGTGAGAGCCCAGAGTCTTGTTTTCCACTGGGAGACTTCACCCTGTCGAATACTGGGTCCGTCTCAATTACGTGGCCGAAATCTTTGATAATCACCAGCAGACAAATGCAGGTTAGTCGAATGAAGAACATTTCAGAGGAAAGAGTGATGATGTTTATTAGAAACTGCCCTGATGTTGCCCTTTCTAACCTGTTTACCCTTATGAAAAGAAAATATATTTAACTATGAATTATCTATATATTAAATGGTTTCACAGTATATTTGAAAATATACAGAATAATATATTGTGTAAATATATTACAATATACTGAATAATATGGAATTGCCACTTTTCATATATTGAAACATATGTGATATTATATTTACTAATAGATCATAATGTATATAATTTTATATTCAGTACACTTCATAATATATATATATATATGTGATCAGATATGCATGTGTAATATATTGCAGATATATTGACTCATGCAGCATAAACTTACATAATAGAGAAAAATATAATGTAATATATTTCTTATATTTTTTAATTATTTACATTATAAATGTTTCATATTTTCAAGCTAACAAAAGCACAACCACACCTGCATGTACTGAAGTATTTAGCCAATAGACTGTCACTGTGCTGAGGATTGACAGTCATTACTTTTAAAATATATTAATTATAGTCTTGATGGTATTCGGCCAATCGTCAACCAAAACACTCTACTCTTCAGCACAATGTAACCCCAAAAACTCATACCAGAAAACCTTCCAAAATAATAGAACATTAAACACTAACAGATCTCCCCCTATATTAACATTGAGCAAAACACATTAAATAACACTTCATTTTAACATTTGCTCTCCTTTAACAGTCAGAAGCAAAGCATGCTGGGAACTAGAAATCTGTTGTAACTCACTCCGTGAATGCGTGTGCATATGTGTGTGTGTGTGTGTGTGTGTGTGTGAACATACATTCACATTTATATGGGAGCATGTAGGTGCAATGTACACAATAAAGGATAAAACTTTGTGTATATTACATGTAATGCTATTTTTTTTCTTAATTTATAAATAAAAAGGATTAATATATAGCCATACATGGTCAATGGATATATTGCAGTATATTGAAAAATATAAGCACTAGTTTCCCATATATGGAAATTTATTATGTAATATATCGCATAAAATTTTGCAGTATATACCCATTTATTTTTGTACCGTAAGTGTACAAGCCTATAACCAAGTGGTCATCGTCAGAGGTGCAAGAAGCCATGATGAGCATCAAAGGGAGCCGAGAACAAAGAACACACTTCCTACTCTCTTCCTGACTGCTCGTTTTTAAGTAGTGACCGCTGCTGTCAGCCACGCAGAGACAACTATTGTGGAAAACATTGCAGTGAACGTAGCAGCATGCATCTCTAGTAGCCCAGACCTCAAAGCCTAAGATCGCAGCGCCCACACACATGGCCTTGAGTAACACAGGTGCTTTAGAGAGAGTTCTCAGCGTGCTGGAAAGGGTGCTTGACTGCACTAATGTACTGCTCCTGATAGGCCACATTTGCCCTCTTGGTCTAGTCCATTCATTTGTCATGTTTTTGGTGAGATAACCCATTCCACATTGCATGTCTGAGAAAAGATGTTTGTTTTGTTTAGAAGTTGATCACCAGCGCAGAACCTGTCCTAGGAGGAGTCCGGGAGCCGCTCTCTGATACAGGGAAACTGACACACCTGCACCGGGGAGGGGGTGGTGCGGGTGAAGAAGTTCAGACCCTCCAAGATGATGCGTCAAGCATATATGAGTCAACTTGTAAGTCAGTCAGACAAGTGATAATGTGGTTCTGTTTCAGAACATGACCCAGTTGGCATGGGCAGACAGCCTTTTCTATACTGACATTTTAGTCAATGACAGCATTACTCTATAAGAGCCTTATTTAACAGTCACTCTATGGGTTGTCTCTGGATCAGTGCGAGACGCAGGCCAATATAGGCCTACAGGTATGTGTCCGGGTAACACCAGACCTTATACCATAACCTCCCGAGCAGGTTATGTTCAGAGATGGCTACTTGCATACCCTGAAATTAGTCACATAACCTGATTTTTGGAATACCCCCAGATCCGTTTTTGCTTGTGTTCTCGTTCATTGTTAGTTTCCATGGATCCTAATTAAGTTACACACCTGTTTCTAGTTTTGTTAATGATCTATTTCTGCGTATATAAGCCATTAGTGCCCTTTGTTCTGTGTTTGGTCTCGTTTTAGTTTTATGTGGTTTGCTAAATCACCTGTTTCCTTGGATATCTCCTTGTTAAATATTCTGAATACAGGCTTTTGTTGTACTATTCTAGTCATGACTCATGAGTGCTGCAGACCACAGCATAACATAGGCCTACCTTAATTATGGAGAGAGTAGAGGTATTGATCTTTAACGTGGACATTTAAAAGGACAGAAGGATGAATTTTGTTTCAAGTGATAGGCGTAAACTGTAAACTTGTCCCTCAAATCTGATTGGTTGATTGAAATGTTGTTCCTGGATCAACAAAGATGTTGTCCAGGATCATGTACTTGGTGAAATCACGGTCACCTTTAAAGCAAAGGTCAAAAACAGGAAAGAAAACGTCTCGGTTACATATGGTAACCCGAGACGTAGGTCATGACTGACCAATAGGAATCTCGCTAGAGTGGCCATCTACTTCGAGTGAAACTAAACAAGCCAATGCACATTGGCATGCAATCATTTGTATCATATTGGATAACACTGGGAAAGCGTGCCCTTACTATTTAGGAAGGAAACGCTGCGGAAGCCACTTCTTCAAAGAGTTATGTGGAAAATACATATGGACTAACCCGAAGGTTGTACTGCATATTAAATAATGGGTGACTTAGCCCAAGGGAAAGACACGGGCTTCCGTCTTAGGAGCAGCCGTGGAGAATATACACATATGGGATCCACGTAGGGTCACACATATGGAACCCAGCCCAGATCCGGCTCTCAAGGATTCAGCGGATAAGGGCCTGGCGCCGGACGCTCCGCCATGTCCAGGCCGAGGGGTTTTGGAGGACTCAACAGGTTTTACTCTGGAGTAATAAGGTTGCACAGTAGGGTGCAGCAAGCCGACAGAGCTGGGCCTCTCGGTGCATCTACCCGTCTTGGGTGAGAACACGGGAGGAGACCGGCTCTACACGTAGGCTATAATATCTAGCGAACGTGTTAGGTGTCGCCCAGCCCGCAGCTCTACAGATATCTGTTAGCGAGGAGCCACGTGCCAGCGCCCAGAAGGATGCAACGCCTCTCGTGGAGTGTGCATGTAACCTGAGCTGGCAGGGCACGCCTTGAGCTTGGTAAGCCAAGGCAATGGCATCCACTATCCAGTGGGCCATCCTCTGCTTGGAGACAGCCTTTCCCTTCTGCTGGCCTCCGTAACAGACAAAGAGCTGGTCTGAGGTCCTGATGCTTTGAGTTCTGTCCACGTACATACGCAGAGCGCGAACGGGACAGAGCAAAGCCAGGGCTGGGTCTGCCTCCTCCAAAGGCAGCGCTTGCAGGTTCACTACCTGGTCTTTGAAGGGAGTGGTAGGAACCCTTGGGCACATAGCCAGGCCGGGGTCTTAATACCACATGTTTGTCACCCGGCCCGAACTCTAGGCACGATTCGTCGACCGAAAATGCGTGCAGGTCTCCTACCCTCTTGACAGAGGCCAGTGCAACCAGCAGCAAAGTCTTCATGGAAAGAAGCTTTAAGTCTACTGATTGCAGAGGCTCAAAGGGAACATCCTGAAGTGCTCGAAGCACCAGGGAAAGATCCCAAGAGGGTATGGAGGGGGGTCGAGGAGGATTTAATCGTCTCGCCCCCCTAAGAAACCTGACGACCAGGTCGTGCTTTCCAACTGTTTTGCCATCTGCGTGATAAGCTGAAATAGCGGCAGCATGTACTTTGAGGGTGGAGGGAGACAGTCTTCGCTCAAACCCCTGCTGCAAGAAGGAAAGCACAGACCCTATCGAACATCTTCAGGGGTCTTCTCGGCGAAAAGAACACCACTCGATGAACAGGTTCCACTTCAGGGCGTAAAGACGTCTCGTGGACGGCGCCCGTGCTGAAGTGATGGTTTTAAGTACCTCAGGGGGAAAGTCACCTAGAACCTCCGCGTCCCATCTAGGGACCAGACATGGAGTTTCCAGAGGTCTGGACGCGGGTGCCATAGGGTGCCCCGTCTCTGAGTCAGAAGATCCTTCCTCAGAAGATCCTTCCTCAGAGGAATGGGCCAGGGAGGGACTGTCACAAGGAGCATGAGTTCTGGGAACCAAGTCCGGGTGGGCCAATAGGGAGCCACCAGAAGGACCTGCTCCTCGTCCTCCCTGACTTTGCACAGTGTCTGCGCAAGTAGACTCACTGGGGGAAACGCATATTTGCGGAGGCCCCGGGGCCAGCTGTGTGCCAGTGCGTCCGTGCCGAGTGTTCCCTCGGTCAGGGAGCAAAATAGCTGGCAATGGGAGGTCTCTGAGGAGGCAAACAGGTCTACCTGAGCCTCCCGAACTCTCTCCAGATCAGCTGAACCACCTGGGGGTGGAGTCGCCATTGTCCTGGGAGCACGGCTCGTGATAGCTCGTCGGCCACACGGTTGAGCACGCCGGGGACATACATGGCTCGAAGCGACCTCAGATGCTTCTGACTCCAGAGGAGGAGATGGCGGGCGAGTTGCGACATGCGACGGGAACGTAGACCACCTTGTTGGTTGATGTACGCAACGATCGCAGTGTTGTCCGTGCGGACCAGCACGTCCCTGCCCTGTAGCGGCCTTTTCAAGCGGCGCAGAGCGAGATGTACTGCTAGCAACTCGAGGCAATTGATGTGCCAATGCAGATGGGGGTCCGTCCACACCCCTGACACTGCATGCCCGTTGTACGTGGCACCCCAGCCGGTGGCAGAGGCATCTGTGAACACCACAGCATGCTGGACACCTGTTCCAAGGGGACTCCTGCCCGAACGAACAAGGGGTCTGACCACGGGCTGAAGGTCTGGCGGCAGGCCGGTGTGATCGCCATCCGGTGAGTGCCATGATGCCACGCCCATCTCGGGACTCGGCCGTGAAGCCAGTGCTGAAGCGGTCTCATATGAAGCAAGCCGAGCGGGGTAACCGCTGCTGCCGCTGCCATATGCCCCAGGAGCCTCTGAAAAAATTTCAGTGGGACCGCCGTCCTGCCCTTGAATGTGTTCAAGCAGTTCAGCACCGACTGAGCGCGCTGCTCTGTGAGGCGCGCTGTCTGTGTGACCGAGTCCAACTCCATACCGAGAAAAGAGATCCTCTGCACGGGGGCGCTCTTTTCCCAGTTGACCTGAAGACCCAACTGGCTGAGGTGCCTGAGCACGAGGTCCCTGTGTTCGCGGAGCTGATCTCGAGAGTGTGCTAGTATGAGCCAGTCGTCGAGATAGTTAAGGATGCGAACGCCCTGTTCTCTCATGGGAACAAGGGCCCCCTCCGTGACTCTCATGAAGACAGGCTGCTCACACTGTAGTGGAGTGGATGGCCCGAAACTTGGGGGGATGCCGGGCGAACTGAATCGCATAGCCGAGCCTGACGGTTCGAATGAGCCAGCGGGCTCGCAAGACCATACGAGCGGGACCAAAGGAACCGTAGGCATACCCGGGGTGGGGCAGCGAGGTGGAACACAGGGACGCGGCTCGGGAGGCTCTCTCTGGGAGGCGGCCCGTAGCAGGGTCAGAGTGTGTTGTGCAACACTTACCTTGTTCCACAGGGCAGGAGGTGCAGGAGGCGGCTCGGTGGCGTTCTCGGACCGCACTCAGCTGCCCGCTGGTGATAGAAGAGGTGGATGAGAGTGGTGAAGATTCTTTACTCCCACTACTCTCCAGGCCCTCTTCAAACCCAGAGATGAAGGAAACTGCTCTATTATTGAGAATTTGGGTACCGCTGGTTTTGAGGCCAGGGGAGGAACACAAACAGAAAATGTTTCCACCCGGCCCTATTCCGGGGAAGGGAGCAGTGAGGTCACCGTCTCCTGGAGAGCAGTTCCAATCATCCCTGGTTTGCCCGTCCTGGGGCCACTCACCTATGGCTTTGCCGCCCTTCATGGCGTGGGCCTGGACGGGCGGGGCGGCCTGCCTGCCACTGGCTCTACGGCGCCGTTAGGTAGAGGCTGCTGCAGCACGGGAACCAGGGCAGAACAGGAAACGCCCCCGGCGATGAGCAGACTGAGGAGCCGCAGACGTTGGGTTAGAGGCAGCAGCTGACCGCCGCGGCAAAATGTGTTTGATAGCCTCTGTCTGCTTTTGTACAGCCGAGAACTGCTGGGCGAAGTTCTCGACCTCGTCGCCGAAGAGGCCAGTCTGGGACACGGGGGACTTAAGGAACCGGAGCTTGTCGGTCTCCCTCATGTCGGCCAGACACAGCCTGAGATGGCGTTCCCGGACCACCAAGGTGGACATCGCACGACCCACTGACCACACGGTTACCTTCTTCGCACGAAGCGCGAGGCCCGCTGCGGCACGAGTTCTTGGAGAACTTGTGGATCATGACCACCCTCGTGCAGGTCCTTCAGTGCTTTGGCCTGATGGACCTGCAGCAACGTCATGGCTTGCATGGCAGAGGCAGCTTCCCCACAGGCTTTGTAAGCCTCGTCGAAAAAAGGTCAGACGAGAACCTACAGGCCTGGGAAGGAAGACACGGTTCCTCGCACCAAGTGGAGTTAGGGCACAGCTGCATTGCAGCGGCCCGCTCCACTGGCGGGATGCGCGTGTATTCCTTAGCTGCCCCGCCATCAAGGGTGGTGAGGGAGGAGGAGCCACCGAGACGGTTTCTGGCAGTAAAAGGTGCCATCTACATCCCTGTGAGCTCCTCGTGCACTTCCGGGAAGAAAGGCACTGGGGTGGGTTGCTGAGAACCAGCGCGCACCACCCCGAGATACCAACCATCCAGCCTCGAGGGCTCGGGACACGGTGGAGGTTCCACTCGAGCCCGATCCTGTTGGCGGCCTGGGAAAGCATGGCCATCATCTCTGGGTCCAACTCGGCCGAGTCGTCGTCCGCGGAGAAGTCTGACCCACCCTCCAATGCAGCGATCGACATCTGTTCATCGCGGGGAGCACCAAAAAGAAACGACTGGTACGCACCTCAAGGATGGACCAGCACGTTCGATTGGTAACTCAACTGGCTGCGGAGCGTGAGAGGGATGAGGGTTCCTAGGGGGTTGGTTCCCAGAAGGAAGCGCGCTCATAGTGATCCTCAGGTCACCCATGTTACTACCCGAAGGCAGATGCACGGGGACTCCGCCAACTTTGCAGGAACGAGTCTCGACCGCAGCTCCGAGATGTTCATCTTCCCACAATGGGTACATGACTCATCCACGAACGCTGCCTCAGCGTGTACGAGGCCCAGACACACGAGGCAGCGATCGTGACCATCCCGTGACCCCAGGTAACGACCACATCCAGAAACACACAGATAGAATGTCATCTTGAAAAAGACGCAAACTATCTAGCTCTTTTAGAGACTGCTCTCATTGGTGCTGAAGCACGCAGGGGAACGGTCACCGCGAACACAGACAGGAATGTGCACCTGTCTGTGCGCTGTTCTCTCTCGCTGGTCTTACCAGCCGTGAAAACGGCTATTGAGCGCTCTCACACGCACCTTACCAGCTGTGAAAACCGCTTTTTTGTTTTTGCTCAGTTTTTTTTTTTAAACAAAAAACAAAAAAGAGAGAGAGAGAAGAAAAGACCGCTCGCGCTGCTGTGCTGTCACGCCCGCACCAAAGTGGAGAGATCCAGAAGAGGCTTGCAGATTCACTCTGTGTAGTCAGCATACGAAGTGCTTGGCTCCGAAGCAAAAAGCTGCAGTGCAATCACCAGCTGCTCGTTATATACCCGCGCTAACGAGGTCGCGCAGCTGATACAAATGATTGCATGCCAATGTGCATTGGCTTGTTTAGTTTCACTCGAAGTAGATGGCCTCTCAAGCGAGATTCCTATTGGTCAGTCATGACCTACGTTGTAGTGACTGACCGATAGGGAACAGCATTTTACTTCTAAATTAGGATGTTGTTTTTATTTAAAAATCTTGCTAACATTATAACTGGACCTCAAAGAACATTATATTTAAAATAAAATAAAAATGCAGCTCAATACCCCTTTAATGTCTGGATGACATGGACTACCTTATGCTGTTTAACCAACGTTCAACAGCGTTTGAGCATGACAGATAACGAAGCAGACAAAGCTGATCTGAAGCAAAATGTAGCGATGTTCTATAGTGTATTGAATCTATTACAAATTATTTACCAGTTATTTGATCAAATTATTCTAGCTGATACATCACTTTGTGGTATATGGAAGTGATTGTGATAATAACAAAAGCTTAGTGGAGGTCAAGTGATACATGTCCTAAATGTTTTATCAGTAGGCCTAAATTAAAATGCAATCCATTGTCATCTTAAAAAAAAAAAAAATCATGTACCTCATTTAATCCATTTCCTGTCATTGTCATGTTTCATAAGAACACATTTTTGTTTTTAGGCTAGACTAGATTATTTAAGATAGACATCATCCCTTATAAAAAACATGTTTATTCTTTTTTTTTTTTTTTCCAAACCTTATTCAGTTCATTCATTTTCAGCATCTTCAAGTATGATTTTGTGCCACTAATTAATAGGCAGTCTCCTATTAACATTAGTTACAAAATGTGGCACAGCTGTCAAGAGACATATCAAAGGCAAAGAAAAACACAAAACTGCATAGCTGTAAAAGTAAACTAGAAAAAGCAAACACATCATGCATTATTCAAGCTGTTACCCAATTAAAATACAATCTAAAAAAAGGCAAAACAATAGGAAACTTGGAAAGTCATATGGAGTTGCTAATCAGTATCCACTGATTAATACAGTATACCAAAACCATTCAACTAGTTTAATAGACCTTATTCACAGCAGCGCCATCTTTGATTTTTAACAGGAATGAATGGCTGTGAGGGATGGACCTCCATCTCTTCAATGGGTTGTACTGCTATTAAATGTGTTTGTGGATTGTTCTGCTGATGAAACAATGCAAAAATATGTTTCTGAGAAATTCCAGTAGACCAAATAATCCAGACAATATCTGTGTAAAATTATAAGTGATCTAGGAGCTTTATACAGCTTTTTACAGCGGATCCCATTGAAAACACAGTAAGTCTATCCCTCACAGCCTCACTTTCATACCTGTCATGGCGCTGGTCTGAATAAGGTCTATACCAGTCTGAAATGTTGATCTGCTTTTTACGTTTTAATTGAGTCTTTGCTGCAACCAAGTCCTCATGGTCTCTAGATTCCTTCTGAGCCACACAATGTTCTTCTCCACGTTTTCTGTGGCTACCTGTGTGAAACGCAGCTGAGATACCTGCTCTGTGATGGACTTGAAGAAAGCCTCAACCTTAACACAAAAAGAATAGAAACACTGTAAATGAACCATCAAAACTAGATGATCATTCCCTCTAAATAACAAATAAACAACCAACCTCTCTCAGCTCCTCTGTGGACGAGAACTGAGTTACAGTGCCAACAATGATGTTTCTGATTCCAAAAGATCCCAGCGGAAACCTTTGACAATGAGATTATCAATGCAGTTCAGTCTCTTCATAATGATGGACAACATAATGAACAAATCACAACTAGTGCTATTTAACACCTTTATAACCTAAATAAGAAGCAGTGGATTGCACCTACTTTTCTACTAGTTCATTCCAGTGTTTCTTCACAAAATCCCATGCTAGAAAATGACCCATTGGATTTCTGGCCACCATGTATATGAGACTGGGTAAATCCTGTGTTTTTATTACGGTTCCATTCATTCCAAGCTGTAATAATCTACAGAAAAAAAAAAAATGGAGAAATACAAGGCATTGTGTGATTTTAAACCTAATTTAGATTTAAATTCACATTTGTGTGTTTCAACCTAACACCCAAAATCAGAATAGATGTGATTTTTTAACACTAGAACAGCCACGAGATAAAATTTACCCATGGATTTCAATGAAAAGTCTCCCAGTCATTGACTTTTAATAAAATTGTGTTATTTAGAATTCCCTGTCGTTAAAAAATAAAACCAGATTAAAAACAGCAGTTATGTGTATGGGTCAATTTTACACGCTGGCGGTTTTGGTACAACGACCTGTGGGGGTTCTAGAGTATATGAGTCGATACAATGTACCTTGATAGATTTTCAGAGTCCTTGCTGCTTGCTAAAGCTGAGAGAAACTTGCTCTTCTCTGTCTCACACATGGAAACACCATACTTTTCCAGAAGGTAGGCCCAACCTCTGTCATCCTGGGCTCCAATCATATAAACCGTCTCAGACACATCAGTTGGTAAGCTGTATAGTTTGTAGAACATTAGTGAGGTGTTAAGAAATCGGCTGATATAATCACTTTGAAGGATAAAAATGTGATCTTTTTTGGAGGGTATAATTGAAGAAACAAATACTGTGTTGTCAAGTCACCTGATTGTACCATTGGATTCCACCCAGCTATCATAGAGCTGTTTGGCCTTTTCCAAACACGGTGGATAACCAAAATCACATGCAAGGGAAAGAATCTCTTCACGCAGTCTCCGGTCCGAGACCGTCCCATCATCACTCCACGACTGCTTGTCAATCACATCTCTGAAATACTGCAAGATGTACGTCTGCAGGACAAAACCAGACATAGCTATAAAAACATACAAGATGAAATAAACAGGATCTCATTTGAACTCAACATGTGGCTCTGCAAGCTACCTTACTGAAATGAAAGACTCTTTGACGGATATGGAACGAGGACAGTAAATGAAATTAGACTCCAGGAATTTTTTGTGTCATACCTTCAGATTATGAGTAACGTCAGCTATGTTTCTCTTTTCTATCAGCTTGTAGAATGATTGAAGATAGCCAAGCCCTTGCAGGAGAGGAACATTGTGGGTCTCAGACTTCAGGTAACTGATCAGATCTAAAGCTCTGTCTAGTGACAGTCGTCCTGCACTGGAAATTATGAAAATAAATAACATTAAAAACGAGCTCATAGGATAATATAACTATGCTCCTCTTGTTTTCCCTGTGATGAGACGTGCTTTGTAATGAGAGCAGTGGACCTGCACAGTAACTCACGTGACTAGCTGGAAGGCGTTATGAATGAGATTGGCTCTGTCCTTAAAGCTCAGAGCAGTGTGATTTACTCTCAGAAGCTCCGTCAGGGCGTTCCAGCCCTCCTCATCATAATGAACCATGTAATATCCGTTCATGTCAGTGTTGAGCTTCACCCAGTCTACTTCCTCATCCAGCGTCAACACATCTGGGTTTGAGAGATTGGTGGAAAATGTTATTGACTGTACAACATGTACAACATCCTTGTAACTACTGTAACTAACAACAGTTCCTCATGTGGCAACTAAATTCAGTTTCCTATATATATATATATATATATATTTATATATCTATATACAGTATATACATTTGAGAATGATTTTTCTCCAAGTCTTACCTGATTTTGTGTGCAAAATGTGCTTTATCTCATGGCCAGAGTGACTTGTTTTATATGTCAAAGGGATGTGCCACAGATAGCTATGGAGAATAATTTTTTGTCTGTTACGAAGAGTCATATCAGAGACATTTCACTGCCTTTACCTTATGGCATATAACTATAAAACACAAAAGACAGCGAGAACTGTGTACAAACAATGTATGTATGGGATTCTGTAGTGTCGTTACCCATCTTGAAGTGAATGCCATGAGGGATCATCAGGCAGGACTATCTTTAAGAAGCGTTCTTGCCCAATATAAAGTTTCCTCTTGTGCCACTTCACTGTGACCAGTGGTATGCCCTTTTGTAGAGTCCAAGTATACATCATTTTTTTTAGGTCTACGTGCTCCCCAGCAAAACGATACTACAATGTAAAGAGTTAAACTAAGAGTTTTCAGACTGTTAAGTATCACCATCGAGGTGCAAGAAAACATTTTGAAGCATGTCTTCCGTGGTGTCTTATGGAGTGATGTGAATGTTAAATAGCAAAAATCGAATATTTTATTTATAATGTTACACTTTACCGCATTTTTAGTAGCTTGAGTACTGCTGTAACAATGTTCTCCTGCTGTAAATTCCTCTTCAGAACATGTCTGTACAGAGCGTGAAGAGAGAATGAGTTTTTGTTGTGATGCTGAATTGTAAATGTATGACAGAAAAAGGCAGTGGATGAAGAAGTGACATACTTTAATAAGGCTGTCCCACAGATCTTCATTTCTGGCATTGCTGTACCTGAACCTCCGAAGATACCGAATTATGCCACTCTGGAAGCCTTCATCTGTCAAGAAATGCCTCAGCATATGGAGAATACATGCTCCCTAAAATAGTCAGTAATAAAGTAGTTGAATAAAATGAAACAAAATAATTCAGAGTTGGCACTCATCTTCACCTGCAATAGTGATAATGTTTTTAACATTTAACATTTGCCAACCTTGTCATATGACACAGTATCAAACATTTCCTTTATCTGAGTAGGGTTCTCGGCTAAACTGGAAATTGGCCTGGAAGAATTTAATGAATCCCGCCCAATAGCTCCAAAGCAGGTGTCCAGGAAGTGGTCCTCCTAACATGTAAAAGAAAGCATGTGAGACCCTATTCAAAACAAGCTAGCCTACAGAATATTAGTGTTGATATTTATTTATTTATTTATTACTCGGCTCTCTAGAATACTTGATTCACTTTGGTCAGAGTAGGATTGTTTTGTACATTCCCAGCTAACAAAAAACTATGTTCTAAGAAAAAATTTCTAATGTTCATATTAAGTTATGAAAATGTTTTATCTTGGTTATGCGAACGTTAAGGAAACATTCCCTTTTATAATTTTGCAAACATTATGGGAATGTTATTTTTGATGAACGTCAGACTAAAACCTTTCAGGAAGAAACCTTCCATGAATTATGTATAATAATGTTGATTAAATACCAGATACTGTAACTTTGAACAAACATTCTATTAATGTTATACTGGTAGAACGTTAGCTAAAGTTCTGAGAATGTTCCCTGTTAGCTGGGTTACAATGAGCTTTTTTTTTCTTTTCTTTTTTTTGTTTGGCAGAAGTTTTAAGATGATATATAGGTACAATTATAAAGCTGTGCAATAAGTTGGATAATGTACAGGGTCAGTATTGCAAAATAAGCCACTTCAGGGTGAAACAATCTTGATTTCTCATTGTGGTTTATTTTGCAATAATGACTGCCAGACTTTACGTTACCCATTCATTACATTATATATAGAGAGAGATATTTGAAGCTCTGACATACAATTTTAAGCTCTGGATATACGGCCCCAACAGAGACAAATTCCATATATCGTGCAAAGCCTTCATTCAGCCATATGTCATTCCACCACTCCATAGTCACCAGGTTTCCAAACCACTGAAAAATAAAAAATAGAAAATAGCAAATGGACTTGCATGTAATACTCCTGTAATTGAAAGATAATAACAGATAAAGTTAAGAATATATTTTATATCCAACCTGATGGGCTATCTCATGTCCTATCACTGTGGTAACCCAGAGCTTATTAGAGGCTGATGAGATGTCAGGGTCATACAGAAGAGAGGTCTCCCTATAAGTAGTCAAACCCCAGTTCTCCATAGCACCTGACTGGAAATCTGGAATAGCTATCAGATCTGGCACACATCATAAAATAAACAACAATGTAAATATCCAAAGGCACATCATATACAGTAACATATGCACTGAACCATTAGAAGTAAAAGGTAAGGAAAATGCAAGATGTACTCACCCAGTTTTGGCAGGGGATAAAGTATGTTGAAATATTGTTCATAAAACTCCAAAAGCCTCAAAGCAGCCTCAAGAGCATAGTGCGTCTGATGCCATTTTTCTGGAACTGCATAGATAGAAATCTTTGGGAGAAGACAAAACAACTGATTCATGATGATTTTCTCAACTGAGAGGCTGTGATGAAAACTTCATACAAAGCAGAAAATGTTTCCACTTCTTAGTGTTTAACTCTTTCTAAGTTTTAGGTACTTACATTAATTCCAGTTGCCGTTATCCCACTAACAGATTTGAAGTCGCAGACAATGAAGGCCAACAGGTATGAACTCATCTTCACACTCACTTCAAATTGGTCTTCAAACAGACCATTGCCGATTTCCACAGTTTGTTCCTGTAAAGTAAGGGTAAGGGTATTTTCAAAATTTCAAAATGATAGGCCATGTTGTATGTCGGTTCATTTTAAGGTGTCCTTAATTGTTACAGTGTAATTATAAGTTTATAATTAAGTCAGTTAGAAATAACTATTTTTACAGTGTACATTGGTAAAGTAGATGTATGAAAATGAGCTTACTAATGGCATGTTCGACAAAGCTATATGTAACGGACCCCTCCTTATTCTCACAGTGTAATTAGCTTTGAAAGTGGGTTCATCAAAACATGGCAATGCCATTCGGGCAGATGTGGGCTCAAAGTGGGTGGATGCCAGGACCCTTTAAGGGAGAAAATGTAGTTAGATTATTTAGCATTTATTTGCAATATGTATTTTGTATGATTTATGAACGTTTCAGAAATTTGAACTATACCTTGTCTCTCCTGCTTTTGTCCTATATGTACTCTTATAAAATCCATAGAACCCATCACTTAATGGTGCACCAAATTCCAAATACAGGAAGTATTTTTCCCCAGAGGTCAGAATCTTTGGGGAGAAGATGGCGATCTGTTCATGTGGAGGATATTCCAGCACAGAGAGAACCTTGTCTGACAGATGGGCCTCATGCTCATCCAGAACAGTGGCTGTGAAGATCTTAAGGTTCTTGCTGTGTAGCACCACCCAGTTTGTGTTGTTTTTTACATCAATTTCAATCTTCACAGAACCATTGAACCTCAATGTGGTGAGATTGGGATGAATAAGCAGATGATAATGTACAGGCACTATGTAGTTTGGCAGGCGCATTTTACTCCATGGAAAAGAAAGGCCGTTTGTGGCCAAGTTATTGCCAACAGAGCTATCGCTCTCAGAATACTGGACACAAAAGTGTGACTCCAGAAAGAGCAGGATTAAAAACAAGAGACGCATACTGAAATATAACTTGTGGTTATTGGTTTTGGTATTACTGAATTTGATGGACTTTCATATTTTTGAATGTTTAGATATTGGCAGTCACTGCACCCTGTGGAGAGAAAGGTGAAATTGTAAATGATATGTAAATATTTGAAGTTCTCTTTGTCTTTATACTTAATAACCACTGTATATGGGTCATTCTTCATTGGCTGTGACAAGTGGTGTCCCTCTTTTCAAACTTTAAATACCACCATAAAAGATCATAAAATGAATGCATATTTGTATTTTGTAAGGTAAAACCGTCTTGAGCACTGTTCATTAAAAGCACGGTTCATTAAAAGATACATTCATGTTTTAAAATAGATATTTAACCAACAAAATCTACATATTCCTACTTTAAACAAAGAGCTATCCTGGGATGCAATTGCAACAATATAACATTTTAACACAGTGGTATAGACTCCGTAGATTTTAAGATGTAGGCTACACTTAAATTAATTCAAATTTAAAATGTAAAAAATACATAATTTATTATATTTTAAGAAAAAGTTGTGTTGTCCAAGATCAGTGATGGTTGATCTGAAGAGTGAAAGTTTATTCTTTCTCATTCATTTTCACACATTTCTGACAATTTCATTCGTCACACTTTATTAGAGTAAATAATACTCTACTATTATTAGATTGGTGTTATCAATAAGCTTACATTTGACAGAATATAGCATATCAAACCATTATTTTGTGTGCAAATTCTGCCTCTCATTTGCCTCTTTAATTAGAGAATGACCCATATGCACATTTCATCATTTCTTTACATTTCACACTGAGCGTGTGCGATTGGCAAAGCACTAACCCTAACATTCTAGCATGTTGCTAATAATCTAGCATGTAAGCAAAATGCTAATTAAAATAAAAAGACAACAATCAAGTGCACTTAAAATAACATGCATGGCAAAACAGAGCAGTGCTGAGCGTTCTCTGTTGACCTCACTCTGTAATGTGATAGCCTGTTCATGTTAATACATTGACATCTGCTGTTATACAGTACACGATCTCTAGCTCTATACTGGAATGCATTTGTAACACTTTAATGCGGTCTCTGTAAAGTAGGACAAGCATCTACTAACGGCATTGTTGAAGAACACACTCATTTTAACCGTTCAGTTTTGTGTCTTTACCTGAATTTCAGCTGTATCATTGTGTCGGCTGCTTTCATTTTCTCTTTCATTTGTCCTGCCCACAATTTCCTGGTTTGCAGCAGCTGCCGAGTATGTGCTGTCTGGCTGTGTAACTGTATTCAAATGACAATACAGCGGAGCTCGAGCCACCGAGCAGAGGAATGACCTAGAGCCATCAACACGTACAAACAGCCAGTTCATGTCTGTGTCAGCGAGTGGCTGCAGCAAGGTAAAATAAAAGGAGGATTTAGTCGCAGCAGTAATTCGATTAATTAACAAACTCGAAATGTAACAAAACAAACTATCTCCAAAAACATGAACGAAGCAATCAACATAGTAAAAAGAGAACGGACCAAGACTGATAAAAAAACCAAGGCTATGAATACACACGTAATCAAATCAATGAAAAACCATAGAAACAAACTGAAACACAGGAAACAGAACTAAACACGTGCAAAATCCACCCAAAGCACACATAAGACCAGGGCTGAGTTTCCCGAAACCTTCTTAACGCTACGTCGTTCTTAAGTTACACCTTAAGCTGTACCTTATCGTTAATACGTGTTTCCCGAAACGTTCTTAGTTAAGTATACCTTCTGTAAGTCATACTTTCGGAAGGTTGGTCTGGACCACTCTTAGCTTTACCTTATCACTGTTAAATGTCTATATGAATAGAATTCTGAAGTTTTAATACACCCAGACAGTGTTCAATTAGGCTAATTCAAGTGTTTTCATGCAAAGAATAAAATTGTCATTACACTGATTGTTGTTACAATTTTAATTATATTATTATATATAATAAAATTTTATAAATTTATTTTAATTAAAGAGCTCTTTTAAAGGCCAGTGAAAGCATAGGCTACTGTCAGTTAAGTCCTATTCGGACGCTAATATTGTTTATCATGGGCTCGTACGGTATTTTAAACATTTACAGGGGTAAGTCGGTTATAAAAAACTCTGTCCAAATACTGATTTTTTGACAAACAGGTCGTGTGGTAATTTAATTGCTGTCTGAATCCACATCTCTGAGTTTACAAGAAGAGATTCAAAATTCACTGTTTAAATCCTTTTTGATCACTGCCGAGCACCGTAGCTACATGACATACTCTTTTATTACTGAAATGCTTGAAAGTATTTACAAGAACAGTATTTCATCGCAGCTCACCTCAGCGAACAAAAATGGGAAAGAGAAGAAAGCACATCAAAAATTTAAATGGTTATGATGGCAGCAATATATGATACAATTTTAAAATATGTAGGCAAGGCTATTATAGGCTGTTATAGTTTAGATTCTTTTTTATAATATCCCATAAAGTCCTAGTAAATGCAATTTCAACTATTTCTGAAGTGCTTCTTTTATAAAGAACAGCGCTTTCTCACATAAGCAGCCCCTGCACGAGAGAATAATTGATTCTCGAGTCATCGATGTCAACAGATTCAGCACCATCGCCACGGACAGCACCCGGTAACGTCCGACGTAAGAAGGTATATCTTAAGCAGCTTTCTAAGGTATAGTTCGGGGAACACGCCTAGAAATGGTATACCTTCAGTTAAGTTATACCTTAAGAGTCTTCGTAGCGCGCTAAGAGACAACGTTATCGGGAAACGCAGCCCAGGTCACCTGTAATATTTCCCCCATCTCAAAAAAGCGCAACTATGTATGCGCCTTACTTCATTAATATACAAAGTCCAACAGAGGGAGGGCGGGAGGGGGGCTAAGGAGGTGGACGCAGGGCTGGAACATGGGACAACCACAGGAGCCAGGGTGGAGACAACAGTGGGAGAATCCAGGGAGGAAACTATAGGAGGAGCCAGGGCGGAACCCCCAGCAGGAACCTCAGGACGTAGGAGTCGAGGGAGGGAAGAGCCGTGGTGAAGACTTGACAGGTGGAACCAGGGGGACGACAGACTGAGGAAGAGCTGATGGCGGTGGAGACTCCAGGACACAGAAGATCCTGGAGACCAAGGCTGAGCCGTGGGGACGAGTGGACGAGGTGAAGCCAGGGTGCCAGAGTACTGAGGTGGAGCCGGAAAGGGAAGGCTGAGCCCGACTGAGCTAAAGGGGTAGAGGGATAATTCGCAGACAAAGGTCTGGAAAGGCCTCTCTGGCTGACACTGAACATTCAGACACCTCAGGAAGGGAGACTGATGCGAAACAGGGAGAGGAGCTGGAAGGGAGGACGGGAACATCAAATACATGCATGACAAAACAGGCATGGTACCGGGGGACGAAACAGGCATAGTGCTACCAGTAGCACTCTCTTCCAAATGTATAAGGGGTGCTGAGTTCAGTGCTTTTACATCCGCCTTTTTAGAAGGGACAGGGCTCCACTCCATCCCCTCATATTCCACCAGCACTCACAAGTGCCACGATTTTGCCAACTCATGGTCAGATTTTTAACTGGGCTCAGGCTCTGGGACGATCTGTGGCTCAGGCATGAGCTCTGGCGCTTGGATTGTGGTGGGCTCGGGCTCCTTGGCTGCAATGGGCTCTGGCCCTATCTTTCGCTGGGACAGGGGCTGCGGATTTAGCAATCATTGAGTCAACAAATTCAATAAGTATCCCTCGAGGACTGTCTCCATTTTGAGACATGCTCGGAAACACACACACACACACACACACACACACACACACACACACACACACACACACACACACACACACACACACACACACACGTCGTCATAGTGGACAAAACCAAGAGGTCCTGTGTGTGTTCCTCGAGGGAGCGTTATTATTATTATATTATCATTATGGTAACCCTTTTGCAATAAGTTTTCATTTGTTAATAGTTATTCATGTTAACCTCAACATTTACTAATACATTATTAGGATCAAAAGTTGTATCTTTTAACATTAGACAATTCAAATTGAATTAGAACATTTTTATTGACTTCCATGCTGTAAAGTTATGTTCAGTGATTAATGAAGTAATAAATGTGTGTGGAAAATAAATCTTATCCAGCTTTGATAAAATTGAAATCAATCTAGAAATTATTAGACAATAATACATTATATTCACAATAATGAATATATGAATAATGAATAATAAAAATATCTAAAAGACTGTGTAATATTGCATAATTGTTTTGGTAAAACAAAAAAAAAGAGATATTTATATAAATAAATATAGGCCCTTTAGGCCCTAAGGTCTCATTCGAGGATTTGACTCAAGCTTTTCTAATAATACTTAATACTTGAATCTGACTTGCAAAAAATTGCCAATTATTGCTGCTATTTTGTTTCATGCACTTTTAGAAGAGATCAAGCATATTTAGCATACCTGATCAAAACATTCTTTGAAAGTGCAGTTTTATTTCATCCAGATGCACAAAGCAGCAGGTACAGCCGTTGGTGTTGATATTATCTCTCTCTCACCACAGAAGTAACCAACATAAAACAGGTGTGAATCTTTGGAAACACTCTACATCACATTCTCACAAGAAATACAATATATCCTTCCAGAAGAACATTGTGTATGTCTATTTCATTAAATGAAAGTACATATTTTGTCCAACAAATTCTGAAAATCAAATGATCATGACCTCGGAGTGAGGTGAATGCACAAATTGACCTCTTTTTGAATGTTGTGTTGCAAGCGAGTTATTCTCCCCCATGAATGAAACCTGATGCCAAACTAAGTCTATCAGTGTGTTTAGCAGCAGAGGCCTTTGTGTTCTCCTTTTAGCACAGCCATACAGTATTTTGGCACAGCAACAAACACACCGATGGAAAGATTCCATGGCGGGTGTGAAGTCACATGACTGAAACTTGATAATCCTTTTCACCGCCTGGCTGAACTCATAGAGCTAAACAACATGCTTCCCACCCTCCTCACCACCATGCTCTTTACATGTAAGTTTATAGGAATTACTAACATTTTTTTGCAATTACCAATCTCAAGTAAGGCACATCATTAGATAATATAATTTTAAATACTGTCTTTATGCAATAACTGGGCTATTTCTTTCTTTTGTTTTTATATATATGTTTTTTAAGGTTTTTGAAATAAACGAATCATACATTTTATTAAAAAAATACAGTAAATCCAGAAATATCGCGAAATACTATTACAATTTAAGATCATTGTTTTCTATCTGTATAAATTTTAAAATATAATTTATACCTGTGAGAGCAAAGCTAAATTTTTAGCATCATTACCCCAGTCTTCAGTGTCACATGATCCTTCAGAAATCAATATGCTGATATGCGGCTCTTATTATTATCATCAATGTTAAAAACCAGTTGTGCTCCTTAATATTTTAGTTGAAACCTTGTCTTTTTATTCCAGGATTCTTTGAAGAATAGACAATTCAAAAGAAGAGCATTCATTTGAAATAATCTTCTGATCAATATATGCATCCGTACTGAATAAAAGTATACATTTCTTTCAAAAAAGGTAACTATCTATACATACTAATACTAAGGTTTCTAACTTCTATGAATACTGTTCTTGTCTCTAAAGTGGGATCAGATGCTGTCCCTTATGCCATTTTATCTCCACCAATTCATCTGAACACTGATCACAGTGGCTTGACCATCCTGGCGTGTGTGGTTCATGATGTTCATCAAGGAGAGATGGAGGTGGCCTGGATTTCTAGTGGCACCAGAGGAACTAATCCAGCAGTCTCTAACTTACTCCAAGGACACAATGGCATTCAGAGCGCAATGTCTTTTATCTCTGTGGCGTCGAGTGAATGGACGTCCTACACTTGCTTTGTGAGTCACAGAGGCTCCGATCAACTAATGCACAGACACTACGCTGGATTCCCAAAGGACACAACTGGTAAATTCTGTAATTACTATGACGATCCTTGCATTAGGTAATAGGCTCCATTTGTTAACATTAGTTAACCACTCACTGTAAAAAAAAAAAGTTTGTGTTAAAATAAACTTGGGCGTTAGGTCATTTCAACTTAAACTGACTTGAAATTTGCTTAACTTATTTTGATGAGTTAAAGCAATGTAAAAACATGTTGCCATAACTTGATCATTACTGTATAGTCAACATGACCTATCAATGAAAATCAATGAAGCATCTTAGTTAAATTAAATTTTTTTGTAACATTTATCGCTCGTTGTTAGTTAATACAAACACATTGCTCATTGTTATTCAATGTTAGGTAATGCATTATTATTAAGGGACCTTATTGTAACGTGTTATATTGTAATATGCATTTCAGAAAGGGCTGATGATGAAGAAACGTCTGATATTTGTTTGGACCGTCAAAGCAGTTTATTGGAAGGTACAGTAAGAGACAATTTGTTAATCCTAAGAATTGCATTTAGTGTCTGTTTTTGTACTCATTTTCTCTACTTGCAGAAGTGAGAGCAAACAGAGATCTAATATGTATTCAAGCTCTCAGAATTCTCCTCCTGAAAATCACCATTTTCAACATACTGATGACAGCGCAAGCCGTCATAAAGTGGTGAGCGCTCATATTACTGCTTATGAACAGTGGCAACAATTAAATTTTTCACAATTAAAATGAAACCTGTCATATTTCTCTTCGGCAAAATTTGCAGACTTTTCAAACACTGTCACGGTTGTCAGATTTAATTGGACGCGCTGCTGAAGGAGCTCCGGCTGATGTAAATGAGAACCTGGAATGTTGATGAGCGTCTCGATGAGCTGCAGACCAACATCACGCCGAAAGACACAGGTGCTTCGATATGAGCAGATCAGTGTGATAGCTGCTCAAAACCACATATCCACAATACAACAAATGAGCTGCACTACAAGGCTGTTTTTGTAGGCCATGGCTTTGTAAAGTCATCTTCCACTCATGGTAACACTGTTGATCTGAGTGACGATGAGTATCCTTTGATGAAATGAGATCATTGTGCACTCTATCGAAGATTGAAAGTTTGTTTATATCAAGGGTGTTTATTTGAATGTGACTTTTGTGTGACTTTGAATGTGGCTTTATCAAGTTAAAGTTGTTTTTGTGTGCATTTATTTCACAATTGTTTGTAATTACACTACAGTTCAAAAGTTTATGGTTGGTAAGATTTTTTCTAATGTTTTTGAAAGAAATCTGTATTTATTTGACCAGAAATACAGTAAAAATAGTAATATTGTGAAATATTACAATTTAAATTATTTTTTCAATTTTAAAATATAACTTTTCTTTAGTCTTCAGCGTCACATGATCTTTCAGAAATCAGTATAATATGCTGATTTGCTGCTCAAGAAATCCTATTATCAATGTGGAAAACAGTTGTGCTGTTTAATATTTTTGTGGAAACCGTGATACATTTTTTTTTTGGATACTTTGATGAATTGAAAGTTCAAAAGAACTGCATTTTTTGGCATTGAAATATTTTGTCAAATTATAAATGTCTTTACTGAGTAATACTGACAATTTAATCCTTCATTGTTGAATAAAATAGTTATTACAATATAATATAATAAGTTATTATATATTCCTGACCCTGATCTTACTGACCCCAACATTTTGAAAGGTAGTGTATATTACAGGAAAATAGAAACAATTACTTTAAGGAACACTTGTCTAATTACATTGGTTGCATGTTTACATCTCTGCTATAATGTTACACTATGTTATTCTCGCTTTGGACAAGAGCATATGCCAAATTAATAACTGTAAATGTACATGGCAATCAATGATTATGCCACAATGGAAATTTGTTCAAAAAAAAAAGAAAGAGTGGAAATTTGTGGGGGCAAATAAATATTAAAGCCAGGGGAATTTATGTATTTATTGTTTTAAGTAACACATTTGTTCCTCTTTTTTTTCCTTTTTTTAAACAGCATCCGTACAATACTAAAACACTGATGTAACAATGGTGACCCACTAGGTGGCAGTACAATCACATCTCAAACGTTTTTCAACAGCAAGAGTATGGAGCTTAACTTCTCTAACAAGACACTATATTTCATAAATAATTTAAGTATAAACATTGAGCAGTCACTCTTCACAAAAACAATGTTCACAACAAATATAAGAGATCACAAGACCAAATGCGAAATGCAAAAAAACAAAACAAAAAAACAAAAAAAGGAAGGCTTTCCTTTGCAGTTACTTAATTGCACTCTGATGACTTGTTCTGGTTTTTAAGGGGGGAAAACAATAACCCGCTGTACACTGATTTAGGCCATTCGGCCAATCAAATGATCGTGCTTCGGAACCGCCCAATCACTGCCTGCGAAACTCCCAGTGTTCCAAATACAATCGATTACACGCGTCACAGTATTGTAGCAGCTCTTCAGCAGTGGCAGTAGTTAAACAATGACGTCTCTACAGTAGCAAGTCTTGGTATGGAAACGTGCGTATCTGGAGTGTTGGCATGGCTTCTGTAGCAGTTGGACAGTAAGGCCCAGAAGGTATACAATTCAATTTCATCAAATGAATTATGTGTCCATCAGGCCAAATGCCACACTCAAAGCAATTAGAGACATAAGTGTTTCTGCATATCCTTCATTTGCTTTGAATCTCTCAATGAAATCACTGCTGATGTGCATTCAGCAAAAAAAACAAGGCTCAAGTTAAAATGCATGTGAGGGCCAAATCACAATTCCATTGAACATACTTCTGGTTTTTCAAACCAAGTCAGGTGAGTTGATTTATGGCACTGTCTTTCTAAACATACAACAATACCAATATGTTTGGGTCGAAACTAAATCTATAGGGAAGCCCACAGTATGTCTAGCAAAATATCTGATATGAGTGTTGGTTATGCGTCATATCTTTGGTCAAGGATAAAACAAGGACTAGAGGGAACTTAACACTCAATATTTGTTTGGCAAAGGGACAAAGCTAATAAATGTAATCTTGAGAGGAGCCATTCTGGAAGTTCGTTTGAGTGACCAGGAATGAGACATGGCCCACTTTAGCACTTATGCAACATCCATTTTCCAGTTAACTCAATGAGAGCCACTCACTCTGAAATTAGTCTGGAAGAAGATGAAACTTTTAGCATAAATATTTTGGTGCCTCTAAAATGCACTCTTCAGGATTGATGTTTTGTGTTCGTACATTAGGTAGATTTTGTACCAAGTGAAAGAAATTCTGATTGTCATTTTAAAAAATGGACCGAACTTCCAATACAATTCCAAAGGTCATCGACGGACAAATTCCCATTTCTGAATTAAGTGCACTTCAACCTACATCTGCTGCGTTCGCCTGAATTCTTCACTTTGTTTTTGCTGATCAACGTTACTCAACAATTCTGAGTACTAGAACAAAAAATACAGATAAAGTGAATGTCTAGTCAACATGATCCTTCTTTAAATGTCTATGAAAATCACTATGCCAGCCACATCGTGAAAACTGTTTAACACGGTTCTACAGAGTAAAATGGTGAGGTAAGTACCATTTGTATATAGAGACCTACAGACATGTATAAACGAATGTACCAAGAAAGATTATTGAGCACTTGTTCCGTGGAACACTGTTTTCTAGTTGCAACAAAAAAAAAAAATTAAATAAAAATAAAGTGCTTCCATTAAGATTTCCTCTCCTGAGGACAAAAACATGAAATCTCAAAAAATTCACTCACAAAAATCTACTATATTCAGCTCTCTTGAAAACATAATTTACACAAAATGTACAGTCTAATGAAGGTTCGCATTCTACCATTCATTCTCCACACAGACATTATATACAAAGTACTCTTTACCCAGAGTACTGACTTTTTACAGTCTTGGTTTCCATATTTTTTTCTTCTTCGAAACAGTTATCAAAACACTGTACACATTATAAAAGCACAGTGACGAGGAAGCCGGTTAGCAGTGCGTTGAAGAGTAATGAAAACGGCCTCAGCCCAGCGGTCGAGTTTGGAAAAATATGCCAGCGCTCCTTCTTGGGGTGCAGAGTCTCCATGTCCTTTAGGGCATTGTAGGCGGCAGTGGTGAAGTTGGCATCTCCTGTGGTGAGCAGGTCAAACACGCAGGAGTGGAAATAGATGTCCTTAACCTCCAGTTGCTCTTTGCACTTCCTGGATGCGCTTTCGAGGGTGAAGACGCCTCTCTGGGCTTCGACCCTGGCCTGCTGCTGAAAGCCGGCCTGCTGGAGTCCCAGCATGGGCATCTGAAGATGTCCCTCTTGGTCGATGCGCTCTGATGTGGGGCAACCGTTCATGCAAAGCTGCAGGTCCTGCGTTTCATCGAAGGCCATGGCAAGCTCCTCTGGCATACGCACGGCTAGCGTCAGGTAACGGCCCTGCTGGCGTACGATGATGGTGACACCGATGTACGCGGCGTGGATTTCTACGTGTCGACCGGGCGACTTCTCCAGGATCCAGATGCTGCGGGTTTCGCTGTCGCCCCCGCTGATGGTGCCGTCCACAAAGGCGGCTGGAAGGTCGTCTGTTACGGCCTGGTAGACCTTCTGGTCCGTGCATTCTTGGTATGGTTTGAAGATTATTGTGACCTTAAAAGAAGAACAGAAAGCTTAGTTGAACTCAATCATGAACTCAACTCAGTCATAAAAAACCCCCAAAAAACTTTAAGGTCAGGCATGAAATGAAAATTTACCCTATTTCTATTTTCTAAATGCAATTTTGATTTTATTGTGAACAATTAATCCATTCACGTTACTTGTAGTGCTGTCAAATCGATTAATCGCGACTAACATAAAAGTTTGTTTATATTTATATGTGTATATATTTATATACACACAGTGATTTGGGAATATTGCGTTATATTGCGTACTCCCTAAAAAAGTAACTAATTGCGTTACTTAGTTACTTTTTAAGAAAAGTAATGCGTTACGTTACTTTTGCATTACTTTTTCTCACCTGGGTGTGGCTTGTTGTTTTTTTTATAACAAAAATGTATATATATATATATATATATATATATATATATATATATACACACACACACACACACACACGTATTATATAAACAAACTTTTGTATGTTAGATTAATCGATTTGGCAGCACTAGTTTCTTTTTTTCTTTTTGACCTCAAATAAAATGTCCTAACTATCTTCCAGTGACACAACATACTTCTGTAATAATTTTGTGCTGTTAAATCCCACCCCTCCACAATCAGCTATAAGAGTGGTTTTTTTGTGTGCAAAGCACTCATCTCAAAACCAAGTTCCCACCCTACTTTTTTTTTAAATAATCTGTTTCACTCACAATAAATTATAAAAGATATAGCACTACTTCAATTTTATTACAATTAATGGTGAATAATGCATATAGTAACATTGGAATGCATATATTCTGCATCACAAGTTGAACCAATACTGCTTTATGACCAATATCAATAATTTAACTATTGTTTTATTTCTGCTTTTTGAGACATTAATAAATAAATGATCATTAGAAAACAACAATAAAAAATTGCATTATTATTATTACTGTCATTATAATAACAACAACAACAACATATAAAGTATTAGTGCTTACAGTTCAATCACATTCAACTGATGCTGCACCTTATGTATTACCTACTTAATAACTGTCGATTCGGTTTTACTCTGTGTATCTTGTGGTACTATTATTGTCTGTATTTATTGTCCATATTTACTGTTCTCTTTTTAGCCCTTGTGACTGTCTGTTGTTTCCTGAAGGAACTGTTTCATTTTTATCCATCGCCATTTTCTTTTTTCATTTTTTTTTTTTCAAAGCTAATTGTTATTGAATGGGAGTTATTTGTTAATTACTTACTAATGCTGTGTGTTGAATAATACTTCACAAAAAAAAATACATTAAATAAATCTCTAACACAATAAAAACAAACAGGAATTCCTGAACATTCCCCATATCTGCCATTGGTTGGACAAATACATGTAGATATTCTATCCACAAATTCACGTCATTTATTGAGTCAGTTGCTCGGTTGGTCCAGTCTGGATGCATAAACAAACAGAGCAGTGTTTTGATAACACCACAGTATTAGTTTTTAGGGCAATCAACATACAAATGGCCTACAGTCTTTGCATATTAAACTGGGATATGAGAATGTTTACGAATGCTGAAAATAATAACACAATTTCACATTTAAAGAACCAAAGTGGCTTTATGCCCAAAACTGAAAATGAGAATTACTTTAACACAGTAAAACAAGATGTGGATTTGTGTAGTTCTTTAGAATATTACACATATTTACAGATCCACAAACCCTTTTAACCATAAAATGCACCCAGTATACAGTCCTCAGACTGTGAAACTCTAAGATTTGTGGGAAGCAAAAGCACTGGCTAACAAGAAGTGTGGCGTTACATTAGCGGTGGATGAATAGCAGCTTTGTACACAGGACAAGGATGAAAAATGATGACCAGTTGGCCATAAGGTGAGGCAGCTGAAAAGGCCTCAGTTAAGAGGTGTATGCTAATAATTACTTGCAAATGTTTCATAATGGCTCCCCACCTTCAAGGTCAAGGGGTCAAATGAGAGGTAATTAGCGTGGGCGGACAAACTTAGCATTTGAAGCCACATCTGTGCAACGATGAGCTGAACTGTTTTAACTCTGAGGACAAAATCGATGAGTATCTGACGAATCTGTTCAGGCTGTAATATTCTCAAGCTTCCAGATGTTTCACATTACAAAAATCTGTAAACATGCTGCTAGCAGTCAATATTCTGCATCAGCACATTTGAAATGGGTCTGTGTGTGTGTGTAAGCGGGTGTGTTTGAGTGTTTGACTATAAGCCCCCAGACTTGAAAAAAACTAAAGACAGAGGCTTCTTTCAAAGTCACCTTATTATGGGTCACGCCACAGCGCAGGCTACATCCAGACATTAATGATATTAGAATTTCACAGACATGTTGGTCACAAGTGTTAGTCATAAGACTAGAGCTGTTTGCTTTGTTTAACTTGCACCTGTGAATACTTGGTCAAAGTTGAAAGTTATTTGGTCTTATCTGCTGTATGCAGCTTTTTCTGATAATCTCTTATCCATATAGTCATGTAGAGACATCATACACTTCAAACAAAGATAATAATAATGCAGAATGTTGGAAACACAGATAATAATAATGCAGAATGTTGCAATTTATAAAGGTATAACACAAAAAGGAAAACTTTAATGAAACAAAACAAACTAACTGTATGCCTGTTCAATCAAATGTGGATTGATATTTACATTTTATCATGCTACATTGTATAACAGTAATTTTTTTTTATTTTTCTTTCATATGATCAAATTCATCTAAAAGTTTTGAGCTCTGAAACAACTAAGAACAAAACATGTTCAAGATTTATTTATCTTGTTTAATGTTAAATAGTAAATATATGAATATAGTTTTAACATATGTATAAATTATCATATTTTTAAAAAACATGAATTAACAATGAGCAAAAATATATCTTTCAATTAATATTAACCTAGATTAATAAATTATGTAAAAAAAAAAAAAAAAAAGCTTTTTATTGTCAGTTCAATGAACCAGTGCTATTTTAGTTTTATTTACATACTATTTTAGTATTTCATATTTGGAATTAGCTTTTTATTTTTAGATTTCCAGTTTTCCCTTTAATGTCATTTTGTTATGTGCTTTTGTCATTTATATTAGGATTTTAACAATTCTATTTGGCTTTTTTTCTGTTTTATTAATTTTAGTACTTAAACTTAATTTTTTTTTTATTTCAGGCGAGGAAACATTTCAAGGTTGTTACATTTATTTCAGCTTTATTTATTTCTTCTATGAAATACAAAAGAACAATGTTTTAAAAAAAATCTCAAGTGCTTTTTTAGCTTTTTTATTCATACAATGAAACTCATTGGGGTCCAAAATTACTTTTAATGTTAATTTTAGGTAACAATAACTAAACCATATAGTGAAGTCCTTCTAACCTTTTTATTTTTTTTTTATTGTTTTGCAGCATAAATATGCTCCGCGTCTGAGAGGCAGCTCTTTTTTCAAGAGAAACAGTTGCCCACGTAAAAAAATAAAAAATAATTATAAAATAAATATAAAACCAACTCACCTTATTGGTTGCTGTGGCACTGGATCCATATACCACTGGAACATTTGTGACCTGCACTGACAGGTAATTGTTATCAATGAGGGGCCATGCCCCTTCAACCTTACATGTCTGAAAATGGTCTTTGAAAGTCCTAAGATGAGGGTCCCCAAACAGGCCACAGAACAGATAGGTCGCTCTTGGGAGCTCTGGAGCCCCTGTCCCAGGCCGCAATGCTTGGTGATGGCGGCTGTGATAGTTGCACGGCTCAATGGGGATGACGGGATGGGTAGACGATGTGGGCCCATCCTTGGAGCAGTTCCTCTGGCTCATGAGGTCACTGATGCCCAGCATGGCAGAGTGGAAGACCAGGTTGCCCCTGCAGCTCTTGGCGGTCCGCTGGGTGCAGGCGGAGTACGCCCGCAGCGCCTTACAGAACTCAGTATCAAAGCCATCCAGGGAAGGGTTCAGATGGGAAGTGAGAGAGACGAAGTCACTGGTGCACTTTTGGATGCGGCACTGTGGAGTTTGGACCTGGCTCTCACCTGAAAAAGAAAGGAGACATCGTTATTTAACAATCTTCATATTAAAAAAATGATTTGAATAAATATTTATTTATCAGAAAATGAAACTCGTACATATAATTAACAAATTCAATACATCTTCAATGATGAGCATGTTTTTAACTTGTGATTTAAATTTCATTTAATATTTTTAAATGTCACCGTAATACAGCATATCCTGATTCCATAACAAAGGGAAAAAAAACTCATTAAATTAATTTTTAAAAAAAACTTATTAAAAAGTTTGCCATGGTATTTTATGATTATATATTTAAAAAACAACAACAGCGAGCCAGTTTTCATAATAGTATTAATATTTGAAAATAATCCTTATCAAAGTCATGTGGTGTTAGGGTTGGGCGATGTCTACCAATTGACCCTTCGCAAAGACCCGCCCCCCTTAGTTACTGTCGCTATGTCCGACAAGCTACGGCGCTCTAATGTTCTCACGCAGTGAAAAACACATCGCGGAGCAGAGAGGAGACTGACAACCCGCTGACAGACAGGACAGACCAGGTTACTTTTCGGTTACTTTTGATATTAAACATATTAAACAAAGTCTCACCTTTCAAATATGGTCATTTTTTTAAAGGAATTTAAACAATAAATACCATTTTGTGGCTCTTTAATGTGTCGTGACAGATCGCTGTAGAGCATTAGTTAAAGCTGCTCGTGATCCGATCATCTCTTCCTTCTAGTTCATTTATAGCATCAAATAAACATGAATGAACATAAGAAGGAATGTTGTTTTTCAAGGTCAATTCCTCCCATGTTAATCTACTAACTCTCCTGACCACTTTGTTGGACAAAATGGCGGATGGCGAAGTATGATTGGTCAGATCACCTGTCAATCAAGCTTCACGCGAAGGGTCAATTTGGCATCAGACGATGTCTACAGTGAACCATCGCGATGGACGATGACATCGGCGTGTGGGGTGTGTGTGTGTTTGTGTGTGGGGGGGGGGGGGTAATTTCGAATTCTGCACGCTCTACATTCGCTCCTTAGTGGGCAGCTGATGCACAGTGACATGACATAATCACTGCCAGATTCAAACTGTGCTTTCGCGCTCTGGCTGGCGCTGAGCCAAAGACGGACGCACTCAGTGAATGTCATAGGCTATAACAACTGTTCAGTATTTTTAACCAGATAATGTTTATTTTAGGTTTTAAATACATTTAATTTATTAGTCGCGATGCCGGCTAAACACAAGGGGGTAATCCATCCGCCGGAAACTGAAGCTTCCTCTGGGGGCCGCCATTGTAGCTGGCTATCACCTGCTGTTAGCATCCCATTGACTCCCATTCATTTTGGTGTCACTTTAACAGCGAATAACTTTACATCTGAGGCGTCCAAAGACTCATTTTGTCCATTATTTATTTCTAAAGAAACACGACAATGTATAAAAGGCTCCATTACATTGTATCTTACTTTATGGCCCCGTAGAAGCCGTTTTTGTAAAAATAGGCTAATGATTGCGTCATAACCACGGGACTATCTGTCGCGCAGTAGAGAAGCTACCGTATAAACAGGAGGAGAAGCTCGCAGCAATCTTTTACTGTCTAAAGGTTAAATTGCTCCAGGTCACGCTTCGGTTAAATTGCTCCAGGTCACGCTTCGCCGTCTCTGCAAGATTAGGTGATTCAGATTTGTCTTGGCACAGCTACTAAAAGATTTACAACTGTCAGTCAGGTTGCTCAAGTGACATCTACGTCATCCAGCTCAGTTTGAGCCTGCGCAGTACGCTTGGCTATCAGGAAGCGAGTGCTTCAATCGGGCTTCAATTCTCTCCGTTGAAATCAATGCCCAACCTTATGTGGTGTAAGCAAGATATGCACAAAAAACTAATTATATCAAATAAAAATGCCTGCAGATCCTCATGACTGTCAGTCAACAAGTCTTTTAAAATATCAAATGTGACCTTTTTAAAGACATGCAAGGTTAGTTGTCATTAAAAAGCATATTTAAAATATTTTAATATATTTTCATGATTTGCTGATGCTGATGTTCGGATAATTGAAGTATGTCTTACCAAAAAACACTATTTCAGTTTTTCTACTTCAAACATTTCAGATTTAATTCTATGCGTTACTTGCCATTTCTGAGTAATTGTTTGTAAAATTGACTAGCAATTTCTAAGTAAAAAATACACCAATCTTTCTTCAGTTCACTCATATCATATGTATCCATGCGTTGTAAGGAAAACGTTGTATGTTATTACTTTGTACTTGATGGTTACACTACATGACATTTTTAAACTGTCATTCAGCAATTTAAGTCATTAAAATGAAATTTGTCTTTAAAATGGTATAAAAGTGTTTCAAAACCATATGAAACCAACATGAATTCAAAGAGTACATGTCTAAGACCTTGGCACAAGCGTTGTAAACTAGACATTTAAAAGAATATACAAACTTAACCAATTAAACCCATATGAACAAAGGAGTACAAATACAAGCTAGAATATAACAGCCATTGTTGTGGCCCGTGTCATAAACCAGTTTAAACTGCTTAACAATAATAAGGTGTGCTAGTGGACTGTGCTTTTCCTCACGACGTGACTCCATGTGTGTTTTACATTATGGTCAAGAAACATTAACAGTCGGCTCAACAAGTGTGTGAAACCTCCTGTTATCTACAAAGGAGAATGCTTATGACCGCAATAAAATCAAATAAAACGGCACTTCAAATGAGAAAAACACTTTTCTGGCCCCGCTGTTATGCACACAAAAGCAGCTTGTAAGCACAAAAGAGTCATGGCATGCAAACTAAACGCAACTGTTTACCTCCTAAAAGTGTCATTAGGGTGGTCAAAGAGTAACAATTAAAAGTGTATTCTTTGAATACTACATACTCGCTTCACTTGATGCCGATTCAATAACACTTTTATAGTTTTTATTCGATTTCTATTCACAAGCTTGCGATTCGAATCAATTCCATTCTCACTTCAATTCGATTTGATTCATTCGGATATACATCAAGTAAAGTACGTACATTTTTCTCAAGGGAAGAAATCTATCTAATGTAAAAAAACAAACAATGTTGTAAACTATACAGGAAGCCCTGTCAGTTGGACTAGCTGAAGTGACTCAGCTAAAGGAATTATTTATCTGCTTTTTTATATCGACAAAATTTTCAAAATTTTCTTTTCTTATACATTTCAGCAAGATGTACTGTATCATCCAACATTCCATCCGATGTTCATTCCTGTTTATTTCATGCTTTAACTAGCAGTAAAGAGGTGATTGGTTCATGTACTGATCTACTACAGCGATCTTTCACACTACAATAAAACGGCATTCGCTGATTGAATTTTGTTGATTAAGATGGGAAGCATGTTAAATGACGTTTATTGAGGTTATGCTCACCCATCACCTGAAAGCAGCACAGACCAAAAGATGGATTCTTGGGATTTAAGAATCCATATTGGTTCATCAAGATGAGAATTGATTAAAATTTTATTTTCAACCCAGCCCTATTGTATACACAAAAATACACCCATCATGTCATGCGCCACCTCAAATTAGCCACCAATGACATGGCACGAGAAAAACATCTCCCAGAAAAGGACGACAGCCTCCACACTGCATCACTTACAGTCTTAATGCCTCACTTTTGAGTGCGGCCCAATTGCATTAGCTCAGAGAGAGGCCGTCCTAATCTGATATTAGCTGCAGCCTCTCCATTAACACGCTTGTGATGACTCTATCGTACACAGTCAGGGCCACCCATTTCTGCCTGCCACGCCAATAACTCCCACCGTAGTGGATTCAAATGCATCTGATTTGATTATCGGATGACGCGCTGCTGCGCAGAGTGCTTGTAGCGGATCGGCCGATTCGAGTTGCGCTGGAGGAGAAGGAGGTATGACAAAGCACAGGCTGGATTGTGTTTCAGAAACATGCTGTAAGACAATACGGTAGCCTGGCCGAAGCCATGTTGATGTTGTGCTAGAAAGACATTGGCTGGAAAGGGAAAGGAAAGAGGCAGTCCCTGCTCCCATCCACCTCCCGCTGTGTTTTATCAGGCAAGGCTCCAGTGACATCTGTACCAGAACAAAAAAAAAAAAAAAAGAAACCTCAAATACTTGGCAAGGCATGCAAGACAAAGCCATCTCCGGCACATTCCCATTTATAGTCCGAGCGGATGCTCAAAGCAGATGCAAAGCAAGAAATATCGAAGAAGGAACAAACAGTGGTTTGCTTGAAAGATAAAGAATCGTGACCCGGGTAAGTGGGCAAGGGCATGAAACGACAAAGGCTGTGCTGCAAATGTAACCGCATTAGGTAGGTATGTCCTACATATCACAGAGAAACAGAGAGGCTTTTCATGGAGTCCCACTGGCCATATGTGACCTCGTCGCCCATCAAACGCATGTGCCTCCATTGTTTGTCTCAGCAGCATGGTGTGAGGTGTTAGGGGAGGCTGTCTGTTTTACAAGCTATGATATTTTGTGAGGAACTGGGTGTAATCTCAATGTAGACTAGGCTTTTATGCATGAACTAAAGTGACAAAGCTATCACCCTACCATAATCCAATTCACAGCGATCCTGGAGATTAGTTGTTTTTACTGGCTGCTTGTTGAAATGAAATTTCATCACCAGACATTCCCCTTAAAACCTGGTGTAAGTGACCCATAACAACTGAATTCACAGCCATATCCTCAAAAAGAGCCTATGAAGAAAACAAACTATTTCCACCCAGAAATTGCTAGTAAATTTCACAATTAATTACAAAGAAATGACAAGAAACACATTATATTAGACATTACATTTTGAAGCAGAAAGACTTTATTTACAACTTTGAATCCTTCTGACTCTCGGTGCAAAACACTTCCGATGAACGTCTTAGGGGACACCCAGTTGGGGGCAGCAGATCCTAATCTAGCACTGGCAGACGAGGGGGGGAAAAATCAGACTATCACACTTAGTGTTAGAATGTCTCAGTGTCCTGACAAATGTTAAACCTAAACCCTGAAACGTCTCACTTAACCGGGCCTATAGCTAATGTGGTGGAATAAACAAATGCTCAGGCAGTAATAATCATTTGACTCCATTTTAAAAGGAAAAAACAATCCATATTTAAAATATCCACAAACCATTTATTCATAATATGTCTTTAATATTAAAATGAGATTTCATTAAATGATTAAACAGCTATAAGAGTGCATATTATTTCTGTCAAGATCATATAACCAAGTGAACAGTAAAACACAGGACAGAGAAAACACAATGTTTGTTTCACAGGCTCAGCTCATTTCTGCGATCCTGCAGTTGGGGTGATCCGTCTCATTTCGAGCACAGTGCACACCCTTGTTGCTATTAAGTCGTTGGAAATATTTTCTCAGGGTGGCCCGCCGTTTGAGCAGCCATTCTCAGCTGTAGAGGGGCCCAAAGAGTGTGTGCGGAGTGAAATTTCAAGATGTGGAATTTGGCCAGGGCAGAGAGGTCAACAGGCCCACGCCTTCTCCAGGAGTCAACGTGAAGATCTGGAGAAAGCAGGGGGGGTTGACAAGACCCAATGTCTAAATGACATCTCCAGCCTTAAATTCATAGCTCACACTGTATCGTACTGAACTTTAGAATCTGGTTTAATATGTTAGTTTGTCAGCCTTTCATTTTTGTTCTTATTTGTGACTTCAAGCATTTCGTAACCTTATTACAGCACGAGACAAATAAAAAACATCATGGTTCTGGTCAGTATTATAGTATGATTTATCACAGTTTAGCACAAAAAGCATCTATTAAGTTTTAAAAGGCACCTTTTTACAGGTAGCCTGTAAAATCTTGCAAACCCTATAACAATAAAGCACTATTCCAGACATGAGAAAAGAGAAAGGAGAAAAAAATAAAGAAAAAATAAAGAAACCGAACAGCTGCAACTGTCTCTAGCTTCTGCCAAGATTATAATCCAATCAAATACCACCAAGGGGTAGATGTATATTTGGGACTAAACCAATTGAGATGTGATACAGCTAGATCTAATATCAAAAAAATGAAAATTATAGAACAACACGCATGCAGTTTTTAAATTACTCGGTTTTGTATTCTTAAATTATTTTCTTGCCAAATTAAATATTACTGAATATAGACTGCTGTTTGAAAAATATAACAATATTTTTTTTTATATTACATTGTATCTCTATTATATTACAGCTGAAGGAGAAACAAACACGCAGAGTTTTAGAAAATGTAAGCCTATCAAGCGTTATAAATTTAAAAGCACAAAAGGGGCAATAACACTTGGAATGGTCACACTAAGGTGTTTTCATATTCAATAAAAATATTGAAAAAAATTCAAAAATGTGTTCATTAAAAATTTGTCCTTAGATTATGTTTAACACATATTTAGGTTGAGTTATTTCATATTTTTTGCTTCATAGGAAGAATAGTGAAGTGCATAATGCCTGTCTACCCGGCCGGGGTCCATGTTAAATTAATTATGAAGGTGTGACTGCTCAATGGACACCCAGCAGTATTCCATATCCTCTTAATTCACAATGGCATTAACACAGGCTACGGCCAGGACACCCAAAGTGGAGCACTTGACAAGGTGCCAAGGGAAAACAGGGCACCAAATGTGTAGTCTTCACAGTCTCCAGCTCAGAAGCAAACCCATTTTGAAAGAAATCATTTAAGACTTGTCCAAAGTGGTCAAAGGCACCAAACTAAATTAATTTAGGCTTTTAAGTAAGTACGTAAATAAACAAACAAATAAATGCTGATTACACTAATTGAGCAGTACATGGATTATAAAAAAATGGGGAAAAAATCAATAGGCTTAAAAAATTAAATAAACATAATGATAAAAAGCTGTAGCCTATGTGAACAAACATGATCACCATGACTTATATCTTATTGCAACTGACAACATATGCTGCCTGCTATCACAATGACAAAAGCAAACAACAAATAAAACCGAATAAAACAATAACTTGGGCATATAACGAGAAATTAATTAATATTACGATCACTCATAAATATTTAATATCCTTTAAAAAGCAACCAATCCAGTGAAGCGCAAAGGGACGCGTAAATCAATGCACTACATTTATTAGGAAGATATCAAAAGATACAATAAGTGTGCAAGAAGAAGACACGGATGGATGAAGGACACTGCCTCAGACTGTAAAACCGTCACATAAACAACTATAATTCACTTTTTCTGTAAGGACATACCTGAATAATAAACAGCACTGTCATAATTTAGCACGTAAAATAATATTTAATATTTATACAGCTCTTAACACAAAAGCTACTTTTAAAAGGTGTCTTAATATTGCCTACATTCTAACTTGTTTACGTCCAACGAATCATGCATAAAAGTGGAGAAAGCATGTTTACCTATGCGAGTGATAGAGGAGAGGGTGCAGAGCACTAGTAGATGTAGTACCGGAGAGATGAGGCGCTCAGCCCCGGGGTAGTAAGATCCTGCTCTCCCCATACCCATCCATCCATCCAGAGGGACTCAAGAGTACTCCACGGGTCAAGAGATCGGGCCTCGCTTCTCCCAACTTCACGGGACGCGGAACTCTGTTAAGACGCGACTACTTTTTTAGGTAACACACACCGTCCATAAAAGAAACAAAGTAGCGATTTCGGCAAGTCCGATCCAAAACACTTCACACGGGAGAAGAAAAAAAAACAGCTATTTCATTTGTATACGTTCATCTAATCGGCGAAGATAATCAGTCCAAAAGAAAGCTGTAAACGTGCTGAAATTAATCTGCGCCCCGCGATCGCCCGATTCATGTTGCCTACACATCAGATTTATCCGCCACAAGGAAATCTAGCCCTGTCTTTCCCCAATGATCGATAGTGAATCAACCTAACCCAGAGTTTAGCGGAAACCCCGCCCACACCGACACACAAAACCCCGCCTCCTAAACCATACACCCCAGCCGCAGATTGACAGCAAGAGCTCTCACTTTCAGCAGGGAGAAAAATAGATTAATTTTGGGTATACTTTATGTTTTTTGAGAATAAAAACAAACAAGAGTTGAATACCAGGACAAATAATACCATATAACATCATCCTACTAGTACACTGATAATTTATTAAAGAGACTTAGGTGGCCTAGTTAATTCTTTGTTTTTGTTATATTTGGAATTTAATTAATTTAACAACAAAAGCTGGAGAGCAATATGGAAACCTGTAGCAGTTAACAAAAATTAAAACAGGACCTAATTGAAAACATTTTCATTAACTGAAATAAACACACATTTGGGGTAAAAAGTAACCTAATCTTTCATGACTCCAAAATGATCTAAAACAAAAATCACAAAAAAATTTATTCTTTTTATTTTACTTTAGTTTTTGAGACCTGGTAGGCTATTATAAAATTAGACATATTTTTATACTTGCCTTCATTAAACTTAAAGAATGTGCAATTCTTTTCAACACACCATTCAATTCAAAAGTGTTCAGGTGCACATACAGTATAGAGTGGAGTCCCTAAAGGGACATGATAAAAAAAAAAAAAAAAAATGAGATGAAAAACAAATATTTGTCAATGGTGTTGCGTTCCTTTGCAAACCTTTTGCATTATGCCGAGAATCTCAAAAGAAGAACACATAGGTGTAGCAAGTGAGCGCAAAGTTTTTCGGGGAACGCAAAATGTTTTGGGACCGAACGCAACAGCATTTACTTATTATTTTTAAGATACACATGTAAAAAAAGTAAACCAAAACCAAAAAATAAAACAGTTAAAAAAAAAACAAGTCAACAAGTCAAGACACCTTTATTTATATAGCGCTTTTTTACAATACAGATTTTATCAAAGCAGCTTCACAGTGATAACATGAAAATAATACAACAAAGTTTGTTTCTAGAAGAAAATTGCGTCATCATCCAAGTAAGGCAGATCAATAATATTGTTGAATATTTAAATGTCCCCAACCAAGGCAACAGTGGCAAGGAACCAAAACTCCATCAGGTGACAGAATGGAGAAAAAAAACTTTGAGGAACCCATGCTCAGTGAAAGTTACACCCGTGAAAGCTAACAAAAACTAAATTGGAAGGGGACAAATAAAAAATATGTATTATTATGGTTATAATGTTACTTAAGAGATAGGCCTAACTGAAATAATGTTTATTGTAAAATATAGTAAGATTATGGACTAACCTGCAGGTTGGTGATGATATAAACAGTTCTAAGGGTGTAACCTAAAGCTGCAAATTTTATATAAAAAATTCTAATTGAAAATCAGACTTGAGCCAATTATAGGATGATATTATCAGCTTTTTAGCAATGACATGCTAAGACCACAATACATTAATGCAGACGTACTTCCTGTGCTGGATAGCTAAAGTGAACTGAAAGTGTTATAGGGCCACAAACACCCTCTTACTGTAGAGAAAGCAGCACTACAGCTGTCCAGCAGGGGAGCAGCAGTGTTAGAAATCCAAGACCCGGTCCACAGTGTCAACACAATACAAAATCAATTTAAAGAGAATGCAGGAGACCAAACATAAACCCATTTTCATATAAATGCTCAAAATTGGGTTATGCTGCGCTATACAGTACGTCTCGCAGGGATGTTGCAAACGATAACACTGGAAATTCTTCTGTGTTTTGTTGCTTTTGTGGTAGAGGGCAAAGCAGTAAGTTTGTAAGTTGATTAGAGTATTGGAACAGCAGTTTAATGGGATGGCAGCGTGTGAAGCGTAGAGGTTTAAGCATGCCTTTAACCCAATTCGTTTTCTTCCACGGCTTAAGTGGTCAGTCAAAAATCAGGCGAGGTGTAAGAAGTACTTTGCCAGCCTTAGGATTAGGGGGATTAGTTTTTTTGGGGGGGTCTTAACAGTGGCCTGGTTCTCACTTTAGTGTGACAGTGCTTGGGAACCGGATTATAGAATTATTATCCAAAAGCCACATTTTTTTTTTATTTAAGGTGAGGAAAACAAGTTGACCTAAATCAATTGCATGAGCATGATATTGAAGTCCTAATGCGGGTGTCCCATAAGCCTAAACGATACACAGAGTGTGTATTGTCTTAGAGTGCAGTGATAATGGCTTATTGATTGGTCATGGAGAGCATGCATTCAGATGTGTCAGGGCCTCAGCTTGGTCCCCTCTGGCACATCTGAATATAGGTCAATGGCAAGTCACTATTATAACCTCTAAGTGCCCCTACAAACCACAAAGTAATTATGTGAGGCATCAAGTTGACATTAGAATTGTCATTTGCTAATTTGAGGGAGGTATATGGAAGCTTTCATTAACCCTTTTCTTAAAAATGATTGTGATCCCTAAATAAATATGAACTTTAATACAGAAATTTAGGCTCCTCATAAAACAAGTGCTTTCAAGTCACAGAATGTGCGAATTGCATTTTAAATGTAGGTTTGAATAAATGAACAGATAGGATAAAAAATGAGCCACGTCAACAATCAAACTCAATGATCACTGATGTAATTCAATGAAATCTGTATTTTTTTTTTGTCATCAAACGTTTTACTCTATTTTAAAATGTACACATCAACTTTGTTAAATGCGACATTCATGCAGCAGTGCGTCCATGCATATTCATGCAAATAATATAAAAAAACAACATGGTCACATTTACCGTCACATTTACTGCAAAATATTATAGGTGAAATTCCAATAGTAATCCATGGGAGTTTCATTTGAGGGTGAAAATTCCCCATTCAGATTTTGCTCATTTTAAAGTTGGTCACGTGAATTATCCGTGCTGACTAACAGAAACCTGATTGGCTTTAAAGTGACTTCTGTGTGAACTGTGCTTTATACATTGTTACGCTATATTGACAATTGACAATGGACCTTTTTTGGCCATGAAATTCACTGGAAATATTAATAACAAACCTCTATAGTAGAGGCCTGTGCTTTATGGATCACAGCTTATGATCTCTTTAGGGGCAATATGAAATCTAAATGTTTAATTATATGCATTCATTTTTGAACAAAATATGCCTAATTTCAACAAAATATATATCAGATTTTGTTTATCATTACCGTTGGGCATTGGACTGTAGCCCAGTCTTATTTACTGTGCTTTGTCTGTCCAGCTGGCTTCTCCTAATACGTCAATAGACGAGCTTGAGAGCATACCAGCTCCGGACAACAACCCCTCACACAGCTGCTAGAGGAAGGGCCAGGGCCTGAACCCAACTCCCACAAAGCGCTGACCCTAACATTTCAACTCAGTGACAACATCAAGGCAACATGGCTGAACTTGCCTGAGACTTTCATGTCAGTCAGAGAAAAAAGTGCGAGCCCTGTGCCATTCCCCTTCACGGTAAGAGGACAACGGGATAGTCTTACAGCCTCTCCGTGTCCCAGCAGTCACCCTTGTTCTGCAGCTGTACATGTTTAATGTATAATACGTCTTACTGTCAGAATGACTCTTGAGGTTGACCTGGAAAATCTTGCTTTAGTTGTTACTACTTCAGAAATTGGATATTTTGATCCAACAAAACATCAGGCTCACTGACTTGACGCTAATTTGACGTGTTCAAGGATGAATGGTGTATAATCACCTACGGCATTCGTTTTACCATTAGTAATTACTGCACCTCAATTTGTAAAGGCTCTTGCTGTGTTTAATGTACAGCATGGAAAGAAGCACACTAAACAAAGCACGCTAAATTAACCATTCTAATGAGTTTCCATTATTGTGATCGACAGGCATTGAAACACTATCATGATCGCACCCAACAAATCACCCAGTAAAGGATCAGGAGAGCGTTTGATTACTGAAGATAGTGCTGAAAAACATGTAAGAGGGTCTGCATGCATTGTGGCGACCATAATCACACCGATGGGACTACCCGAAGGTCATGTTACCACTAGTTATCAAACCTCCATGTAGATACATGTTATTGAACCAACGGTGTAGCGCTTATCATTCGAACACAGGTTATCTTTGATTGGTCTTGTTCCGAGCAGTCAACACAGTGGTTCCTTTCATTCAGCGGCCAGACACAAAGCCTCTCTTTTATCTTTACTTCCCCCCTTAAGCACCTTTGGGGGGAAAACAACGAAGCTCCTATTCCAAAGCATCCATTTTAATTAAAAAGAGAGGCAAACATCAGATGATGCTCAATCGTATCGAATGTGGTGAGGAGAAAAGAGCGGAGAGAGTGTGTTCGGTGTTCTTTGACCTTGTTTCTCCATTCCCAGCCATCTGTTTTGGCCACTGTCAAAAGCCTCTTTGGTGGCTCCCTGGCATGGCCTCACCCCTCGTCAGACTTCCTCTATGCTTAGGGGACATTTAATATGGTGTCTAATACATACTGTTCTGTGACACCTCAAGACAAGGGTCTCTTTGTGCTGTGGCAGGGTCCCTCTAGAAGGTACTGTGGGGCTATTCGCACTGCAGTCACACACAGGCAGGCACATGGCGGACGCACACTGGCAAATACAAAACCCCGAGCATGCACCCGTGTACTTGGGCTGCTCATATGCCTCCTCCTGGAGGACTTCACCGAATACACAAGCTCTCTCTTTCTCTCTTAAGCGCACACATAGAAATCAGGAAAAAAATGCAGCTGAAGAAAAAGCTAATGAGGCACATCTCTTGCATTCCTGCTCAGTTTTTGGCAGTAAAGGCATTTACCACATTCACACAAGAGGGCCTTACACAACTCCGCAGGTGTTGGCTTAGCAACAGCACCTGGCAAAAATGAAATCCTTCTAAGCTGTGGACAGTAGCATTCAATGAGCACCACTTCAGCCAAAGCAATTACTGAAAATATGCAATGCATCCAGAGCTGTTATATTCAGCACGGACATGTGATTTTCCAAATGGGATTGAATGTTCCTTTGGCAAGTTCACAAAATGATCACTGCATGCTGATAAAAATGCCATGCAACAACTGTTTTCTATACTACAGTTACTGTAGTTCCGGTAGTCTAAACTGAGGCGGAAGTCCAAGAGTGCTTATGTTTAGTATTCACTGCATTTTACTGTTTTTATGACTCTGCTTTGTTGGTGTTTTGAACTTTGCAGAGCAGAGCTGAAGCAGAGTGATTTTAGAGCGTGTTTTTCTGTAAATGTGTTCTTTCGCTCCAGTATCTCGTGTAGTGTGGTTTCTTTCAGCCGGATTGGAGCTGGCTCTGTTCTGGAAGGCCATGCCTACTTTTCACCACCCAATCAACAATAGCGCTGCAGTATTGATATTGTTGTTGTTGTTGTTGTTTTTGTTGTTGTTATTGTTGTAATTTTGCTCGTTAGCATCACCCTGTTCCCTCAACAAAAATCCTCTCTCTATGACCAAAAGCTCTGTGACTAACAAAAGTTTATGATTGCTAGTACTTTTGTTCATCTAGATAATCTTGACAAATGAGCACAACTTTTATGAATTCTGAAGCCAATTGGCAAAAGTAAAAATTTTAACATATGCTGTAAACTAACTACACCACAATCACATGACTTCAACATAATCATCACTAAGTTTTCAACAACACTTTAAAGAGATAGTTCACTTTGAAATTAATTTTTGGTATGTTTTAGCTTACCTCAAGGGCATCCAAGATGTAGGTGTCTTTGTTTCCTCAGTAGTTTCAATTTTGATATTTTTAGGTCAAACCGTTCTTGTCTGTCAGTCATATAATGCAGGTCTATGGTCACCACCTCAAAGAGCATGCACAGAGAAGTCCAAATTAAACATGATTTAATGACTCGTAAATGTAAGTACACATTGATGGCCTAAGACACGAAACGAGCGGTTTGTGTGAGAAAACGAACAGTATTTATATCGTTTTTACCTCTTGTAACCACAGCCACGTCCAAGTGATCTGAGGGCACGGGCGCTTCGGTCTGCGCAAGCGCCGGAAGTGATCTCTCGCGCGTGTACGTCACTCATTGTTTACACAGAACAGAGATTGTAGGTAAGACGGCTAATTAAAATGGTACTAATTTGCGCTTATCCGGGATGTTTAAACCGTCGTTAAAAATAAAATAATTACGTATGCTCGCGCGAGAGATCACTTCCGGCGCCTCCCAGCGATTGCGCAGACCGAAGCGCCCGCACCCTCAGATTACTTGGACTGATTGTAGCTCCTAGTAATCTACAAAACTCCTACCAGAATTTGGACACAAATTGGGGCCCCCTGTCGGAAACCACGTCCATCGGGAGGCCATGTAGACGAAAGACGTGATTTACAACAGTCACCGCTGTCTTCTTGGCAGAGGGTAATTTGGGCAAGGGGATGAAATGTGCCACCTTCGAGAACCGGTCCACTACAGTTAAAATAACCATCATGCCATTAGAGGGCGGTGACAAAATCTAGCGCTATGTGGGACCAGGGTCTCGAAGGCGCAGACATCGGTTGGAGTAACCCATCAGGAGGCCCAGCTAGAAATTTTACGTTCCCAGAACATTCTAAGAACGTCCTCGCTGGTGTCAAGGACGTCGCCTGGTAACGTTCCCACAACGTTCCCAGACAGTCATGATGTGGAGTTCTTTAAAGGGTTTGCGGACGTTATTTGGAGGACCTTCAGAGAACATTCAGGATGTTCAGGGAACGTTTAGAGGACAATATTTAATTCAGAAATCCAATGTTTTCAAAACATTCTGAGAACGTCCCGCTGGTGTCAAGGACGTCGCCTGGTAACGTTCCCACAACGTTCCCAGACAGTCACGATGTGGAGTTCTTTAAAGGGTTTGGGGACGTTATTTGGAGGACCTTCAGGGAACATTCAGGACATTCTGGGAATGTTTAGAAGAACATATTTAATTCAGAAATCCAATGTTTCCAAAACATTCTGAGAACGTCCTGCAGAACTTTTAGGGACCAACTTAGAATATTATTTTTTTTGTCCTATTAAGGACTTTCCATCATGTTTACTGAACATTTTCAGAACCTTTACTAACATTACAGGAACCTTTAGGGGAACTAGAATCTAGAATGTTAAAGTAACATTTATTAACATTACTGCAACTTTGTAGAACTTTTAAGGGACCTAGGATGTTCTTTTTTGGTCCATTTTTAGGCTATTATTATTATTAGGCATTGAACTTTATGCCGCTTAGATTTCGTGAGGAGACCCTGCAGGCTATGTAAACAAGAGTTAAAATAAGCAACTTGGAATAGGCCTAGCGCTTACGTTAGCTTGTTTATCTAAAAAAAAGCCAATATAGCCTGACCATGTACGCGAGAATAGTTTATTAAAATAACTTTACATGATAATCACATTGGCAGAACTATACTCACTGCAGCTTGCTGCTGGCTCGCTGTCGGTGAAGAAAACAGGAAAAAGACCGCCGTCAGGTGTCCGTCCGAGAAGGGTCCAGTTGAACCTCGGTTCGTCCCACGTCACCGCGCACAAAACGTGATGTATATGAGAATGTTCTCATTAAGTTAGTCACAAAACGTTCTCATATGGTCAACAGAGAACCATATGGGAACGTCCTTATTATGTCAAGTCAAGTCAAGTCAAGTATATTTATATAGCGCTTTTCACAATACAGATCAGTATCAAAGCAGCTTCACAGTATCAATCAAAACAACATAACAATGTTTGTTTATTAGTGGAAAACAATAAAATAAAAAAAGACATCCAAGTTTGGAAGGGCTGATCAATGTTATTAATGATTGGTTAATTAATTTGAATATCCCCAACTGAGCAAGCCAAAGGCAACAGTGGCAAGGAACCGAAAAACTCCATCAAGTGACCCAGTGGTGTCCTGAAACTCCATCAAGTAACCCAATGGAGAAAAAAAAACCTTGGGAGAACCCAGGCTCAGTCGGGGGCCAGTTCTCCTCTGGCTTTTATGAACTAAAGGCCGGATTTACAGTAACTGTAAGTTTTAAAATTTTATATTAATGCCTGGCTGAAGAGATGCGTCTTTAGTCTAGTTTTAAACTGGGAGAGCGAGTCTGAGCAACGAACAATATCAGGAAGGCTATTCCAGAGCTTCGGAGCTAAATGTGAAAATGCTCTCCCTCCTTTGGTGGATCTGGATATCCTAGGTATGACCAGAAGCCTCGAATTTAGTGATCTTAAAGAGCGCGATGGATTATAGGGCGATAGAAGGTCCGTTAAATAGACTGGAGCTAAACCATTTAGGGCTTTATAGGTCAGTAGCAATACCTTGTAATTAAGACGGAACTTTATAGGTAACCAATGAAGTGATGATAAAATCGGTGTTATATGATCATATTTTCTTGATCTAGTAAGAACTCTAGCGGCTGCATTTTGGACTAACTGTAGCTTGTTTATTGAGGATGCAGGACAACCAGCTAATAAAGCATTACAATAATCTAGTCTCGAGGTCATGAATGCATGAACTAACTTTTCTGCATCAGAGACTGATAGCATATTACGTAGTTTAGCAATGTTTCTAAGGTGGAAAAAGGCTGTTTTTGTAACATATGAAATATGCTTTTCAAAAGACAGGTTGCAGTCTAATATAACACCCAGGTCTTTTACAGTAGAGGATAAAGTAACAGGGCATCCTACTATGTTAAAGTAGTGTTGTGAGAGGTTTTGTGGACGGTTTTTAGAACCGATAAGTATTACTTCTGTCTTGTCTGGATTTAATAAAAGAAAATTACGCGTCATCCAATCTTTTATATCTTTAACACAGTCTGTCAATTTGGATAATTTAGCGTATTCATCTGGCCGTGATGAAATATATATTTGAGTGTCATCGGCAAAACAATGGAAACTAATTCCATGTTTCCTTATAATATTACCAAGTGGCAGCATATATATTGAGAATAATAGAGGGCCTAACACAGATCCCTGTGGCACTCCATAGTTTGCCGAAGTTATGATCGATTTTTCTCCATTTAAATAGACAAAATGGTAGCGGTCGGATAAGTATGACCTGAACCAGCTTAATGCTTGTCCTTGAATACCAGTATAATTTTGTAGTCGATCTAGGAGTATTGTGTGATCTATAGTATCGAACGCTGCACTAAGATCAAGTAAAACTAGTATTGAGATACAGCCTTGGTCCGAAGCTAAAAGTAAATCATTTGTTATTCTAACCAGCGCAGTTTCAGTGCTATGATGCGGTCTGAATCCAGACTGAAACTTTCATAGATGTCGTTTTCTTGTAAGAAAGAGCCGAGTTGAGCGAACACAACTTTTTCTAATATTTTAGACATAAATGGAAGATTTGAAATGGGTCTGTAATTTACTAGGTTATTTGGATCTAATTGTGGTTTCTTAATAAGAGGTTTTATAACTGCCAGCTTGAACGTTCTTGGAACATGACCTAAAGATAAAGATGAGTTAATAATATTGAGAAGAGGCTCTTCCACTATACTGCCCTACAAAGGCAAAAGACCTTAACTCACCAGAGTGTGAAACTGAGAAAAATGACTTTAAAGTTTTTTTGTTGTCCAGCCAATTGTATGATAGGTAGGACACTGACATTTTGCCAAGTAGTTGTCATAATGAATATATTTATCAAAAAAAAAAAAAACTGAGCTCAAACTTGACCTTTGACCCTTATTCGGAAGTTACTGTATTCTGCCTTTGCATTATCTGCAAAACAATAATAGGTCATACAAAGGCAAAATACCTTAACTTCTAATTTATTGACCATTTTGACTTTTTTCACTCTATACAAACATTTCTATTATGACAATGATAGCCTTAAAATAACATTTAGTGAGTTCTGTCTAGTAAGACTTAATATTACATTAATAGAATATTGCAAAAAAAAAACAAAAAAAAATGAGAAGGCTATTATCTGTACTGGATCATTTTAAAACTTTATCGTTGTACTTAATTTAAGTAAAATAACACTTTAAGAGGTACCGTTAAAGTAACCTTCCACAAATATTTCTTACATTTGAAAGGTTTGATTAGGCTATGCCAGTAATATATAGACGCCCTTTCTCAAATACCATTCACCCTTTCCTGACAAAACATATAGGAATATGCTTATATCTGATGACATTGTGTGTATGTTTTCCAGAATAAATGAAAAAAACTCTGTAATAATAAATTTTCCTGGACAGAATGGAAAATGTATTTAGTATTCTAACAATACTAATATTAATTTCAACATTTACTAATACATTATTAAAATCAAAGGTTGTATTTGTTAGTTAATGCACTGTGAACTAACATGAACAATGAACAGCTGTATTTGTATTAACTAATCAACAAAGATTAATAAATACTTTAACAAATGTTTTGTTCATTGTTAGTTCATGTTAGTTAATACATTAACTAATGTTAACTAATGAACCTTATTGTAAAGTGTTGTGTAAGCTTAATAACTCATATGAAACAACTTGTACCCCCTGTTCTTATTTTTAGTAACATTTAATAGCCTACTGGTGCAATTTGTAGCCTACATTAAATGTTAGTTTGACTTATAAAACATTGATTATTCAAAATAAGTTATATTGAATAATTCTCACCATTTTTTTTAAAGCTTTAAATATATGTTAAACGACAAAAACAGATGAGATAGGGGTATTTTACATTAACTATGAATGCACCACGAGTTTGGCCAGTTTTAAGAAAACGCAACCTTTTTCACGTCTGTGTTGTTTTTCACGACAGTGCTAGCTGTTTGATTTAGCTCATAGCTTTAACGGCAGACTTGTATGTCGCGCTGTTGGAATCCTCTACAATACAGTCACACTTTTACACCGTTTAGCTGTCAGCATTTTAACTGTTTAACCGGGACAATTTCATAGTGGTTGGTGTAAACCGGACGTCAGCAACACTTAAAATTAATTGTCAACCTCCGGACAACTTTGCACATGATGGATTTAAACAATGGATGTCTTCTCATTGGATGTTGTTTTCCATGGATTTTGACCATGTTTAAAAAAAAATAAAAAAGGTAAGCTGCGATCTAAGTTATATCTGCTGGGTTGGTTTGTGTGCGTGGTAATGTTTTCTCCTCGCCAGGGGAGGTGTATTTAATGAATGCGTGTGGCAAAAGTGCTTCAATTACACATAGGCATAACACCGTAACTTCAGCGCGGCAAACAAGTTGCTGGTAACGTTAGGTAAAACAAAGGCAGAGAGCCTTAACTCCACCGTAACTTAATAACAGCGTTCTAAAAGTGCAGCGGAACAAAGCTAAAAGACCGTAACTGATGTTAAGGGCTTCTGCCTTTGCTTTCCCTCTGCTTTTGGAAGTTATGGCAAAAACAACATCTTATTTTTAGCAGAAAAGAACAAAATTGACGCAAGATATTTCTCCACATGATAAAACTGATGTCCATTGTTCCAAATATGGCAATAACTCATTTTTGACAAAATTGAAGTTAAGGTCTTTTGCCTTTGCACGGCAGTATAGGTAACACTTCTTTCAGTAGTTTAGTTGGTATAGGATCTAATAAACATGTTGTTGTTTTAGATGAAGTGATAAGTTTGTTTAACTCTTTTTGTTCTATAGTTGTAAAGCATTGTAATTGCTCTTGCGGAGCGACAATTGTGGCCGAATCATAAGGCGGGAGCAAGGATTGAACATTTACAATTGTGGTTCTGATGCTTTCAATTTTCTCGTTGAAGAAGTTCATGAAATCATTACTACTAAACTGTAACGAGGTATTTTGTTCAGACGACGTCTGTTTATTTGTTAGTCTAGCCACGGTGTTAAATAAAAACCTTGGATTGTTTTGGTTGTTTTCTATTAGTTTGCGGAGGTGCTCAGCCCTGGCCGCTTTTAGGGCCTTTTTATAACGTGACATACTGTCTTTCCACGCGATTCTAAAGACCACTAAATTAGTTTGTTTCCATTTACGCTCTAAATTACGGGTTTCTCTCTTTAGAGCATGCGTAGTATTATTGTACCATGGTGCTATACTTTTCTCTCTGACCTTTTTTAATCTAATGGGTGCAACAATATCCAATGTTCTAGAGAGAATGGTGCTCATAGTGCTAGTTAGTTCGTCTAGTTCATCTGTTCGTTTGGGTTCAGGCCGCAGCTGAGACAGATCAGATAAGCTATTTGAGAAATTATCTATGGTGGATGGAAGGATTGTTCTGCCTGGTCGATAACATGGCGCAGCATGACATATTACAGACGTACGTAATATGCAAGTTACCATGTAATGGTCAGTGACATCATCACTTTGTGGAATGATATCTATATCGGTTGGATCGGTTCCATATGATATAATTAAATCGAGTGTATGATTAAGACGATGAGTTGGTCTGGTGACGTTTTGCTTGACCCCGAAGGAGTTTAATAAATCTGTAAACGCAGCCCCTAACGCATCATTTGAATTATCGATGTGTATGTTAAAATCTCCAACAATTAATGCTTTATCGACGTTGACCAATAGATCTGAGAGAAAATCTGCAAACTCTTTTAGGAAAACAGTGTAAGGCCCTGGAGGTCTATATACGGTAGCCAAGGCTAGAGATAATAGGGATTTTTTTCTTACATCTAAGAGCGTAACATTTAGCACAAGTACTTCAAACGAATTAAACCTATGACGAGTTTTCTGAGTAACATTAAGGATAACCCTGTAGATTGTTGCAACACCGCCGCCACGACCGATTAGACGGGGCTCATGCTTATAACAGTATCCTGGCGGAGTAGACTCATTTAGACCGAAATAATCATTTGGTTTAAGCCAGGTTTCAGTAAGGCACAGTACATCGAAATTATTATCTGTGACCATTTCATTTACAATAACCGCCTTAGGTGTGAGCGATCTAATGTTAAGAAGACCTAGCTTTAGAAATTGTTTTTGTTCACTAATAGCGTGTTTTTTTGTTTTAATAACAATTAGATTTTTTCTAGATCCCGCAGTAGATTTATTATTTGATCTCAGTAAACGAGGAATAGACACAGTTTCTATGCAATGTTCTACACTAGTATTAATATAAATTAAATTGGTGCAGCAGAGACTGTGATTTCGATTTTTGGTTACTAGTCAAACGGTGTTTAACATCTTAGAGATGTTATCCGACAGAAGATCTGCCCCGATTCTACTTGGGTGTAAGCCATCAGCGCGGAAAAGGCTCGGTCGCTCCCAGAACAGATTCCAATTATTTACAAAGAGCAGTTTCTGCTCATTGCACCATGACATTAAACATTCATTTAGCGCGAATAATCTACTGAACTTTTCATGCCCTCGTCGGTACGTGGGAAGCGGTCCAGACACAATGATCGTTGTTTCAGGCGATGTGCTGCGAACCGTTTCGATCAGGCTCCTGAAGTCTTTCTTCAGAACCTCTGTCTGTCGCAGCCTAGTGTCGTTAGCTCCCCCGTGCAACACAACAGCTCCGACGCGCTCGTCACCGTTCAAGATCTCAGGTACCCGCGCAGCGATATCAAGAACACGAGCACCAGGAAAGCAATGACTGTGCACCTTACTTTTACCTAACGTAGCGTGGACGTGTCGGACGGTGGAATCGCCGATGATCACAGCATCGCGTTCCGTTTCGCGAAGAGAGGAGAAGCGGTTCTGAGTGGAGATCTCGAAAACCGGAAGGGGCGAAAAGATTCTGGTCCTGGCTCGCGGCTTCCGCGGAACCACCCAGGCTTCGTGGTGTTGTGTCGGAGCCGGAGTGAATGAAACCATGGCTGATCGGGACCTGGACGCTCGGGACCAATGCTGAGAAACGCACGGAGTAGACGCGGCGAGGGTCAGCGGGTTACTAACGTTAATCACCGATCCGTGTGCATCGGTGCGTGATGTCTCAAGAGCTAAACGCCGGTCTCTCAGCTCAGCTTGTCTCTCTAAAAGGTCACGGATCTGTTTCTCAACAGCTTCTAATTCAGACTGCACCGCGAGCATCTCAAATCTGTTCTCATCTGCACCAAAAGGTAGATATACATCTGATATATTCGCCATTTTAACAGATGGACAGTAAGTTAGCAACGATGCAACCAGTGATGCTATTAATATTAATACTAATTTATGACTGAAGTCTTGGGTATAATCCGTCTTTTTAGTGGTACGGGTGTAATGTAGACGCACGATAGACGAGAAAATGTTCGTTTGTAAGTGAGTGTAAAGAAGACTCGCTCAGCCGTGACCCACAGGTGTAACGGCCCAGTGTTGGGTCACGCTTGAGACGGTCTGCTCAACAGTCCGAGTTGTAATTATGAGGTAAATGATGGTTCAAAGCAGGATAAAAGAAAGAAACACGGAAAAACAGAAAGAAATACGATGCTAATACGAGGCTTAGACAGCCACGATGCAAACAAACTCACAGCAGGCAGCCAGAAGCAATCGAGCAATCAGAAGCAATCTGATGCATCTTGTCATCTGTGGAAGAGCGTTGGGAGAGCACTGGACCTACCCCCACCTCTGACGCGTCGACCTCTACCACGAACTGACGTGAGGAATCAGGGGCGACTAAGATGGGAGCTGAAACAAAGCGACTTTTGAGTTTGGCGTCACTCTGGGAGAGATCAAGGTGGTCAGAGGTGCGGCTAGTTGGCTGAAATTGCGAATGAAATGCCAATAGAAGTTGGCGAACCCCAGAAACCTCTGTAGGGCCTTATGGGAATCTTCCTATTTGAGATGATATAAACTTCCTCAGATGAGATGATATAGCCTAGGAAAGGAACAGACTGTGCATGAAACGCGCATTTCTCTGCCTTGACAAAAAGCCCATTCTCTAGCAACCTCTGAAGCACTCGTCTGACGTGTTGAACGTCTTCCTGGAGAGACAACGAAAAAATCAATATGTCATCCAGGTAGACATATGTGAATTGGTCTACCATGTCTCTCAACACGTCATTGACGAGTGCCTGGAAAACTGCTGGGGAGTTGGACAGCCCGAACAGCATAACCAAATATTCAAAGTGACCCCTGGTTGGGTTAGGGTTAGAGGTTAGGGTTAGGGTTAGGTGGTTGAATGCGGTTTTCCATTCATCCCTCTCCCTGATGTGAACCAAATGATAGGCATTGTGTAAATCCAGTTTTGTGAAGATGGAGGCTCCCTGCAACCGCTCGAAGGCTGAAGACAGCAGCGGCAAAGGATAAGTATTCTTTACCGTGATGTTGTTCAACCCTCGGTAATCAGTACACCGTTACAGAGATCCATCCTTCTTACCCACAAAAAAGAATCCTGCCCCCGCTGGAGAAAAGGCGGCTAGAGAATCAGGAATATATTTCTCCATGGCCCCCCTTTCTGGAACAGAAAGCGAGTATAGTTTGCCCTTAGGCTGAGACTTACCTGGAAGTAAATCTATGGCACAGTCATAGGGATGATGTGAAGGAAGAGAACCAACACGGGACTTACTGAACACCTCCTGCAGGTCGCGATACTCAGCGGATAAATTCACCGCCTCCCTCTGAAAAACAGAACTGGACACAGACGAACAGACAGACGCAAGACAAGACTTATGACATTGAGTGCTCCAGGCTGAAAAAGAATTGTGTCCCCAGTCAGGGGTGACAGAGGACAATGGGTGCCATAGGTGACCCCAGAAGGAGGAATGAAATCTGTTCAGAGTGATTGCCAGATGTGTCAGGGGGTGAGTGCAGAGTGTTATGGCTGGAAGTTCCTGACCGTTACGTGCACTGACTGAAATGGTGTTCTTGAGAGTGCTGATGGGTAATCTGAGTGTCCGAGCCAAAGTGAAGTCTAAAAAATTACCCTCAGCTCCTGAGTCCAGAAGAGCTTGAGTGGGATGGGACCGGGTACCCCACAGCAGTCTTACCAGAAGGAGAGTAGAGGATGAGGTCTTGTTCATGGAGATCCCGCCCGACAGTAGCCTCCTGTTCACTGCCAGGCTCGGTCTTTTACCGGGCAGTTGTTCAAGTATTGACCGGCTCCGCCACAGTAGAGGCAAAGACCCCTGGATCTCCAGCGCTCTCTCTCCTCCCGGGAAAGCCGAGCTCCACCCACCTGCATGGGTTCGAGATCACAAACGGGACATATTGCGACACTGCCGCTGGACTGAATATCTCTGACGCTCACGGGACACTGGGCCGCCCTGGTCCGCTGCTCCAGTTGGTGTAAGTGAGCGTCCACCCTCAGTGCCAACTCGACGAGTCTGTCGAGTTTCCCGGGTAGATCCAGCGTGAAGATCTGATTCTGGATGTGGTCAGCCAGCCCATGCAGGAACATGTCCCACTGCGCTTCCTCGTTCCAGTGGCACTCGGCAGCCAGGGTACGGAAGTCGATAGAGTAATCCAATACCAAGCGATAACCCTGGCGAAGGTCAGCGAGCTGACGAGCTGCCTCCCGCCCGGTGGTTGCCCGGTCAAAAACTCGCCTCATCTCCTCCGAAAGTGTCTGGAACGAGGAACAGCATTGATGTCAGTTTTCCCACGCCGCCGTTCCCCACAGCGCCGCTCGTCCTGTGAGCAATGTCAGGATCAAAGCCAGCTTAGACTCCTCCGTGCTGAAGGTCTGTGCATAGAGCATTTTGTTAAAGATGCTCTACAACAGTTAGGCTCACCGGCATACCTCTCCGGAGTGGGCAGACGTGGTTCAGGCTGACGGCTGGGTACTGGTTGAGAGTGGGGAACCGGCGGTGGGCTGGGCGCAGTGGGACCAGATAGGTGTTGGAGCTGTTGGGTGAGCTCGGACACCTGTGCTACCAAGGTTTGCACTGCGCGTCCAGTGACGGACAGATTTTCCTCCTGTTGGTCCATTCTGGCGACACTACGGGATCTTGGTCAGATCGTTCTGTCAGGAATAATAAGTCAGAGGATTCAATCGCAAGTAAAAGGTATGTTTATTAATGATGGGTAGATGAGATGATGGTCTGCAGGAAGGTACTTGGCAGCACAGGGATGCTGTGGGTAATCCCAGTCTCAACGAAGATGGTGAGGTGAGTGATCAGCGGCAATGATCAGCCCGCCCAACGCACAACACGAGACAAGAAAGAAGACAGCGAATTCATATGTGTAAGTACCAATCTTTTATACTGCAAGTATTAGCACATGATTGGTTAGATTTGAAGGCAATAAGTGACGCAAAGATTGAGTCTTCCTGACAGAACTTACGCTAAAGCTTTCATTTCTCCCAAAAAGTAAAAAGAAAAACTTCAAAAGGCATTTTGACAGTTTTTGTCCATATAATGAAGGTCAATGGGGTCCAATTTTGTTTGTTCATCAAAATATCTTCTGAAGAGAGAATATCTACTGAAGAAAGAAAGTCATACAGGTTTTGAAAGAAATAAGAATGAGTAAATGTAAATGACAGAATATACATTTTTGGGTCAACTATCCCTTTAAAGTCTTGGCCGGAACTTACAGTACATAAATTGCAGTTAAAAGTATCTAATCTGTCATGATCTTCCAGCCCGTTCTCATCCCAAGGCGTCATATACTGACGCTCGTGACATTTCGTCTACATTCAACGCGCATGGCACCCTTTAGCGTCATAATGAGACGCAGATATATATGGGTCAGAAGGCGCCTCCTAGCGGTCTAACCCTAACCCTACCCCAGACCTAAACCTACCCATATCTGTGCGTGTTATATTGACGCTAAAGGGTACCATGCGCGTTGGATTTAGACGAAATGTCAAAAGTGTCAGATATGACGCCCTAAGATGAGAATGCGTGATCTTCAGGGAGTACATGTTAGCAAGATAAATTTCATCACAGCATTTTGGCCAAACACTTGGTTCTATCATCCAATCTCTCTCTTTTTCTGTTCTCCATTCATTCCATGATACCCAGAAGCTTATACAAACATCTCATGTATAACACAACCAGTGCATTGTGGACGAACAGGGTTATCTATTAGTGATTTGAGGCCACTGCCCACAGCACAAATTCGTCTATATTTGTTTGTGTCAGTGCTCAGTTAAGTAAAATCACATTCTGAATAAAAACAAACCCCTGACTCTGTAGATATGCAAATGTAGCTCTCAACTGACAACTTCAATCCTTGTTTTGTTTTTTCCAGTGCATCAATAGAAACCCCCTCATGCACCCCCCAGCTTGAGCACATCATCCACCGCTGCCTCCTGGGAGACCCGTCTCCACAACCCAACATATGGGTTTCATGTTTAATGCATAAGCTCAGTACTATGAGCCAAGCGTCTTTTCTTAAAGCACTGTATGGAGGGTTGGTCTCTGTCGTAATTATAATATTAAATACCTCTTTTAGACGCAACATTGGATTGCTGTCATTTGGGGTGCAGGCACCAAAACTGTGTGCATTATACCATCGCCTGGGTAATGACAGCGGCATAAAGACAGCTGTCAATCTGGATCAGGATAGGGCTGAGATCACTGTTTTTCCATTAATGAAGCAGAACACTTTGCAGAATGTGAATTTGGCTGGAGAGATAATGTAGGAAAACATATTTTCTCAGAAAGAGCATTTCAAGGTTGACTATACACGTAGTAGCATGCAAGATGTGTACAGTAGATTATGTTTCAGCAGAGGTATATTAGATACTACTAATACTTTCTGTTTGACCATGACCACAATCATGCCGATGGTGATGTTGAATTCCAGTTTGTGATGCATAGCCATAAGAAGATCCCTCCACTTTATGGGCCTCTTAACACCTCACATACTCTCATCGCTATCTGACAGAGAGCTGTGGCGTTCACAAACATATTCCTCATGTCTATTTTACTCTACAGTGGATTTCACTCTCCCTAGTAGAAACTCAACACAATTCAATAGATGGCATTATAGAATGGCATTATTAATACAATGGCATTAGACAGATATTGTGTGAGACTATTTATTGCTTACGCATTTACATCATTGATTAATTTCCAAAAACTGCTGAGACATTCATCATTATTCTGAAAAATTCAACAATACCTTCAGGGTTGATAAGTTTTTTTTTTTTTTTTTTACTGTTGCCAAGGGTAGATTCTTTCCCCCCTGCAGTTAAAGGTTTGACATATTGCATAAATTATATTTGACAGAAATGCTTGTGTTGAAATATTTTACTCTAGCCTATCCAATTTATATATACCAATGATAAAACTGGGCTGAGATTTTTGTGAGGGAAGGGCTCTGGTAGGGAGCCTGTGTGTGGCTGTTTTCATTTTCATGAATTGACAGGTCTCTCCAATTGTAAATTGTAAATAGTTTATTTTCAAATACTGGTAGTTCATAAAATAAAGGTTTTTCACCCCCACTGATAGAGTTTGTTCATCTACTTTCAGTATTATTGTAAAGACGATCCATTATGAAAACAGACGGTTTATGAAATTTTGTGTAATGAATAACAATGACAGTAAAATATGTATTGTAGGTATGGGAGTAGCATATTTAGAGTTTTGGTATTTGGGCTAGTTTTATTGGTCATTGGACTTGTTTTTATTAGCCAATGTTTTTTTATTTTTTATTTTATTTTATTTGATTGGGACAGTGCATTTTAATGGACATAACATGGAGTACATGCATGTAAAAATGCCGGATTTTAGCCAAAGGCTAATTTCCATCCGTAGTCCCACGGGTCAGGATCATAGAACTCATAAAACATTGCAAAATTAGATTTTACATCTACAGTCAATTCATAAATTAGCTAAATCCTATATACAATATTCACACAAAACTACATTCAACTTCACAAAACACTCATCCATATACACGTTACAACAAAACAATTTAAAAAAAGGAAAAGGTTGGTTTTGTTACTCAGATTTGGCAATCTTGGATACCTTTGATTTGTGAACACAACCATCTGAACCAATCCTCTATAATGAAATGTGAAACAGATTCAAGAGCATGTTATTCAGACCAACAGCACTACTGCAAGATATTGCTTCATTCTGTTACCAGTTCAATTAAGTAAGGGTTAATGCCCGACGAGGTGTCCATTGTCAGGTATTAATGGACGACGGCGAGGTGTGAACCGTCCGATGCGCAGCCTCCGCCGAAGTCCATTAATACCTAGACAATGGACACCTCGAAGGGCATTAACCCACTTATACCATGGTCGCTTGCCAAATAACACATTTTTAAAACATTAGTTTACGTTTTAATTAGTTTTACAATCGAAATCTAAAGTTTTTACAAACAACAACTTGATTTCCCTGGTTACACCTGGCAGTTTATTTAGCAACTGGAGATATTTATAGTCTGCTCAGCTCGTAGAACCCTTCAGTTTAGCTAACTTACGAGCCAGAATGTTAACTTAAAAAAAAAAAAAAAAATGCAAGTTAGGCTTGTCTAGCCATGGCCGTGACACTTTCATTTTTAAACTAGATGTTTGTTTTGATATAATAAATTGTAAACAAATACTTTGACTGCCTGTTGCTATGGTTACTCACAGCTGATGTAGCCAGCGCATTTATTTATTAATTTCGAACGGTAAACAGTCAGTTTCACCAGAACTCCTTTACTTGGTGTCCTCTATCACTTTTTAATGGACACCCTGCAGCCAATCAGAATCGAATATTCACCCAGACCATGGTATAACAAGAAGTTAATAGCTGAGTAACTTTCATTTTAAACACAATATTGCTATCAGATGAATTGTTTTGTCTCTTTATTCTCTGCCACTGATAGTAATTCTAAAGGGATTCAAAGCAGAATCAACAATAGGTATTTTGCTCTTGATTAAATCCGATTTTTTAACAAATCGGGTGAGTAAATGATTCAATGACTCATTTCAATGACTCAATGAGTCATTTTTCAGTTCCTGTAGTGTAAGACTGTAAATTGCAGAAACAATCAAAAATTTACTAAATCAGACTTGTTTGCCACCACGTTTCATTGACCTTCAAACATTAAAACTCAGAAACTCATGTTCATCTACAATTCCATTTTCCCACTAGTAAATATGACTTTGCTTGGTTATTCATATGTTCTGGCCTCATAAATCCGATTTTGACTCCACTTGAAGGCTGAAATACAAACAGTGAAATGTCCCTGTTCAGTCATTAGTTTCTATGGACACTTATCAATCATCATAGCTGTTTGTCATTACCATTGTGTATTTAAGTTCCTCACCTCATCTCCCTCATTGTCCGGTATTGTCATGTTATCACATTGTTTTGTGTTTTCAGCTCTCATTTATTAATCGTTGTTATTTGGAACTATTGAATCTGCCTACACCTTCTTCCTAGGACTTAGACGTGACAGTTCCAAACAATGCTGTTGTTGCACTGTAAAGCAGCACTCTAGGAACTCCACTCAGCCAATTAAAATCAATGGCCGAAACTAACTGTAGTTAATGCATTTTATCAGTAAATATTTACACGCTAACTTAATTTAATTTATTGCTGTGGTTAGATTACACTATGATCCAATACACTTACCCACAACCCATAATGTACTACACTGCTCAAACCTTAAAGCACAGACATCAAAATGACTTGATTGTAGTAGTTTTAAAACCCAAACCAACTTATTTTCGCAAGTTAAAAATGCCAATAGCCTGAGACTCATTTGCATATAGTTCATGTCTATTGGGACTGTACCCTCTTTTCCAGAACTCCAATCACAAAATGCAAATACCCATGTTACTGTAAAACACAGGAAATGTGGGATTTGTTGTTCAGGAGTTCTCCACACATCTGTGCTCCTATGTGTGCCGGGGCAGATGTCAAAATTCCTCTGACCCTTTGGGAATAGTTTGCACTCTGATGAAAATAACCAGTCTGCACCGGTTTACTCTGTTCTGATTTCAAAAGCAAACCAAATGAGCAAGTCTACTGTCAAGACTCATAGTTTGTACAACGTCAGTCAGTAAAGCTTTTGAGGAAGATGTTTATAATGTGTCTTGATATTCATTAGAGAAGTTTTTTGGAATATGAGTCACCAGAAACAGGAGGTGTGTGTATATCCTTGTGTGTGTGTGTGTGTGTGTGTGTCTGTCAGGTACAGGGGGCTGGTGTTGAGACAAGTGTGCCTCCCAAAGGGCTGCTGAGCAGAGCAATGCCTGCCCACTTCCTCAACACATGCCACATTGTCACTGGCTCCATGAAGGGAGATGAGCCAACAAATGACTCGAGCAGAACTCCTCACAGCTGGCACTAGAGAGCTCTTAGCCAAAAGACTTCAGCAGTAGCGGTATTATTGCCACCTTTTGTTTCTGGGTTTTGGTTGTGATAAATTCAATAAAATACAGATCAATGTGATGAGGAAATTTGATATCCCTCAGAAACATATATATACGTTTTATACATTCTGAAAAGAAAATTTATTCAGAACCCTGTTTGCCAACTGTAGAAAAATCACACTTTAAAACGTTTAAGGGATATGGGCAATCTGTCATTCTTTTATAATATACTGAGGGATCAAAAGAGAGTTCGTTATCTTATTTATTAGCATGGAAGAATGATTTTCATGGAAGACATTTCAAAAGAAGAATTGCGTCAAAACCCCAAACCACAGCGTCGATACAAGGTGCAAGTTGCTGCATTGAAATTGGCTCCTGCTGACCTAAATTACCCTTGTCAAACTGCATAAGTTTAATCCAAATATTCCGACCAGTTGTTTAATAAACAAACAAAGAAATTGGTACCCTCATTGAATATGGGAGTGTAATGAGATTCAAGGATTTTGGAAGGAGAATGATCTCATGATCGGTAAACTGACTGAAGAAAATATCCCTCTTGCTCCCCAAATTTTTTCATACCCAGTAAATTTGGATGGAAATGCAAGAAACCACAAACTAATTGATTTTAGTTTTCTTCAGGCTGAGCGTTCTATTGCTTTAAAATGGAAGGAGACCCAAGCACCCTTCCCAAATAAATGGTTTATAGAAATGACCAGCAACCTTGCCTTGGAAAACCTGACATGTGTAGTTAAAAATTTGGACTCCCTTTCTGCACTAATGTAAGCAAGTGGATCAGACAGCATGGGACGGTTGAATTTCCCACCTCTTTTGTATTGGACAGTATATAATGCAGTTCTTGTATTCCAGCAAAACAACTATTAACTCCGGTAAAAGTAGCAAAGTTAAATTACACAATGAAAGGCTGCGAACTGTGATGTATCAAAATGTGTATTTTATTTTTTATGTTTGTATTGATGTCCTCTAATGTGTTTATTATCTCTCCATTTTCTTTAGAATTCACTCAATTATTTATTTTTGTCACACCGCATGGACTCTGTGTTTCTCACCATTCTCACCTTAGTTGTCATGGTTATTCATTTTATTTCATCATTATGTTCAGGTGTGTGTGTTCTGTTTGAGTTTCATTGACGGGTCTTGTCAGTGTGTATGTTGTATGTGCATTTGGGAGTTTTCTCTCATGGTTCCTGCGTCTGCTGTTCTTTACTCCGGGGCTCAGTCTATGAAACCTTCGGGCGAATTAAAGCGAGACATTTAACTGTGTGTTTCTGTTCGTAGGAAAATATGTAATTTTTTTGAACATGATGAATAAGTGTATTTAGAAAATCTCCTAAGATTGAGCTTTTTATATAATTCATTTATAGCTTATTCTGAGAACAAATGCACCATGGTAAATCGTGTTTTTGTAAATTCGTGTGAGTGTTTAGTTTAAAACAGGGTTATTAGCTTGACTTTGCTGATTATAACAAGCTGACATGGTCTCATAAGTTTCCCTAGGATTTAATAGCTGAAATAACAGCCTAAATAATTAATAGAAGTGAATTTTATATCAGCCTGTCAATTCAAATCAATGATTCTGGAGCAATAAGCGAAATTGAAGACATTGTCTCTTTGAGTCAGCGTTACAGTCGTTTTTGCTTTGTAGAAGATGTGAAAATAAATAAATAAAAACATAAATGCAAAAAAAAAAAAAAAAGTAATCTCCCAGACAACTAAAGTTTAAATCTGGAAACAATATCAGCATTAGCATTTTATCTTGAATTCACTTTAATACAGGGATTGTTTATTAATCACTTTAAACTCTTAAAAGCAAAACTCCTGAACTTTGCCTGAATCTCTTTTTTACACATGTGTATATCATTTGTTTCTGGCAAAAGCTTAAATCCAAATGCACTGCAGCCGAGCCATTACAGTTACTCAGCGTCTGTGACTCTTAAACTGCAGTATCACTTTCAAAACACCATACTCATGCTGTATGGTTCTCAGCAAATTATCATTTATGCAAATGTTTTAGACAAAGGTAAATCAAAAGGCTAGATTTTAGAAGAATCTTTTGACTTCACCCTGAAAGAGTTAAATGAAAAAGCGGGAATGGTATACCTGTCACACTATAGTGTGGAAGATCCTGACTGGCAGAAGAAGAGAGGCTGGAAAGCTGGTGATAGTTTCAAAATGAAAGGCAGGTTGATTTATAATGCTTTGCGTTTGACCTGAGGCCTGTGAAATGTTCGCTGGCTGGAGTGACTACAGATTCTGCAAGCAGTCTCTTTGTTGTTTTGCTAGGCTGTGGAGGTCTTCCAGAAGCTTTTGAACACCCCCGTACACCTTGTGCTCTCATGGGGACAAGCGAAGCTAAACAAACATGCATCAGTCTTAATGATGTGCTGAGATGATCATAACAGACTATGCTAATTTCAGAGACGAACTCCTGGTATTTGGCAGTGCGAGCATCTGACTGCTTTAGAGACTGCCATTTTAAGTTTTAAAGCGGGTCACCCATCTGAGATTCAGACAGTGTCGGTGAGATGTCAAAACAAGTGGTGGCGCACTGGGCGCTTGGGCTGGAATTCACACTGCTCCACCCTTCGGGCCCGCATGAGGCTTTGCAGTGTAAGTTGAGCTTGACACAAACTTCAGCCTGTGTTTTATGAGCCTTTGTAATCAAACAAAGGCGTATGACTGTGGATGAGACAGTGTTCTCACTGGTCATTTGAGGGAACAGAGTTCACATTGCACTTGTCTGTAATGTATTGTGCTTGAAACCTTCACAGCAGTGGATAGACTCACACGTTATCATTTCATACTTTAATTAGGTATTTAATATGAAACATATGTTCCCTTTCGAGGGAACTCACGCTGCGTTTGATGCTTTGGGAACGCCCCTGCGTGATTGAGTCTGGGAAGGGAATGTCTCAGGTTTCGACTGTAACCCTAGTTCCCTGAGAAGGGAACAAGATGCTGCGTCACTTTGCCCTACTCCCTGCATTCCTCTGACCGACTTGCTTCGGCTAAATCGAAGCTAACGCCGGTCAGAACGGATGTGCTTTTATCCTTTCCTGGTCGTGACGTCACCCGCCCGTGACGGTCACTCTCGCCATTGGACTAGTTAACACAAGTGCTTCATTAGCAATCACGCAGGGGCATTCCCAAAGCGTCATCGACGCAGCGTCTCGTTCCCTTCTCAGGGAACTAGGGTTACAGTCGTAAACCTGAGACGGTTTAGGTGTATTTAATAATATTAAAAGCTTTAATATTAATATTAAATTATTTAATATAGCTTTTATTACAGAACATAACATACACTTTATTCAATATGAAATATCGTTTTATAAATTGTTTTATCTATAAATGTTTTAACTATATGCTAAATATGTTTTAAATGTATTTATTTACTAAACCTTTATAGTTTATTAAATACATTTATTAGAAAAAATAAAATTTTTATTGTTTATTTACTTATTTACAAATGATTATACAGTTCTATAGTCAAATAATATTTAAAATTATGCTAACCGCTCTGAATTTATTAATGTACAAATAATAATTGTCCTAAATTAGATCTGTTCAGTTAAATCAATAATTGCAATATGTAAGAACCATTTGACCCATTTTAAACCAGTGAAACCATAAATAATTACAGTATGTATGTGATATCACCACAAAATCTGCCATTTAAGCTCCTAAGAATTGGGACATATTAATGTATATTTGACAATTTAAACACACATAATGGTTTCTTGTTCTTTACTGGGTGAATGATGGCCCATTTACATTTATACTCCCTGGTGAATTGCAAATTAGCGAAGAGCCCTTTCCTCTTCCTCTTACTAAATGGAGAGATCGTGGGTGTCTGATTAAACCATAATTGCAGCCATTTGGCTTAAGATTCTCTTGTCTGGCTGGGAGAGAAGTAATTAAGGTGGGTATGAATGCAGTGCTTTGCCAGACCAGTCTGAGACTCATGCTCCAATCACAATCCAGGGTCTGGATCAGAGGATCATTCTACTCCTTAGAGACAGTATAGACATCGTACAAATGCCATTTTGCAGTGAGTAGGCCAGAATAAACTTGCTTGAAAACCTCTTTTTTAAGATAAATTGACTAAATAGATTGTCTAAGCTGAATCCAGCACATGAGAGTGCCAGCATTTAGTCCTGATTTGTGGATACTGAGCGGGACAAATAAACCTGCACCTGCTAAAGGATCAAGATTCACATCAAACGCACTGAAATATAAACTGAGAAACCTAGTTTGATAAATTAGCCTAATAAATTCCTGACAAAAGCATTTGGTCTATAAGTCTCATTGTCACGGATAGTGATGAAGCAGACAGGTGAGTAAAATATAGGCTAACTGATGTGTAGTTTGAACAGAAGCAAGGAAACCAGCAGATGTAAATAGTAAGTTGTACAATGACGATAGTTGAATGGAACTTAGCTGATGAATAATAGGACTGTCCTTCACAGGTGGAGATCGGAACGAGGTGGATAAACACAGATGAGAGTCACTGGAGATGGTAGACGGTCCGTGGAACGGGATCAGATGACAAGGATAGCAGGTAATGGCACAGCTAAGGACCGAGGTTGAGTCTGTGTGTCCATGGAAAGACAAGATCAAACAATGATGAATAGTGCAAGTGAGTGTATATAGTGAACGGGTGACGAGATAGATAGATAGATAGATAGATAGATAGATAGATAGATAGATAGATAGATAGATAGATAGATAGATAGATAGATAGATAGATTACCATTCAACACACCCCTTCCAAATAATAAGAGGGCTAAGAAACTTGATTTTGGTATTTTTTTAAATGTTTTATATGGTAAGTGTGCACTTTGTAATGTATGTTCTAAAAGCGATGGCTCTTAAATAGCTTCTTTAGGACTTTGTTTACTTGTCAGGATTTATGCTACCAGTTTTAAAAGCCCATTCTTGAAGTGTTGGACTTACCCAAATATTTATTTTGCCTTGAACGAGCTGAACATTGCAGTGTTTCTCACTTCCTTTGCCAAACACTGTGAGGGTCCCTTGTGTTTCAAAGGTTAGGCCCTCTCATTCTGTTTATAATGCCTTGGACAGCCATTGCGACCCAACCGTGACTATGAATAAATCTCCATGGTCTATATGAATCATGCATTAATCAAATAATTGATCGACTGGACGAGTTTCCAGTAAGCATGTGACCACAAGGAATAGGATTAATGTTTTTTTTTCTGCTGTAAACAACGATATCTTGTGGTCAGAACGCAGTTTTTGTAACAGTCCACAGTGAGCTGTATGGCTTTGAAGAAGTAATATATCCCTGAGACACTAATATGAGTATGTTACACAACAGCATTTCTAAGGCGCATTATAAATCAGTTCTAAGAAATTGCCTGGCACTCATTACACAACACTCTTTAGTATGATTCCAAACTGTATATTAAAACATTTATGGCACTACTTTTCTGCATTAAGATTTTTTCGATCATCTCTCATGCAACAAGGCAATATGACAAAGTACTATAATTAAAAATAATCATAATCTTAATAAAAAGAAGCATGTGTTAGATGAGTTAGATGTTGTTTTTCCACCATCCCCCTGATGTCTAAGAGTGAAACACAAGCTGGGATTCCTCAGGCTGCTGTCAGTGCTGTATTTTAGATTGTGTCCTGAGGCTGTGCACCTGGGCTCTGCTGACACTACCAGCAGCCATGCTGAAAATATTTATGGTCACTTCAGGGTGACCACAGATGTTTGAACATCTTCTGCATTTGTCTGGGACACTTCTGGGCATTTGTCTACTCTGGCTTCCTGAGTATACAACTCAAAGTACTGGTTTTCCCCAACACACACACACACGCACACACGCACGCACACACCGTACACACACACGCACGCACGCACGCACGCACGCACGCACGCACTCACTCACTCACTCACTCACTCACTCACTCACTCACTCACTCACTCACTCTATCTATCTATCTATCTATCTATCTATCTATCTCTTTATCTCTCTCTCTCTCAAACTCACATTAACCCAACCTTATTACACAGCAAATTATAGAGGTTGAACAGTCTGGGTCATGGATCTTGTAGTTCCTCTGACAGACATAAATGTCACAGGTCTGCAATTACATAAAGAGTAAAATGAATACAAGTAGGGATACACCAATATTAAAAAAATATACCGATAACCCGGGAATTCTTTATATTTGAAAGCCGAAAACCGATATATTGCCCAATACATCTAGTATTCATGGGTTTCAGTCACGTGACTTTTTTGTTGTGGCCGCCATCTTTAGGACCTTTGCGTTAAATCGCATGATCTCTCCCTGGTGATCGGAGAGATGTTGCACACTTAAATATCACAGATGAAAAGCAACGGTATTTAAATAAAATAGATACTTTAGGTATAGATCCGTATTTACTGTTAAACGACCTACTGACTCCACTAAAGTCTAGTAAAAACTTGCCAAATTTTACGTTTGCTGACATTTACATCTACCTCGTCCACACTCCCTCTCCATGTCCCCACCACTTTTGAAACATCTCTCGCGGCACGGATGTACCAATACACATAAATAAAAGTCAAATAAGAGGTGATCTAGCACGCTGAAATGTGTTGTTTTTGAAATCAAGTGATCAAAGTGCTTGTTGACTCTGGATCAGTGGTGCAGATACAGTGTTCTCTCGTGACTCGCGCACACCGCACAGTCTTCACACACGGACGCGCGCTTTAATCCATTTCGGAGACTATTGGCTCCGGTGAGATCACAAAATAAAATGCACACAAATGTGTTCCTGACTGATATACAACCACTGATAAACATAATCGATTATTTTAATAAGGGTTTTTTTTTTAAAAATGGTACGAGGGCGGATTAGAACCCAGAACCTCTGACACGCTTGGCAAAAGTTCCGCCACTGGACAATCAAAGAACATAATGTAAAATAGTCGGATGTTGAATGTCATTAAACGACAAATTAAATTCAATGTACTATTTAAATTGATTGGTGGACATCGTATTGCTATTGTAGCCTACAGGTATATCTGATTTATGATTTAGTGTTGTATTAAATGCCCCCATGAAGAAAATGTTCTTGATAACAGGAAGGGTAAGTGGCACTCTGTTAATCAAGCAATATTAACGTTACACCAGTAATCGCTGAACATAAAAGCATCGCTGAACTGAATTGCTAATAATGTCGGTAAAGCACATATCTCTTGTATTATCAGTGACGTTTGGACACCTTTATTTTCAATTCTCATTAATTTGTATAGCTCTTTTCACAATATTCCAAAGCAGCTTTTCAGAAAATGCGTGTCTACATTACAATTTAGAGTGTCGGAGTTATGCATTTCAGAAATGTATATAAATCATGCAGTTAGCTAATAATCTATTAATTTAAACAATGCATTAAGGCAGAAACAGTGAGCAGTAGTTTAGCATACTGAAGCAGGTAACGACAACATAATTCAGCCAAACGTATAACTAAGGTTACAATGTAAATATAGATAGCGGTCTAGAATAAGGTTGTATAGAGAATACGTGTTCCAATTGTAAACTACATGTTTTAATTTAGCTAGCTAACCTGTAATTTGCTAATTTTACTTTTATTTAAATTTCCAGGTCAACGTTTAATTTCTCAACATTTCTTTGTGATTTGCTGTTATCACAGTTTACAGCACAGCAGATAGACGGCATGTTGCAATTCGGTCCTACAAATGGCGGCCGCTCCACTGTGTGACGTCACATGAAATCTATGAATATAGAATATTTGACAGATGGATTAAAATAAAAAAGTCTCACAATTTAAAGCCATGTCCCAAGCACAGAATTATAATGTTCTCATTATAATTTTATGTAGCTTATGTAACAGACTTGCATGTTGATGTTGCACTTAACTGTATTTTCCTTTCTTGAAGTGATTCCAATCATATTTCAAGCAATTCAAAACCATTATGTTAACCAGTGCGCATCTGAAGTGTCTCAGAACATATCTTCTGATAGCGATACTGTACCTCATCCCCCCCTCCCTAATTTCAGTTAGTTAAAATATTGTCTATCAGACCTTCATTAAATGACCATGATTATCCAACTGGATTAATCTGCTTGCCTGAATCACTGCATTTCACTTATTTATTTAGCTAGGTAGTTATTTAGTTAATTAGTCAGTTGTTGGTTGCTTGGTTGGTTTCATTTAGTATGCTAAGCAATTACCCTATCATCTAAAATGTAATTTTATGACATTTCTTTAAATGTGAATAGCCAAGGGATCCCATTCAAAAATACATCTATAAAAAGTGAGTTGGATTTTTTTTCTCCATCAAGATATTGTTTATGCAGCACTCTAGAGAAACGGACTATTTCAGACTGAATTGCAGTCTTTAGTATTTTGGAAACGCTGCTTATTGTATTCACATTCTCAAGGTGTGCTAGTGTTCTTCTCAAGGTGACTTTTTCAGTAGTATTTGCACATTGTTTGTATGGTCTTATTGCAAACAGTGGGGCCTTGGGACTTACAATATGCATTTCATTTGTATGTTTTAAAAATGTGAGATGAGGGCAGAGATAAAATGCCTTTTTAAATGATTGAGAGACTGTAAAAAGTTGCTGAGGTTCACATGTACCTTAAAGATGGGTGTGGAGGAGGAAGGTTTTCCTGTTCCTGTCCAAATGAAGCCATGTCTGTGTGATTGAGGTTTATAGTGGGAGGTCAGCAGTGGCAGCCACCGGGCTCAGGAGCCCTCTGGGCACCATAAATCAAGACAGGGCTATAAACACAGACAGCTGAATTTCTCAGTATATAGACAGGTGCCTTCTGCTCCGCCTGGACCGTTCCAGCATGAGGTTCAAGGTCAAGGTGAGTCCTAATATCTTCGAGTGAAAATACCTTCTGTAATACCTTAAATGACGTATAATGATACATTCAGATTTGGTCTGTTTCTCTTTCCTTAAGAACAGTTCTCCCTATTTATAATAACATTTATGCTGCAGTTATTTCCAAAATTATGAACACAACAAATAATTGTATTTCTTTAGCTTCTCACATTATTTTACATGCCAGTGTTCATTTACCTCAGATAGGTATGGATATATTTTATGAATGTATATTTGTTTGGAGAAATGTGAATTGTTTTTGTATAGCTAAGCTTGTGTTTTTGTAAAGAAATTTTTTTTTAAGAAATTCTTACCAATGGAAATGTTTAATGACTTTTCTGCACTTTTAATTCATGATTTCTTATTTATACCTTCTGAGAACCGTGAAATTGTTTAGGAAATGATTATATTTTCAATTTCCTACAGACTGTCATTTTCAGATGGTACATAAATTAAGTTGCACAGTGAATTTAACATGATAATTTAGTGTGATTCATTATTTAATCATAAACTAAAATAATGCCAGAAAATATTCATATAATTAATCGTGTCCTCAAGCCATATGTAAATTTTGTAATGATTAATTTTCCAACCATCAGAGCAACTCATGCTTGAGTACCACCTTCATGTTTTTGTCCACAGTCAACACAGCCTATACCTGCTACTAATCATTCAAATAAAATTCATATGAATTTCTAGCCTGACGTCGTCATACTCAGATTCTAGTCAGAATGCTAGTCTGATAGCGCTCCATTGGGCTGTGATTATGGGGCGTGTTTCAACCGAACCAGGAAAGAAAATGTCTCTGCACTCAATTGGATAAACCGAATCCCGTAGGAAGGACGTCAAACACATCTTTCCGATCAACAAATGGCTTGATTGCGGTTCTCTATTCCTCTTTTAAAAAGAATGCGCAGTCAACATCTTCTATAACAGATGCGAACATCTAAATTCTCCAGCGGCAGCCATTCTTTGTTGTAAACTAATTCAACCCAAGCGCTCTTTGGCAACGTGGATGATTACGTTATTGTTGATCATCTGTCCATCATCGTATAAAGCCCGGCCTGACAATTTGATTGGTCCGAACAGCTTTGTTTCGGGCATACTTGCTTCACAACGGATCAAGTCCAGACCGAACTTCCCATCCTCAAATGTTGTGAGCGGGGCTACGTTCGGCTGGCATCCAGGCTAAGGAATTTCATGTGAGTGTTAAAGATTTCAGCAGTGAGTTCAAGTTGGTGTAGTTGAAAAGTTGTTTGATTTGAAAGCGACTTCTGAAGAGCACTTTGCTACACAATTGACAAAAGATAATGGAGCTTTTTTACCCACAAAATTTTGACGGCCGCACCTTGAAAAAGATTGCCAAACTTAACTGTAAAATGTACTGTTTTGTTCATGCGTGAAATGTATTGGTACTACTATTTTGAAAAGCGTTGTAATGATGTAATATGTGTGAGAATGGAAGTGAAAGGTAAACAAGATGGATGAGGTTTGCTATATACTCTTGTCTTGTGTGCTTTATTGCTGCTCCTGACAGACACTACAAACCGTTTCAGGCTTAAAGGGATAGTTCTGAACACAAAAGTAGAAATTTAAAAAAATGTCGGTAACCATGGACCCTACTTCCTTATTATGAAAAAAAAAAAACATGAAGTAAATGGTGCCCATCAACTGTTTGGATAACGACATTCTTCAAAATATATTATTTTGTGTTCAGCAGAAGAAAGAAATTCATACAAGTTTGCAACAACTTGAGGATGAGTAAATGACGAGATAATTACATTTTTGTAACTATTCCGCAGTTCAATCATATGGAAATGAAACAAACCATTTACTGACTTCTAATTCCATTTTGCCCAAATCCACTAATGTAAAGTCTGAATTATCTTTGCTTGAGGGCTTTTCTCAGTGAATCCTTAATTCTGAATAAATAGATTAATTAATTTGCATATCGTGTAATTAATTCAATTCATTATTTTCATTGATTGACATCAGTCCTAACTTTAAGATAAATGCAAAATGGTATAAAATCAGGATAATTTCCATTCAACCCCAATGCAAGGATGCAGGAGCGACCCACATTCAGCCTTCAACGTCTTTCCACAGAAATCAAGTCTGCTCATGTGCAAGTCCCTGGCCTTTGTCCTCGAATTCACCCAGACAAAATGGCGAGGAAATTAAATTCATGTCACAAACGTTGCGTTTTTTTCATTGAAAAAGCCCTCTGCGACAGGCCATCCAGGAGAGCACTGCTTCATTATTCACTATGAACTCTACAGGAACTCACACATACTCCCTCGTCTGTGTGTGTGTGTGTGTGTGTGTGTGTGTGTGAGTAGAGTATGTCCAGCAGTAAGTGACTGAATTATTCACTGCGGTGTGATGATGAAGCAGTTAGACTGTAGACCATGCGAGTGCTTCTCAGCTCAGAGTGCTTCACCATACACTCTCTCACAGCCGAAGTACTGCCGCATTCATTTATTCAGCAGGAAGGAGCCTGCAGCGATTAGAAGCGACTAGAAGAACTAGTTAAATATCTCCAACCTATTCATGACGAACTTCTTGTGCAGCTACTTTTTTCCACAGACTCTTTTTTTTTTTTTTGACAATATCTCGAGAGCATACGCTTTCTGCTAAGCCTATTTGCGAAGAGATTAACACACATTTCAGGCGGTAAAAAAGACAGCTTGTCACGAATAAGCCGGATTTAAGCATTTTTTAAATGTTTTTATTCCATATATTCCGTTCAGGGTGTTTTGTAAGGCAAACATTACCACATGACCACATCAGCAATTAATAAGCTGAATACATCTGCATTTATTTCCAGAAGCCAGAAGGACTCCTCAGAAGCAGGGATTAAATTCAGGATCAGCACCGAAGCAGGACCATAATTCCATATCATCCCCTCTGAGCTTTGGAGTTGAGTTCCCCTTCACTTGTTTTTGCTGCATTAGTGCTGTTCAAATGATGCAAAGCTCCCTAAATTGCATCTGTGAATGGTCAACACCTGGGTAGCACCTCCTCCTTCAGTAGTAATTGGTCCATAGAGTATAACATAAGCCGTCTCTGACACCCCCTGAGGTTAACGGCCAATCAGAGCGCAGCTTCTCTTGGCTGTATGGGGGCAAACACAGAATGTTATCTAGTCCTTTCTTTCTCTCTGCGACATTGGCAGCAATTACCTGAACATGGGATCATGTTGAATTAGCAGGGTGTGAATTTAGACGGCATCAGCTTTGTTTGCTGAAGAGAAGATATTGAGGTGGAGGACGGTGATCTGAAGATAGAGTAGTTAGATGTGCAATCAATAATGATTTAAAAACAGCATCCAATTTTATACTATTTTAATGCAGTTAATTCATTTTACACACCTGACAAAAATCATCAGTCTTACTGTGAAATTGAAAATGAAAATTCAAGTGATACAACGTGACTACGACGTATTATGGCTGCACAAGTAGAATCTTGTTTTTAATTTATATTCTTCTCAGTATCACTGCCCATAAAGGGATATAATTCAGTGTCTTGTGAAATTGTATTATGAACGCTCTCTCGTAAATACAACAATCTAGTTAAACAAGTTGAACTGAAAGAAAAAATATTGTTTAATTATTGCACTCGAATGGAAACAAAAGGGATAAAGCGCTCTTCCTGGTGTAGCAGAACGGAATCAGTTCTTACATTTGAATGCATATTAAACAAAAGCCTCAGTAAATCTCCCCAAATCCTTTCTCAAAACTACGCCAAATAGCTCTGTAAGAATTGCTCAAGCAAAATATTTACTGAGGCAGCTCAACTAGACAGTCAGATCAGCACATTTTGGCCAGTTACTCAGACTCAGACATGGGAACATGAAGGGGGGTTTGAAAGGATGGTGGCAGTGAAACTCCATCTGTGGCTCCAGATAACAGACCCCAAGGATCCAGACATGAAATGAAGACCAATTCAAATATACAAAATTCAAAAATATACAGGAATACACTTCTATAATAGTTACTTGGATGGTATTTACACCTGGTTTAAAAGCTCAATTGAGAAACAATGATAGTTGTAATGATGATAGTTTTAGTGCTTTGTTTCAGTGACAGGAAACCTATAATAATTTGTTTTTGCACCATTTTTAAATTCATGCAACATATTTTTTTCATATCAATATAAGATTATAAAATACTGTATGTTAAACAATCTGAAGATGACACAAGCCATGCTGATTCTTATTTTTCAGAGAAGCCATGTCTGAGCCTCTACATGCTCTGTTAGCCTAGACTAAACAAAAATGCATAGTGTTTCCGAATCAGTGCTAAATATATACTCAGCAGGCATTATGGTAAGCTTTTCTCAGTACATAAAGCACAATTTTCCAAATTACATACACCCCAATAAAGCACCTTTGTGGTATAGATAATTAGCTTCCTGTTTCACTGTCTGGTGAGCATTTAAAATAGGGACAAATGCGAAATTGTCAATGGTAAACATAAACAGATTTGGTTTATTAGGCATCCCAAATACATTAAATTAACATTTTAAATAATGCAAATGCCTTTTGTTTCATCGTCCCCAACAAAGTACTGCCATAAAAGTAATTTTAAAAAAAAAGAAAAAAAAGCTGATAGCCTTAGTTTCATCCGAGGTAATTAAATGACAGAAACCTCTCGGTTAAGCACCTCCTCATCTGGAGGGGGAAACCCCTGCAGTCTCTCCCTTTTGTTTCTGTCCTTGATAGTGGCGAGAGCCCAGATTAGCATAGCTCAATCATTACAGGATTGGATAGAGGCTTTTTCAGCTTGATGATATCTTTGATGAGCCACTGCGCAGAAAGCAGAAATCCGCTTTGCATATTAACAAAGATTTCAGGCCCAGCTGAGCCGCATGTTAATTCTCACAGCAAAGACTGATATGCAAACAAAGTCTTTCCACTCGTGGTGCATATATGCCTCATACTGAGGAAATACATTAGCAATCAACCTTTTTTTCCTCTCAGTGAGTAAAGAGTGGAGGTCATTTCGCTCTGTTTGTGAAAACTGATGAGGTAATGATGGTGATACTGTGTCCACATCAATATTTACCCTTTTCAGATCTGGTTTTCTCTGATTTGCTTCTTTTTTTTTTCTTTTCTCTGGAAAGCAACAACCAATTTTGTGGATGAAGGATTTCTCATCAAAAACAAAAAAAACAACCTATCAAATAGTTCTCCATTAAAACAGAATCCCTGTTGTTTTTGTGAATCACTCCGAGGAACGTGCTCAGAGAAAAATCAAAAGTGAAACAATCACTGCAACTTCATATTCAAATGTGAATCTCAGCACAATTTTAAACTGGACCAGCTGTCCACTTCAGACTCCTGTCAGGTCTTTTTACCTGATTAACAAGAACACCAGCACTTCACATGATAAGGACTGAAGCAGGGCACTGCATATTAATTCGCAACTTAGGATTTAAATATGGGGTACTTTACTCAGATAACACCTTCAATTCATTACGTATGCTAATAAAGCATCGTGGCTAGTGTGACAGGTCGCATCTTAGAAATTGTATGTAATTAAATGAAAGAAGGGCTAACAAAGGATAATTTTGTTTAAAATTGCTGCCATATTCAGCATTCAAATGTCAATTATGGATTATACAAAAGAGCCTGTCCTTGTAGACAATTAAATGTTATCCAATAAACTGATGGGAGGAATTAGCATTAGACATTTTAAAGTTATTTCAAAAACTGAGGAGAAAGAGGTGGAAACATAAGACAAGGTGGTGTTTAAACAGTGCTGTAATTGTTAACTATAAAACATTTTGGTTAATTGAAATAAAAATATAATAAAATAAAATACATTTAATAATATGTACTTTTCAGATGAAAATAAAAAACGACAATTTAAATGTAGCACTAAAACACTGTAAAAATTAATTTTGATGATTTGTTATCACAACTTTTTATATTTTGTCAAATCAACTTTAATAATTAATGTAGTTCAGATAACATAATATTTTGAGTTTCTATTTATTAAACCAATCTCCTTTGTTGTATTAACTCAAATTTTTAATTTCAATGAACTCAAAATTTTAAGGCAACCAGGTAACTTACTTTTTTAAGTTAATCCAACTTTTTTTTTTACAGTGTAACTGAATATCTTTAAATATTAAGAAAAAAATATCAAATAATAAAAATTACAAAAGCACATTGCAAAATGTACAAAATATTTGAATGACTGAAAATATAAAAATAAAATCTAATTAAATATTAATAAAAAAAACTGTAATATATATAATAAAATCACATTGTTTTTTAGAAACATTTAGACCCTAGACACTTCACTTCTGCACCAATATTAGCCCTTGATCGGAATTGATAACTGCAATAAATAAATAAATACATGTTTTCAAGAAGGCTTCCTCAACACTCCCCTCACCTGCCATTGGTTGGATTAACAAGTAGCCCCGCCTCAAACTCACAGCATTGTTTGAGCCAGTGTTCAGGGTTTTGAAATGTGCCTTCATAACCACTTTTAGAGCGAATTAACCTACAGATCACCTACTTTTAGTCTTAACATTTTAGGCTGGGAAATTAAAAAAATTAGACTCTTCACTTTTATAGCCATAATTTGGACTTGACCCCAGACATTATTACCTGTGTGGAAAAATATGCTCACTTGCTCACAAGAGGCTACTGTGATATCCAGTGTCAGAATCAATTTTCAATGCATGAATTTGAACAAGAACATAGAGTTTGAATGTTGCCAAAGCTAACACAAAGCCCCCCAAGAAAGGTCATAACTCATAGTTGACCGGACCTATTGACTAGATAGAGGTCAGAAAAACACCTCAGTGTTCTTAAATAACTGCATGTGGCTGAGTGCATATTCTAGAATATAAGTGATGACAGGTTAAATCCAAGCCCAACTAAGGATGAAAGCCCTGGTATGACATTAGTTCACACTCTGTAGCCCATCAACAGGATGCAACTAAGTCTGCTTTCTCTCTGAGCGCTCAGTTTATCTTCGCTTACACTCTGGAATGTCCCACCACTGACACTATGCTGTGTTGAATAATGCAGCGCTTATATGACTCACGACACTGGGACCAGACCAAGGCTTCCATACTATGTGCTCATAAAGAAGAATTATTGAATCCAGAACTGTGTGGTATCTGAATGGTTAACCATCTAAATAGGAAGGGTGGTGGATGAGACATGTCATATGAATCATGACTAAAAAACGCTTGGATGTTAATCTTAAAGAAGCAAAGAAAGACAAAGCTCTTGTTTGAATAGAGAAAGATGGAGCGTTAGGAGAATGGAAATGGTCTTATATCCACTAATAATTAAACAATCAATTAAACAATCAATTGGTTGAACTTGGACTCGAATATAAAGAAATGCGGTCAGTGCTAGGAGTTTAGTGAAGTTGGCAATATATTCACATAGCCTATTCGAACTTCCCGGATCAATATATTCTTAAGCTAAACGTTGTTAAAACACAAACGACACCTATTTACAATCACAGAAACCTAGACAACGAGCAACAACCTAAATTCTCCAAAAAACGAGCGATATAAATTTGTGTCTAAACAGCCGATTGAGAGACGTTCGAATAAGTGGCCGTCTGCAAAGTGCAAATCTCAAAACCCTTCTGCACATTTTATATCATTAAACATGTTCAATATCTTCACTGTGAGACACTGTAACCTACTGTCACCAAATTCAGTTCACACATCACTGCTCTCCTGCTGGTTATACTACAATACTTAGTTTGATTAAAAAAAAAAAATAATTAAAAAGAGACTTTTTGTGATTATTTATTATGAAATAAAAATCAATAACTTCACCTTTAAAAAAAATATGCAATAACTTCACACTGTTACACAGTGTAATGCCATCAAATTCAGTAAGCAAATATAATGCAAAAGCTATGGTTGTAACTATTATGTTAGCTGCGTACTGTACCAATATAATTTGTGTAAAGAATAGGCCTACTTATGTTTTATGTGGAATTACTTCCCAAACTAAGTGTTGTATAACCAACATTAGAGCAGTGGTGTGTTACAGTGAAGTTATTGAATATTTTTCATAATATAAAATGTGCAAAAGCAGTGTAGTATGACCAGTGGGTCACCATTGATGTGTAAACTGAATTGGGTGGCACTACAGTTTGTAACATTGAAGTTAATGACTTTTTTTGTATTTTTGACTATGAGTTGATGCTGTTGTCGTTTCTTGGGTTATATTGCACTTTGCAGACGGTCCCTGACTTGTCTCTCAGCACCCTGCTCATAGAGATCCATTTAGTCTATAAAATAAAGCTTTGAGGAGAATAATTGGCTTGTTGCCCGTTGTCTAGGTTACTGTGATTGTAAATGTGTCGTTTGTTTTTTAACAACGTTTAGCTCAAGAATAATTGATCCAGGAAGTTCGAATACCCTATGTGAATATTGGCAACTTCACTGAACTCCTTGAGTTATGACTGACTGCATTTCCATATATTTGAGTCCAAGTTCAAAAACTATGAAACGCTCCATTAACGTACGGAGCTCTGAAACACTGCCAGCGGGACATTAAACAGGAAGTGTCATGTCCGACCTCTCAACAAGTTTTGTGTGGGAACGCAAATAACTTTGCGAGGGAACACAGGAAGTGTCATGTCCAACCTCACATCAGGTTTTAAGTGGGAACGCAAATATATCTGCGGGGGAATGCAAAAGTTTTGCATGGGAACGCAAATAAAAAAAAGTTTTTTTAATTTTTTTTATTTATTTTTGTATTCCCCAAAAAAAGGAATGCAAAAGTTTATCGGGGGAACGCAAAAGATTTAAAAAAAAAATAAATTCTCCCATCCTACATTTTTTCCACCACCACATCCCTTTAGGGGCTCCGTAGTACGGTAAGCATATGAAAAGCAAATAAATAATTGAATCTCATGTGGTGTAATCAAGTAAAAGTTTTCCCCCCTTAAGAACAAAATTGATTTAGGCTACTTTTAAACTTTAAAATATTTAGACTGTATAATATATATAATAATAATTTATACTGTAATTCGATATACGGACAAATCCCAAGAGGGTATAATAAAATATAATAATACGACCAGGTCGTATAATAATACGACCTGACGACCAGGTCGTGCTTTCCCACCGACTTACCTTCAACTGCATTGTGATGTGCGGCGATAGCACTTTAAGGGTGGAGGGAGACAGCCTTCGCTTCAATCCATCTTGCAGGAAGGAAAGCACAGCTCTGATCGAGCAAGTTTGGGGGTTCTCCTTATGAGAAGAACACCACTCAACGTACAGGTTCCACTTCAATGCATAGAGACGCCTCGTAGAGGGGGCTCAAGCGGAAGTGATGGTGTCAACTACCGACTGGGGTAGGTCACCTAGAACCTTTGCGTCCCGTCCAGGGATCAGACATGAAGTTTTCAGAGGTCTGGATCCGGGTGCCATAGGGTGCCCCGTCTCTGAGAGAGCAGGTCCTTGGACAGAGGTCCAGAATAAGCACTAGATCGGGGCATAGGCGCGGGGACTGCACCTCCCTTGAGGTAAGCACGTCTCGATCTTAACGCTGCCATAGTCATATTCCCGCAATGGGAACATGAACTATTCACAAACGCTGCCTCAGCGTGCTGAATGCCCAAACACGCAAACCAGAAACACACAAGCGGAATGACATCTTGAAAAAGGACGCAGGAAAAAAAAAGAGAGAAAATAAAAAAACTCTTTCCGTGCTGAGGTACCCAGGGATAGCCACGGTGTAATGTATACACACTCTGGGGAACGCCCATCGAAACCGACACACACACACACACACACACACACACACACACACACACACACACACACACACACACACAGGGCCCTATCTTGCACCCAGCGCAATTGACTTTGTACACCGACGCATGTATCTTTCCTATTTTGCTCCCAACGCACAGCAGACAAGAGGAGGTGTGTTCTGGCGAAAACATTCCCTGGTGCTATTTTGCAGTTCCAGAAAACAATTCCGCCACCTAAAGTCAGTGGCACGATATTCAGATGCTATTTTAAGGGCGTGTGCTTTTAAAGACGCAGCAGTTGCCATTTTTGCAAACCATACATAATTACAAGGAAAAATATTACCACACGTGGGAAATCATTGTGGTGTCCATGAAGATGTAAAAAATTAGGCATATAGCTTACACATTTACCCAAAGTATTATAAGCCTGTTTAACCAAAGCTAATTTGGGTGGGTTTTTCCTGTCCCCATACAATGTCACTTCTCTGTCTTTTACGGCCGTGACGAAAACGTCAGTCTCCTCGGCTGTGAACCGCTCCTAGCGTGCGCCTGGCAAATCCGCCGTTATAATAGTAATCCGCCATGGATTTACTTGCCGCCATGGATTTACCCACAAAGTTACTTGCATTTCGCGTGATACTTGCGTTTCAGATCATTACAATAGGGCCCACAGAGTGTAATGCTATGAAAATAGCTGTTTGTGAGCTGTAATGCTCGCGTCCACCGCTGATCGCACCATCACACCAACACGAGAACAGAGTTCTTCTCTCGATTTCCAACAGCGGAGTCTCTTCCTGCAGCACTCGTGAAGTCAAGTAACCTCTCGGCTCCGAAGTGTAAGACAATGTGTGCGTTTGTGCCCACTTCCTGTTCATACCCGCACTGCAGGGCGGGGCGCCAACGTCCATTGGCTCGTTCTGGAGACACTCGAAGATGATAGGGCTCCCTGAAGTGATCCTAATTACGTTGTCATGTCGACGTTATGTCGAACGTGAGCGACTGATAGGGAACATGTACACTCACCGGCCACTTTATTAGGTACCCCATGCTAGTAACGGGTTGGACCCCCTTTTGCCTTCAGAACTGCCTCAATTCTTCGTGGCATAGATTCAACAAGGTGCTGGAAGCATTCCTCAGGGAGTTTGGTCCATATTGACATGATGGCATCACACAGTTGCCGCAGATTTGTCGGCTGCACATCCATGATGCGAATCTCCCGTTCCACCACATCCCAAAGATGCTCTATTGGATTGAGATCTGGTGACTGTGGAGGCCATTTGAGTACAGCGAACTCATTGTCATGTTCAAGAAACCAGTCTGAGATGATTCCAGCTTTATGACATGGCGCATTATCCTGCTGAAAGTAGCCATCAGAAGTTGGGTACATTGTGGTCATAAAGGGATGGACATGGTCAGCAACAATACTCAGGTAGGCTGTGGCGTTGCAACGATGCTCAATTGGTACCAAGGGGCCCAAAGAGTGCCAAGAAAATATTCCCCACACCATGACACCACCACCACCAGCCTGAACCGTTGATACAAGGCAGGATGGATCCATGCTTTCATGTTGTAGACGCCAAATTCTGACCCTACCATCCGAATGTCGCAGCAGAAATCGAGACTCATCAGACCAGGCAACGTTTTTCCAATCTTCTATTGTCCAATTTCGATGAGCTTGTGCAAATTGTAGCCTCAGTTTCCTGTTCTTAGCTGAAAGGAGTGGCACCCGGTGTGGTCTTCTGCTGCTGTAGCCCATCTGCCTCAAAGTTCGACGTACTGTGCGTTTAGAGATGCTCTTCTGCCCACCTTGGTTGTAACGGGTGGTTATTTGAGTCACTGTTGCCCTTCTATCAGCTCGAACCAGTCTGGCCATTCTCCTCTGACCTCTGGCATCAACAAGGCATTTCCGCCCACAGAACTGCCGCTCACTGGATGTTTTTTCTTTTTCGGACCATTCTCTGTAAACCCTAGAGATGGTTGTGCGTGAAAATCCCAGTAGATTAGCAGTTTCTGAAATACTCAGACCAGCCCTTCTGGCACCAACAATCATGCCACGTTCAAAGTCACTCAAATCACCTTTCTTCCCCATACTGATGCTCGGTTTGAACTGCAGGAGATTGTCTTGACCATGTCTACATGCCTAAATGCACTGAGTTGCCGCCATGTGATTGGCTGCTTAGAAATTAAGTGTTAAGGAGCAGTTGGACAGGTGTACCTAATAAAGTGGCCGGTGAGTGTATATTCATGATATATTTTTATAGTATATTTTTCTGTAATAAGAACTCTATTTAAAAGTATTTTTCACAAGGGTCTTGTATGATGTAATTTCCCTTTTTTTAATATATCCCCCCCCCCCCCCCATTTTTAATGCATTTTTAATGTAGTATAAAGTAAAGAGTATTAAGTATAAAGGCTGTTGTAGTCACTATTTTCTAGACAACAATAACAAATTGAACAAATATTATGCTTACTGCTGCATAAAATAGAAATCTATCTACAATGTGACATGTGTGGTGCATGTCAGCCGCCATGCTGGCATGTCATTGTAGGGTCAAAGGAGTCATTTAAACAGGTTAATAATGATTCAAACGACCTAATTATGTGATAGCTGCTGCTACATGACAGGTGACCTTCCAATGGAATTAAAGAACAGGAGACTGTGTCTTTCTCACTTAAATTTGAAGGATGTCCCATGGCAGTATTGGAGAGTTTCCATGACCTTACAGTCTGTATTCATCTTAGACAGGCAGAAGATGCTCAATTGCACTGTATGTGTAAGTCATCCCAAATGCAGACGCTCTTGCCAGTCAGTGGGATGATATCCGGAATAGTCTAAGGAAATATGATGAGACCGGGGTGTGTCAGAGGAGCCCTCATGCGCACATTATAAATCCTGACAGGTTCACCGCAGCATATCTGCAGATATAATACTCCCATAATGACATCCTCACCTTGACTCATTCCTTATTCCTGGCAGTGTATAGCTTTCCATGGGACATCCAAATGAATGAAATGAAACTAATGACATACAGAATTTTGTCAAGAAAAGAGACAGATGATAAGGCTGTGTACTGTAAAAAAAATAAATAGTTGGATTAACTTAAAAAAGTAAGTTACCTGGTTGTCTTAAAATTTTGAGTTCATTGAAATTAAACATTTTAGTTAATACAACAAAGGAGATTGGTTTAATAAATAGAAACTCAAAATATTATGCTATCTGAACTACATTAATTATCTAAGTTGATTTGACAAAATATAAAAAGTTGTGAAAACAAATCATCAAAATTCATTTTTACAGTGTGCCTCCGCGTTTCACACATTCGAATGGACTATATGTGATTTAGACTTTCTGTGGGTCTATGTTTTGGTTGCTGTCATAGATGAACTATGAAACGCTGGTGTGGTTCTGTACAGCACTTGCAGTAAATCTTGTGAAAACAATATGATTTCACAATATATTGCAGAATTAAACGTGTGATTCATTATTGCTGCAATAGCAACTCCCAAACATGGTGGGAAACTTTTATACGGTTTCATTTTCAAGAAAGTTTTAAATGTAATGACTGTCATGTTGTGTAACCATCAGGTAAAAAGTTATAATGTATTTTTATTATGTATTTTATTAAGAATACATGTGGATGTACACATCTTATTGGTTATTTTAAATATATATAAATATTTTCAAAGGTAAATTTTCTTTTAGAAAAAAAGATTTTATTGTGTCTAAAGTAACCATGTTACATGAAAATCCAACGTGTGTGTGTGTGTGTGTGTGTGCGTGTGTGTGTGTGTGTGTGTGTGTGTGTGTGTGTGTGTGTGTGTGTGTGTGTGTGTGTGTGTGTGTGTGTGTGTGTGTGTTTGTTCAAAAGTATCATAACATTTTCTTATGATTTTTATAAAACTTGTCCGCCAAATCAAAGTCTAGATTCTTTGCAGAGCACCATGGCAGTGTTTTAAGGTCAGTATACAGTATGTCTCAATCAAAATATCAGAAAATGTGACATTTTTATGGTTACATTTTATGACATTTTATGGTCGTTTAGGTTAGATAAATCAAGAAATATTTTGTTAAAAAATATGCTTTTTTCTTCAAATACTTACCTATGCCCTCCAAAAACTATTGAAATTAATTTGAACACATACATTTAAAAAAGGTCATCAATGTTTTCTCTTCAGTTTGTAAGAGACTATAATTCAAAATATAATATAAATATGATTTTGCTCTAGGTATCCTTCACCAAAAAAACACTGTCGCACACCAGTACGAAATCTCAGTTCAATGAGATACAGTGCAAACAATGGATGAGGGGGCCTGTTTGATAGACGTGAGCTTAACTTGGAAGTTGTGCAAACAAAAGGTTGCTCTTCACCGTGCCCTTTGACCAACACGAATAAATTGCCGAGGGCTTTCTGACCTCTCCATACCACTATGGGTTTTTTGACTAAACCAAAGCCAATCTCACCATGTGATGTAGATCAATACATCTCCACAACATTAAAAAAAAATGGTATAAGGATGGTCAGATAGGTCAAAAACCATTCTGTCTGTGTGGAAATGAAGGAAATCCGCTCAAAGTATAATGGTGTTACGCTGCACTGCTTTCTTTGTTCTCAGCTTAGGAATTCCCTTTTATTCTGTATAATTCCTGTAGCCATCAACAACCTTTTTTATATTACGATTTAGAAAAGCAGTGCAGGAACGTGCGCAAGAGATAAGGCTTCTCGGAAAAATTGTAATTTACCCAAGAATGATGTGCTAAAAAGGTTTGGCTGATTCAAGGTTCAGAGGTTTGACTGTGAATCAGAGACAACAAAGAAGTCAATTCTGATGTGGACCAGAGGCAGCCATGAACCTCAACCAGAGATGTCACCGTTATTGTGTGTGTTGTGTCTTAGAAACACTGACAGCACAGGCGGGGGAGAGACGCAGAAGGGCACAATATGACAGAAAGAGTCGAAATGAAAAACTGCATGAGCTGCCTATTGCTCATCTAAAGGTCATTGCACCAAGGTCAAACTGGGAAATAAATGAACCTGAGGGATCGCTCTTAAAATCTGGTGGTGCCATCATTTAATTCAAACCTGGGTTTTAATTGAACCCCTGCACTGACAGCATGACAGATCCGCGGTGTGGATGATGCCTCTAGTTGGCAGTATGACAAGCAGGAGGGGGACGCTACACATCTGAGGGAAGACAGAAACAAAAGAGAGAGAAAGCACAATGAGCCGATCATCAGCACACGCTTTAGTTCAAAATTCATCCCTCGTTCATTAAGACAACCTTCCCTTTGTCTGATTTACACTTTACTGCACACAGAGAAGTGTCAGAAACTGGATCTCCTTTAAATGCTGTTCATATATATGTGTGTGTGTGTGTGTGTGTGTGTGTGTGTGTGTGTGTGTTTGTTTACATTAATCTTATTAAATTGTAAAATCACAAAAAAAAATGTTTTATTACAATGCGAAAAAGCACATTAAACTGTATAATATATACTGTAATTTATACATATTAAGAACCATAATATTATTGCATAATAAAATAAAATAAATAAAATAAAATATGTTGTTTGTTTGTGCATGTGTATAACTCGATGGTTATCGTTTATTGAATAGTTAACTGAAGAGCTACACATACTGAGACTATTGGTCTGTACATACACTGGGACCTTGATTAATGACCTACAGGCATAGAGAAACCAAACTGTGGGTTTTTGAATAATCTGGAAGATAATTGGTAAGGATGGTGAGGGAGGATGATCAATAGTGTGTCTATAAAGTGCTGGGGGACATTGATTTTCTTTGACTTTAATTTGGGAGAGCGAACTGGAAAACTGAGGGAAGGGTCAAAATATAAAGTAACAAAGAGAGGCTTCATATGTGATGAAGAAACATAATGAAATGTTTACAGAAATGAGTAACATAAAATTTAAATAATCATACTGTTACATGTACTGTAAAAAGTGGTACAATAAAGGTAAAAATGACAATTCTGTCATTATTTACTGACTGTCATTCCACACAGTCATTTGGTTTTATAGTGAGCTTTTTGTTCAGTTTGGCAGGCCATATCAATTGTTGCTGTCTGGAAAAGAACAAGGGATTTTCTTTTTACAAAAATAATAACAGTATATTTTAGGAGTAAATAATGACAGAATTGTTTATTTTATTTTATTTTATTTTATTTTATCTCTTTAAGGACCTATTTTAAATAGACTCAAAGTCCAAAAATGACTTCTTTGTGTAACCCAATGTAGTCAAGTTTTCAGTTGTTAAATCTGTTGTTCTCAGGGACATCAGCAAACTTCCAAGGAGACCTCAAGATGACTTACAATTTTCTTTTAAATAAGCCAAAACAAGCATTAAAACAAGCCAAAACAAATCAAATATTTCATACAACTTGTGTTTTTCTTTGACGAACAAGGATTCCTGAATATATAAGGAAGCATAATTTTAAAAGTGCAAACTTATAATGAATTAATTTTTTAATTATTGCAAAGCTCTTTAATATTGTATTGGGTATAAATATTGAGAGTATTACATATTTTTAAAGTCCCATGATATCTAAACAGACGATTCCATTTTTTATGGAATACTGCAGTATTCATTATAGCTTAAATATTTTTTCTGTGCACATCATTATTCTTTTTTACATGCATGTGTATGCATAATCCTCATAATCTTTAATCAAAATAACTTTCCCTCCCTCTTACAACGACTTCTCTTCTCTGATGAGGGCAGGACAACCTGTCAATCACATGACATCACAGCAAGAGCAAACCACAGCCATCCAACAATCCAATCAATTCCCGATGGACAATATCAAGTCCTGCTTTATATTTTTTCTTTTCCATTTCACTCAGATATACGTACCAATAGGAAATAGGAAAAGATGATTCTTCTGAAACTTCGCTTTCTTGACAACTGGATTCATATCCAGTAAATCACAAACAACTAGAAAAGACATTGGGCCTTTAAATATTGATGTGGACAATGAAAAGCAATGGAGTCAAAAAGCTTGAGAAAAACTGTATTAAATAATATTTTCAACAGTAAAACTAGTTAATTTATATGTTACCACAGGCATACTTACCTAACAAAACATTTTGTTACGGGTAAATATATTTAGTTTAACAGAAGTTTATATCATATTTGTATACTTTTACAGCATTACAGAGCCTCTCCTCTGGAAGTGGTGAAAAAGGGCTGGGTATAGCATACCAGCTCCTTCTCTCCAGTCTTCCACTATCAGATCCAGTGCTCTCCTGATCAAAGCCATCATTATCTGCTCTGAGCTCCTGTGTCACACGCTTCACCAATCAGCCTACGCTTACACACACCTGGAAGAAAGGCACAGGTAGTTTAACAGCAACACATCCCTGATCAAACACTCACCCGAGGAACTGCTCTCATTGCACCAGGGGAATGAACCCACAACTGCTCCAAAACCTTGACTCGTGTTGTACTTAAACAAATTTCCAGACAGACTCAATGTAAATTCTGGATTGTCAGACAAAAATGCAAAATACACAGAGCAACTGTGATTAATCGGAGTATTATTTTAAATGTTGCTGACAATTTACAGTAAGGTTTAAACATGTACATGCCATTAATTAACAAAACAAAAACACATTATTTGTGCAGCATTGAATAAACTGAATTTTTTGATTAATAAAATAGTTTATTAATAAATATGCTAATGTTCATTGTTAGAAAATATTAGTTCAAACCCCAATTGTATATGATCTATTGAGCTAACCACAGTGTTATGGCTTTAATATAATATTTTTGTGGTAATGTAATATATATATATATATTGTGGTAATGCAATACGAAGACGATGCAACAGTGTAAATGTAGAAACTTGTTTTAACAGCAAACTTGTTTTACAGCTTCTTTCCATCACACATATTCAAGGAAATCCCCTGAAGGATGTTCTTACTTCAACTCGTGCTGACGGCTATTGGTGTGCGCGCGCGCACACACACACGTACACACTCTGCTCATGAGCTGGCTGCAGCTGTGGAGGATTGGGCCCTGCCAGATGAAGCATTTTCCCTGAAGAATATAGGTCTGGAGAAACCAGGTCAGGCCCAGTCCATTAGGCTGAGCAGGACTGGACCAGCAGGGCATCACTCAGAGCACAGCAGTCATTAATGGCTACAGCTGAAACATGGGCGTTGGCAGAGGTCCTTCATTTATACGGACTTAGGGCCAGTTTTGTAGTTTCCTGTATATGGTTGGAATGGGACAAGCTGTTCTGAGGGTGTATCAGTGTGTATCAGTTTAAACAATAAACATAAAACATAGGGCAGGAAAACCTTAATGGAAATTAGACAAGTTGTCTTGGCAAGTATACGTTGAAGTACTAAAGTTACTGAAGCTGAAATTTTTTTAATTAAAGCTATACAGAAATACTTAAAAAATAACAAAATGGCAAAAGCACATAACAATATATATATATATATATAATGTCATGCAATAATAAATAATATAAAATGTCAACCAAATATATATGCAATTTTTGCATAATAAAATAAAACTTTTTTTTTGCCAAATAAATACCTTAACTAGGTTTAGTGTTTTGTGCTTTCCTTATATTAAAAAAATATGTAAAAAAATGAATAAATAAAAACAATATTAATAATTATATATATTTTTTTATTATTTTTTTTTTATTATTATTATTTATTTATTTTTCATATTTTGATAGTTAGGGTCATTAAAAACAAATATCCCCTCTGGACATCACTTTATGCCACTACTGTATGTATCACCCCAGCTTAAATGAACTGTTGAGAAAAGTGCAAAAAGTGTTTTAAAACAGTGTATTTTCTGAAAGTCCACAGGGCCAAAAGATAAGCACCATAATAGCACCATAACAAACTGCATAAAAACAACCAAAATGCAGAAAGAAAGAGACACACAGCTGAAGATGTTTGTGGCAGGTCATTGTTTCCTCTGAGTAACATCTGGAATAACACTTACAACATGTTGAGTCTCTTTGCTCATTTTTCAATTTATCATCCAGACTAACATGATCTGACAGCAGAACTTCTGTTACGAACACGTTCTACAGAAACATTAGCAGGAATGACAGTGTTGTAGCTGTTCATCTAGCAACATCCCAAACAATCCCACGGCTGTTTGTGCTCTTTTTTTTTTTTTTGCTCTGAAGAACTTCATCAGACCTGCCAAAGACTAATAAAACAGGGGGTATTAAGAAAGCGCCACACATGTGTAACACCAAAAAGTTCTTGAGAGGTTCCCCAGACGTGGCTAAGAATAGTCCAGACAGACTCCAAACCAAACAAACCATTAAACATTTCTATCTCACTCAGGGGACGCATTGGGTTTAAACACCTGCGAGGTGTTGAAAGTTCAATATTTTATTTGTGTGCCCCATAATGTAAGATATAACACTATTCCACTAAAAATACCCAGCCATTCCCAAAATGTTAACTTTTTATTATACTACTGGGCTGTTGAAGACTTTGATTGGTTGACGAACATTCTAAGGTGTGCAATTATTTTCCAGTGAACGCACAGCTAAAGTAGCAAGCAGATCTTGACCACATAACAGTTCCATATCACTTTGTCAAATAATTTCAGTTATCACAAATGTCCTTAACCTAAGCAAAAGAAACAAAACCAACAAAGACAATGACCAAGCAAATAAATAAATGAGTTTTTATTATGTAGGTTTTATTGTGTAGAGGAAGCAACCCCCTGTTTTCTTCTCTCTCTCCCATACAAATGCACACAGATACAGAACAAACACAAACGGAAACAGTGCACACCAACCCACCCACCCACCAACCAACCAACCAACCCATCCAAACAACAAACCAACCAACCCACCCACCCAACCCTCCATTTCCAACCAACAGACCAACCAACCAACCAACCAACCCTCCCATCCAAACAAAAAACCAACCAAACAACCCACCCACCCACCCAACCAACCAACCATCCATCCAACCAACCAACCAACCATCCAATCATCCAACCAACCAACCCTCCCATCCAAACAAAAAACCAAACAACCTTCCCACCAACCAACCCAACCACCCAACCCTCCAATTCCAACCAACAAACCAAACAACCAACCAACCAACCAACCAACCATCCATCCAATCAACCAACCAACCAACCAACCAACCAACCAACCAACCAACCAACCAACCAACCAACCAACCAACCAACCAAACCTCCCATCCATCCAAACAAAAAACCAACCAACCCACCCAACCAACCAACCAACCAACCCACCAACCAGCCCACCCACCCAACCCTCCGTTTCCAACCAACAAACCAACCAACCCACCCACCCACCAACCAACCAACCAACCAACCAACCATCACATCCAAACAACAAACCAACCAACCCACCCACCCACCCACCCAACCCTCCATTTCCAACCAACAAACCAACCAACCAACCAACCAACCAACCCACCCACCCAGCAACCAGCCAACCAACCAACCAACCAACCAACCATCCAACCATCCAACCAACCATCCAACCAACCAACCAACCAACCCTCCCATCCAAACAAAAAACCACCCAACCAACCAACCAACACACCAACAAACCAAACCACCTACCTAACCAACACACAAACAAACCAAACCACCCAACCAACCAACCAACCAACCCTCCCATCCAAACAAAAAACCAACCCACCCACCCAACCAACCGACCCACCCACCAAACCAACCCACCCAACCCTCCGTTTCCAACCAACAAACCAACCAACCCAACCACCCACCCACCTGCCCAACCCTCCATTTACAACCAACAAACCAACCAACCCACCCACCAACCAACCAACTAACCAACCAACCCTCCCATACAAACAAAAAAACAATCAACCCTACCAACCAACCAACCAATCAACCCTCCAACCATCCAACCATCCAACCATCCAACCAACCAACCAACCAACCAACCAACCAACCCTCCCATCCAAACAAAAAACCAACCAACCAACCCTCCCATCCAAACAACAAACCAACTAACCCACCCAACCAACCAACACACCAACAAACCAAACCACCTATCCAACCAACACACAAACAAACCAAACCACCCAACCAACCAACCAACCCAACAACCCAACCAACCAACCAACCAACCCTCCCATTGGTTGGAACCAATCAACCAACCAACCAATCTCTCTTTCTCTTGCTCAAGCCTTCGTTATGTGTTGTGGCCAATTGTCTTTCATGGGGATGTAAGGAAATTTCAACATTTACAAGGGCTAGTATGTGATTTTTTTTTTTCTCCAGTGTGAATAAATTATCATCCAAATGCATGGGTTTTATCACTGAGTCCATGAAAAATAATTTTTAAGATGTCTCCAAGGGAAACAATTACAGTCCAAAGAGTGCTATTGCTGATATTACATTGTCCTATACCATAGCCTCTGCTATATTTAATATTATACATACTCCATCCACATAGTTAGAAATAATACATTAAAGGGATAGTTCATTTTAAAATGAAAATTCTGTCATAATTTACTCACCCTCAAGTTGTTTCCAACCTGTATGAATTTCTTTCTTCTGCTGAACACAAAGGAAGATATTTTGAAGAATGTCGGTAACCAGACAGTTAACTGGTCCCATTGACTTCAATGGTATATATTTTTTCCTGATATGGAAGTCAATGGGACCAGTTAACTGTTACTGTAAAGGGAAATAGCTTTGTGCTATTTCCTTTCTTGCAATTTATCTTGTCCTGCATAGCCTTTATTTAGTGCTGCAAAATATCGAAGACAAAGGTTAAATGCCATTTGTAAATGCAGAAGTATTTAAAATTAATTAATTCTTTTTGACCTTCTAGTCAATAATTGTATCCCTTTAAAAGGTGTGTGTTTTTTTTGTGTGTTTTTTTGCACAAAAAGATCTTTCTTCTGATCTTCACAACATTACGCTTGAACCACTAGTGTCACATGGACTAACTTACTTAACAATGTCTTTTATACCTTTCTGGGCCTTGAACATACATGAGTAGTTCCCTTGCTGTCTATGCAGGGTCAGAAAACTCTTAGATTTCATTAAAAAAATCTTAATTTGTGTTCCGAAGATAAATAAGTAATAAACTGAAGTAAATAAACTTCTCTAATAACAGTATCATTAAACTTTTTTTCTTTTCTTTGGGGGAAGGCATCAAATCAACGCAAGAGGGTTGCAGTACTGCAGGGGCTGCCATGGTTCATGCATGAGAATCCATCGCAATTCATAACCTAAAAGACCTTTGTTTGTCTTTTGAACACACATCAAATTATTTTTTATGAAATCTGTGAGCTTTCTGTCCCTCCTTTGAAAGCAACTAGCACTTTCAAGGTCCAGAAAGGAATTAAAAGACATTCTTAAAGTAATCCAAGTGATTCATAAACTTTATGAAATTGAAATACCTTTTTAATTGACAAATTAGTTTTATTTTGAAATTAAATTATTTTTCTGTAATTACTATAAAATAATCCAAGTGATTTATAAACTTTATGAAATTGAAATATCTTTTTAATTGACAAATTGTTTTATTTTGAAATGAAATTATTTTTCTGTAATTCATATATTATGTAGTTTTGAGTTTGTATTTACAAATATTCAGAATTGTTGTGTATTTTACAGTTATATTAGCATTTTTGTATGAACTGAGACTTTTTTTCTCAATACACTTTCCATACATTTTCTTAATACATTTTCACCATTTTGAATCAGCAGAATTGTTTTGAATTTCTACTAAGAGAAGTGTTTCAAAAGTTGTTACAAAGAAAAAATTCATGGTAATCCTTTGAATATGTTAACAGTTTGCCCTTAACATTTATTGAATTGTAAGGGAAAATAAAATTGTTTGTATGGGAAAATCTGTTAATTATTTGGTTGAATGTGCTATTGCAAGTTCAATGAACATACATTTTAGTACAGTTACGTATTTCAACTAATATTTACAAGGCCAGGTAACTTGAAAATGTAAGTTATCGTATTTTAACTAATATTTACAAGGCCAGGTAACTTGAAAATGTAAGTTATCGTATTTTAACTAATCTTTACAAGTCCAGGTAACTTGAAAATGTAATTTATCGTATTTCAACTAATCTTTACAAGTCCAGGTAACTTGAAAATGTAAGTTATTGTATTTCAACTAATCTTTACAAGTCCAGGTTACTTGAAATAAGTTTTTGGCTCAACTATTTTTACTATGTCAACTAAACTTTTTAAGTTGAACATACTTAGTAGATTAAGTCAATAAAACTTAACTGAGTCAAAGCAAAAAAATAACTAAAAAATGTAAGTTGAGTGAACAATTTTTTTTTTACAGTGTACAGCATTTCAATACATTTTCTGAATGCTCTATTCAATCTAGTCAGGATCTTGTCTGAATGTGCTTTAGAGAGCTACTATTGTTGGACTAATTGATAAAGCTAATACACCACACACCTTACTTTGAATAACAATGACAGAAAGTGTTGTCATGCATAGCATATGTTCCAAAATGCAATGTGTGTTATTAAATTAAAAACGGGGGAGAGTGTGTTGGACCCAGTTCATATTTTTGTACTTAGCTGCATTTTTTTAAAAACTTTTTTAAATAATAACATTGTACATAAAAAATTTAATTGATATCCCAATAAAATACGTATTATAGGCTATAAACTTGAATACACAGTATTTATGCTTAAAACATAATTTGCCAATCTGAAAAAATATATTTAATTAGAAATGTATTTTCTGAAAACAATAATTTAATACTTAACACTGTTTTGCTTGTCAAGAAAAGATACTCTTCAGATATTTTAACTGGCAAACAAAAAAAAATTATGAAAAACTTATATGCATACAAAACATGTGAAATATGTTCATTTCTGTGCAGCCATTGGTCGACTAGTCAAGGAGTAAAAGCTGCAACGTAGGAAAGTAAAAAATTATTTGTGACATTATCTACACTTGCAGATTTCAAATTTAAGTTCACTTAATCAGACTTGGGCAAAGCTTTTGAGAATGCAAAAGTCATTTTAAATCCATTACTCTGTTTTCTGTTTCTGCCTGAGTATGTTTCTGAAGCTCATCATCAATTTTCACATCACTGGTTTAATATTCAGCTCCACTCGCGTTCATGTCTGTGTGAGACACATTAGTTGCAGATGACGTGCATAATGTTCAAAGCCTTTGACTAACTGTGTAATTAAAGAGATTGACTTTTGCTGCAAGTAGTTTGATGCTTTGAGCCTCTTTCTGCTGCAGGCCTGTTCGGCGTGGTCATTAGATGATGTTTTTTTTTTTTCTCTTACGCCTTTTCTTCCCATAAACAAATTTGTCATACAGAAACACAGTACAAAAACAGAGTAATCATGTTAGCGCTCAGGGAGGAAATGACTTGTACCAAGCCATTAGTGTTTCAACAAGGCAACACGAGAGGGCAGAGAGGATAGAATGAGAGAGCAAGGACAGAGAGAGAGAGAGAGAGAGAGAGAGAGAGGGAGGGAGGGGGGGGGGGGGGGGGGGGGGGGGGTGGTGAAAAAATGTACTAAGACACAAAGGAAGAGGGAGAAAGGGAGAGAAAGAGGAGGAGGATACATACCAAGAGCCAAAAAGAAGAATGGTACACAGAAGAAAAAGAAAAAAGTGAAAGGAGGCAAGAAGCATCTGCAGGAGAGGGGTGTTTAGCTCATGCATAATGCATCACGACAGAATTTGGGGAATAAAGGCTTTTCTAACTAAAAGCTGGAGGCAAAGAGAAAAGAATGACTTCACTTGCTTTTTGGCTTGTCTTATCTCATCTTCTCTTTCATTCTTTCTTTTGTTTTCACTCCTGAGCTGTCGGAGGAAGACAGATGCAGCGAGGGCTAATGCGTCCCGAAACTACTTTTGTCTGCCGAGAGAAAAGGAGAAAGAGAAAAGAGAAGAGATGAAAATTAAATTTGTGCCAATGCCACAGATGATGCATTTTTTACTCTTAAAAGTGGGTGTGGAAGTAATATATTTAATAAATAAATAAAAACACTGCTTCATGAAATATTGGACAAAACATGTGCCATAACCTGCCATTAGTTTTTAATAATAACCACATTTTAACTTTGATTTTAATCATGAGATTAACAATATTCCTAACACAAACGTGCCTATTCAGTTGATTTTCTTTCTCAAAATTAACACTTTTATTCACTACATAAAACCACCTGTCCTTCCAAATTCATAAAAAACATAATTTAAGTCCCCCTGTGGTGAAAATCAAGTTTTTAATAATGTTGTTTAAATGTCTATGTGATGCCCATGCGTGTGTAAATTCATAAGTCAACACCATTGCAGAGTATTTTCTCTTTAAAGCTGAAAAAAGCGCTTTGAAATCGCTGATGTTTCTGACGTCACAAACTACCTTGTAACCAATCACGTCAACGTGCGGGCGGGCTTTAGCATAGCATTAACTATTCTCTGAATCAGTGGAGTCGATAAAACATTATCTTGTTTGTGTAACATTAGCAACACATTATTAGCAAAAGGCTAATCATATTAATTACCGTTATGTGTTAGATGTTGTAAAGAGCGAGACCATTGTCCAGCATTTACCTCAGTAAGATGACCAAGCGAATCTCTGAGCTGGAGTGAGCGAGTGGAGGCGGGGCTAATAAGCATATTCCACATTTATCAACTGAAGCAATGGTTTAGAGTTACATTCAAGCTATTTTAAGATATGAAGAAAAAAATTTTAAATGGAAAACAAACGTTAAAATATGTCTAGATCAATTAAGTTAATCAGTTAATTATTACCTAGGGACTTTAAAATATATTAAACATAAATACAGAAATATAAATATAGATCTTTTAAAGAAACACTACCTGACAAAAATATTTTTTCTGTGTTCCTATGTACATATTTTAAATATGTTGTTATTTAAAATAATTATTTAAAATTATTGTGCTTTTTATGTCACCAGCTTGATCAGCTTTTCTCTGACACATAAATTGTAAAGAAAAAAATGGCTATTGCATTTAGTAACCATGTCATTTGCAAAATATTTTGCCAACAACAATTTGACTCTGAGTTTGAAATTGAGTTTGTTGACAATCCAATTGATGGAGGTCAATTTAAAACCATGCTTTATTGACGGCAATGGTGATTGTCTATATTTGCAATCAATATAACGCATTATTTTCTAACAGTATCTGAAGGTGTTGATGAATGTGTGAATGAAAAACACTTATTTTATAAGAAATTGTATAAGCAGAAAGAGATTGCACCCAAAAACATGAACATGAACGTGCTGAACCAATACTTGTTTTAAATAAAAAAAAAGATTTTATTTACTATTTATACAGCTTTTTTTATTTCTTTGTTAGTCTTGTTTCGTCCCAGTACCCAAGAATCAGTGAAAAATTATTCTCTGTTCTGGGTGTGTGAGCTCTTCCTAAGGAAAATATGCCAGCGGTGTCAATTATTAACACTTAAGTAGCATAAATATTCAATGAGCCTGATGCCCCATTTCAGGATGCAGAGCAAACAAACAACAAAATGATGAGAAAAACAGAAAATATGCAAATTGAGCTTGTTTCATGCATCCTTCTAAATTAATAAGAATTTATTCATTTTTCTGCATGACTCAAATATGATCAAAACTGAAAAGGACATTTTTATTGACATCATTTACAATACTCAACATTCAAAAAGGTTGCATTTAAAAAAACACACACACACAATCTGACTATTCCAGTAAAAATCAGTACAGATCAGCATATCGATCCCCAAATTTAGATTCTTCTAAAATTGTATTCACAATCGCAGTGACTAATAAAAATAGACATGGACTTTGCCTGACATTGACAAAACTATCTCTTAAGTGCTTTCATTTCCTTCAGGTCCTGCTTGAACCCAGAGAGACTTCTATGAGCTATGAGCTATTAACTCTCTCTCTCTCTCTCTCTCTCTCTCTCTCTCTCTCTCTCTCTCTCTCTCTCTCTCTCTCTCTCTCTCTCTCTCTCTCTCTCTCTCTCTCTCTCCCCTTCTCTGTCTGTGTGACCCAGTTCTTAAGGGGACTTACAGTAGTTCCAGCTCCAAGGAACTAAGAGGAGTCCAAAGACAGGGCAAAGCATTACAATCTGGTCTCTCTCCTGCTTTCTAGTGTCCAGTCCCGCACCTTTGCACAGTCTTAACCCACTTGTGTCTTCCTATTCCATGTCAAACTATACTGTCCTATGTTTAGACAAGCCAGAGCCGCACTCTGGTCCTTACAGACTAAGCTGTCTCTCTGCTCTGACGACATGACTGTGGGCTGTTCAACTGGAGCTCCACTGAGACAGCTTCCAGTACTTTTAGACAAATTATAACCAAGCTCCTGCTGAGCCGCCCCAGGACATGTAGTCTAGTCCAGAAACAGATTCTGTGTTTTGGTCCTCTGCTGGCCTCTAACAGTCTGGAGGCTGTGTAAAGCCTGTTAGTATTGCTTCTAAAAACTAGCTGCTGTCTCCTTTTTCTGACAGTGTTTCAGGCATCATTCTTCATTCTATTGGAAATCCCAATATACTGCACCAAAGCCATGAAAAAAAAAGTGGAGAACATACACAGGTGCAGAAGCTAGCCTACTTTAAAAAACTACCAAGCTGCAAACTACTCATCCATCTTAGCTGCTACAAGCTACAAATAATTATACGCATTATGTAAATTTACTGCAAAATCAAATTTATGGTGTAAAATTTGACAAATTGTATGTTACTTAAAGGAGTACTTCACTGCTGGTAAAATGGGCTTTCAATAAACCTTGGCTGCCTATGCAGTACAAAGGTGAAAAAAGAAATATATAAAACCATGAAAACAAAGAAAAAAGGCTGTTGTATTCCCTTTTGCTGAATAGGAAACCTTCAACACCCATAATGTTGCCATCCAAGGCCACTCCAACCAGTCTGCTATGGATACGCTTGACCAAATACCACCTTGCTTTAGTAGGAAATAACTCTTAGCAAACTTTTAATTATAATACTGTCGACTTGTATTGTTTCCGGGTGCAGAGTAAACATCTAGCGGGAGTAAACATCTAGCGAGAGTAAACATCAATGCTGCGCTGCTTAGCGCATTGGGAACGTCTTTAATCGTGACCAGCTGTGAATATTGTGTGTAACAAGTCAATAGAATTGACCCGGAGGCATTTTAGCCTCGGTCGGTGACATCACAAGCGCACACCGCGACACTAGACTATAAATAGATGAGCCACAGTTGCATCGTCAGGTCTTTTGTCTTCAGAGGCCATTTTGTGTATGTGTTACCTCTCTATCTGCTTCAGATCTTGTTAGGAGTTATTTTCAACTGGCAGTGTGCAGAATTTTCTCTCTTTTCTATCTGAGTTGAACAAGTGGAAAGAGTAAAATCCAAGAACATTTGTGATTGACAAAACAAACGGTGTGTGCCTCCGTGTTCACGTCCTATTGCTGAATCAGACACACACCAATGCTGTTTTGTTTGTTTGTGGAAAGAGCATGCTGCCCTTGTGTTTGAGCATGGTGATTGCGAGCACAGTGGATTGTTCACAGTTCACAGAAATGTTCATAGTGCTTTGCGTTTGCTTTGCTTATTTCAAAGGGGTAGCATCCACAATGCGATTGTGGGGCTCACGTGTCGATCTGTCGATCTGTCGATCTATCGCTTGCTCTCTCCAGATCGCAATGTCCTTTTGCCTGACTACTGAAGCGTGCTTCGGCTCTTCTTCAGCTCGGGCAGAGGACACTGAATCTCGTGAGTTTGCCGCCGCCGAGCGTTCCTCCAGTGACGATAAAAGGAGAACTGCTCGGGGTGATCGCTCGTGCAGTGGCCAAATTACACTAGCAAAAAGGGTTCTATTAAACACTCAAAGTTTATAAATAAAGATTGTAAGTCTATAATATAATATATATATACATATACATACATATACATATATATTCACATCATGTGTCTTTGTGCCCTCGACGTCGACCCATTCGACTATCGCAAAGGTATGCGATTATATGATGTTGCCTCAGATCGGAGATGTCAGATCTCTCCCCTGGGATATCAGTCGCATTTTCAGCAGCGGGTCAGGCTGGTACTGTGCTGTACACCATGACTGTGTTACAGGCATACCAGGCTGATCTGATAAAAGATTTAAACATAGCCTGTCATCCAGACCGTGTTTGTTTGTCTGATAGAAATTTGGCTGTATTTATTGCTGAGGACTTAAATGATAATGTGAGAAATCAGATGCTGTTCTCTGGCCACATTTAATTCTTACGAATTACATATTGAAAAAGCCATCTAAACAATTATGGAGTTTGAGAGTGTCGCCTCCGAGCACTTCTCTCGTTATGATACATGTGAGAGGTTACTCGAGGTGGTGACTCGTGCAATGGCCAGATTACAGCTAGACTGCCCTCCTTGAGGATCTTCATGACGTTAACTCGTTCATGGGGAAAACCTTGTTCTTCGCGCGTCTTTGTGCCCTAGAGGTCAACTTATTAGACTATCATGGGTGCAGGGCCATGTAGTTCACGATGATGCGCCAGTCCAAAGAGACACTCGCGGGCTATATTTTCTCTGGGGCTCATCGTCATTTAAGGAGTCAGCACTCCCCACCAAGCCGTGTATAATAACATCCACACTGGTTGGGGTCAGACTAATGCTGCTCTGCACACTATGGCAGTGTCGCAGGCATACCAGACTGATCTGCTTAAGAACAAAAGGTGGGCTCAATAGCAGAGTGTGGCGAGTTGCGCTCCCCCTTGTAAAGACTGGGGACCTGCTCGTCGCGCTCAGCATTCTCAAAATAGACCTGAGACAAAAATAAAGTAAAAAGGAATACATTGCCCTCCTCGATTTGGTGTGGTTCCCACTACCGTGAAACAGTAGTAGGCACATAGTAGTAGCCAGAGTAGTTCTGCACTGTTCTTTTCGCGCTAGTGTGCGTGAGATGCATATTAAATGATCCTGGTTAACAGTAGAGGCAAAAGTAAAATATAATCTTTTGTTGCTCATGGTCATGGCTAATGAAGCATATAACTTTATAAAAGAAAAAAATATTGTTTAGTGGATATGGTCATGAGCATGTGACACGCTCAGTCAGCAACAAGATAATGATTACTCCCAGTCCAAGATGTAATTTTATGAAGAAAACTATTGTATACAGAGGGGCTGTAGAGTGGAACTCACTTCCATCCAGCGTTAGGGAACTCAAAAGTAAGGAAGACTAGCGACCACCATAGTGGGAGCTAATAGGATCCAAATAAAACAATAAAAACAATAAAATAAAACATCTGCTGTCACAAGAAAGAAAGAAATGGGGGACTGCGTCCGTTTTTAGATCTTTGAGGCTTGAACCGTTCAGTCAGAATGCTCAAGTTCAGGATGCTAACTATCAAGAAGATCGTGTTACAAATTCAACATCGCGATTGGTTCTTCATGGTCAATCTTAACACGCATATTTTCACATAGAAATATTCAACGCATCCTCATCCCAAGGCGTCATATTCTGACACTTTGACAAAGCGTCTAAATCCAACGGCCATGGAACCCTTTAGCGTCAATATAACACGCAGAGAGATGGGTAGGTTTAGGTATGGTGTAGGGTTAGGGTTAGACCGCTAGGAGGCGCCTTCTGACCCATATATATCGGCGTCTCATATTGACGCTAAAGGGTGCCATGCGCGTTCGATATAGGCAAAAGCGTCAGTATATTACGCCTTGGGATGAGAACGGGCTGAAATATTGCCACAACACAGGAAGTTCCAGAGGTTTGCTTTTGGGATCGAAGCTTACCAATATCGGGTCCTTCCATTCGACCTAGCCATGTTACATAGATGATTGGCTGATACTGGCCAAGTCTCAAGAGCTTGTGCTTCAACATCGAGATCGAGATCGAGATCTTTTCTCAGAGATAAACAAACTGGTCAAACCATCCTCTGTAGCTATTACTGGCTCTGTCGATCTCTGTGAAAGTTTTCAGTCTTTTTTCTTGCAAAAAATTGATAACATTTATCAATCTTTTTCTCCAACTGCAACTTCCTATTCAACCCCATCTTTGATAGGCTGTCCGCTAGACACCTTTCTACTCACAAATACATCTGTGGTTGAAAAACTGATCATCAAATCAAATTCTTCCTCCTGTACGCTTGATCCTATTCCAACATACCTTTTAAAAACTCTTTTGCCGTCACTTATTCAACCTATTACTCATATTATAAACAGATCTCTTGCCACTGCCTATGTTCCGCATAATCTGAAAGTAGCGGCCATCACTCCAATTCTAAAGAAATCCGGCCTTGACAATGCCATTCAGAACAATTATAGACCAATATCGAACCTCCCTTTCATTGGCAAGCTACTTGAGAAGGTAGTTGTGGCACAACTGCATTTACATTTAGAGAAACATAATCTTTTTGAACCACTTCAATCTGGCTTTCGTCCACATCATAGCACAGAAACGGCACTCTTAAAAGTGCTAAATGATCTCCTCCTGGCTTCTGATTCTGGTGCCCATAGCATCCTGGTTCTTCTGGATCTCAGTGCAGCATTCGACACTGTATGCCACCCTATACTTCTTTCTCGACTCTCTGAAATAGGTATCACTGGTGCTGCTCTTCAGTGGTTGACTTCATATCTATCGGATAGACAGCAATTTGTTAAGATAGGTGAGAATCGATCCCGTACCGTCACTATTTCTCATGGTGTTCCTCAAGGTTCTGTACTTGGTCCTCTTTTATTTCTCATTTATGTGCTGCCACTAGGTCAGATCATCAGACGGCATGGTCTCAATTTTCATAGTTACGCGGATGATATTCAAATCTATTTCATGGTTAAACCCAACCCACCTTGTCCACCCACTTCTGTTGTCTCCTGCCTTCAGGACCTTAAAACATGGATGTCCGATAACTTCCTACAGCTTAATGCTGGGAAAACTGAAATCCTGTTGATTGGCCCTAAATCACAGAGATTATCCGGTCATGACTTTTTTATTGATATTGATGGTGTCAAGATTAGGCCTTCAAAAACTGTGCGAAATCTGGGAGTTTTGTACGATCCCTCGTTATGTTTTCACTCACACATCAGCCAGGTTGTTAAATCGTGTTTCTTTCACTTGCGGAATTTTGTTCGCATACGCCCCTCTCTTAACATTGGAGATGCGGAAACTGTTATACATGCTTTTATAACCTCCAGATTGGACTACTGTAACTCCCTATATAGCGGCCTACCCACCAATGCTATACATCGTCTTCAACTGGTACAAAACTCTGCTGCTCAAGCCCTTACATCTAACAAAAAATCAGCACATATCACTCCTATCCTTTCCCAACTTCACTGGCTTCCTGTGGTCAATCGCATCCAGTTTAAACTGTTAATTTTAGTTTATAAAGCCTGTCATGGCCCCGCACCTCAATACCTTGCTGAGTTAGTGCAACCATATGTCCCTGCTCGTACCCTTAGATCCAGCAATGATAATCTGCTTGTTGTACCCAGGTATAAACTGTCTACTGTGGGTGGAAGGGCTTTTAGTGTTGTCGGCCCTAAGCTGTGGAATAAGCTACCATCTGATCTTCGTGCCACCCCTAACCTACAGACCTTTAAATCTCAGCTTAAAACTAATTTATTCACCATGCTCAGTAAATAACTGTTTTTCATTCTATCTCTCTGTCCTCCACTATTTTACTTTTCTATGTTACATGCCTGGTACATGCTATGTTACATCAAAATGTATGTCTTCTTGCATATCTGATTTATTCATTATTGTTGTCTCCATTTGCTTTTCTGCTTGTTTAATTGCTATAACTAGCAGATTGCCTGTCTCTTGTCTGTCAACTGTTTGTATTACTTTGTGAAGCGACCTTGGGTTCTTGAAAGGCGCTATAAAAAATAAACATATTATTATTATTATTATTATTATTATCGATCCCCGCTCATCATCTCTCTATGAGGCTGAGATGCAGCGCCAAGAAGAGTGTTCTCTCTCCTGCCCAGAGGGTAACGTGCTTGAGGGTTAAATGGGAGTCTGTGACACTCGAGGGGGCACAACTGTCTCGTGCTCGTGTCAAGACAATTCTAAACACCCTAAGCAACATCTGGCTAGGTCAGGACATTACATAGGTCTCATGGCAGTTGCATCCACAGTGATCCCTCTGCACATGAGACCACTTCTGTTGTGGCTCAAAACCGGGGAATTTCATCTCCAAAGGCAAATAAAGCCATGGGCACGCGCGGAGTGCTTCGTGTCCTTTCTAAAAATCCATGTTTATGGTAAGTCACACGCTGAACGCTTTGTGTACTTTCTAAAATCCATGTTTATGGTAAGGGTTATGCGCTGTGGCTTTGTTCCCTTTCTACGTGGTTCAGACCCCGGTTCCTCGCCTTGGGTCCCACTCTTGGTGCGTCTTGCCATTGCAGAATGCTAACGACAGACTTCGTTGGGGTCTGACCCCAACCAGACCTGTTGGGTTGGGTAGCAGTCTTAAGTAGTCGTCCAACCCAAAGGATCTGGGGAGGCATCATCTCAATTGGCAAATCAATTGCCTCGAGCTGATGGCTGTATTTCTGGCCCTGAAATACTTTCTCCCTCAGTTGAGAAGCTGTCATGTCCTAGTGTGGAGGGACAACACAGCGGCAGTCTCTTACATAAATCACCAGGGAGGACTGCGCTCACGCGATCTGAACAGAATAGCGAGGCAGATTCTTATCTGGGCCCAGGAGAAGTTCCTGTCACTCAGGTCAGTGTACATTCCCGGGCATCTGAATGTGGAAGCAGATTTACTGTCCAGACAGAAATTACAGATGGGGGAATGGAAACTCCACCCAGAAGTAGTGAAACAGATCTGGACCAGATTTTACGAAGCGGAGGTGGACTTCTTCGCCTCCCATCAGATAGCCCAATGTTCCCTCTATTTCTCTCTGAGTCACTCAGCCCCCCTGGGTCTGGAAACAATGGTGCATACATGGCCCAAAATGCGCCTGTATGCGTTTCCTCCTCCCAGGGGTTCTAGCCAGAGTTTGTCAACAAGGGTCTTGCCTCTTACTGATAGCGTCGCGTTGGCAGAACAGACTATGGTTCTCGGAGATAATATCTCTCCTCGACGGTTTGCCATAGCCGATTCCGGAGAGGAGGGACCTTCTGTCTCAGGCAGAGGGCATGATATTCCATCATAGGCCCGACCTATGGAACCTTCATGTCTGGCCCTTGATGGGTACCAACTGAGGGACACTGGGCTTTCACCTAATATTATTGAGACCATTCTAATACTAGGGCTTCCTCCACTAGAAAGAATTATGGCAGTAAATGGGGTGTCTTTGAAAGGTGGTGCACAGCACATAATGCAGATCCAGTCAACTGCCAGATTGCTTCAATTATGGACTTCCTGCAGGAAAAGTTGACAAGTTGAAAAGTCGACAGGCACATGCCCCTCCACTCTCAGGGTTTATGTGGACGCTCTTTAGGCATTGCCATGCCTTGGTGGACAGGCCGCCACTCAGGAGACATCGTCTGCTCGCTCGTTTAATTCGTGGGGCCAGACGACTGAGGCCACCTGTTAGAACCAAGACCCTAAATATGTTTTTTTTCTTATGGCTCTAACTTCTTTAAAAAGAATCGGGGATATGCAGGCTCGGTCGACTTCGTCATCCTGTTTAGACTTTGACCCCAGGAATGGTGAAAGTGATTTTGCATCCTCATCCTGACTACCTGCCGAAAGTTCCTTTCTCGACCATACATCCGGTCACCATTAGACATCAAGCTAATGTCTGAGGCCTTCTTGTGTTCTTATGAGCACACCTACACAACTGTAAGGGGTCCAGACAACCTCCAAGCAAGGCGGCATGGGTATTCTCATTCCCAATGCGCTAAGCTGTGCAGCATTGATTGTAGCTTTTGAAAGGGAACAATTCCAGGTTACTTGACTGTAACCCTGTTCCCTAAAAAAGCGGAACGAGATGCTGCACTGCATTGTCATGCTGAAGATGTCCCAGAACTGCTCTTTAGGCAAAATATCCTGATGATGCAGCTGTTGTTCTTCTATTTATAGCTCTGTGTTGCTGGTGCGTGCTGGTGAGTCTATAATGCCTCCGGGTCAATTCTATTGACGTGTTACACACAATATTCACAGATGGTCACGATTAAAGACGTTCAGTCAAGTAACCCGGATCGTTCCCAGTGAAGGATCCAGCGCGATGGCTAAAGTGGCTAAAGACTGCAAAGAATCTTAAATATGGAGAGAACGCCGCAACGGAAAATCCAAAAAACCTGTGTTTGTAGTCAACATTTCAAACTGGATGACTACGAACACAGTCATTACGTCCGAAATCACACACTGTCTGAGTTGGTACTATATTTTAATTTGAATTTACTTTGTGGCTGTTAAAAAAGTATGCTCTATTTAGAGTGAGTATTGGTAGTATAAATTAAGTTTGTACTACATCCGCCATGTTGTCACTGTCACTGTCACTTCACTCCTATTCTTAAATCATATCCTGAGGTCTCCATCGAATGTGCATTGCGAAAAAGCTGCGAAAATTCCGCTGGATGACACATTTTGCTAACAAACTTAAATTTTTTTCAGTCTATGTAACACAGAATGAGTAAACTTTGTTAATTTACATATACTACTGACATTTGAACAATATAAAGTGGGTTGAAATTCAACGAGGTTACACTGATATTTATTGCATTATTTTAATCTCATGTGTATTTCCCTGATGGTGTTTTGCCTTTGTCTGACCCTGTTCACCATACTGTATATATTTGACTATTGGCCATATTTTGGACAGGGCACTTACAATGAACTATGATTCATCATGTGGCTTTCTATTTTACCACCTGTTTTATCATAATGCCTATGAGTACATTTTAGTGTACGGGACAACTCTGTGAATGTCCTTGAGTGGCCCAGACAAAGCCCAGACTTGAACCCGATTGAACAACTCTGAAGAGATCTGAAAATGGCTGTGCACTGACGCTCCCCATCCAACCTGGTGGAGCTTGAGAGGTTCTGCAAAGAAGAATGGGAGAAACTGCCCCCAAAATAGGTATGACAAGCTTGTAGTAGCATTCTCAAAAAGACATGATTTTTTTTCAGGTTTTATTTTTAAGAAATTTCAAACAAACTTCTTTCACGTTGACATTATGGGGTATTGTTTGCAGAATTTTAAGGGATATAATTAATTTAATCCACTTTGGATTAAGGCTGTAACATAACAAAATGTGGAAAAAAGTGAAGAGCTGTGAATACTTTCCAGATGCACTATACATGTCTACTCTGAAACCAGCTGAAGTACTGTCACACTATTTAAAAATGTAGTTGTTAATAGCGTCACTATTTAGTAAGTTACCCCCCAATACAGCTGTTATTCAGCTCATCAATGCAGGGGCAAAACCACAGCAATGCTACACCATGTGTTCTTATTATGTTCTGGCCATTTTTTTTAAATGCACAGTAGAGAAGACAAATATGAAACTTCTGGAATATTTACACTCCTTTTAGTATTTTAATATCTCTTCATGTGATGGTGGTCTTAGCTGTGTAAACCAAAAGTACTCTAAACACACATTTGCTCATATATGTTCAGTCAGAAAGGTGAGTCATGAGCTGATTCACACAGCTTTATTGGCCAAAGTTAAACATTCGATTTCAAGAACAGCCTGTAAATCACAGAGGGGCATTAACCACCATAAAAAGCACTTATAAACATTCACAGCAGAGCTGCTTTCCCAGCGTGTCCCACGTGCGTGCAAGCCTCCCTTAGTGTTTACGTTTCTCTGACAGATAACTGAAGCAGAAGGCTTACAGTGAATTTGATGCAGGGTGAATGTGCCCTGTTCCTGTCCTGTGAGAGCTGCTGGAGGGGAAGAGTGGGCCTCTGGAAATAGGAGTGTCAAATGAGGGTGTGATAAATGAAGAGCACTCTGATGTAGAACGCCAGTTGTTTGGAATGTCATAAATCCCAAGTTTGGGCCTCTTTTGAATCACCTGAAGGAAGAAAATGTGGGCAGTCTGAATGAACTATTTTTAAAAGCACATCTTTTCTATTTTACTGAATGATTACCAATACATATATAACTATAAGTAATCGGTTCCGTAAGTAAAACTTGTTGATGTATGAAAGGCAACAAATTAAACCCACAAACAAAATGGCATCTCACTTTTTTCTAGTTGCCGTTATTTTTTAAACACAAATAATAATAATAAAAAAGTTTTCTCAGAGCTTGTATGTTATAGAACACTGTCGATTTTCTTTATTATTTTACTTTTTTTTTTGTTATACGCAGGCATGCATGATCTATTATTTAAATCTAGGCCTATTTGTTAAAAGATTATAAGAAATTAAGTTTGTTTTCTGCTGTTTGTACACTGTCAAAAAAAGCATTGTTTTTGAAATAAGTCTCTTAGGCTCAGCAAGGCTCTACTTATTTGATAAAAAATTAAATATTGTTGCAGTTTGGAATATCTGTTTTCTATTTGAATATATTTTAAAATGTAATTTATTCCTGTGAATTTTCAGCATTGTTACTACAGTCTTCAGTGTCACATGATCCTTCAGAAATCCTTATAATATGCTGATTTGATGCTCAAGAAACATTTCTTATTATTATCAATGTTCAAAAAAGCTTTTGTTGCTTAATATTTTTGTGGGAAAAAATAGGAAAATATATTAAAATAGAAAATTATTTTAAAATGCAATAATATTTCCACAATATTACTGTTTTTACTGTATTTAATATATGCAGCCTTGGAGTGTAGCTATAAAAATGTTTAAAAACAATCTAAATTATTTTACAATTTTAACCAGTTAAAATTAAAAGCTACTAAAAATGTGTGAAGTACAGTAAATGTACAGTAAATGATGTTTGATGTCATTTGAAGCATTCAGAAATTTGGAGCTTTTTGTCACATCAGAAAAATGTATATTGGACAATATAATATTTGGCTATCAGTTCCAAAATATAAATAATAATCAGTTATCGGGTAAAATTTCCATATCAGTGCAGTTTTGTGTTTTAGCTCTGGATCCAGAAGATGACATGTAAAATAAAAACAGATGTTGCAATCTAAAAAGGCTATCTTACATCAGTAGGATTTTTCAGTAGACTTTTCCAGGCTAGTCTATTTCTAGTTAGTCCTGGTTGAGTGTCAAGTTGGTGGAATAACACTTCCGTACACTATCTGATATTAAATGGTTTAGGGCCACAGTCTCCTGTCAGACCCAGCGCTACAAGATGGCAGGTAAAAGACAAAGGAATAATAGGCTGATAACAAAGGTCACCGTCATCGCTTACAACAGAACAATAGACTGACACACAAAGCACTGTGTTGGAACACTGTGGTGAGATACAGCCAACACATGAAGCTTAATGAATCTAGTGAGAGAGACATTATCTTGTTATAGCATAAATTGTTTCACTGAACCCCTTTGTACCCTGCCAATGGTTCACATAGATAAGAAAAAATGGATTCAGGTAATATGAGACTCTGACAGATTCCAATGTGAAACATGCTTTTCAGAAACCAAGAGATGTAGCCACTTTCTGTCTGGCTTGGTAGCTGTCTATTCATTCAGGCCTCATGAAAGACAATTGTCTGTGTCCACACTGAAAGCAACATCATCAGAACAGTGTGAGCGCTCTGCTCTCTCTCACAACACACTGCACAGCCGAAGAGCATTAAACTGAAAACACATAGCTTATATTTTCATGATGCTTCTGCAGATGGCATAGTTTTTATTGTTTATCTTGTGAAACTTAAAGGATTTGTCATATAAATAAAGGATGTGCAATGAAGCAATTATCTGCACCTTTATTGATTGCAATGGCAAAATATAACTCTTTTTTTAATCGTTTCTACAATTTAGAAATATACCTTAATACTTTGATTCTTTTAATTAAAAACTTTATTTAAAATAAAGCAAAAAAAAAAAAAGTTATTCTTGATTCGGAAATAGAATGATAACACTTGACAAGCTTGCTCAATAATACAGATATGCAACTCGGCCCCCTTATCTGAACATGAAATCAGATTTCATGTGATTTCATTAATAAAGTTATTTTGAATTGTAGCTAATAATATTCACAATCAAAAACATTTAAAAAAACTCTTACCAGAACCAAACTTTTGACCATGGTGCACAGTATATTTACAGTTTTAAAGGGCACCTATTATGGAATTTTGAAAATTACCTTTCATGTAGTGTGTAACATAGATCTAATTGAACGAAAACATCCTGCAAAGTTTTAAATATGAAAGGTCACCGTATACAAAGTTATTGTCTCTCAAAAGTAAGAGTCGACTCTGAGTTGCTGATATGAATCGATAGACGAACGATGCTTTTTCTCTATCTAGATGACGTCAACTTGACAAGTTATTTGAATAAGATACGCCCACTTATTGCGCTTATTGCGCTTATTGCTTCACAAACATAAATGCTATCAAATATGGATTCGCGAGCCGGCTGATATTGAAGGAAGGTTCAGTACCAAGTTTATTTGGATCAGCTTCCTCCTACAAATCACAACCTGTAAGTATTATTAATATTAATAATTGTTGCTTTTATGTTTTATGTAGCATGCTCAATAATTATTTTGTGTGTTGTGTATGCACATCACAGCTTCTATAGTCTTCAATGTCAATTGTATTGAAATATGTGAAGTGTTTGTCGTTGTTATTGGAGTTGTCATAAAGAATAGAGCATTACCTCGTAGTACTGCATTATCAATATGTTTATGCGTTGGGCTAACACAAACAAAGACTGAATGTGCTTTTACCACTGAACTTTAGGCTATGGTCGCTAACATAACTCAACTTAAATTCCTTCTCTTATTTTGATTTTTTTACTACAAAGCGGTGCACTATAATCATTATTATAACACAATGTAATTGATAAAAGCATTGTACACTGTACTCCGTGTTAACCAACTGACTGGTTGTTGACTCTGTGTTAACCAACTGACTGGGTCATCTGACCAATCACCGCAGATTAGCGTCACGCAAAGGCGGGGTTTGGAAAAATTAGTCGTTGAACGATTCATATGGGAGTCACTGAGCAAATCCAACGCTATCTCACGATCAATTCGTATGAATTTGTACGAGTGATTAAAAGGTGGCTAATTCGTACGAATTAATACGACCTCACTCGTACGGATTCGTACGAATTGTCTAAACCCAAGTCAGTACAAATTCGTACGAGTGAGGTCGTATGAATTGTTACGAATTAGCCACTCGTACGAATTCGTACGAATTGCTCGTGAGATCGGGCTGGCAAATCAGGTAAAAATAAATGCATATTATAAAACAACAAAAGTGTTTTTTTGTCATTGCATGCTTGTAAAACTGTTGTTGGGGACTCCCAAAACAATATTAGGAACATTTTGAATGTCATAATAGGTCCCCTTTAATCAAAATGATTCAACCCCCATTGCAAATCAGGTTTATTGGCAAAATTTTAATTGAAGAAGTGGTTTCCCCAAATTCAACTGAAAATACTTTTAACGACTTCTGTAGTCTTCAACCCCCTGAATAGAGTCCCTCACAACAGCACAAATCTGGAACACATGTGTTGTCTCAGACACACCTGATGCAACTAATCAAGGGCTTCATTAGTTGCACCAGGTTTGCTTGAGCTAGAACACATTAAATATCTGAACTGACTAGGTTTGTTGAGTGCCATGTTTGACTGCATATTAGAAATATGGCTAAGTAAAAAAAAAAATTTCCAAAAACTTAAGAGAAGATCGCCTTACATAAACAAAAAGATACATAAAAAGATAGCGAAAGCACAAAATTTTCCTAGAGACAAGCATAGTTAGCAAGTTCAAAGTTAAAGGAACAGTGATTACACTAGATGCTCAGAAAAAGGAAGCTACCAGATTTCTGAGAAGACAGTTTTCAGGAAAACCTTTGAGTGACTGTAAAAGACCTGCAGCAAGACTTGGTGGCAACAGGCACTAAACGCATGCGGTTTCCATGTCAGATTTCCAAGACATACACCACTACTGTATCAGAAATACAAGAAATGTCAGCTCCAGTTTGCTTGAAATCATATAAATAAGCCAACAACGTTTTGGGATTCTGTTCTGTGGAGCGATGAAAGAAAACTTGGAACTTGGAACAAAAGCGATGGAACTTTTCGGCCCTATGGATCAGTTGTATGTCTGGAGGAAGAAGAATAAAGCATGTTGAAAAAAACAGTTAAGCATTGGTGGTGGCTTTGCATCCTCTGCAGCGTGTGCAAGGCAAGATGGGTTTATTGTAGGGGTGTAACGATTCATTAATTTTCTCGATGCATCGATTACAAATCCTGCCGATGCATATGCATCGATCTTGAAACATGGATTTTTGAATCGTGAATCGTTTGTTTCAGTCAATAATCGTTTTAAAATAAAAAAATCGAATGAATCGCGATTATATAACGATGGATATTGATAATGCTATTATTTGAATAAACGCAGTAGTGCACTATGGAGGGCAACAAACAAGGAGAAATTTGCAAGGCACCAGCCAACATGCTATCAAAGGTTTGGTATTACGATTTCACAAAGTAAATGGAAAGATTGACAAATCCGTTGTTTAATCAGATTGACGGCTCAATCGGTGTGTTGTTATAAAAAAAATCTCATTTAACTCGGCGTCTGTGAAGTGCAGCAGAACAACGCCACTAGTTCTTGTTTCAGACTCTCATCCACACACGACTGGTTTTGGGTGCGGGGTTTTACTGCATGATATATTTAGGCAGCGGCAAAACGGTTCATATGTCCATAGTCTCCAAATCATGACCAGAGACGGATAAATATAACGTTAGTCTGCTGTTTAAACGAATAGTTGCGCGAACAGCGGCATATTCGTGCAGTGTGCGCATGTAAAAAAATCAATTCCGATTTGAATCTTGTTACATTTAAATGCGCACATCAACCCGATTACTTTATTTATCGTTCATGTAAACACCGTATCGTTCTTGAATCGAATCGAAAACATCTGAATCGTGAATCGAATCGATTCGCTGTCTACCCAAAGATTCACAGCCCTGATTTATTGGGGTATCACCTCATGCCGTCAGTGAGGAAGCTGAAGCTTGGCCGTCATTGGACCTTCCAACAGGACAATAATCCAAAACATACCTCAAATTCCACCAAGGCTTGGTTGCAGAAGAAGTCCTGGAAGATTATACAGTGGCCATCACAGTCACCTGACTTGAACCCCATAGAAAATCTCTGGTGGGATTTGAAGGAGGCGGTTTCAGCACTCAAACCGAAGAATATTACTGAACTGGAGGCCATTGCTCATGAGGAATAGTCTAAAATTCCTCAGAAATGCTGCCAGAAGCTGGTGTCTGGTTATACATCTCGTTTGCAGAAGGTCATAACAGCAAAAGGCTGTTCTTAAGTACTTAAGATGCTTGCCATGAAGGGGTTGAATAATTTTGAAAGTCATTAAAAGTTGCATTTTCAGTTGAATTTGGGGAAACCACTTGAAACATTTGTTGTGATTAGCTATTTCAATTACTTTTGTTTGATTTGTTCCCTGCAAACAGCTGAAAGTCTGTAAATTGTGCTAATAAACCTGATTTGCAATGGGGGTTAAAAAAATGTAATTTTCAATTGTAATTTTAACTGTAAAAGATTGTAAAAATGCGACAATAAAAACTTATACTAACTGGTTAATATATGGAGGAAAAATGACAGAAAAACAAGTGAGGACAACTTAGTGCATCACCTCAGAAATGGATACCAAGTATTCGACAAAATACAGCCAGTCGCACAGTTTCAAATATTTCATTGCCAAAAACAAATAAAGTTGTAAAATGAAAAGCACGATATACTGTTCGACTCTCAAACGGTCACCACTTTTAAACGAATCAAAAGAGAGTTCTTCAGCTAATTTAACAAAATGACATTCACAGCCACATCAAAGGTACCCTGCTCAGGTTCTCTGATGAGTAAAAACACCTCTGGCTATTATTCAACATGGTTTTGAACAGCCTACAGTTACAACAGCCCTGCATTCCAGCAGTTCCTTGTGTAAATATTTGGTTTCGACGTCTCTCATTGAGAAGGGAGGGGCGGCCTGGCAGCAGGAGAGAGTGCGCCACGGCAAATCCCAGAAGCAGCAGGTGGGCCGCCACAGAGGACGGACTCAAGCCGTGCGGTTGCCACCCTGGTAAGGACCACACACACAAAGGGCCCAAAGAAGCCAGGCCACCTCAGCGAAGCTGCAGAGAGGGAGACATGTTTGACTTGGAGAGCAAAGGAATGTAAGAGGGATTATTCAACAGTTTTGGATTGGATACACCAGTTTTATGCGCATGCAAAAAATACTGTACTTCTGACAAGTCTGAGCCGATAACGTGAATCAAGTTAAATCAGAGGCCAAGTGTTTGTTATTTCTGGAAGTAATTGCATTGCCACTGTGAAAACTGAGAGGGGTGTGTAAAATGCAGGAATTTCGCAAACAATAACATTTTAAAGGGATAGTTCGCCCAAAATTAAAATGACTGTAGGTAGGTTTCTGCAGGCATCATGAATCCATTCTGGATTTAGTCAGTCTCAAAATCACTCTGGATTATTACGATTAACGGCAAAAGGAATGTTTGTAAATGTAAACTAATATTACCTACTGACACACTATAGCAAAATATATAAATAACTGGCTTAAAACCATTTATTTGTGTGAAAATACTAACATGCCTAAGACTTTTGCACAATATATGTTGTCATTAAAATACTATATTAAAATAGAAAACAGAAAACAATATTTCAAGGTGTTATAATATTACACAATATTGTTTTTACTGTACTTTTTGATCAAATAAATGCAGCTTTGGCGACCATGAGAGACTTCGAAGCAATAAACAAAACAAAACTATTGAAAGGTGGTGTACATTCTTTCATGGAACACAAAAAGCTTTTTTGAAAAATATATGTTTTCTTGTCTGTGCAGTGAAAGTCAGTAGGGTCCAATGTTGTTTTTGGACCCAACTGATTTTTATTGTATGGACAAAAGCAGGTTTGGAACGACATGTGGGTGAGTAAACGATGACAGAATGCTCATTTTTTGGTTGAACTATCCCTTTAATTTACGGTCCATCATCTGGTTCCGCATGTTGAATGTGCCATAGTGGCCGTAGTGAGCGGATCTGTGACAGGTGTCGTCATATCAGCCGCACTCTGGCTCTGGGTGTCACATTTATTATCCCAGGGCGTATGCGGTAATGATCGTCAGGAAGCATGTGTGCATGTGGGTGGTGTGTCTGAGCGGTGAAGGAGTTATTAAGGGGATGATGTCAACACTCAGCCTGCCTCATGTTGCCTAATCAGGCCTGCGCTGCCCAAAGCCTCCTACACAGGGAGGTCCGGGCTACAGTCCATGCCTGTCAGTCCCACATCACCACACACCACTGCGGAGAGCAACACACACACACACTTTCACCATGCCACACACTCACATCACTAACCACACTGTCAAACTGCCACACAATCGACACATAGTGGCTGTTTATATGCAAACCATGTCATACGCTCGTTAAGTTTCTGTTGAGTCACTTGATAAAACAGGCTTTTCTTGAAGGTCCATTCTGGTCCGCCGTAACGTGTCTGCTTTAACAGCTGCAGAGCTTTGATCTGACCAGTATCATTTAAGGGTAGGATTGCGTATGTGGGGCAGAAGATGACATCCTGTGAGCTCTTGAAAGTAGACAGACATCAAACGGCTGCAGCACAGTCATTAATTTCACTGCCGACGGTCAGACAGCCAAGACCTTGACAGCACCGGGTCCAACGCCTTCGTCACTCTGAGCTTTTAAGAGCAACAGAGAGCAGTCTGGAGCGTGCAGAGGAGGAAGAGTCTGAACTCCACTTTGATAGGCCTCTATAGCCAGAGTTCTTGACTAAACTTGACAGAAAGTCACTGTCGACACTGTGCTCTTCAGATACATGAAAGAACATGTGGAAAAAGAGAGAAGAGGTTGCAGCATCAAAAAGCCCTGTGGAGGTGTTTGACGTGAGCTGTTTTTAATCCTCTCTGACTACAGACTTGGAAAAGCATATATTTTTAATACTTTCAATATTTAATACCACTGGAAATGTGGAACTTAAAAAAAAAAAAAGATTTTTTAAAGAAAACAAAAACATTTGCTTATGCAAAACTTGTGCAAAACCACCATAACAAGGCATTTTAGTAGTTTTAGAACGCTATATGGTTGCTAAGGTGTTCTTGCAGTATTGTTATGCGGTTTTCAAGGTCTGGTTTCTAGGGCGTTGTTGGAGTGCAGTTGCTATGTGGTTTCTAAGGTGTTCTGAGTTTTTTTATGCAACGTTGCTATGCAGTTTCTAAGTTGTTCTGAGTGGTTTGAGTATTTTTGCAACATTGCTTTGTGGTTTCCAGGGTGTTGTTAGGGGGTTCTGGGTGGTTGCCAAGGCTGTTTTTCTGTGTGTTTTTGCAATGTTGCTGTGCAATTTAAAAAGTGTACTGGGTTGGAATGTTGATAAGGCATTTGTTGACATTTATTTTTTATTATTATTTTTTTGTGTGTATTTTCTTTGCATTATCACTATGCAGTTTCTAAATGGGTGGTTTATACAGCATTGCTAAGGTGTTCTGGGTGGTTAAGGTGTCTTTATTGGATTTTAGCACATTATGTGGTTTCTAAGGTGTACTGATTGGTTTATAGGGTGTTGCAAATGTGTTTGCTATGCGGTGTCTAAGATGTTCTTCTTCTTTCTTTTTTTTTTTTCTTTTTTTTTTTTTGCAATGCTGCTATGTAGTTGCTTAAAAGACATCAAAAGAGACCATCCCCAAGTCTCTATGATATTCCGATCTGTAGATATGGCTCAGGTTCCTCCCTCAATGTGAGTCTATTGAATTTGTTTTGTCAGTTTTATCTCACAGCAAACTATGATCGTTCATCTGAATCTTTAGTAAAGTAATAGCACATCTCTCCTCAACAAGCCACATAATTTGAGGTGTCATTTGTGTCTGCAGCACATAAAGTGTGGGACGGGTTACAGTTACCTTTCGTACTTACAGTTAAGTGTATTAAAACAATTATCTGCAAAATGAATAGTGATGCTTGGAATTTAGAAAGTGCTAACAGTAGTTTTCCACTATAGAAAAAGACCCAAAACATACAGTATGGTCCTTAAAAAATGTCTGACACATTGTATAGAGGTAAAAGGTTACAATGAAATTTCCCTTACATACACTCACACAAATAAATCCTACTTTTAACTTTAATCCTACTTGTAACTTTGTAAGAGGACTCCCAGTATAAAACAGATCTGTGCAGGTGCTACAAGCTGGCTCTGAGACATCATATCTTTTGGAGTTAATACAACAAGTTTAACTCCAAATTACCCTGATAACTGTGTCTAGTCTCACAAATATCTCATTTGAAAACATCTTCCCTTTTTTTTTTTTTTTTTTGCTTTTAAAGGCCACATGTTAGGAGCTATTTGTTTCTTTATTATTACATATCAGTATATTTATTTTATACTGTTATTCATTTATATCAGTATATATTTCATACTGTATACATATTGTGTAGAATATTATTTATTTTAGAGCTACCTTGTAATGAATCATACAGTCTGTGAGAGATGCTTTCCTGGAAGGTCTAGTATTCCTGCCAAATACCCTAGGCCAACTCCCTAATGGCCCTCAACTAGTAAGGATAATGGTGTGAGGGAAAGTTTATGTTGGTCAAAGACAGTTTTGACTTTAAAGACCTCATGAAATTATTTGAAACAGGAAGTTGAAAGCATTCATGACAATGTTGATTAATGTCAAAATGAAGTTCCACTTGTCCCTTAAAATAAAATAAAAATAAATATAAACATATACATATAAACTTAGGGGCTGTTTACACGACACCCCATTCAACTAAAAACTGAAAACTTTTTAAGCATTTTGGCCGTTCATTTACACGCCAACTGCATTTTGCAGGACTGAAAATGCAAGCTTTTGAAAACGGTTTTCAAGATTTAAGTTTTTGAAAACGATACTGGTATCGTCCCTGTGTAAACAACAAAAACAGGAACTTTTGCAAATGGTGACGTCATGTTCATGCTTATTACATGTTCAGTCTATAGGCGTGTTTTTTTTACAAAGTGACATCGCCAACTACTGGCCTGGCATGAATAATACAGCATTTTTTTTTTTCATTTTCGCAGATCCCTGTGAACAGGGATCATTTTGACAATGTTGTCATCTGGACACAAAAAAAGCAAAGGAAAACTTTTCTTATTTTAGCATCAATGTCATGTAAATGTCCCCTAAATTTTGGGTTACACATTTAATGAGTTTGCGTTAATGAGTGAGTTTGCAAACACATTTGCGTTGGCATGATTTTAGTGTGAAAGAATTAAGAAACACATACAATACAAAGGTGTTTAAATGCCTCATTGGCCCATCATTGCAAGTCATGAAGCATCGCAGCGCAGCTCCCCGACTGTACCGAGGCGTCATAACAAGTGTTGCATAAATCATTGTGTTTCTCCTGGCAGGCAGCAGTGTATCATGAATGATTGATATCGCACCCTTCTCCTCCACGTACTAATGCAAGCTCAGGGCTCTTTTTCCTGAAATAACAGTTTTGATGACCCTGGGGCTGGGGGAGGGCGGGTTAGACAAGAACACTCAAGTTGGGTTATTTCTGTATGAAATATTGATCGCCACTGATGGACCATTACCATGTAGAATAGGATGGATTACCACGGAGAAGAGAATCTGAGGACTAGCGATAGAAAGACGAAGGGAATTAAATGGAAGGTCTGACATAAGCAAAGCCACCATGCTGATAACAATACAAAGAACATGATATTTAGGGAAAGGCATGGTAGGGGTGTCTCTCAATCCCTCTCTGCTTTACTCTCTCTTTCTCTTTCCGTTTCTCTCATTCCTGCTAAATGCACCTGCTGCTGGGCCATCAGGACTGAATAATTGGCAGATCAGTTAAGGTCCTGTGTATCTCCTCTACCCTGCTGTTCAAGCACCACATGGGTGAATATTCTCCACCTCCAGCTCCTGTATCACCTGCTGCTCTGGGCTGGCCTCGAAATCAACTCAAACTTGATACACAGAGTAAGATATTTACTGGTGGGGGAACAACTAAGTGAAGCATTTGTGACCAGCTGATAATGGGACAAATAAGAGTTTACACAATGAAAAGAATTAAAAACCTTTTAAAATCGAGTTTAAAACACATGTGTCAAGTTCTTATGTACTATTTGTATTCAACTTCGTTCAAGGAGTTCAGTAAAGTTGGTAATATATTCACAGGTTCGAACTTCCCGGGTCAATAACTCGTGAGCTAAACGCTGTTAAAACACAAATGACACCTACAGTATTTACAAACGTAGATAACGAGTTACAACCAAATTTTTCTCAAAACGAGCTTTATAATATAAATTGCTCGCTATGAGCAGGCGGCTGAGAGACAAGTCCGAAGGGAATGCAAAATTTCTCGGGGGAATGCAAAAGTTTGGAATCATTTTTTTTCACATCCCAATTTTTTTTAATTCAGTATTCAAATATATGTATCACAGTAAATATATCACAGTAAAATAAGACATGACATTTTGCAGCCTGAACTAACATTGCCATGTCATATAATAGTCAAATTATTAGATATTTAGATACATTTCTCTCTCTCTCTCTCTCTCTCTCTCTCTCTCTCTCTCTCTCTCTCTCTTTCTCTCTCTCTCTTGTCATGTAATTTCCATTGATTTTTTATGATGTTTTCTTTTCTTTGTTTATTTATGTATTTGCATGTTTGTTGCACCACATGACTTTAATTATAACTATATGCCAAATTAAAGTTTTTCTTTTCAATAATTAAACTAATAAGGCTATTTCTTCATTATGATATAAAGACAACACTTTTCGACTATGCCTTCAAAATGAATTTTCAATAAAGAAATTCAAAACAAAAGCTATATGAAGACAAAAGTAGCATCATCTCATGACCTAAACACAAAATGGTTACACATTATTTTAAGGTGATCTTGTTAAAGTGTAATTACAGTGTTACAACACTGTACGGTGGCCACACTGCAACTAAAGAAAACAAATGAATTTAGAAAAAAAAAACACATGCATAGAAAAAAACACATGCAAATAGAAAAAAAACACATGCAAATAGAAAAAAACACCTGCAAATTAAGAAAACATCTTCTTCAGTTTCACAACACACGTGTGCTCCATATATTCACAACACAACCAAATACAGAAACTCACTGCTAACAACACAGACCACAACGGAAATGTTTCCAGGGGACCCCAATCAGTGACGAACCCGGCTGGGACGTGCTTACAGCTCAAAAGTCTAATTTATTTATTTATTTATTTTATTATTTTATTTTATTTTTTTGTACAACATACAGAGATACAATTTTTATGAGATACAACTTTGTATACAGTATAATACAAAATGTATTAACAATATGTTCAATGTCATCAGAATACAAACGAGAAAAGAACAATGAGCTGAAAACTAAAATAAATAAATAAAAAAGAACATGAGGGAAAGATATTAATATACATCAATTACACAGTACAAACTTTTTCATGTTATGTTTAAATTTGCATAAAGAAAAGTTTCATAAGAAATGTTAGGTAATGTAGGGTCCAAAGTAGGGTCCAAAGTTTTAAAGTTGAGACACTCACACACAGATACACTCACCTAAAGGATTATTAGGAACACCATACTAATACTGTGTTTGACCCCGTTTCGCCTTCAGAACTGCCTTAATTCTACATGGCATTGATTCAACAAGGTTCTGAAAGCATTCTTTAGAAATGTTGGCCCATATTGATAGGATAGCATCTTGCAGTTGATGGAGATTTGTGGGATGCACATCCAGGGCACGAAGCTCCCGTTCCACCACATCCCAAAGATGCTCTATTGGGTTGAGATCTGGTGACTGTGGGGGCCATTTTCGTACAGTGAACTCATTGTCATGTTCAAGAAACCAATTTGAAATGATTCGAGCTTTGTGACATGGTGCATTATCCTACTGGAAGTAGCCATCAGAGGATGGGTACATGGTGGCCATAAAGGGATGGACATGGTCAGAAACAATGCTCAGGTAGGCCGTGGCATTTAAACGATGCCCAATTGGCACTAAGGGGCCTAAAGTGTGCCAAGAAAAAATCCCCCACACCATTACACCACCACCACCAGCCTGCACAGTGGTAACAATGCATGATGGATCCATGTTCTCATTCTGTTTACGCCAAATTCTGACTCTACCATCTGAATGTCTCAACAGAAATCGAGACTCATCAGACCAGGCAACATTTTTCCAGTCTTCAACTGTTCAATTTTGGTAAGCTCTTGCAAATTGTAGCCTCTTTTTCCTATTTTTAGTGGAGATGAGTGCTACCCGGTGGGGTCTTCTGCTGTTGTAGCCCATCTGCCTCAATGTTGTGCGTGTTGTGGCTTCACAAATGCTTTGCTGCATACCTCGGTTGTAACGAGTGGTTATTTCAGTCAAAGTTGCTCTTTTATCAGCTTGAATCAGTCAGCCCATTCTCCTCTGACTTCTAGCATCAACAAGGCATTTTCGCCCACAGGACTGCCGCATACTGGATGTTTTTCCCTTTTCACACCATTCTTTGTAAACCCTAGAAATGGTTGTGCATGAAAATCCCAGTTACTGAACAGATTGTGAAATACTCAGACCGGCCCATCTGGCACCAACAACCATGCTACGCTCAAAATTGCTTAAATCACCTTTCTTTCCCATTCTGACATTCAGTTTGGAGTTCAGGAGATTGTCTTGACCAGGACCACACCCCTAAAGGCATTAAAGCAACTGCCATGTGATTGGTTGATTAGATAATTGCATTAATGAAAAATTGAACAGATGTTCCTAATAATCCTTTAGGTGAGTGTATAACACATATTTTAAATAAAACAAATACTTTAAATATATTTATTTATTTAATTGCAACCATTATTTTAACAACATTATATTTATGTCGTAAGAACAGCTATTCAGCTGATGTGAACCGTGACCGTGCTGCGTTGTCATGGGAACATCCCAGGTGAAACTAATGAGGAAATTACGTTGTCTTTGCTCCCTTCATCAAGTGTGTTCCAAACGGCTACATGATGATGGCACACAAGAGCCCTGCTCACTCCAAAGTCCCACTTCAAGGGCTCTGCCGTCCCTTCGAAGGGAGTAGGGCATAGGGATGCTCACGAGCAATAAGCGCGTCCCAGCCAGGTTCGTCACTTATAAGGGTCACCTGGAAACATTTCCATTGTGGTCTGTGTTATTTGTAGCACGTTTCTGTATTTGGCTGTGTTGTGAGTATTTGGAGCACACGTGTGTTGTGAAACTGATGAAGATGTTTTCTTAATTTGCGGGTGTTTTTTTCTATTTGCATGTGTGTTTTTTTCAGTTTGCATGTATTTATTTTTTTTCTATTTGCATGTATTTTTTTTCTATTTGCATGTGTTTTCTTCAGTTGCAGCGCGTTGAGCTCTCTCGGACACCGTACAGTGGTAAGTACTGAGTAATATTAATTAGGGTTAAGGTTTGGGGTTAGTTGCTTGTGATTATGCATGTTCACTTATTACTTATTACTAAGTACATAATGTGAAACTACGTCACGTTCGAATAAAGTGTTACCCACAAAACATACCTGGGTTGAAAATACACTGCTTCTCAAAGAAGAATAACGAGCTGCACAGCTTTATTCTTTTAACTGACATTGATTCGACAGGGCAACAGCAATCGCATGTTCACAGGTCATGTGGCTGCGGTCACATGCTCGTCTCAGAGTGAAGCGGGACCACCCTGTCTGCTCCACTCACTCTCAAAGCAGACTACATTTGAAAGCACTTGCAAGGTCAAAGCTAGGTGTAAAAGGCAACGTGACTGTGATGTGTGAAGCAGTTTAAAATCCAGATGAACGCCTAGTGCTCTAATCCTTCTTTTCAAGTGCTGGGTTAAGAGAGACAACTAGTACAAAGAGTTTAAGTCCAAATTCTACTCAACCCTTTAAACCTTCAGACTTATCCTCACTCTGAATACAAATGTGACTGGAAATTAAAGTGAAAAAAGAATCCCCATCTGCTGCAGGCAAATCTATGAGTGAAGTCAAACGATGTTTTTTCTGACACCACTTCTGAAAAGCTATGATTTTGTGAAGAATTTTACTGCTGATTAACTGCAAAATGGACATTTGAAATATACTGGGCTGGAAAGTGGCAGCATGAATTTCTGTCTTGATTCAGAACGAAATGCTACATTACCAGCATCAGCAAAACAGCAAGTGAAGTGAATCTGCTTACTATCTGGAAAAATGATATGCTTGTCCAGTCAAGGTACTTATCTGACACATTTACGATAAATTATTCAATGACGAGCAGCGGAGTGTTGTGAATAAACTCATTAGCTCATGATATTTCAGGCTACTGTGTCACAAGCTTTCAAAGAAATGAATGTGTTGACGGAGCAGGAAGAGAAAGAAATCCCTCTGGGAACAAGAACTTCAGACTTCCTTTAGTGCACGTCTTTTGGGGAGGGAAGGAAATATATAATTGAATATTGTACTGTACTAGTATTACAACAGCACAGTACAAGAAGAGACCAGGGAGTGTTGTAATACATGTTGTTTCAACGCCTGTAACTGTGCTTTTGTGCATTGTGCCTCAAGCTTTCATATACTGTAGATCCCCATATTTATGGTACACATTTAAGTATAGTTATTAATCAGATTTGCTTGTTAAAATGAATTGCTGTGCCATATCTAATCCCAATCTTCTGAAGAATTGAATTTATTTGGTTAAAAATCCATCTGTCTGTCTGTATGCGTCTGTCTATCTATCTATCTATCTATCTATCTATCTATTAGGGGTGGAACGGTACACAGAAGTCACGGTTCGGTTCATACCTCGGTTCAGACATCACGGTTCGGTACGATTTCGGTACAATGGAGGGAAAAGCAAAACAAAAATGCATAAGGCATTGTATTTTTTTAAATAAGTTTTATTAATAAAGGCATAGAACCAGTTTATTTGTAGTGCACTGACAATAGTTTTATATAATTAGTTTATTAATTAAATTAATAAAAAGACCTTGAGATGTGTTTGGTAATTGTACCTGAAATAATTTAAAATTAATTTGCTATATTTCAGATCAATATATTTGTTTTCCTTAATTTTAATTAACATTATTACTTAACAATGTAACATTATTCTCATCTGAATTATAAATAATGGATTTCTGTATAAAATAATACTACCATTAAAAACACATTCGATTTTCTTTTTTAATCAATGTAGAATGTGTAACTTAAAAATAAACAGATTAGTGCTCCGAGGACAAGAAATGAAAACCAATGCAATATGATGAATGTCCAAAAGATGGGACCCACAGACTGTTTTGAAATGGGGTTGGATAAATATGTTTTGCTTTTAAAACAGTGTGTGTGTGTGTGTGTGTGATTTTGGTTGGGTGACAGTTGTAGGTTACAGTTTGACAAGAGTTTACAGTGTGACAAAAGCACAATGTTGTGTTTTATTGCGAGTGTACACAAAGTAAACACTTTGCAGGTTTAATGATCTGTATGAACAAAATGACGGAGTATGTTTTTTATGTTTCCATTGTTCGCTCGCGCCTCTCTCTCTCTCTCACACACACACACACAGTTCGATCGCGCCCGCGCCTCTCTCTCTCTCGCGCGCGCACACACACACTCCAGCATTGCAATCTTGACATCGCAGCCTGTTCATTATGCGGTCACACCAAACGCGAATAGAGCGTCAAATTCGCGTCTAGTTCGACGCTACTCCAAAGCGAATAGGACGCGCGTATAAAGCCAACGTTTGAAGTGAACGCGCGTTCAGAGCTAAGCCGAGGGTACAGATTATGTGTCCCTAAAGAACCCGCGTATCTAACAGTAGTTCCGCATTACATTAATTAATTTGCACGCGAGTTTTTTTTTTTTATACCGTGTATTCTGCGTGTAAATTCGTGCACCGAACCGTGACCCCCGTACCGTTTCGGTTCAATACGAATACATGTACCGTTCCACCCCTACTATCTATCTATCTATCTATCTATCTATCTATCTATCTATCTATCTATCTATCTATCTATCTATCTATCTATCTATCTATCTATCTATCTATCTATCTGTCTATCTGTCTATCTGTCTGTCTATATATCTGTCTGTCTGTCTGTCTGTCTATCTGTCTGTCTGTCTGTCTAACTGTCTGTCTGTCTATCTGTCTGTCTGTCTGTCTAACTGTCTGTCTGTCTATCTGTCTGTCTGTCTGTCTGTCTGTCTGTCTGTCTGTCTGTCTATCTGTCTGTCTATATGTCTGTCTGTCTATCTATCTGTCTATCTGTCTATCTGTCTGTCTGTCTATCTGTCTATCTGTCTGTCTATCTATCTGTCTATCTGTCTGTCTGTCTGTCTGTCTGTCTGTCTGTCTGTCTTTCTAGATAGTATCTAACATTACTTTAAAATGAAAAAAGTTACAGTATATGATTTATTTTTAATTTCCATTTGGTTTAATTACTTCCTTGCATTCAAATCACAATTCTACATTTTCCCACCTCAATTTACGTAAATGAATTTTTTCGACCCAAAAGACAAATATTTTGAATGAGGATTGAAGTGGCTGTTTTTGATTTAAAGTTGCTTGCAATTTATTACTTGCTATTCTGTTTGTTTAAAATTTTAGGTGGGATACATTATTGAAATGTGAACATATGGGTCTTTAATCCATTATTGATGGTAGTCAAAATTTCCTTCTAAACGTCTCCCTCATGATGAATCCCCCCCCCCATCTTTTGATGAAAGAAAGAACACAGCTCGGCTGCTGGCATTCAAATCACTTTCTCAGGACAATCTCCAAAGAGCTGTTGAAGCCATGCCAAAGTACTACCTAAACACAAAAACGAATAAATGACCTGGTCCATTCCAAATAAAAACTTTATTTTGTCCACTTTTGCTGAGTAATGCACTAGCTCATCAATATATTTCCATTTCAAACCATAAAAAAGTATGCCTTCAAAGTGTTTCCTCAGCTCGAGCCAGAGACTGAGGAAAGAGATTGGTCTGCATTAAGCCTTGTCAGGACAATGGATGATGTTTATTCACGCCCTCTAAATAGATCACCATCTTGTATTATACCGTTAGCCATAAACAGAAAGCGAGAGGGCTTTTAACCTTTCACCTCTGTTAGATTATTCCAGAATAATGATCAAACCTCTAAAACACCTCAGTGACGGTACCAAGCTCATAGACTTGATTTACACCACTGTTATTTTAGCATTATTTATATAATATTACAGTATTTATTTATATTTCAAATTAGCTTTTAAAACTATATTTTTTATTTAGTTTAAGTTTTAGTAATTTTTAAATGTGCTTTCAAGTTTGGGGTATTTTTTGTATTTCTATGTATCCTTAATTTATTTTTCATTTCAGTTTTGGTCATTTTTACTACAACAAACTTATTTCAGTTAGTTGTCAAGGCAACATTTCTCATTTTCTTTCAAGTTTAAGTTTCTAATACTAATCTAATAATTTAATTTCAGCTTTAGTACACAGTTGTGGTAAAACTTTACAGCAAGGTCTAATTTAGCAATTGTAATAGTATTTTTAACTTTAACTTAAACTTAACTTTTAAATTCTAATTTTAACTTAACAAGGTTTTTAACATTAGTTAATGCATTAAATAACATGAACTAACAATGAGCAATATATTATTACTGCATTACATAACCTATGCCAATGTTAGTGATTAAAAATGTTCAAGTTTTGTTCACAGTGCATTAACTAATGTTAACAGACACAAATGCATATCCTTATCTTGCAATTTACATTAAATAATATAAATAAATGTTGCAGAACAAATAAAACTTTACTGTAATGTGTTACCCTAATTGGTAACACTTTACAATGAGGTCCATTTGTTAAAATTAGTTAATGTATTGACTAACATTAATTAACAATGAACAATACATTAGTTACTGTATTTATTCATCTTTGTTAACATTGGTTAATAAAATACAGCTGTTCATTGTTTGTTCATGTTAGTTCACACTTCACAGTGCATTACAAGATTTTAATATTAGTAAATGTTAACATTTAACATTAACAAATTAACATCAACAAAGATTAATACATGCTGTATAAGTGCAGTTCATTATTAGTTAATGCCAACTAAAACTAATGTCAACTAATGAACCTTATTGTAAAGTGTTACCGCATATTTTTAAATAGTTTTAAATGAACAATAACACTGCGAGACTGAAGGCCTCCGAACTGTGAAACACCGGATGACTTTAATATGAGTCATCATATTGAACATTTAATAAAACAGTAATGATGGGAATGGATTTGTGCTAATCCAGGCATAGCGAAGCATATACTCACTAATTAGCCAGCCGACCTTTTTCATCCCAAACATACAACATGTGTTCATCTCGCATTACAGCATTATACTAGGGGAGACTGGGGAGTGTTCCATTGGTCATTGATATGACAACCACCCTTCTAAATCTTTACATAAACAAGGGATTAACAGGACAATAAAAATATAATAATCTTAAGGTAAGAATGTAAAAAATTTGTATATGATTTGTGATCATCCAAATGGATGATACATTACTGGTATCATCCAGTTGAAGTAGGTCTGTAACTGTGAAGTGTTTTAGGAAGGGAAATCAAATTGAAAAGACAGTAATACTCATTAACAGACGTGCATGCAGTCTTTTTAGAAATAAACTTCAAAGAGTTTTTCTTTTTCTGTTTTACAAACAGTCATTAAAAAATATAATATGACATTCAGTCTGTCCAGTATTATACCCCCTCCCCTGCCCCCCGAGATTCCCCTGCTGCAACATGGATCGTATTCCATCTTGCTTACACCTGCTCAGTGGGTCTGTTTATCCGCCGCCAATTAGGGCCTAATTAAACGCCAAATCTTCAAGTTGAGCTCAGTAAGTTTTGAACCTGAGTTCATCCTTTGATCTTCTCTGACAGATAAGGTGTCTGCACTGAGTCTAAACCTCCAGAAAATCCAGTTCATTATAAAAAGCCTTTTGGGGGATGAGGGGTGGAAAAAGGGGGGAGAGGGATATTTATCGCTAAAGAAGCTCAAGTGTTTAGGATCTGTAACGATCCTCTCATGCAAGTTTGGGTTTTCCACCCTGTGAGCAGGGATGACAGGAGGAGGATACAGCTGCTGCAGGATTACAAATCCATTTCAATCCACCCTTTGTTCAACTGCGTGCCAGTGGATTCTGTACACTTGAGAAAATTCTTCCAAAAACCAGCCACTTCATGTTTTTCCATTAACGATCAGGATTAGCCTTCTGCTCGAAACCTTTGAAGTTTATTTAACTTTTTTTTTTTTTTTTTTTTTTTTACTGCAATGTTTATCACCAGACCAAGCTCAATCTTTTTCAAGATTTCAAGTCTTGGGAGTCTGCTCTGTATTCTCAAGAGGTGTGATCAACATGAATAGTTAATATACAGAATAACTCTGTACGCAATTGGATAACCCTTCAACCAATCAGACCAGTGATCCGGGTAACATACTTAGCATTTGCAGAGCGACGCGAAAACTCCAGGCAGGAAACGTGTCAACAAACGTGTTGGTTTGTTGCATTGATCAACGGTTTGCAGAAGCAGCAATGGCATTAAGCGATTTTTGCAGGTTATGCAAAAAAAAAAAAAAAAAAAAAAAGAAAGTGAGTGGTATTTACACCCACTCGAGCGATTTGTTTGCTAAACTAAAGAAACAATTGAGCATTGTCGAGAGGTTAAAAGGATTTGGATTGACGGTCGCTTCTCTATCGTCATTGTGTTAAACCCGCCAAAAGCGAACCAGGTGGATAAGCCAGTTTGTGATTTGTAACGGAAGCAGGATAGAAAAATGTACAGGTTTCCAGCCTGAGCTGCAGGGCCAAATCAAAATCAGTCAAAACCCAGTCTAGCAATGTCCTACATACTGCTAAACTGCCAAACAGCATTAATGCATATTTCAAAGGCAGTAGAGTGAACAGACAATTCAAAAATTCTATTTATAATGTACTCCACATCTGGAAGAAAACAATGAGTTGATAGCAAGTGCTTATTCTCCCTGCTGGTCTCAGCTGGCTTGGCTTACTGGTTTTAGAGGGATTTGGGTGCTTGTCAGCTGGTAATCTGGATAACTGACCAGCTAAAGCCACTTGCCAAGCTGGGAAACCAGATAGACCAGCAAACCAGCTAACCTTCTTTCTATCTTTCTTTCTTTTTTTGTTCAGCAGGACTTTCTCCTTCGCTGCTTCTCTATCTTGTCATGGTTCAGTGGCAATTCCCTGAACAATAAAGACAAACTGGCACAGTGGTTTACAGTGATGTGAACGAAAAATGGCAATGACACACATCATTCGTTTAGTTTGCCTCTTGCCAAGGTGTCCTGTGGCTTCAGCAGAAAGAGAGAGCTCATTTATATGCCATACAGTGGGAGCAGGTGTTTCAGCTTCAGGCTAGCTTAACATCAGTTAATGCCCCTCAAACCCCCTGCAGGCAAAATCATAAGGATGGTCTGTAAAATAAAAGACAAATAAAACACACACACACACACACACACACACACACACACACACACATGTTGGTGCAACTACATTATGAGGACTCTCCACAGGCCTTTATACTGTACAAACTGTATATTCTATCCCCTTACACTGCCCCTATCCCTAAACCTACCCATCACAGGAAACATTCTGCATTTTTACATTTTTAATAAAACATTGTTTTTTTAAATGTTTTTTAAGCTATTTGAATTACGAGGACTCATGAAATGTACTCGCGGGTAACACAAGTTATTTTTCGTGGATTATATCGCTTTAACAGTCAAAAACATGCGAAAATCATGTCAATTTCGGTCTTGCTGAGTAGCCTATCTCTAAACACAGTCGGTTATGTCTTAATAAGCATACATCGCACGTGACCGTATAATGTTGGTGCTACAGGATCTGTGCACGAGGTCTTACAGTGACAGCAGCCATATAGTGTGTCATTAATTTGGTTGTCAAAACATAGCTTTCATTTTAAGGAATCAGGATTAATAGCCTATGTATTTAATTTAGTCAGGACTAAAATACTACCCAGTGTTTTCTTTTACATTTGATTACTTTATTCAGTCTCTGTAGTATTATTTCTGAAAACTAGTGTCAGACCTAAGCAAAAACTTTTCTCTTTATTTCTCTTTATAGGTATCTTTATTCTGTTGTATTTATTTGTGCTACTTTTTTCAATTTAATTCAAAGATTGAAATCAAGCTTCCTTGTGTTGCGTAAATTCTTAAGAACAAAATTACCCCATTGTAAAATGCAATGAGTTTAAATGCAAAAAATTCATTTTTTTATGCAAAAAAAAAAATGCATTTACCTCCTAAATACTTTAGGAGATAAATGTAATACAAAAACAAATAAAACCTCTAAACTCCCCCCTCAAATAAAAAATCCCCCCCTCCCCCATAAGAATCACCTAAGGGGGGATTTCCCCCAAAATGGTTGGCACACCCGGCGCATGGTCTAAAAGGATTGTCCCTATTCTCTAAATGAGTAATGGGTGTGTTTTGGGCATAAAGTGCAATAAAAAAATCGGAATCTTATCTCCCAATCCCTTTGAAAGCCAGTTGCGCTCGCTCCATGGCGGATTCGCTATTTACAAGACGGAATTTGTAAGCTGAAAAACTCGAGGTAGCACGCGAGCAGACCATCTATGGCACAAAGTGTACGCACGTTGTGGAGGCGCCTAAAAGCGCACATTAGTAACGCGTTCTTTTAATAACAAAAACAATATTGCGCCATTGACTTTAGACCAGGTTTCAGTTGGTCAATGGTGCAGTCTTTTTCAGTTGCCTCAAAATAGCAACGCGCCAACAATGCGCCTAAACACACCTCGGTTTCAGAGTAGCACATCCATGGCCGTACAAATGGGGACAAATGCATTTGCTTAAACCAACGTGAAAATGATAACTGCATCGGGCTGAAACTAGCATTCAACGCTGCATTGCGCTGGGTGTATGATAGGGCCCTAAGAATTTTCATATTGATATGAAACTTTACAATAATTAGATTATTCTACTACATTCTAAATCATCAGCATCCATTTGAGAGACTATTAAAGCAGCTGTGTTTTGAAAAACCAATGGTGTGCTGGAGTCACATTTGCTCACATTAGCTCTTTTTCCTCAATCCTTTTTTCTCTGTGGTTCCTTTTTAAGTATTAATGAGGTCTAAAGAGCAGGGCAGGTGAATAAAACATCAAAGATACACTTACATGGTCCTTCAAATTAAAATCTGGGTTAGAGAGCAGTGTTCTGATTCCACTGAACATCAAACGTGGTTTTTGAGAGTTGAGGCAGTGTATTTTTTTTTTTTTACACAAAAACTGAAGCTGCGAAAGATTCAATGAATACAGTATATTAATTAGAAAAAAAAAACTTCTTTTGGGGCCTTAAAGCTAAACTGCAACAAAAAGAAAGCAGAAAATGAAATAAATCTTGCTGTTTTAATATTTGATGTACAAATTTTTATTTTTAGCAATATGTAGTCAACATATAATGCTGAGAGGATATATAAGAGAGGCTGAAAGGGCAGATCAGTTAGCAATTAAATTGCATTCCCCAAAGGAAAATTACTACTACTTTTAAATTAGGGTTTCAAAGGCATTAAATAAGCAGTCTCAGCTAAATACTGTGAATCTCATTTAAGAATCATGCCACTGAAACTTAAACGCTTTACAGTAAGCATAGAAACTTTAGTCAGCATGGCAGCTTTGATACCTAACCAGTGGTATGTGAACACTGATTCCAGCACTGTTTCCAACCTGAACAAAGAAATAACGCTGTCCTTATCTGTGGGCTTTTAATGTATTCTGATGAGTTACAGGAACCTGCCTATTGCTATCTAACTGCATCTGGACACACATGGCACAAGTTTCAAGAGCGGTACCAGATGCATTATGTCACATCAGTATGAACACCACACCATCCTGTTTCCATGATATCTAAATTAATGCAAGCATTGGTTTAAAGTGCACCGCTTTGTAGTAAAAAAATTTAAATAAGAGAAGGAATTTAAGATGAATTATGTTAGCGACCATAGCCCAAAGTTCAGTGGTAAAAGTAGCCTACATTCAGTCTTTGTTTGCGTTAGCCCAACGCATAAACATATTGATAATGCAGTACTACAAGGTATTGCTCTATTCTTTATGACAACTCCAATAACAACGACAAACACTTCACATATTTCAATACAATTGACATTGAAGACTATAGAAGCTGTGATGTGCGTACACAACACACAAAATAATTATTGAGCATGCTACATAAAACATAAAAGCAACAATTATTAATATTAATAATACTTACTGGTTGTGATTCGGAGGAGGAAGCTGATCCAAATAAACTTGGTACTGAACCTTCCTTCAATATCAGCCGGCTCGCGAATCCATATTTGATAGCATTTATGTTTGTGAAGCAATCATCTTCAAAATGACGCAAACAAAGCACAAGGTTCGGGCTATAGAGATTGCTAATGTGACGTCATCATGACGTATTACCAATGGTAAACGCAAAGCATTTTGGGAATCCGCGGCACAAACACAAGGCGCCAGACTTGATTTCATGGAGGGAAAAACGCTGTGTTCAAGATGCCGTCTACCTGCTGTGTTATAAACTGCAATAGTCGTTCTCACGATAGAAGTGGCATTTGTCCACAACAACAGTAAACTCACTCCCTTCATACATACAACACGCTGCCCCCCAGCCCCCACATGTAAACCATTCATCCCCTCTATCTTAATCCAGCCCTTAGCCACCCCCATCAGTTTGGTCTGAAGTGTGCTGCTGGGGACAGAGACGCTTTCGGAAGTGCATTTTCAGAAGTGCTGGGTACAATGACGCAATATACGTAAATGTATGGTTAGTAAAAAATATAGGCCTACTAATGTCATAGAACGGATGTACCTAATACAAATAAACAAAACATCTCCAGTTAACTAGCAGAGCATTCATTTAGTTCGCTATTAAATACGAGATCTAGCGCTTAAATCTGTTTTTGAGATCCAGCTGAGCGCTCGTTGCCGCTGCTCATGCATAGTGTTGTGGCTCGCGCACAGTCCTCAGTCGGACGCGCGCTTCAATCTATCGCCGTTGCAGAGACTCTCTGTTCGTTCAGGTAAAATCACAAAATAAACTGCACACAAATTTGTCCCTGCTTGATATAGACTGTACCCACTGATGAACATGTTCGGTTTTGTTGACAGAGAAAGAAAAAAAAAACGTTGTGTGGATTAGAACCCAAAACCTCTGACACGCAGAATATCTACCACTAGACCATTTAAGAACTCAAACAATGTGTGCGGATCGAAGTATTTCATTTGGAAAATAACAAAAATAAACTGGTGCCACAGAGGGGACATTCTACACTCATGATATTCTTTAAAAAAGGAAGCGCGATAGTCAGATAGAGAGAATTATACCAGCATCATGTCAAAAAGAAGTGGACAACAAGACAAAGCTTTTTTTTTTAAGTGGTGGGTACAAAATGACTCATATGAAATCTGCTGGGTGCTGCAGTGACTTGAAGTTACTGAAAACTTCGTGTGTGTATGCACTAACACCATGTAGTTGTATATGGGTGCTGGAAGTTGGGCAACAGGATGACATCTCCTGACCTGTCAATATGCTCGTAAGGATCCAGTCCTTTGATTCCCTTTATTTTCTCGTCATATCTCATCTTTGCATTAGGATTTAGTTTTAAGCAGTATGGTCCAACAATGTTTTCTTTAGCCCGCTGCATTTTGTAGGATTATATTATATTATATTCAGTTTTTCACGCAAATTTTTCATTATTTTTATGCCAGAACGCTATAGCCTGCTATGCCAGCCCATGTAAACGGGCCAAACATACCCATAATTCTTTGCGTTCTGATGACGTTGCCGCCCAGTTGGTCACATGTCTTAGCGATCTCTATAGGTTATACTTCTGTGGTGTAGTTGTATATGAACTGTAGCCACTTAGTCTTCAAATCCCTGGGAAGAAAAGTTCGCTTTTGCGTTGCAATTCAGAACACAGTGTCTCGTCGCCATGAACGATGTTTTCAAGTTTTCCCTGGCGTCTACGACGCAATAAATGGGCGTATCTTATTCAAATAACTTGTCAAGTTGACGTCATCTAGATAGAGAAAAAGCATCGTTCGTCTATCGATTCATATCAGCGACTCAGAGTCCACTCTTACTTTTGAGAGACAATAACTTTGTATACGGTGAACTTTCATATTTAAAACTTTGCAGGATGTTTTTGTTCACTTAGATCTATGTTACACACTACATGAAAGGTAATTTTCAAAATTCCATAATAGGTGCCCTTTAATATTTATATATTGTGTGTGTTTGTGTGTGACCCGTGCTGACAAAAGGAGTCTGAATGTGCATAGGGTAATTACGAGCTACAGGCAAAACAGGTGAAAAATTGTGGTCAAATTTGAGGTTTTCACAAAAAGTAAGTTAATTAAGCCCTTGTATAGCGATCACAATACTCCAAATACCAATTACACATCTAAGAGTATATTTATTTGAGCATTTTCTGAAAGGAGTACCTTTCCTTTGTCCACATCTCAAAATACACTCAGCTGACTTCAAACAGGTGTAGCTCAGTCATCTTTTGTCTGATTCCAAAAAAAAATCATACATCATTTTGAAGGTTGTTTAATAACACATTTTTGACAATTGGCTCATTGCGACTCATTTTGCATATACATATGAGTGGGATACTGCCACTGTAAGTGAGGAAAAACACCCATTTCTTGTGGGGAACCATTCGATCTGCCTGTGTATCTTTTTTAAGGTCAGGTTCTCCAATCATTTTTGAGGTTCATCTCCATCGTCAAAGGACATTTAGGCCCACAACAAAGCTTTTTCCTTCCTCAATCTGGCATCTGAGCTGTCACATCCTGACGTTTGATGTTAACAGAGCGGGCTGTGGAAATCATGCACTTCGTACAATCTGTGCTCCTGTTCAACTATTCTTCCATTTCAAAGACCTGCATGCTAAAGTTTAACCGCACATATCTTTTTCTCCATTTGTTCCTGTTGATGGTTTAAAACTGTAATTGAAATCTGGCAAATGTAATTATGTAAATCCGACAACCCACGTTGCAACCTAAATGCTGAATGCGCCACATGAAAACGTGTTTGATGGTGATTACTTAGCAACAGGGAGGTGATTTGGTTTAGCGCTGCGAGATCTTTCATTATACACAGCCATTTAGTAGCAATTACTTACTGTGCCAGTGGGGCCCGCCCTCCAAATGGCTAATAACACTTTGTGTATGCACGTCTAAATATTAAAATAAATCATGCAGTCTTGTCTTAATCCACCAGCAGATGGGCTGCTTTGTCTGCTCTTCACCGGATGCCCGTTCCAAGGAGCTGGACCATCTATCTTGTCAGAGTAGAGGTGGAACACCATTTGGGGTTCTCCATGGCTGGCTCTGGGTTGTTTATAATGGCACTGGGGCGAATGATGGATGTCTTGCACTCTTGATGAAGTTCTTGGTATGTGCATCTCCTCTCAGGCAGAAAGGGGCACCCCATGTGAGGTTACCCGACCACCATCCCCCCTCCTAAAAGCCCTGCTTTCTGAAGGCGTGGGCTTTTTTTTTTTTCTTTTTTTTTTTTGAGAGAGAGAGAGAGAGGGACCGAGATACTCTTAACAGATGGGTCCTTTTTCCAATATCTCTAAAGCTTATGTCTCTATACCCAAGGCATGACTTTTACTAGCCCTGGCCTTCTGAGATAGAGAGCATGAGATATATGTGACAAAAATGATATATAACTTCCTTTATTTTATGGTCTCATTCTGCTCTTATATTACAAAATGTAATGCATATGAAATCTATCCAGATGGGTTTACTTCAAATCAGTGTTACTTTAGTTTTATTTTCTATTACAATATATTTTGAAGGAGCTTTTATTATATTTTCAGTTTTCATTTTATTTTTTAGTTTATGTTTTAGTCATTCTGGTTGTGCTTTTGTCATTTTTAAAGCACATTTCTTTATTTATTTTAACTTTTGTTTAGCTTTAATTTATATTTTGTTTCAATTTTTTTATAATTTTGCTACTTCAAATGCAACTTTTTTTATTAAGTTAGTTGCAATGATAACATTTCTCTGTGTGTGTGTGCGTGTGCGTGTGCGTTTGCATGAGCGTGTGCGTGTGTGTTTGTGTGTGTGTGTGTGCTCGTGTTTATATTACATTGTGGGGACCAAATGTCCCCACAAGTATAGTAAAACCTGAAATCACCTACATTGTGGGGACCAGTCAGCGGTCCCCATGAGGAGAACAGCGTATAAATCACACTAAGTAATGTTTTTTGAAAATGTAAAAATGCAGAATGTCTCCTGTGATGGGTAGGTTTAGGGACAGGGGCAGTGTAAGGGGACAGAATATATAGTTTGTTCAGTATAAAAACCATTACGCCTATGGAGAGTCCCCACAAAGATAGCGAACCAGACATGTGTGTGTGTGTGTGTGTGTGTGTGTGTGTGTGTGTGTGTGTGTGTGTTTCTCACACAATGAAAATCAATAGGGTCTAGTGTTGTTTTAGGCCACATTGACTTGGACTAAAACAGTACTTCAAAATATATGTGACACTACAGCAAATTTTCATTTTTGCCAAACATATGACAATTTTCCAAAATGTTTTAACCTTTATAACATTGTGATAGAAGGTAGATAAGGAGCACAACCGTTTATTGTTCCTCAGCTTTTAGCGCCTCGGCCAGTTAGAATTCTCAAAAGCTTCAGAATTCATTATGTTTGGTCGCAGGTAGACAGCATATCATTTCAATAGGACATGAATAATGTAGGACCCTCTGAAGCCCCTGGCCCTGGAACAGAGGAGGATATGGGAATTGGAAGGGGTTAATGTAGGTCTGGCTTTTCCATCCTCGGGGTTACAGCTGACGAAGTCCACAGGGAGCTCGGGGCTCAGCGTCCTCCAATCTTCACTACATCACCAAGACAATAGTCAATTGGGCCAGGAGCAGACTCACAGGAAGGCCTCAATACCACAGCATGACTCATATGGATTGAAACTGAAGGGTGAGGTAAATCAGGGGTGAGAAATTATTTCCTCCATTTGGCTGTTGATGCATTAATGAAAGGTTGATTATTTATTTATTTGCTATGGTGTAATTATCTGTCAGGGTGTCTTCAAAAGAAACACCTTATGGTGGGATATGATACTAAAATACTGTATTTTTCAAAATATAAATCATGTTTTTATCAACAAGCTGTGACTTATAGCCTGTCAAAGTTCCTTTCAAGGAAAGTCTGTTCGGCCATATTTGCTACGCCTCTGAGAAGCTATTTCGAGCATACAAGACTAAGTCCAACTTGAATGGGGAAATACTGAAATAAAATAAAATAAAAACTGCCTGCCATACTCATATTTAAATACCATATTTCAAACCAGCAACAAAGTCTCACAAAATGTTCCTAACATTTTTTATTTCTCTTCTCTTCTGAATAGCGTTAAATGCAAAGTATCTGTCGTGGAGTGATAATAACTAAAATACATTTTTATTGTGTTTATAATATTCTGTTTTAATAACCAATATTTTACATAATTTCTGAAAGTAATAATACAAATTTAATTACACACTGATCTGACTTATCTACATTTTTATTTCTCAACAATGCAATTTTCACCCGGTGCAACTTAATATTCCAAACAATTTGATAAGCAATATCACACAAGCAAGTGCTGTTCTGAATCCATTCACATATGTGATATTGCTTTTAAATACAACAGTTAGTAAGCAAGAAGTTAATATTGAGTAACTTACATTTTAGACACAATATCGCCACAGTTTTTTCCCCCACCAATAAAATAATAAAAAGCATAATTGTTGTGTATCTCTGAGAAACACACAGTGTGGTGTTTCATTTGTGAACAAATTAACCTGCTTGAATGAATGATTCAATAACTCAGTCATAAAGACGATGGATGCTTCTCCTTTCTTATTTGTGCATCCTCGCTTCCTTTCCTTGCGTCTCAGCTCCACCCCCTGTAGAATGTGAGGGAAGGCTGCAAGTAAAGAAAATTATGACAGAGGAATCGAAGGAAAGCTATCTGTGTATTGGAATATTCTTCTTTTGAAAAAAGCCATCAAAGTCACGCAGCATCTCCATTGTCAAGGGAGTGCTCTCTGACTGCAGGTTCTTCATTGGAGAGGAGCCCATCCCAACAGTGTCTGACCAGCCTGTTAAGAGCCTTGGAAGGTGGTATGATGCCAGCCTGAAGGATAAAGATCAGGTACAACAGCTGCGGAAAGAAATCAGAAGTGGGCTTCAGGCCATCAACAACACTCAGCTCCCTGGAAGATTGAAGGCCTGGTGTTTACAGTTTGGCCTCCTTCCCCGAGTGCTGTGGCCCCTTACCATTTTTGAGGTCCCAATCTCAACAGTGGAGAAGTTGGAAAGAGGAATCACAGGCTGCATCAAGAAATGGCTTGGAGTGCCTTGATGCCTTACCACCATAGGCCTCTACGGAGATTGCGCCCTCAAACTGCCCCTCACCAGTCTCACAGAGGAATTCAAGTGTGCTAAAGTAAGACTCCAGATGACACTGATTGAATCTCGTGATGCAATGGTGAGTAACGCACCAACCTTGGTGGCAGGCCGCAAATGGAAACCAGCCAGTGCGGTGGAGGAGGCAGCAGCCGCTCTCAGACTTGCGGACATAGTGGGGCATGCCCAGCAGGGAAGGGGAGGTCTTGGACTAACAACTAGGCTACCAGCCTGGAAAACAGCCAGGGCACCAGAACGGAGGAAATTGGTAGTGGAGGAAATACACCGGCAGGAAGAAGCAGAAAGGTGGGCCAAGGCAGTTTCCCTTGGTAAACAGGGACAGTGGACACGTTGGGAGAGTGAGGAGAGAAGGAGGATCAGCTGGAAGGAGTTGTGGAGTATGGAAGCGAAGCGAATCAGCTTCATCATCAGAGCTACATATGATGTTCTTCCAACACCTAGCAATCTCCATCAGTGGTTGGGTGAAGATCCAGGATGTGCCCTCTGCTCCAGGCCAGGTTCTCTAAAGCACATACTGACCGGGTGTAGAGTCAGCCTCAACCAGGGACGTTACACTTGGCGTCATAACCAGGTCCTTAAGATCCTTGCAGCCACCCTGGAAAACAAACGGACTGCTTCCAACTCCCTTCCACCATCATCACCCAATCCACTGCAGATCAACTTTGTCCGCATGGGGGCAAAGGTAGCCAGGTGCAGGCCCACTTCTCTGGAGCATGGTCAGCTTCGAGGGGCCTGTGACTGGAAGATGCTAGTGGATGTTGGTCGGCGGCTCGTTTTTCCTCCAGAGATTGCAATCACCACACTTAGGCCTGACATAGTTCTTTGGTCCCCCTCTCTGAAGAAGGTCTTCATCATCGAACTCACTGTACCCTGGGAGGACTCAGTAGACGAGGCATATGAGCGAAAACAACTACGCTATGCTGAGCTAGCTGCTGAAGCACAAAATCGCGGATGGAAAACTGAAGTCCGTCCAGTGGAGGTGGGGTGCAGGGGGTTTGTGGCAGTGTCTACCACCCGACTGCTTGGAGACCTGGGAATCAGAGGCCAGAGCCTGCGCCAAGCCATCAAAGCAATGTCTGAGGCAGCTGAGAGAAGCAGCCAGTGGCTGTGGATAAAGAGACAAGACTCTAGCTGGGCTCCAGTTTGATTGGGTGATTGGGGGGATACACTGCGGGGACTTGATCACCCCCCAGGGGCCTTCCTCAACCGAGGATGTCTAGTAATAATGGACAACATCCGATGAAGCCTGAGGTGTACTACTGACGATGTGTCCCTCGGATCACCCATCAAGGGAGGAATGCCCACCTGAAAACTCCACTGTGACAACTACACTGCCAAGGTCAAGTACATTCTCCTGGTACGCGCTTGCACTTAAAGGACGTATTACATCTCGTCCTGTGTTTCCTAAAAAAAAAAAAAAAAAAAAAAAAAAATTTGATCTTGATCGAGCGTCACTTCAAATCGACAAGATGAGAAAGACTTCCGTATAGGATACACCTGTGCATCCTCGCTCATAACACCCCTGGAAGCTTCCTCACTCGTTCCTCGCTGTGCAATTAGAGAATTGAGATTTTCTTCAAGATGGCTTAATTCGATCGGTTTCCGAGTCACGGGCTAGCGAGGAAACATAAATTTGAGTATTGAGAAGCACCCAGTCACTTGTTTAATTTCTGAATTAATTAGTGTTTCGAATGAATCAGTTGAATAATGATTTAGTGACTCATTCATAAAGACGGTCATTTGTCCTTAACTACTGACGTAACAGTGTAGGCTGCAGAAAAGTCACTGAACAAATCCTGATCATTAATGCACAGATTGACAGTCAGTAAACACTTACTACAGTTAGCAATACTTTTGCAGTTACACTATAGATTAAAAGGATGCTAACTCCGGAAATGGTCGGCTGTTATTCCTCACTGTTCTCTTCCGTAATGTGGATTATTTTACCTTTTAACAGAAGCCCTCATGCAGGCTGGCTGTCAAGAACTAATGTATCAGTTTCCTCTGAGCCTTAGAAGTACCATTACACTACTCTTTTTACTTACACGGCATAAACCTATGAATCAGCTAAGGGTATGAAGGGGCACAGAGTCTGATCCTGAAAAATCAAGAGTTTTAGGTATTTGTACGTTAACGCATTTGGATATACACTAAAACACACAATATGGACGCATTGACAGCATCTAAAATGGTGTGGTGTTATAGTGTACAATGCTTACATTTAGTGCCGGTCCACTCTATCCGCAAACTACAGAAGGTGCATTGGGTCCCTGAATCACCAGGGGGCCCCCTTGCTCTCAAAGATAATTTAAGTAGCATTCCACTATATAATAAGCATATTTTTTTATAACATGCAAATATAAATGTGATTCAACTTTAGTGGACTAATGTGGAAATTTCTTGTTTCTAATACTGATTTATATTTATTTAATAACTCTGACATCCTGCCGTGCAGCAGATAATAACATGCGTCTTGACATTTGACTAAATGGCTTCCAAACTAAGCTATCTGTCCGGAGACATTTGCCACATGACATTTAACAATTTTAAACCTTTATGTGTATTACACATTCTTTATAAGTCTTGGTTGTGGCAAATAACATTTAAGGCCTTGGAGTTGCCACAGTTATAATTGACAAAGGATGACTTACGGTGTTTAGTGTAAATGGAATTATGGTAGAAAGTACCATTTTTTAGTTCTTATAGGCTATTCATAGCTGATCCAATGCCCATTAGTCTAAAGTTAGTACTGTCTCGTGTCTTACAATCCAAAGAGACTTGAAACAGGAAATCTCACAAATCCTTTAATACACTGTAAAAAAAAGTTGGATTAACTTAAAAAAGTAAGTTACCTGGTTGCCTTAAAATTTTGAGTTCATTGAAATTAAAACTTTGAGTTAATACAACAAAGGAGATTGGTTTAATAAATAGAAATTCAAAATATTATGTTATCTGAACTACATTAATTATCTAAGTTGATTTGACAAAATATAAAAAGTTGTGAAAACAAATCATCAAAATAATTTTCCTATAGGAAAATTTAATACTCAGGAAGAAAGCAGGTAACATAAGCACAACTAACCAATGACCGACAACAAACTGAACCAAACAGGAAGTATTTATACACAAGGAACATGAGGGGACTAAATGGGAACAGCTGGACAATTATTAACTGATTAGTAACCGAGACTAACAAGAACTAATACAGAAACGACAGGAACAAACCAAACAGAACGTAACTGTGTTCATTTAGAGAATTATTGATTTATTTTCATATGTTTACTTAAGCTTTCTGAGGTAAACTACATTTATCATGCTTTATTTTTGTTAGTAAATCACGCTTTTGACGCATTGAAATTTTTCTGACAGCTACTGTATGTCGTCAAAGCGATTTTATTAATTAGCTGTAAACAAATTAAATTTTACTTGTTAGTCTAATATGTCTTTAAATGGATCCTTTACATATTTGTATACTTTTTTTCATAAAGTGCAATTTGTCACACCTTGCATACGGATTACCATTGTCATTACTACTGCTGTTTTTTGAAATTCTTCCCACTGTATGTTGTTTGTTGACACAGTAAAGCTGCTCTGAAAGAACAGATGAATAGGATGGGGGTGGGTTGTTGTGGTGGTGGGGGGGGGGGGGGGGGGGGGGGTTGTTTGCTTAAGGGCCCCCAGAAGTGTAGGACCAGCACTGATGCTGTCAATACATTAATAATATATGTTGCAGTGTCTACATAAACACAACAAAATGTATGTTCACAAGAACCTCACTTTACATATGAATACCTCCGATTACTAATGACATCACCTTGGTGTATCAAAACAGCAGCAATGGCCGGTGTGGTTCAACAGCTGAAGGTCTGCCTCATCCTGTGCAGGTGTTTGAACAGCTGGCTGAGTCTGGACCCAAGGGCGCTCGACAGGAAGCCAGAGAAGAAGAAACCAACCAGCAACAAGCAGAGAAGCAGGGTGCAGGTGATGGACGAAAGAAGGCTGGAAGGATCCACGCACCTGCTTGTTACAGGAGGGATTTGCTGGTCTCAGCACATTTCGGGGGGGTCTCTGTGTTTGGAATGCAATGGTGCAGCTCGAGGTGAATGAAATAATAACAAAGTCTACTTGGCATTGAAGGATATCCGTCAGACCAAGACCACAGAACAACCAAGGTCTGAATCCCGCTTTGTGCTATGAATACAAGGACTTAAAAACCACACCAAAAAAAAAAAAAAAACGCCCTGTGTTATGTAGTGAGGTTGATATGTTCCTTTGAATAACATTGGATATCCAAAAATACATTTGGATACCTCTAAAGATTAATCAGAAATCTTTTCCACAGCCAAGTCAATGACATGGCACACTGTTACGTTCCCCGAGTTAGTCTAGGGGTTCGGGGGGTGCAACAGTTTAAATGTGACATTTGTAGAGGGACAGATATGATCCATAGGGTGTACAAAAACTCAACAGTCAAAGTTACTGTGCAAAACAGTTACTGTGTTTATTCAATAAGTAAGGTCGGTGGCAAAAAGTGAAAAGAATTAATCTATACGAATATAGATTAACATAAATATAAAAGTGGACATGTTATACAGAATTTCTGTAAGGTGGATAAAGTTAATGGAAAAGAGAAAAGATAGACGTGGACGGCGCCAAAGAAAAGAAAATAACAAAACCAAATGAAGTCTAGCTGTTAAATAACCTCTAACCCTAACTAAGAAAATAAAGAAGAAAAAAATAATCTTCAGCGTCCCAGACGCCCTATCTAGTCTCCACTAACTAACAGAAACAGAAATACAAGGTGTGGCGCTCGCCCCTAACCTAGTGTTCTAGACAGCAGCGAAAACCCCTAGGTGTGGCAGTGTATGTCACGTGACCTGCTACCTGTCTATCTCCTCTCCATACTAGTAACCTCCAGCGCTCCGCAGAGCAGGTTACATAAAATGAGACAATCGAACACGGGGAGAGTTCACTAATACATAACTTTCGCATCACACAGTATGAACGAGAACCACAACCTCAACAGAGTATACAAATGAGCAGCGCGACAGAGAGCAGCGTGGTTTGAGTCTCAGTGAGCCGAGAGCTTCCGTGGAGACGTCGGCGTGCACTCTTATTTCCCCAGGGGCCTGTTCCCATTGGCGATGACGAGAAGTGGTGACGTCAGCGCTAACGATGATTGACAGGTCACTTGGCCAATCACGGGTACCTGCAAAAGTGAAAGTAACCGAGAGAGAGCGGGAAGAGAAACACAAGAGAACACACACGCAATACAGAAACGTAACATCCCCCTCCATAAGAACAAACTTATAATAATGAAATGATTAGTTTGTTACAATCAGGACAATTCTTAAAAAAACTTTAAAAAAAGTAGGCCCAGGTTACATTTTTTTATACATACCTAAACCTAACCAAGTCAAGAACTAAACACCCCTAGAAAGGGCATCGGCTACAACATTTTCTGTTCCTTTCTTGTGACGGATTTCCAAATTATAATTTTGCACAATCAGAGACCAACGCATGAGTCGCTGATTCTGGTTGTACATGCGGGAAAGAAAAACTAACGGATTATGGTCCGTATAAACGATAACCGGGAGAGTACTCGAGCCGATGTAAACCTCAAAGTATTGCAATGCCAACAGTAAGGCCAGAGCCTCCTTCTCAATGGTCGAATAATTATACTGGTATCTGTTAAATTTTCTAGAGAAATAACACACAGGATGTTCAATGTGGTTTTTATCCTCTTGAAGGAGTACGGCACCAGCACCTACGGCACTTGCATCGACCTCAAGTTTAAAAGGCAAAGCAAAATCCGGAGCTGCTAAGACAGGAGTACTACACAGCAAAGCTTTCACACTGTCAAACGAATGTTGGCACTCAGCTGACCAAACGAATGATTTAGATGGACTCAGTAGACTAGTGAGTGGATGCACCACACTAGAAAAGTTTCGACAAAAACTCCGATAATATGCTGCCATTCCCAAAAACCGACGTAACTCGCGTCTGGTCGTGGGAATGGAGAATCCATTAATCGCAGAAACCTTAGCGGCTACAGGTCGAACCTGCCCCTGACCAACCTCCTTACCAAGATACGTCACCATTGCTCGGGCAAATTCGCATTTGGCTAGATTCAGTGTTAACGTAGCTCTTTCCAATCGTTCAAAGACAGTGTGCAACAAAGACAGATGTTCTGACCATTCTGATGAGTACACCACCAAGTCATCCAAGTACGCATTACAGTTTGGCACCCCCGCCAACACCTTGTTTACCAACCTTTGAAAGGTAGCGGGTGCGTTACGCAAACCGAACGCCATAACCTTGTATTCCATAAGGTGATCAGGTGTCACAAATGCAGAGATATGCGATGCACGGCTAGTTAAAGGCACCTGCCAATAGCCTTTTAATAGATCTAATTTAGTAACGAAGTGTGCAGAACCAAGGTTATCAATGCAATCCTCCATCCGAGGAAGAGGATAGCAATCTGGCGTCGTAACCGCATTAACTTTCCGATAATCCGTGCAAAAACGGAAAGTTCCATCTGATTTAGGAACGAGTACACACGGCGAACTCCACGGACTGTAGCTAGGAACAGCTAAACCATTTATTGTTAAATAGTCAACTTCTTCTCTCATGATAGCTCGCTTGTACGCATTAACCCGGTACGCATGTTGTTTAATAGGGGGAGAATCTTTCACATCTATGTCATGTTGTAGCACCGAAGTTCGAGAAGGTGTGTCATTGAAAAGAGTAGGAAACGTTTCAATCAACTGGATAACATCCTGTCTCTGATCTTCGGGTAGATGAACTAAATAAGAAGGCAACTTCTTCAACAATTCTGAGTTTCTCAGTCTAGTACACTGCTGTGGTGCATTACGCAGCACGAGACCATCTTCATCTGCCCCGGTTCCTACTAAAGATGAACCCTCGACGGCTACTGCCACAGACAAAGCCACAGGTACAGATTTCTCCTCCGTTGTCTCCGAAGATCCCTCCCTACAATGATATGCTTTCAACATATTAATATGACAGACCCGTGACTTGCGTTTCCTATCAGGAGTAGAAACTACATAGTCTGTCTCACTCAGTTTCTTTTTCAACACATAGGGACCTGAGAAACGAGCAGACAAAGCTGATCCTAAAGTGGGCAGTAATACAAGCACTTGGTCACCGGCATTAAAAGAACGAGAAACAGCTTTGGTGTCATATCGACGCTTCATACCTTTTTGTGCGGCTGTTAGTGCCTCCTTCGCCTGTGCCCACGCGTTATGCAAACGCTCTCTGAAACGACTGACATAATTCAGCACATTAGTCTTAGGACTTACATCAATTCCCAATAAGTTTTCTTTTAGGAGCTTAAGTGGACCCCTAACATTATGTCCAAAGACAAGCTCCGCAGGACTAAATCCAAGCGACTCCTGGACAGTCTCACGAACCGCAAACAACATCAAAGGAACTCCCTCATCCCAATCTTTCCCAGTGGCCTTGCAGTATTTCCCCAGCATTGACTTAAGCGTCTGATGGAATCGCTCAAGTGAACCCTGACTCTCTGGATGGTATGCGCTTGCCACGCGATGAGTAATGGAAAGTGATTGCAAGACCTGATTAAAAATCTTAGACATGAAGTTCGTTCCCTGATCTGTTTGTATGATTTTCGGTAACCCAAACGTAGCAAAAAACTTAATCAGTGCTTTGATGATAGTAGAAGCAGTAATTTTTCGAAGCGGTATTGCCTCAGGAAATCGAGTAGCTATACACATTATCGTCAACAGAAATAAGTTACCCGACTTCGATTTAGGTAATGGGCCAACACAATCGATAATTACATGTTCGAAAGGTTCTCCAATAACAGGAATAGGACAGAGCGGGGCAGGGGGAATTACTTGATTGGGCTTCCCCATGCACTGACAAGTATCACAAGTGCGACAGAATTGCACAACATCCCGCTTTAAACCAGGCCAAAAGAAATGTTTCAGAATCCTATTATAGGTCTTCGTAATACCCAGATGACCTGATAACACATGATCATGCGCCAAACACAACACGTGCTGACGATAACGAGATGGAATGACAATCTGACACACTACATTCCATTCACCATCCTTTTCAGTATTTGGACACCATTTACGCATCAACAAATTATCTTCCACAAAATAGATTACCTTCTCCTGACTGATCTGGTCTGGAGAGACAACTGAGGCAAAACATTTGGCCAAAGATTTATCCTCCTTTTGCGCAACAATAATTCGTTCACGAGACATAGGCACATTCAAAGTATTACTGTCTAACCTCAAAATATCCGAGTTAAGGTGTCCCTTAGAAACGCTTGTATCTTCCGTTGATAACACCTTTTCAGCAGTTACGGGAGCCATAAACAGTTCGGATAAGTCAACGACATCATCCACTCTCTTCGACTGAGCGCGCGTCAAAACGCACGCAGGAAAGGTATCAGGATAGCTCACTGATAACTCATCACAAGAAACAAAGTTCGGCTGATCCATAACTTCCAACACAGGCATCACTTTACCCCCGGCCAAATCATTACCCAGAATAAAAGAAATACCTTTAATGGGCAGAGAAGGACGTACTCCAACCAATACGAACCCAGTTACAAGGTCACTTTTTAAATGTACACGATGTAACGGTGCTTTTACGAAACCCATCTCGATTCCCTGAACTAAGATACTCGAGCCACAAAATGACTGTTCAGACAAAGGCAAAGTATCTTCTACCATAAATGAGTGTGCGGCGCCAGTATCACGCAACATCTGAATCTCATGTTGATCTTCAGGTTTACCAGTCAATGAAATTAATCCCTTAAGCACAGACGGACTATAACCAGGATCAACACAGCCCATGCCAGAGCTATCATTAGTATTCTCAATAACAGAATTAACAAACCCCACACTTTTAGACGGTTGTTGCTGCTGCTTGCGCTTCAGCGTGAAACAATCTGCAATTACATGCCCCTGCTTGTGACAATAAAAACATTCCCTTACCTCTTTAGGACGTGGGGAAGGAGATTTCGCACGAGACGGCTGAAGAGGCGTAGACTGAACCGAAGAATTTTTCTCAGAACGAGCTGAACTGAACACAGTTTTGTGCGTAAGCACAAATTCATCTGCGAGCACCGCTGCTTGCGATAAAGAAATCACTTTCTGTTCGTTCAAGTATACAACAACACGTTCCGGCAAACAATCTTTAAATTCCTCTAACAAAAGCAACTCTCGTAACGAATTAAAATCTGTCAGTTTACTCGCGTTACACCACTTATCAAAAAGATTTCCTTTCTCGCGAGCAAACTCCACAAAAGTCTGATTGGGAAGCTTCTTATGGTTTCTAAATCGCTGTCTATATGCTTCGGGAACCAGCTCATATGCCCGGAGAATGGCAGATTTCACCGTATCATATTGTAAGCTTTCTTCTAACGACAGCGTTGAACAAACCTCCTGAGCCTTACCAACTAGTTTGCACTGAAGTAAAAGGGACCACACATCTTTAGGCCAACGGAGGGAAGATGCGATACGTTCAAATGCGCTGAAATACGTATCCACCTCCGTTTCCCTAAATGGAGGCACTAAAGCAATATGCTTGCTAACATCGAAGGTTGAAGAGGGATCTACCAAAGGAGCCGCCACAGAAGCCTCAGCACGGGTGGACCGCTCAGCCGATCCAGAGCCCACATTCCGCGCCTCCAGCTCAAGCTTTCGCAGCTTCACCTCCTTCTCGGCTTCCACCTCGAGCCTGTGCATTTCGAGCTTCAAGTCCAACTCAGCCTGATGCGCCTGGGCCCTTTCCTGTGCCTCATACTGTAAACGAGCCAGACGGACTCTCACGCGCCCGTTCCCAGACCCAATAGAAGCAGGGGAGGACGGATCAAAAGGCGGCAAGACGGCCTTAGTATCAGCCCCGACATCAACCTCGGCAACTGTCTCGCTCCGCTCTTCGTCCGATACCCCCTCACTAGAAAATCGCGCGCCAGCGCCAAGTGGCCTGATCTCACTAGCACTTACATCAGGCATCGAAAAAATTTTCAACTCAACCAACCTCTCGAAGATAGCGCTCTTAATATTTTTCTTAAGAGCTTGCCTCACTACAGAAATCTTAAAGTGGTCCGCAATCTTCAGTAAATCATCTTTTCTGCAATTATCAAACTGCTCTAAGGAGGGATGCTCAATAATCGGTGGCAAAAAGTGAAAAGAATTAATCTATACGAATATAGATTAACATAAATATAAAAGTGGACATGTTATACAGAATTTCTGTAAGGTGGATAAAGTTAATGGAAAAGAGAAAAGATAGACGTGGACGGCGCCAAAGAAAAGAAAATAACAAAACCAAATGAAGTCTAGCTGTTAAATAACCTCTAACCCTAACTAAGAAAATAAAGAAGAAAAAAATAATCTTCAGCGTCCCAGACGCCCTATCTAGTCTCCACTAACTAACAGAAACAGAAATACAAGGTGTGGCGCTCGCCCCTAACCTAGTGTTCTAGACAGCAGCGAAAACCCCTAGGTGTGGCAGTGTATGTCACGTGACCTGCTACCTGTCTATCTCCTCTCCATACTAGTAACCTCCAGCGCTCCGCAGAGCAGGTTACATAAAATGAGACAATCGAACACGGGGAGAGTTCACTAATACATAACTTTCGCATCACACAGTATGAACGAGAACCACAACCTCAACAGAGTATACAAATGAGCAGCGCGACAGAGAGCAGCGTGGTTTGAGTCTCAGTGAGCCGAGAGCTTCCGTGGAGACGTCGGCGTGCACTCTTATTTCCCCAGGGGCCTGTTCCCATTGGCGATGACGAGAAGTGGTGACGTCAGCGCTAACGATGATTGACAGGTCACTTGGCCAATCACGGGTACCTGCAAAAGTGAAAGTAACCGAGAGAGAGCGGGAAGAGAAACACAAGAGAACACACACGCAATACAGAAACGTAACACACACATTTTTTTGGTCTTATTTAATGTATTAAAAATACATTAAATTAATTTTGGTTATTTTTGGGGGACCATAAAGTGGTAAAACTGAAGAAAAAAATTTTAAAAAATGACATTAATACAAAAATATTAAATAGTTTGGCATAGTCATTTATTATTATTATTTCTTTGGAGAAAAAAAAAACTGCTTCACTGATTATTAATATTTAAAAAACTTTTGTATGTCAAAAGTCATGTGGTGCAACCAACAAAGTCATGTGGCCGAACTAACATGTGAAATCATGGAACAGAAAATCATAGAGATGACCCCTGCAGACCCTCATGACCGTGTGGCAAGGTCAATAAGTCTCTAACGTTTTAAGATAATTTGATCTGTACATGACAAGTAGAGGTAAAATCAGGTTGTAAAAGAGCATGTGGTACAACAATACTAATAAATTAATGTTAAAAAAATAACAATGTCCAGAAATCAATTTCAATTGTACATTGAGCTTAATTCATCATCATAGAAGTTATGTTTAACGTGCCAGTTTAATCCTTACATTTATTATAATACAATATATTGTTAGTCCCAAGATTCTTCATGTCAGTAAATAAAAACAGATTCACAGAGAATGCTTGTGTGACTCAATGGTCTGATGGTAGAGCTTTTGTTACGAGAGGTTCTGGGTTCTAATTCACCCTTGAATATTTTTTTTTCCTTCATCAGTGATTGTATGTCAAGAGCAGAGACACAATTGTGTGCATTTTGTTTTGTGATTTCACCAGAACGAATAGAGCGCTCGTCTGTGTAAAGTGCATGAGCGAGAGAACACTGTTGTCATAACAGTGGCAGTGAACGCTCAGCATGATTTAAAAAACACATTCCAGCGCCGGATCGCCTCTTATTTCACAAACGACCGAAAGAAATGCTCTGCTAGTCAACTGGAGATGTTTCATTTGTATTAGGTGCATCCGTGCCACGAGATGTTTCAAAAAGTGGTAGGGACAATATCGACCCTGGAAAAAAGACTATTTACGCAAATTATGGCTGTGGTTGAAGCTAAACTCTCCAGGGTTGTGGCCCTCCTGTTTTGCACCCCTGCTCTACAGAAATGAGCAAATGAGCCGTTTAAACAGGGTGCGTCAATGTGAATGTTCCTTCATGCTTCAATTTACTCTTCCATTTAGCTGTTAAGTGACTGAACGCCAGTGGTCTATGGTGCAATGATGTAAAACTATCCGTCTATGTCTTTCTCTGGAGCCAGTTATATGCAAATGTATTTGCCAATGTGACGTCACAGATCCCGCAATATGCAAACGAACCGTTTTTGGAGCTTGACTAAATAAATGATTTGTTTATAATGAGGAGGACGTTTTCCAATATGGTATAAAACCAAAATGGTATAAAAGTTTTTAATATCCATTTGACCAACTAACTTAAATAAAAAAAGTACAGTTCTAAGAACGTTCGTGCAGATTTCAATTCATAATAGTCTTATTCATAAAAGTATTTGTTTTCACAGCTAAATTAGATATTGATCTATATTGTGTCAATAAGATGTAGAATGTGTTGTTATAGGTTAAATTACCCAAAAAAAATAATGATAAAAAAAATTTTTTCACAGCTTTCAAATAATATTTCATGGAAATTGCAAGGTCTAAACTAGTGTAGTGCTCAACAACCTGAAATGTATTTTTGCCATGTTTCTTTATTCTATAGGCCTTTTCATACAGGGAAACCATTTAGGCAGCACTCCTGTTGTGAACCACTTCGGTCAACCATTTTTCCTACTATTCGCTTTGGCAAGCATTCAGAAGGGGCAGTTTGAAGAATGCCAAGGGATGTTGGGCCTCACATGGTCTCTATTACAGTGGACTTATGACCAATTTGTAGCGTGGGCAGCCAAAGACTTGATTTAGTGGGCACACATGGTGCTCTGCTTTGGCTGGGATACGTTTAAGTGTGAAATTATTCCAGATGACATACCTCACCTCCACCGTATCTAACTGCCTTATAAGTGCTCACAGCCTTAAGCATGGGAGAGTGAGCCAGCAGTGGCTAAAGGTAGGCCAAGTATGCTTGTTCATGGTCTGCTAGGCCCACTGGAGAATTTAGAAGAGGATATAGAAACGCAAATGTTATCATGCTCTCATCCGGTGCATGAACTGGACCTTTTCTGTAGGATAAACATGAGAGCTTAGTATAACTCAATTTCTTGCCTGGTTTCATTTACCAAACAGAGAAGGTAATAATACATATAACATTTGCAAAGCTATTCCATTCCAAAATATTAAGCATAACATGCAGTGCTTTCAACATTGATAATAATAATACATTCTTGAGCAGCAAATCAGCATATCACAATGATTTCTGAAAGATAATGTGACACTGAAGACTGATGAATGATGCTGAATGACAGACTGATGAATGTAAATTTAGCCTTGACATCACAGGAAGAAATTACATTTTAGTTAAGCTATTTTAAATTGTAAAAATATTTGGCAATATTACTGTTTTATTGTATTTTTTGGCAAATAAATGCAGCCTTGGTGGGCATAAGAGACTACTTTCAGAAAAACATTTAAAAAATCTTACCGACCCCTGCCAACTTAAGTGCATATGATTTTATTGACTGCTTAATCATACACAACACTCACTTTGTATTTTACAGACACGTCCCCCAAAGCACTAGACCTCTGCATTTTGTGCAGAATTAAGTATGTTTTGTCCAAACCAAAGGACACAGTAACAATAAATTGTATTTATAAACACTGTATGTGTTGTTTAAATGTCCAGATCATTAAAGGAATTATGCAAATCATGCAATTGGTACAAATGTCATTTGAAAGGGTGTAGTTCCAGATCTTGTGGGTTGGTTGTGAATATAAGGTTGTGGCAGATGCTCTACCACTGCAATCCCAAATATGCTCTTTAAAATGCATAAAGTATTCTACGCATCCGGATATATGCCCAGTCATTGCGCTCTTCTCCATCATCATAGAAAATGCACATAAGCATCTCTTTAAAATGATATTTTGTATTTGACTTGACCTTCAAAAAGCAGTGAAAGAAGAGCAAAGCTTTGTAAAAGCTGAATTTGGGCTGCTGCAGAATATAGTGGGGAAATGAAGATCGGGTTGGGGGGCTTAACGTCTTAGTCCGTTCTGCCCATAGCAAATACACAGTCATCCCACTCCGGCCATGTAGGTGAAGGGTGAGACTGGAGAGAAACAAAGAAGGATAGAGGGTTTTTACATCCAGACTATATGCAAGAATGGAAAGACCATCACAGAAATCAAGCCTGTCCACCCACATGTGCTTCCCATCTGTCCTGTCACGCACAAAAATCCCAGTCTGCTTTCAACTCCCTGCTTTTCAAGGTGCAATGGGGATTCTCCTGGAAATCACTAGACACCTTGAGTATGTAGACAGTGAAGCTGAACAGATATTCATTTAGAAAACAGACTATGTTAACAGTGCTAAGTTTACCAAAACTGTGCCACCAGCTTTGCTCCTTAATAGTATTTTATGTTGGTGAAGCAATCTTAAGTAAAATGATGGGAACACAGCACAAGGTTCGGGCTATACTGCTCTGGTATTGTTGTAAATATAAACTTTAACCACTGATTCTTCACATGCTCATCCCTGGGCAGTGAAAACAAACTGGCTCTATCTTTGCATTGTAGAACACAGCGTCTTCTCGACATGATGCTATTCAGATGAAGTATTTGAATGTGTGTAAGTTTTCACTTGACTTGTGTCTGCGCGTGCAATAAGTGGGCAGGCTAATGTTTCATATTGACGTCACTACGAAACGGCATACGACTCGTTTGAAAAACAATTCATTTCATTGACTCAGAGTCGACTCTTACTTTTAAGAGACAATAACTTTATATACGGTGCACTTTCAGGTTTAAAACTTTGCAGGATGTTTTCATTCACTTAGAGCTATATTACACACTACATGACAGGTAATTTTCAAAAATCCATGATAGGGGCACTTTAAGTGTATGATGGCCTTATGTGATTTGAAAATTGACTAGGTTCAATAAAGTATCTTTTTAAAGGGGTCATAAACTTATAGTGTTAGTTACAGTGGCCGAGAGAGCTGAAGAATCTGGCAGAATATGCTGCAAATAGAAAAACACCCTCAAATTCAGAAAACATCTTCATCAGTTTCACAACACACGTGTGCTCCAAATACTCACAACACAACCAAATACAGAAACACGCTGCAAATAACACAGACCACAACAGAAATGTTTCCAGGTGACCCTCATAAGTGACGAACCCGGCTGGGACGCGCTTATTGCTCGTGAGCATCCCTATGCCCTACTCCCTTCGAAGGGATGGCAGAGCCCTTGAAGTGGGACTTTGGAGTGAGCAGGGCACTTGTGTGCCATCATGTAGCCGTTTGGAACGCACTTGATGAAGGGAGCAAAGAAAGACAACATAATTTCCCATGTTGTTCCCATGACAACGCAGCACGGTGTCCATCAGCTGAATAGCTGTTATTACCAGAAATATCTTATTATGCTGTTAACATAACTGTTGCAAATGAATAGACATTTTATACAAAAAAATGTTTTTAAAATTTGCATTACATATCAGTGTGTGAGTGTCTCAACTTTAAAACTTTCCATCTCATCTTTGGACCATGACACCTAACATTTCTTATGAAACTTATTTAAACATAACATGACTACATTTGTACAATGTAACTGATGTATAGATTAACTGATGTATCTTTCCCTCATGTTCTTTTTCTCTTTCTTTTTAGATTGATTTATTTATTTTAGTTTTCAGCTCATTGTTCTTTTCTCATTTCTTCAGTTGCAGCGTGTTGAGCTCTTTCGGCCACCGTAGTTAGTATGATTTTTACATAACATAAAATCAATTTTTTCTACCCTGATTTTAGCCCATGAACACTGTCTCCTTTAAGACCTGAATGTAAATGCACACTGCTTCTATTGGAAATTGTGGCAGTCATGTGAAAACTTTTACTATGTTTTTACTATCACAGCTACTGAGATTGATGATAAGAAGTGTTGATTAAAGCATTATATTTTGATATTTTCAGTCATAAAAAATCATGATGCGAACAGAAAAGGGTCTTAATATGGCTTTAGAAGGAAATATGGCCAGCACTCTTTTGAAATAAATGTTTTGGATAGTACCACTTGGTGAGGTTAAAGACTTTTCTCCATTTCATCAAGAATGCAATGAATTCAACTGTAAGGTTCTCAGTCTCTCTCTATTCAATACAAGCCACAACTCTCCAGGGAAGGCGACTGGGGGAAAATCCACTTTAAATTCAAATTGGTTCATGGGATTCCCTGTTGTTATTGTGGCCACAGTGCATGGGGAATGAAGCTGAAATAGCTTTAAAATGGAAAATGAACTGCAGACTTAATATGAAATATTTTGTCAAGCTCCAGTAAGGCATAAGAAAAAAGAGACAAACCACTTGACAAACAATTATCCAGAGACCAATAGAAGTACTCCAACCAACATGCACATCAACAGAAAATCCCGCACATCAATTCCATGTCATAGTTGTGAATGACATATAGACTCACAAACTGAATACTGATGTACATAGACGATGATTCATTGTGTGACACAATAGACACTAATGTATTCAATAATAACAAAACATGCTTCTATTGTTTTTAAGTTTCTCTGGATAAAATAATAAATGTATATGAGATTAAATACTTATAAGAAGTTGTTGTCACATGTCTGTCCAGTCTTGTGTTGCACATGGGTGTCTTGTTATGTTGAGCCATGTGCTCTTGTCATTGTTTGACCCCTCCCTCTTGTTATCTGATTATTGGTTTAATTGCTCCACCTGTCTGTCTCGTTACCCTCCTTGTTTGCCTCCCTATTTAGTCTTCCTGTGTTTGCTGTCCTGTGCTCGTTCGTTGTATTTGTTAATGTTATGGGTGTTAAGTTGTGTGTTGTTCTGTGCCTGCCATGTCATGTTCTTGGATTTATTATTTAGTTCTTGAGACCTGGATTTCCTTTGTTTGTTGGTTTAATTTATGTTTCACTTAATTAAACAATACTTCACCTCTGCATTTGAGTCCTCACCCTATTCTCTGCAACCGTCCCGTGACAGAACGAACGAGCCATTTGAGGACTCAGCAGAGAGAGAGACTGGAAGCCATGATGTCGGGTTCCAGCAGTTCGGGTTTCTGTAATCCTTCTCCCGTATATGGGGAAGGAAGGGGGCCGCAGAAAGGAGGGTTGCAGGTTGGGGAGGAAGCGCCCCGACTAAATATTCACCAATGTTTTGCCTTATGGGCCCAGCTAACTGAGGAAGCAGCAGCGGCTAAAACTTCAGCGAAGTCTTCCCGCAGAAATGGTGAGTCGTTTCTGGGGACTCGTCTGGCGAGGTTTTCCGGAACTCGGGGAGGTTGCAGGGGAGGAGGTGGTCGACAAGTTCCACGACACCATCTTCCGCCTAACAATTTTTCTTATCCGGAGCCGCCGGACTGGCCCAGCACGAGATCCTCACCGCTGGTCCCGTCTGGTACTGAGGCTGCACCTCGTCATCAAGGACAGAGGAGAAGGGCCTCTTATCTCCCCAACGCCCCGGTGGTCGTCCCTGCACAGTATGCAGTCATTTCAGAGGCCGTTCCTGTGCAGTGTGCGATCGTTTTGGAGGCCGTCCTTGTGCAGCATGCGGTCATTTCAGAGGCCGTCCCTGTACAGCATGTGGTCGTTTCTGAGGTTGTCCCTGTGCAGTGCGCAGGCGTTTTGGAGGCCGTCCCTGTGCAGCACGCTGTCATTTCGGAGGCCGTCCCTGTACAGTATGCGGTTGTGTCAGAGGCCGTCCTAGTGCAGCCCGCTGTTATCCCAGAGACCATCCCAGAACTACCCGTCATATGTCCTGCCACGGTCAAGAAGCCAGAGACTGTTCACGTCACGTCTGCCCAGCGAGAGACTGTTCACGTCACGTCTGCCCAGCGAGAGACTGTTCACGTCACGTCTGCCCAGCGAGAGACTGTTCACGTCACGTCTGCCCAGCGAGAGACTGTTCACGTCACGTCTGCCCAGCCAGAGCCAGTGCCCGTTCCAGAGCCGTTGGCAGAGCCAGAGCCAGTGCCCGTTCCAGAGCCGGAGGCAGAGCCGGTGTCCGCTGTTCCTGAGCCGGTGTCCGCTGTTCCTGAGCCGGTGTCCGCTGTTCCTGAGCCGGTGTCCGCTGTTCCTGAGCCGGTGTCCGCTGTTCCTGAGCCGGTGTCCGCTGTTCCTGAGCCGGTGTCCGCTGTTCCTGAGCCGGTGTCCGCTGTTCCTGAGCCGGTGTCCGCTGTTCCTGAGCCGGTGTCCGCTGTTCCTGAGCCGGTGTCCGCTGTTCCTGAGCCGGTGTCCGCTGTTCCTGAGCCGGTGTCCGCTGTTCCTGAGCCGGTGTCCGCTGTTCCTGAGCCGGTGTCCGCTGTTCCTGAGCCGGTGTCCGCTGTTCCTGAGCCGGTGTCCGCTGTTCCTGAGCCGGTGTCCGCTGTTCCTGAGCCGGTGTCCGCTGTTCCTGAGCCGGTGTCCGCGCCAATGCCTGTTCGAGAGGGCATCACCGCCCTGGCCGCCCGATGGACTCTGCGTTCCGCCCTGGCCGCCCGATGGACTCTGCGTTCCGCCCTGGCCGCCCGAGGGGTCTTCACCGCCCTGGCCGCCCGAGGGGTCTTCACCGCCCTGGCCGCCCGAGGGGTCTTCACCGCCCTGGCCGCCCGAGGGGTCTTCACCGCCCTGGCCGCCCGATGGACTCTGCATTCCGCCCTGGCCGCCCGAGGGGTCTTCACCGCCCTGGCCGCCCGATGGACTCTGCGTTCCGCCCTGGCCGCCCGATGGACTCTGCGTTCCGCCCTGGCCGCCCGAGGGGTCTTCACCGCCCTGGCCGCCCGATGGACTCTGCATTCCGCCCTGGCCGCCCGAGGGGTCTTCACCGCCCTGGCCGCCCGATGGACTCTGCGTTCCGCCCTGGCCGCCCGATGGACTCTGCGTTCCGCCCTGGCCGCCCGAGGGGTCTTCACCGCCCTGGCCGCCCGAGGGGTCTTCACCGCCCTGGCCGCCCGAGGGGTCTTCACCGCCCTGGCCGCCCGATGGACTCTGCATTCCGCCCTGGCCGCCCGAGGGGTCTTCACCGCCCTGGCCGCCCGATGGACTCTGCGTTCCGCCCTGGCCGCCCGATGGACTCTGCGTTCCGCCCTGGCCGCCCGAGGGGTCTTCACCGCCCTGGCCGCCCGAGGGGTCTTCACCGCCCTGGCCGCCCGAGGGGTCTTCACCGCCCTGGCCGCCCGATGGACTCTGCGTTCCGCCCTGGCCGCCCGATGGACTCTGCGTTCCGCCCTGGCCGCCCGAGGGGTCTTCACCGCCCTGGCCGCCCGATGGACTCTGCGTTCCGCCCTGGCCGCCCGAGGGGTCTTCACCGCCCTGGCCGCCCGATGGACTCTGCGTTCCGCCCTGGCCGCCCGAGGGGTCTTCACCGCCCTGGCCGCCCGATGGACTCTGCGTTCCGCCCTGGCCGCCCGATGGACTCTGCGTTCCGCCCTGGCCGCCCGATGGACTCTGCGTTCCGCCCTGGCCGCCCGAGGGGTCTTCACCGCCCTGGCCGCCCGAGGGGTCTTCACCGCCCTGGCCGCCCGAGGGGTCTTCACCGCCCTGGCCGCCCGAGGGGTCTTCACCGCCCTGGCCGCCCGATGGACTCTGCATTCCGCCCTGGCCGCCCGAGGGGTCTTCACCGCCCTGGCCGCCCGAGGGGTCTTCACCGCCCTGGCCACCCGATGGACTCTGCGTTCCGCCCTGGCCGCCCGATGGACTCTGCGTTCCGCCCTGGCCGCCCGAGGGGTCTTCACCGCCCTGGCCGCCCGATGGACTCTGCATTCCGCCCTGGCCGCCCGAGGGGTCTTCACCGCCCTGGCCGCCCGATGGACTCTGCGTTCCGCCCTGGCCGCCCGATGGACTCTGCGTTCCGCCCTGGCCGCCCGAGGGGTCTTCACCGCCCTGGCCGCCCGAGGGGTCTTCACCGCCCTGGCCGCCCGAGGGGTCTTCACCGCCCTGGCCGCCCGATGGACTCTGCATTCCGCCCTGGCCGCCCGAGGGGTCTTCACCGCCCTGGCCGCCCGATGGACTCTGCGTTCCGCCCTGGCCGCCCGATGGACTCTGCGTTCCGCCCTGGCCGCCCGAGGGGTCTTCACCGCCCTGGCCGCCCGAGGGGTCTTCACCGCCCTGGCCGCCCGAGGGGTCTTCACCGCCCTGGCCGCCCGATGGACTCTGCGTTCCGCCCTGGCCGCCCGATGGACTCTGCGTTCTGCCCTGGCCGCCCGAGGGGTCTTCACCGCCCTGGCCGCCCGAGGGGTCTTCACCACCCTGGCCGCCCGAGGGGTCTTCACCGCCCTGGCCGCCCGATGGACTCTGCATTCCGCCCTGGCCGCCCGAGGGGTCTTCACCGCCCTGGCCGCCCGATGGACTCTGCGTTCCGCCCTGGCCGCCCGAGGGGTCTTCACCGCCCTGGCCGCCCGATGGACTCTGCGTTCCGCCCTGGCCGCCCGATGGACTCTGCGTTCCGCCCTGGCCGCCCGAGGGGTCTTCACCGCCCTGGCCGCCCGAGGGGTCTTCACCGCCCTGGCCGCCCGATGGACTCTGCATTCCGCCCTGGCCGCTCGAGGGGTCTTCACCGCCCTGGCCGCCCGATGGACTCTGCGTTCCGCCCTGGCCGCCCGAGGGGTCTTCACCGCCCTGGCCGCCCGATGGACTCTGCGTTCCGCCCTGGCCGCCCGAGGGGTCTTCACCGCCCTGGCCGCCCGAGGGGTCTTCACCGCCCTGGCCGCCCGAGGGGTCTTCACCGCCCTGGCCGCCCGAGGGGTCTTCACCGCCCTGGCCGCCCGAGGGGTCTTCACCGCCCTGGCCGCCCGATGGACTCTGCGTTCCGCCCTGGCCGCCCGAGGGGTCTTCACCGCCCTGGCCGCCCGAGGGGTCTTCACCGCCCTGGCCGCCCGAGGGGTCTTCACCGCCCTGGCCGCCCGAGGGGTCTTCACCGCCCTGGCCGCCCGATGGACTCTGCGTTCCGCCCTGGCCGCCCGAGGGGTCTTCACCGCCCTGGCCGCCCGAGGGGTCTTCACCGCCCTGGCCGCCCGATGGACTCTTTTTTTAGGTTTTGCCCTAGTCTGTCCCTCCCGTTCCCCCCTTGGTCTGTCCCTCCCGTTCCCCCCTTGGTCTGTTTCTCCCGTCCCGCCCTGATGTTTCCTTCCTGTCCCGCCTTGGCCTGATGGAGCGTCTGGTAGCCGCTCCGTAGGGAGGGGGTTATGTCACATGTCTGTCCAGTCTTGTGTTGCACATGGGTGTCTTGTTATGTTGAGCCATGTGCTCTTGTCATTGTTTGACCCCTCCCTCTTGTTATCTGATTATTGGTTTAATTGCTCCACCTGTCTGTCTCGTTACCCTCCTTGTTTGCCTCCCTATTTAGTCTTCCTGTGTTTGCTGTCCTGTGCTCGTTCGTTGTATTTGTTAATGTTATGGGTGTTAAGTTGTGTGTTGTTCTGTGCCTGCCATGTCATGTTCTTGGATTTATTATTTAGTTCTTCAGACCTGGATTTCCTTTGTTTGTTGGTTTAATTTATGTTTCACTTAATTAAACAATACTTCACCTCTGCATTTGAGTCCTCACCCTATTCTCTGCAACCGTCCCGTGACAGTTGTGGATAAAACATTTTTCCACAGTTCCCCTGTTGTCAATTTTATCCCAAACTCATCTTTGATCACCACAATTACATATTTAAGTGTTTTTTCCCTGAAGAAAAATCTTAATGCTTAAAATAGCTTGAATGTAACTCTACACCCTTGATTCGCGATTCTATTAATATGCAAATTAGCCCCGCCTCCACTCACTCACACCAGCTCAGAGATCCACTCGTCGACGATCACACGTTGACATGATTGGTTACAAGGTAGTTTGTGACATCAGAAACACCAGCGATTTCAAACCACGTTTTTGAGACTGTCCTTAGATCACTACAGGTTTAAGAGAAAATATTCAAAACATACTGTTTACATATGAATTTGCCCATGGTTTGTCTTAAAGCACATTAAAAAGACCACATATACATATTAAAATAACATTAAACAACAATAAGAGATTTTCACTTTTTTTCTTTTTCTTTTTCTTTATTTACATACAAAGGTATGTAACTTATTGGAAGCGTAATGTATTAAACTGATAATGGATTGGCACCATTTACAACAAAGTAAAAAAAAATTACTTCTGAAATTTTGAGGGGTCGAAATTTTTTGATGGATTTCAACATGGATTTTGTTCTTCCTGATACTATCCAACGCATTCTCATCCTAGGGCGTCATATCTGACACTTTTTACATTTCGTCTAAATCCAACGCGCATGGTACCCTTTAGCATCAATATAACACGCACAGATATGGGTAGGTTTAGGTCTGGGGTAGGGTTAGGGTTAGACCGCTAGGAGGCGCCTTCTGACCCATATATATCTGCGTCTCATATTGACGCTAAAGGGTGCCATGCGCGTTGAATGTAGACGAAATCGCGAGTGGTCTTGAAACCAGGTTTAGTTTTGTCATGAACCAAGAAAATGTCGGTCATGAGTCCACTGAGAGAGTCACTTTTTAAAAGATGGATTTTAAACACGCCTAAATAATAACTTCTTTTGGAGAAAAACAGAAAAAAGAAGTAACTTTCTACATATGTAAGATCTTTCTGAACATGATATATTAATAATCTTGTTAAATATTTGGGGTCAGGTGATAGTAGAGGACTTTGGGCACCCATGCATGAAACCTATGTACAATATCTATGACATTAGGATATGTGTTATTGTGCGGTTTAATATTTGTTATTGTACTAGTAATATTTGGTGGAATAATTCGACTGAATCAAATAAAGGAAGTTTGCTTTTATTTTCAAAAGCACTCAAACACAATGTGTCCAATGTATCTACCTTTAAAATGGAGGGTATATCAACAGTGATATTTTATCACTACAAAACCATCCGGTTTAATAGCAAACACTGATTAACAATGACCATTTAGTTCACAGCTCTGAGGAAGAGTGAAACGAAATATTTGAAGATGCCCAAACCCATTAAATATACCAAGTTAACTCTTCCCTAGAAGGCACCATATTCCCCTGAAAATCTGGCAGGCCTACAGATTGTCTCAAGATGATTCAAGTTACTGATTGCCTGAAGCCTTTAAACCGTCAACGAAGAGCTTTGAGGTAGGCCCCAAGAGAGCCAAAGAGAGAGAGAGAGAGCAAGCTTGTTGAATATGCCATTACATTTCAGGAGGAATACATTACATCCTGTGAGGAGCACAGCAGGGAGTGTTTTTTTTACTCAAACACCTAATCTTATTTAAAAGGCTCTAATTGTTGTTAGGGCAATGGCAATAAAATACATCGAAAAAGATCTAAGAATGTTAAAGGTGCCCTAGAATGGTGTTTATATTTTATTGTAAAATGTTTTCTGGGTTGCCCTTATAATGTTAGTATGTTTTTTAGATCAAAAAGTCATATTTTAGAAATAAAAGGCATTTTTCCTAGCCTGATTTTAGCCCTGAGCCCAAACGCTCTGTTTCAAGGGGCGTGTCTGCTGTGTGTAACCGGCCTCTGCTGTGATTGGCTGACATGCTTGCATATGAAATAGCTACGTATTACATGTGAAACTCTCTCGAATACTTTTACTACAGATATTATACGTTTTAACTATTACAGCTATCGAGATTAACGAATCGTGAGATGTTTTTAAAGTATTTAGATCTATTCCCATCACATAAAATGTTGCCGTGATGAGCATTGAGCAAACTGATAACAGTGTGTTGATCGCGAGAATAAAGATCTTATCATTGCAACGCAGTTTCTGCACTCTCTCTAATGCTTTCACCAATGCAAACACGATGATGTAAATACAGTATTGAACGATTTTGAGAGAAAGATTACCTGTCTGAACTTGAACAATTACACATTCAGAAAGTGTTGCTTGGTAGCTCGATCGATCGAGGCCAGCTCTGTATTGGCCCAAGTTGAGGAAACAGTCTCGTCGGTGAAATGTTTGGAAATTTCCAGAGAAAATAAAATTAACCCATTGTTTCTTCAGAGGCTCGGATGAAGGAACTAAATACCTTTGTGTTCATTTGTACATCCAAACACTGAACAACTGCCATGCTTCGGCTGCGCAGTTCCGCCTGTCATTGAACATGGGCTGGCATATGCAAATTTTTGGAGTCGTACATATTAATGATCCCGACTGTGTGGAGATTCGCCTGTTTTTCAGAGGTGTTTTTCAAAAACGAGATTTAAGTAAGAAGGAGAAAACAATGGTGTTTGAGACTCACTGTATGTCATGTCCATGTACTGAACTCTTGTTATTTAACTATGCCAAAATAAATTTCAATTTCACATTCTAGGGCACCTTTAAAAAACAATTCAAAACCAGTTAGTTCCAGAGGCGCTCATATGAAAACACAAACTCAATGGAGAATCAGAAACTTCTTAAGAGGTCCAAAACAGCATACAAGATGTCACGAGTCTTTTGAATGGTAAGCCAAAATTGGCCCAGCCATTATACTATAATTACACTGTCACGACAAGTGGCTTTGTCTCATTGTCCTCATTCTTAGTAAATACATATGATGAATTTGTGTTTACAAACATGATCCGCTCTTATGGCTTTGAGATCATACTGTTTGCAATTTGGTTGGTTCCAGTTGTGTGATTCTTCAATATCATCACTGTCATGTGTGCTACTTTTACTGTAATGACAAAATGTTTATAGGAGTCCCTTTTGGCATTGTGGCTGCTCACATGACAGTTTACAGATTGAGTTTAGAAGCAATTTTTCTGTGTGTGTGTTTAAAGCTGAGGGTGAAAAAAAATGATTCTGTCATCATTTACTTGCACTCAAACCAATCATGTATGACTTTCTTTCTTCTGTGGAACATTAAAGATATTAAGAACTGTTTTTGTCAATGAAAGCCTTACGGGGCCCAGTGTTTTTGAACCCAAAATATCTAACTTTGCGTTCTGCAGAATAAAAAAGGTCAGAGACATTGGCCTCCTTGGTTATGTCATCCTGATGCAACTCGAAACTGGATTGAATCTGACCAGCGTGTTGTCAAAACTATTTGTTCCACATAATGAAAGAAAACAATTACAGTCTAATATTATTTGTAATTAAAACAAAAAGGGACACAATCTTTACACTATCCAGCCTCCAATAAATTGTCTGTCAACAATCACAGACAAAGACGGATGAGGGCCAAATTGTTGATAACTCCCTGCCAAAAGAGAAATATTACTCCAGACGCTTTGATCTAATGGACTTGCCACTTGCAGAAGGTTCGAGTTATTTGTCTTGCCACAGCACAGATACAGAGATGCTTGACTACATTTGACCTAGTCAGCAGCTGGAGTCTTCTCAGCCACTTGTTTTTGTAGACATCTATAGATTTTTTTCTCTCTCTCCCTCTGTTACTTTTATGTTGTAGGATCTTAGAACCTCACTTTCATACAGCCCAATTACTAGGACAATGTCTAAAGATGAAAGCTTTTTAATCTTTAGAATTCAAGTGGATTTCAAAGGATGAGGAGGACTTTTGATTACAGGATCCATTTGCAGCTTATTATAAGAGGATGTATCAATGTTGAGTATGCCATCGGGGCCCTGAACAAAACATAATCAAATATACCAATGTTTAGCAAAGTTAATTTTGTGGGTAAAAAATGCATACAGAAATTGCTTCCATTTAATTGTTGTCAAGACCTTCTGGGGCTGCTTCATTTTGGAGTTGAAAAGAAAGACAAAAGGGTGAAGGGGGAAAAAACCTTTATAGCCCACTCACCCTAGACCGTACATATTTTTTCTTGTGCCCATTAAATCTAATAATAATAATAATAATATATATAAAAATTACACTAATAAAGAAAATTAATAATAATCCTGTTTTATTAGTATCACTAATATTTGTGGCTGTCACAATTTCTAACGTTCTAGGTTTTAAACGTTAAACCATTAAGTTTATTTCCTTCCCACAGGGAGAACTAAAAGCTTCTCATTTGCTGACAACAGAATGATTGGTGCATGTTGAGTTTTCCAATGCATGCTAAAAGCAACTCAAACTCACAGCACTTGCAGAGATGAAGTTCATGTGGAGCGACATTTACTGCAAAAAACAACTTTTGACAACTCAACCTCCTCTACCCACACCCTGTTTCAAAAACTCATCAGATCTAGGCATCACACAAATGACCTATTTTGGATCCAAAATGTTGATTTTTGTAGAATGGAGACAAGTTTGCATCCCTGCATTGAGGTGAATGTAATTTTAATGGCGTACAGAAAAAAAACAGCCTGTTACAAAATGGTCTTTTTTTTGTTCTTTTTTTTTTGAAAAAGGGTTGTCTGGATCACACACACAGCATTATGTCCACAAAACGTTTTGTATTTATTTCTTGCTTCAGCATGTCACAAAATGCATTTTGCTCACATTCAGCAGATGTAATTCATTCAGTCCGCGAAATTAGTCAGGTTACACTTGACGCTCTATAAATCCTCATCAACCTGAGGTAATTCATGATTTCATATCATATTGCGGTGGATGTTATAATTTTTAAACAGACTATTCCAGCCCTGTCCTTGTTATACCTCTTCACTAACTTGTTTTTGAGAAAATGTTATCTAGCTGTCGCAGGCAGCTCTAATGAGAAAAAAATAAATATTCACAGTGCTATAAGCACAGATGATGCCTGGGGCTAGTACATTCTTTGCATGGTATAAATCCGACTGACGTGGTGAGCTCCTGAGCACTGTCTGGCAGTGCATCATTAGTGCAGTTATATACAGCAATGAATATTTATATATATATATATATATACACACACATCTATAATGGCACCTACTGCGCTGAACACATTGTACAATGAAATCAATCTGTTCGACTGACATTGTACTCTACGTCTTAGTGTCAGAAAGGAATTAAGTTTAAAACAAGACATAAAAACACAAAGAGGCGTGTTTTTATAATTGTGGCTCCGAATCGATATTCTTTAAATGTAGTTTTCTAGTTATACTTGCAAAGCAGGAGTTGTTGCCTGTAGGGATGTAAGAAAAACAACCTGTAAAAACAGACATAAATCTCATAGTGCTTATTCCCTTGTGGAAGCCAGTTGCTGTCTGTAAGCTCACCACTTGTGAAAGGTCAGGATTCATAGTAAACAACTTCTCTTTGTAGTAGAACTCACGGCCAACGTTCTGCATACCAAAAATATTTACACACAAACCACACAAACAGCCTGTTCTTGCCAGTAAATATGCTGCTGAAACACTTGGGCTCAATGAGCTCAAGTCATGAAGGCAGGTAGATTCAAAGCTTGTCAATAAAGCAAATAAACTGATATTTATGATTGAATTTCAATCACATGATTGAGTGGGTCCAGTAACAGTTAAGAGTTGACTGTGTAGAGACTGTGTAGAGAAATGTCTTTGTCCCTCTTTTTTTAAAAAGCCAATAGGCAGTAGTTACATCACAGTCATGAAGGTGCCACTCAAAACCAAAATAAACAGTGTTCCAACCAATCACCGACAGGGGCGGGTTTTGCTCCGACTTCGCGTCCAGCCGTGCACGAGCGCAAAACCTCACAACACCCGCCCCTCTCGGTGATTGGTTGGAACACTGTTTATTTTGGTTTTGAGTGGTGGTGTACCCATTTGTTTTTGTGTGCAGATCTCAGAGTCTAGGCTGCATACAGAGACGCGTTTATTTTTGACAGCCTGCTTATGGGGCGGGCAGCTAGCGGACCATTAGGAAAGATTAGATGAATGTGATCATTTATTTTTGGGTCTTGAAATCACTGATACAACCTTTAATGCTCTTTTTAACACTAGGCGCGTTTCAATTACAGATTTGCGCAAAACTTTTGAGATTTTTTCTAAATGTCGACAAAATATTTTAGCGCAATGACGACGTTTCCATTAACCGATATGTGACTAAAACTGCATTTTTTTCTCTCGCGATAAGTCATTACAAAAATCATGGCGACGGATGTTGGTAGGTTTACATATATCCCAGCCACTGCACCGGCCATTATTATTAATCGAAGTGTGTGTGTTTTCCAAGCATTAATGGTAAGCAAAGACCCTTATACTTGGAGCGGCTGGTGTTTCTACCTCATATCTGCTTCGAGGTCTTGATTGTGGCATTTCTTTGAGGTTTAGAATCCAGAATTTCTGTAATTATTTTGTCTTTTATGAATTTAATAAAGAACTCTGTCTCATGTTCTGTCCAAACATACAGCGTCATCTACGTCAGGTGACCTGTAAATGCGCAAAAACTGTTTCCATTAAAGTCTTGCGAAATATTTATTTTTCGAATTGCCTGAAAAACCACCTAATGCGAACATAAAACTTTATTTTGCGAAATTGACGTGTTTCCATTGGCCGTATTTTCAATTCACAATTTCAATTTGCGCACTTTGAAGGGTAATGGAAACGCAAATAGTGATTCTCAACCTTTTTGACTCAAAGACAATATTCAATATATCAAACATTTCTTGTGTAATCATGACAAAAACCTAATTTAATGTGGAATTGTTTCGCATTTTAATTTATGTTTGAGTTAGATTATTTCAATATATGAGTAATATTTTATTAATTTAAATACAAAGTTCTGTCATGAAACTCTAGATGGCGTAAACTTTAGACATATTTGTATTCATAATGAGTTTGCTGGAAAATTGCAGTCCAAGCATAGATGTATTTTAAATGTTGGACTGACACAACGTCCTTAATGAAAGCAACTAAAATGCACATGCTTAAACAGTAGAGCTAGCAACACCAAGATCAAGCTGCAGTGCTTTTTGAATGACAATCAGGTTTTAAAAAATGGCACTCTATACAGAGATGGCACTTGTAAAAGACTTAAGTTATGTTTTAATGGCCACTGACTCAGGTGACTCTGATGTACTGTACTTTTAGATTTAAATTCTGCATTCGATCCAGGTGACATGATGTCCTGATTTTTTTGCTAAAGCAAGTTGTGGGCATCAGAGGAACTGCACAAAGTTGGTTTCAGTCATACCTTAAAATTGAAGCTTCACGATCAGTGTAGGAGGATGCCATTCGTGTATGATCCCCCTGACTTGTGGGGTCCCCCAAGGCTCTGTTTTGAACCCTTTATTGTTTTCTCTTTTGGCTCTATTTTTGAAAAGCGTGGCTTGTACTATCATTGCTATGCAGACGATACACAACTTAATTTGCCCCTGAAACACAAAAATGGCTAGACTCCCTCTGTGCCTGTCTTTCCGATGTCAAAGCCTTAAATCATGGGTAAAAAACTTGGCCTTCTTATTTGATAGTGCACTTAAATTTGATAGGCAAATAAATGTAGTTGTCAAATCAAGTTTTTACCAACTAAGAGCGCTGGCTAAAGTGAAGTCTTTTAAGCACTTTGAAACTGCAATTCATGCTTTTATTTCTTCAATAATTGACTATTGTAACTCCCTGTATGTGGGAATAAACAATCCATCATTATCTAGATAACAAATGGTCCAAAATGCGGCTGCAAGTCTCTGAACAAGTGTTCGCAAACGCGAACATATTACTCCTGTTATAATGTCTTTAAATTGGCTCCCAGTCCACTTTAAAATTGATTTTGAAGGGCTTCTGCTTGTTTTTTTGTTTTTTTTTAATGGCCTTGCCCTCTCTTACCTTTCTGTCTTCTTATGTGAATACTATCCAGTGAGAACTCTTAGGTCTGTCAACCAGAGTTTGTTAACTGTTCCAAATTCAAAGTTAAAATCCAGGGGTGATCGAGCTCTTGCCATGGCGGCACCTAAACTTTGGAACAGTTTACCGATCCATATTAGAACTGCACAAACATTACACATTTTTAAATCAAAGTTTTAAAAAAAGATCTCCTCATTATATCCTTCATAATGGGATGTCCTTTGTTGTCCATACTGTATTTCCCCTCCAGTTTGAACCACCCCCTCTAAGCAAGACTCGAACCTGGGACTGTCCGCAAGGGAGGCGGGCGTCTCTAGCATCAGTCGCTAGAGCGCCTCTTGAGATTAGGGGAGTGAGGTTACATGCATAGCTCTCATTGGCCTATGTCTGTTATATATATATATATATATATATATATATTTTTTTAAATATATTATTATTCATTGTTTTTTTATAGGGTTTGGTGTATTTATAAGTATTTTTAGAACATTGTACAGCACATTGGTCAACTGTGGTTGTTATAAATGAGATTTAGGTTTGATAAAAAGGATAACTTGGATGCTTGGATAAAAGTGTCTTCCAAATTGTCGATGCTGTCAATATATTGACATTGTACGTTTCTATGAACATTATACGTATCAGCAAATATGGATAAGATCACCTTGTACTGTTAAAAGATTTTCCCACATACCTAGCTTATAAAAAAAATTCTGTCCACACTGTCTGCCAGGGAGCTTGAGAGACATGTGATGGGCGGCAGACCGTTTTTAAGCGAAGGCTCAGCATTCCCCTGCACCCCTGTGGCAGTGCCAAGTCCACCATCTGGTGCAGTCCTCTGATCCATGCAGGAGCACTCACGGCTGGGGAGAAAGCCCGTTTCCTGGTCCCCCGTCTCCCCTCTTTAAGCTCCAGGGCAACCATCAAGCTTTCAATCAGTCATCACAGAGACGGCAGCCACACCAGTCGCCTTTGAGACCACCTGGCAGCATACATCACTGGATTTGCATAAAGGTGGAAAAACAGTCAAAACCAGTGAGGCTTCAAAGGAAGGTGTGATACCAAAGAAAGAGTTTGTGAAGCAGAGGTGTTTTTTTCTATTTGACAAATACAAGAAATATAACTGGAAAGGTGACTTTACAGAATTTAAGAAGCCAGCCATGAAATCTAAATGAGCTTTTAGCTTATTTAAGGCCATCTAGATGCAAGTGTACTCCTAAAACTTGATCAAATTAACTTCAACATTTCTCTTCTGGGGAAATGGACCACAAACGTTGCTGAGTCATCTTGCTCTCAGGGCTCTCTAGATTGAGAACATCCCTCCTTCTTATACATCTTACAAGATCATTGTCCAAGCTGTGACAGACTAAAACCTATACTGGCTTTACGAAGCACCCAAACTTCCAGTTTCAAAAGGAAATATGGAAACACACAAACAAATAAATATTGGTTTCTTAAATGTATCAACTTAGGTTATTATAATTTGCCCTTCTGATAACAATGACACGAGTGAAGTCTTTTCAATAAAATGCAGATTTTTTTTAATAAAGGTTATACAGCCTTGGATAGAAAATCCAGCAACACACAACCAATCAAGTGAGCTCACACAATACCACAAGCCATTATGGTAAAAACAAAGTGGCAACATGCTGGCGAGAGAGAGAGAAATACAAAGAACAACAGCTCTGCAGCTCCAAAAGAGGCAATGAAGGAGAAGAAGACAAGTGACCTCTCAAGCCAGAGAGCAAATTGGGTTTGATATACGCCCATGACATTCCCTAAACTAATAACCGGCCATGCCCGGCCCAGTAATTACAGTGATCCATGAGCCACGGATGAGCTTTGGCCCAGCAACTGCAACAAACAGGAATCTTTTCGAGTCAATAGCAAGCCTCACTCGCTCTGATCACTTCCTGACACAAGGGCCTCTGCCAGGCCATGCTTACTGCCAGCAATTCATCGACATGGACAACTCCCAACATACTCTGCATCTTATCACAGGACATCACATCCCCACCATAGTGCTTAGAAACGCTGTTTGTTAAAATACAGGGATACGTCTTCAAATATCTTCTAAACACCTCCAAAGTTCCTAAGTTTGATCATTCATTTGCAAAGTGATGTGCTTTTGTAAAAAGGACATAATACTATATATTTTTTAAATACCATTCATACGTACAATGGCTTAAACACACATCATCTATGATGAGCATGTTTTTATTACTGAACTAATTATCACATCTTTCATTTTTTGCGCAAAGTCAGAAATGTCAGGGTTATACAACTGTCCTGATATATTAATGAAGAGTAAAGCCTTATTGAAAAATAATTTAATTGTTAGAATGTTTTTTCTGATCAAGCAGTTTGCCAAATAAAATTGATTTGCATGATTATAAGGTATATGGAAAATATCTTATTACTTTTTATATGACGGAAATACCACATGACACAGAGAGTCATTAAATTTAAACTGTTCTTGAAACTGATTTTTCAAAACCATTGTGAACCAAGATGAATACAAAGAGCACATTTTCATGGACACTCTTAAATGTCATTGACCCAGAAAATTAAACAAGGGCCATTGCAGAACGAGGGCTGATGAGGCTCTTAGTGCATCAAGGCAATTTGATGGTCAGAATAAAATACCATGAAAGATCTCTTTTCACTTTCTATTCATTTGAAATGCAGCTGGGCTTTGAAAAAAGACGGTCCAAGTAAAACAGTCATAAATTTGCTATGATCAAACAGAGGATCACAAAGATGATAGTCTACGCTTATCTATTTGTTTCCTTGACCGTCAATGGAGTCCATTGTGTGTTTAATTTTTCCCAAAGGCACAAATAAAGTGTCTCTGCGTCAGATAACGTTCACGGTCTATAAAACCACCAGTATGAGGATCACGCTATAGAACGATTGAAACTTAGATTTCATCCTCTCTGATATAAATATAGGATTATAACATTGGTGTTTCAGAAACATAAGAAACTTCTTTGTCCCAGTTTCTCCTCCTAATACGAATCAGCGATCTGGTGGAGGAAATGTGTGACTTTAACAAGCCGTAACATTAATCTGATGAAATCCAGATGTAAAGGAGATGAGAGACCCAGCTACAGCCATCTGAGAAAGCCACACTCCAAATATGGCCTTGTATATAGCAATACAAAGCACATTTCCTTTAAATCCTCATGGCACATACAACAAACTCCTCTCATAATAATTAAAAAAAAAAGTTGTGATGCCATTTCTACCATCAGATTAGGACAAAGCATTTTGCAAATAACTATTTTTGTTCTTATTTACGTGTATAGCTGTAGTAGAAGATTGGTAATGTTCCAAAAAATGGTATCCATCTATCTATTCATCCACCTACTGTATCCATCAATCCATCCATCCATCCATATCTATCCATCACCTATCTATCTATCTATCTATCTATAAGTTTATTCTGCATGTGACCAAGGACCCTGCAAATAAGTTTTGAATAGTTTATCCGAGGGGAGAAAAAAAAATTACTCTAGCCAAACAATTATGCAGAATTTGTCCTAAGAGCTTTTTAGCAAAGCGGTATTTCCGGAACAACTTTAAAACATGAATCATATGCGCAGTATTTGAACAATTTATTTATCTTGCAAACTCCAAAATTCTTCCTCATTTTGACAGAAAAGAAAATTGAATTAGGCGAATTGCTGACCATTTGAGTCTATTCAAAAGATAAAAGAAGCATTTTTCATGCATATTTCCCACTCTCAGTCCAAACATTGAGAGCAGAGGTAAGTGGTCGTGCTTTTATCAGAGCACAAGTATCAAAATTGCCTATCCAATCGTCACCAACAATAGATTGCAGGTAAATGGGAATGCCATAAATCAGAATTGAAAAGCATACTTCAGACAGATTTAAAAAGAAGTAGTCGCATCCACAAGCACTTGATCTCATGTTTGTCTCACATAATTTCACTTGTGACAATGTTTGCAGAGCATTGTTCAACATGGAGCAGATGGAACATATAATTACTTCAATTACAGAGCTTGTGAAAGCCTCTCTCAACAGCAATTCAACCTATCCTACATCAATCTGTGAGCAAATGATTCTGAAATCAAGCCTGGAAGTGGGGAGGGGAGGAACACTGTTGAGCTCATCATGGACATTAAGCTGATGGAAAGCAAGAGACAAAAAAAAGCCCAGACAAATGACAAGCGCAATGAAATGAAATGAAAAGGATGCCTTAAAACAGAGATGAGAGATCATTGTATTTGTTGAAATGAGCAAAACAGAACACCAAGGAACACTGTATTTTACCACTGTGCACAGTGACACAACAACCCATCTGATATTCTCAATTATAATAAATAACTCACTTCCTTTTGTCACGTTAAGTGTTTGTTATGTTTGTTTGCCCATTTGTTTCATTGATTTTATCCCTGTCACCTGTTGTCTTGTTAATTAGTCGTTATTAGTTCATTTGTCCCAGCTGTGTCTCGTTTCCCTTGTCTGTTCTGTGTATTTAAGCCCTGCGTTTCAGTCTGTTCCTTGTCTGTCGTTGTTGCTACATGTTTGGTTGTTCGTTTCATGTTTCTTTTGATCCAGTTTGTATCTGAGTTTGTTTAAATAAAAACTGCTGCAATTAAGATCCTGCATCTTTCACTGCTTCAACCAGCCCGTGACACCTTTATTATTGCAAAAATATTACCGGCATAAATATAATACAAATACACTCATGGATCAGCATTATTATATGTAAATAAAAATAAAAATAAAACCATAAAAAAATATTTATTTTGTATTATTATACACTTTTTTTTTATTATTTCAGCTAGTTGCCAAGGCAACATTTCTCATTTTCATTTAGTTTAAGTTAATGCAAATATATATTTTTTTTTTATTCTAAAAAAGACAAAAAAAGACAAAAATACAACAAAATTACAAAAAAATAACAAAAAATAAAATGAAAGCATAAAATCAAAAAGAAATGTAAAATTATGAATTAAGCAATAATACTATCTCAATTATAATAAAACAAGACTGTCAAACCAGATGGCACAGAAAAATAATATGGCACCTATCTCTACACAGAAACACAGCAAGCCATATGTGCTTGTCAAAGCGATGTAGTCAAGATTCTCCCCACTGTTGAGGAGGAGGACGACAAAGCCAGATGTTCTTTAGATGAAGCTAACAGCCACTGCACAGACATAAAATAGCCCGAGAACGAAGCAGTCACGTCAAAGCGGCAGAATGATTGCTCAAAAAGCTTTCGCACTCTTCTATGACTTTGATTTCAGAGTGGTCTTCTCCCGAGTCTTGCTGGAGTGGAAAATGGAAGAAAGAGAATGAAAGACCAGACAGGGATCTGAAATGAGCCTCATCTCCATGTACAAGACAAGTCCTCTACACTGGCACATGATGACACCTGTGTAGGAAAACATTGTCTCTCAAAACAATCCCATTATTTCATCCTGACAGGTATACAAAATCCCCTCTGAGCAGGCAGATGATAGAGCGTGTAATAACACCTTGCCTATTATTTAACAGGACGTTCTATCATTGTGAAGTGTTATTATCTGGGGCAGAGGTGGGCTTTACATCATTCCTGCTTCAGCAAAGCAATGATGGTAATGCTGAAAAACAGAGCGATATGATAGATAAAGAATGACAAACAGATCCTAGATCAGTCAAAGGAGGATAAATCATCTACTCTGTGCTACATACTGTTGAGACTTGTAAGAGATCCATCTACAGGATTGAAGGAGGTGAGGATCTTTTGTTATCTGACTGCAGATCAGTAATACGTCCACTCAGAAACTCCACAGCACCCACTGACTAACAATGATGATGATTAGTGTGACCATACAATACGTTAAAGCACCTACAATCACAAAAGTGGCTATGAGCACAGAGAAGCTGATTGTGTTCAACCTGTAATTTGTTATAATTATTTGAAACATAATGAGGAGTTGCTATTAGCCATGATTGTAGCACCATCAGCTCAAACCTCAAAACATCAAGAGTTAATGGCCATATTCCTGTGTAGTCACTGCTTCAGAACATCACCTAGCTAGCATGGTGCTACTCTTTTGCACACCAAGAATGCAGTTATTTAACAAAAAAATACAGTAAAAAAATGTAATATTATCACATTTTAAAATAACTATTTTTATATATTTTAAAATGTATTACTGTTATGGCAAAGCTGAATTTTCAGTATCATTACTCCAGTCTTCAGTGTCACATGATCCTTCAGAAACCATTCTAATATGCTGATTTAAAATGTTGAAAATAGTTGAGCTGATTAATATTTTTGAGAAAACCATGATAAAAAACTAAAATCTGGATTCTTTGATGAATAGAAATCTGAAATGAACAGCATTTATTTAATACAGAATTATTTTGTATAACAGTATAAATGACTTTACTGTCACTTTTGATACATTTCATGCATTCTTGCTGAATAAATGTATTATTTTGAGAGAATACAAAAACTTTACTGACACTAAACATTTGACTAATAGTGTACTGTACATTAAGTCATTTCCCCAGATTTAAAGATTACACACATATTTCTTCAACTTTGGGGACTGAATGATTTATTTTAATGCAATTTTACATGTTTAAAGCCATGATAACCTAAAAAAAAGAGTGAAATAATAAACATAAACCATTTCAATAATTGTTTGAAAAAGATCAACTGTTGAATTTTTTTAGTCTAGACAAGTTAAATACACAAGATAGAGTATGAACTTCCCAAAGAAGATAGAACACCTGCACCTTATAAATTCTGATAATGGTTGGTCTTTTTTCTTTTTCTTTTGTTTACCTGTTTTTTACTTTCTCTATTTTGTATTGTTGGTTATATTATTACCAACAATACAAAATAGAGTAAATAAAAATCAAACATATAACAGCCAAAGGTGGAAGGCTGAACGGTATGTCATGCCTTTTGTCACTCAAAACCACACTATTTTAATTTGAGCTATCCCATTATTAAAACTTAACATTCTTTTTGTTTTAGTTTCTCTAACGGTAGTGGCCTTATTTTTTTCCGAGAAGAAGTAAAAAAAAATAAAATAAATGCATTTGCATTCAAGATACCGCACGGCACAAACAGTAGCTCCTGGTGTAGCATACCTCAGTTTATCTATAAGAGATCAAGGGCATTCTCCACATCTTGACTGCAGTAAAGCTTCAGATACAAGCTCTCAAGCAGCAAAACAACCTGGAAAGGAAACAATAACCCTCTTTAATGAATACAGGTGATCTGACAGAGGGCCTACTGAAAGTAAACAAAAATTCTCCAGTAGGCAACTCACAATATACAGTGTCAGATGAATGCATTGATATCTGTGGCTCTGCTCTATGCTGTGAGATTATGAGCAATTTGCAACTCAAATGTTTTATTTTAAGGCATTATTAGTGGATTAGTGTTATTACTAACACGGTTGTAGCTCTGCAAAGGCGCTATATACATATCAGATTTCTGGTGAGCAAGTAGAAAACTGGAAACTTCTGCGTCAATTTAAATTAATTTGAACTAGTAACTAGGAGGGGAAAGCTCCTCTGCTCCAGCATAACAGAAAATCTCATATTTGTTTCAATATTAGCAGCCTGTCGCTGTTCATTATTTAATTTTGTTTGCTAAATGCATCTGATAAATGTAAAATAAAAAGCCCAGAGCTCCAGCACTCTAATAAATTGGTTTCATAAAGCAAACTGCATTCCCATGGAAAAATGCAAACACCAAGAGAAGAGAGAAAAAGAGAGACATTAGGGGTGGAGTCAGCTAGAGATAGAGATTAATGATAATTTATGTGCCGAACATCCTGTGATGACCTCAGCCCCCTGCCTTACTCACTCTTTCTTTCAGTCATCCATCCCCAACCCCAATTCCAAACCAAACCTCATTCCCATTTTCCAGTGGACTGAGAGCCTATCAGACCTAATCATCTCAACTTTTTTCAGCATGGCAGCCAAGAGACGAGATGAGAATGGAGCGGAAAGTGACCAGCCCTTTTGTTCTTCACATTGAACGGCCTCCAAACAAAAAGATGAAATGACTGAAAAAACGAGAGCACAAAGTGTGATGAATGATTTTCACAGGCACATCTGGCTTGGGCTGTGCACGGCGTGTGAGCTGTGGGAAAGACCGTTCCAGCTAATCCATGCAAAGTCACGGTGGGCGTCTGGTAGAGGCCAGGACGGCGGACACAGCTGCCTTAGTCAACAACTGGTTTCCTGGTTTTTCTTGAACCACACCTGACTCCATGCTAAGAGTGGTGAAGGACCCATAAAGACTGGCATAAAGATCTCTGCCAACTTCTGTTAACTGTCTGTTCTGTATGTGGGGTGGGAGGGTAAATAAAATACTGAGAAAGCATTCAGACAGGGCTAGTCAGTGCCAGATGTACATGATATGTGGAACCAAATGCATATTTTTAAAATAAAAAGCTTTAGAACTACAGTTAGATCTAGAACCACAGCTATTTTCCCCATAGTTGGAAAAAATTTATTGTATTTTATCAGATACATAGGGAAGTTGATGCAACATGATCACTGTTTACATAATGAGAGGAATGGGAATATAAAACCATGAGAACACAAGGGCAAGAGTAAGACAGCCTCTAGCCTTAACCTTGCTAGAAATAGATATCATTGGGTAACGTCTCTAGGGGCGGACTCTACAATTCTCTAAAAATTGAAAACAAATTACGTTAAGGAATTCCTGACAAAAGTTGGCTGAGATTCAGTGTTGGGAAACAATATTAGACCAGAGATTCACAAGAGACAATATATGAGCTAGGCCTACCTGTCTAGGTTTCATGAAAAGAGTCTGCGTCTGGTTTTCTACAAATGATACTGACCTTTGTATCGTTTTGACTTGACCCAATTCTGAAGATGGCCTGGAAACAACAGGTCAATTAAAAGTGCAATCTAGGCACAAAATTACACACTAAAGAATGAACTAGTCTAAACATTATGTTTACATTCATTTAAAATTGTATTTTAGTAACAATTAGAGCACATCAGCTAATTATATACTTGCATATGTAACCAGTTTTAATTGACCCGCTCAGAGTGGGTTTCAAACCTGGGTCTCCAATGTGGGAGGCAGGCACACTAACAAGGACGCTAAAGACCTCAAGGTTGACACACATAGCTCTTACTGGCCTACATCTGTTACACTCACCCCCCAAAACTCACTCCCATCTGTGTCTCAGCACCAAATGTAACCTGTCCTACTCGACCCGGTCCGAGCAGGATTCGAACAGAGTCCCCAGCGTGGGAGGCGTTAAAGATGCTGAAGACTAACGTGCCTCTTGAGGCCAGAGGAGTGAGGTTTACACGCACAGCTCTTACTGGCCTCCGTCCGTTACACATAGTCAAAACATTACAATGAACAAAAATCATGACGCATGCAGTTCCAGAAGCTTTTGGGTCACCATTTGTAACTAGCTTCCGGCAAAATACCCCAAAAAACCCTGACCAGACGCACAACGTAATGACGAACGTGGAAGCGCAGAGGATAGAGCAAAACAAAACACCAGTCACTAATTAGAAGTCTTAAACGACAATTACGCTACTCCTACATCCTATGTCATACATGCATCACTGGTTACTCTTGTGGCTTAAGTCGACTTGCATAGTATGCGTACGGCTGTCTGTTGGAAGCTAGTTATTTTAGTCGATAAAGTTTTAAATAATATGGATATTTTTTCCTACACAAACACATCACTTCAGAAGGCCTTTATTAACCCCCGCAGAGCGGTGTGGATTACTTTTATCATGGTTGGATGCTTTTTTATGGACTTCAAAACATAGACAGCAATTCCAAAACTCAGATTGTGTTCGTCTGAAAGAAGAATGTCATTTACACCTATTGCTTCATGGGGTAAATTTCACTTTTGGGTGTGCTATCCCTTTAAGTTCTGTTGCAGTCTACACCAGGGTTGTTAACTAAAACTGAAAACTATTAAAGAGCACCTATTATCCCCCTTTTTACAAGATGTAAAATAAGTCTCTGTTGTCCCCAGTGTGTGTGTGTAAAGTTTTAGCTCAAAATACCCCACAGATCATTTTTTACATCATTTTTTCAACAATTTTTGTAAATGCTTCGTATGAGACATTCTTGTAGCTGCTCCGGCGTCGAAACAATGGTGTTTAGCAACGGGTCTATGCTAAAACGGCAGTGTCCATCAACAGTCGTGGGAGGGGCCTGTGCAAAGTGATGTCACTTTGCCCAGAATCTGCAGACAGCTTGTTCTGAGACACTGTTTATTAAAAAAAAAAAAAAAAAAATACTGGGTGGATTTTTATCATTATAGGGTGGCTGTGTACACACACTGCCAACACACATTTATGTTGAAACACCATGTAAGAGTGATTTTTGCATAGTATGTCACCTTTAAAACATTTTTGTTGAACTGAAATATTATAAACATAGGCTACTTAAATTAAAATTAGAAATGTTATCTTGGCAAATCACTGAAATAAGTTTAAGGTGAAGCACTAAAATTAATAACTGAAAAAAACCCCAGACAGAACTAGAATAAATGAATAATTTAAAAAAAACTAATAAAAATGTCAATATATTTATATTAAATATTAATATTACAGTTTTTCTCATTTGCTTTGGTACATTTCTCGAATCATCCTCAACATTTGCAAAACAGTAAGTGCATTTCTCAAAACAATTCGTACAAATAGCAAAACACCATGGATTACCTGCAAAAGCCAATCTCTTGCTCAAAATCCTTAGTTCATTTCTCAAAAGTAAATATCTGTGACAATGAACATGTCAGTGCCATCAGAATGACCTGATGACAAGTCCGTGTGTCATTGTGTACGGATAAAACAGTCAAATTGCTTAATCATGTTGTCAATATACTAGTGTACTCTGAAGGGATGTTCTGATGTAAACTATGGCTAAAGTTTTGATGACATAGGTTACACCTTAGTGTATGTGGGAGTTTGATTGCAAGAGACTGGACAAGATTTCTCCAAACTCAGGTAACTGCTCTCAAAACATTTAACACAGTGATTCTGTACACTTTGTAATTGTCCTAAACGGATAATAAATTCTCCTTCATTTCATACAATTTACAAATCAAAAGCATAATTTTCTCAAAACACTGTGCACAAAATTCCCTAATGTTATCACATCAGTTCATTTACAGCCAACCAAATCTTTAATATATCAGGAAAAACATTTGCAGCTTTTTCATTGGTCTTCAAAGATCACAAGCATTTTTGTACCATTTTCAAAAGACAACAAAACTCTGTGAATTGTTAAATAGAAATGTACCAAATCGATTGAGAAAAACTGTAATGCCTAAATGTTGTGGGGGGTGTGAGAGTATTCAACAGAGACCCATTATAATACATTTTGATCAACATCAATATGACATAAGCAATTGATAATGTAGGAAACAGCAGAGAATTGTACATAATCATTTGCATGGATGTACCAAATCATTTGCAACTTGTTCAAAGAAATGAGAAACTGCTTTTTTGATGTGCACAAGTCAAGAGACACAATGATGTGAAGATTGAACAGGTAGTTTTGAGAATTTCAATTCTGATCTGAAAAACTTCAAATAAAAACTACAGAATATAATTATCTAAAATGTGGTTTGCAGTATATCAGAATAATCTACACATACATTTGACACATTGTGGCAAGCATTCTGACAATTGTCTTTACAAAACTCCTAAAATTAATTATTTAGATGCTAAAGAGACTGCTCTGTACTAACTAGGCCAAGCTTGTGGGCCTACATAATTGTCTCTCTTTTGCGCAGATGCAGAGAGAGAGAGGAGATAGAATCAATAACAGGATACATTTCCAGATGCTAGGGGATTCAAGGGCCACATCACACCAGACACTGTGCGCCTCAAACAAGAGAAACATCTCTTCCCTCATGTTTCACCCTGTGTGGCAGAGCATTGTCAACAGATCAGCCCTACAACACTGACTGTGTATTTTCAGCGTGGTAGCGTTTAAACTTTGAAACAACTTGCAAATCCAGTCTCTATTTGGTTTCTCTATTTGGTTTCTCCATTGTAGTATAGCAAGGCCTTGAGGTTTCATTATTTTTTAAAGAAGGAGGCCCTGGTGTAAATCTGCTCGGCTGCCCACTTATGAAAAGTGAACATGAGAAGCCTTAATCCCAATAAAACGTCCCACAGACATGACACGTCCAGTGCCAAAACAGCGTGCTTAATTAGTGGGCAAGTTCCGGTCTGACGGGCAGGGCCATGACCTTCCTAGGGGAATAATGAGCCAGGCAATGTTTGGGGCCTCGAGCTGTGGCATCCACACAGGAGCGAGGTGCTGATTGCTGCTTTAGACGTGCTAAACTGACAGATTCATGTGACCGGACAGTGAACCGTACACTTGGCACAGGGAAGCTGAAATATTTGCTGCTGTGTTGGGGTTGGTCAAATCTCTTGTTTTGTGTCCTTTTGTTGCCGCTTTGTGAAGCTAGATTAGATTGGTCAGCTTTCTCTTTGTTCTCCTGTAAGAGGGGAGCTTTTGAAAAGCACAGAGCAGGGGCCATACAATTCGGGATGTTTTATCAGCATGGGCTACTAGAAGCGTATCTACATACATTATCTGTAATATGTAATGACTATGCTGTTTTAAAAGGAACTCCAGTCCTTGATTGTCTTCACAGAGTGGAATATTTTGTAAGAAAAAGAGATTGAAAAGAGAAAATATATACAACATTTAATAGACAACATCATATTTTGCCAAGTTGTAGGCTTACTTTTACACATGTAAGCAAACAGGTGCAGGGAGGCTTACTAAATCATTTAATGAAAACTGATATTTTTTTTATTTTTTTTACACACAAAACAAAACCACAAATAAAAAAGGATAATAGAAACACACATGAGAAAAATGTTAATAAACCATGTTAAATCACACACAATAGAGAGGTTTGGAGGTGGGTTTTTACATGAAAACATTTTTTAACTTCCTTCATCTACTCGACCTACTCTCATTGAAACCTTTAAACCTAAAAATGAGTTTACACAGCATAACCTCAGCCATGACATCTGATCTTTACCTCACAAAACCACTGGGTTTGTCTCCCATGACAAAACAAAACTTAGCCTATATGATCACAAAAAAAAAAGTTATTTTTTATGCAGCTATAAACTGAAGTGGACAAATTAAAATGATTGGAGGCTCAACGGACAATTGTATGATTATTGCATTTTGGTGTGTTGATATATGTGGCAGAAGTGCCACCTGCTGGTAGCTAAGTTTAATTACAACCTTTTGGGCCAGTAGTATAAATGTGCACTGACCCTTAATAGTCGACCAGTTAGTAAACAGCACAACTATCATATGAAAACATCTGTTAGAATAATGATATTCGAAGAATTTACAGTTCTGCCCTGTAGTAAGACATTTATTGGGTATAAAAACATAAACATGCAGTGAGCAAGGTGATTTGGTTTATCTTGGCTAAGCTAAAGAGTTTACATGTGAATATAATTATGTTCACAGATCAGTTTTGGAGAATTCAGGCTCATGTACTAGCAGCAATACTGCCAATACATGATAACACTGCAGCAATTAGCATTTATGCTGTCAGTCGGAGTGAGATTGTTCTTGGTCATTAGGGCTGGCCAAAAATATTTTAGGCCAGATAGAACGTTGAAATTACGGCTCGTTGGTCTAGGGGTATGATTCTCGCTTTGGGTGCGAGAGGTCCCGGGTTCAAATCCCGGACGAGCCCGTTCTTCTTGTTGTGTTTATTTTTTATTTTTTTTACATACTGGTTTGAAACAACGTGAGGGTAAGTAAATGATGACAGAAGTTTCATTTTTGGGTGAACTATCCCTTTAATCATCATTAGACGGTTGTGCCAGTAATGCAGCGTTCATACGATCCTCGAGCGAGTTTTTTCTGCATTATTCTCGATGATCGGAGCGGTAAAGGTTGCGTGTTCGCCGAAATAGCTCAGTTGGGAGAGCGTTAGACTGAAGATCTAAAGGTCCCTGGTTCGATCCCGGGTTTCGGCAGCTTTTGAGCACTGTATTCTTGTACATTTCACAGAGCTCTCTGCCTAAAGAACATGGTAAGGGGTCAATGGAGTTAGCACTCTATACTTTGAAACCAGTGATTTCTTGTGGCAAGGAAATTGATGGAATCCTCGTGCTGATGAAATCTAAAGAAGCTCTAGCATGGGATCCCTCTGACAGTTCCAAACAGTTTAGAGTAAAAATGGCTTTAAGAACAAACTCTCCAGTGGCTGTCCACCTTTATGTTCAAAAGAGAGTGACTTATATATCTGATTCTGATGGATAACATCTTTGATTGTATAAGGTTCCATGGTGTAATGGTTAGCACTCTGGACTCTGAATCCAGCGATCTGAGTTCAAATCTCGGTGGGACCTTCACTGGTACTTTTGCACCATGTGAGCAGGACCCAATCTTGAGAAATTTTTAGAAACAACAACCCTCAAAAGCTTGTTTTGGGAATATACGTCTTGTACTGTAACAAGTCCAGACTGTATAATTAGGATATGGTGTATAAATAGAAAAGCCTCACTTGGAGAATGCGGGCGTCGATCCCGCTACCTCTCACATGCTAAGCAAGCGCTCTACAAATCTGAGATAATTCCCCTTCTAATGCAATTGCTAATTCCAAAAATAAACAAATAAGTAATTACCATATAATAAAAAGTAATTACCATATATTAAAACTTTGTTTAGCTTTTCCTGCTTTATCATTTATTTCCAATAAATTATCAATTTACCTTTCATGTTCACAAGTTTACACATTTGAGTGTATATTAATTCACATATCACTTAACATAATCAACAAAATCACTTTTTTTTTCTTCTATAAACCAAAAATGTACTGATAATTTACTTTACATTATAATGAAAATGATCAAAAATCATGATAATGCTGACCTCATGGAAACTTCATGCTTTGCACCAGAAACTACATTAACTCGGTTACATTTACTTGACTACATTTTTGGAAAATGTGCACTTTTAAGAGTAGAAGTCTCTTTTTGGGGGGCATGAGCGATGTCCCATTCACAAATGAATCACTCTGTCGATTCTGTTCAAAGACTTGATCAAACAAGTTGTCAAAACTATCTTAATTGGTTCGTAAATCAGTTTGAATTATTTGTTCAGTTTCCGGCACGCACTGAACCGTTTGAAGCAGTTTCTCACTGGGAGTCGTAATAGGACATTTAAGAACATCAAGAGTGTTGGATGAAGTGGCTGTGGACCTACAGTCAATTGAAAGCAAATCAGCGATGAAGGTCTTTATTAGTTGAACAACTGCATATGCTGTCTGTGAACGACTCCACATGTATATTTGATTTAATTTCATACAGGTAATAATTTTTACAACCAAACAGATTATTACCCCAAGTACATGATATTACTCCACTACTAAAAAAAGTATGACATTACCAGTTTTATGGACATATAGCTTAATTTATACATTAAATAACCATTGTTCAAAAGAGTATGAAATAAACACCCGCTAACCCGCAATTTGTGGTATTTGTTCTTGAGCATTATGTAATATCAGCGTACAGATAAAGTACCACATAAACCTTGTTGATCCTATTATCATAAAAAACAATTATTTAAATGTCACGTGATAGTGCAAATAATTTATAGTATGGGCAGATATCAGTATTCAGCACTCTTGTTTTTTTTTGGGGGGGGGGGGGGGGGGGTTGGGGTCCATCCTCTACCTACTTACAATTATCCTGACCACACAAAGTAAGCAACCTCATCCAAATCTACTGGGTAATCAGTAAGGTATATAGGACCTTTGTCAAAATACTCTCCCTTGTAACTTCTCCATCTGCCTGCAGGAAGATATATATCTCTTTCTTGCTTGCCTGGTTCAAGTACAGGAGCCACCAGAAGGTCATCTCCTATAAGGAATTGAGAGTCAATTTTGTAAGCTGCTTCATCATCTGTTGCAATCCACCAAAGAGGGCGAATAATGGGATCTCCAGTGTACAGCACTTCCCCAGCAAGCTCCAGAACCCGAGGGGCTACAAGAGACTTGTGGAGAGCAATGAACTTATTGGCGATTTTCACTACCTCATCATCATAGTGCCATGGTGGAAGTGAGAACTGCATGGCTGGCATGAAAGCTGAGAGCTCTAGCCAACGGATGTACAGCTCACGATCTGGAAGTCCAGTGAGGTTTGAATATGCATTTCCACCTATTACGTCTGGTAGAACAAACTGGTAGCCTAGAATGCTGATAGTAAGTACAGTAGGGATTATAGATTTGAGGCCTAATGTGTATCCCCATAGAGAATCACGGTCAATAATTCTGAAGAAGCAGGAGATGTTTTGAGATTGATAGCCTGACCGCAGCTCTGCGCGGTCATTGAACGGTATTGCCATCTCAGTGTAGCGGCGGGTAAAAGTACTGGGATCCTGCAAAGGAACAAAGGTACTGAACTGCTGGGGTAAGTAACTTGTTTCTCCTGCATCAAACATGAAAGATGCCACTCCATATTTGTTCTTGAGGGTGCGGAGATTCAAGGCATACCAGTCCCGAGCTTCTGGATTTGTGAAATCCAAAATTCCAGCTATACCATTCCACCAACGCACCAAAGCGGGAAGCTGGCTATCAGGCACTCGTACAAACAGACCTCGCTCTACTCCAACACCAAAATTGACAGAATTATAGTTGACAAATGGATGAGTCCACAGAGTTACCTGGAAGCCATCTTCCCTTAGTTTTTTAAACATGGCTGAAGCATTTGGGAACTTGATTGGATCTAACTCAAACTCCCCGTAGCCACTAGTAAATCTATCGTACAGCTCCAGGTGACTGCAGTTGAAGCCATTTTTTTGTATGTCAGATGCATATTTTAAAAAAATATCTTGGTTGACTTCTTCTAGAGCTCTTGTAGACCACATCGGTTGTCTGAAGACAACTTCTGAGGGAATCTTATTGGGCTTGTTGAAATATCGCCGTACCATGTACTTATGTATAGAGGTGACGTCAAGGCCGACACATACTCGATAGCTGAGTGTCACATGATGGGGTTTACCAGGGTCTGGCCTATAAGGGCTGTCATCGTATCGAGCTTGGAACAACAGAGTTTTGTTTGTTTCATCCCAGCCAAGATGAAAAGGAACAGAATTGTTAATTTTTATGGCTGTAGCATTGGAAGAAAGCCAGTAGCGCTCTAAGATACCACCAAACGCCTGGTGATTGTAACGGATATCACCTGTAATGAAAGGTTTGGGTTTTTGCTGTCCTTTTAAAACTATTGGCCAATGCTGTGACCAAGTCTCCGCGCCACCGTACCAATGTGATCCACTGCAGGACATGACGTGCTCCACCAATCGGTGCTCCTCTAGCTCGTCCCAGCGCACACGATAGCACTCAACTGTGTCTTTAGGCTTTACTGTTTCTATGAAGAAATTAATATTCCCCACATTTGATTTGTCACAGGTGAGAATCTGTCCCTCTTTCGAACACGAGTCCAGATCAAGGGTGCCAGACCTAAAATGGACATAGAAAAACACTGTGACTCATACTCATAATTAATCAAATATATACGTAATCATAAATACAAGCATAAACAACATTTAAAAAAAATATATACCTGAATGCCATTTTGAAAATGACAACACCAGCTTGGTTTCGGATGACAAAACCATCTTTGTTAAGGTCTAATCGTTCAGTCGTCAGACGGTTGGCCTTGTGAAGAGAAGCGTAGTAGTAGCACCATGCTACCATGGCAGCAATAACCAGTATGACTCCGAGCGCACTTGCTGTTATCACTGAGCGGCTTGGTCTGCTAACTCTATTCCGCCTAGGTGTCGAGTAATGGCTCATGGCGCCGATGCCAATATCTCCAACAGTTGCTGATACAATCTGGTACATCTTTACAACACTTTTATGCACACAGCCTTCTGTACAATGTTTCTAACTCATGAGCAGAAAGCAGACTGTTTTAGGTGTACTGAACATGGGCTGCACATGGTTGAAGCAGCAGCTGGCCAGGACAACTTGAAAATGTGCCTTGCCTAGACATATTGAGACAATTTTAAAGGAATAATATGAAGAAATAAAATTCAGTTTTTCTTTTCATGCAAAAAATACAATGTTTGAAAGTGATATAGTAGTATAGGGAATTTAATACAATTTATCATGCTTCTTTATGGTTTAACCAAAAATTAAGATTCTGTCATCATCATTTACTCATTCCTTAAGTCGTTCCAAATATGCAGTCTTTCTTCTGTGGAACGTAAAAGATTTCTGAGAATTGTCTTATTGTCTTTTTGTACAATGGAAGTCAATGGTAACTAAAATGTAGTTACCAATATTCTTCAAAATAGCTTAAATTTTATTCTGCAGAAGAAAAAAAGTAATTCAGGCCTGGAACGACATGAGGGTGAGTAAATGATGAGGGAATTTTCCTTTTTGGGTGAACTATGTCTTGTAGACATGATAAACTGCATGGAAAAATCCACAATTCTCAATATCTGTGAGACACAAAAGCAGATTTGAGCTGTTGTTTTTACTCTACAGCAGCTGAATAGTCCTCTAGGCATGTATTGAACATACAGTTTCCAATACAGGGTTGCGGTGTCCAGTAACAGGCACACATATGGATTCGAAGGACATTTGCAACAGAATAAAAGTCTCTTCTGTAATTTAAACAAGTGTAAATTACAATCTCGATGTTGTGTAATTGTGGAAATTAGCTACTAGTGGCCGCAGTTCTAGTTTAGCAGATTCATCCTCGTCACTCTTTACAACATTCACAGAAAAAAAAAGATTTTTAGAGAGAGCACTCTTAAGTGCTCTCTGACACATCACTTTAAAAAATAAACTACAGTTGCTACACTGCTGCTATAACTAGTGATTAAGTGTAGCAGATGATAATATTTCACGTTCATTCTACAGTTTTTGAGGTAGCCTATTCACTTGAGAGCACACATATTTATGTTATTATTAACACCTTAAATAAATACACAATAAATATATTTTCCCCAGTTAGCCTACTTACATTTTGTGTCCAGATGAGATAATTCGGAAGGAAATAGACCTGCTACAATAAAGAATAAGTGAATATTTTACTTTCACTCAACAATTGTAGTTCATATAGCCTACTCGCCTTGACGTCTGAAGATACACGAACATCTTCTGAAACGGGTTACACACGACTGCGAAATTAAACCTTTCAGAAAAATCATAAAAGTGTTTTAAGAAATAACCTGAATCTGATAACGACATTTGGGCTAAACGTCGGTCAAAATGCTCTTGCTTGAACGTTGTTTGAAAGCAAGTTCGACCTGTTTTTGTGAATCATGGGTAATGTAGTATTGTGAGATGTGTGATGGAAGTTTTTTATTTAATGAGAACATAAAACTGTACGGAAAGCAAACACGAAATGTCTGTAGGCTATATAGCCTAGGCCAGAAAAAAAGATTTAGTAACATTGTTTATAAGTGTATTTTCCCAAAATTCGGTTATCAACAAATTTTTTTTTTTAGTCTATGGTTCCACCAGGTTTTATATATTCCATAACACACTTATTCCACTAGATGGCGATGAATAATAAGAGGGAAAAAAATTATGTGAAGCTTTGATGGGAGATTGCAAGAGCTAAAAGTATTGTGAATCTGATGGGAATATAGGCTACAAGACCTGACAAACACATTTTCATTTTTAAAAAGTTGTTTAATAAAGGTAACATTGTGAGTGAGAATGTACTGTATACAACCCATGACCTGAACTTTGTCATTAGTCCAAACAAGCTTTTACTCTAGACACTGATCAGTGTAAAAAGTTCTAAAAACAAATACGAAAACATTCACATCAGCAAACAGAAACTGAAAATTGCTACCTAGCAGCATGCTGCTAAGCAATGTCAACACATTACAAAAATTAAAAAGTATTTTCTGATATTCCCTACACAAAATACACAAAAATAAGACAAACTGTCTCAATGCTCCAAAAAAAAAAAAAAAAAAATCGGACTATATCAAGACCTATAGACATCATACCAATGAAACGTGTGTCTTTCCATGTAGTCATGCATGGCCAGAATCTGCAGAACACTGTTGAGTTTAGGTAACAAATGTTCTTTTCTCTCTCCCAGTCTCCCTGTCCCCAGTGACACACAAATGAAAACATATCAGGCTGGGCCTCGCTTAGTACTCAATTTCATTAAAATTTTCAGAGAAGCCTGAGTATGGGACGCTGTCTCCAGGATCTAGAGAAAGAGAGAAAGAAAGAGAGAGTTATGCACAGTATAAACTGTACATCATGTCTCTTACAGGGTCCCATATTACTGCTTCCTCAGTAAACAGAATCAGATAACTAAAAAAATCTGAGGATGAGACGATGCATGAATCACTGACAGTGACACTTCCTGTTCAACCGTCAGGTTATGTATTTGAATTCACATACTACAGCACACAAGATATTTATGAAACCATTCATATGGGTTAAATTGATGTGATGTGATGTTATGTGAGTTTTTTAATCCAATATATTAATTTATTCAAAAATATAAAACGTTGAATAATATAAAAAATGAAAAAAATTATTTTTTGATGACCATGTCTTTAATATTCCATTGAATTTCATCGTAATATTTTTTGGGGGTAATACAACTGTCCTGATATCTTAATTAAAAAAAACATTGTATTATATTTTTTTTTTACTTAATATTTTACTATATTACCATTATAATTATTATTATTATATATGGTCCAACCAACATGCGGAAATATAAAACAGGAGATGACATCATAGAGAGGACCCCTGCAGACCCTGTCAATAACTTTCCTAAAACATCAGATAATTTGACCTTTTTATGACGTGGTAGTCATTTAAAAATATCTTTAAAAAAAAACATTGTGTTGTTGTTATGGTAAACAGTTGTTCACTCACCTTTGCAAGGTCCCTTTTTAAACACAATATCATCGATTGCAATGTCACTCCTTACTGAAGATCCTCTAATGGCTTCAAATATAATCTGCAAACAATTAGGGACACATGACTTAATTTCTCATACGAAAAAAGTAACACAGTTACCTTCAATCAGTTTACTGGCACTTCAAGACCCATCTTCTCAGTGATCAAATGGTTGCTTTGATATGGACATTACAAAATAAGTTTTTCAAAGACATTTTTCAACAAGAAAGGGAGTAGGAAAGTGTTTCTAACCCAATGCCTTGTGTAACACTCGTAATCCACTGTGGCTTTCATCCAGGACACACTTTGTTCTCCCTGTCTTGTCCAAAGCAATCTCTCCTTGTCCCCCTTATGCAGCAGAACGCTCAGGGTTCCAGTGCCTGAACCATGCATGTGGTAGAAGAAGATCAGACACTGAGGGCCGGTCGAACCCCTCAGCTCAGTGGACGTCAGTTGGGCTGACTGCTTGGGTAACATGTGAGATGCCTCAATGTACATGAAGTAGCCTTGAAGTCAGAGCAGGAAAGACTTAGTGTGCGCTGTCTCATGACATCAGCAGTTAATAAAGCATTTCGAGCTGAAGTATGAATCTGACTCACCTACCCCTAAGGTGTGGTCCCCTTTGGGTCCTGTGTAAGATGTGGGGGTCTGTCCTCTGATCCGCAACCAATGTCCTTTCTTAACTTTCTTTTTCTGAGTGTAGCCACAGTCCCCAGTTTCAAAGTTACAGTGTCCAGGAGGAGGATTTAAGGGTCCTAAACAGAACACAAAAAGGTTGACCTGTTTTAGGATAGTAAAGTTCAGGCATATTACCACACTATATGTCAGTGAAATGGTTAAAAGCTTGTCTATTTCTATTCACCGCAGCCGGCACTGCCCTTTTAATGTCTATGTTTGTGAGGGCAGATGTTCTCCATTGCCATGGAATATATGCCTATAAACAGAATATTTAAGAACCTTAGACGACGGCCTTGCCCATTTCTTAAGCCACATTGTTTAAAACGTGCTCACAACTGACAAGTAACTTCTGCCAAGCAACCTGTAAGTAATAGAGTTTACCCTTTAATAGAACAATCAGTTCTTTAAATCTTTTACAAGTCATGGGCTTCACTTCCATAAAAGCAACACAACTGGGTCAAACACCATGTTATCCTTTGGACAATTCTCAATATTGGGACAGTTTTAGACTAAACCTTATGAGTCAGTTTTATTATTAAAAGAAAGAACCAATACCAAGCTTATATGAATGAAAAGGTTCTCATAGATTGCAGAATGTGCTATTTTCAGTAATCAAACTTTAAAAAGCCTCTAAAGAATTTGGCCCAATTATAGCTAATTCAATATCTACATGATGTATGGATGTATGGTATATATCTGGAGCAGAAATATTTTGTTAATTATTAATCAAAATGTTGCATGCAGTCTCCTATCTGGAACAATTATTACCTATTACGAGACATGAAACCATACTTGTTCGCTGTGGTCACATAGAGGCATTAACACGAATATTTATTAGGACACAGGGTTAAGGACATTCCAGGATCTGCAGTCTTGTTATAATCCACCTGGATTCTCATGGTTCATGTATTTTGAATCCATGAAGGGGAAAACAGCCAAGGTCTCTATTATTTATGGTAGTCTCATCATGGAGAAATGTGGAACTCTGGGTATTACCTGAATTTGGGACAGAGAGCTTGGAGCGCAGGATCACAGTTTTGATTGGGAAACAATTTGGTAAAATGTTTCAGTCTCATCTAAAACCCCTGCCCACCAGCTGATCAACTACAATGCAATCCACAGAATATATTATACACCTCTGAAACGTTTTAGAATTAAACTTGTGTATGTGACAAATGACCTTCCCTGTATGTGACAAATGTAACACTGGGGCAATTGGCAGCTTACTCCAGCTATTCTGGGAATGTCCACTGATATTCAACTTCTGGATTAAAGTCTCTGCTGTTCTATCACAACTTTTGGAACTGACAATTGATCCTGAGCCATGTATTTTGGAGCGATCCACTGCCTTAATCAATAGAGCAAAGATTACAACTATATGAACTGGAACCAAACTCATGACAGCTTGATTTCTATTCTTAAAGTGATCTAAAGTTATAGATCAAGGCAAATGCAGGTTCTCTTTTTTTGGTTTTGTTTTATCTGTTTCCTTTTTAAAAATTTTTCCCCTGCTTTTGTTTTAATGAACACCTTAATTATCTTTATTTCAACAGACACTTTCTTCCTGTAAATCATCTCTCTCTAAAATTATGTAAATCGTTGTTTTTTTATTATTATTATTATTATTCTTTATGTGTATCTGTTTCTCTTGTGTATATCCGTTTTATATTTGTTAGTCATATCCTCCAATTAGGTCAGTGAACATTTGTCAGTGTTAATGCTGGTAACTTTGTACGTAAGAAAAGTATTGGTGAACAAAATTCTAGTGAAAACTTTCTTTTGGATGTTTTTTACAATTCCTTGTGTATGGTGGGAGGAAAAAGGAAAAAAATATGGAATTAACTTTAACCATGTAACACAATTGCCATCTGAATATGGCTTTTCAATGTTAAAGGTAGAAGTACCTGTAGCAACCCGACAGTCTCCAAGGGTCACTGAGATGTCATCGAGAGACACAAGTCCACAGTCCCAGAAGTTTCTGCAGATGCTAACAAATGCTACCTTCAAGGAAATTTAATAAAAAGTTACATAATGACAAATAAAGCTAAAATAGAGAGATCAGTTGAGAAGTCCTAAACTCCTGTAATATAGCACATACTTTTACTTAAGAACAAAGCAAAAATGGTCAATTAAATATTAATTAAAGGTACACTATTTAACTATTATTTTGTTAAATTTTTTTATTAAATTTAAATAATGAATCAATACATCATCATTCCTTCTTCCAAAGTATATTTTTATATGACCCTGATTCACTATAAGCCTATTATAAGTGTTTACATTTTAGACCTATAGGGATGTTGTTTTTTTAGCTGGAAATTGTGCACATATGTCATTCGCATGTATGTCTCATCATATCTGTAAATAGAGAAAAGTTGCTTCGGATACTTTGATGCATATAATGGTGTGGGAGTGGCATAGGTTAGTTGTCCCAACTAGAGAGAAATTTTTTTTTTTGGTTCACAAGTCTGTTGGCAAAAAAAAAATGTGACAGCCCGTAATAAAACGAGAATCAACATTAGCATTGCTTTTTGGAGATGGCGTAAATGTAAAAGCAACGTGGAATTAGTAAGTATTGAACAGATAAATTTGTGTAGCTTCTAACAGAGTTCATTGTGATGCGTTATCTGTTGTGAAGGATCATTTTATTATGGTTGTTGTAGTGCTGGGCTGGAATTTATAATGGGTATGCACAGTAACATCTTTAGGCAGCTTGAGATACTTTCCAGTTTCCATCAAAACTAATTATATCTCTTAAGCCTAGAAGTGAATGTTTTATGAGCAGTAGGATCACCATATTCATCCGCACAGAGCCAAAGCACAACCAAACCAATGTTCTTCTCCAAAATGCATGCAGTTTTTTTAACCACTAGAGGGACAAACATAGTGTACCTTTAAGAGTTACTTGAATAGTTCATTTCTAATATTATTTTAAAAGAGACAATTCATAACCAACGTTATTTGTATTTAATATTTACAGAACTCAATTTAAAACTCTGATTTTTCTGTGGTTTTTCTCTTAAATGGCTTCGACATTTTCAGGAAGCACAAAATAGTCCACAAATGGAAGCTCTAATAATGGGGTTTTGATGTGGTTTGCCTGTAGACAGACTCTCCATTCAAAAGAGTCTTGCTCTTCAGTTATCAGAACTGAGATCCCAACAGGAATTCACACATGGGGTGATCCAAAGTGCAGGACAAGATTTGTTAGGGCTTATCATTTGGAAGTGACAAGAAAATACTTTACTAAAATAAAAAAGTATTAAAACTGAATTTGTACTTGTCATTCAGGACAACGTCCTTCTATCACCTCTAATCTGAAGAACACTTAAACCTTGTGCTGTTCATCATCACACAATTTACACAACTGTTCAACTGTTTTTTTAAATAATTATCTTATGCTTATCAAGGCTGCATTTATTTGATAAAAAAATACAGTTAAACGGCGATAGTGTGAAATTATACTAATCATAATAACTCTATATATATATACCCCAACAACCCGTTCATTTTACACTTACCTTAGTCGACATGGGCTTTAAGTAGGTGACCTCCACCTCTGTCCAAACATCTCTAGACCTCTCAGACACGGTCCAGATTTTCTCCTGAGCTACGTTGTTTTCATCATAGATATAGAGAGCCAGAGCATTATCCAATTTCATGAACCCATGCAAGGCATAGTAGAACCTGAGGCAGTATTTATGGTTCCCTGGCAGGGACGGTCCAAAAAGACGACCCACATACCCTGGACGAGAGGGATAACGAGTGTTGGTCAGCAGAAAAGACCCTGTGGATACAATGGACAGACATATACATTTTAAATAAATAGTCATATAGTTCTTTGTTAATATTAATAGTTATTTATTATGAGTACTGATCAATTCAAATGAAATATGCATGAAGCAGAAGAAAACAATTACATTTAAATGTGCATAAAAATACTGCATCATATAGCTAGTAAATGTCAATATATGATATGTCACAAATTTGGTGATTTTATGAAAAAAAAACAGTCTCACTTCCGCACCAGTGCCTGTGGTGTGATCACCGATCAGGTAAACATTTGGTTTCACAGAGACCATGTTCCACACTGAACCTCCGGTCTGTTCCTGATAATACTGACACATCCCCTCCTCAAAGTCACAGTTTGCAACAGAAGGTTCAAACGCTGGCTCTGAAACATCAGTCACATGAAACAGTCTCACATCATGAGCATCTCCCACATGCACAGACTTTCTGTAAAATGCATGTAAAAACTGCAGACTTAAGGGAAAGTCGATGTGGTTGCTATAACAGGACAACAACAAGAAGATTCACTTTTAAACAGCCACTTGTGGGCTCTTTTAGGTTGTAGGGTACAAAACTGAAGGCCCCTCTGAAGAAAAATGGGACTACTTTCTATCCCAAAGTATATGATGGTGAAAAAATATATTTCTTGTTATTGAATATTGATGGAGCAACATTTTTTGTAAAGGTAAGACTTTGTTTTGAAAAAAGGCAGCTTTATTCAAGGGGGCTATTAATCCTAAACGCCATCCTTTCACTTATTCAACAATTACTGACAAATTATTGATTCACTGAAACACATAAATAAGTAGTTTTTAAAAAAAATCTCATAATATGTGTTAATTTCATCAATTCTAATTAGCTACATAAATCAGAAATATTTTTAAAGAAGTTGGCCTACATGTTAGATCAAGTTACAACCTGATCTCACAGGAAAGCGGAACTATTTTACGAGGTGGCGATTTCATTTGAATTCGTACAATGTGAATCGTATGAAAACTTACACTTTTTTTTTTTAAAGCATGAATGTTCACCGCTAAACATAACCGTCAGTAGGGTGTACGCAGATAATACAAACCATAAAAATTTGATTGTACGAATGAGCCAGCAATTTGCCAAAACGTAAAATAGCTACGAATTGGAATTAGACTGTTAAAATTACCTCAACTTTCCTATTACATGTAATGACCTCATATATCAGGATTTTGCAGTGAATAGCAATAAGCATGTGTTCAAGAAAGTGCAATGGTGTTTTTTGTTGTCATTCGATGATATGAGAGAGAATCAAATCAAAAAGGTATTTTACATGAGGAGCCTTTTCCCATCCATTTTTTGTAAAAATTGTATAGGGTTTCTAATGACCCAAGGTGTGTAACAGTGTAAGTATATTTTTTCTGCACAACAATAATTGAATCTCTGATTACTGAATAAACTGAACCAGAAATTCACCTTTACTCCACAAGGTGACAATGTCTGATACACAATAGTGTTACACAAAGTGACATTTCACTCATAGTTACCGCAGGCAGAAAACAAAAGAATAGGAAGTAACATCAGCTAAACTTGAAATGGCTTAGTGATTTACTGCAGAGCAAGTACTGAACGCAACCAAATATTAGTGAAAAAACCCCAGAATATGTAATAATGATTGGCAAAACATTAATGCATTTAAGGGTTAAAGTAAGTGATTTCTAAGAAATGTTGTTTGAAAACTGAAGTCAACACCATGAATATTTTCTACAGTAGATATCTGTTCTGTGCTTAAAAAAATGTGCCTGAACATAGTCCTGGCTGTGTTAATAGGAGGGGAAAAAAACGAAGTGGATTGAGGGATCACACCAAAAAACATCATGCTCATGATGGGGGAGGAGAGAGAGTGAGCAAGTGGGAAACTTTGCAGAAAGACTAGAAAGAGAGATGGCTGAGATATTACCAAATAGAAGGGTTACGATCAGATCAGGCAAGGGCTAGGACCCGTGTTAATATTGGAAAAGCTTTCTAGAGCTGGAGATGTTAGAGAGCAGGAGGGCCTGATAATGGGTTGCTTTGTTACTCCTCGATACGTGAGTAACACTGGTTTTGCAATGTTTCACAGAACCGAAATATGCTGATGTACAGTTTGCTGTTGTTGTTGAATCAAGGCTGATTCATCCATACTTGGGCAATTCCTGTGTTGCATAGCATGTTCATTATTTTGGGAACAATGAAGGGAGCGATGTGTTTCCTTTTGGTAAGGGTCTGTTCGTTCAAATATCAGCAGTCTTTCTCAGAAATCGCTTACTGCACCTTTAAGTAATAGTGTCTAGAGACATGTCTACAAAAGAGATAACGTGTTTACCAGCTTACAGTGACTGTTGAAATGAGACCATAAAACTTGCTAATGGTTTCGAGCTCTGTAAACAGCTGTATTGGGATGTTTGGGATCATACACAGTTGCATAAGTCGTGTTTAGTGCTTATTATGCAACAGAACCGCACTGACCTGTCTCTGTGTGGCAAAACTCTGATGAGAAAGAAATGTCATCCAGAGCAACATATCCACCACGGGCACTGTTGAACGCCACCTCAAACACCACCTAGTAATCCAAATACACCAATCACTATAAATCAGACAAATTAAGTACCCAACATGAAGGGAACAATAGTCCCCAAAATTATTAATTCATTTTAAAAACTGAAAAAAGTTTTAAATGGATATATTTTGTAAGTCAGTGTAAATCATTTTTTTTTAAAACACTACAAGGTACAAAGAGTGATGCATTAGTATTAGTAACACTTCAGACGGTGAACTCATCTGCTGGAGAGAATCTCCAGACTCCACACACACTCCCACACTCATTATTTACATTGTCTCCCAGAGTTGGCTGCTCACACTCAAACATGGCAGCCACACTGCTAGCTCTTCACTTCATGTTTATATTCCTACAGATGCAAAATAAACACTCCCGTTTTCCCCCTTACCGAGATGACGTTATGTACGGTTTGAAATAGATCAGCCTTTGAACTATATTTGAAAATTACCAAAGGTATCTATTACCATTATTACAGTTCATAATCAAAGCAGTTTTGATTACATTTATATGGTCAGTTTTCAGTAAAACTATTTATATTTGATTTGGTCACAGAAAATATATAACTTTAAAACAATTACTGACCCCAAACTTTTGAAAACAGTCAGTGAGGTTTTTTGTTGTTGTTTTTTTGGGGGGGTTTTCGGCAAAAATGTATAATTCATGAATGCATTAAATTGGTCGGTAAAGACTATACACATACATACATATATATATATATATATATATATATGTATATATCCGTAATTTTTACGGTAAAAAAACGGCAGCTGTGGTTGCCAGTACTTTACCGTCAAAAATACGGTAGCAACGTTATTGGTTTTACAGACTTAACTTAAAATGTACAGAAATAAACCGTTTTTTATTATCTGATAATGTTAATTTACTGATCTATTGCAGTATTAATATCTGTTTTGTACCATTGTAACACACTGACAACCACCAATCACGGCAGTGATGAGAGTCACATGATCAATAAAAAATCAATCAAAGCTCATCACAGGAAGCTCTTCCACAAGAAAGTTAATACTAATATATAGAAGCTGCACAGTGTCATTCGCACAAACATTAAACACCATCATGGTAACCACATGAAATTTTTAAAATGCAATAAACATTAATTTAACAACATTAAATGTAACATAAAACCCTAATGTACATAACTAAAAAAAAACTAAGAAAACTATGAAGAAACATAGTTATTTCAACAAAAATACATCAAATGTGAAGTGTCACGCAGGGAATTGTGGGAATGTCAATTTACGATATTTTACTGTAAATTGTACAATGAGTTGTTCTTTTTCACTTTCAAAAACTGTAAAGTTAACGGTATTTTACAGTAAAATTACATGAAATGTACCATTAGATCTATCACAGTTATTTACCGTATATAGTACGGAAACTTTCTGTTAACCAATTAACAGTTTTTCACTGTAGGATTTTTACAGGTCTTTTACCGTTAAAATCACGATTGTTTTTTACAGTGTATTCAAAGAATATTGAAAAAAGCAGCTGCTTTCAACAATAATAGAAAAACAATAACATTTAAAACAATAATACTGAAAGGCCATGTGAGACTGAACACTGAACGAACGCTGAAGTACTGGCTGCTGAAAATTCTGCCCCAAACTACCCCAAACTTTTGAACGACAGTATTATATTGCAATTAGTTACGAATGTCATAATATGAATATTAGTCTAAGTTAGTGACATTCGTTACTAACTGAATGTACATGAACAAAAATGAGCTAATCTATTATTTAAAATGATTGCAAAACTGTTAGCCATTCATCTACTGGAGTTCAAAATATATTTATATAGAGGGTGTAAAGAACCCTTCATAGAACATTAATTCATAATTGTTTGACTTAAACTTCCCATCTATAACATGACATAAGTCTGCACAACGTCTTATATATATTATATATACATATACGTTAATTGCTAGTCTTGTTAGGATAGTGTTCTTGCGTATACATGTGGGAACTACAGCTCTTATGCCATGATAGTGTATTTACCAATGGCTTTAGTATGTTTTGGGTAGTTAAAACTTGTAATATATATTAAATAGAACGTTTAGATATGGATAGTGTCAACATGTGAACGTTCTGTACTGCATTTAATGCATTTGCTGTGATCTGTAGTGCAGAACATGAGCAAAAAGATGTGAAGAAAAGGTCTCCTGGATTTATCCCAGGCTAAAATAGTTGTGTTTAATTTTACTTTATAAGAGATTATTTTAAATTAACAGCTATTTAATTATTTAAATGGATTTTAATTTTTAATTAAATTTAATTACATTTTTTGGAAACTAAATGCACTAAATGCACCCTAAAACACATGCATTTAAAAATAATAATAATTATATTCTGTTGCCGTGTAGTTTATATTTAAAGTGGTGTTTTTGTCTAATGTCAACATACTGTCTCTTAAAATCTGTCTCACAATGCAGTGATACATAAAAACTTCACTGACCTCTAGAGGATGTGGTGCCTTAATATCCACTTGCACTAACTTCCAGTTTGAGGTTGCATATACATCAGGTCTCCATATCTCTTCATAGTGGCCCAGCTGGTCCTTAGTGAAGACTGAGAAATAATTCCCAATGGCTTGGTCCCGTTGATAGTAAAAGGACAAGCATCCTGCCATTGAAGTGGTAGTCATTGGTGACACCAACTTGGCCACCTCTTGGAACCTTTTAGCATAAATTGAGTCCACATACATGTAGTGACCTAGTTCAGAGTACAAAAATTAAACAAAGAATGGATTCACAAAGCACATTCCTCAGGGTAGAAGAGTAAGCAAGCTCCAAACCAAGAGAATTGTGGGTTGAAAAAAGCTATTGTCTTGTTAGAGAGCCTGGTTTGATTCATTCCAGCTCTTGACCAAGTGTGCAGTGGAGCTATTCTGTCAGTCTGTATTATTACCTCTTTCATTGTTCATGGTGTGGTCATCTGGAAGGTTTGACTGAGGGTCCCGGGCCAAACTCCCACCAACATACCAGTTCACATTGGGATTCCACTGATTACTGTAGCCACACAAGTGTTGCTCCTCAAAGTTGCACTCTAAACAGAAATTATTAACATGTTTTGGGGAATGTTTGGGGAATTTTTGGAGGAATGTATAACTGCATTAGCACAAAGAATCAAGAGTGGTGGTATAGCAAGGTACATTCAAATCTACCCTGCTAACCAATGATGTTTGTGTGCAATGTCTTATTTACCAGATGTTCTTGCAATCTTTAACAAATAACTATTTTATTATTTTTTTTTAACAAAATGCAAACAAATGAAATCAGAGGACTTGGAATATAGCACATAAATGTTATGGACTGGTGTTCCCTATCAGTCGGTAACTTTCGGCATACGTCGTGAACGACGAATAGGAATCTTGCTAGAGAGGCCAATCTTAGAGTGAAACTAAACAAGCCAATGCACATTCGTTGGTCACGCCTCCGTTCCCTCCTTCTGGAAAGGAGGGTTACCATATGTAACCGAGACGTTATGGTACTTGTTTTTTGAGTTTACAGCTACAATCATCACCCTCTCATCCCTCATACCTTTCAGGAATAAAATCAAATGGGTTTGGATACACACACACACACACACACACACAAAAATTACAGAACATACAAAAAGCTCAGTTATTTTTTTTTTTTTATTCATTGATATTACTCAAAATATAAAGCTGGAACTAAATGCAGAAAATTAATGTTACAGAAGTTTTTCACTTAAAAATAATTGTATGCTTCATGCTTTTGTTTTAGTTCAAATTCAGTTTCAGTTTCAATTAAATCAGATCAAATTACATCAAGGGGGGTGCAAAAGTTTTCCACTTTCAAAGTAGGGCATGACAGAATAAATTAAAACCACTTAATTAGCATAACATGGTGTTCCCTGCACAAAGTTTTTAAAAAGATTTTTAAAGCATCATGGATGCTGTGGTCCATTGTACTGGTTAAGAGTATACAATCTGAAGACTTACCTATACAGTATCCAGGGATGATGTGTATTTCAAAAACAGCAACGCTATTTCCCATTCCTCTCCTGGGTTTAGCCTCAAATAAAAGCTAAAAGTAAAAGAAAAAAGTAATAAACAAAGAGAAATGAAACAGTTTGGGCTGCAACAGTTAAATATGCACCGATTGCTATCGATTTATTTTACTATCCAAAACCTATAAAACAAACTTTATCTAACTCATTATGACAGGGCACAACCTCTTCACTCTATTTCAGTGATTCTATAAATCATAAATCAAACACAGCTTCAGTTTTACACACAGTCTAATTTTAGAGTAAATATAACATCAGAAGGTTTACATCACACATCAAGTCAAAACTAGCATAATAGATCCACTTTCTTTCCAGGCATAATTCATTACACTTGTTATTAAACAAAGTCAATTTCTATTCCTTTGTTTATAAAGGGCAAGTATTACGCTCAGTCTATCTTTCCAAATGTAATTCCCCAAAACACAGCATTACTATTAGTGTAGTAAAATAGTACAAGTGCTTGTCTGATCAAGGGAGAGACGTATCCACTGTAGTATTCACAAAGGGCTCTTTTGTTCACTCAGCTCCACTCAAACTCTCTTTTAAGCGAATGGTCCTCTAGCAAACTATGAATAGTCTCCACTACATTATGTCACATACTCAACCCCCTCGTTTCCTTCCTTTGCAATTGAACACAGAAGTGACTGTGCCATGCAAGGCAGATACCTGGTAAGCCTCAGACATATTACGGAGATCCACGCTGGCAATGAGCCAACTGTCTGAGGGTCTCTCTGCCGTCCATAACACGTAGTCAAAGTTCTCGCCCTCAGGTCGCAAGTGCAGTTGAAGAGAGCCTGAGCCTGAGATCTGATAGACCAACCGCATACAGCTCCAGTCTCTGAGCTCCAGCTCTGGGCTGACCAGGACATACTTTTCTTTCTCACCAAAAGATGACGAATCTGCTGTGATGAAGCGACCTGAAAAAAAACAGAAGAGTGAGAACACAAATGTGCATAAGTCTAAGAACAGAATAGAAACACTTCCAAAATGTAACATTCCGTTTACATTTAGTTCTGTTATTTTCATTGCAGGATAAAACAATGTATCTGGATTTTCAGATCCTGGAAGTCAAATTAATCTAATGATTCAGGGTCTCAAGGGGTCATCAGTAATGAACAGAAAATGAATGGGCGACTGTTTCACCATTTTAAACTGTGTGTCAAAAAACAGGTGTGATCCGTATCAGGTTCTCCAAAATAAAGTGCATATAATCACAGCAAATTAAGATTTATGGGAGACTCAAGTGGTAATTTAACAGTCCATTTAGTCTTCTGAATTTAACAAAGCGACTGTTTAGAGCACAGAAATAGGTTACGTTCACATTTAAACAGTTTATTAAAGAAGAAATATCACCTATCAGAAGTAAAGTAATCATATACGTTGTGAACGTATCCAATTTCCTCTTGTTTAATTTGCATCAAACCTCGACATGATGTAAAAGTGTGTTTGCTGCCGTTAGCTTCAGTGATCTCTGATAGCTCCAGATGTTCTCATGGTGATTCATTCCAGGTGTCAGATGAAACAATGCCTTTTTTTCTTCTCTCTTTATGACCTCTTGCAAAAACACAAAATTTCAACACTTTGGTTTGTCCCTCTTTTGGGATCTCATATATTTAATCCTTGAGCAAATACCAATCGTTAATGTCCCACTTCTCTAGCCATGACATCAGCTTCTGAGGTAGGTGTTTAAAATAGTGAAGTCATGTCTTCTGTAAGGTCAATTGAAATGAGTCCCCATTTTGTGGAAATATATTGGTGTTGTTCCATCTCCTGTTTCTTTTTCTACTGTAAAACAAGTCGCTATCTTAATTCAGAGCATCCCGTTGAGGAAATCACACACACTATATGCATACCTAGTGTTCACATAAAAAAAAGAAATATACTTTGGGATTAACCTAGTGTTCGCTTAAAAACCAAAGTATACTTTAGGCATATTATTTATCAATTCGATGGTGAGAAAATAGTATCCATGGGGGGGGTTCAACATGAGAGAGGCATTTAGTGAAGAAACAAATAAAGGATAAAGTACAATTCTCGCTACACACTCAAAACTCACTGCAGCAGCTGTTATTCAATGACTGGAAGTAGGCCACCTCCTTCTGATTCTTAAAAGAAAAGGTTGTTCAGATGAACTCTGTGAATGTCTGCTGTACATCTTCGAATGCCTAAATGATTTCTACAGCTGCTAAAAATGGCTGGAGAAACAAGGTTAGCGAATCCCCAGATTCATTTTCTTTTTCATAATTTCCATCTCAACTCCTTCTAGAAATGTATACATTATACATTTTTACATTTATAGTTTTTGGCTGCCTGTGCATTTAATAAATGAATATGATAAATGCTCTAAATGGTATTATTTAATGATATTGTTTTCTATGCTAGAATCATGGCAAAGAGTGGGCACAGTGATACACAGCAACACAGGCCTACATCTTTTTTTAACTAAAATAAAATAACAGAGAAGTTACATGGCAAATAGATCGTCGTCTGAATTCATTCATTAAAAATTTAGTAAAGTTCCTCAATTTTCCTAAAACTGTCTGTCTCTGCTGTGTTTCCAGTACAAAGTCAGTGTTGTCTAGGAAACCAAACAGAGACACACATTTGTTGCCCAGTCTTGTTTTATTGACCTGTGGGGAAAAACTCACTCCAAAAGCAAAAAACACCAGACAACTGCCCACGGTATGTTCACTGGATTACACTTCTAACAGTCATTCTAAAGCATCTCCTCTGTTTTCCCCACAACAGCTGAGCCCATCCAGTTGTTCACCAGCCATCATAGTTTTTGGCAGAGGACAGAAACAAAATTTACGCAATGATAACAAAGCTTATTTTTAGAACAGAGCGCAAACAGTTATGGAAAGTGCTCTTTGTGCTTAAAGTACAATAATATTAAGGTAAATACAAAGACAAGTAACATGCAAGAAAAAATGTATAGCATGGCAGCTGTCCTGCAACATGTGTCTCTTGCGAGACGGTGGACTGAGAAGAGTTATAGCACGTATGATCTGTGAAACATCTCTGGCCAGTGTGCATCATAAAAGCCAAGTAATAATCTATGGAAATCCTTAGTTACAATGAACAGAGATCAGATAATGCCCTGTCATGTAGAGCAGGCTCACTCAATGAAGTGCAGATTACAACCATCAAGCCGTAAAGGGTTAGATCACCCCAAAATGACAATTCTGTCAGTAATTACTCACCCTCCTGTCGTTCCAAACTCGAAAGACCTTCGTTCATCTTCGTAACACAAATGAAGATATTTTTGATGAAATCCGAGACCTTTCTGACCTCTCCATAGACAGCAACCCAAGACCACTTTCAAGACCCAGAAAAGTAGTAAAGACATCGTTACAATAGTCCATGTGACTCCAGTGGTTTAACCTTAATGTTATGAAGCGACAAGAATACTTTTTTAGACTTCAATGAAGAATTTGAGTTACATGAACTATTTTAAATATGTCTTTACTTCCTGTCTGGGCCTTGAAAGTTGCCGTTGCGTTGCTGTCTATGGAGAGGTCAAAAAGGTCTCGGATTTCCTAAAAAAAGATCTTCATTTGTGTTCCGAAGATGAACGGACTTATGGGATTGGAATGACATGAGGGTGAGTAATTAATGACAGAATTTTTGGGTGAACTATCCCTTTACTCTGAAGAAAGTAGGGCCGCAATGTGTAAGTCCTGTATATACAGTATAATTATGCATTTCAATTCATTCACATTCCTTAACCAGTTATAACATAAATTAAACTATACAGGGTGCACATGAAACCAGGTACCCATGTTACCAGTGGTCATGAAGAGACGCTCCATATTTATAGGCAAAAATTAGATTTTTTAAACTTGATCTGAAATTTGATTGGCTGCTGATGGTCATTTTTGTTTATGTGCACAATTGATTTTTCATGGCTTGGTTAAGCATTTGCCCTGAAGAAGACATGTCAATTAGAATTGTCCTTGATCAAACTGTTTTTAAGGTTTTAGTTGTAGCTAAAGATTTGTCTTGTTGTCTGTGGTGGTCAGATAAAGGTCAGTTAGTCAAAATGGGCGACGCCAGACTGTTCAATTGATTTACATCTTCACAACACTGTTATATCAAACTTATTTTTGTCATGAGGGTCTTGGAACGAGTTGTGGCAAGTTTTATATGCTTGCATGTGGTATGCTCTTTTCTGAATATTCGACCAAAGAAAATTTCCTCTACATTGTGAGGACATTTTGAGGGTACCATTTGTCGGGATGGAGTCCATAGCTTCGGATAGTTTTGTGTTCTTGGACATCGTTTTACTAAATACTGCGTGGAGACAATATAGTTGATGAAATATTTCACATGGGGGCTTAAACAGCTGCAGTGCCCATGATGTAGCAACCTCCATATATAGCTATACCTGCAAGGGCCCACACGCAAATGACTATGCTAGTGTTTAAACTAGAGTTTCGAATTCCATACGAACGTCAAGGGTTATATTGGAAGAATTGTGTGCCAAATTTTGCTGGGCCTAATACTGTACATGCCATGGTGTTTTACATGCACAAATGGTCACAACACTTCATCCGTATCCAAATAAATTGTTTCTATCACCTTGCGCATTTGAATTAAAACAAAAGTCAAGATAATCTGCGTCTAGTACATTAAATGTATGTTAAAGGGATAGTTAACCTAAAAATAAAATTTCTGTCATCATTTATTCACCCACAATTGTTGGTGATTTTTTTAAATGTTTGAGTGAACTATCCCTTCAGTTCTGAGAGTTTATTCGCATGTCAAGTGTTTCTTTTCAGGATATGCGCATTTTCAAAATTGGCATCAAAATAGTTGTATGGAAACCCAACTGATTGCGCATATGTTCCGTTATCTTTCCCTACCCCACTAACTTGCCGGATCCATCACACCATTGTTCCGGGACCCTTATAATTTACAAATTAAGCACTAGTCCCGACCTCACGCCTGTAAACACATCATCAAAGAGAAGAAATGTCCTTGCAAGAGGAAGGGGAAGTTATCTTGATTAAAGATTACAAAGGGACATGCATTTAAAAAAATAATAATTACGTGCACAGATAATTCATTTAACAACAATTGTCAAAAAAACAACAACAATTGTCAATTTTGAGTTCACAGTGACTTTTAGGCTGTTCTTTTTTTCTTTTCTTTTTAGCCAAATGATTTTGGAAAAATCTTAAAGGGATAGTTCTCCCAAAAATGAACATTCTATCATTAATTACTCACCCTCATGTCGCTCCAAACCATAAGACTTTCATTCATCTTCAGAACACAAAGATCTTTTTGACGAAATCTGAGAGCTTTCTGTCCCTCCATTGACACCTACGCACCTACCATTTTGACAATTCAAAGAAAAGTGCATGATTGTAAAACTAATCTATGTCAATTAATTGAGTGGTTTAGTCCAAATTTTCAGAAGAGACTCAATCGCTTTATATGATGAACAGGTTTAATTTAGGCTTTTATTCACATATAAACATGTGCAGGGCAGTAAGCGGAGCAGTAAGCAAGAGCATCCAAACAGTAGCTAAGCAGGAAAGCAGGAATCAAATGCGAAAACAAACCTCTTGAAGCTCAAATGTGCTGTGTGACATGAGAATGAACCTCATTGGTTCTTGCGGAAGCTCAAAATTGTGGCATGAATGTTTATGTGAATAAAAGACTACATTCAATCTGTTCATCATATAAAGCAATTGTGATTCTTCAGAAAATTTTGGACTTCATATGGATTAGTTTTAGGATCTCGATATTTTTGAAGTGTCAAAGTAGTAGTTGCTATCAATGGAGGGACAGAAATTTCACCAAAAAGATATTCATTTCTGTTCTGAAGATGAACGAAAGTCTTACGGGTTTGGAACGACATGAGGGTGAGTAATTCATTTTTGGATGAATGAACCCTTTAAGTTTGAGATTTCTACAAGTTGCGGTCTCTGATGACCAGCCACTTTTATGGCAGAAAAAGAATAACTGGCAAACCAGTACATATGTAAAAGTGCTTGGACCCTTCTCATACCTTCCTCGTTGATGGTCCAGGCAGCATAAGCAGGATCAGACGTGTAGCCGCAACTGTCCGCGTCAAAACTGCACGAGCCGCGCAAAAGCTGCGTCTGAGCCCGCGTTAGAAGAGCGACTACTGAGGATGACATAACATCAGATAAACAATAAACTAACGTCTTAACCAGAGTAAACTCGCTCTGTTATAATATGTTATAGGCTAATATCCCAGATATATAATAGCTTTATCTGGGATAGATGAAAAAAAAAGTAAATTCAGCAACGAACAAGTCCACGTTGAAGCAACAAATAAAACTTGCAGAAGCATGCAAACAAACAATTACAGTTTTTTCCATTAGGAAAAGTGATGACCTACCCAGAAGGGTTGAGAAGTGAAGCAAACTCATGGCGAAAGTTGCACTGATGCTGGAGTGGAAGAGTGAAGGTCCACTAACGCAGATTGCGAACGGCAGCGTGAGCACACAGCGCACTGCGAACGCAGCATTCCCTCTCCATGCTTTGACTCTTGACTCGGTGCTGAACAGATAGTGGGAGGAGGGAGTGGTTGTTAAGGTTTCTATTTCAGAACAGGCAATGGATCTCCCTTAAGTAAACAGTTTGCCACTGTGTAAACGTCCGCAGAAATTACATAGGCCTAATTCTAATCATGCAGGTAACGACACACGGTATTAAGAAGCTAGGGTAAACTTGTGGGTCTTGTTTTATGAAATTCAGCAATTTTTTGTCTTGTATGTAAACATCTTTTAAGTAAAATATCTTATTCAGGATAGTACTAAATAAAAAATAACTTGCATTTTGTATGATCCCTCTTTTGTTAAAATAATTACTGTAACATTTAGCAGATTCTCTTGAGATATCTTTTGAGCACTACTATATGAACAATTTCAGGACTATTTCTAATATCATTTCTGGAGTATAGTAGGGATGTCATTTTTCTCCTAATTTCCTTGAAGTAAATTAGCATGAGATAATGGAACGAAAATAGACATTTGTCTTTGACTGTACCAAACCATTGGCAAGTTCATGTCGTGGTCTGGTGAAGTTAAAAGCAACAAAGTCATTTTGTTTAAAAAAAAAAAAAAGTGTACACATGAATGGGATTTTATGTTAGGAACATTGTCTTCTCTCTAATCTGCCTAATAAAATTGAAATTGTTTACAACAGAGACCCAGCTGTAGGCTTTCAACAATGTTGCTCATGAGGCAGTTGCTTTTTACAGTAATATACTTGCAGGCTCAAGATCCACAGAGCAACAAATCCACTGCATATGCACAAGGATTGTGGCAATTCCCATATAGGGATAGGGATCCTATGTGGAGATTTGTCCTCCGTGTAGAGGTTTCTACTGTTACGTAATATAACATCCAACGTTTGCAAAACAAAGAGAAGGAAAGAAACAATTAGTTTAAATATTGTGGAAAATATGTTCCTAAAGGTTGAGTTCCCTTTCGAGGGAACTCGAACTGCATCAGTGACGACGCTAGGGGACGCTGTTCAGTCTGAATTCATGAATGAAACCGAATCCAATCCTATTGGCGTTGCGTGATGACGTAGCGTGTGACGGCATATGCGGATGTGTACAAAAGCACGCCGGCACACAGAAAATGTCAGCTTTTTGCTATTCAGCAAGCGCTCTGTGTTTGTGATTACCAGTTCGTCTTATTTGGTGTTGTATTGTCTGTCTCATCATGGCAAGTGAACAGTTCAAAAAGTGTGTGTTTCCATGTCCACGCTATGTCACGGCTGGGGATACACATGAGATGTGTGTGTCTTGCTTAGGAAGACAGCATGCTCAAGCAGCTCTCGAGGGGGCTGCTTGTGCTCACTGTGAGTCTTTCTCAGCTAGAGTGCTGCGTTCCCGTTTGGCTTTATTTTCCGAGGATGGCCAAATGCGCGCTCCCCGCGGTTCGGGTCCCGCATCTGCCGAGGCGGTGCGGCGGCTTAGAACGTGGGGATCGCAGCGAGATCTTTTAGATGACAGTGGGACTGCCGAGGCACTTTCCCACTCTTCATCTGAAAGTTCAGATTCCCCTGTCCCCCGCTCGGGAGCCCGCTCCGCGGCTTCTCCCGATCGGGATGAAAACCCTGCTTTACAGCTATCTGATTCCGAGGAATTAGATGTGCTTGGTGCTGGGGAGGGGGATCTCAGTCAAACACAGCCAACTGTTCTTCCTGCCCCTAATTATAACGAGCTGCTGGAGGTTGTGACACGGGCTGTGGCCAAGCTCGACATTTCTTGGCCACAAGAGAGGCAGGAAGCGCGCGTCAAAAGCAAACTCGACGAGCGCTTTCTGCAGCATCGTACGCAGCCTTCTCGCCGGTCCCTTCCATTCTTTCCAGATTTACACAACGAGTTGTGTAAATCTTGGAACAGGCCTTTCTCCTCACGCCTGTCTAACCCCCCTATGTTAAATTATAGTAACAATGTGGGAGCTAGAGAGAAAGGTTATGGGATGATGCCTCGGGTGGAAGAGGCTTTGGCCAGTTATCTTTCACCCGATCTTGCGTCATCCCTTAAATCACCGGCGCTGCCCTCCAAGCCATGTCGCACTACATCTGCTTTGGTGGGCAGAGCTTATATGGCGGCGGGTCGAGCTGGTGCGAGCCTGCACACGATGGCTCTTTTGCAGGCGTACCAAGCCGACCTGTTGAGAGAAATAGACCAGGGCGATGGTCCAACTATGGATGAGATTGCTGAACGTCGCAGAGCCACAGATCTGTCTCTCCGGGTTACCAAGGAGACGGCCCGTGCAATCGGCCGCTCTATGTCAGCCCTGGTAACCACGGAGAGACATCTGTGGCTTAATCTTTTGGGTATTAAGGAGAAGGACAGAGCTTTTCTCCTTGATGCACCTGTTTCTTCTACGGGTCTGTTCGGTGAGGCGGTTAATGCTGTCGTCAACAGATTTCAGGACGCCAAGAAACAGGGCGAAGCCTTTAAGCAATATCTTCCTCGTCGCTCTAGGTCTAGGAGGGCGGCTCACAGAGATAAGCAGCCGCAGCCTACTTCTTCCTCCTCTTACCGCCAGGGTCAGAAGGCGAGCGTCGCGTCCAGAGCTCCCCCTCAGAGAGCTTGGGACTCTAGGCGGCGTGCGCACCCGCAGCCTCCTGAGGAGACGGATCTGAGGACCGTCCTTCAGTCCAGGAAGGCGAAGGGAAAGAGGTCCTAGCTCGCCCAAGACCTCGAAGGGCCGCCCCCCCTGAGAGAGAGCGACTGAGGTCCCCTCTCTCGTTGGGCCCTTGCGAGCTCACGCCCATCTGTCTGTCCTGAAGGCTTGCAGTCAGACAGCGTTTGAGCTCGCACACTGTGACTCGTTGTCGGTTCTCCCCTGCCGGTCCTCCGCCTCAGGGTGCCGTCAAGGACTCGCACAAAACACCGGACACCAGCCCCGATTGGGTACAGGCTGCAGTTCCGGATCCGCCCACCAAAATTCAACGGGGTGGTCTGGACTTCAGTGCACCCAGAGCAGGGTCAGGTGTTAGAACAGGAAGTTCACTCGCTGCTGGAAAAAGGGGCCATAGAGCATGTTCCCCCACCAGTCAGGGAGTCCGGGTTCTACAGCCGGTACTTCATAGTTCCCAAGAAGGATGGAGGTCTGTGTCCAATTTTAGATCTGAGGCATCTGAATCGGTCTCTGAGGAGATTCAGGTTCAAGATGCTCACTATCTCCATCATCGTGAGTCAAATCCAATCCGAGGATTGGTTTGTCACGATAGATCTAAAGGATGCTTATTTTCATGTCTCCATCCTTCCATCTCACAGGAGGTTCCTGAGGTTTGCTTTCGGGGCGAAGCATACCAATATCGGGTTCTTCCATTCGGCCTAGCACTCTCCCCTCGTACGTTCACCAAGTGTATGGACGCAGCTCTGGCCCCACTGAGGCTCCAGGGCATCCGCGTGCTGAATTATATCGACGACTGGCTCATTTTGGCCCAGTCTCGAGAGTTGGCAGTTCGGCATCGAGATGTCGTCCTTGGCCACATTCAGCGCTTGGGGTTGAGGCTCAACACAAAGAAGAGCGTCTTGACACCCGCCCAACGAACTACATTCTTGGGCGTGGTCTGGGACTCAACGACGATGCAGGCACACATGTCTCCTGCACGCATCGAGTCCATTTTGACCACAAAAACCAGGGTGAAGCTAGGCCACACCATCACAGTAAAACACTTCCAAAGGGTGTTGGGTCTCATGGCAGCAGCGTCCAGCGTCATACCTTCCGGCCTGCTACACATGAGAGACCTGCAGTGGTGGTTGAAAGCCAAGGGGTTTTCCCCGAGGGGAAATCAATTCCGCACGATAAGGGTTACGCGCAGATGCCTTCGTTCCCTATCGATATGGAAGCAGCCTTGGTTTCTGTCCCAGGGTCCCAAGTTGGGAGCGTTAGGTCGCAGGGTTATTATTTCGACCGACGCCTCCCTCACGGGCTGGGGCGCGGTCATGGACGGCCTCTTTGCGAGAGGTCTCTGGCAGGACCATCATTCTTCCTGGCACATAAATTGCCTGGAAATGTTGGCGGTGTTCCGAGCTCTGAGGAGTTTCCTGCCAGACCTCCATGGTCGCCATGTTCTCGTGAGAACCGACAATACGTCAGTGGTGTCCTATTTGAATCACCAGGGGGGTCTGAGGTCGCGCCCTCTGTGCAGACTGGCGCATCAGATCCTCCTGTAGTCCCAGTGGAGACTGTCGTCTCTCAGGGCGATGTATGTCCCGGGGCACCAGAACCAGGGAGCGGACGTACTGTCGAGGCAGGGGCTGAGGCCCGGGGAATGGAGACTCCACCCCGAGACGGTGGAGTTAATATGCGAGAGGTTTGGCCCAGTGGACGTGGACCTGTTTGCGTCTCGAGAGACGACACACTGTCCACTCTGGTTCTCCCTCACAAATCCAGCCCCGCTGGGGTTGGATGCTTTGGTACAGACGTGGCCGAGGCGCTGCTCCCAGCAGTTCTGGAGAGGGTCCGTCGGGACGGGGTCAGCCTACTATTAGTAGCCCCGTTTTGGCCGGCCCGAGTATGGTTTTCGGACATCATCCTGCTTCTGGCAGACCCGCCATGGCAGATCCCTCTGAGGAGGGACCCTCGGCCCGAGCTGTGGAAACTGTGGGTCTGGCCCCTGAGGGGGCGCAGTACCTAGAAGCCGGCCTGTCAGCAGAAGTGGTTGAAACCATACTCACTTCCAGAGCTCCCTCCATGAGGAAGTTATACGGCCTTAAGTGGAATGTTTTTTCCACTTGGTGCAGAGAGCGTGATCTGGACCCAGTTCACTGCCCAGTGGCTTCAGTGCTGGAGTTTCTCCAAGACCGCTTTTCTGCCGGGCTTGCCCCGTCCACACTCAAGGTTTATGTGGCTGCCATTGCGGCGTTCCACGCTCCTCTGAGTGATGGTCCTCTGGAGAGGCATCACCTGGTCGTACGTTTCCTCCGTGGAGCCTGGAGGATGAGACCTGCGACTCGCACCAGGGTTCCCTCTTGGGACCTGGCGGTGGTTCTCGAAGGGCTGGCCGAGGCCCCCTTCGAACCATTGGAGTTGGCTGAGGCCAAATACCTTTCGTTTAAGTTGGTCTTTTTGTTGGCCATTACTTCTCTGAGGAGGGTAGGAGACCTTCAGGCGCTCTCTGTTTCCAGTGGGTGCTTGGAGTTTGCTCCAGGCAACATCAAGGCCATCTTACACCCCAGGCCCGGCTATTTGCCCAAGGTGCCATCTAATCTGACACGGCCTGTGGTTCTGCAGGCATTTCATCCTCCACCTCATGTGACGGCGGATGAGGAGAGACTTCACCTGCTCTGCCCTGTCAGAGCACTGCGACGTTGTGTCCAGAGGTCCTCCTCATGGCGGAAGTCGGACCAGTTGCTGGTGTGTTTCGGGTCGCCCAAGAAGGGGCTTCCTGCCTCTAAACAGACCATCAGCAACTGGATCGTTCAGACTATTTCCCTGGCCTATCAGGTGCGCAATTTGCCTTCACCTATGGCCGTGAGGGCTCACTCCACCAGAGGCATGGCGTCCTCTAGAGCCCTCCTTTCAGGGGTTTCTATCCATGACATATGTGAGGCGGCTGGCTGGGCCACTCCGCACACATTCATGAGGTTTTACAGTCTGGACCTTCCCTCTACACCCGGTGCACGAGTGCTTTCGTCCTAAGTTGTGCCTAAAGACAGCTTCACACTAGGATGAGCGGGGTTTCGTTGTGGTATAGTGGGTATCTCGTTCCCCTAGCGTCGTCACCGATGCAGTTCGAGTTCCCTCGAAAGGGAACGTCTCGGGTTATGTATGTAACCCTTGTTCCCTGAGAAAGGGAACGAGACACTGCATCGGTTCGCCACACCTCACCCCACCTGGAGCACTTGCTTCATAGCAAAGCTGACATTTTCTGTGTGCCGGCGTGCTTTTGTACACATCCGCATATGCCGTCACACGCTACGTCATCACGCAACGCCAATAGGATTGGATTCGGTTTCATTCATGAATTCAGACGCGCGCTACGCTGAACAGCGTCCCCTAGCGTCGTCACCGATGCAGTGTCTCGTTCTCTTTCTCAGGGAACAAGGGTTACATACGTAACCCGAGACGTTTTTTATGTTCACTGACAGGACTGGGTCTGATGCAGGACGATTCACTGCATGTTTACTGTGAACGCACTCCGCACTGTAAAAATAAATTTTGATGATTTGTTTTCACAACTTTTTATATTTTGTCAAATCAACTTAGATAATTAATGTAGTTCAGATAGCATAATATTTTGAGTTTCTATTTATTAAACCAATCTCCTTTGTTGCATTAACTCACATTTTTAATTTCAATGAACTCAGAATTTTAAGGCAACCAGGTAACTTACTTTTTTAAGTTAATCCAACTTTTTTTTTTACAGTCCACTTATAAACATGTGTGCACAGCATTTTAGAAATATTTATTGATTATAAATCTCTGTTCAAAATCTGCAATTGCAGTTATTCGCGGAATTATCAACTTTTCGTGGGTTGTGCCTCGGCACGGCACTGCGCGGATGAATCCAATGTTTTGAGGAGAATGTGCTGTCAGTCACCGCGCTGGTGGTGTGGATACTGTCATTCAGAATCACAGATTATACTTTTTGTAAGTATGACCAACACAAGAATTTTCAACGGAAAATGTCATCTGAACAAGTAACATCCACTTTTGTTCTGACCAACTAAGGGGGGAAAAGCATTGAAACAAATCGCGCTGATTAAATCTAACGATCGCTTAACATATCAAGTGCAAAGCCGTGCAAATTACACTTTGTTCTCAAATTGTGACTGCATTTAATGTGTATTAGGGCTGTAGTTCATTAAGCGAACAAGTGTGCTACTGTTACATAATTGAAACATTGAAATGTCTTACCTGTACAGCAGAAAAATATAGCCATCTCTGCGTTCGTTCCCCTCCAAAAGACGGAGTTCACGCCACATTTCAAAAGCCCTTTCGATATCCTAGTTTTTCACATGGCCAGCGTTGCAGTCTCTTTTTTTCTGTAGCCAGTCTTTTGCATTTTACAATCGGGTGAATGTCCAGTTGATTGTCGTTTGAACCTTTCTGGATCCGCCATCAAATTGAAAAGTTCAATTATATCAAGTGTGCAGATGTGACGTAATGACGCCAAATGACGTAACGACAAAGACTTGCTCGAATTTCCCGCGGAAATCCACCAGTACCATGCTGGTACCACGGGAATTAAAAACAGTATTACAATCTTACCGTTTTGAATCGAGCTATGGCAAGCAGATAGTTTTGAACTCTGGACATTTATGTATTTATTTATTTTATCTTATTTATCCTAAATTTATTTAGGATAATTTTTAACCCAGAAAAGTTACGGACTGCAGCTTTAACTAACAATAAAACTATTAGAATAGTTTCTGTAGAAATAAAGCAATAGATAGATAGATAGATAGATTTTATCTACTTTTATTGCAGTCAGTAAGTATTGACAGTTCTGTCGGATCACTGAGTATATTGTACACACACAACACACAAGAGGCTATGGAGAAATCATTTCAAGGATAATGTGTAATTTCTTTCTCTTTCCTCTCTCACTCTACATGTCCGTTGCCACGCAGAGAGTGAGTTTGGACTGTGTTCTGCGCATGCGTTAACCCTAACACAAGCTTACTGAGACAACTCCGTCGAATTGATTCCTAATCCTTGATTTTCTTCTTTCACATTTAGTTATAAACCTAAATTTTCCAATTTTACAAACGTGTGAACATATCGCGGATACTATTCCTTATAAAAAACAATCAGATTGCTTTGATATCGCTACTTATAACCAACTTTCCGAACTTCTACTACTAGCCTTAGCCCGCTAGCACTGCACGCGTGGTCTCTCGTCTGTCGATCGTCTTATTTACACCCGTATAACTGAAAGCTATAATTCGCCACTATAGCACATCTGCTATAATGGCGAATATATCGGATGTGTGTCTAACGTTACCTCTGAGTGCAGGTGAAGACACCTTTGAGCTGCATTCGGTGCAGTTGGAGCTCGAATCGGTCGAGAGACGGATCCGCGAGCTGTTGGAGAGACAGGCTGAGCTGCGAGATCGACGGTCCGCGCTTGAAACATCACGCGCAGATGCTCACAGGTCAGTGGTTAATAATTTTTTGACTCCGACCTCGTCTACTCCGTGTGTTTCTCTGCACAGGTCCCGAGCAACCAGGACGCGATCATCCCTGGCTTCATTCACTCCGGCACCGACACAGCACCACGGACCCTGGGTGATTCCACGGCGGAAGACGCGAGCCAGGACCAGACCAAGGACCTCCCCGCCCCTCCCGGCCTTCGAGATCTCCACCCGGAACCGCTTCTCCCCTCTTCGCGAGTCGGAACGCGACGACGCCGTGATCATCGGCAGTTCCATCGTCCGTCATGTCCGCGCTACCTCGGCTAAAGGTAAGGTGCGCACTCACTGCTTTCCTGGTGCTCGTGTTCTCGATGTCGCTGCGCAGGTTCCCGAGATCCTGAACGGTGACGAGCGCGTCGGAGCTGTCGTGCTGCATGTGGGGACGAACGACATCAGGCTGCGGCAGACGGAGGTTCTGAAGGAGGACTACAGGAGCCTGATCGCGACGGTACGCAGCACATCGCCTGAAGCAACGATCGTCGTGTCTGGACCGCTTCCCACGTACCGACTAGGACAAGAAAGGTTCAGTAGATTATTTGCTCTAAATGAATGGTTAATGTCATGGTGTAATGAACAGAGACTGCTCTTTGTAAATAATTGGAATCTGTTCTGGGAGCGACCTAGGCTCTTCCGTGCTGATGGCCTGCACCCCAGCAGAGTCGGAGCGGCTGTGCTGTCGGACAACATCTCCAAGACGCTACACACCATATGACTAGTAAGTCAAAGTCCAAATCACAGTCTTTGCTGTCCCAACTTAATTGATATAAGCACCAATGTAGAACATTATATAGAAACTGTGTCTATTCCTCGTTTAGTAAGGCCAAATAATATATATAATGTAGGATCTAGGAAAAATTTAATTGTAATTAAACCAGAAAATCTCAATATCAGTGATAAACAATTTCTAAAGCTAGGTCTTCTAAACATTAGATCGCTCACACCTAAGGCGGTTATTGTAAATGAAATGGTCACAGATAATAGTTTCGATGTACTGTGCCTTACTGAAACCTGGCTTAAACCAAATGATTATTTCGGTCTAAATGAGTCTACTCCGCCAGGATACTGTTATAAGCATGAGCCCCGTCTGATTGGTCGTGGCGGCGGTGTTGCAACAATCTATAGAGATATTCTTAATGTTACTCAGAAAACAGGTCACAGGTTTAATTCGTTTGAGGTACTTGTGCTAAATGTTACACTATTAGATTTAAGAAAGAAATCCCTATTATCTCTAGCCTTGGCTACTGTATATAGACCTCCAGGGCCTTACGCCGATTTCCTAAAAGAGTTTGCAGACTTTCTATCAAATCTATTGGTCAATGTCGATAAAGCAATAATTGTTGGAGATTTTAACATACACGTAGATAACACAAATGATGCGTTAGGGACTGCGTTTACAGATTTATTAAACTCCTTCGGGGTCACGCAAAACGTCAGTGGTCCCACTCATCGCCTAAATCATACACTAGATTTAATCATATCATATGGAACCAATCCAACCGATATAGATATTGTACCGCAAAGCGATGATGTAACTGATCATTACATGGTAACTTGCATGTTACGTACTGCTGAAATTTGTCATGTTGCGCCACGTTATCGACCAGGCAGAACAATCCTTCCAAACACTATAGATAGATTCTCAAATAACTTACCTGATCTATCTCAGCTGCTCAGTGAACCCAAACAAACAGATGAACTAGAGGAAATGACTAGCAGTTTGAGCACCATTTTCTCTAGTACATTAGAAATTGTTGCACCAATTAGATTAAAAAAGGTTAGAGAGAAAACTAGAGCACCATGGTACAACAATGCTACGCATGCTATCAAGAGAGAAACTCGTAACTTAGAGCGTAAATGGAAACAAACAAATTTAGAGGTCTTTAGAATCGCGTGGAAAGACAGTATGTCACGTTACAAAAAGGCTCTTAAATCAGCCAGGGCTGAGCATCTCCGCAGACTAATAGAAAATAACCAAAATAATCCAAGGTTCTTATTTAACACCGTGGCCAGACTAACAAATAAACAGGCATCACCTGAGCAAAATATTCCGTTACAATGTAGTAGTAATGACTTTATGAATTTCTTCACTGAGAAAATAGAAAACATCAGAAACACAATTGTAAATATACAATCTATTATGGTGTCTTATGATTCAGCCTCAATTACCGCCCCTCAAGAACAACTACACCGCTTTACAACTATAGGACAGGAAGAGCTAAATAAACTTATTATTGCATCTAAACCAACAACTTGTTTATTAGATCCAATACCCACTAAATTACTTAAAGAAGTGTTACCTGTAGTGGAAGAGCCTCTTCTCAATATTATTAATTCATCTTTATTTTTAGGTCACGTTCCAAGAATATTCAAGCTGGCAGTAATAAAACCTCTTATTAAGAAACCACAATTAGATCCAAATAACCTAGCAAATTACAGACCCATTTCAAATCTTCCATTTATGTCTAAAATACTAGAAAAAGTTGTGTCCGCTCAATTGTGCTCTTTCTTGCAAGAAAATGATATCTATGAAAAATTTCAGTCAGGATTCAGACAGTATCATAGCACAGAAACTGCGCTAGTTAAAATTACAAATGATTTACTTTTAGCTTCTGACCAAGGCTGCATCTCAATACTTGTTCTACTGGATTTAAGCGCTGCATTTGATACTATAGATCATAAAATACTCCTGGATCGACTACAAAACTACACTGGTGTTCAGGGACAGGCATTAAGCTGGTTTAGATCGTACTTATCAGACCGTTACCACTTTGTCTGCTTAAATGGGGAAAAATCAAAGATAACGTCAGTAAACTATGGAGTACCGCAAGGATCTGTGTTAGGCCCTCTACTATTCTCAATATATATGCTGCCACTTGGTAATATTATAAGAAAACATGGAATTAATTTTCACTGTTACGCTGATGACACTCAATTATATATTTCATCACGGCCAGATGAAACCACTAACTTATCTAACTTGACAGAATGTCTTAAAGATATAAAATACTGGATGACGTGTAATTTCCTGCTATTAAATTCAGATAAAACAGAGGTATTACTTATTGGTCCGAAAAACTACCCACAAAATCCCTTACAATACAACTTTAATTTAGAAGGATGCCCTGTTACTTTATCCACTACAGTAAAAGACCTGGGTGTCATACTTGACCGCAACTTGACTTTCGAAAATCATATTTCATATGTTACAAGAACAGCCTTTTTCCACCTTAGAAACATTGCTAAGCTACGTAACATGCTATCCGTTTCTGATGCAGAAAAGTTAGTTCATGCATTCATGACCTCGAGACTAGATTACTGTAATGCTTTATTAGCTGGTTGTCCTGTATCCTCAATAAACAAGCTACAGTTAGTCCAAAATGCAGCCGCTAGAGTTCTTACTAGATCAAGAAAATATGATCATATAACACCAATTTTATCATCTCTACATTGGTTACCTATTAAGTTCCGTATCAATTACAAGGTATTGCTACTGACCTATAAAGCCCTAAATGGTTTAGCTCCAGTGTATTTAACGGACCTTCTATCGCCCTACAATCCGTCGCGCTCTTTAAGATCACTAAATTCGAGGCTTCTGGTCATTCCAAGGATATCTAAGTCCACTAAAGGAGGGAGGGCGTTCTCACATTTAGCTCCTAAACTCTGGAATAGCCTTCCTGATATTGTTCGAGGCTCAGACTCGCTGTCCCAGTTTAAAACCAGATTAAAGACGCATCTCTTTAACCAAGCATTCACATAATGCTTACCTTTTATACTACTGCCGAATCAGATCGAATGCATTAATATTATGAACATCAGCTACGCTAATTATTTCTCATCTGCCTTTCTGCTGTTATCTCGGGACGCAAGTCCCGAGGTAAATAGCGTTCGTCAGCTCCAGTTTGTATCCAGCCTCTCACGGAGACTTCGGATGATCCAACACCTGTGATGAGACGACTAAACGCCTGTGGAGAGACGACTAAACACCTGTGATGAGACGACTAAACACCTGTGGAGAGACGACTAAACACCTGTGATGAGACGACTAAACGCCTGTGGAGAGACGACTAAACACCTGTGATGAGACGACTCGACGCCTGTGAAGAGACGACTCAACGCCGGCGATATGTTATGCCCTAAATTAATACATGATGAACTAACTGTATTTTCTATGTACATTTTTAATGCACTTTCTGTAAAGCTGCTTTGAAACAATGTGTATTGTGAAAAGCGCTATACAAATAAATTTGAATTGAATTGAATTGAATTCTATAAATTTCCCCTCATTCAGGAAGCCCTCTCTCAGGCAGTCCTGTGTGAAGATCCTGGGTTTTTCACTAACCATGTGTTTAGCTTGGAGGACTGCACTTTTCCACACACAGCCTGAAGAACAGGAATGATGGGATTGCTGGAGTATGAATTCTCCACTAACCATAAAAACCAGCAGATCCTGGTTCCAGCCAAAAGCACTAAACAGGATATGAAATGTGTCTAAAATTATTTAAATGTATCAAATAAATAAGCATAATGTATAAGCAAGTAAAGATTTGCCACTAATTGTGTTAAAAAGTCACATATTAATTTATAAATTGCATTACATTAAGAGCATCACTGTTAGATGAGATTCTGACACATTAATTGCATTAGATTAGTAAGCCTGGTGATAAAACAGATGCTTGCCATCATGTTTATTGTGTTTCCACTGGCAGATCTTCAGCAGTACAGAAAGTCATGTGGTCAGGATAGTTAGTCCAATAGTGCACTATAACTGGACACTGCAATTAACTTCTGTACCACACATACTGCAAACAATCATGTGTCATGCCAGGTTTCTTTTCAGTTTTCCTGATTTTAGATTTCAGGGGCTGGGGATAGACAAAAATAAAAAATATCTTCTCCATTAAGGATGAATTTAGTATAAAGACATACCATACACCCATGTCTGCATGTTAGCTTAAATAAATGCCTGATGGTCAGCCTGTGGCTTCCTGTTTGATTGGCATGGAAAAGTTTCTCACTCACAGAGCAGTTGGTAGACCCAATTGCTGGAGGCTTGATGCCTATTTCTTGTTGCCAAAGCATAATATGTAGCTGAATAACTGGGTATTTGATGCAGCCGTTGAGCTCACAAGTTCCTTGTTCCAAAACCACCATAACATCCTTAGACACATATTCTTCCAATTTTGTCAAACGACACAAAGAGAGGTGTGAGACAGATGTTGACGGATTTTGCCTGTTTTCAGTACATTGATTGTTGCACATTTATTAAAGGATATACAGTCAGCTGGTTATTGTCCCCTGGTCAGTAGCTGGCCAATAAACCCAGGCAAGGTGATCAGGACTCTGACACAAAGTTACTCACCAAATACATCAAATCTCAAACACTGATTTAAGTTTAAATGATCTTATAGTGGGTAACTAATATAATCTGAATTTTAATCCAATTACACAAATTAATTGTAATTATATTAGGCCCTACATTATGTTTTAAAGTGCTCATAATCTGATTAGAGTTACTTTTTTATTGGTTAGAGATGTGACTCACACAATGGCAGTATTTCATAATTTATTGATTTTCCCTAAATAATCTTTTATATTTTACATTTTTTCATTCTAAAAAAAACACCAAAACTCGTAAAAAGCGAATACTGTCCACTTTAAAAGATAAAGTTTCCTTGTGGAGGGAGCTCTAGAATTGTAAATTGTCTCTACCACCTTGGTGGAGAGACCTGTATTCAGGAACTGATCCCCTCAGAGCCCAGACCCAAAGTTTCCACATCTCTGGCAGGGGGTGATATATTCAATTCAATTCAATTCACGCACGTTGATTTGTATAGTGCTTTTTTGTTTACAATACACATCATTTCAAAGCAGCTTTACAGAAAGTATTGTGAAATATTGTGTGAAATATCAAGTTCGTTTTGATCGATTCACTTCCGTTGCAAAGATCATTAGTTATTAGGGACCACTTACACGACACCGTTTTAACAGGAAACCCATAACGCACTCTCTGCTCACTCGCTCAACAACAGTGCCTGGTGGCTCGAGAACGCAAACCTTGAAATAGGTTCCAAGGTGCAAGCCTTGAAGAAGAAAAAATATATATATGTATGAAATGAGAGACTCCACATGTAGGCTATATGTGTATTATGTCAAATGAGTGAGTCAACAGTTTCAATAACCCAGATGAGCAGCCTGCTTTAGGCTACAGCGTTTGTATGCATGACCAATCAGAAGAACCAGAGAGCCATGTAATAAATTGTTAATGATTTAATCGGCCTAGATTGAATTATTACCATCAACATTATCCCTTTGCATGTCTTAAGGTGAGACAGTTTAACCTTTCAAAACCTGTGATCCATGAGTCAAAATTTGCTTTAAGGATTACATAACTCTTACTCGCGCACCAATTGGTCTTCAAGCTGCCATTGTTGTTTGTTGAAGTCAATGTAAACTGTAAATTTTCTCAAAAGAACAACTAATCCAAGCTGACAGATTCCACGGAGAGTCAGAGTCTGATTACATGCCTGTATCTTTCATTTGTGCAAACCACAAAAGGTGGTTTAGTAACAGTGCTTTGGCTAGTTTGTTTATTCATATCAAGAAAATAAGAAGATCTGCACTGGCTCTCACTGGTGAATTCAGTTGTAGGTCTTCCTTATCTAATCATATTACATTCATATTTTTTTTATAAGGTGCTTTCAAACACTTGGAACGTCACACATATCCTCTTTTTTTATTTAACAAATCCATCCGTGCAGACATTCACTTGCACTGTAAAAGGTATGACATGCCAGTTCAGTGGGAGATGCAGACTTTTTCCTTTTTTTTTTCTCAGTTTCTGCACTTATCTCAATTCACCTTTAAGCAAAACTAAACTAAAGACTGTCTAAAATGTAATACATGAACTCAAAACTCATTGATTTCATCATACACAATATGTTAACTAGTCAATCTGTACATTTAAGGTCACATTAGTTTGTTAGGTTCATTTTCTATTGACAGTAGACTGTATTAAGCACAACTCAAACTGAAGTCATTTTTTAAACCAATTCACACAAAAAAAAAAACTTCAATTGAATCTTGTGTAAAGTATATCAAAAAGTTTTGTTGAGTTAAAGCAATGTAAAAGCATATGTTGTCATAACTTATTGATCATATAATTTTTTACAGTTTCTTTATAGGTCAACCCATTACGAAATCAGTAAGGGAAAACGTTTTTGAAATGACAATAGTCAAATTTGACCGCACTTTTACAATCAAATCATAGACCATCAGGTAAGCCTTAAAGTGTATATTGACATCATAACGTGTATTTGTAACATATAATCATCACTTAAAAATAATACCTTAATGAATTTAAGTGTATATTAGAACAGTGAAACAAACGCCTCAGTGATTAATAAAGGCCATTTGACTTGTAAATGGAGACATTGATTTAGGAAAATGTGTAAAATTATGCAACTTGAAACAGTTATCACATGCCTCCAAAAGGCAGACATGCTAACTTTATGTGGGTCACTCAGGATACTGTGGTTGTCTCCACACTGTAATATTGTGCCTTTCGGTAGTGGAAAATGATGTCATCCTTCTCATTGAGTTGTATCACAACAAATCTGCCATAGCAACAAAAAGGTCTGTGCCATTTTTTAGTTTTCGAAGCCTTACGCCACAGAAAATGTGCAGTAAAAACCTTGCATGTGTCTGGAAAGAGAACAAGATCCTCCTCAAATGAAAATAGTGTAATGTAAAGACGATGCAGCACTGGTTTTTGTGATCATGCAGAAGCATTAAATGGGTTTAATTAAACATTGTGCAAAAAAGATTACATTTAAAAACTCTCAAAGTGGAAATTCCATGTGCAAAAGAGGTTTTAGGTCACTACTGAACTTCCCCCTAAATATCATCAAATGTTTCTATCCCATTGCAGCTGATTTGTCAGGTCAGGGCCTTCTGAAATCAGGCTTCCTGTCAATCGTGGGCCTGATTGGTATCGATTTACTGTAATATATAGCAGAACACATGACCCAATCTTCAGTCATTATATGATCACTAACCAGTAAACCCCAAACCATTTGCATTTAGTTAAACACATTATGCTGACAGCTTTGCAAATTCACTGTTGCATGTTTTTCTGTGAATAGCCTACAAATGAACACAGGAAATTCCCTCTCCAGTTCTTGATATCTCTATTTCCCGTTCAAAATGAGAAGAAGCTTTGGGAGAAACTGTTTTGAAGTGTGCACTGTCCCTTGGGGCTCAAAGGTAAGCTCCACATTTATAGGGCACTGTCTTATTAAGGGAATGAAAGAGCGAGTTAAGTAGTAGATGTGAGGAAAGGAAACACAGCCTTGAGATATAAAGACATAACATCAGTTTAATGGTCCTATAATCAGTGACACTCAGTTGCATCATCTGTAAAGTTAACAAACCAGGGAAAAGATCTGGTCACAGAGAGCAAATGATAAGATAGAAGCTCATATCACAACTCATTTTCAAAAATATTTACAATTAATCTGGGGATTTTCCATAGAAAAATAATAGTTATTATTAATTGGTACAATTATTTGGGGGACAATAATCCCCCAAAAGATGCTGGATCTTAAATCCAGGATGAATTATTAGTCTTATTAATGCTATAATCATACTCAATTCTTAAGATTACATTTCATAATTTATCATGCAACAACTCCAGCAAATACGATTAATCAAAAGCAAGGCCAAAAGAACTGTGTCAGCGGAGCTGCATCTCCTGGATCACAGTGAACTCTTGTTACCTATTGTGTAACGAGTGGAACATGTTTATTTAAAAAAAATAGTTGTGACTGCTATGATGATAAACACTTCATCCTGTTTCTCCAACATCAGGAAAACTTCACTTTCCCACAGTTTCTTTTATAGTGAGAATGATATGCCAACACCAAATACAAACTTTAAAATGTAAGTTGTTTGTCTGTTTAGAAACTGCTAAATATTATGGGGTAACACAAGTCAGTTAAAAAAAATTATCATCTCATATCAAGTACTGGAACTCATCTGCAGAACACAAACTGTCATGATGAAATTTGCAGTCAAGAGTAATTCAGTTCTGTTCCAGATTACCATCTCAACACACCAGACCCAGACCAAAAACCACATGTCTCCCTCTACTGGTATTCCCTGTAACATCAGTCTGGTCCCTACAATAACAACACGCATATGCACACCTCAGTGACAGGAGTGTTGATAATGATAATAATAATAAAAGTAGCAGCTAGGTAAAATGCACGGGGATGGTGATGGGTACATTAGAGTGCAATGTACTGATTCTAAATCCAACAACATAACAAGTGTTGAAGTTTGTTGGGGATGAGGTGTGAAGCAGTCTCAAAAGTGTGTAATAGGACTAATACAAACTTTTCAGCATATATAGTGTAATAATTAGTTCATGTTATTGAAGAAAATATATAACATATGTGTTTCTATAAGCATATTAATAAAAGAGGCTATAAGTTTGTTTACCAAATCAGTGTATCATTTGGCTTGTTCTGTATAGCAGTAAAATAGAGTAAGCTGTGATGACCCGATATGCTATCATGACTTTATTTTTAATTATCCAACTTAAATGGCAGCTTTGTTTGGTTCTTTCCACGAGTCACAGCCTGTCTTGTCAATTTGCCAATGCTTTCATGACACCAAGGGAGTTTTGTATTGTCATGGATGCGATTCCCACAGGGGTCTTGGCATTATTCAGAGCTATATTATACCCAAAATAGTTTGGCACCACTTTCTGCTTTTGATTTATTTGATACTGCTATTGGAAAACTTTGTTTTACCTACAGAGTTAAAATTTTTAATAAAACTGTTTGTTCTTTATTATCAAATAAATATTGTCACCTTGCCAAACTGTATTGTTTACTGGGATAGACGGTGGTATAATTTATGTAAGTATAGCCTATGTACAGTAAAACCCAGTTTTTGTTTTTCGCTCTTGAAAAAGAAATGAAAATATATACATTATCTAGGCTTTTTCATTCACATATGAAATTCATATAAGCAATTAAAACTGTTTATATAGGCTAAGTGAGACCTTTAATAAATGTACATAATGTTTAATCATAATGTTAAATAATCCAATGTTTGTTTGTATTCATTATGCATACTTTTCACCTTTACAGAAATTACAAGAGAAGCCTAATCAATAGGCTATACTTCCAGCACATGTTTTACTGGATGACTGGGAAATGTCCCGGATGAGGTTGAGTCACCCGCGTTGACGTCACTCGAGCTCTGAAAATGGCTGAGTCGGAAGAGGAGGTGGATGTCTTGGTCCAGAGAGTTGTGAAAGATATCAATAACGCCTTTAAAAGAAACCCGAACATGTACGTATGTGATCTCTCATCGTTGTTTATCACGCGGTCGTCTAGTTTAATCCTTCCAGTGGTTCAGAGCCTCGCGCTCAGCCGCAGGGAGAACATAGTGCAGCAGCCCGTGTAACTTGCGCAGGCAGTGGCTGGCTAACTGGCTACTAACCAGCTCTAACCCGCTGGCGCCCGGCACAGGCCAGCAGCAGGTAGAGCTCACTAACCCTCGCTTTTTGACCAGCTCGTGTGATATGTTGTCTGGGTTATCTGTTTAACTGCTCCGTGCACACGCTGAAAGTTTTTCTGAGTGAAACGCGAAGTGAAAGTGTGCATGCTTGTCATGTTATAACTGTTGGGCGCTTCTATCAGTTAACTTACTCGCTTGTCAGTTACTAGAAGGCGTGACGAGCTTCAAAACATTTCATGTTACATTTATTATCATCTTTCTCAATAATTGCACTTTAATTGTAATAATTGTCTTATTTTTTATCTGTTATTTGGAGTGATAGATTCAATGGTTTCAACATTGTGGCTCTCGTATGTATCACTTTTGTCCACATGTGATGATTGCCTGTCTTTTTAAATGTTGCCTTAAGTGCAATTGTTATTTTCCTGTGTGTTTGGTCTGTGTGTTCCATATTTGAAGGTCAATGCCCTGTCCCAGTGGGTTTCATCTCACTCTTCTCTTATGACACTCTTGTATCTCTGCCAGAGAGATACATCTGTAATGACTCGGTGTCAGCTGAGATGTTTTATGCATTCCCATTTGCTTTCAGCTCCTTAGTATTCAGCAGAGTTTCTTAAAATAGCCTTGTGACTTGTTCTGCTTTTTATCTTTTAAAATGTGTTCACAGTGATGAAATCGGCCTCATTCCGTGCCCTGAAGCCCGATACAACAGAAGCCCCATCGTCCTGGTGGAGAATAAGCTGGGAGTGGAGAGCTGGTGTGTCAAGTTTCTGCTGCCCTATGTACATAATAAACTCCTGTTCTACAGGCAGAGGAAGCAGTGGCTCGACCGGGAAGGTAGGACGAAGGTTTATTGGGTTAGATTGTTCAGCCGACTCACATTGCCGTGACCTTACGCTGCCTTCTCGTGCTATCGGAAATTTCGTACTTCCCACTTCTCAAGGTGTGATTTCGAGCTCATCGCATTAAAATTTTGACATGAGATGGGCGTTCATGACCAATTTGTTAACTAGCATACTAGTATTTATTATAATTCCAATAGCACGTGAAGGCAGCATAAGTCTTTATTAAAAGATGGCTGTTCCTACAACAGTTCAGACTGAAAAAAAATTTATTTCTCTCTCCTTCTCTTCAAGCACTGGTAGATATAACCTGCACATTGCTTCTATTAAACCCAGATTTTACCACTGCGTGGAATGTCAGGTACTTTTTCATTGCATTTCATGATTGTTACCTGAAAACCTTTCAATTTCTTTTCTTAATGATCATATGTACATCTGCTATGGTATTTATTTATTTTAGAAATTCTCTCTCTCTACCCTTTGATGTCAGGATTCAGTGTCATTTTTTTTGCGCTGAATGTGTCATTGTTGCTATCTTTAGAAAGTTGTCTAATTTGGGACATTAAAATACATCAAAAGGCTCCTATTGAACTCTAAATCTGACTTTTTCATAATTTCAGAGATGGGGAGCAATTATTTCCACAAATTCACTGCTTTTGCTAACATTTAGTTTTGTACAGGAAACACTCTATGGATATTTAATCCATGCCTGGTTTAAGAAAGCAGCTTTAGTATTCTTTACTTGGATTTTTACATACAAATCTTGGCTGAATGTCTTTAAGCTTATGTTGCATGGAAAAAAACATATCGTCCAGGAGGTGGTGTTGTACTGTGTTGTTTTTGTTTTTTTGATTTTTCATATCTTTGTGAATTCACCTGGGCATTGATGAACTTGTATGTTTTGTAGGAAAGAGCTCCTGCAGTGTGGCGTATTAAACCCAGAAAAGGACCTTTACCTCGGCAAACTAGCACTATCTAAACATCCTAAAAGCCCAGAGACATGGATACACAGGTTAGTGGATTTAAAAAAAATTTAGGCATGAATTAAATTTATCTTTCACGTGCTGTTTGAACATAAATGTGTGTCGGCAGTGTGTGTGGACAACCGCCCTGGTTGGTAAAAATCCACCCACTCTTTGAATCCCCATAAATATAGGTAGTGTCTCAGATCAAGCCAATTGCAGTTTCTAGCTTTTGTGATGTCACGTATTAGCATAGACCTCGCCCTGAGTGTGCTGTGCTCAGTCCGCCATGTTTATCTCCTCGCCAGAGCATTTGACAGCAGCATTCATGTTAGAAAAGTGTTCTTATTAAAGTTAATTCAATCAAGAGCAGTGTTTCTTTTGTTGTTTGATTCATTTTAACATCATATATAGCAGTAGTTACTGTATATTATGCTGCTTTCACTTTAAAGGTTGTATCAGTCATTTCAGGCCCAAAAAAGGCCGAAACATAAATGATCACATTCACCTAATCTTTCCTAACGATCCGCTAGCTGGCCGCCCCATAAGCATGCCGTCCAAAAAACACGTCTCTGTATGCAGCCTAGGCTCTGAGATCTGCAAAAACAAATGGGACAACCACCACTCAAAACCAAAACAAACAGTGTTTCAACCAATCACCAACGGGGGCGGGTGTTGCTCCGACTTCGCGTCCAGCCGTGAACGAGCTCAAAACCTCACAAAACCCGCCCCTGTCGGTGATTGGTTTTGACTGTTTGTTTTGGTTTTGAGTGGTGGTTGTACCCATTTGTTTTTGTGTGCAGATTTCAGAGCCTAGGCTGCATACAGAGACGTGTTTTTTGGACGGCATGCTTATGGGGCGGGCAGCTAGCGGATCATTAGGAAAGATTAGATGAATGTGATCATTTATGTTTCGGCCTTTTTTGGGCCTGAAATCACTGATACAACCTTTAACACTCAGATCTAATATACACATGCAATTTCTTTACTTGCTGTTTTCATTCACACACATAACCGACTATTTATGTGAACTTTGTTTGAAATAACCTTGTGTATTTTTGACAGTTTAAGCGCAATAAGACGTGAAAGAAAACTTAGTTTAATACTCAAGGGACGTGCCGTCTGACATACAGCTTTCTGTGCGTGTGCTTCGGATGTGTGCTCTTAGAATACCATATAACAAGTTTAGACTGGAATGGCTTTAAAATGCATACAGATAATAAACTTCGATGATGAAGAACTGCAATGTCACGTGAGCTTGACTGCGATAGAGATGATAATCAAAACCAAATAGTTTTAGTTTTTAGCAGAGTATCTGAGGCACGAGCTGTACAGGCACGAAAACATGTATTTCCTACCATTAAAAATGGGTAATTACAACATGGTATAATAAATGATCTGTGGGATATTTTCAGCTGAAACTTCAGACACATTCTGGGGACACCTGAGACTTAAATTACATTTTGTAAAAATGGGCATAATAGGTTCCCTTTAAATCGTGGCCCACAATGTCATGTCACAAGATGGCTGATAAAAAAGGGAAACCATAACTTCATTTCTATTTATTTATATTTTGTAGAGAATATACGTGTATTTTGATTAAAAAAAAAATTAAATAATATAATTGGATATAGTGGAACATTTACATTTGGCCCACACAGCCCTCAATCAAGTTTGATTTTTGTTTTTTTCATAATCAAATGTTTGGGTATTTTTGTCTTAAACAAATCAATGTACTTTTTTTGTAACTATGAATAAATATAACATAAAAATGAAATTCAGGGAAGGCACTTGCTTTAGTGCACTGAGGGTTTATTGTGTGACTCTCCCAAGTGGTTCTTTTAGTGTATACAGTTAAATGAGGTCTTTTAAAATATTAAATGCCACATTATAGAAGTGCTGCGTTCTGCACCCTTCAAGTGTTCTTTTTTTCCCAGAGTACTTTTTACTTCACCATTAGATTAGATGAGTCTGATTTTTCAAATAGTGATGTATAAAAAAAAAATCTGAATAATAAATTAGGCATTAAGAAATTACTAATGGAATAGTTTGATGCGCTGTACCGGAAAATGTGCCCTGCTTTCATGTAGCTGAATTTGTATGGAAGAGACCTTGCTCTCAAACTGGCTGAAACGAAAGCAGTGTCCAGTGACCATGAAGTGAAACCGGCTGCAGTTGCAGACCTCTTGCAACATGTCAACAATGGCACTGTCTGAAGCAGAATTTCGTCACTAGGGCAAGGGTAAACCACTTTACTTTTCTTGGGTCCTGGAACACTATTAAACACCCGTAACTTGTGCAACTGACAAGACTAAGAACGTATTTGTATCTGCAGGACACATTGGAGCTGTCAAATATTTTGCAATAAGTACTTGAATTCAAATTGGATCAGGATATTGACTGCAGATAATATTGTGTCATCAGATATTTTGGGTGCTGAGATAATATAGGCTAATAAAAAAAATAATGTATTGGTGATTTTTGCCTTTATTGTGATAGGATAGTGGACAGAAAGCGAGGTGGGATAAAGAGGGGTCGGGAAAGGTCTGGGGAAACTGGTCGCCCGAAGCGCAACAACGCTATAAGCCCTGCCCAAGAGGCTATCGGCGCCAACAATCTAGGCCAATTTAAAACCGTTATGAAATAATTAATTTTTTATAATTTGCAGATTTATGCTCACTCATAAATAAAACCATAAGTGTGTTAAATTTCTTTGTGCATCCAGACATGTTTATTTTCAGTTTGCTGAATTAGTTTGTGTTGTGGACCCAGGCGCTGGGTGTTGCAGCGGCTACAGAGCGAGTGCTCTGGACAAGAACTGAAGGATCAGGCTGAACCCAGAGGAGACGCTGTGAGCAGGAGACGGTGTGAGCGACTGCAGAGAGCCTTGCAGGAGGAGATGAAGGTCTGTGCAGATGCAGCCGGACGTTACCCCAGCAACTACAATGCCTGGTCCCATCGCATCTGGGTATTGCAAAACATGGCAAAAGGCAATCTGAAGGTAGGCCGTCTCAGTCCACTGCGTCCACGTCCGTGTAATTCATCATAATGACTGAAAACGTGTGTCTGTTAGACGTTGCTTTGTTTGTGTACGTCTCAAAGATTAGGTTTGTTTTGGATTACTTTAAGGAATGATGGATCACACTGGCACATCATAAGTTGTGTTACAAGGAATGCAACATGACATGGTTATTTATGAGGTTGATAAACCTACCTGAGCCTTTGATGATCTTGATACCTTTCTTCTCCACTTGAATTAACTTGGGAAGAGACCTGATTCCAGAATCAGTTTTCTGTCTTTTTAGCTTTGTTTTATTTTTTCCAGAAAGAGCTGAGTGATGTTAGTCAGGACAGCTTATTGTATGGAGTGAAAACAGTCTCAAAACCTTCCACAAATGCACGCGAGAGATCCACATGCGCGCGCACCAATCCACAAATGCACGAGAGAGATCCACACACACGCAAAGCAATCCACAAATGCACGCGAGAGATCCACAAATGCACGAGAGAGGTCCACACACAAGCAAAGCAATCCACAAATGCACGAGAGAGATCCACACACACACAAAGCAATCCACAGATGCACGTAAAAGATCCACACACGCAAATCAATCCACAAATGCACGCGACAGATCCACACACACACATAGCAATCCACAGATGCACGCAAGAGATCCACACACACACAGCGATCCACGAATGCACGCGAGAGATCCACACACACACTTAGCAATCCACAGATGCATGCAAGAGATCCACACACACACAGCGATCCACAGCAATCATGCATTATTGTCCTTAGTCACATTGCTTTGCTCACAATCCACAAATGCTTTATCTGTACCTGTAATTTCATGCACAGCAAATCACGTGACTTTTGAGACTGTTGTTCCGCGGCCTTGATTCACAAATGCACACAAGCCTATCTGTCCACATTACCTGCAAGGATGCGATATGGTGTCTTCCCCCAGAGGGCGCTAACCGGCCTTTGAGCTGAATCTTTTAAAGTGCTGGATTCATTTCGGTTTCTGACTTTCGAGACAACCGAAGTCTAAACATTACTAAATATCTAAATTTAGTAACTTTATTAACTATAGATAAAACTCTATATTTTAGCAAATATAGAGTAAAACCAAACCTCTTTTTTTTATTCTGCAACGTATAAGAATAAGGGGGGAAATTATTTCAACCAACTAAATAATGAGACTGAATGATATACTCAATTCAAGGCAATATTTATTACACTTTAAATTGAATGGTTCATTTGCCAAACAACATCTTTTTTCCATCTACGTAAACAGGTAGGTAAACAGATTTGGGTGAAAAAAAGGCATTGTTCACCCAAAAATGACAATTCTGACATAATTGACCCACCCTCAAGTTGTTTTGAACCTATGTGAGTTTCTTTCTTCTGCTGAACACAAATGAAAAGATATTTTGAAGAATGTCAAACTCAAACTTTTGCATGTAATGGTTTGCTTGAGAATTGTTTACTTGAGGGTAATACTTGTGGATTCTTTAGAAATAAATCTTTTACTTTGTTGGTTATATTATGTGGAAGTATTAATCCTTTCTTTAAAAATAAGGAAAGCAAAACATATAGGTAACTGCTGAAACATATTATTTTCCATTTAATATGTGTATGGGGGGAGGGGCTATTACATTACCACAAAGTACATTCAGAATTACAATAATATAAACAAAAGAAAACGTATACAGCCTAGTAGTTGTTAACAGTTACAGAAATAATTTAAAGCTGTCCTGTTATCCGAATGGTTTTCTTAAAAGGCTATATATTCTGATTATATACGTTGAAGAATAAAAAAAGAGGTTTGGTTTTACTCTATATTTGCATTTATGTATAGGATATTAGTTACTAAAGTTACTAAATTTAGATATTTAGTAATGTTTAGACTTCGGTTGTCTCGAAAGTCAGAAAACGAAATGAATCCAGCACTTTAAAAGATTCAGCTCAAAGGCCGGTTAGCGCCCTCTGGGGGAAGACACCATATCGCATCCTTGCAGGTAATGTGGACAGATAGGCTTGTGTGCATTTGTGAATCAAGGCCGCGGAACAACAGTCTCAAAAGTCACGTGATTTGCTGTGCATGAAATTACAGGTACAGATAAAGCATCTGTGGATTGTGAGCAAAGCAATGTGACTAAGGACAATAATACATACATGATTGCTGTGTGTGTGGATCTCTTGCGTGCATCTGTGGATTGCTATGTGTGTGTGTGGATCTCTCGCGTGCATTCGTGGATCGCTGTGTGTGTGTGTGGATCTCTTGCGTGCATCTGTGGATTGCTATGTGTGTGTGTGGATCTGTCGCGTGCATTTGTGGATTGATTTGCGTGTGAGGATCTTTCGCGTGCATCTGTGGATTGCTTTGTGTGTGTGTGGATCTCTCCCGTGCATCTGTGGATTGCTTTGCGTGTGTGTGGATCTCTCCCGTGCATTTGTGAATTGGTGCGCGCGAATGTGGATCTCTCTCGTGCATTTGTGGAAGGTTTCGAGACTGTTTTCACTCCATATTATTGGCTCTTAGGGGGTCACTAAGTGCTAGACCTTTGATGTGTGCTTATTCTTAATTGGATACGAAATTAGGCAAATGTTACGGAGCTCAATCCCAGCAAAAAAGGCCCTCGTATAAAAAGGATGAGCCTGTAGATTTAATGATCCAGGACTAAACAGACTTGAACCAGTCTGAGCCATTCATAGGCTATTTCAGGATAATTGGGTTATGCGGCTGTCATCTTACATTTCTGCATGTCTTGTTTGGTACTATATTCCTTAGTCTGAATTTCCATCCTAGATCTCTGTAGTATGCTCTTTTCTGAGTTTACAATGTAAATGAAATCATGGTGAAATAACGGTTGTGATGTTAAAATATTTTTTCGGTTATCGGCTGATATTGGATATTTTAATTGTGCATGCTCAGGTCCTGTATTTTTATTTTTACATTAACCTTTCTGCCATCTAACACTCACTTAAAGCTACTCTTTATTAGCATAAATAGTTTAACAACACTTAAATATAACCTTTAGCCAATCTCAAAATGAATATTCATTATTTGTAGTGTGCATAAATTCACATTGAATAGCATTTAGTGTTTAATAGCATTTAATAGCATCAGTTATAGTGTTTAATACATAATGCATGCAGTGCTATAGAAATTACACACTTTTGCCTTTTATATTTTTTGCACATTTTAACGATGTGTAGTAACTAATATGAATAATGTATTTTTGCATAAGATTTTTGAGGTTTTTCAATAAATTATGTTGACATTCATAGAGCTTACAACTTGGCAACTGAATATTAACGTCAAATTGACTGAAGCATGATTATGTTAAATAAAGAGAATACTCTGTGACTTTGCACTCCAGGTTCTGCATGATGAGCTGTCCTCCACCCGACTCTGGGTGTCCATGCACGTGTCAGATCACAGCGGCTTCCACTACCGTCAGCACCTGCTCAAAGCTCTGTCCAGAGAGCTGAGCCAGGCTGGAGAGAGGGACCTCCACCCCACCCAGCAGCCGAACGGAGAGAGCACGGCGGGAGCGTCTGATGACAACCACAGGAATGACGCCATCCCTCAGCTCTTCCATCAGGAGATGGAGCTCTGCACTGATCTCATCGAGTCGTATCCGGGCCACGAGACGCTGTGGTGCCACAGGTGAGAGTGATCAGACAGAGTATTTGAAGCCAGTAACAGATCTCCAGGTCTTGCTGTGCCGATAGTAGTCGCGGAGTCAGGCAACATCAGACTGTGCTTCCACAAGTCTCACTGTGAATACAGTGACTTTGTTTGCCAGAAGTCTGTCCTTGGCCCTCAGCTGGTCTGGCCTGATGTGTTTATGGCTTACTGTTACAAAATGATGGATGGCCTTTGCTTCAGAGTTGTAGCTCACAGAGGGAGAGGCAAGCAGTTTGCTAGATCTCTGTTTCCAGCTCTTTTAGTTTTTCCCCTTCCCAGCCTCGTCCCTCGTGGATGATGCAAGGAGCAGCTGCTCAGTGAATGGTTTATATACCTTTAGCTTGTGTTTTTCCTCCTAAAGTGCATCATAGCAACAGATATATTTCATTTACAGGTCTGCTGTTAGTTTGAAGAGTTGAGATTATTGTTTGTGCCACATTTTACACCACTTAATGCTTAAACATTACGAAACACGAGGAATTAATTAAAAAAAAAAAACATTTTCTAGTCGACTAGTAGTCTTTTATTCGAATTTTATTATTTTTTTAGTAGTCGATTATTAGACAATTGCATGTGTATATTAATAACCATATAAATCATAATGAGCCTTTAATTGGCTATATATAATACATAGCCTAATCAGCGCTCAAGCGCAAACATAAAGCTTGCCACAGGGCACCGGCACAAGTAATGATTATGAATGTGTCGAGAAAAAAAACAACTGACTGTCTAAACATTTTGATAATTTATTGATACTGTTTTCTGTTTTCGGACAATGCCGACTCATCATATCCACAGTAGTGGACGAGCCTGTATGCATGTTTCATACAAATTACACAATTTGAAAATATTTATTTTCCACTTGAATTGGTTGGCAATCTCTTCAAGCTTTCTATAGATATATTTCTCCCGTCTGTGAGACAAGTTTACACTGAGTTTTGGTTTATTTTTTGACGTGCTCCAGTTCACAGAGATTGTTTTTTCTATTTTACAAAGGCATTATGTTTTCTTGTTATGAGTTTACACAAATAAAACCGTTTTGAATGATGTTTCGCTCTTATCTGTTTGACCAAAAATGACAGAGTGTTTTACGTTGTTTCTGCTGTTATCAGGAAAAATGCTAGTGATCGTGCCGGCATCTGCGCGCTATACTTTAGCTTCCACATTCTCACACAAACACTTGGATATGTGCCTAATAAAAGCGCACATATATTTAGGTTAATGTTAGAGTGAGCACGAGCAGTCAAGTTTCTTACATGTTTCAAAAATAGGCCTAAGCCAGATTTGTGGTTGATGGATGGAACGGTGAACGTTTGGATTTCCTGACCGACATACTGTAATTACCATAAGGAACCGCCGATAATGATTTGTCCCTCACTGACTGTGTGACTTTGCCACAAGTTTTTTTCCTGCGACTAACCGACTAATAATAATTTTGGTCGACTACTGATTAGTTGAAAATTAGGGAGCAGCCCTAAAAAGCTCTATCATTAAAGTTAGTGCATATGCATTTAACCCATGCACTAAATTAAAAGTCTGGAAAGCAAATGATGGCATGTGACACTTTTTTTTTCTTCTATTTTATAGTTTTGGATTTGTAAACATTTATTTTATGACTTTTTAAAAGTGAAAATAGTTGTAAAGATGATCAAATATAACAGTTATCAGATAAGGAAATATTCAATGTTCAGGAATTCAGATTGTACAAAAATCACACCAAAGTTTTCTTGTTCCACAGAACATCAGAACAGCCTTTAAGTGCATTAACGCATCAATGAGATATTAGTTGCCAGTTGCCACAATGTTCATCTCTATTGCACAAACTGTATGTAATGTAGACTGGGATGTATTTTCTTTTACTTTGGATTGTTTTTTGTGTTTTGAGATGAGATGAGAAGATGAGGGCATGTCATAACTTGACATTAGGAACAAAAGTCAAAAGAAATGTTTTTTCCTCCTTTTTAAAAGTTGACAAGCCTGTTTATTTTGCTATTCTAACATTGAGCATTGTATTTTCTCTGCGACAAACCTGTGACCCACCATACCCATAACGATAAGAGCATTTTTGTTGCATAGTAAACAGGTATGTGGTTTTTGAACAAACTCAAAACCAGGCTTCTCCAACAGGCGGCATGTCTTTTACCTATGGCACCAGTGGCGGAGGGAGCACGTCCAGGGGGCAGGATCTCCACCTCTCACCCACACCGATGTCCTCCTCAGCGAGGAACCCTGTGACGACAGCAGCGCCTCCCAGGCCATGGACGTTGACTGTGTTCTGGATGGAAGCAAACATGGAAGCTACACGCAGGACACCAAGCGGCTAAAGCGGGGACCCCTGCTCCCCCACCCCGGACTTCCCTCCGAGCACTCGTTTGTCTCTAGAATCCTCACAGGCTGCAGGATCCCCGAGCAAAGCAGCTTTGCCATTTCCTACAGAAAGTGGCTGGACTCTGTTATAGGTCAGTAGCGTGAGAAACACTCCGCCCACCACAGTGTGGGAGAGCTGTGATAGGTCAATGTATTTCTGGCGCACACCGCCCACACCGGTTCTCTAAAAAAACGACTGAACTCCTTGGCCGGTTTGTCAGAGATGCTCTGCCGGAGCAAATTCCCACTCATGATGAAAACCCATGACCCGTCTCAACAGTGCAAGCATGGTCTGTTTCAGCTGCTTTAGTTCAGGTACTGGATATCTCAGGTCTGTTTTCAGTGTACAATCTTTTTTTTTCTTCTTTCTTCTCTCTATCAGAAGCTACAATTGTAGTTTTTTTTTTTTTTCATGTAGTTTTGTTGGTCTTACGTTGTTTAAAGTCTTCCACCACAAATCAATTACAGTATGTTCTCATCATGCTGTCTGCAGTTTTATGATTCCTGTCGGGAGTCTTAAACGCACACTGTGGTGCAGACTTGAAAAGAACACTTAGAGCCCAAAGTGATTCTGACCCAGTTTCCCTCTTTTGTTTAATTGGGGGCAGACTGGCTCTGAATCCTGTCTACTGCTCGTCCCTGAGCTTTTGTACTGTAGAATGGACATTTCAGTCGATATCTTGACGTTTTGCTACAATAAGTAATGTGAGCACAATCATTGAATTTAAAGACTCTTGGAGCCATTTGATATAAAATATTAGGTTTAAATCATAAGTCAATAAAAACAGATTAATGCACATGAAATTGACAGAATGTATAGCTGCTGTCCTCATTCTGGGGAGTTTGTATTCTATGACATATCTATTGCAAGTTCAGTGTGATGATTCTTGGATGTTAATGCTCCTGAAGCACATCATCTTCACTCAATAGAATAACAAAGGTGACGTTGTCCACGTTGGACTAGTCTCATTTAAGCACAAGTTTTGGGTTAAAGTTCATCCAGCTGGTCTCGCGGATGCATGGGTTTTCATGATGAAAGGGAATTGCAGAAGTAGGAATAGTCTTTCTCAGCTCGGCCCAAACGTGGCTGCAAAAAAACCAGATGCCATGTTCAAGCCCATTTGGTGCAGATTGGTGCTTATTCTCTGCACTGGGGAGAAGGGCCTGGGTTTACAAATGCTGCTTTTTGTTTAACACTATTTTGAACATAAAGGATATTTATGCAAATATAAAAAGTGAAATGTTGTGAGCTTCACTTACGTAATGATTTATTATGAAAGCTAATAAGCTATTAGACACTTATGGTTGACTCACTGTTACTCCGTAATTATTAAACTTGTAATAAACTTTGAAGTTTCACAGGCTCAGTCTTGCATTGGCAACTTAATTCGTTCACAGCTTATAGTAGGTTGTGAAAATCTGAATAGACTTTATAATATATCGCTTTTAAATCAGGACAATGCCTTTTCCTATCATGTACAAAACTATTCTTGTTAGGTGATTCATTTTTAGCATTCTAGCAAAGCTTTTACAGAACCATGTTTTTCAGCATATCTATAGAAGACTTGTAGAGTTCGATCTTAACTTTCACTTCATAAAAAACTATTACTGTTCTTCTTCCTCTTTTTTTTTTTCTGCACAGTTGCACAAGAGCTAGAATTCTGAAAGTATTTGAGTTTTATCATTTCTAGACTGACGCTCCAGGACCATTTCAGAGTGGTTTTCTCTGTTCCTGCATGTCTTGGACCCTGACACTTTTTTTTTTGAGATTTTTGAGCTGCCGCTGCAAAATTGCAGGATGTCTGTCACCTCAAGAATAAAGCCAGCTTTTCCTCTCCACCGTTCCTCTGCATAACTATACTGACAGCTTTTGATCGTGTATCACTCTCTATAAGTACAGGTGTGGCACAGGTGCTTGTTTTAGCATCACTTTCCCCCCCTTCGCTACATCTGCTGTTCAACAAACTCTGGTAACAATTTATTTTACTGTTACATATGTTACATCATGTAGTTACTGTAGTAATAACTATAAATTATGCATAATTGCATGCAAATAACCCTAATCATACCCCTATAGTAAGTACATGTAGTTAATTAATATTACTCTGTACTTAAATGTATAATGACAGTGTAACAAAGACACCTTAAAATAAAGTGTAAGCCAAACTCCTAATAGATGTATATGGAAGTACAGTCTAAAACTAAAGGATCTGCATTTTAAATCAACGAATGCCATCATATTTGCTCTGTAAGACCTTTTGGTCACTTTGCTAGGTTTGCTTACTTTATAGATACAATTATTTGGTAATGCCATTACCTGTCCTGAACCATAGTTATTGAGTCATGCTGATCTGTGGTTATCTTTTTGCATGCACATTGTGTGTACTGTTGTACTGGGATCACTTTGTTGTATTTGATTTACATTTTATTATTATAACTTACTTTCATTGCCCATATGCAGAGAGGGAAAACATCACATGATTTTTGGCTCCCGTAGCAATTAAGATTTCGCTATTTGTAATAAGGCTATTAGTGATTTTCGAATGTATTGCCTACTATCTTAAACCCTTAATGGACAGTCTTACCAATTATATTGTTGATAATAATATTTATGTCTTTATATCTGTTCAGGGCTTCCCACCTGACATGTTTCACTAACTAGGCAGTTTTAGAAATGGTCCTGAGTAACCTTAGAGGTTTTAAAGATGTGTTCATATGTGGATTACATTGAGGACGCACAGCATTTCCAGTTGTGTTATATCAATTTCCATTGTTGTACAATATCATTCGCATAAACCAAGATCTTAAATTATTGGTACATGTATGCTGATGCTCACAGAGTTCAATTAGCTTTAGAAAGAAAAAAATGTAGCCTAAGGTTTTGTATTTTGTTTTTGTTTCTGATAAGCTGACAAGGTACTGTAGGTTTTTACAGCCACGATAACCAACATTTCTAGCATCTCATCCATTATGTATTTTATATTTATTTGTATTAAAAAATGTATTGAACGTATTGAGTTGTTTTGTCAGTTGCCTACCACATTAAATAAAGCTACTCAGAAAAGGTCCATCAAACTTTTTTTTTACTTTTTTTTTATTTTGAATTCATGACCATTTTGTTCATGTGTTTAGTCGACTACACGGGGATTTTAGAAATAGTCAAGGGGTCTAAACAAATACCTTCTAGGTCTAGGACATACAAAACGTTTGGGGTCGGTATGTGTTTTGTTTTTGTTTTTTTATGTTTTTGAAAGAAGACTTATGCTTGCCAAGGCATTTAATTAATCAAAATAAAGTAAAAACAGTAGGATAATATTGTGGAATAGTATTACCATTTTAAAAGAACTGTTTTCTATTTGAATGTATTTTACAATGTAATTTATTCCTGTGATGGTAAACTGAACTTTCAACATCATTACTCGAGTCGTGTCACACGATCCTTCAGAAATCATTAAAATATGCTGATTTGGTGGAAACATTTCTTATTAATATCAATGTTAATAACCGTTGTGATACTTAATATATTTGTGTAAACTTTTTTTTTTCAGGATTTTTTGATGAAAAGGAAAAACCCTGCAATGTTTATACCAAAAATATACTATTATATAAATGTAAAAAACAATTATTTTCTTTTTTTCACTTTTAAGAAAAATAAAATAAATAATTATACTGACCTCAAACTTTTGAACGGTATATTAATTTTAATTGACAGCAATGGAAAGAAAAAAAAATAAAAAACGTATAGGCTAAAAATATAAAATGTTGCTTCCTGTTTTTATTCTCTGTTATAGCTTTCTTGAGTGGGAGGGCTGGACAGGCATTTTGTAACCAGTGTACTTGTTTCATTTCATACCATTGAAGAGGCTTTCATACCGATTTGGTTCTTTAAGTGTTCTAACTATGAACTCGAAAGACTGCAGCATATGCACACGTAGGCCGGCCCTACCTCTTGCCCTGGTGTTTTGCCGAGATCTGCAGCTCGTTCATTGATAAATTAGGCAGTGTTTGATTAGCAGGTCTCTGATGGGAGGAGTCGGGCTTGCCCACAGACTGAGTGAAAGGCAGGCAGGCAGGCGATGAAGATGGTGGATCCAGACACATAACGGGAGGACCGTTAGATCGCTGCAAACCACAGTCAACGCTCAGGTGAGAAACTCGAGAATCACTTTGCGCGCTATGAATTAATCATTGTTTGTCGCGGAAGCTGTATGTGTGTGTTTTTATTAAGTAAAAACAGGAACCATGTAATGAAAAAAAAAAAAATCATTGTACTTCAATGAGGTTCAGTGCCTGTTCCGATGTCGCTTTCTCTGCTGATGACAGGTTGAACACTGTTTGTTTACACTAGGGAGGATGTTTCATTGTGGAAAGCCCTGCATTACACCCAGTTACCAAATGTACAATACAAAATAAATGCGATGGGCTAAACTGTGAAGTTCTGTATAGTTTTTCAATACGAAATCGGTATTGCCATGCAAACAATCTCATTCCCATTACCGGAAAGAATAATGCTTTCAATCCAGTTTCTAACTTGTGCTTGTCAGCATCGATGCGCTTAATGACGTGCTGTTAGTTTTGATTCATCCCGGTGACTCGAATCCTGTAGTGAAGAAGCCAGTCATCACCATAAAGATAGGCTATACATAGGTTATCATTACACCAATAGGTGGCAACAAGTGAGCGTGCTATTAGTGAATCACTAATCATTCACCCTTTCGTTTAAACATTTCGATTCTGTCGACTCATTTCAAAACAAGGCAGCATATGGAACTAAGGCATGTCTAAATCCAATGAAGTGACACATCCTGAGATCTGATTGATATTTGAAGGCACCCTGTTTTCCCACAACCTGTACTCGCTGACTCCCACAATCAGAGATGGCACAGGCACGTCTGTAAGATCTGCTGGAGATCTGGAAAACATCTGCAGTGTGAATGTTAATAAATACATCTGATAAACATCTTAGAAAGAGCAATTTTACATAGGCCTACATACCATAGACACCACAAATCTACTAAATGTCTATACGACATCTGACAAGAGATGTTGCAGATTAGCAACAGCTTTACAAAAATACATCTTCCCAGATAGCACAAGTCTATTTGATGTGATGTTTACATCTGGAAGACATATTTTTAAGAGTGTTTGCTCCTCTGCAATACGTCTATAGGACGTTTCCTGTCAGATGTCAAATAGACGTTTAGAAGATGTCAGTTTAACCTGCATTCTAAATCATTACATCTTAAAGACATCTTCTAAACGTCTATTTGACATCTGACAGGAAACGTCCTATAGACGTATTGCAGATGAGCAAACACTCTTAAAACTACGTCTTCCAGATGTAAACATCACATCAAATAGACTTGTGCTATCTGGGTTGCAGATGTAAATGGAGACATCAAATAGACGTATCTAAGATGTCTGTGTGCTATCAGAGAAGCAACTAAAATGGAATCTGAAAATTTTGCTACAAAATAGAACAGAGAACCTCCCTATTTTTTGTTCCGAATGACGTAATCGTTGGTGAGAATGTTACCTTTTTTTGTGTGTGTGTCTATCATAGACTGTAAAAAATATGGACAAAGTGACTTTCTTAAGAACGTTTTTGAGGCCGTTTATGGGGGGTATGGGTGGCGCCATCTTGGAAAATCTTACAATATTTCAATACAAATGTTCAGAAAGAATACAGAGGTGGTATGATGTGTTGTGTCAGATGGCCGAGACGTCAAATTTCAGGAGTTCCACTCGGTGCAGCCTGTTACAAGCTGTCAATCAAAGTTAACCACGCTCTTATTTGTCATACATTTTATATCTAAATACGATCTAAACGAGTTAGAAATAAATTCACCCCCTTACAGTTGTCAGGCACTCGGAACCTATCGAAAAATACAATAAAAGTCCATGGGACCAACCTGTAAAATCATGAATTTATGCTGTGAAAACGGACATTTTAACATGGGGGTCTATGGACATTTGCTCCGTTTTGGGACCTGGCCCTAGCGGATTTTCGATGTATTGCAGTTTTTCGCAGTTCCGGGTAGGCTTCATTTTTCAGATTAGAATGTTGCCGCTTGGTGTCTATACACCCCAGTGACCCCACCCACCCCCCTCCCTACATTTTTTTCTGGCACTAAGTAAGTGTAAAAAATTCTGACTTGAAAACATACTGTTGTGTTTAGATCTCACGACAAAAGGTCGAAGTTATCTTTTAAATTCGCTGACTCCCACAACCTTGTGCCCTCTATTCTGAGATGGCACAGGTAGGCTACGTCTGTAATATCTGCTGGAGATCTGGAAAACATCTGCTGTGTAAATATTAATAAATAAACCATAGACTAAAAAAAAAGGTAACAATCGTTGCCGATTACATAATTCGGAGCCCGAGTATGCGCAGTAGTGATCCTGCTCAGGAGACTCCGACCACAGCTGTCAAACATGATGTTACACCCCATTTTTATAGCATCAAATAATAACTTGCAAACAAACTCTTGATAAGTCTGCGTGAAGAGAACTAGCTAAAATAAATAAAAGAAAGAGGTGTAATGAATATTTTTTAGTTTGGTTTGCGTCCCATTCGATTAGGCTACATGGAGATGGCGGGGTTTACTGGAGCCAGCAACCAAGGGGCGATCGAAATGCTTTGGCTTCACTTTTCAGCACTTGTTGTGCGGCACACTTGGAAATCTTATTGTCCCGCCCTCACGCCAGTAAACACGTCATCAGAGAAGAGACGATACACGAGACAGAGACAGTGGACGTTATTGTGATTTCGAGGTCACATTAATTAAAATATTGGAAATTCCATAAAAAATTGGAATTGTGCGTTTTGATTTCATGGTGTCTTTAATAGATTAAAAACACAAGTTTTTAAAGGCACACCACTAATTGAGAGTGTTTGTGTAGGAGTGTGAAAATGAATCAGCCTCACTGCCGGACACAGATTTCACGTATAATCGCCGTTATACAGACGTTAAAGTGCCACAAATGATGATGACTCACTATAGTCTCTCTCTCTCTCTCTCTCTCTCGCTCTCTCTCTCGCTCTCTCTCTCGCTCTCTCTCGCTCTCGCTCTATCTGTGTGTGTGTATCGCTGTGATTGTAAACGCACTCCCTTCTATCTCTGTGGTCCACAGAGGTTCAGCGTTTTTGCAAAATAGTGCTCTGCTGTTGAATGGCGTCCTCGGAATACGCTTGCGCTGTAGGCATTACCAACCTGCTTTCCTGCCAAATACATGCCCTAGATGCAGACTCACTGCGCGGCGTCGGATGCTGTGCAGGTGGGAGAGCCAAACACTCGCGTGAAAACTGACTGAGAAGAAAGCGAAATGACAAGGACAGGGCTTGCATAGGCTTGATAAAGAAAACCCTCCGTTAGTCGTCGCTGCACATATTCAAGTTATGTGCCACATCCATCCAATAGGCTAACCATTTCCATCCATCCGCAATATCACACCTTTACTCTCCGAGTGATGCTGATGCTGTCTATGCAGGTAGGGATGCGAAAACGCGTAGTTTACGCATTGCATTGATGTTTTGATTGGTAGGGAGTATTTTTTAATTAAACTTTTAAAATGCTTGAGTCTTATGAGTTGTGACAGATTCATTTACTTTTAATGCCTTTAATTAAAAAAAAATTGTCGTGGTTTATGTCGCAGTAGGCTACGCTGCTTTTAAGGACGTACTACGTGAGCATGGAGTAGGTAACAGTAATGACCCGCCCTTTCCAAACATATAATAGCGAATTGTGCATAAAGTCAATAAGTGTTTCTCAGTGTAAATGCTTCGTTTTGAGGAGTTGTGGATATGGGAGTGTTCTCAGGAGACTCTTAAAGCCCTCTCACGTATCAAGCCATGACTGAGCAAATAACAGCAATAACACAAGGATCTAACATCTGTGTTTTTCTCAGCTGTAAATCGTCTTGGTTAGGTGGGGGAAAAATGGCTATTGTTGTGTGATATAACATTGATTTTCTGTGTGATTATGTTCTGGACATTAAAATTTGCTGAGCACTGCTCTCCTGGGGTGTTTACACTTGCACAAAAAGTACTAATATGAACGTTTCTTTGTACATGGTATGTTGCTATCATGTTTTTATTTATTTATTTATTTTATTTTATATATAAATAAGTACCTTGAAGTATCATAAATATCACGTTATTAAGTACTGTGGTATTGCCATATTTTTGGTCAAGTACCACGATACTCCAAATTTCATCCAAAAAGCTTATGTAAATATTTCAGTACCAAACACTTCAGTATGATATACAGTTTACATGTTACTGCCACAGGGTACCTGCTAAAGGCACACCTGAAGACAAATTTGCTGTTCACTTCTCCCATGTTGTATGATTGCTGAAAAAAAGAATAATTATTGAACATTGATGGAGCAACAGATTTTGTGTGAAAATAAATCATAAAAGTGGTTTGTTTTGTTTAAAAATCGAATAAATGTATGAGGTGACAAGGTGGGCCTTTTACCCCCCACACGTGGTAAAAGGCTCTCCAGCATGCGGCAAAATACACATTATTTATACAAATACGAAATACTTTAGGTAAAATAATGTTTTGAATAATAAGTTAATAATAGTAATAATCACTTTAGCAAAGTTTGTACTATTTTTATTTTTTTTTGATAAACAAATGAATTCATTTTTGTTCAGTAAATATACTGTCATAAAAAAAAAGCCAAAATGCAAAGCATTGAATGGGATCCCATAATAATTTAATATAGATTTACAGTAGTAACAATAAATTATATTTTATTATATGATTTCATTAATATATTTTTAAATATGATGGTTCCCTTATAAATATGATTATCTCTAAGGTGGACACCCAACTTAATATGTAATATTTACCATCTGAATCTTACCATGTCAGGTCGACAAATGGAAAAGTCAGCCGGCTGTTTATTATCATGTTAATTATTGTGCCTTTCCTAATACCATATTTTTACATATTCTTCCGTTATTGAAAAACCGTTGCAATTTCCTTGAAATTCGTTCAAAATAATAATAATAACAATTTTAGCAAATCTCATTTGCTACTTTAATCTACAACATGGTAAAAAAAACCATCAAATATTAGATCAAATTAGCTCAGAATACACTTTGCACAAATTTCCACTTGCATCTTGAAAAGCGTATGTTTTGTAAAGTGCTGCGGCAAGTTTTTGTGCCATAAAATAAAATCAAAGGCGCCTTTTACCCCGGCGTGCCTTTAGCCCCGTTGTATCTTACTTATGATATGTTTAATACCTGTCACAACTACCGGGTATCTACAGAATTGTTCCTGCTCTAAAAATAGCTCATTTATTACAGTGTTTTATACAATACAGATTCTGAAAGCAGAGTCATGGTCATAAACAAAATAACAGTGTAAATGTTGCAAAACGAATCAGTTATGAAATTTCTGTTGTAGAGCAACTGAAGACAATTGTGTCAATATTCAGCTCAATTTAGTTCAGTGTTATTTTAATTCCATTTCAGGAACAGTGTCAATGTTTGCAAAAATTCATAAATGATCAAGTCAATTTCATTTAGAAACAACAAAGCAGCTCTACAGAGGGCAGTACTGTCACTAGTCCGATTCAGTGTTGAATCACTTCAGTTCAATAACAGTGGCGATGTTGCAAAGTTCATCAGTTATGAAAAAACTTCAAAAGCAGCCGCACTGAATACAACATTGTCATTTTCCAGCTCAATTCAGTTTAGGTTTTGCTTTCTCATCTGATAGTGTGAGATCAATAACATTTTCTGAATATTAATTGTCTTTTAAGCCCCATCTGAGCAAGCCAAACGACAGTGACAAAGAAAGAACTCCATTAGGTGTGACAGCATTGGAGAAATAAGACCTTGGGAGAAAGCAGGCTCAGTTGGTGGCCCAGTTATTCTCAGATCTAGAAGAACGAGCATTCAGGAATGTGAATAGTCCCTCAGTGTGTCGAGGACTTATCATTTGCACTTAAATCAATTACTTCATGTAGAGGTTTTTTTGCAAGATAGATTATTTTTCAAATTTGCCCATTACAATTTCATGGTTATAGATTATTAGGTAGGTACTGATTATGTGTATAGATTTAGACTTTAAACATATTCACAGCAAACTGCTCTGTATGCAGAATTCGAGTTTCACTTAACTATACGGCCAAACTTGAATCAATTAATTGATCTAGAAAATGGTTAAATGGATCTAAAGTGCAATGCTCATTTATCTCCGCTAAAGACAGTGCAAGCTTAAACTTGAAGAATAATTAAAAGAATAGGATGCACAAAAATATGTTTCTTTTTTTTTTAAAAAGCATCCAGATATAGATGCTTTTTTATGTAAATCTTTGGATCTTCTAGAGGAATAACAGCTGTTTTGTGTCAGTTGTCGGCCTAGCTTTGCACACATTGATTCAGCAGCACCGTCCACATGGGAGAAACGCAGCATGGATGTTTTTATGTAGCCATAATCGAAGGAAGGGTGTGGTTAATGTCTCAACTTCAAACTATCAGTATAGAGACAATTTTGACAAGACTAAGGCGGCATGTGGTTGAGATGTATGTTTTCCTGTCAGTCTGTGTGCCTCATCAGCGCTTATCTGCAATGCTATTGTGCGGTAAGATGTCTAGTAGCAAGATCATGGTGACCGTTTTTAGAAGACTGACATTTTAAAGGTTATTTGCTATTGCACACATGGATATTTGTCACCGCACACTGAGAGAAGAGCTCAAAGGTGATCCTAAACTGAATTTCCCTAGAGGCACCCAGTGTTTTTTTTTCTTTTTTTTTCTAGTATTTTTCTGGCTGTTGCTGCCCATGTTTTAAATAAGCTCTTGTTTGTGAGCGGAGTGAAGCCTCCGGTCCCAGTTGTAGGTCTTTCTATCCAAATGAGTGGAGAAGCCGAAATAGGAAATGTCCCTCCCAGAAGGGCTCTTTGACCTGCAGTATTATGGGTTTACTCTGATTAATGCTTTCTCTGTATGGACATCACGCTCTTTCTAGTCGGCTCCCTTGCGGGGTTTTCCTGTATGTTATGTACTTCACAAAATGTTTTATTTCCTATTGAAAAAGGGAATGATATGCCAGGCCATATCGAAAAAACATGTTTATGGTTTATTTAGGATATTACGCATATTTACTAATTGCTGTTGCAAGGTGGTATTTTGAATAGGATATTCACATGAGAGGTCTTTGTTGGATGGCATTTTGAATATAGATGAGATGATATAAATATTTGGTCAGATAGGGTGGTGCAGGGATGAGTCAGAACCCGGAAGTAGGGATGCACCGAATCCAGGATTCGGATTCGGCCGAATAATTGGCCTTTTTTAGAATTTTTTTTCTACCGAACCGAACCCGGGCTTGCGCTACGCTGGTCGACGTCACGCCACCGTTGATTACGGGAAGGTGTTTACCTAGTGTAACGCGTTGTGTCAGGAAGAAAAATAGGGATAGCTCACAGCTAACATTAAAGTTATAGCAGAGGCCAGACAGATTCACGGAGGCGATTGCCATCTCACAACTCGCACTTTATTCCCCATTGAACTTGTGTAACTGTCTTCACACATTCTACCATCCACAAAATGACTTAATAAACAAAATGAGATAAAAATGAGCATCAAACAGAAATAACCCACAACACGCACGATACAATACAGACTGCAGACAGTTCAACAGGGCGCAGCTCTTAAAGGGGCCACGCCTTTTTACCACTCGTTACAGTAGGTGCACCGTTCGAATGCTGTGAGAAACTGAAAATGTAACGTTAACTCGTGAGCAGAAAAAGTGTTGTTTGACAGTACTTCCAGTCAAAAGAATACAATTTGGACTTGTCATGGTGGCAAGGACCCTAAACAATACACAACATTGCTGCTGTTAAAATGAATAATGTTGCTTATTCTTTTTTTTCTTTCGTTTTTAATTAAAATAAAATAAAATGAAAAATCCACTTCTGTGGACATTATTTACTTCATTAATGTGTTTACTGTGTTAATGGACTGAGGATGAGAGTAGGATTCGGTATTCGGTTTCGGATTCGGCAGAATCTTTACCAATGGATTCGGTATTCGGCCGAACGCCAAAAATCTGGATTCGGTGCATCCCTACCCGGAAGTTTTTTTTTTCAATTTAAGAGTAAAATAAAGTCTGTGGTAAACATAACTTGACTATACTTTGATGTTTTGCTCTACAATGAATGTACACCGCACACACTCACCCCAATCTGTATTATTATTTATTAAAAACGTACGTTTTCAAAAATGAACATAATTTGCGTTTTCGCTATGGGTGTGTGTAATTTACGTTGTAGAACAAAACGTCAAGTATAGTCAAGTTAGGTTTACCACAGGCGTTATTTTACACATAAATAAATAAAAAACATAGAAAAATATCGAAGGAACCACCGGCTAATTAGACTTCCGAGTTCTGACGTCACTGCACCACTATACTATAGAAGAGAGACTGTAAATGCTAAAAGTTTTTTGTTGTTGTTGTTGTTGTTGTTCCTTTTACCAAAAACTATAGTATTTATGACCTCAAATTGTAGAAACATGGACAAAAAGCCATACTCCAAAATGGGATATTTGATTTAAACTGTTTGTACTGTTTAGTTTACAGACTTGAAATTTATGGGATTATGGGATTTTTAGGCATTCTAAGCATTCTAGTATTTTTATACACAAATGTCAAAGTTCAAATTCAAGCTATTCTTGTGTGAAAAAGATGATTCAAATTGTATTAAAGAAAAAATTTAAACTTCATACACTACCATTCAATTTTTTTATATTTAAGTACAAAGTAAGATACTTTTTACCGAAATTATTTTACTCCGCAAAGATGTGTTAAATTGGTCAAAAGTGAGAGTAAAGACGTGTGATGTTAAATAATATTTTTAAAGATTTTTTTTTTTTTTTTTTACACTTTCTATTTATCAAAGAATGCTGCAAAAATATATAAAGTTTTCAACATTATAATATTTGTAAGAAATGTTTCTTGAACATTCATTCATTCATTCATTCATTCATTCATTCATTCATTGTTTATTCATTCATTTAAAAACAAATGCAACGACAGCATTTAATGAAAAGGAACATAAAGAAGTAAAAACTTATAATGTCTGCCCCCTATCAACACAAAATCATTTACAGTTCCAGTTCATTTGAGCTGTCTCATGCAGCCGTCTCTTTTTCTAAGACATCAAAACACAAAATTACATCAATAAAGTTGATCTGATACTCCGCAGTATTATATTTCTGCAGCATTGATATTTTAACATACTTCTTAAACACATAAATGAACTTAGAAGTTTTAATTTTACAATCAAGACTGTTCCACAAATTTCTGAAGGACCATGTGACACTGAAGAATGGAGTAACGATACTGAAAATTCAGCTTTGCCATCACAGGAATAAATTACATTTTAAAATACATTAAAATATTCAAATATAATTATAATATTTCACGATATTACTGTTTGGATATGTTTGATCAGCCTTGGTGAGAATAAAACATTGGAAAATCGTACGGTATGTTTTTCTTCAGTAGCCTATATATAGATATATATTGTAGTAGTTTTATTTCATGCATATTAATAATCATTCACATATTTATTTATCCATATTAACAATTAGCACATTTTGTGCAGTTAGGTTATTAGGTAAAATAAAGGAAATTATCTTACCTGTTTTTAAACAGAATATTTAATGAGCTGCCTGAGACTCTCCTGGGAGTAGCCGACGCAGGGTTTTGGGATTGTATTAATTTTTAAGCCGCGTGTTGAGTTGTTTGGTGGCCTCATATGAAATCTTGAAAGTGAAGCAGCTGCACTTTGCAAATACTCTGAGTCCGATGTGGCCGTGGGCCAGTTTTCCTCATGTATTATTTGTCTTGTGTGGTCTTTCAAGTCAGCAAAATTCTGTCACTACAGTCAGAGAAAATGATTAAACAGCTTTCACGGTCAGTTTTTATTTAAAGGGATTTTCCATCAGTATTCTCATGGCCAACACAGAGGAACTCCTGTTCCAAGGTAGTCTTCAAATAGTTTTAAACAAATGCGGTCTGAATGAGGACCAAATTATGACTGCGTGGTTATGATGAAGATTATGAGGCGGAACGAATATTTTATCCATTCATTTCCAAATATTTTGAATCAAAGCTGTTTATCAGAGTTTTGTTCATTCAAACCCTCTAAGCATTCACACTTATTACCGGAGGTCATGTCCTTGTGTCAACACAGCGAATGTTTTCACACACCTTTTAGTAAAATTCATATTCAGACCGTCACTGAGCGGAACTTAATGACGGCTATTCATTTACATGACAGCTTTGAAAGTGATTTAGTGATTTATAGGAGCACAGCAGCAACGTTACAACTAATAAAATGCTTTGACGTGATTTAAATGTCAGTGTAAAAGTAGGTTAGCTGAGACTGTAAAATGCATGGGAAGGGCAGAGCAGTGGGCAGGCTGTCATGAAGCAAGAAGTAACCTTTGCAACTGATTTGAGAACCCCCTTTTTTTTTTTTTGAAGAAATGTTAAACCAAGAGAACCAATGAGGTTTGACGTGAGTTGATGTTTAAAGTTTGTGCCATATTTGGTGTAGTCTATACACTCTAGAGATCGAACGATAATTGGTTTTACCGATATTTGAGAATTTTTCCTTAATCAAAAAGATTAGTCTTTTAGCTAATATAAATAACACCTAAACCTTTCAAAACTAGTTTTAAAGCAATGATTACATGTATGCTAATTTGAAAACCCTCAATTTATTGTTAATATTCACTGTAAAAATTAATTTTGATGATTTGTTTTCACAACTTTTTATATTTTGTCAAATCAACTTAGATAATTAATGTAGTTCAGATAACATAATATTTTGAGTTTCTGTTTATTAAACTAATCTCCTTTGTTGTATTAACTCAAATTTTTAATTTCAATGAACTAAAAATTTTAAGGCAACCAGGTAACTTACTTTTTTAAGTTAATCCAACTTTCTTTCTTTTTTACAGTGTTGTTGCTTCTGCTCCTGCTGTTGTTATAAAAATAGAAAACATAGGTGATAGGAAGATGAATTTAACAAAAAACAGAGGAAAAACATGAAATAAAAATCTATTCTTCACTTGGATACAATACTCTGTATTGGTATCGGTTTTAAAAAAAAAAACTTTAGTCTGTGAATGTGTGTGTTGACCAATTACTCAATTTGCAAGTAATTAAAAACTTAAATTTCAATCTGTTCATCATACACGGTGATTGTCGCATCAGAAAACTAATATTGCTGTCAAGTTGATTAATTTCATGCTATTTGTTCACTTTTTAAAGCTTGAAAGATTTAGACCGCACCCCATAATACAGGGAAAAAAATAATTAAACATTGTTGAAAATATAGTTTTTTTATGTTCCACAGAAGATTGGAAAGTCATACAGGGTTGGGGCAACATGAGGGTGAGTAAATTATGGCAGAATTTTCATTTTTGGGTGAACTATCCTTTATTAGAGTAAGATTCAGTCCTTAGTCGGTTACGGACTGTCGAATGGTAATGGCCTGGATGGAAGTTTTCAGTTTTCCCGTCTTGTGATTCCTTTAATTGCAAAAGATAAAAGGTTTCTTTTATCAAGCCAAAACATTCTTTACGCTTGTTTTGCACCATCTGGCAGTGGTTTGTTTGTTCCCTTTGTTGTTTATCAGGGAGTCATTAACTTATGGAGGCTGCTGTAAAAGAGGTTTGGCCATAATTAGATTCAAATTTACTTGCATAGAATTATAATGAATGTTCTGTATGGCACTGCAGCAAACATTAATAGAAAGAATCAGACTAAAAGAGAAGTGCTTAATTACGGGTTGGTATAACAATCTGAGTAGTTTTTTAGGCTTGGCAAAATTTTAAGAAGTTGTAATTAATTTTTCGGAATCTGGAAGGAAGGACTAGGTCATGTTTCTAGTATGAATACATTTTAATATACATAATCCTCTGAGCTGCGTTGCTGGAGAAAGCCAAGCTGACAGAATATTAATACAGGGACAACTGACAACAGAGACTTTAACTGACCATGCATAATAGGCTTTTCTAAATGACTTCGTTAATGATCATTAATATCACAATCTACTCCATAAACTCTGCAAAGCTGGTGTTGTGATGTTGATTTTGTTGGATTATTTTGTTCTACTGGGTCTAGTAGAAGAGTTATCAGGTCGATTATTCATCGGTTATTCATATCCGGTTTATATTAGGGGTGTAACAATATTTCGTGTCACAATATATTGCAATACAAAAATGCAACAATGTGTATCGTGGATAGTGACAATCTGTGCTGTGTATTAGTTCACCCAAAAATAAAAATTTCTGTGTGAGGAAAAGATTCATGTTTACAGAGTTTTAGTGTCAGTACTACATTAAACTACTATATATAATATTGAATATATTATGAAATGGGGGAATACAGTATATGGTTCATGATAATGCCAAATGTTTAATGTTACCAGTGAAAAGTGGCCTAGCCTATATTTTTTTCAAATATAATAGTCAGTGACAGTGTGTAAGCATATTCGTCTAAAATAATTCTGTATTTTCAGCTTCAGAATCATGAATATTTTTATTCTGGTGTCACCATTGTCCTGTGCATTGGGTTTCCAGCTCCAAGTCTATTCATTTCCACTCACAATATAACACCAATTTAATCAACTGTAAATTTTTCGTTAACCTTTCACCATATGTCTTGGAGTAACAATACTATTGTGTATTGTGAGTTCAGTATCGTGATATGTATCGAATCGTGACATAACGGTATCATTACACCCCTAGTTTAAAATGTTATTGTGGTTTTATTGTATTCATTTTTGTTCACCTTAAGTAAGCCATTCTGAAAATATGATGATATATGTTGATTTTTGTTATGAGAAAAATTCGCATTTTCATTTAGATCTTTGAAGCCAACATGGAAAACCACTGTGAGAAAACAAGCATTTAAGTAATTTACTGAAACAGACTTTCCACATGTGAAAACTTGCTCCACTCTTGTATATTCTGATGCATTCTAATTGTAGTACTTACAATAACACAAAAATTGTTCTCATGTGCAATGCTAATTTATTTTTCTCAATTGCAGTGTTTTGACTCAACTTAATTAGCTTCTGAATTTATTTGATGTCTTCTGCTTTAATCAGTGTGTACTTTACTAAGAAAGGATGCGAATGATAGATCGCAGCGATGATCAAGCTGTCCCTGCATTATTAGCAATGCAGCATTCACACTGCAGATTATAAAGATATAAACCCTGTGGGAGGGCAGGTGTCCTGGATTATTCCAGAAGGGAATTTTTTTTTTTTTTTTCTGCTTCACTTTCTCTGTTTCTTTGTCAGCTCATGGCTGATGGGCAGAGAGCAGTCAGTGACAAGCGCCGTGTGAATTATCTAGTTGCTGTTCACTTTGATTGTACATTTGGCACATTTTCTGGTTGTCATTCACATCTCATGAGATAATTACTCTGATGTTTGGCAAACTGATCTCAGTTTAGGTCGGCTGACAGGCACATTGTTTTATACGTTTTGTCCAGGACCTACAAAGCCTTGAGATTAACAGTGTTGGATTGTACGAATTACACAAAAGATGGGGCTTTTCTTTGTTGTGATGCTGCACGGCCTCTCCAAGTTCTCACGATCCACAATTCAATGTCTCCGCGTCGAGCGTGGAGCTACGGCTATGGTGTGTGTATCAGTTTATAAAGCCTGCTGTGTTAATTCATGAGCACTTGAAGGTCGCTCCACATGAGAGCTGCTCTGCCTGGGATTCAGAGACCATGCTCAGTAGATTTTTGGGGATGTGCGGTGGTTAAACCAGCCTCTGGCAGAGATTAGCCCAGCGTAATGTAAACTAGATTAATGCCGGGAGCCTTGAGACGATAACCCCTACCGCTTCAAACAAAACAAACATGTTCTGAATAGCTTCATTCCAGGAAAATCCTGCAAAGAGTATTTAATGTTTGAGTGATAGGTGGGCCATGGAAAGGAAATATCTTTTAAGTCTAGTTTAAAACATATTTGGCAAACGTACTCTTTGTATTCATGTTATTTTAAGTAAGGAATAATTGACGACGGGCCGTTGAGTTATTTGAAAAATAATGCACACCCGAGTTAGTAAACGCAAGCGGTTCGGTAGCAGCAACTCTACGCATTGTGAACGTAAGTTTATCTACAGAACCTCGCTAGTGAAAAAAAGATAAGTTGTTATTTTACTTATAAAATCGTCAGAGCAGCGCTGACAACACGTTTCTATTCGAGTGTGTGTCCGTAGTGTGTGTGTGTGCATTTGTGTGCACGAGAGAGCGGAAGAGAGTATGTCCCTGATAGCACAAGTACATCTCAGAGATGTCTATTTGATGTCTGCATTTACATCTTCAAGATGAATTTTTTTAAGTGTTTGCACATCTGCAATACGTCTCTAGGACATTTCCTGTCGGATATCTTTTAGACATTTAGAAGATGTCTTTAAGATGTTTTAGATTTAGAACGTACGTAAAACTGCCTTTTGTATGACGTTTATCAGATGTTTTTACACAGCAGATGCTTTCCAAATTACCAGATCTTTAGCAGACATCTTACAGGCGTACTTGTGCTATCTGGGGTGCTTAAGCAGCTTAAGTTTCCATACATCATAAAACTTAACTTTGTAGCAAAAAACATGGACATAATTTTATCCAATTGTTTACTATATTTATTTGCTTGGTCAGTGTCATTGTGGAGGTTGATTCAATTGCTTTTGTAGTCCGTAAGGACTTTGAAAATACTGAAATCATTTGGCGAAGTGATATGGAACTGTAATGAGGTCAAGACCTGCCTGGAACTACTTTAGCCATGCGTTTCCCTGAAAATAATTGCACACCTTAGAAAGTTTGTCAACCAGTTGGATTCAACAGCCCCATTGTATAATACATAAATTAAAATAACATACATTTGATTTCATAAATTAAAAGCGTGGTCATTGATGTATATTCAAGGGATTTATATATATGAATTGAATGTTTAATGCATTTTTTGAATAAATGTCAATACAAATAAATGAATAGGACAACAAAAGCAGCATCATGTAATTGACCTTAGTGTAAACAAGACATGAGATGTTGATTTGATTTTAGCATTGAATTGTTACTAAATTCTTCTGAAACATACATGTATTGTGCTACAGGCTGAGTATTTTGATGTGATTTGTTGTTCATTGTTAGAAAGTTCACGTGATAGCCCAGACTCCTGCACGTGTTGTCAGGTGATTTGTGCGCGCTATGCTTTTAGCTTGTGGAAAGGTCATCTCTCTTCACCTGGAGCTCCAGAGGGAGTAATTACAGACCGATGTGACCACCCACGTCTGTCTCGTCTATCGCCCCTCTCTCTCTCTCTCTCTCTCTCTCTCCAAACACATGCTCAGCTGAGACACATGGGTCCCTGCCCTTGTTTTATCCATTTTTATTCCAACCATTTTTAAATCATACCAAAAACTTCCCTCACTCTGTTTTGCTGGAGAAATGCTCTGAAACTGTAGTATCATTGCTCTGTCTTTCAAATCAATTGGCCAGATTTATTTGACATGCAAGAGGGTTTTCTGTGTATGCTTAAAAGATAGTTCAGCCAAAAAGTGAAAATTCTTTGTCATCATTTACTCGCCCTCAAACCTGTATGACTTTTCTTTCATCTGTGGAACATAAAAGATGTTTTCATTTATTTAACATCATCTGATGGTACTGTTAGTGACTAATCGCATGTAATCTCACAAAAGTGGCATAATCAGGTTGATCTGGAATTCAGTAAAGCTACTCTGTCGCTTTAAACCCCAGAAAGCCAAGATAATGCCAACTGTGTGCAGCCTTGTCTTAAAGCGATTATATAGGTGTCAATTTCTGTCAGCTTGTGTTGTTGGGAAGAGTAGGGATACAAAAAAAAAATAGAAATTGCAAAGGCCTTTCTAGATATTGTTGAATATGGGTTAAAGATAGTGTTTGCTCCTCCTCTCAATCTGACACGGTTGAACGAGCAAGAGAAAAGATGTCTGATGGTCTGACTTTCTCACTCTGCCTACTGCAAGACCTATTCATAGATGTTTTCAGTCCGAGACGACATGCCCACGGATCGCCCACAGTGCATTCACTGTCCATCTGATGCATTTTCACTAAAAACTGGAAAGTGCTTTCTTGATCTGCTCTAATCTGATTGGCAGACTTTTCCCACTTCCGGAAATAAGGGCATGCGTGGCTTTTATTTAAAAAAAAAAATCAGTCCGCCTGGAAACAAAGAAACAAGTAAACTAAACATCCACGGGCTGAAATATTTGTTCTGAATTATGTCTGTTAAATACTCAGTGCTTATTACTTATAGATGGGCAGAAATTCTGACCCAGATTCTATACACCCTTTTCACTACTTTTGGGTTTTCTGTTCTGTTCTTTTAAAATATTTTATAAGCTTGTCTATAATGTGGTATCACTTGCTTCTAAATGAAACATAAAACTATTTTTAGACCTTTTTCTATGTAGTTGAATACATTGTTATGCTAGACAAATTCATGGAGCATACTATCGCTACTATATAGATAGATAGATAGATAGATAGCCTATATACAGTATGATTTATTAGTGCACTGAATTGATTGTAGAGAATGTAGAGTGTCTCTCTTTACAAAGTGGCTGACCTATAACCTTCTAGATGATGCTTCTGTAGATGAAATGCTCTCTAGTCAATTAGAATGTGGAAATACAGTCTGTTCACAAGTCGGAGAGGTGATAGTGCTCCTAGCGAAAATATCAGCTCTTCTAAATCACAGCTCATTACATGTAGTTGCATTTATACATGAAGACAGTAGCTTTTTATCATGAGCATATATGTGGGATGAAGCCTCCTTTAGTCATACATTTAAATTACCGCTGTCTTGTTCAGTAGATAAAATGAGAAGAAAACAATTTCCATCCTGAATGTGTCATTATCCATAGGATTTTTATTTATTTTTTTCTCGCTTGTAATGAAACTGCCTGGTGGCTGAGTGAAGTGATGGGACACAATTCTCAAAAATCACAGTGCTGGACATGAACAGATAGTGAAAGGGAGCATAAACGCGTCCGTCCATCATTCATACGCACACATGTACGTGCACGCACGCATCCCACACCCCGGGGTAGAAGAAGTGCTGTTAACTGGTGAATGAAAAAGGCCTGGGAGAGGCTTTCACATAACACAAATTTAACTGCCACTGTCAGCTTAGGACAGATATGATGGAACCTGTGGCCTAGATATTGGCAGTAGCCTAGAAGGAGGACTATATGCTGGATGAATGTGTGTAACATTCAGCAGCAGAAAGGCTGTGCGAATGTGTTTGTAATATAAAACATGAGAAGGATGCATATGCACGGATGCATATTTTTACGCCAGTGAACATTTCCTAGGGTGGGTTTAATTTTGAAAGTCGTTGTCTTTATAGTCCGTCGGAATATAATATGCCATTATTGCTATTATTGTGTTCACTTAACCAGCATGCTTTAATCCAAAGCGACTTCCAGTGCTCTTGTTACAGGGACAAAAACCCTTAACGCAGCCTGGGGTGAAGTGGATTAGCAGTAGTGTTTTTGTAAACAGAGGGATTATACTATATTATATTATATATTGGCATTGATTGGGTGTATGTATTGATAGACTTGATAAAAAAAAAATAATGAATTTCGTAAAACAAACATTGGTCAACCTTTCAAAGTGACTGCTTTCTTTTGTTTACTACTGCAAATTTTTTTTTTTTATCCAAAAAGAAATGCCGACTTATAGACACATATTAAAAATATTTTTAAAACCCTTATTCATGTTTTCGATCATGTGGTGACCTTTCTTAAAGTACCATAAGCTAAAGCAAGATTTGGGGTCAGTGAATGTTATATTGTGTCAAACAGCTGTCTGAAGGATTCCTCCTATATCTCCAGTATTCTTAATTGCCTTGACAGTTTGGTGTGGCTGTGGGTTTAAATGTAGATTCGTCCCGTCCGTTCAGCTTTGCAGTTTTCGTGACCGAGATTTGCAGCCGATACTGAATTTAAAATGTTTTTCAGTTTTACTTTGTGACCACCTAATGCATCATTAATAAAGGAGGAGATGCGGTGCAAATTTTCTTTGCTATATTGAGGGCTTTGAGTGTTGCTAAAGCAAGCATCAATTGGTAATGCTCAGGTTTTTAAAACTCTAGTCCTGCACCAAACAGGCATGAATAAATGCTCGAATTGTATTGCTAATCTGAAAGATCAGACTTTTACCAGGCAGATGATAAAATCCAATAGACTGACCCAAGCCAAATATAGGGTGTTGTGGGTGGACTCTTTTGACAAGGGTTAATAAATAACATGCTAGCAACACATGAAAAATTACTCATGACACCAACCACATAGCATGGCAACCACCCAGAACGCCCTAGTGTCCTGGCAGCAAGCATCACACACCATCTTTTTTCTCTCATCCTGATTGATGCACAATTTTTTGAAGCCTGGTTTCACAGACAGGGCTTAGATTAAGCCAGGAGTATGCATTAGTTAAAATAGGACTTTTTTAAGTAGTCGGCATGCATCCAAGTATTGGCGTGCATCCTGAGACAAAACTGTAGCGCAGTTTTTAAGATATGTCAGTTAAAACAGCTCAAATATAAATGTTAGTCTGGGACTAGCTTAAGCCTTGTCTGTGAAACGGGACATAAAAGTTCTTATGAAAATTAAACTGCATCTGTATTTTATTTTGTCTAGTAAAAATATGCAAACAAATATTACATATATTTGAGAAGCTAAATTGTGTAAGGTGAGGCCTTTTAAGTTAAGTTTATATTTGAACTACAATGAAATTTTGTGAGGTTTGTGCTAAAAATGTGGTACATTTATGACTAGTAAAGCGAAGAAAAAAACATATAAATATCTGTATTTAACATTTTTCCTCCATTTCTGTATTTGCAGTGAAATGTTTGCCACTGTCTGACTCTGCGTCCATCTGGAGCTGAGCCGTTCTTCCCCATCCCCAGCATCCTGATCCTGAGCTCCGACCCTGATTATTAGGATCGACTGCAAGGCCCCCAACTCGTCAACCTCGACGTCCCTCTTTACTCTGGTTTTGGCACTGCTTCGCCCCATAGGAGATCGATGAGCCTGGGAGGTGAGTGTCTCATTTTGTCATATATTTGACAAAGCTCCAATAACTCAATCTCTCTTTCTCTTCCCCAAGATCTCTGCGTTGCTCTTTGGACGTTCTCGTATCTCACTCAAAATATACAAAATCTTAAAATGAGAAGTGATTGACTAAAATGTATTGACTAGAATGTCTTTATACACCGTTTCGGTTCAATTTCAACACAGGTATCTTCATTTTGTATACATGGTTTAAACCGTAATACATCCAGCTGTTAAAGAGCCAGGCTGTGAATGATTTCAGCGCTGACATGCTTTAAACTTATTAATTTAAATATTTCTTGCAGCCTTGAATTAATCTGCTCTATCAGATTGCAGCTGGATTTGTCTCTTATCTTCCGGCAATCCTTGTGATATTCATTCTGCTTCAAGCGCAAAAGGTTGGGTAATATTTGTTGTCATTGCAACAGCTGTGCTTTGTGCATTATAAATAATGAAAAGAGGAAGTAGCAGTAGGCATGGATCACACCATTGTCATAATGGGGTTGTTGTTGTTGTCACTATATAAAACCCTTACATCAGCTCTCATGGGGCAATCCAATAGCTCTTTACTTCAGGCTTTTGTGTAATTGATTCATGGTTTGTTTGTTGGTTTTTTTATTTGTTTTGTTTAAATGTTTCCTGAATTCTCCAGTGGGAATTTTAAGGAGAGCATGTTCTTTATTTAACTTTGATAAGGCTCGGTTTTTAAGTACTTAAAGTATTGTATAGCTTATTTATTAAATAAAAGGTGGAAATGTTTAATTCACCCAAAAATAAAAATTCTGTCATCATTTACTCACCTTACTCATCATTTATGGTCCAAACCTATATGACTTTTGCTGCTTCAGTGATTTTTATTTTATTTTTTTATTCTAAACATATAATATAAAAACGTATGCGATATGGTGATTTCAGACGTCTTTTTGAGTGTAGTGCAAAGAGTAATTTGGACTATTTTGATTATATTTTTGCATCATTTTTTAAACTTGAAAGCTTCTGTTCCCATTCATTGGAATCACTTCGAAAAGAGCGACCGTCACATTTAGCAAAATATCTACATGTGCGTGTGTGTGTTTCACTGCAAAATATTTTTAGAAATAATGTCAGAATTCTCCTTTTTTTTTAATCTAATCTTAAAAGGGTAAATATGTGAATAACATTCACTTCTACAAGGCCTGTTTGGTGGAGTCTGAGGTTTGACATTAAATTAGATAACTGGAGTCATCTGAGATTCCTCTGCATTAAGTGGACAAGGAGTGACTATGAAAAAGTATTGAAAAGTGAACTATTTTCGGTCACCACTGTGTTGGATTAGTATTGTGAAATTCAGCTGCACATGCAAGACTACACTGGTAAGTGTGACGTTTTCAGTAGTGGCGTTCTTTCTCACAGATACTGTAATCTTGCTCTCGCATGTCAGTCGATATGATACTATTACATCATCCAAGAGATTGTTCACCTTTTACATCAGATGCATCTGCCCTTGATATATTAGGAGTTATGTTCTGTTTGAAATACAATGTGTCCTGAAGAAGGGTCTTGTGGAAGTGATGTGTAGATAATGAACAGAATGGCACAAACACACGAAATCACTTCCAGTCTTGCAATAGTTCCTGTTGAAAGAGAATAACAGTACTGATTTCACTCCCATATGTCCTGGAGGCTCTATTTTGCTATAGAGACAAATTTTATAGTGAAGGCTGGATTAACAAGGCTTTACCATGTAGCTCACCAAAAGTTAAACTAATTAGCAAGGCATGTTCTTGGCATACAGAGACATTTTTAGACAATTTTCTTCACACCTCTTATAAATCACTTCTTCTGGTCACTGATTAAGCCAGTAAAATTCCATAAATTCGATAAGGAATGGTGAGGGTTATTTTATTTTCCTTTTTTTATTTTAAATACTGTTGTTAGTATCCAGTTTAAATTCTGCAGCCGTGAATCGTCACGGCTGGACTGAATGTCCTTGACCTACTGAGTGACTGTAACATCGTTCCTCATTATTCTGACAAATATAATTATTTCAGTTGCTACGAGGGTTTTTATTGGCTGATCCAGTTACAGTGAGTCACAGGTCAGACTTGATTTGCCGAAGGCAGATGTGAGTGGGTAGGGGGAGGGTAGATCCATACCATCGATTGGCCATATTAGAGAGGTATGCTAATGTGTCTTCATTTACGTCTTTTCTCAAAGCTTCCCAAGACACCGTTTGAAATGAAGGAGAACTGTGTAATTTTAATAAACCTTCCTTGAGGGAAACCAGGGTGGAATAATACACAACAGTACATGCAGTTCAGCTGTAGTTCAGAGAATAAAAAATGGCATCTGTCAGATCAGATTAATTTATAAATGCTGTTGTTTTTTTTTTTTTTTTTTTTACTTTATACCAAGAAATAAACATTGAAGTCATTAAATATTGACATGGATGTCTCTAAAGCTTGAATTTGTCCTAGATCATCAGATGTGACGTTTTGCTGCATTAGAAGTCAGTCTGAAACCATCGTTTCCTTGCTAGATTTTCTTGTAAATCCTGGTGGAAAATGCAGTTGACTACACAGGACAAAAGGTTTAGGATTTACTCTGAAACAATTTTCACTCAGAAATTGCTTGTAAAGTTCATAAACATTTACCAAGAAACACATTCAACTATATCCAAATATATTTTTTTCTTCTTGTAAAACGTTCAATAATCTTTATTTTATTCACCACTTAAATTTTTTATAGTGTACAGTAATTGTGATTTATAAAATATATCACAGAGAATCACGTGACATTTTGTTTTGTATTGCCTCTTGTAGCTGTCGCAGCGATATTACAGTGGATTCTGTTCACAGCATTGTCGATTCAGCTGAGTCTGCTTTCTGTCATAGTGGGACACCATCTGTCAATGTGTCCAATGGAGTGTGCTTTAATAAGCCTGAATCAGTAAATCAGTGGGTGGAGTTTGACTGGTTTTAATGGTCTTGTTTGACCCTTAATGGAATGTACCACCCAAACACAGTCCGTCATTGACAGGAGCACTTAGAAGGCTATTGTGCGTCTCTCTCTCTCTCTCTCTCTCGATCGAACCACCGCCCCTTTACTACGTCTGTCACTGTCCTGGCAGTTAAATCTGGCAGTGCATAATCTTGTTAGAAGAATGATTCGCTCAAACTGGCTATGCTCTCTGTCTGTGTATTTTAGTTTTTTACTGTTTTCGTGTGTGTGCAAAGGCATTTGGAAGAGACTTCTCGATCAGAAACAACTGGCAGAAAGAATTGCACTGGTTCATTTTGTGTTGGTGTTGGTGTTGACATGAACTCATTGTGTGTATGATAATACATCAAGCTGATTCAGAGTCACACTCATTTTGTGTTTGTTTGAATTACACTGCTAATTCACTTCCAGCTTTTGGAGCCACACAGAGACTGTTTTGACGGTTGTCATTGAGCTGCTGTTTGAGTCACAGTCTTTGTGTCTATAGAGGAGACTGCTGCAGCTATGACTCATTGTAAAGTCTAAGATTCACATGCTTCATGGCTGTGTCTGAAACGCATAAAACGCTGCCTAGAACCTCCAAATCCAATTGCCTCCAGGTATATCTATTGCTGCCTATGAAATATCACAATTCTGTACACATATTTTCGCAGTTGGTTGAAAGCAAACAAATAGCGTCAGTCAGAGTGGTCTGTATTTATATAAAAATAATATTTATATTATTTTAATTATTTACTGTACTTTTTATAAGTATATATTGTTATGAATAAAAAAAAAAGAATCCTTGCTTGTAATATCTTCCATATATTGTCACAGTAACGTATTCTACCTTTCTTAAAAAAAATGATCTTATCTTAAAACTGCTCTTTATCCAGTTTTGACCAGGTTTGATATATAAGCTGGTGAGATCATGTCAGTGATCTTGAGGCAATGGTTCATTCCCTGCCCTTTCCGCTGCAGGCACTAATGAATTGTAGTGTTTGTTTGCAGCCAAACAGCAGCGTGTCTTTATTCACAGGCAGCCTGACCCACACTCCCTGCCAGCTTTACAGATGGGAGAGGATCCACTCCACTGTGGGAGTGTATGTTTGAGCGTGTCTGCTGATTTTGTCTAACCCCCTTAGATAGGTCTGCAACCATACATCTTTTCAGTGCTGAGGGTGGTGAAGGTCTTAACTCATCAGTTTCCACCTCCTCATTTGTTACACAGAGATATCGTTTGGAGGGAAAACACACATTCAGCAGTATTGTTACACAAGCCACTTAAAACACTTAAAATGTTTTCTTCTGTATCAGTATCTTTGTCTAGTTTGATTAATATCTAAATATTCTTAAAACAAGATATATATAAATAAATAAATAAAAAGTTAAATTGTGTATCCTAACTTTTTTATATGTATGTATTTGGATGGATGGATGGATAGATGGGCTATGGGTCCATTGAACCCATCACCACCGGGTAGGCAGACTCAAAACAGGTGAGGATGTACTTTCTCCAAGTGAGATTCCCCATCTCTGGCAATGGCCTTCAAACTGGTGTCATCAAACTTTTAGCCAACTCACAAAAGTGGATGGAATATTCCCACAGATGAAGTCCTTCCTGGGTAAAAATTAATGAAGGCAGTTGCTAGATCCATAATTTCAGTTGGTCTTGTGTTCTGTCGCAGCAGGTCAGGCAAAACGAGGAGAAGGGGATCTAATTAAAGCACTTTATGTATAAACAAAGAAGGTAATCCACAATGAATATGGAGAAACAGGAGAAACACAGGAGAAACACATCAGGGCCTGATATACACAGGATAGCTAATCAACAGAACTAGAGACAGGTGCTTTAATACAATCAGTAACCATTGAAATAAACTAGGATCGGGAACCTATGCTACGTTTACACGGGGCCGGCTATTTTCATAAACGGACGTTTCACCCTCTCCGTTTTCAAAAATAACATCGTGCACACCTGTCAGTTTTCAGAAAAGTGTTTGTTTACATAAGCCCATGTATATATGCCGTCAAGACCATGCCAAACCTGTAGGTGGCAGTGTAACGAGAAGCTCAAGCCCACGTTAGTCAATCAGAATCCCGAAAATAGCAACAACAGCAACGAATCACTTCCTCTTTCTCTTTTGAAGAGGTCGCACTTTTGACGCAGGTGCAAGTTCTGTTGCATAGTGGGACGTCGGCTGCCTAAAACCAAAATTCTCCGTTTGCGTGTAAACTAAGAGCACAAACGAAGGGAAACACATTGAAACTAACATACTTGATTATTTTTCAATAATATGGAAATTTGAACAATGAAATTTGCGATTTTTCTATTCTTCCCTATTGTGATTTGAGTAATATTTTTACTTTAACCAGAAAAATGTAGGGTGAAACTTTTTTTTTTTTTTCAGAAAATGATTGGATCGTTGTTGTTTGCTAATTGATGCAATCTCGTGTGAGTGACAGGCTGCTGGAGGGTTTATTGTCTCAGCCTTGCACCAGTGAACGTGTCATCAGAGAAGAGAAGAGTTGCTTTTGCGAGGGGGAAATTATTTTGATTAGAAATTAAAAGGGCACTTGAATTAAAAAAACAATAATGATGTGCAGATTGTGCATAGATAATAACTTGTAATTAACACCGCAAAATTCCATAAAAAGCTTCAATTGTCATGAAATTTTGATTTCATAGTGAATGTCTTCTCTTTTCTCTTCTACTCAATTTCTCCTCTCATGAGGATGTTTAGACTGGTGCAATTTTTCTGAAATCTTAACACATGGTTCATCATCTCATCTCATCGTGTTTTCTGAGAGCAGCAGTAGACTCCATGCTGATTTGTCCTTGTGGGTAAGCCACTGAGTGAGACCTCCACTGGGAAATGTGTGGGAGAGAGAGCTGTGAACAACCCCTGATTAAACCTGCTCCTTACACACACTGAAGACTCGATGTGTGAGAACCCTATGTGTGTGTGAGAGAGAGAACGATGGTTGAAAATGCCATGGTGTTCCTCCGTATCAGCAGTCCTTTTTGTCAGCTGGCCCAGCTTTAGCCAGCTCCTCTACTTTCATCAGTGACCTTCAGCACATTTTTAACCTGTCTTCTCCTTGTCTCTTTGTAGCTCAGGTGAGCTTTCACAGTCACGCTGGTTTCAGCCCACGCTGCTCGTACGTCTGATATTACCTTCTCAGGGTTATTTTCAAATGCTCATTTGCAGAATATATAGAAGTTTTGGCAAGCACACGTGTTAGCTATGTAAAGCTTTACATGTTTGTTTTTTGATGGAGATGTGTGGGCATTTTGCTCTTTCCTCAACATGAATGAATGAGTAGAAACAGTTGTAGAGCCTGCAGCTGTTTTTCACAATATTTTCATTTATTGGAGGTATTGTTGACCAGACCAAATAGCTATTATTTTCAGACTCCTCCATGATTTCTAAGTGGGAGAACTTGCAAAATAGCAGGGTGTTCAAATACTTATTTTCTTCACTGTATCTCACATTTCTGCCACAATATCATGGTTACAGATAGTGTTATTATTACAGTACATCCATGGTAAATGTTGGTGATTTGTGGATTGAAAAGCCTTCTAACTGGATTATTTTGGCATAGTCTTTCTCCTGTTTTCCGCATCAGTGCTTTTGAGTATATCATCGCAGCTTTATCTGGCTTTAGTTTAAATCACAGAGACATTTGTGGTTTGTATCAGGGAACTCTGTGCTAAACTCGAATACTTTTGACTGGATCTCACAGCGCTGTTTAGTGGTTGTGTTATTGAGATCGGTCAACGAGTAAACAGTAGCTCTAGTTCGCACTGGAAGGAAAAAAGGTTGTCAAATTTAGTCTCAGACTGAAGTTCTATAGATGCTCTAGCAATTCAATGGAGCCCATCTGCTGTGGGCTACAGGAAAGGAAGGAGTTAACCTGTGACTCTGAGATGTTGTGTGTGCAAAATCAATATTGGTAAACAATCATCCCTCTGGGATCACATTGTTAGGTCTGTCAGTCCAATGTTGATTGATCTGCCTGACTCACACATTCATATTGGGATGTCTCCATGAAGGATTCTGGGTGACTCAGTTGCTTAGTGAGGGTAGGAGTTGGAAGTCTTTGAACATACCATCCTAATCGGGCTGGGGAGAGGGATTCACCTCAGCAACTGGAGCTGCTGCTTCCTCTGCGTACTGCCAAAAATAATCTTATGAAACAGTATTTATCAGTCTTATTTTCATGTAACAACAAATTTAAACTTCCTTAAATGTAAAATTTGCGTATGTATATTTAGAAAATATATTTTAAACTAAATTAATCAAAAATTATACATGTATTTTTTCTAACCTCATTGGCAAATTGTCATTTCCTGAAACAGTATAAATGTCTGGTTTTCCAGTAAAAAACAAAACAAAAAAACAACAGATTTAAACCAGTATAAATTTGCTTCAATTTTTCACAAACCATTGGCAGATTGTTATTTTCTGTTGTGTTCTATTTTCCAGTTAAAAAAAAAAATTAACATCTTTGAAACTTGGTACATTCACTTTAGAAGCAAATCACTACCAATCACTTCAGAAAATGTACTTAAAATTAATTCACTTAATTTAAGTCAATCCATAAATCTTTAAAACAACGTAAAGAAGCAAATTGCTGTAAAAATGCTTTCAGATATTATAAATGTTTTAATTAATTTAAATCATTTAAATATATTTTTTCTCACACATTATTTTCCATTAAAAAAAACATTATTTAAAACGATTTATTTACAGGAGATGCAAAATTGTGTATGATAATAGGACGTGGTTTCAGATAAATTATAATCATTAATATATCAAATGTAAATCTTACCCTATTGTGTATACTTGTTTTGCATGTACAGATGTTTTTTTTGTTTTTTTTTGGTCCTCTGACTCAGATCATCAATGTGGTTTGCCCTCAGGATTTTGTACATGTTTTGAACTGAAGTCAGGAGGAGGCTCACTGTCATTTTATTTCCTCTGGCATTCCATCATCTTCTCAAGTCTACACCAATTACTGCTGCTTTCTGATGGGTTCGGTATGCGCATCATTTTGATCACACCTTACAGGAACACGAGTACCGTGACTTCTTTCTGACATGATATCTCTAACAACATGACTCATGTATTACTAGGCCGTATGCTGCTGCATATTTCTATCACTCTCTCTTCTCCCCATCGGTCTAAGGTTTAGAGACACTGTTGTTCATTTAAGTAAGCTGTCAGGAAACAAATGAAAGTGTGGTTAATTGTTTGTGTTGATTAATTTAAGATCACAGCTCCTTTTCAGCCTTGTCTGATTCCAGATGGAAGTCTGCTGCAAAATGTCACCCATCATGATGCTCCAAAAATGTCAAAAGTTTGTTTTTTATTGATGACATTTGGACAAAAACATAGGAGTTTCACTCTTGTGCTTGGGGGGAGGACACTTCTAACGATGGTTGTTGTTATTTTTAAAAGAATGAAATAATTAAAGGATTAAAAGGGGGTTAAGGAAATAAGAATGTTACAATATGTTGTTTGCAGTTATTAAGTAATCATTTTAGACTATTTGCAAATAATATTTTAAAATATGCACACATTCCCCCTTATTCACATATGTAATATGTCAAAAATGCAAAAGTTTCTTCTCTCGTCACATTCAGTTTGAATTACATGAATCACGATAAATGATAGCATGTTTTAAATTCAAAATGGTGAGATTTCTTAGTAATTTCTTGCACCACACATACAGGCGAGAGATGCACATTAAAATACATATTTTTCATTTGTTGGACGACTAGTCGACCATCCTGGCCCATCTCTATTTTGAGAACCTCTTCTTTTGTTCATGGCAGTGTATCACCCACTTTTCTGGCATCAACTTCAGAAGTAGGTCACATGTAGTCGAGTCTAATAGTGCTGTCTTTCACTTGTAACAAATGCACAAGAATGCCCTCAGGAACTCATTCCGACATTGAAAAAAGTGAAGAGGTTAATGTGTAAACATGACTGGTCAGATAGCTTGACAGGGGTTTGAATGCAAGTTCTCTCATTAAAATGATTGTGTTATGTTATTCAGCTTGTTTTGTTGCACATCCCGACTCAGCTGATGTTGATGAGAGTTACGAAAGTGGAGGCGTGGGGGGGTTCTACTGCTCTTTGCATTTCTAGCTATTGCGTGGTGATAAAGCTCTAAGTAAACGCAGACAGAGATGCTTCTACTGCTATACATAATTGCTTCAGTTTCATAGATTTTGACTAAATTTAGGCCTTTACTGATTGAAGCATGTGTGAATATTATATAACCATAATCTTTGTACATCAAATACAGAGGCAGCTGATCTCGATGTGTGGCAGTATAGTAAATGTCACTATGAATAAAACATCAGCTACAACAAGGCTAATAATGGATTTTTTCCCCTGGTAAATGTTCATAATTTTGATTGGAGGTGAATTAGTCTTAATTCTTATTGGAAAAAATTATAATATATGTAATAAAGTCCAGGCATGTACCCCAAGCTTACTGATACTGACATTTTGTATTTGGCATCTGATATGACTGGAGCCTTCTGTACGCCTTCATACAGACAGATTATTCAGCCTAAATTACACTTTTAAGTTGTTTAACAAGTGCCTTAATTTGTTTAAAAATTGTATTTAGTCATCATTTCATATTTTTTATGCTTTTTCTTTTTAAATGAAAAACAATACAACAGTCCTATTCATTTTATATGTATCTAAGGGAAAACTACTGTGTGTACTTCTTCAATGATCTTTCTTACTGAGTTGTTGCTGTTTTAAGGTTTTTTGTTCATTTTTCTGCAGGCCGTGCTTGAGTGGAGCCCTGCTGGGAGAAGTAATGCTCTGTGTGTAGACCTTCCCCTCTTCCAATCATGAGCCACCAGGAGGTGCCACACGGCCAGGAGTTGAGAGAGGCGGCTGAGGCAGACCTGGAACGTAGAGGCCCCGAGGGCCAACAGCCCCCCTCATCCCACCGTAGACGCCACGACAACGGAGATGGCAGCTCCCGCTCCGGTCGCTCCCGCAACCACCACAGCAACCATGGTACGGAGAATAACCACTACCAGTCCCAACAGCAGGGGGCCCCGCGCTACCGCAGGTACGAGGGATCAAACGGAGGGACGAACCGCACACGTGCTACGAGGAGGCCAGCGGAAGATGGTGATACCGAGCAGATACCTGTTCAGCAGCCCATACCACGACCTGCAGTGACACGCTACCGCAGACAGGGAGACAACGAGGCCCGACTTCGGGCACAGCAACAGAGACAACGACAGCGGGAAAGGCAGCAGAGAGATGCAGAGAGAACCGAACAGCACAGGCTGGAACATCAACAGCAACTCATCTCCCCTACACAAGCCGTGACGCCCGCCAGAGAGCCAGAGGAAGCTGAGGAAGACGAGGGAGATGGTGGCAGTGCTTTGGCCCGATCCGCCAGCACCGAGAGTGGTTTCCACAACCACACGGACCGGGCAGAGGGGGATGCAGTCATGGTTCTTGAAGCGGAGCCCGAAGACGAAAGCACATACGGCATCCCACTGCGCCCTGAAGCTGAGGAGTACACCGAGAGTGCAGAGTCAGAGCAACAGCACGGTGGTCCAGCTTACCTCCAACCCCAATACCCACCTCAGCCACCGCCCCTACCTCGAGAGCCCCTGCCTAATGCCGAGAGGCCCCATGATGCAGAGACGTTAAACCCCAACTACTCCAATTATGTTTACACTCAACCCATGTACCGCAGTCCCACCGGAGAAGGAGAGGCCTGTGAAGGTGGAGCAACAGAAGATCCAGAGCCATACTCTGAGCCCTACACTGAATACACCCTTCAGGAGCACGTTTACGAGGAGATCACGGACGGCCCCTCGACCAAAGCTGAGGGACAGACTCCACAACAGCGTAGGGCAGAGTTCAGACTCTTCGAACGTGAATTGTACGAGCAACAGGAGGCGGTTGGGTCCAGGCTCCACCACTACGATGAGCGATCTGACGGAGAGTCGGACAGCCCTGAAAAGGAAGCAGAGTTTGCCCCGTATCCCCGAGTCGACAGCTGCGAGCAGGATGAGGACATTGACCAGATTGTGGCAGAGGTGAAGGAGAGTCTGAGCTCGCAGAGCCTGGAGCGTATCGCCATGGGCCTGGACAAGGACGGGGATGAAGAAGAGTGGACCAAGTCAGAGTCCCATGGTCAAATGGATGAAATCAATCCCCCGGAGCCAATAATTGAAGGAGAGGGGGGAGAGCAGCCCCCCAGAAGTCCCTCAGAAGAGACAGCTCCAGTCGTGAGGAGCAGTCGTGAAAAGAGAGATGCAATCTCACTGGCTATTAAGGACATCAAAGAGGCAATAGAGGAGGTGAAGACAAGGACGGTCCGCTCGCCCTACACGCCAGACGAGCCCAAAGAACCCATCTGGGTAATGAGGCAGGACCTGAGTCCTACAGCAGAATCTGACCTGCAGCCGTCTCTGGGGGCTGATGTGAGTATGAGCCGCACTATGCAAGATGTCCTGCTATCTCTCTTTTGTTGCACTGCAGTTTATGCTTTGTAGCATCATAACTGCTGTTGTTTTCAGTTTTATTTCTATGGTATATTCTTGCTTACAAAGTCACTCTTAAAGTGTTATTTCTCACAAAAAATGTAAATTCCGTCATCATTTACTCATCCTCATGTCATTCCAAACTCAAGACTTTCTGTTCCTCCATTGAAAGTCCAGGTAGCCAAAATTTAGATGATCCAAAAATGTTGTAAAGGCATTGTAAAACGAATCAATATGAACTGAGAAGTTTAATCCATGTCTTGTGCAAAAAATACAATTGCTTTATATGATGAACAGAATTACTTTTATAGGCTTTTATTCACAAATAAACACATACATAGAGTCCATCACATGTGGTAATGGTAATACAAAAGCTTGTGCATGAGTCATATGCTAGAGCAGGGGTAGGCAAGTTCGGTCCTAGAGAGCCGCTGTCCTGCAGAGTTTGGCTCCAACACTGAAAAAAAACTCACCTGCCTATAGTCTTAGTAATCCTGAAGACAATGATTAGCTTGTTCAGGTGTGTTTGATTAGGGTTGGACTTCCCTACCCCTGTGCTAGAGCAAACCTCATTGGTTCTTGCACGTTTGAGCTTCTGTGCTGTGTCGTGGTGTGCCATATGTGATGCTGTTCATTGTTTAGATGTAAATAAAAGCTTAATTATCTGTCTTTGACTTCAATTAAACTGCAGTTTGCAATGCATAAATGACCTTTTTTAGATCTTCTAAGTTTTGGTTACCTGGTCTCTCAATGGAGGGACAAAAGGACAAAAATGGATTAACCAAAATCATATTTAGGTTTTAAACAATGAGGTTGTATAAATGATGACAGAGTTTAAATTTTGGGTGTACTAACCCTAAGGCACATTTACATCATGCTACATTCTTCATCTGCCGGTCCAAGTATACGACACAATTTGTCTGATATTTGAAGGATTAAATATATGTCACCTGCACTTTTCTTTCAGTGCAAACGCTCAACACAGAGGCCAGTTATAGGTCCAACTCAGAGAAAATGACACACATCTGCTTTAACTTGATTAGAGTGATAAGATGTATAGGTCTATTTGCCTTAACATTGTATTCCAATTTATGTCAAATATTTGTAGCAGGTGCAGCAAATGACACCAAAAAAAAAACACAAAGAGGATGTGTACAATTGCGTTGTTGTTCTCCTTGGCTGCAACAGCCTCACAGGGTGAATCACATCATTCCTCTGGTCGTGACTTCATCGCTCTATCACTGTTCATTTCTGGAGAGGACGGTGGCACACACTAGTCTCTGTCTTATGAGTGGTGCCTGCCACGGCGGCGGACAAATTGCATGTCGCTAGAAAATGAAGACTGCTTACACTCATAGAACGGCTCTTCTTATCCGTGGCCTGGAGTGCTCATCTGTATTCTGCGAGTGCTACACATGACCAGCGTGTGCAAATGAAGTTGTCCTGCTCCTCAGCCACAACAGACGTTGTCTGAACAAAGCATAGAGAGAAAGATGAGTCGGTATAAGAAAGGCAACAAAATTACCATGTCTTTACTTCATTCTCGTTCCTCTTTTTTTTTCTCATTATCTGAGATAAGTATTACCCTTTTTGTTAACATAATGAGTAGATGCCAATTAAGTGCGCCCGCGGTTAGTATCAACTTAATAATATCATCTCATGATGTGTGCTTGAGATTTTTGATATCTTTTCTTTTGTTTTACATTTGCATAATTAATAGATTCTGTGCTGCGTAATTTTACTCAATCACAACTGATTCAGTCACATTGTCTATTACCAACACATTACAGAAATACAGAACACATAAGTACACACAGTCTCACTAAACAAACAGCACAAAGCCCGGCTCATCTGTTAGCTATTTCGACAGTGTTAATTAATCACCATTGTTTGTCTGAGCAGTATTCGTGAGCACAAGGCCTCATTTGGAAGCAGTTCTATGGGATCGAGGGCTTTTGGCTCTCTGATGAGAGGGAACATATAAAGAATTGCACCTAATTGAAATCTCCCAGTGGGAGTTTAAAGAAGACACCAGCCACCACCCACTGCAATTATGGTTGATTTTGTAAATGATTGTGATGATTATTCATTTTCAGGTTTTATCTGTAGCATATTATTTTTGCACTCATATCCCACAACATCTTTTATTCAAATCACTGAGGAGGTTTCTGTGGCTTCCCATGTTATTTTAATATTATATATATACTATTTTAGTATATTAATCTTTTGAATTGGCTTTTATTTTTACATTTTCATTTTAGTGTAAGTTTTACTCATTTTGTAATGTGCTTTTGTCAATTTTATTTTTTATTTATCTTTAGATTTAGTTACCTTTTAGTAGTAGTTGTAGTACTTTGACTTAAAACATTATTACATTCAGTTAGTTGCCAAGGCTAATGAAGGCTCAGACTTATATTTTCTTTTCTATTATTTATTTAGCTTTTTTTCAATTACCAAAACATTTTTTTAAAGGGGTCATGTCATTTATTATAATTTTAATATTTTCCTTTAGGTACACTTATAATGTTAATATAGTTGTTTGCACCTAAAACAAATATACACTGTATGGATAAATTAAACTTATTAGTAAGTAAGTTAATCAATTTTATTTATAGAGCACATTTAAATTCAGCTTACACTGACCAAAGTGCTATACAAACAATCATAAAATACAATAAAATAAAATAGAGTATTAAGTTAACAAAGATAACAGTTACTAATCCATAAATTAATAATCAGGAAAGGCTAAAGAGTAAAGATGTGTCTAAAGTCTAGATTTAAAAACAGAAATAGAAGGAGCTCTTAATGGCAGGTGGCAACTGATTCCATAACCGTGGAGCAGCAACTGCAAAGGCTCTGTCACCTTTCGATTTAAGACGTGACCGTGGGACGTGTAGGAGAGCTTTTTGGCAGTCCTAAGGGACTTAGGAGCTGAATTCAAATAAATGAGATGCATGTAAGATGGAGCTTGCCTGTTAAGAGCTTTAAAAACAATCAGCCACATTTTTTGATGAATTCTAAAAAAGACAGGAAGCCAGCGAAGAGAAGCTAATATTGGAGTGATATGATTACATTTTATTTTTAACGTTTTTACGTAAAATTTTACGTTTACATTTTTTGGTCTGCCTTTTGATGCAACACTCGCATCCAGTGTAGGCAAATGTTAGTCTTCAGTGATTTAACTCCAGTGGGCGGGGCCGATGGTGCGATGATGTAAAACTATTCGTCGATGTCTTGCTCTGGAGGCAGGCATATGCAAATGAGGTCACAGATCTCGCAATATCCAACCGGACTTGGGGTTCTATTTGGGACAGGGCTACTTTCGTTTTCATATACAGTCTGAGACCAGTGAAAGCTTTTATTTTGAAATTCAATATTTTTATTACAAAATATATTATAGCTAACATTCTTAGTAAAATTTTAAATTAGTCAAATTTTCTTAGTGTTTTTTTGCTTTATTGACCGTAGCACTGGGACTGCATGAACTCCACATTTGTGTCAAAACTGATGATCATGTTCTCCACTATGATTTGAGATGATCCAAAAATCCTCAAAAGTTCATATCTATTTTGAAAATTCGTACATTTGATTCATTCCCTAGAAATAGTGCACCATCCTAAACATTTCATATTCATTTTGTATTAAAACAATCCTGTGTTTTAAAATTTAAACTTGTTAGTGATTCTCAACTGTAAACAACGGTCGTTCAGTGAATATCATTCAGTCATGCATCTTCCACATATCCCACAATTAAATCCCATTAAAATTGCGCTGAACACTTAGTTGTGTCCTGCCCACTCCTATTCTGTGCTGTTCTCAGAATTTGACATTTCATCAGAAGCCTGTTATTTTTCCCCTTTCACAATATGATTTATTTAGTGCAGTCAAAGAGACACAGAAAGAGACGGCCTGTAAATAATTCAGCAAGGCTCATATAACACCAGAGAAGAAAAACTGCCGTCTTCCCCTGCCCTCCATTTATGCTTAACATACATTTCAAACAATTTATTTACTTTCATTATTTTTATTCAAACTCAGTGTATAGGTCGTTTAAATTTCTGGGTGTGAAAAGTCACAAATGAGTCAATAACTAATAGGGAATTTTAGTATCTGCTAACTTCATTAGCGCTGCTTATTCCACCAGTAAACATGTCAGGGAATTTAGCAGAAATTAGTTTTTCCTGCGGAATAGCACTGATGTAGCATAGTGTGGTAGTCTCTGGTCACTCTTGAGCAAAGCTGTTCCAGGAACAGTTTTCCCAGGTCGGGCTGTAACAGGAGCCGTGTTCTCCATGTTGTAAGTGGAGTTATCACCGTGAGTTTGATGAGAGCGGAAGAGGCTCTTATGTTCTTCTCTCTTGTATTCTGGTCCAAAGAGCAACATCTGCTGTAGCACTTGATTTGAGTGTATCTTGAGGAAGAACATTTTTCACTGCAGCTCTTGTAAGCGCTTATTGATATGGAAAATTTCTGGATGTATCAGGTAGATCATGACCATGGTGATGAGGTGAGGAGCTTTACGTAAATGTGGTGTGGATTCATCTTCAAAGGTTTTAGTATCAACGTAATGTTTTTACGTTGCTTTAACTCATCAAAATAAGTTAATCAATTTTCAACTTTTTTTGTTATATAAGATTCAACCATTTTTTAAGTCAGTTTAATGTAATTTAAGTTGAAATGACTTAAACATTCAAGTTGATTGTGCTTACATTTAAGGCAGCAACTTTTTTTGACTGTTCATTTCCATTCTGATTAAATTATTGTAATGGAGATACATTGTGGGACTTGACAGTATATGTTATGACAAAGGATGAACAGGAAATATCTTTTACTGTAAATATTTCATTTTAATGTGCTCTGGTTATTCAGGGTATAGTGTTTTGTTCTCTAGTATTTCACACATTGTGGACTCAGATAGGACCTCTTCAGAGGAATGAGGTGTAGTTTTGAGACAGCAATACTGTTTTAAGTTTCTTCTCTCTGAACTGAACCTTCTGCCAACAATAGTCATCGTACATACAGTACATCGGCAGTTTTCAGTTGTGTCACTTTAGTCTTTTTATTTGATCACTCTCTTTTGTTTTCAATCTACCTCATTGCTTTACTATTTAAATTATACCAATTTATTTTATTCATTGATTTAATTTATTCAAAAACTGTGAAGACTTGTATTAACATAATGTACTCTAAACGTCACTGAAAGTCTCAATGCATGATTAAATGTAGTTTTTGTATTAGTCAGTTGTCCAGAATGATAGACTGTAAAGCATGCAATATTAATGAATGTGTCTGTTTTGTCCAGTCTCCAGGCTCAGGCTCCACGTCCCCACAGGGGGCAGAGTCTTCCAGCCGTCCCGTGCCGCCACACGAGGGGAGCGAAAGCTTTGAGTCTCCGTCTCCAGCCAGTAAAGAGGTAGGCGGCTATGAATAGACCTCTGAAACTGGGCTGAAAATTCAAGATTTTTTTTATTTTTTTTATTATTCTTGGTAATAATGTTGAGAAGGTGCTCTAGGAACTTAATTAGACACATATTACTGGCCACAGCATTAGGGCTCTGACTGTGTGTGATTTAGAAGTTATTATACATTATTCAAGATACCGTTATAATAGATTAATTGGAGCAGATTAAAGTTTAAAACTGTATTTCTGCTTCAATGTATTTTTGCTTTGCTATTTTGTTTTATTAATTCAGTTAATTTATTTAAATATACAGGCAAGAATACATTGTCTAGAAATGTAATTTTTAAACAAAAACAGTAACACTTTACAATAAGTTCTAATTTTTTAACATTAATGTATTAACTAACATTAACATTGAGCAATACATTTGTTACAGTATTTATAAAGCTTGGTTAACATTAGTTAATAAAAATACAACTATTCATTTTTGTTCTTGTTGGTTCTCAGTGCATTAACTAATGTTAATAAAAACAACTTTTGATAATGTATCATTTTAATAATGTATTAGTAAATGTTGAAAATAACATTAACTAAGATTAATAAGTGCTGTAGAAGTGCTGTTCATTATTAGTCAATGTTAACAAATAAACCTTATTGTAAATTGTATTGTTACCCTTAACAAACATTTTTTTTAAATCATCAAACCCTCAAATATTATCCAATAAAGCCCAAGAAGTGGCATCTATGATCTCAGAGAAATTCACTGTATAATAGATGTATAATATAACATAATATATTACTGTTCATTATCCATCCATCTGTATTGCTTACTATTATATAATACAAAATACTATATATTATTGAATATTATATTATTGAATATTATATTATATTACCATATATTATATTATTTATATACACTCACCGGCCACTTTATTAGGTACCCCATGCTAGTAACGGGTTGGACCCCCTTTTGCCTTCAGAACTGCCTCAGTTCTTCGTGGCATAGATTCAACAAGGTGCTGGAAGCATTCCTCAGGGAGTTTGGTCCATATTGACATGATGGCATCACACAGTTGCCGCAGATTTGTCGGCTGCACATCCATGATGCGAATCTCCCGTTCCACCACATCCCAAAGATGCTCTATTGGATTGAGATCTGGTGACTGTGGAGGCCATTTGAGTACAGCGAACTCATTGTCATGTTCAAGAAACCAGTCTGAGATGATTCCAGCTTTATGACATGGCGCATTATCCTGCTGAAAGTAGCCATCAGAAGTTGGGTACATTGTGGTCATAAAGGGATGGACATGGTCAGCAACAATACTCAGGTAGGCTGTGGCGTTGCAACGATGCTCAATTGGTACCAAGGGGCCCAAAGAGTGCCAAGAAAATATTCCCCACACCATGACACCACCACCACCAGCCTGAACCGTTGATACAAGGCAGGATGGATCCATGCTTTCATGTTGTAGACGCCAAATTCTGACCCTACCATCCGAATGTCGCAGCAGAAATCGAGACTCATCAGACCAGGCAACGTTTTTCCAATCTTCTATTGTCCAATTTCGATGAGCTTGTGCAAATTGTAGCCTCAGTTTCCTGTTCTTAGCTGAAAGGAGTGGCACCCGGTGTGGTCTTCTGCTGCTGTAGCCCATCTGCCTCAAAGTTCGACGTACTGTGCGTTCAGAGATGCTCTTCTGCCCACCTTGGTTGTAACGGGTGGTTATTTGAGTCACTGTTGCCCTTCTATCAGCTCGAACCAGTCTGGCCATTCTCCTCTGACGTCTGGCATCAACAAGGCATTTCCGCCCACAGAACTGCCGCTCACTGGATGTTTTTTCTTTTTCGGACCATTCTCTGTAAACCCTAGAGATGGGTGTGCGTGAAAATCCCAGTAGATTAGCAGTTTCTGAAATACTCAGACCAGCCCTTCTGGCACCAACAATCATGCCACGTTCAAAGTCACTCAAATCACCTTTCTTCCCCATACTGATGCTCGGTTTGAACTGCAGGAGATTGTCTTGACCATGTCTACATGCCTAAATGCACTGAGTTGCCGCCATGTGATTGGCTGCTTAGAAATTAAGTGTTAAGGAGCAGTTGGACAGGTGTACCTAATAAAGTGGCCGGTGAGTGTATATATATATTATATTATCATGGTATGCTGTATTATTTTCTATTATATAATTTAATATATTGTTTTATATTTTATTATATTATATTGTGCAATATAGAAAGGGACATGCCATACCTAAACATAACAGCTTAAAGAATGTTGTATTGAGCCATTTGTGTCTTTGTTGTTGTATGTGCAGTCAAGGAGAAGTCTCGCTTCATTCCCGACATATGTGGAAGGTAAGATTGTCTGTAATTTCCAGGTCTTCAGCTGCCACATCAGCATGTTTTGAAGATGATCTGAAATGTTCCTCTCCTTTCTGTTAGTACCAGGCCCATGCGACCCAGAGGACCTCATTGATGGTATTATCTTTGCTGCTAACTACCTGGGATCCACGCAGCTGCTCTCAGACAAGACACCCTCCAAAAATGTGCGCATGATGCAGGCTCAGGAGGCTGTGAGTCGCATTAAGGTGAGGTGAAAGGGTTCTGTCTTTACAACGCTGTAAAATGTAAACCTGCAGCTTCTATGAATCTATCTCAATACTTGCTTCAGGATCAGCATAAATGTTTCAAGAAACCAAAAGTGACAGTTTTTGGACAAAAGAATGGGAATTCATAAGGAATGCAGAGCTGTGCTCTGACTTGTCTTTTACGGATAGTGTATTCATGGCGCAAGCATTTTATTCCTCGGATACAACATGATGAAGTTGCGTTTTGCAGACAGAAAGTCATATTTTGTTGTTCGAATTTAAATGTCAGTTCACAGCCGAAGAAGAGAGATGATCGTAAAACTATGAGTGTGTGTGCGGTGTCCTCTTGCGGTAATGAAATGATTCCATAGTCAAATGCAGGGACCTATCCCATGATTCTTGTTCCTAAGGATCAGAGACATTTACCACCTCCCTCCTGTTCATCCTCCTGCAGCATAAATCAGCCATTCGCCCTGTCAGCTGCATTACTCAGCATTTTTTACCTCCACCTTAAAAAATGCAGTGAGCCCAACACCTGTGCCATTTAGTGTTCTTTCAGCATGTCCCTTTGTATGTACATTTTGTGTTAAAATGTTCAGTTACAGATTGCTGTGTGGTATTGCAGGCAACAATATCGGAATGGATGATTGCTAATGATTGTAATTATGAAGTCATTGAAAGGTAACTGTGTGGACATCAGTTTTATTAGCTTATAGCTGAATAGAGCAGCTTAAATCAGCATGAAATTCATGTCCGGTTAGCCTTAGATTGGTGCTGGTCTAGCTGATGGACCAGCATTTACCTTTTCACCAAATTGCCCAACCCTACTAACAAAAATAAACATTTTAACACAACGTGTTAAGTTATGAAGATGTAATTTTTTTAATGTTCTCTGAACTATCAAAAACACCCATGTTTTTTTCTTGGTTATACAAACATTAAGAGAACATTCCATTTATATATATACATACAGGTGAAACTCGAAAAATTAGAATATCGTCCAAAAGGTCATGTATTTCAGTAATTCAAATGAAAAGGTGAAACTAAACTAAACTATATACATATGCATGATTATACTTTTCAGAGGGCTGACATTTCTGTATTTAAAATCCTTTTTTTTTTTTATTGCTTTCATATAATATTCAAATTTTCTGAGATTTAGAATTTTGGGTTTTCATAAGCTGTAAGCCATAATAAAAATTTTTTAACTTTTGTAACTTTTGCACGATATTCGAATTTTTCGAGTTTCACCGGTATATATGTTGCAAACATTTTGGGAACGTTCCTTTCAAATGTTCTTCTGAAACAAGTAGTAACTTTTAAAAAATGTTAAATGACCATCCAACTGAAATGTTTCAGAGAAAAAAACATTCCATGAACGATGTATAAAATAATGTTTTGTGCTAACGTTTGAGGATATTATTAAAGTCCATTATATCTTTGAACAAACATTAGTGGAATAATGTTTGTTCAAAACTTTATTAGAGAACCTTGACAGAAAGTTTTGAGAACATTCCCTGTTAGCTGGGAAAGTAGTTCTATATATTGCTAGGGAATATATTAAGCAGCATAATGATGACACCAGCACACCAACTATTTACTATAGCACACCAATTATTTATTTATTTTCAAAATGAGCACGACAAAATGAGCAGCACAATTAAATATCCAATATCATCTTTATATCTAAATTGATTGAAATAAATAAATAAATGAATACATAAATAAAATCATCCCATAACTGATGGTTATCATGCATCCCTATTACCTGATCTGGTCTTCTTAGCAGTTAAGGTTGAAGGGTTCCTCAAATGAGTTTTGGTCAAGTATTGACAAGGCACTAATTTAATATTTACAGAATAAGTCAATATGCTGTCCTTTTGTAGATTATCGGATTTAACCGTTTTGCTTAAAAGACCAAGTCACATTTCACATCACCTTAAAAAATTGTTTCCACTTCTCTTGTAATGGAGCTCCTTAGAATTGAAAAAGTTTAATGTGGACCAAATAGATGTCAAATCTTCGCATTTATGCACTTGACCCTCAAAAGACAATATGTAAATATGTAAATCCATATGGGTTATACAGTTAAGGTTCCCCACCACAGCTATAACGATAACGGCACAGAGAAACAATATCGTTGGAATCACTTTCAGAATGATTTAGTCCAGCGGATGAACGATAAAAACATTGACAGCCAATCAGAATCCATCCTGCTGTAACAGCTCGAGCATTTAAAGTGACAGACAAGCACATGCTTAGAATAAACAGAACGATATTGGCCACTGGTGTGGATGCTAATATAGTTATCTTTATAGTTATCATTCTTGGTGTGAACAGGCCTTTACCACCATATTGTATTCTTGGTTTGAGATTGTTGTTAAAGACAATTGAAAAATGATTATAGGTTATTATGAGTTCTTTGTTTTATAGCGTCACACCTCACCTGCATGTGTGAGACACCGTACCTTCTCCCATACACAACCAGGAGCTCAAAATGAGTGACATCCTTGAGGAGCATTAATATGGAGGTTTTAGTAGATTGACAGTTTCAATGCGGTACATAAAACAAGTGTAAATTTCATGCATTTGGAGAGACATCTGAATCAATACACCCTGCCTCAGCTGCCATGACGTATATCTTCCTTAGATTGCCAGTTCGATCCATTATCACAGCCTGCTGGCAAGTTAGAACTTGCTCTTAATCTAATTTTCAGCAGAGTTCATCCCTGCTTTGTATAGTTTATGTTTTATGAACAGGATGTTCTGTAATATAACACCAAAAGAAGACATATGATATTAAAAGAACAAATGGGCCACCTGGTGGATGATGGTGCAAATTGCCATGAAAAGAAACCAAAGGCAACATATTGTTGCTGGGTGGTGTCTTATAATCTTGGCTTGGTGTCATCTGAATGTTCTACAGCTGATAAAAATGCAGTCACTTTTCAGATGCAGCTTATTGAGCAGAGAGATACCTCAAATGTGATTGGTCTTGCTGAGCTCTGCTTTATCTAACACTGTTCCTGTCTCTGTTTGTTCCATGCTAAGCAGACGGCCCAGAAATTAGCCAAAAACAGGAAGAAGGTGCAGTAATTGGTCATCGGTTTGGTGTTTTGTTTTCATTTTTGTTCTTCGTCTTCTTTTGCCTGGTTTCAGCACTTCAGTGTTTTCATAATTTCTGTCGCTCTGCCATTTTTTTCTGAATCCAGCAATGAGTCATGTACCTGTGTCCGTCCGCACAGTCTGTTAGCCATTGTTCATTCCACACCAAACATTACCCTAGTTTTATCACCAGATCTTACATGGGGAAGCCGTGGAATAAGTTAAGGCCAGGAATGTCTAGTTTGCTGGATACAGAAAATGCAAGTGATCTTTACTTTCTTCTTCTTCGTACCTGATCTTTTTCTTTCTGAGGTACTGTGCTGTGTTTGTGACTGTTTTTGAAGGTGTATATCTGACACAGCATGTTTTGCACTTCTCTTGGTCTTTTTTTATTCAGCTATCCAGCACTTGGTTGAAAATCTGTATCCCTCTCTTTCTCTTAACTTACTGAATTTCTTAAAATGAAGAACAAAACTAACCAAACTAACCCCATGCCAACTGGCTTAAAAAACGCACAGGTTATCAGAGTTACACAATGAAGGAGAGAGTTTAAAATAATTTGAATATCTGGCCTTAAAGATGGCAAATGTTGGAAGATGTTTGTACGCTCCTTCATGGCATCTCTGGGCCTTTGTCAGCTCTCTCTCTCTCTCTCTCTCTCTCTCTCTCTCTCTCTCCGTCAGTGTCTCTCTCAGTGACTGATATTGTGTGATTTTCTCCATCTTCAGGCTCCAGAAGGTGAAACTCAGCCCATGACGGAGGTAGATCTCTTCATCTCCACTCAGAGAATCAAAGTGCTAAATGCAGACTCACAGGTACTTCATCAGCTACACGACTTTGGTTTCCACACCTTTGGTTTCCACACCTTTTTACTAAAAGTGAACAAAATGCTAGAGCAGACATCACAATGAGTTAGTATAAGTACAGAATACTTATTTGTTATTTATCATGAGAAACCGAATTTTTCTTGATCTAAAAAAAAAAAAAAAAACACACTATGAATTTTAATTTGAATTAATACTTTGTTTTAGTTCCTGTTTCCTTTATTCCAATTGCTAGTTTGTTTCTGTGGTTACCCATGATCATAATCTGCATCGTGTTAATTTAGCTTGTTATCCCTGTGTATATATATATCCCTTATTTCTTTCTGTTACCTGTTGGTTATTGTCTTTACGTGCTGGAAAAGCTGTTGAGATTACCTGCTCCTACATTCACTTTGCGATTTGTATTCTTTGTTATATTAATAAGTAAAGTTAATGCTGCTTTGAGATCCGGCCTCAACTCTTCCTTATGTCTGAGCATGACAGAATGACTGACCCTGGGACAAGAACACACTCAAGATTTGTTTTTTGGAGTGGGCTAGACGACCATCTCCTAGTCTCTTCCAATGGGGAACTCCAGCTGCTCGCTGCAGCAATACATAGAGATTATTGCTGGTTGGTTCCCCCCTAACTGTGGGGGAGGTCGAGGAGAACATTGACACCCAGAGCCTGAGTTAAATCCCGCCACTGACCCAAAGCCAGAGCTTGCATCCTCCACAAACCCAGAGCCAGAGCCCACGTCAACTGTGAACCCTCCATTGATGGAGAGGATCCTCCAATGTCTTCCCGGAGCCCGAGCTAGTCGCCCAGGCTGGTCAGGAGCTAAAGCCAGATCTCCATCCCTGTGGGAGTTTTGATGGACTTGTGGTCACCAGAACCATTTCTCACCCTACTGCCCACCCTAGTATGCCTCCCTGCTCCATTTGTTTCATCCAGCTCCCTTTTTTCATGTCCCTGCCTGTTCCGCCCAGTTTCCTTGATCCACTTCCTCTGCTGGTTGTGCCCAGCTTCCTTCATCTACTCTGGCTCTGCCGACCTCCTGGCTCCTTCTTCATCGCTGATTTCTCTCTTTCTCTGCTGGTTCCACCCAGTTCCCTGGCTTCACCTTGGGCTTCCCGGCTCCCAGCTCTTACTTGATCCTCGGATTCTTAAGAATCTGCCTCGGCCCATCAATTCATCTGCTCCACTGTGGCTCCTCGCTCCCTCGTCCCATCGTCGCCACCTCGGTCTGTCATCCTCCTGGCTCCTTAATCTGGATTAATGTAACGTTCAGCCTGAGTTTCAGTTTCATTTTCATGGACTTATATGTTCTTGTTTTCCTTTGTCTTGGTTCCTTTTCCTCTTTATTTCTGTTGCTAGTTTGTTTCTAATCATTGTCGGTTGTTGTCTTTCAGTGCTTATAAAGCGGTTTCATATTCCTGATCGTACATTCAGTCTGCAATTTTGTATTCGGTGTTATTTTGTTAAATAAAATTAATGCTGCTTTGAGATCCTCAATTCTTCCTTGTGTCTGAGCATGTCAATTACTGTTTTACTGTATTTTTTACTGTATTTATACTGTTTTTTTTTAACACCCTGCTATTTTGCAAGTTCTCCCACTTAGAAATCATGGGTGGGTGGGTGGGACATAATCATTTAGATTTTAGACATAATCTAAAAAAAAAAATCCAGAAATCACAATGTATGATTTTTTAACAATTTATTTGTAAGATACAGCTGCAAATAAGTATTTGAACACCTGTCTATCAGCTAGAATTCTGACCCTCAAAGACCTGTTAGTCTGCCTTTAAAATGTCCACCTCCACTCCATTTATTATCCTAAATTAGATGCACCTGTTTGAGGTTGTTAGCTGCATAAAGACACCTGTCCACCCCATACAATCAGTAAGAAACCAACTACTAACATGGCCAAGACCAAAGAGCTGTCCAAAGACACTAGAGACAAAATTGTACACCTCCACAAGGCTGGAAAGGGCTACGGGGAAATTGCCAAGCAGCTTGGTGAAAAAAGGTCCACTGTTGGAGCAATCATTAGAAAATGGAAGAAGCTGAACATGACTGTCAATCTCCCTCAGACTGGGGCTCCATGCAAGATCTCACCTCGTGGGGTCTCAATGATCCTAAGAAAGGTGAGAAATCAGCCCAGAACTACACGGGAGGAGCTGGTCAATGACCTGAAAAGAGCTGGGACCACCGTTTCCAAGGTTACTGTTGGTAATACACTAAGACGTCATGGTTTGAAATCATGCATGGCACTGAAGGTTTCCCTGCTTAAACCAGCACATGTCAAGCCCCGTCTTAAGTTTGCCAATGACCATTTGGATGATCCAGAGGAGTCATGGGAGAAAGTCATGTGGTCAGATGAGACCAAAAGAGAACTTTTAAGTCATAATTCCACTAACCGTGTTTGGAGGAAGAAGAATGATGAGTACCATCCCAAGAACACCATCCCTACTGTGAAGCATGGCGGTGGTAGCATCATGCTTTGGGTGTGTTTTTCTGCACATGGGACAGGGCGACTGCACTGTATTAAGGAGAGGATGACCGGGGCCATGTATTGCGAGATTTTGGGGAACAACCTCCTTCCCTCAGTTAGAGCATTGAAGATGGGTCGAGGCTGGGTCTTCCAACATGACAATGACCCGAAGCACACAGCCAGGATAACCAAGGAGTGGCTCTGTAAGAAGCATATCAAGGTTCTGGTGTGGCCTAGCCAGTCTCCAGACCTAAACCCAATAGAGAATCTTTGGAGGGAGCTCAAACTCCGTGTTTCTCAGCGACAGCCCAGAAACCTGACTGATCTAGAGAAGATCTGTGTGGAGGAGTGGGCCAAAATCCCTCCTGCAGTGTTGTGCAAACCTGGTGAAAAACTACAGGAAACGTTTGACCTCTGTAATTGCAAACAAAGGCTACTGTACCAATATTAACATTGATTTTCTCAGGTGTTCAAATACTTATTTGTTGCTGTATCTTACAAAAAAATAGTTTAAAAATCATACATTGTGATTTCTGGATTTTTTTTTGGGATTAAGTCTCTCACAGTGGATATGCACCTACGATGACAATTTCAGACCCCTCCATGATTTTTAAGTGGGAGAACTTCAAAATAGCAGGGTGTTCAAATACTTATTTTCTTCACTGTAAATGCAGGTTCGTGAGCATAAGAGTCTTCTTTCAAAAACATAAAATATTTTTTACCAAACACCAAACTTTTGAATTGTAGTGTACTTAAAAATGTATACTAGCTGAAACCTGGCTAAATTTTGGTTTGATTTAAGCTTAAATAAGAGGAAAGATTTGCAAATGGGGTTTGAAAAATAAACTTTTTTTTTTTTTAAATCTGAAAACAACCTAAATTAACTTTTGGCAATTTTTCTTTTCAAGTAATTTTATCTTATAAAAAAAAGAAAAAGTGCCATTGAAGTGTGTGTGTATATATATATATATATATATATTGTGTGTGTAGAAATAGATTAAGCTTTGATACATTTTCTTACCATTACAATCTTCTCCTCATTCACAGGAGACCATGATGGACCACCCTTTAAGGACCATCTCTTACATCGCTGATATTGGGAACATCGTGGTGTTGATGGCCCGAAGGAGAATGGCTCGCTCTGACTCTCAGGAGAACATGGAAGCCTCTGACCCTGCCCAGGACGAGAAGCGGCAATACAAGATGATCTGTCACGTGTTTGAGTCTGAAGATGTGAGTTCTTCATCCCATCTGTGTGTCAGTGTGACCTTATCAACCGGCGGCTAAAGGAGGCTGTCAGGGCGACAGTTTCGATTTATTGCTTTAGCATTATAAAACGATATATTATAAAATGGATTTACACACTTCATTTTTATAATACTGCTGTTGTTGCGGTTGATGAAAGCAATAAGGCACTCTAGGTTGTTTATTACAGTGGTTTTAACTGTGGTAAACCACAACACACAACAGCAACTCCCTTCCATATTCGCCCTTTACACTTTTGCCACATTTAATCATCCATATTTGCCCAATTTTTCCTCAGTCTCCTCACATTTTTTCCCCCCAGCATGTTCAGTATTGCAGTCACTGGCCATTGTGGTAGTGACCTCTAATAGCATTAATCCAGATGGTGTTCCTGGGCATCTTGCTGCGTGGGTTGAATCAGTAGACGGGAAGTGACCTTTTCTCTGTTCGGCTGCAGAGGCTATTTGAATTTAAAGAGGCCATATTTGTCACAGCGTATGTCTCAGCACAATGTACAACAGTGACATGAGGGCAAAAGGTGTGTATGAGACCATACTGAGGGATGCCGCCCTTGTCGTCTCTTGACCCATGTGGTTAACTGTCATCTTTTTTTAAACTGCTGTCCTTTAAAAATGGTTAGATAAATCAAATTGTATTTATGCAATGTAATATTTTAGTTGTTTGATATGATATTAGTTGTTCATTTTACCTGATTTCTATTTGTGCTCAGGCTCAGCTCATAGCTCAATCCATCGGCCAGGCTTTCAGTGTGGCATACCAAGAGTTCCTGCGTGCCAATGGCATCAACCCAGAGGATCTGAGCCAGAAAGAGTATAGCGACCTCCTTAACACGCAGGACATGTACAACGATGACCTCATTCACTTTTCCAAGTCTGAGAACTGCAAAGATGTAAGTGGACAGCATGTGCCTTGTGGAAACAGAAGATTACTGTGCAATTTTGAGAATGTGCCTTGATAATGTCAGAATTACCAGTAATGTTGACTAAATCGTGTTTTAGCAGTGATAAAAGTGGTTGGTGTGTCTGTGCACTACAGGTTTACATAGAGAAGCAGAAGGGAGAGATTCTTGGGCTGGTGATTGTAGAGTCGGGCTGGGGCTCCATCCTTCCCACAGTTATTATAGCAAACATGATGCACGGCGGCCCGGCAGAGAAGTCAGGCAGGCTGAACATTGGGGACCAGATTATGTCCATCAATGGCACCAGCCTGGTGGGATTACCCCTCTCCACCTGCCAGAGTATTATCAAGGTACACTTTATGTGCAAACATTTATTGTGAATTTCAAAGATTTAATTATAATTCTGATTCACTGATTAATTTTTTTTTTTTTTGCCAATTCTTCTACATTCAATGTATTTTGTCAAACATATTGTTCTTCTAGGGATTGAAGAACCAATCCAGAATAAAGCTTAACATTGTGAGATGCCCACCTGTGACCACTGTCCTCATCAGAAGACCAGACCTGAGATATCAGCTAGGATTTAGTGTGCAGAATGGCATTGTAGGTATCTTGGATTTATAAAAAAAAATTAAAAAAAAATTTTTTGTGTCTATTGGTATAAACTGATATTGTGTGTGTGTGTGTATATATATATATATATATATATATATAATATGTAATATACATATGTATATGTAGCAAATCTGAAATTAATATTCATTTTTCATACTGTATATTAATGTTATGATGCAAGTATTTAGTGTTTTATTTTTAATTAATGTAGAAAAAAAGAGTAAATAATTTTAACATCAGCCATTTATCAGCCTTACGATGAAAATATTGTTATTGACCTTTATTGTTATTATTATTACTTTAATGTTGTAGTAGTTTGCAATCAGGGCTCTCACTATTAACTAAGTATTAACTATGACTTTTGCCTCAATAAACTCCTAATAACTGCTTATTAATAGTTAGTAAGTAGTTGTTAAGTTTAGGTATTGGGTACAGGATTTAGGGATGTAGAATATGGTCATGCAGAATACGGCATTAATAAGTGCTTTATATAAGTACTAATAAACAGCCAATATCCTAGTAATATGCATGCTAATAAGAAACTAGTTATTTAACTAGTTAAAGTATTACCAAATGTGTTTTCAATAGTGACTTGACTTTTAAAGAGTCTGAATCTGGGTTATTATAGTTAACTAAAACTAAAACCATTAAAAAAAAAACACTTTGTTACTTTAAATAAAATAAATGTTAACTAAAATAAAATATAAACAACTTTATTTCAGCTAGTTGCCAAAGTAACATTTCTCATTTTCATTTAGTTGAATTTGATTAGCTAAAACAATAAAAAATAAAACACAATATCTAATAAAAATGACAAAAACACGCTTACTAAAACTTTAACTAAAATTAAAATAAATGGAAAATACAAAACTATAAATGTATTCAAAAGAATACCCCCCCCCCCCCCCCCTTCAAAAAATGTATAATAGTATCTCAATGCTACAACAATACAATGTATTTTGCATCCTCCAGATTTGCAGTCTCATGAGAGGAGGGATAGCAGAGCGCGGTGGGGTCCGTGTCGGCCACCGGATCATTGAAATCAATAGCCAGAGTGTTGTGGCCACCCCTCATGAGAAGATTGTACACATTCTGTCTAATGCAGTTGGTGAGGTAAGTTTGGGGAGCACGATCGAGCTCCACACCTGCCTAACAACATCATATTTTTCACATCACTAATTCTCAAATGAGGTAATGACGCTATTTATTTAAATTTTTTATCATGAAACCACGGAAACTTGGCACCTGGTTTAGCTCTGTTTCATGTGGATCACAGCCTATCAACAGTGGCCCAAAAAGGGTTTTGGACACTTTTCTCAGAAGTTATTTTTGCAATGACTGTTAATCAACCAGTGCCAGTGTGATTTTTGTATCACAGGTGTCCTATAACCACGTAACCACGGGTGTTGTTCATCATAACTATTATCATGATCCATTAATGTTTGACAACCAGAAAGGATCAAAATACTTTGGGTACGCTCCTACGACAACAACGTACTAAAAACATAAACGTTTTTCTTTTGCGTTTTTCACATACAGACGGCAACGTGGTCAAAACGACCCCAGTTCACACGGATCCGCGAAAATCACCAAAATAGAAGTATTACTCATGCCAGGCCAGTAGTTGGCGATGTCACTTTGTAAAGAAACATCACGTGCCTATAGACTGAACACGTAATACTCCTGCGCATATTTGGTTTTCAAAAACGTACACTTTGAATCCCATTTTCAAAAGTTTGCGTATTCAGGCCCCCAAACGGCCGTTGTCGTGCAAATGAACGTCCAGAATGCATAAAAAGCCCCTTAAAGGAATGTTCCAGGTTCAGTACAAGTTAAGCTCAACAGAAAGTATTTTCCACTTAAAAAAATAATAAATAACTTGACTTAAAGTGAGACACTTAAAATAGAAGTAAATGTGGCCAATCTATAAAAGTCAATCGTAATCACTTATTAACCTTTTTTTAAGTAAAGTTGTTGAATGTTGAAAATGTGTAGCCATTACAGTGCAACTGTAAAAATAATGAGAACAACTTTGGAGCTCAAATAATAGAAAAGTTTAACAGAATAATTAATGTGAGTGCTTTTATTAAATTATAAGCTTCACATTTCTGCTTTTTAATCTTCCTGAAATAGTATGGCGAGCCATTTTAACATTTAATCATTTAAACCTACTAGTCTCTATTTTCGTGCTACTAGTGCTTATTCTTTAGGTACTAGTACCTTTTTAAATATACTAGTACTTATTCATTAGGTACTAGTCCTTATTTATTAGATAGTGCTTATTCATTAGTTACTAGTACTTATTCATTAGATTCTAGTGCCTATTAAATTGGTACTAGTACTTATTCATTAGATACTAGTACTTATTCATTAGATACTAGTACTTATTCATTAGATACTAGTACTTATTATTAGATACTAGTACTTATTCATAAGAGTACCTATTAAATAGATACTAGTACTTATTTCAATAGTGACTAGTAACTATTCTTTTGTTACTAGTAACAAATAAAAAATGTTGCCATTGACTAGTATGTATTCCAATTGTGACAAGTACATATAAATTAGATACTAGTAGTTATTCATTAGGTACTAGTACTTATTTTTTAGATACTAGTACCTATTACTAGATACTAGTATTTATTCAATAAATACTAGTACTAAGTCATTAGATACTAGTACCTATTAAATAGATACTAGTACTTATTCATTAGCTACTTATTCAATATATACTAGTACCTATTTATTAGATACTAGTATTTATTCCAAATGTTACTAGTAAGATTTTTTGTTTTACTAGTAAGATTTTTAATTGAACTCTACAGTGGCAGTTCTGACTAGTCATAACATAAGACTAGTAAAAAAGCAGTTGTGACTAGTAAGATAAGAATAGTTACTAGTAACAATTACAAAAGATACTAGTGTCTAATAAATAGGTACTATCTATTGAATAAGTAGCTGTTGGACTTGCCTGAAAAAATAAAGCACTGTTTATTTCATTTGTATCTTTGTTCTATTGTATTTATCTATGCTTGTAATCTATACAGATTCACTCACCTAAATCACCCCAATCATTCTAGAATTATTCATTCTTTCCAAATAGAGCTATTCATCCAGTGAAAGTTTTTTCATATCGCAATATGTAATCCAGGAAAACAAAATATCGCAATGTCAGGTTTTTTTCCCAATATCCCTATTAGCCCTATTGCACATCTTTAAAAGTGTGCTTGGAAATCTTTCAAATAAATTCAAAAACACATGGAAAACTTAAAGTTTGCTGTTTGTCATTTAAAAACAAAAATATAATAGCAAAATAATAGCAAAACTTAATAAACTGAAATATATATATTATTATTGTGAAATACTCATATTGTTTAATACGTTTTTGCTCATATCGCCGACCACTAGTTCACACTTCTATATTTTTACGTTTGGCTTGAGAGTCTAAATGTTTTTTTGCGGTCACTTGAACCTGACTCTCACGTTTCGCCCCACTCTGAACAGATTCACATGAAGACTATGCCGGCTGCCATGTACCGCTTGTTAACAGCCCAGGAGCAACCAGTTTACATCTAAAGCTACAACGCTTTCTCAAGCCTCCTGCCCCGTTGTCACCAGATATAACCTTAATCTTGATGTGAAAGTGTCAGGCCCGTGGACTGGTGACTGTGTGATCGAATCCACTGAAGCTCTCCATGACTTCACTGCCTCCCCTGAGCTCTTCATCTGTTCTTTTCTGTTGCTGTGAGTGAGGTTGCTGTGCTGTGTTGTTCCTCTCTGTGTGCACTGGAACGAAGCAGAGAGAGTGTGAGAAATATATAAAGAGCCCCATCACAGGAAACGGTGTCCTACTGAAACCAGATACCGACCCCTGTGTGATGGAGGGAGTTTGCCTTACCATACTTTTTTGCTGTTGTTTGTTCGAGCTTGGCAGTCATCGCTTTAATTTTTAAGGGCAGTTGTTAGTCTGAGGAATATGGTGAAAATAGCAAACTGTAACTTTAATTCATGAAATGGAGTTTGAATTGAATTGGTCACAACCTACAGGATGTTGAATTTGAATTGGAACGACAGGAAAATACATTTACTGAATTGCAATTTCAAAGACATTAAGCAGTTATTAACTCATTAATTAAATAACTTTGCCTAATTATGTCTATATATTTCCTCATATAATTCATGTATTTTTCTTAATTGATAAAATTTTCAAGTAATACAGCCACCAACATTTTTATTTTGTTTAATGTAAATTAACCACAAAATGTACTTTGACAAAAAAAAATTTTTTAAAGTGACATCTTTTGACTGGATACTAGAGCATTCTGGGAAATTAAGTGCTTTTTAATTATGAAAGTTAATTTATTTGATATAATGTATTACATATACATTTCAAACATGTTATTTAATGCTTCTAAAAATAGCTCATATGTTGCATCTTTGATCATATTTATAGGTAATTGATACTGAAACACGAAATACACTTACATTTCTTACAATTTGACCTGCTTAAATTCAAATCTGCATCCTGTTAGCTTAGAAATGGACCAAACCATGAGTCCTGTGAAAAGGTTTTTTTAAACACAGTTCCTATCAAAAAGATGAGCTTTTTGCTTCATGGGAATGTCTAGTTCCTTATACTTATATACTTAGAGGAGTATATATATATATAGTAGAGCACATAGAAATTGTGGAGGAAATGCCTTACAGAATGATGATGCCATATTTTGAAAAAAAGAAAAGAAAATAAAGTGTTTTGGAAATATATGGAGGTGCATTTTGGAGATTTGAGAATAGTTGATGTTGTTTGAATGGGACACGTTTTGGACAACCTCTTTAAATAAACATACACATACAGGTGAAACTCGAAAAATGTGAATATCGTGCAAAAGTTCATGTATTTCAGTAATTCAAATTAAAAGGTGAAACTAATATATTTAATATATATAACTATATACAGATGCATGATTATACTGTATTTAAAATCCTTTTTTAAATTGATTTCCTGTAATCAAATTTTTCTGAGATTTTGAATTTGGGGTTTTCATAAGCTATAAGCCATAATCATCAAAATTACAACTTTTGCACGATATTCAAATTTTTCGAGTTTCACCTGTATATTACAGTCAGGGGAAAGTGTCCTAAAAATTAACCATTGTGTTTTACTGTTTTTGTTTTTTTGTTTTTTTATTGATGTGCAATATTTTTTGTTGTTGTTGTAAATTAATCCATTCCTTATTTTTATGCACAGAAAACCTTCCTTTTTTTTTCTTACGCATCTGTGAATGAAATAATATTGCAAATTAAATATGCCCATATTAGTAGCATTTTCTTTCAAACATTTATACTTGGGGAAAAAAAAAGTTTGTTGACATTTTCAGGATGGATTTTTTTTTTCCATTACGGTCTTTTTTTTTATCAACTAAATGTTTAATTCATGTGTGCTACTTTTTCACTTAGTGTTTTTTTTTTTTCACTCAAGAACAGAATGTGTCTTTAACAGAACTGTATTCACTCTCAGAAAGCTTCAATCTGGTACATTTGAGCTGGATTTGCAAGTGTGTATGACTCAGTATCCAGTATACTCTTTTAGTATAGAGCATCTCGACATGAACCGGCTGAAAACCGACTGTGTTTCCAGAGATTTGCCCTCTCAGACAAACATTATAGTACCATCTGTGCAAGAACCCCGGCATGCTTTGGCACATCTCCATTATTACTTATTAGAGGCCGTCTGAAATCTGGCAAACATCACTATGTGTGATTTTGCATCTGAAGAAAAAACAAGCAGAAAATGTCTTACAAGAAGCTTTGTAACCACTGGCACTCTCCCCATATTTTACCATTAAGTGTACTTGCGTGTTGCCTGGAATTCTTTTGAGAACACTCTCACACATTTGCAAAAGTATCTTTTACCATCAAATGATTGTTACTGCAATGTATATTATATCACAATCTGGTGACATTTCTGCAGTTGAATCTGTATTGATACTAGAGGAATCTTATTGCTCTGCGACGACTGTATTTGATGTCGTTCTGGCTCTTTCAGATGTTCCCAAGCTCCCTGTAATTGTGGCGCTGATAAGAAATTATACTTCTTGTTGCTTAAAATGTGAATTTCACCCCACAATATGACCTCATTAGCACTGTATTATTTTACTAATTGAATCAAAAGTCATTAACAGAGGAAGGGCCTCATGTTTTTTTGTTTTGTTTGTGTGAAGCATGATCTTTTTGTATGCACTGCTATTTATTCTTGTAGTGAGTGTGATGTGTGATTACAAATGACTTCATCATCATCAAATAAAACCAGCTAGACACTTTCATATATATATAATATTATATTTATTTACATCTAGCATAATATATACCATGTGTACAATAATGAAAGTAAACTGCAAAAGTCTTTGACACCAGTGTGCGACTATTTCACATTTTATTTTTACGGGGCATCACATCACGTTATGATTGAAATCCGCAGGCTGAATAACACTAATTTTTGCCATGATAATGTAACTGGTCTGCTACCACCATAGCATCTTCCCATAATTTATTGTACAAGATGTTGTCCAGTTTTACACTGAAATGAAACAGTGACAGTTTAGACGGTTACGTTTTTTTGAGCTGTAATATTAACGCATCAACCTAGTGTCCCAGACTTCTGCACTATACAGTACAAGACATTCTGTGTCCGCCTCAGAATAATCTAAAAGCTTTAATGAGGGATGGATTTAATTATTTAATAATGGAGAAGCAAAACAAGTGGCTTAATGTGTTATTAATGAGACCAGGTATGAAATATCAGTGTACATAATATGTAACCCTGGATTTGCAGAGTATTGGACGGATTCCCACCTCAAGACTGTAGAAAACAAGGCCTCAGCCGAGCGCGTGGTTCGTACTGAAGAAAGAAAGAAACTGTGGGTTTGATTAGTATTTATGATGCACTTGCTCTGAATGTAATTACAATTATATGTTTGTCATTGTCTAAAAGTAAAAACACACTTTCTGTAAAGCAATAGCAATGTTTATTTATTTGCTAGCTTCTCTGTGATTGAACTATTTAGGCACATTCCTTTACCATAGCAGGAATGTTTGTAACAGTATTTACACTATTAAACCAACTACTGAGAGCGTATATTACTAGAATGTCTCTTTCATCTCACACACGGTCAGCATGATTTTCAGTTACTGGTCATCCTCCAAAAGGGTAGCTGTTGTGTGTTAACCCCAAATAAGTGAGAATGTGCTAAAAAGCACACTGCTGTTCAAAAGTTTGGGGTCGGTACGTTTCCTTTTCCGTTTCTTGTTTTTATGCTCTCCAAGGCTGCATTTATTTGATAAAAAATACAGTATTATTGTGAAATATTATTACAATTTAGCAGAACTGTTTTCTCTTTTAGTATATTTGAGAATGTAATGTATTCCTGTGATGCAAAGCTGAATTTTCAGCATCATTACTCACATGATCCTTCAGAAATCATTCTAATATGCGGATTTGATGCTCAAGAAAGATTTCTTATTATCGATGTTGAAAACAGTTGTGCTGCTTAAATCTTTTTTTTAGGATTCTTTAATGAATAGTACGTCATTTATTTGAAAAATAAAACTTTTTATAATATCCATTTTATTTCTGACACTTTTGATTAATTTAATGCGTCCTTACTAAAAAGTATTAATTTCTTTTTTTTAAAAATCTGGTAACACTTTCTTTTACAGTGTCATTGTTACACATGTTACATGTGGTTACTGTAGTAATAACTATAAATTATGCATAAGTACATGCAATTAACCCTAATCCTAACCCTATAGTAAGTACATGGAGTAAATTATTAATATTTAGTAAGGCAAGGCAAGGCAAGGCAAGTTTATTTATATAGCACATTTCATACACAGTGGTAATTCAAAGTGCTTTACATAGAAGAAACTTAAAATAATCAAAAGAAATATGAATAATTAAAACAGTTTAGAATAAAGATATTAAAACAATCAACAGAAATAAGAATAATTAAAACAGTTTAGAATAAAAAATTAAATAAAATACAGTTCAAACAGTCGGACACATACAGTGGCACAGTGCTCATTCAGTAAATGCATAGCTAAACAGATGTGTTTTCAGTCTGGATTTGAATGTGACTACAGTAGGAGCACATCTGATCTCTTCTGGAAGCTGGTTCCAGCTGCGGCTGGCATAGTAGCTAAAAGCGGACTCTCCTTGTTTAGAGTGAACCCTTGGTATTTCTAGCTGACGTGATCCTAATGATCTGAGTGATCTGTTGGGTTTATATTCAGTGAGCATATCTGCAATATATTGAGGTCCTAGGCCATTGAATGATTTATATACCAGTAATAATACTTTAAAATCAATCCTAAATGTAACTGGGAGCCAGTGTAAAGACCTGAGGACTGGCGTGATGTGTTCATATTTTCTTGTTCTGCTCAGAATCCTGGCAGCAGCGTTCTGTATGAGCTGCAACTGTCTTATGGTCTTTTTAGGAAGGCCAGTGAGGAGTCCATTACAATAATCCACCCTGCTGGTGATGAAAGCATGCACTAGTTTCTCTAAGTCTTGACTGGAAACAAAGCATCTAATTCTTGCAATATTTTTCAGATGATAATATGCTGATTTAGTTATTGCTTTGACATGACTACTGAAACTAAGGTCTGATTCTAGAGACACACCAAGATTCCTGACTTGATTTTTAGTTGTTAGACCCCTAGAGTGAAGGTATGCATTCACCTTGAGAACTTCATCTTTGTTTCCAAACGCAATGACTTCAGTTTTGTCTTTGTTTAACTGAAGAAAATTTTGGCACATCCAATTGTTTACTTCATCAATGCATTGGCACAGGGAGTCAATGGGGCTGTAGTCGTTAGGCGATAGGGCTAAGTAGAGCTGTGTGTCATCTGCATAGCTGTGGTAAGAGATTTTGATTCTTTCTCATTATTTGGCTCATTGGGAGCATGTACAGGTTGAATAGGAGTGGCGCAAGAATTGAGCCTTGAGGGACTCCGCATGTCATGGACGTCCACTCAGACTTATGGTCTCCTATACTCACATAGTAACCTCTCCCTTCTAAGTATGACCTGAACCATTTTAGGACTATCCCAGAAAGCCCCACCCAGTTTTCCAGTCTGTCAAGAAGTATGTTGTGATCGACAGTGTCAAATGCAGCACTGAGGTCGAGTAGTACCAGCACTGATAATTTGTCTTTATCAGTATTTAAGCGAATATCGTTTATTATCTTTATGAGCGCTGTCTCTGTGCTGTGATGCGATCGGAAACCAGATTGAAAATTGTCAAAGTATCCATTCGAGCTTAAGAATTTGTTCAGCTGATTGAAGACAACTTTTTCAATGACCTTGCCTATGAAAGGAAGATTTGAGATCGGTCTATAGTTGCTTAATATAGTCTTATCCAGATTTCTATTTTTTAGGAGGGGTTTGACAACTGCAGTTTTTAGGGAGTTTGGAAAACTCCCAGAGAGAAGTGAAGCATTTACCATTTCTAGAAGATCTGCTTTTAAGCTGTTTAACACACTTTTGAAGAAAGATGTGGGGAGTGTGTCAAGGCCGCAGGTTGATGTTTTAAGGTGCTGTACGGTTTCTTCTAAAATTTTGCAATCAATTTCTTTAAAATCAGACATAGTGACTACTTTCTCAGGTTGTATAGTACTTAAATGTATAATTGCACTGTAATACCTCAAAATAAAGTGTAACCAAAAATCTTACTGACCCCAAACTTCTGAACGGCAGAATGTAATTAGAGAAGTTTAGGTAACACTTTTTATTTTAAGGTGATGTAGTTACTACATCATTACATGTTCTTACTATAGTAATAACCGTAAACTATGCATAATTACAAAACCCTAACCCTGTAACTAACCCTAACTCTATATTAAGTACATGTAGTTAATTAATACTCAGTACTTATATGAGCAAGTACAATGTAACTATGTCACCTTAAAATAAAGTGTAACTGAAGTTTATTCTACACGTTCGAAATGTCAATTGAATTTTTTTTTTAAAACAGACAAAAGGCAGATGATTTTAAAACCATGTTTAATTCAGGGGGAATTTGGATAGCATGTTTCACCCATACAATTCAGATGAGCCTCCTCATATTCAGTAATAATGCACAATACATCTCTGAGAACATCTCATAGCACTTTAGTTTAGGGTCCAATTCTCAGTATTAACTAGTTCCTTATTAGCATGCATATTAATAGAATATTGGCTGTTTATTGCCTTATTCTGCATGATCATATTCTACATCCCTTAATCCTGCGCAATATCTAAACTTAACAACTACCTTACTAACTATTAATAAGCAGTAATTTATTATTTATTTATAATTTAATAAGAGTTTATTGAGGCAAAAGTCGTAGTTAATTGTGAGAACTGGACTCTAATCTAAAGTGTGACTGAAATAACAATATTGTTAAAAAAAAATCAAAAAAAAAAATCATCCTCTACCTCACAATATGCTGATTTAATCAGCAATGAGTAATTCTCTACATCACATAAGCTAAATATAGCCATACATTTGAATGTTTCTCTTAATATAATGATTATTAATTTTTAAATAAGGAACATGGACATTTGGTAAATAAATATTGTTATTTTCCCCCAGTGTTTTATTATAATCATGTGAAAAAAATAAAAACAAGCAACAGCTGGAATTCCAACTGGAAAAAATTAAAAAATGAATAATATTCAGTATACACGCTGACAACAAAAACAGAAAATGAAGTGAAATCGTTCCCTAAATTGTTCACTATACCTTCACCCGACTGGGACAGAGTCTGTTTCCTCGCTTTCCACGCATATCCAGTTCGTTTGAGACATCGCTCAGAGGACAGTTTCTCGGAAGACTCCTATAAGGCTGTGTGGCCGTTCCTGTTCAAGGCGTCGGGATCCGGCCCGAGAACTCGTCCTGGAATTAGTCCGAGAACGGGTGTCCGTGTGCAGCTGTGCGCAGGTGAAGGAGCTGAGGTCGCCACAGCTGCGCAGGTGAAGCACGGCGGGACGTCTGCGCAGCGGGAGCGTGTTGGAGGGGAGCTCCGTCTGCGTTGATTGAGATGGTGCAACCTCTGAAACTGTGATGGCCTGGAAACATTCATGAAAATGATCTCTGAGAGGACAGGAAATTATAGGAATGGGATATTCGTCTTATAAAACCTACTGTATAAGATATGCTCATTTCTAATCATCAAAACCTTTTGTACAAAATCTACTTTATGCCTTCTGTCATCAGATTGATCTACTATTCTAGCAAGTAAAAGGCATTTTAATATAACAGTGAAAACTGTTTGAAATAGAGGTGTTTTCCCTTACTCAAGTATGAGCTCCATATTCACCTGTATTATATGAGCCTAATAGCCTGATGGATCATATATGATAATAAATAACAACAAGAATATTTTTTTTTTATTTTGTCTAAAGGTTCAATAAACTGTTCCAACTATTTCATATGTCAGGCTTTACAGGGTTAAAGGGACAGTTCACCCAAAGATGAAAATTCTGTCATTTACTCAACAGTTGATGGACCCCATTGAGTTCCATAGTATTTTTTTTCCCTACTATGGAAGTCAATGGTAGCCTGGTAATACCAGACTCTGCTACTTCACTTTGCTTCATTGACAGAGTCTGGAATAGCATAATAGAGAAGTGTTTTCTCTCTCGCTAGGGGGCGATTTCTGAAGTTTAAAATCATTGGTTACCCGTAAGCCAATCAGATAAGTTTATGTTATGCTGTTTTCAGGCCGGTGGAAAACTGAAAGATAGGCTGCTATCTCAGACTGACTACAGGAGCGAAATGAAATTAGCGGAAGTAGGAAGTCTGACGTAGTCAGGCTAAGTCAATGGGGCTCATCAACCATTTGGTTTCCCATATTCTTCAAAACATCTTAATTTGTGTTCAGCAGAAGACGAAACTTATACGGGTTTGGAAAGATGTTTTTGGGTGAGTAAATGACAACCTGTGAAACTATCCCTGTAAAATGTCACGACCTGGATTCAAACTCAAATCACCCACTTGAGCTACAAAGCCAAATGTGCTCAAAGCAATACGCAATTCAATGCGTTTTTTTGTGTCTTGCCTGGTCGATGAAGCTGGCACAGCGAACAGCCTCCTCCATGTGTTCCTCATCGGAGCGCAGCACGGTTTTGATGCTGTTGACCAGCTCCTGTACCTCAGGGGTCAGGCTGCATGAGGACTGCTCCAGAAAACGTGCCACCAGCAGTTTTGTGTCTCTATAGTTCTGGTAGTCCACCATGGAGTTGGGACGAGGCTTCCGTTTGCCACGGCCCCGTCGTAATGTAACCGTCCCATGCTCTGTTCCTGTTGCTGACGCCGGGCCTAATTCTGTCTGTGTAGCGGCTTCACAACTCATTACTATGAGAGAGAGAGAGAGAGAAAACCAATATCACAATGACATACCCCTGCATGTTTTCGACAAACAGGTATAAAATGATGCACACTCATTGGAGATGAAAACTTATTTCACTTTTTTTTTAAAGCACACAATGCTTTAAAGCAGAGCTACACAATTTGGCCAAAATCTTTGATTATATATTAATAAGAAAAAAAACAATAAAAATTGTTATTATTATTATCATCAATATATCATTATTAATATTATGTATGTTACTATTAGATTCATATTTACATTCATGTAACTAATTATTTAATATTGTTAATTATTATTATTCAATAGGAATATTAAATGAGAAATATTGCTATTGTAATATGCGTATAAGGCAATACACCCCAGATGAATAGGGTAAAAAAATAACTAATAGATATCACCATACTTCACGAGTTGATTGATTACATTAATAATTACAAAAAAAAGTTTTCTACAAGTTTTCTGAAATGTTATGTTTAAATATGCAAATGAGGCATTATCTAATTAAATATGTAATATAAATATAATATAAATATACCATACTTATAAATTAAAAAAAGACTATTTCAAAAAACACATTCAAAATCACTGAGGGAGCCTATGGCTCAAAAATCATAATTCTCTTAAAGGGTTTAGGACAAGAAACTGAACCGCTCTATTTGACCAACTTAAACAGAAATGTATTCATCTAAGCCAGTTGGTGTTGGTATAACGGCCAAGACCAGTTTCAGTTTTCAGTTGTACAGGAACTGGAAAAGCATAAACACTTCATAAACCGTTAATCCTACATCAGATAGACATAAGAGTAGTTTTCACTTGTGTGTGTGAGAGATTTCTTGAAGAAATGGATAAGTAAATTTCTGGCAGTGTATTAAATCGCCCTCTGCTCCCCCTCATCAGTAACACTGAGTCCTATATTTAAAAAAGGGCTTAAAGTAACCACTGGCAGTTATAGTTCCTCTAGATTTACTATCAGAGCAGTACTCTGCTTTGGATACACACACCAAGTAAAAAGAAACCTCCATCTGTAATTGGAGAAAAGCCAGTGTTCATAAACTAATTATAAAGAATTGTGTCAGTGTCTGCTCTTCGACCTTTTATGGAAAAATGTTTTAATGTAGATTTAGGCTCAAAACGAGGCAAATCTGCTTGTATGCTACAAAATCATATCAGCACCCTGACAAGAACATATATGCTAAAAAAATTAAATAAAATAAAATATCTGAAGTTTTAACATCTTGTTTTTAATATCTAATTTTGCTCCAATATAGGTCCAATATATGATATATTCCTGAGACCCAGAGAAAAAAAATTGATTTCATCACATTGTTTAGAGCATAAGAAACAAATGGTAAAAAAAAACATTTTTGAAAAATAATATTATATTCATATGTTATGCTATGTCCTCTGTAGTGGACACCAAGACTCAGTTGTTTAAAAAATAAAATGACATGAAATTATATGTATAGGCATAAACAATGGGATTTTTTTTTTCAATCACCAATAAAACTGGGGGTTTCAAGATGTTTTTTTAACCAACATTTGTATAAAGATGATTCTCAGCTATGTTATGAAAGATATAACGGAATTAATTGATACACCATTTTACTTTATGCAATATGTGGGTAAAATGACCATAAATTAATATTCACATTCAATGCAATGTATCTATACACTGTATCCAATTTCCACATTAATGTGTTCTTGGAGCAACATTTAATGAAAAAAGAAGTGTAATAATTGTAGTAGTAATTAGCAACATTTTAATATTAATATCTAATATTTCATAGGAATATTGATGTATAATTTATTTCCATATTCACTTGTTGTGTCTCCCAGAATGCCTGATAAACATGATTTAAGTCCTGATGTCCTCTACAGTGGACATGTATGACATCAATGGCTGTTCTGTAACAGAAAGTTATTTTTTTATTTGAAACCCCATAACTTTTTCCTGAGATGTTGGTTTATGAAATACAATTTGAAAAATAGTCCGATTTAAATAATTATTACAATATATTATCCTATTTCCATAAGAGTGCTACATTTGGTCACTAAAGTAATGTCAGACATTTTTAAAGACCAATGAGAGTTTGTTTTCATGGTGAAACCTCCAAACCTTTGGTATCTCTGAAAAGCCCTGGATGTGCTCTTTACAGGACACCCAGGTGTGACATGTGACATGTATGGTGTCAGAGAAATTAACTCAAATACAATGTCCACTACAGTGAACAAAAGTCTATTCATGGTGGGTCCCAGGAGGTTAAACAGTAGTCACCATTTGAAGTGGATCAAAAAAGTTCATCAAAGTTGTCCAAAGACAAGAACGGGTATTGTTCAGAATTCATGTATAACTTTGATGAAAGGTTTTGATCCACTTCAAATGTTGACTACTGTATATGTATCTGACTACTAGACTGTCGCAATTGACCAACCAGACCATTTTGAGGATTCCATCCCTTACCTTTGGCAGTCAGGTCTAGCAGGACGGGGTCGCTGCTGGACCTGCGGAGGCGAGGTCTGTGGGGTTTTCTGCTGTTGGAGACTGTGCTGTGAGGCTGTGAGGACTGTATCGGGGGGGTGGGGCTCAATATGGCCGTCTGACAGCTCCGGTCTGAACAAAACATGCAAACAAACTACATAAAACAAGTAAACATAATTTGTTCTTGAGTCTTTCTTGTTTTTCTCGTCTATTTACATCTGTCATGTGTCAGCAACTGCTTGGTCAAATCCATCAAACAAACCTAGTCTATAAAGTCTACCAGAGACCATTTTAAGAGTTGTGCTGTCTAAATCAAGAGATGTAACATAATGGTACTTCATAACAAATAACAAGATCTAAAATCTACCAATCTATCTTAAAGGTGCCCTCGAATGTGAAATTGAATTTATTTTGGCATAGTTAAATAACAAGAGTTCAGTACATGGACATGACATACAGTGAGTCTCAAACACCAATGTTTTCTCCTTCTTACTTAAATCTCGTTTTTGAAAAACACCTCTGAAAAACAGGCGAATCTCCACATAACACCGACTGTGACGCAACAGCCGGGATCATTAATATGTACGACTCCAAAAATCTGCATATGCCAGCCCATGTTCAATGACAGGCGGAACTGCGCAGCCGAAGCATGGCAGTTGTTCAGTGTTTGGATGTACAAATGAACACAAAGGTATTTAGTTCCTTCATCCGAACCTCTGAAGAAACAATGGGTTAATTTTATTTTCTCTGGAAATTTCCAAACATTTCACCGACGAGACTGTTTCCTCAACTTGGGCCAATACAGAGCTGGCCTCGATCGATCGAGCTACCAAGCAACACTTTCTGAATGTGTAATTGTTCAAGTTCAGACAGGTAATCTTTCTCTCAAAATCGTTCAATACTGTATTTACATCATCGTGTTTGCATTGGTGAAAGCATTAGAGAGAGTGCAGAAACTGCGTTGCAATGATAAGATCTTTATTCTCACGATCAACACACTGTCATCTGTTTGCTCAATGCTCATCACGGCAACATTTTATGTGATGGGAATAGATCTAAATCCTTTAAAAACATCTCACGATTCGTTAATCTCGATAGCTGTAATAGTAAAAACGTATATTATCTGTAGTAAAAGTATTCGAGAGAGTTTGACATGTAATACGTAGCTATTTCATATGCAAGCATGTCAGCCAATCACAGCAGAGGCCGGTTACACACAGCAGACACGCCCCTTCAAACAGAGCGTTTGGGCTCAGGGCTAAAATCAGGCTAGGAAAAATGCCTTTTATTTCTAAATGATGACTATTTTTGATCTAAAAAACATACTAACATTATAAGGGCAACCCAGAAAACATTATACAATAAAAATAAAAACCATTCTAGGGCACCTTTAATCTTTTTGAAAGAAGTCTCTTATGCTCACCAAGGCTGCATTTATTTGATTCAAAATAGAAGAAAAAAAAACTAGAAAAAAAAAAAACACTTTATAAATTCAATTTTCTATTTAAATGTATTATGAAATGTAATTTATTCCTGTGATGCATAACTGAATTTTCAGCAGCCATTACTCCAGTCTTAAGTCACATGATGAATCAGAATTGATTAATTGAAAGTTCAAAAGAACAGCTTTTATTAAAAAATTTTTTTTTTACTTTTGGTCAATTATATATATTAAAAAAATCCCTTTTAAATCTGGAAATGACAAACATGTGAAGGTCATGCAGTTCAAGTTCTGCTGTCACTGAACCAAATTCATCTTCATTTTTCAATTCAATTCCATTTTAAAATGGTTATTCTGATAATAGAATTGGTAATAAAAATGTTTTTAAAGTGGCCCCCGTCTGAATAGTAACCTGTGAAGGATCATTAAAAACATGTCTATCTTTGAATGTGTTGAAGGATACAGACAGCTATAAAAAGAAAAATAAATCCCTCACCAAGGAACACTGGACATACAACTGACGCCACTAAAATACATTTCCTTTAATACACAGATGACATAATTATGGACTGGTACTGTGATACGCTGTGAGCATCTTGATTAAATATAGAATACCAGAGGCACTGGATTCATAGAAGCGGTATCAATAACACCTTCACGTAGCAGCTCCAGATTTTCAAAAGGGAATTTTCTATTTATTGATTATACCACCATTACACCTAACTTGCAATGTTTTAAAAGGTGAAGTGTGTTTTGTTCTATGTTAGAATACTTTCACCTGCCATGGTTTAATGTTCAGAGACCACTTTAAAGGCCCGTTCACACCATGAACGATAACTATAACTTTAAGTTAACGATAGCTATATTAGTGCCTCAGTTTTGTAGTCTGTTACTTTAAATGCTCAGGATGGATTCTGAGTGGCTGTCGATGTTTTTATCATTCATCAGCTGGAAAAATTCATTCTGAAAGTGCCTTCAATGATATTGTTTCTCTGTCCCATTATCGTTATAGTTGTGGTGTGGACTCTGCTATTCTTTTTTTTTACATTAAGAATGATTTTTAGAACTATGTCTTTAACATTATTGTTATAGTTATCGTCCTTGGTGTGGTCCTTAAAGGGATAGTTCCCCCAAAAATGAAAATTAGCCCATGATTTACTCACCCTCAATTCAACCTAGGTGTATATGACATTCTTCTTTCAGACGAATACAATCTGAGATATATATATATTTTTAAATGTCCTGGCTCTTCCAAGCTTTATAATGGCAGTGAATGGCTGTTTCTGTTTTTATGTCCATAAAAGTGCATCCATCCATCATAAAAGTGCTCCACATGGCTCTGCGGGGGTTAATAAAGGCCTTTATTAACCCACGCAGAGCCGTGTGGAGCACTTTTGTGATGGATGGATGCACTTTTATTGACTTCAAAACAGAAACGGCCATTCACTGCCACTAAAGCTTGGAAGAGCCAGGACATTTTTTTAATATAACTCCGTATTGTATTCGTCTAAAAGAAGAATGTCATATAGACCTAGGATGACTTGAGGGTGAGTAAATCATGGGCTAAAATTCATTTTTGGGTGAACTATCCCTTTAAATCTGTAATGTCAATGTTTATCTATACTGCTCCTCTCAACAGGTCTATATGCAAAAATACAACTAGTTCATACCATCACTGGGCGTCTCCGTCTCTGCGCTCTCTGTGAGGACCTCGGTCAGATCGGTCATTTGCACCTCAGTATTCTGGGCCTGATATAAATACAGAAGGTTAGTGAGCGGACAAAGACTGTATTTGATTGAGCTGTTGCCAATATAAGCCTGCAGGACCAGGACATGGTGCCATGTTTGCTGAAATGAGGACAGTAAGGTCTACTTCACAAACTGAGTTGAAATGGTATCATGAATAAGTGCTGTAAATGCTAACTGCCTTTTGACTTTCATCACAGAGATGATTATGCGATAGCAGATTGCATATGATCACTATATGAATCAGTACCTGAGCTGCTGGCTGCGGTGCAACGGCTTCATAAGGTGGAGGAGGGTCTAAAGGACAGAATACCTCCACTCCTTTAATTCTGGCACCGTATATATGAGGAAGAGGAATCATACCGTCACCAAACATCCTGTCAAAACACACACATTTACACTGTAAACAAGCCATGAGAAAATATAACGACAGTAAACATTGAAGATATACACCCATTAGTGTTTGATCAGGACATCCAATGAAACAGGAGTATATCATGCTTTCCCACACACAAACTTTAATCCTGTTTTAGGTTGCCAAAATATTTTGGTTGCCTGCCAAACACTGAGCCACCCACTCACAAATCGGATAAATCCTGCTGTATTTTTGGTCAAGAATTCAAGATCAAAGTGCACGTCTATGCGACTGTGTGTGTGTGTGTGTGTGTGTGTGTGTGTGTGTGTGTGTGTCTGTGTGTGACACTAATACTTCAGCAGGATCATGGAATGCTTTGAAAGATTTTATCATACTGTATACTGTAAAAAGTGAAATTATGCAAATGTTACCTTAATAGATATTTCACCTGATTAGTTTACATATACACACATTACCGTTTAAAAGTTTTTTGAATGCAATTAATATTCAGCAAGGACACGTTAAATTGATCAAAAGAGACTAAATAAATGTTGCTCTTTTGAACTCTCTATTCATCAAATATTCCTGAAAAAGGGCTTTCCACAAAATATTATAAGCATATGTATATATTATATATATTACATACATAATAATATAAGATGTATATACACATTTATAATATAAGCAAATATTATAAACTGTTTTCAAACAGAATTTAAACACTGTATTAAAACAGAAAACAGTTATTTGAAATTGTAATAATATTTCACAAAATTACAGTTTTCACTGTATTTATCAAAATGCAAAACGTAAAAAACTTTATTAAAAATTTGAATAGTAGTATATTTGTCACTTAAGATTGATTTATTGATGATAAGAGACTTCTTTCAAGGACATTATAAATCTTACCAAACTTTCGAACGATAGTGTATGTTGTACATTATTCATATTACATATGCAAATTATATATGTGTTTTATATTTAATTATGATTATTCCAAACGTTTTCGTTTTATTTAGTTTCATTTGAAATAAAAGTAGTATAATTCATCAAATAAAAAGAATAGATTCATGTATGTGTCATTAAAAAATAAACCCAATACAGTCAGGTTGATTAAGTAATAATAATTCAATGAAATCATATTTTACCTCCGAGCCAGACGAGGGGTGTAAGAGTAGAAGGTGGAGAAGTATGAAGGAGGAGGTGCAGGGGCTACAAATTCGTCTGGGTCAGGAAGATGAGTCTGCTCATCCACTTCCTCTGGGACAGGCCTGGCCTCTTCCTGCCAAAGACCATAATAATCACATGACCAGAGCTTAGAAATGTCTGACACATGTCTAAATACTCTATGCCACACACTGACCAAGAATGACATTTTTGTAATATACATATTTGTATATATTTATTTCTTCTTCATATTTTCTGTAATATGATTTATCTCACCATGCAGGGCTGTCTGGTTGAGAAGATCTGGAGATATCGGAGCGCAGCAGCAACCAGACACACAGCTGTGGCCAAAGCATTCAGAGCACACAATGCAAAGAGCACTTTCTGGAAGAGAGAAAACTCTATGACATCTGAATATGACATACTGTACATGGCTGAATACTTCATTTTCATTGGTCTGTCGTGGCATTCTGCAGTCAAATATTTTTCCTAACCTGACCTAATTATACAAAACTGCATATTTCCCATTTCCCAAATAAATGATTTCCTATATGCCTGTTTGACGTCTCTTATATATATCTTATATCTGTCTTCTATATACACACACCGGACACTTTTTAGGTACATCTGTTCAACTTCTTGTTAACACATATTTAATCTAATCAGCCAATCACATGGCAGCAGCAACTAAATGCATTTTGGCATGTAGGCATGGTCAAGACGATCTGCTGAAGTTCAAACCGAGCATCAGAATGGGGAAGAAAGGTGATTTAAGACTTTGAACGTGCCATGGTTGTTGGTGCCAGAAGGGCTGGTCTGAGTATTTCACAAACTGGGGTTTTCATCTTCTGATGGCTACTTCCACTTCCAGTAGGATAACACACCATGTCACAAAGCTCAAATCATCTCAACTGGGTTTCTTGAACATGACAATGAACTCACTATACTGAAACTGACTCCACAGTCACCAGATCTCAATCCAATAGAGCAACTTTAGGATGTGGTGGAATGGGAGATTCGCATTAAGGATGTGCAGCCGACAAATGAGGCTATCGTGTCAATATGGACCAAAATCTCTGGGATATGTTTCCAGGGCCTTGTTAAATGTGCCACACAGGTATAAGCAGGGCCACACGGAATCTGCGGACGTTTTTTGTGAATTATGCGGAATGGTTTTATATATATATATATATATATTTCTGTGATTATTTCTTCATGTTAAACCGAACTTTTATTTTGACGGGTTTCTGAGTGTATCTGACGATGAACGTGTACTTGAGTACGGTATGTGATGTGTACTCGCTGAACAATCAAGCAATATTCAAGCAGTATACCTAATAAAGTGGCTGATGAGTGTATATCTCTCTCCTATCTATCTATCTATCTATCTATCTATCTATCTATCTAACCATCTGTCTATCATCTATCTATTCATCTATTCATCTGTCTGTCTGTCTATCCATCTATCTATCTATCTATCCATCCATCTATCTATCCATCAAGTAGTAGTGTAATAATATTTTAATACTTAAAAAATTATTTACAAAGATGAACACGCACCTTGAGCAGGATTCTCATTGTGCCACATGCATGACCTGCGTAGATCTTAATCAACTTGTCCTCTTTGCACTGAGTGCTCGGTGTTTCTGCACAACAGTAACAGAGATCGCCCTGCTCACTCTGAAACACAGAAACACATTTATTATGTTTGTTTCTCATTGATGTCTGATGACATAATATAGTAATACTCAAAGAACTGCTTGGATTCAAAGTAGGAGACTGAGGATGAAGTTTGCAGGCACTTTTGAAATGGCAGTCTTATGATCTGCATGCAATAACAGCTCAAAGATATGAGCTCACTAATATGGCAGGGACATTTTCATGACAAGTGGAAATGATAAAAGATGGTATACTATTATTATGATAAAAGAACAGCCTTCCTATCCTGGAAATGACAGCAGCCCAAAACCTAATTCAAATCCAAGGAAAGCTGGAACCTGCTTTGACTCTCAATTTCAGGGCTCTCTTTGACTTGGACAAACTTCAGTCCTATACGCATGGTACAGACGACAGATGTATGGTCTGAATCAGGTCTGTACAGATGTGCTTTTTTCCCATAATGTGTTCTGGGTGTTTACAATGAGGTTGCCAGGGTGTTCTAGGTGGTTGCTATGTAGTTGTTTACAAATATGTAATTGGTCTAAATAAATAATAAAAGCCTAGCCTTAAGTCTCTCTGATATTCTAGTAAGAATACTAATTTTCGGCACAATTTGAGTTATCTTTCATGTCTGTAACACAAATGTTGCAGGCTTAGTACACTAATACCTCTTTGCTGTAACACTACAATGGCTGTTATATATTAGTTTATGTATAGTTTGTGTAGCTCTGTCTCACCCTAATAATGTATCTTAAGTGTTGCCCCACTTCAATCTGTGATTCTATTTATATTTTGCATCTAGGTTCTTGAATACAATCATCAATACATGAGTCATTTGACATTGTAATGTTATTATCTCAAGCACAGCACATTTCCAAGTGCACAGATTCCTCACCAGCTGGCAGTTAATGGTACTGGAGACCAGCTGAGCCCCCTGGCAGCAGAGGATGAACCCAGCCAGGTTTAGCAGGATACAGACCACTGACAGCAATACAAACAGATTTACCTGTGTGAGAGATGGAAAAAGATGAATACCAGTCAGTCATTTTATTTGACAAATATAACATTTCTGCCCAAATCTGGATTTAGCAAATAATACTTGCACTAGCGTTCACAAGTTTTGGGTCAGTGAGATTTTTTTGGTTTTTGAAAGAAGTCTCATGCTCACCATGCATTTAATTGATCGCAAAATACAATAAAACAATTTGTGAAATATTATTATAATTTAAAATAACTGTTTTAATAATGCTATTTTAATTGCATTTTAAAATATAATTTATTCCTGTGATGGCAAATATGCTTTTCACCATCATTACTCTAGTCACATGATCCTTCAGAAATCAATCTAATATGCTGATCTGCTGCTCCACCAAACATTTCTTATTATATTAATAGAACGTTCAAAAGAACAGCATTTAATGCATCCAAAAATCTTACTGACCCTAAACTTTTAAACAGTAGTGTGTATGAACGGCAACAGGAAGAAGCTGATGGTCGGCTTGAGACTTAATTAACTGAATGTCTTAACTGAATGTCTGGAGTGCACAGATCCTCTTTAATGAGTATTTAAGGGCCTAACAACTGCCTTTAACATAAGGACATGGGCATACAGAAGATTAACCCTGAAGACATATGTTCAGATCAATACAGGATTCATTCTGTGTAGTAACATCATATAACCACTTTCAAGTTAAAATAAACGTATATGCTTATTCAAAAGGGAACACAAAAACTGCTGCCTTAAATACCATCAGTCTTAGATTGGCAAAACACACATACCAATAGTAGCATTGGCCGTTTCCATGTGGTTAGTCCTATAATCCCAGAGAGGATGACCTGCAGAAAACAAACAGTACTTTCAGTGAAGAGGCAAACACTCACAGACAGGTTAACTGATAATGAAGCCATTATCACATGCTGTACACTCTCAAAGGGGCCTTCAGCACTTTTTAAACCTGTTTCAATGACTAATCTCACTCAGTGTGGTGTTAGCCGACAGCCTCACTCAAATTCTATTGTCCATACTCGGCTCCCTTGCGTTTCCTCTAACCCTGCCACTTCCTGTCGATTACACTGAATGATGTGGGACTGCCATTTCAGCTGAGCGGTTCCTGTGTTTAGCTCATTTCTTTTCATACATAAACATGTTACCCCATTGTTAAGTGTAAAATGTTTTTGTCAGGTAACTTAATTAATATATTATTTAATAAGACAAACAACTTGACAGTGATTTCAGCAATGTTATAATATCTTTATTTACATCCTTGGTAAATTACACAATTATTTCAGATTTTTTACTTTGAGGTACATTTTCTTGATTTTCTTCATCAACAATGAATTTCAAACGTATAAAAAAGCAAACATTATACCTTGTTATTTAATTGTTGTTTAGAAGTTTTTTTTAAGTGTGTGGTATGCATAATATGGCAGTTTTACTTTAAAACAGTATCTCACTAGAGTGTTAAGCAGTAAAAGAGATTCACACTCCACCATGACTTCAGTGACGAGTTCACTCAGCTCCTGCCAATGACCACAAGTGTACTGTAAACCATACTTAAATATAGGAAATAATATTGTAATTTGTACTTTTGAGGGGAAAACTTGGCACTATAGTTTCTATCTGAAACTGAATCTTATATCTGAAAACTTAAGAAGAAATTCCAGTTAAATTATTATTTATTATCTAATATAATATATTACAAATTTATCGTATGTAAATTATTATTTCATGTAACTGAACCAGCCTAACTAAGTAAGGTCACACCAGTAAAAGTTATGGACAGATCAGGTAGAAATATTTACTTGAGGCAACTGCACATTTTTAGTGACCCGTTAAGTCTAACTACAACATTAACAGATCAGATATTTCATCAAAGTGAATTATTGGTAAACTACAGTGTCTGATTTGGTCGTAAGGCAAATAGGCTGAGCTAAAAGTGTAACACATTAGACCGCAGTAAATCTTCCTTATACCTGTTCGTTTGTAATGAATCAATTTAAAACTGTAGACAAGCACAGTGATATTATCAGGCAAACATGTAGTCTGTAGCATGCTTGTGTGGCGTAAAATAAAAACATTAGCACATCTGATTATGGCCAGTAATCTAATACTCACAGAAGAGCCGGCCCAAAACGGACAGGAGTTTCTAATAGGGGGCGAGTTGCTAAGGGACAGAGCCCCGAAAGAGAGCGCCACCATGGAGCAGCCGAGAACCAGCTGCAGCAAGCCGAGGGAGAGCAGAGGGCGAGCGGGCAGCAGCGCCGGGGTGATCCGCGTCTGCGATCCAGACATACGGGCCGGGAGAGCGGACACACAGCGGCTGCGACTTCTGTAAGAGGCGTTAGCGAACTGATGGGCCAGAGCAGCCCCTGATAAACGACAACAAGATCCAGGCAGAACTACGGGCAGAGACATTGGAGACGCACGAGCAGCCAAACAACAATACACATTAAACCAGCGTAGTGGCGCTCCCTCATTTTACTCTGTATCTCTCAAGGCGACGATTGTTTCTTTAAACTGCCCGTTCCGCGTTACTTCCATGGTCCTGTCGAGGTAGCTGAGTATTGGTTTTAAAATAACTAGGCTCTGTGACCTGCTGCTCGGGTTTGGTTTCACATTTTTTTGGCCAGAGCAAGCGAAGAGGCGGGGGAGGGTGCGTGGGAAGAGACGACACACACACAGAGAGGGAGAGAGAGCGAGAGAGACAGACACACACAGTAGTCTGATTCACTATCTTTGTGGGGACTCTCAATAGACGTAATTTTTATCAGAGTGGACAAAGTACACGACTTACTTACTTACTTAAGTGTGTAAGTACAGATAGGCTATATAGCTACTGGTCAAATATTACTCCAGTAAAGTAGCCTAAAAGTTGTAAAGACTGATTTTTACAGAACAGAACAGAAGTGCTTGTTTTTAAAAGTACTTGAGTATCAAAAGTAAATGTCAATGCATTGTTTTATTATTGTTGTATGTATACCAGAGACAATTTATATAATCATGCCCACCATAATTACTTTCTACTCAAGGACCTTGACAGAAATGTGGTGGAGTAAAAAGTACAATATTTGTCTTTCAAATGTAGTGAAGTTAAAGTAACAAGTTTCCAGAAAGAAATAATACTCAAGTAAAGTACAGGCCTACTCAAAAAGTGTACAGTACAGTTCTCAAGTAAATGTACTTTGTTACTGTACATTTCTGGTTTTTATACTGTACAAAATGTATATTCTATCCACTTACACTAAACATACCCATCACAGAAAACTTTCTGCATTTTTACATTTTAAAAAAACTAATAAAAAAAATTAAACATTTAGTATAATTTATAAACTTGTTTCCTCATGGGAACCTCAATCTAGGTCCCCACAGTGACATGAGTCCCCATGATTCTGTGTGCATTCTGTCCCCACCACCAGGATAGAAAAACATACACACACACACACACACTGTTTGATGAGTGAGAAGAAAGACCGTATCAAGAGGGTGAAATTGTAATGTCATCTTTTGTGGTGAACATGAAGATTAATAGGCCTATTGTCTGTAATGGAAAAAGTAGGCCTACCGTTTACTTGCTCTCTATAATTTAGTGAGAGTGAAATCCATATCTGTATTACGAAATAAACAATTGAACCAAAACACTGACATATTTTTATTTTAAAAAACGACATAATGATCAATGCAAATACAATATATAACCTATAAAACAAACTGCAAAATTTAGAATCTTTGGTTGTTGATAACAATTGTGTCAAACACATATTCATGGGAAAATAAAGAAATTACATTTAGAATCCCTTAAATTATAAGTTGTTGTTTGTTTTGTTTTGTTTTTTACAGAGAAATCAAAATAATGTATTTATTTCATCATCCATACACAAGTCAAATCACATTTCTATTGCACATTTAAAATCAACTATTAAAACCAATCCATTTGAGATATCAAACTATATAATATTTGTTAGCATATATATTTTAAATATAATAGGCTATTTTCATCGTAAATTATACCAAAGTGGATTACTTTTTTATCTAAAATATGTTAACAACATTTGCATTTTTTAATTAACCTACATGTGATGTTTCGTCCATGGCAAGGCAGCTTAACCAATTAACGGGTTTCTTTCTGACATTTTTACATCGTGTTGATTATTGTGAAATTATGTTTACTGATGCACATGTATGATAAGCGACAGTTGCAGTCATGCAAAAGCCCTTACTATACTATACGGAGTGACGTTTTACGAGCTGATTGGTTAACTTGTTACGAGCTCTGTAGTTGCTATGGTGACGACGATGCGCCTGTTTGAAAACTAGCTAGCAAGTTAGGTAGCTTTCGTCAGGTTAAATCTCGTAGCACGTGCAAACAAAGTAAATAGAAAATAAATGTACCTTAAATTTGAAACTTGTTTTACTCCCAATTTATTTGTAGAGAAGGAGAATATCGCAGTTATACAGGATGTTTTCTAGCTATCAAAAATAAAGCCGATAAACATGACTACGTTAAGCACCTGTTCACCGGAACAGATTTCTCCAGAACAGACTTCTTCCATACCGAGTAAGTTTGCCAGGTTAATATGGTCGTACAACGTTATGAGAGTAACGTTAGTATGTAACGTTACTGCTTTCTTTTTATGTAAATGACTGACTGACTGACGGTCAGCTAAAATAATAAGCGCAGAGAAAGTTAAATAACGCCACTTTTTTTATATTTAGCTAACAGGCGTTTATTCTACTTTATAGCAAACATGTGGTCATAAAACTTGTTTTAACATGGTTGTGATAAAAAAAACACTACAAAACTACAGAAATTGTTATACAGTTGGCTGTTATACTGCAGACGGATGGATGGACATAATATTGAAATGCTTTAAAAAAGTGCTGCAGTGAACAATGATAGTGATAATGTCGGATTGTAACTTAAACTTACACTTAGCTATGCCGCTTTCACGTGCTGTCGGAAATGTCTTACTTCCCAGTTCCCACTTCTGAAGTTGTGATTACGAGCTTATCGCATTCAAATTGTGACTTGAGAGGAGGGCGTTCATGTCAATTTTTTTTAAACTAGTATATTTACGATCATACCGATAGTACGTGAAGTTACTGAGTTACAATGTTAACTAAAATCGTGACCAAAAGTGTGAATTGGCTTTGTCGAATGTGTATTTATTTTTTTACTCTATATTGATTCATGTATTATTGTTAGTGTTAAAAAATATATATTATTTTTAATTATTTGTTAAGGCCCTGTGCGTTTGATTCTCTAGGTTCAATTAAGTTTAAGGTTCATTTAAGGTAATGCTGTATGTGATCCATCAATACAGTGTGTTATTGTTACAGACAAGAGCAACGCATTACCAGTCCTGACCAGAGGGTGGCGATATTGACTGAGAAACTTTGGTGGAGTTATTAACACACAGCAAGTTCTCAATCTCATCATACACATACACATATCCTTCCAGCAGCTTTTCCTTCTGTCACTTTTTTTATTAAAATGGTTTTATTCTGTATTCTAGAAAAGTTAGAATAAGCTGCAAGTCAAGCCTCTTTACACCAGAGCAAGAAAAGTGAGCTGGAGTCAGAGAAACAACAGATGTATGAAACTAAGGTAATGAGACGTGTTCCAAGCCCTTTTTGTGTTTACACCAAAACGGCATAACACTGGGATGTGGGATGTTTTCACATTAGCGCTGTCTGACTGATGCATCTGGTGTGTGCTTGATAACCTTCATATGCTGGATTTGGCTGTAGTCTACAATGAGAGAAGGGTTTGTTGGAACGTAATTGAGTTGGCTGCAGGTCAGTTCAGTGGAGGAGCAGTTGGCTCAATCCCAGTCCCAGGCCGGGAAGGCCGTGAGAGGAAGAGACCTCTCAGCCCAATTACATACACAACTCTGACAACTTTTAGTAATAAGCAGTAGTGTAGGCAGCTCAAGATGTTTGTTTTTTGTTTGCAGTTTTTTAAAAACAACTGTCAGATACATACCGACCTGAAGTTTGTAAATGCTGTGTATTTGTGGCACTATCAAATCATTGATCTGTTTGTTTGTGCATCCTGACTAGCCCAAATGCCACAACATTGGTTTAACCAATGGCACGATATTTGGGCGGGGCTATCTGTTTGCCTGACCAATGGCAGCTGGGGAGTGTTCCGGAAACTTGTTTGGAAACATGCATACTCTTTTGAGTAGGTACTTATTTTGAGTAATTACTTCCGACTGCTAAAAAGATATGTTCTATGTATGAATGTGGATGTACTAAATTCCCTATGTTGCCCTTATCACGTGACCTACCAGTTGCGTTGTGTCACTGCCGTTCACAAATCCTCTCCCGTGGCCTCATGGGATAGTAAAGTGTCCATCGTAAGCATACTTTAGAATCTCACCAGAAGAAGTAGGTCATCCGGGTTCTTTTTGCCTAGTCTCTTATGAGTACTGTGAATTCAGACATGCTACTTTTATCACATACTATTTTTCACCCATTAAATAGGAAAGTATGTGATTTCTGAAGCAGAAATGAAGCATGTGATAAAAGTAGCATGTCTGAATTCACTGTACTCATAAGAGAAAAAGCTAAAGGTGCAATTCAGTGGTCTTGATCAGAGGTATTTAGTCACACCAAAGCAAAGTCTTTAATTGAAAAATCCCTTTGTAGATATCGCCTGTTGAAAAGTGTACATTGTAAGGATTTTTTTTTTCTTTGAATTAAACTATCAGCAAGCAAGTATACATTTAATTGACCAAAAGTGACAGTAAAGACAATTATAATATTGCAAAAGGTTTCATTATTGAAAGTTCTTGAACTTATTGAACATATTGAACTTTCTATTTATGAAAAAAAAAATCCTGAAAAAAGTACCATGGTTTCCACAAAAAAATGACTGTTTACAAAATTGGTAATAATAATAATAAGAAATGTTTCTCGAGCTGCAAATCAGTATATTAGAAGGATCATGTGACACTGAAGACTGGAGTAATAAGGCTGAACATTCAGCTTTGCCATCACAGAAAGAAATTACAATAAAAAATATATATATATATATATATAAAAATCCAAAACAGTTGTTATAAATTTCAGAATATTACTGTAGTTATGATCAAATAAATGCAGCCTTAGTGAGCATGAGACTTCTTTTTTCTCTCTTTTTCTACAGAAAAAGTATTTGCTGGACATTTAAGATCATTTAAACTAACTAATTTGAAAGAACTGCATTTGCAAACTGTTTATGACACTTTTGAGCTGTTGGCAGAGACAGAACAGCATGAGCTGCCAGGTCTGCGCAGTGAGACAGAATTGATTATAAAGCAGCTTTAGCAAGCCAAGAGAGAGGCAGATCGACCGCAGGTCGGCACAGCCTGTACCAGCCTCAGACTCCAACAGGAATAACTGCAATTGCATCTTACATTACAGGATGTACCACGTGGATTGAGTCCAAAATGATGCAAAGAGGGATCACAGTTCCATTTACTCTACATCTTCTTTGTCTAAATTTTTAAAGTACAAGTCCGGTATTTTACACTTAAAGCCCCGTTTTAAGATCGTTTCTGATGAAAATGATCGTTTCTCGGGCCAGCAGCATGTGTCCACATTTCAGTCTTAACCGTTCTATTTCATCAGAAACGATCTTAAAACAGGACTTGTCCTTTAAGCAACAACCTTGACAAATGACCGCTGACACAAGGCGACATCATCTATGCTTATATTGTTTACAGCACTGTGCCAACCAAACACAGCACCAAAGTTGACATAATTTGTTAATTTTACTGCGAAATTAACATAAACATGAGTTTGCACAGAAATACCATAGAGTCTGATATGGACACACAGCCTTTGACAAGAGATGTGGGAAGTGTTTCTCCTCCCCTTTAAAACTGAAATAGTCTTTTTCCTGATGTCTGAAAGCCTTTCAAAACAGGCCTGCTGCGACCCACCGATTGAGAACCATATGTTCTTCAGAGAACGCAGGTAGTTTTGAGGCTTTTCCAGTGCTTATGTCTCAGTGTTGTTATATGTGATTCAGTTGGAAGGAAGGCATCTGCCGGTGTTGTTGAAGCAGTGGCGGGTCCATGTCCCGCTGGAAGAGGTTCAGGGTCTGCTGAAGGTCATGAGGACAGAGGCAGATGACCGGACGACGAGCGCAGAACTGGAAGATGCCATGCAGTTTATCTCGGAGCACAGCTGCACTGTGGACACGCAACAATATTTAACTAACCAGATCGAGCAGCTCAGAGGAGAGAACCAACAACTGAAGGTGGGGAAATTTGGGGTAGAATTCAACTAATAGACAATTTTAGGATGCCTTTGCTATTAGGTTGTTTTTGTTCAGAGCATAAACCGGTTATAGATTAAATGACCCCATTCATGGGCATTAATCATAATGAATGGCTTGAACAGGAAGAGCTGTGAAGATATGATACACAATTATTTCAGATTGCACTTCTTCTCATAATTAGACCTTGCTTGTCATTCATATAGCAGGCTTTTAAACCTATTTTAACAGGCTGCATTAAGACAGGCAGAGCTCAGACTCAGCACAATGGCGGGAGAGAAGGCCTGTCAGCAGGCTGCGCTCTCAGAAAAGACCTGCAGTGTTGATCAGCTTACTTTCGAGAAACAGCAGATGACCGCTGAGCTGGAAGTGCGGCGTATGCAGCTTACCCAGCTGAAAGGTACAGACACTGATTCATCTGAATGCTGTCACAAACTGCAGACTGACTATAAACACTGTTCAATGTACATTGTTCCTAAAAACTATTTGAATGCTTAATTCTTGCTTTTGTTGTATTGTGTTGATATTGCATGCATTGGTTTGGCAGAGGCAAAAATTCAAACCAAGTGACATCTGGGTCAATGACATAATAGTAGGATTCATATTATTCACGAAAAAGAAAAGTTCAATGATTTTAAGATACGTTTAAATTTAATAACTCCATAATTGTCATGTTGTGTAACAGTCACATCTAAATTAAGAACATAATCGCACCTTGAATACATGAGTGTACACATCACAATTATTATTATAATTCTAAGTTTTTAATATTTTTTTTTTTTTACAAGTATCATAAAATATTAAAATATTCATACAGGTTTCTGGGGAGTACATTTTAAAACCTGAACCTTGTATTACTAACAAAGCTCAAATTATCTGATATATTTTTGTTTTTATTTTTTTATTGATAATAATATAAGAAACGGAATAAACACCAGAGGAAAAAGGAAAAGAAGGGAAAAAGGAAAAGTGAAAGCTAAAAAAAATAATAATAATACAAGAAAAGATAATCAAAATAAAAGAGGAGATACATTCAACTAGAGCATGTTAGGACAAGAAAATGCTACAAATTGAACGGGGGATTTTGAAGAAAGCACAAGACAATGTTTTCCTTGCTTTGGTCTTCTCTGAAACAGAAAGTGTTTTAAGGTATTGGTGAAAATCGATGAGAAAAACTTTGAATAATGGCTTATGATTGGACAATTTACATTTATGAATATGAAATTTTGCTAGGAGAAGTAATAAATTTATAAAAAAAAATTCTCAAAGTTTTTCTCCATATTAATAAAACCAAAGACAACATTTTTCCAAAATAAAGAAAAAAGAGGGTACACAAAATCAGTAATATACCTGCAAAAACTCTTCCAAAAAACTTTGGTATAATTACAATTCCAAAACAAGTGTACGGTAGTTTCATCTTGTTCATTACAGAAATCACATTTTATGTCAATGTCAGGTTTAAATCTTTTTAGGTAACTTTTCACTGGATAAAAAAATCTATGAATTAATTTAAATGAGACATCTCTGACTTTATTTACAATAAGATATTTATTTGGCAATAACCAAACTTTCCTCCAGTCCACAATATTCACAAAATTGCTCCAATAGGTAATTATAAAAGATTTGGTTACAATATCTTTCTGGAAGAGAACACGAATGGACCTATTGCTAGAATATGGAACTAGACAAATCTTGCCCACCATTGTTTGAGTGGGATCAAGAATAGGTGGTGTGGGAAACAAAGTCCTATCAAGACCTCTAAACAATGCAGTAACACCTGAGGGAAAATTATCGGTCCCACTTTAAATTAAGTGGCTTTAAGTACTATGTACGTACATTTGAAATGAATAATTTGATACAATGGACTTATTGTGTACATACATGTTTTTACATTGTACTTATATTAAAAAAATTACAGCATGTAATTGTAAATACACAGTTGACCCTTCCCTTACACCTTACACCACCCTTATATCAACCCACACCACCACACCTGTCCCTAACCTTACCCGTACCACACCTCAATAGCAGCAAAAGTATTTGACAATACAATATAAACACAATAAGTACATTGTACTTATTTTTCGAATAATACCTCTGTATGATGTCATTTCTTGGTTTATGTTTCTGTCTGTTTGGAATACATAATTTCCCAGTCAACCGTTTTTCAGATATTAATGTTCAGGAAAACAGTTTTGTTAAAAATATACTACTGTTTAAAAGTAAGTATGATTTAAAAATAATACTCATTTAATACTTTTATTAAATTAGTCTTAGATTTTATTAGTCTAAGAAAAAAGAAAGAAACTTATGAATGGTAGTGAATATTTTCTTAGAAATATTAATAAAAGATTATGGACATGTCCTTTAACATTTCATTTGAAGCATTTCTTTCTTTGAATGAGATTTTTGTCTTCATTGTGATATCACAGTTGTATCACCTTGACATTTTTGACATTGTTCATTATTAATCAGATGGGAATGAAGCTTTTAAAGAGCTATTTGGCAGTAAGACCAGTGAGCTGGAACAACAGAGCCTGAACCTCAGGACTCAGCTGAAGACCGTGCGGGCAGAACTGACCCAGGCCAACAGTTGGTTGAGAACCCTGGAGGGAGTTGATGGTCACGGTACATACACACACAAAATACTTTTTTGTTTGTTTGTTTTAATAAAAAAAAATGTAAGGCTACAGGTAAAAAAAAAAAAAAAAAAAGACATTTAAATTGAAACAATTCGCCCTCAGTAACCTCACAGGACTGGCCCCTGAGTTTTTCAGAGATCAAAGCTTTGAGAAAAAAATCCTAATACACTCGAATACAAATATAGGCATCCGTACCAATTCATAGCACTGCTGATATTTAAAGTGAGGATGTTTTCACAGTGTTACCTCAGGAAAAACCAGACCACGGTCAAGTGTATATAAAATAAAAGGCGGAAGACCACACGCTGCATTACTGGATTCATTTACATTCTTTTTCAGAGAGCCAGTGTGTGGCCATGGTTTTGTTGTTTTGCATTTTGGATAATGGCAGGAAGACGGCATACTGAGATTATAGATCTTCTCCATGCACTCCTGCTGTTATTCCACTACGTACTTTTCCATCATTTAATCCGCACAAAGTATGCATTTGAACATTTATATAATGTTTTCAGCTGTTTGGCATCCATGTATCGAGACATTGTTAAAGAACAGTTTTGTTCTCGCTGTGTGCAGTGGTTGTGGGGGCTGTTACATAATGTAGCTATGATTTCTTAGGTCTGACCTCTGTAACCCTCCATTGTTTCATTTTGTCCCATTCAATTGTGAGAGAGACAGAATGGGAAAATGGTCTCATATGACGTAAGTTTCTGTTCATTGGTTCACTGGACAAAGTGTCTTTTGAAATGCAGACAATACATTAACAATATAGTCCAAGTTATTCTCTTGTGAACGTGATGCAGCTGACATAACAACCTGAGAAACAATTCTCAAATAGGGCGATACCTCAATAATGCACCGTACATAATAGTCCTCTTTCAGACAGGACAGTGAATTATTCTTATTTTTCAGAGTTTTATTCTTGGTATTTACTGTGGTTGAACTGATTGGGATGTGTTTTATATGTATTTCAGGTCTCAGGGTTGCTCTTGGGATGCAGAAACAGATCACTGCTAAAAGAGAGCGGATTGATTTTCTGCAAAGCCAAATTCAGCTGCTGGAAGAGACCATTGAGAAGCTCAAGATGGTGAAATGCATCACTAACAAGAACTTTATGTTTCTTACAGCAACTCCCTGTTACTAATTAGTCTGTATATGTAATGTTAAAATATATATACTTAGTTACAAACAGTTTGGGCCTGGACACCTTCTAAGTCAGAGGTTTTCAGCCCTGCTCCTAAAGTCCCACTGCCCTGCAAAGTTTATAACCAACCTGCTTCAGCTTGTGATTGTCAAGAGCTTTAGCTGATTCCGGTGTGTTTTATTATGGTTGGTGAGAAACTTTCGAGACAGTGGGCCTCCAGGAGCAGGGTTTAAGACCTATGTTCTAAGCAAGTATATAGTAATGTTATCATAATTCATGATATGATCATTTTCAGACCAAAAAAGTGTATATTATGTATTTTGTCAAATAATTAACAACACTTGGAGGGAAGGTATGGCCTCAGATGTGTCAAAACACTGTAAATTAAGTGGGGCTTTCAAACCTCATGGTGTCTGCATTCTAAAAATGGTACTTTATTATTTATCTTGTTTCAAAAATGAAACTGAAACAGTCTCCTTAAGCTTGAAACCAGGGGAAATCATTTTTATTGACTGTCGAGCATTTTCTGTTTTCACAAAGCACTGTCAGGGATACCCCTTTCCCACCACTAATATGCATGAAATATTTATAGGAGAGGATTACCAGAAAGACAGTGAGAAATATGGCCTGAATGGGGGGGGGTATTATTTGTTATATTATTTGTTCAGAACCAGCTAAATGTTAATGATTACGTAAAAATAATACTAAGAGGGATCATACAATTCAGTTTTGTAAGCTGCAAACATTCAATGGTGCTCAAGGAGGAAACATTAATGCATTGAGAGCTGGGGATATAAGCTTTTTGAAAGGGATGTAACTTGTTTTTTATTCCCTCTTTTATTACAGATTCTGCAAGGTATTTGCAAAATTATTATTTCAATTGTATGTTGAATTGCAGGATTATATGGCTGAAACTAAGTTGGAAATATTAGAATGTTCTTTGTTGCATTTATAAAAAAAATTGTTTCACTCCTCATTGGGAGTTAGTTACTACTAGTTACGCTACTTAGAATCACAGATTGCACTGTATTGTGAAATAAATTAAAATTGTATAACTACAGTGTAAGACTGATATGTTTTCCAGCCAAAAAAAAACCCTGTTTTGGGTTTAGATGACTATTGTAGCACTCTTCTTGAATGCAAGAACAAATATTAATCTCATTTCCAAAGTATTTTGCAAAGTCCAAAGAGCAACTTTTTTCTGTTTATGTATGGTTTCCTTTTGTGCACATGTACATATAAGTGTGTGTTTGTTTGTCATAGGAGAAGCATCGACAGGCATTGCTGGTTAAGAGACAGACACAAGAGCTAGTGTCAGAGAGGGAGAGCAGGAGAAGACTGGAGTCAGAAGTGGAGACTCTGTGCTCACAAGAGCGAGAACTCAAAGGCAAAGCAGAGAGACTGGAAGCAGCTTTATTCAAGGTGTCTGAAAGTGTTCTTGTTAAACAGGCTCACTCCAAATACAACAGTATGACTGTCAGATAATACAGCAGATGACTGACATTGTAAACAATTGAAACATAATGTATATTCTACAGATGTCTGACAGTTTGGCTGAATGTCAAGACTTTATTCAGAAGCAGGAACAGGAGCTTATGAGGCTGAAACTGCATCATGCTTTAGATTTAAAGGTTAAACATAGACAAATTTACTGAAATAGTTTCATTTTCTGGTCAAACTGGTATGCTATTTTCATGTGTATGTTTTTGGTCAGGAATTGCAAAGCCAGAACTGGCGTCACGTCCCCAGATCTCCAGTCAGCAGTCGTACCCATCTTCCCCTCGCTCAGCAGAACGTTAATGGTCTAATGGAGGTATGAAAAAGCCTCGCTAACTACACACACACTCAAATATCTGAACTGACAGGATGTGGTGGAATGGATTTCCCTTTGGAATCTTTCCAGGTGAGAGTGTGTGACCCCATTGTGGAGCCGAAGAGAGCTGTAAGAGAGCTGCGTGGCGGGATTGTTGAAGAGCAAGGACCACACACTAGTACGAGCTTCAGGAGGACACCCGAAGAAGACCACAAATCTAGACAGTGAGTCTCATTCATAAAAGGCCATTATAGAGGAAAACACCTAAGGGAAGACCACCGGAGGAGTTGAGGTAATTGCATACAAGTAGAGTTTTGTGAATCACTCAAGTCTTATTTATCATTTTCATTGCAGACCAACAGAAACTAAAGATGCTGGATGTACCACAGGGCCATTTGGGAGAATAACCAGTTACAGGTATGAGGAAAGTACACAGACATGTTAACTACAAGTAGTGTTATGCCTTCTAACCACACACGCACAGATGCTTGATGCCCAATAAAGTGCTTTTTCCTCAGTTAAGATGTTTCGTAACATTTACGTGCTTGGTTCTCCACTCTCTCTGAGATGCATTTAATGCATGTGCTGCTTGTGTTGCATGTGTGCTTTGCAGTGAGCTCAGAACTGCTGAACCTTATAAGCAGGATTCCAACAGCCCTTTATCAACTGACAGTGAGTCTTTGTGCCGCTACATTGATCAATCATGGATTTGCTCATTTGGAAAAATTCCTAAATATAATCAAATATCTCTTGTTTGACAGATAATGCAGTACGCTCTAGAGCGGGCCAGATGTGCTATTCCCGCTCTGCTCGTGCGGCAGGATGCAGGTCTCCTGTGCACCTTCTCCTCACTTCTGATTTCCCCGCTGACAGAAACTATTGGCCCCCTTCCAACGCTAATCAGATATGTAAGCTACACATCAAACACAATTAGAGCCGTTTTATGAAAACTAAACAGATAAGTGTTACCCGATGCAGGATTTATTTAACAATGCCAATTATTGAATTATTTTAGTGTATGTTGTAAATCACAGTGAGTGATTATTTGGTTATAAAGCTGTAAGTTTATTGGTCTTTTATCAGCTGCCAACAATCAAGATGAGCTCAAAGGACAGGGATCGCGGAAAAAGATCCGGACAGACTAGAACTTACTGAAGGATCTTCAACTGAGGAGTGATGGTCAGAATTACACTGTTTTTGTTTTATAGTCTCAAGAGGTGTGCTTGAATTTGACTGTGGCTGGCCTTAATGATCAGTGAGATCTGCTGCTTAAAGTTGGGGGACAAGTTGAAACCGAAACTGTCAAGTCAAACACTTTCAGCTTACACTATCAAAGTGATGCTTACACCTTATTTGCTTTATTGCAAATAAAGTGGATTAGATGTAATATTTGTCAGATAAACAGACATTTTAATTTTATAAGTAGCAACCGGAAACACTTTTCATTCGGTAGGTTATGTGCTGCTTAAAGGGATAGTTTACCCAAAAATGAAAATTCTGTCATCAGTTACTTACCTCATGTTTTTCCAAACCCGTAAGACTTTCGTTCATCTTCGAAACACAAATAAAGATCTTTTTTTATGAAATCTGAGAGCTTTCTGTCCCTCCATTGACAGCAAGGCAATTGAAATTTTGACGCTTCATAAAGTGATCGTAAAACGAATTAATATGAATTGAGTGGTTTAAGTCCAAGTTTTCTGAAGAGACACGCTTTATATAATGAATGGATTGAATTTAGGCTTTTATTCACATATAAACATTGATTAGCAAACACAAACAGAAGCTCAACCGAACCTGCCTGACCGCAAGGAGGACCCTCATTGGTTCTCTCACACATGAAGCGAACATGCTTGAGCTTCTGTATACAACAACTGATGTGTGAGTTAATTAATTTTTATATGTGAATAAAAGCCTAAAGTCAAACTGTTCATCATATAAAGCGATCGTGTCTTATCAAAAAACTTGGACTAAACCACTCAAATCATATAGATTAGTTTTACTATCACTTTATGAACTTTCTGAAGTGTCAAAGTGTCAGTTGCGTTGCTGTCAATGGAGGGACAGAAATCTCTCAGATTTAATTAAAAATATATTCATTTGTGTTCTGAAGATGAACGAAAGTCTTACGGGTTGAGGGTGAGTAATTAATGACAGGGTGAACTATCCCTTTAATACAGCACCTGGATATTCAAGAAAAGCCTATATTATTAAAATACCGATAGAGTGAGGTCTGCATTATTTAAATCACTTTCCTTTTAATAAACATGACTCAAAATAACACTGAGTTTTTACTGTTAAAAAAAGCATTTTTTTTATGTGTTTGCATTAGTGGAACTGAGGGTGTCAGAATAAATATGAAACGCACGTCATTGTTGTTATCAGTGAATCTCTAGCCTATTGGGAAATAGCTTTGTTGTCATCAGAGCTCATACAGCCACTCTTGAGAACCTAAGCCGACTGAACCAGATGACTGCACTCGCGGTCTTAGGCGTTTCTAACCGCCATGCACTGCTTTGATCTGTGCAGCGCCGCATGAGGTCAAACACACCTATTAACAATTGACTCTTTGCTAGACCAGCCTTCAAAATATTACTTACCAATTCTACCTTAGCAACTGTTTAGCATGGCAGAATGCATGAGAGCAGACTTATGGATGTTTACCCAAAAATTTCTTAGAAAGCCCTTGCAAGTCCCACTGGGAAGCTGAGAACCCAGTATTTGTTTTTCAGGGAAAGTTTTATGAATGAAAAAAGCAAACTAGAGGAAGAGAGAGTCATGCCAAATACACCCTAGTTTAATTTTTTTGATCATGAATTTACAGTATACAGAAATCTGGCTTGGGGGTGAAATGTCCCTTTAATCTTAAATAAAATTGTAGTTGGGAGAACTGCATTTAGCAGCTGACGCATGACTGTGTGAAGTAATGTTCAATAAAACAACATAAGGGAATATTATTTAAAGAGTTGAATGCACAGCTCTCCCTGTAGATGATGATGTGGAGCGTGTGATCCTGTTCTTCTGTTCATCCTCCGAGAATACAGCACTGAGAAACTACACAAGGACATGAATAAAATACTTGATTATTAAATAATTCATTTGTCAAAGTATATGAAATATTATATTAAACTCATAAAATGTTTATTCAGTTGTATTACCCCTGGCATTCTCACTCCCTTTTTGATAACGAACTCTCTGAATGCCTGAATGCCGTGAATCTGCTTCAGCTCCTTATCCTAGATGACAGGAAAATATGAATGGAACTCCAGCAACTAAACCGAGATCAGGCTGGTTTGCCTCATCAGCTGTCACATTATTTGCTCTTTTTATACCTAGTAGATGCTATAACAGTCACCTGCTCACTCAGCTGTTCCTCAAAGTCCAGACTCCCTGTGATCGTTGCCAGGGCTTGAGGATCATTGGCAGCCTGGGGTCTGTTGGGTTTATAGGCCTGTTGTACAAACATAGAAGAGGCTTGTTAATGCAATCACAAAAATGATGTATTAAGAACAAAAACAATGTCTCCAACCTGAGTTAACTCCTTAACACTCTGGTCTTTATTATGTTCCTCTACAGAGCTCTGGAGTTTTGCTATAGTTGGATTAGGATCATTCTTGTTTATAGGTAAGGTCATGGAGGGTTTCTTCTCATAGTCACTCTTAAACAGGTCCAAGATGGTTAACTCTGTCAGATCACTGGTCTCTCCACCCTGAGAAAACATTTAAAAGAATAAATAAAATTTGGGCTTAATATCTATAGAGTGCCGAAGTTATGACGTCACTTTGTAGGACAACTCGGAAGCTAGCGGCGCATGGGTTCCCTCGATCGAAAAGCTATGCATTTTCCCCATAGACGTTTGGAAAATCGCAAAAAATAAGATCTGTGTTCAACAAAGAGTTGTGACCCTTACACGTTTTGTCAATCAAGATAATCTTTACAAGTTAATCCAAAATGTATACATTTTGAAGCCTAAATAAAGCCGTTAGATATACAATGATAACGGTAAAAAGTTAAAAAAAACCACAAGCAGGTTATAACTGGTGTGTTTTATGTCATAGATCAAAACGTGAAAATATTTAGAGGCTTTGTTAACCACAGACCTTATTTCAGGCGATTTAGCAAAAACACATTCAAAAACCCCATAGACTTTAGGGCGAGGGAACCAGAAGTGCTAAATGCTAACTCACTTTCGCGTTTTGGCCTACAAAGTGGCGTCATAACTTCGGCACTCTATTGCGCAGTGATTCTCAAATCCAGTCCTCGGGACCCACTGCTCTGCACATTTTGTGTGTCTCCCTTATTTAACACACCTGATTCAGATCATCAGCTCATTTGGAGAGACTCCATGAATTGACCTGAGTGTGTCGGATAAGGGAGACACACAAAATGTGCAGAGCAGTGGGTCCCGAGGACTGGAGTTGAGAATCACTGGGTGTACATGATGAAATATTACTTGCCAGTGAAGTAATCCATTCACAGAAGAGCTTGGTAATCATCTGCTTGTCATCTTGTGATACGGAGTGCAAGTGTTTAACACTCGCCATCTGATCGTCTTTGACACGCAGAGTTCCTTTGGGGCTCTGCCATTTATAGGGATTTCTTGGTCTGGCGTCTTTACATTTCTCCTTTTGAGGCCTTGGGGAAATTTAAGAAGGGTATGGTATTATGATATATGTAACCTACCTCTGTAATGTCTCCCACCGGGAAAGAAATTTGACATTTTAAAATAGGAATACTGTTTTTTAACCTAACATAGTGACCGGTTCTATTCTAATGGAATGGGATCAGAACCAAAACCAGAAACGTGCACAAAAGAGGAAATTAAAATCACTTGATTTTGATGGATGGTTTTATTGTCTCCGGAGTTGAGAATTTACATTGTGCTCTGTTTTCTTCTAGATCTTCCATTTTCTTTGTTGGAGATGTCATGGACAATTCTTCCTTCACGCACATATCAGGATCCAGGACTGACAACACCTGATCAAATAACTGTTGAAAAAGTTGGTGTTTCGAGGCATTGTATATTATGCATTGCAATTAATATTCCTCAGTGTATTATTTTTTGTGCTTATCTTTCATAAGCAGCACCAAATGGAATCGCAAAACTGTTTTCAAACAGGTTTCCCAAACACTCCCACAGCTTCCGGTGGATCCTTTTCGCATTTCTATGATTTTCTAAATTCTAAGTCGTCATCATCGTTGGGTAATTAATATTATCTATCCTGGTGAATGGGAGACCATAACACATGTCATTTTTTGTGTTTCCATTTGCTAACAAAACAGAAGAAGCTTACTAGAAACCCCATTGATGCAGTGTTAACTCTAACAGCAACTTTAACATGATTTGAAGTGTAGCCTATATTTACATGTTGTCCAACAACATTTTAAGAGTGGTATTACCTCTGGTGTCAGACCGCTCTCCAGATGTGGATACAGGGCTAGTGGGTGTTGTTTGAGTTTGTGCTCGACAGCATCAATGAACTCACGCTGAGCTTGACTCTAGGGATTCTGCTTTGAGTAACACGCTTGAGTTTTACTCAGTCTCTTCTGCGGGAACTTCGTTGAACAAGCGTGGTGGTTCGGCATCCCAAAGACCGCAGGGGAGGGCCCACTCTTACTCTGGGTGAAGAGCTCTTTATTGACTGTCGGGTAACCATCTCTAAAATCATCCAGGCCCGGGGACAAAAAACGCCATTTGCGACTATCTAATGCCCCAGATAACTGTTGCCTTTGGCTAAGATCCCTGAGATACTTAGTCTTTAGCCGTTCCTTAAACCTGAAGACGAAGACAAGAGTTGTGGTCATTTCTGTTATGCAGTACCAGGTGAACTCTGTACAAAAATCTTATGTTGACATTTGAGGATGTATTTATAAAAGGGTACAGGATACTTTTTCATCAAGCTTAGATACTAATTAGGCTACAACTTGATGGAAAAATGTCAAGAAAGGACTGAACCTAGTAGGTTGGAAATAAAGAGCTGTTCCTCAATGAGCTTACATAGAGCTTTACTTTAAGTTATAAAGTGAATATTCTGGGGGTGTAACGATACCCTCATGTCACGATTCGATACGGAACTCACAATATGATATAATTGTGATAATCCATATAGTAGAAGGTTAACTTAAAATGCTACATTTGTTATTACATTGTGGGTGGAAATGAATAGGCTTGGACTTGGACTTGGTGCTGGAAACCCAATGCACAGGACAATAAAAATATTCATGATTCTGAAGCTGAAAATACAGAATTATTTTAAACAAATATGCTTACGCTGGGTCGCTGACTACATATATTTAAAATAATGTTGGCCACTCTTTACTAGTAACATAAAACATTTGGCATTATCAGGACCCAAAAATATTCCCCCATTGTATTATTATACATTATATTCAACATAAATAGTAGTTTAATGTAGTACTGACACTAAAATGCTGTAAACTTACATTTATTTCTCACAGTAATTTTCATTTTGGGTGAAATTTCATTTTCTGTATACACAATACAGATTGTCACTATCCACAATATTGTTAAAAATTGTTTTACGATATAACTTACTGTGACACCCCTGGAGTATTCAGAAGAAAAGTTTTGTATTGTCTTAATAAGGAAAAAAGAACACATGCTGGAATATGTCCTAATACATTGCCAGTTTTTCATGTTAGAAGATAGTATTTCATTTAAAAAGTAAATTTTTTAGTATATTTTATTTTAGTCACAGTAGTAACTTAACTAATTTTGCAATTAAAGGAAAAAATGATCGCATACTGTCGCAAAGTGTGCAACTTACCAGGGAAACTTAATGTTTTCCACTTGTCCAGTTTTGAAAGACATTTCGCTCGTCTCGGTGCTTCTATATTATATTTAAAACGATTCGTTTTCTACCAAATGTGTCTTAAAGTTTACAAACACAACGCTATTAAATTATCACCATGTAAAGTGTGGACACTCGAGTGAGGTGCGTTAGTTTGGTTGCTATGGCAGCACAGCAGCGCTCTGGTACTTGTAGTTCTTCTCTACTGATGATACTACTAGGGGCGTGTTTAAACCACAAGAGGGAGCTTTGTGATAATATTGCAGATGCAATATGTATAGCTGATAGGAGCTTTATTTGACCAAACGCTTATTAATAGAATAAACATTTTAATTGCTGAGCCTGTGCCTAAAAAACACCCAGTCCGTCGCTATATTTTCAATCTATTAATTCTCACAGAATTTCTTGTTTTTACTGTGTTTTATGTAGTTTTGAATGCTCATCCTATATGAGAGCATTGTAGAGTTTATAGCCTATAAATGTACTACTGATTTATTCGTTATCATTAATATTATCAGTCTTTTATAACATATCCCTAAAAACAAAGCCCCGTGCAAAGAACAGGAAGAGAAGACTGAAAATTGTTTTGCCTTTGAGATTTGCTCGACTTACATCCTGCATAAATGATTTACTCTTAACAGGATATGGAACAGAACTTTGTTTTGTTGTTCCAACCTCCCAGATATCATTAAACCAATGATCCATCAGTTCAGTCGAGCCGGACAAAATTATAGTTTATAATAATTCACAGTAACCGTGTTCAAACTGGCCACATGTTAATGGTCTGAGTTCAAATTAATCCGAATAGACGGTTAATGACTGGGGAGGCACAGAAGATGTCCTGTTCTTCAGGAAGTTCAGTGTTGTTTATGGAACAGCTGGACTGTCAAAGGGGAAAAAATACTGTTGAGCTATTCCAAACAATACAAAAATGTCCTCTGATTAGGTGATTGAAACATTCCTGGAGAACGCCCTTTTATAGCCTAATTTAAACTTTCTCATCTAATCATCATATACGATATGATGATTAGATGAAAAAGTTTAAATTAGGCTATAAAAGGGTTGTAAATGTTACATGTTTTTATCTGGTTAATTTCACTGATTTTAATGTTATTTACTTATTTTTTTATTATTAATTTTCAAATTCACTGCCCTTGTTTAAAACAAGTTAATTTCATTCAATTAAAAGTAATTAGAAAAAAATAAGTTTAATTTAATTTCCATATACACTGTAAAATGAATACGCTATATCTACTCAATAAAATTGTGCAGATTACAAGCAATATTATTAATTAAATTTAACACATTAGAATTTTACTACACTTTGTCTGTTTGCGTCTGTAGATTTCTCATAAATTCATCAAAAGTTGCCATTATAAAATCCTCGCGCTGCTCCGCGATCGCTGTCTGCACCCTGTCATCACACACACCATTAGAAAGCTCTTTTTCTCCTGTACAATGCTGTCGCATCCAAATATGGTCATTTTCTTTTTATCAGCAACCAACCGCAAAAGTAAAAGGGGTGATTTAACTTTGCATTTTTAAACATTAAATTATAGAAAACTTGTAATAAATTTTTTTTCTCATCTTAATCTAGTTAATCAAGTGGGAAAGTTTCATGGTGATATCTGCTAGATAAAAATTTCACCTTATTCACCTGGGGTGTCACCATCATGGAGATCAGTGTGTGTTTTAGTTGGGCTCTTGACCCTTAAACCAGCACCATTATAATTTGTTTGACTGTTGAATTACAATAGAGCGATAATCAAATTGAAAAGGTGATCTGATGGTGTTGGTAGTTTTTAACTTAAAACCTCTGATCATGAGCTCATTATTTATTCGTGTAGCTATGCATAATTGGGGACAATGAGTGAGTTTGATTAGTGGAATCCACAATGCACTGCAACATGCTTTATTTGTCACCATTGTTGAAATGCACAGGCTGATTCTTGAAAAACTTTAGTAAATTTAACTCAAAATAGTTTAGCTAAAATTATGAATATAATTAATCTAAAATTACTTATATTTTGTAAATTAGTTTTACTTATATTTTATAAGTACACTCATCTTAAAAAATATATCTGGGTTTAGATAAATTTATTTCGTGCAACCCCTTGACATAATAAAATTAAGTAAATTCAACATGACATTTTTTTCAGTACTTAACAGGATATATTTCAAAGTATCAACTGCCAGAATTTAATGAGGATTTCTAACAGCAGTGTAGTACTGTACTTTCCCTTGGATCCAATGTAAAAAAATAATAATAATAAAAATTTAAAAAAATTGGATTTCCATATGGATTTTTATTTTATTTATTTTTTACATTGGATCCAAGGGAAAGTACAGTACTACACTGCTGTTAGAAATGGCAGTTGATACTTTGAAATATGGGTATGAGTTAGTGATCAGGGAGTGGAGAATAATTTTAATAACCTGATTCAAAACTGGCTCAAACCCAGAGCCCTTAAGCAGAATTTTCAGTTTTCTTTATCATTCTTTCATTGTTCTTTATTCCTATAGTGTTTTTGTGCCTGTATCACAGGATCTTCTCACATGTGAAACTTTACATCTTTGTTTATTGGCATTTATAATGAAGAACATCCATGGAACCTTTCCATTGCATAAAAGGTTCCTTATAGTGGAAAAGAGTTCTTTAGATTATTAAAATGTTCTCCACTTGGAATACAAAAGAAGATGCTTTGTCTTTTTTTTTTTTTCTTTTTTTTTTTTTTTTGATCTGCTCTTGTATTCATCAGAACAAATTAAGTCAGGTTTGGAACGTCAGTGAGTAAATGTTTATTTTTGGCTGAACTTTCCTTTAACCTTCAAATGACAATATGAGCAATATGAAAAGCAAGCTTCAGTAACTGATAAGGAAGTAATAGGTTCATTAAAACTCCCTTTCCCTTCCCAACCAAAATGAATGACTAAGGCTGACTAATTCCATACACGCAAGCTCGTCTTGCTTTCTGCAGAGAGCTCTTTCAAACATTTATAAGAGTAAACAAAGTGAATTTAAACGCAGCGTATATTTGTTCTGTACACACTTACAGAACAAACTTCACAGACTGTTCAGAATTAACGTGGTGGCGTGACTGCTTCCAGGAATCCGTGTGTTTTGAGGGTGTAGCCCGGCGACTCCTACAAAGCCAGCAAGGAGTTGAACATTATCCCTTTAACTTCATGGTTTATTCATCGGTTTTATCATGCACACCTTCAACTGTTAACTAATTCCTTAAATTATCTCATGTGAAATAAACAGCAAAATAATTATGTACACCACAATCCATGAAGAATCCTTTCCATCGCACAAACGTTTGTTTATAGTGGGAAAAGGTATAAATATTCTTTGCACTAAGAAAACAATATTGATTCTATAAGAACTTTTACTAAGAACCAAAAATGGTTTTTATATGGCATTGTTGCCAAAACAAATCAAATCATCATATTAGAATGATTTCTGAAGGATTATGTGACACTGACTGGAGTAATGATGCTGAAAATTAGCTTTGCCGTCAAAAAATTTTAAAATAGAAAACAGATGTTTTAAATTGCAGTAATATTTCTAAAATATACTGTGTTTTTTTTACTGGACAAATAAATGCAGCCTTGACCCCAAAGTTTTTCGTTGTAAAGTCAAATGAGTAAAATTGTGTAAAATGCCTTTAAAAAAAAGAGATGCTGCAGCAAGAGCAGGAATTTGAATGTATGTGAGAATTTTCTCCTGAGTGGGAAGTTTCCTTCATTAGCACAGACTCAGGAGAAATGATGCAAACAGAAAACACAGAAGAAAGCTGGTAATTGTTTACAGAGTGTTTTCCCCAGGGTTCAGTGCTGCTGCTGAGACAGGTGGAAGTGGGCCGCCCTACAGGGGCAATGGAATTTCCTCAGAGCCAAACCCTATAAGAAGTATTTATCAGAGCATGTGATGTGCCAGAATCTGGGGAGGTCCAGTTTCCCACAAAGGACAAATACCTTATGTAAGTTTTGAGACAAAAGTAGGAATGCTCCCTTTGATGGTCTGTCTCTGAAATGGACAGCAAATATAGAAGAAATGTCAAACGGCAATAGAATATGTAAAGAATTTCACTTTGTGCTTGTGCTCACCGAGGTGGCATTTATTTGACCAAAAATACAGTAAAACCTGTAATATTATTACAATTTAAAATAACAGATTTTATATTTTAATATATTCGGGTAAAGCTGTATTTTCAGCATCATTACTCCAGTCTTCAGTGTCACATGATCCTACAGAAATCATTCTAATATGCTGATTTGGTGCTCAAGATTCATTTATTATTATTAGTTTAGATTTGACTACACTTTGGCTGAAATTAAAAACATTCAATCTAATAATACTAGCCAACAGCCTTGAAGGACAGAGTAACAGGATAACACAAATCACCAGGGGATAGGCTGATAGTCGACAAAGACAAAGAAAGGAAACATTAAAGTTTGGAACAAACAAATCCCTTTTTTGTTTATAGTAAAAAAACGAAAGGTCCTCCCAGAAATGTACTTGTACATTTTTCAGACATAGGTAGCGGAATTACTGTAATGACATTCAGCTTCCCAAAACATGCACCTCTCTTGGGAGGATTCTAAAACTTTCTTCATAAAATAAGTAGTCTACACTGTTAGGCGGTGAATTCTGCAGTACATTTTTATGTAAAATCAACTTGTCTGTGTAAGTAATTTCAACTTAAATTACATACACTGACTTAAAAAAAATTTGTTGAATCTCGTATAACTCGTAAAAAAAATAAAGTTTAAAATGGTTTAACTTATTTTGATGAGTTGAAGTAACGTAAAAACATATAAGGACTTATTGATCATGTCTTTTTTTGCAGTGGCATTCTTTTCTTTTCTTTTTTTCTTCTTCTTTTTCAAAACTTGCGATGTAAAAACACTCAATGCAAAAATAAAGTTGTAAATAAAACAATTATTGAATTGCATTTGAAAGAAAATACTATTTGTTCTGCTTTCTTTAGTTGTTTGTGCAATTCATTTACTGGCAATTTTGTCTGAAAAATCGCTTCTACTCGCACTTTTTTCAGTGCTGATCTTTGGAAAGTATACATATTCACTCCCTCTTCCAAATCCTGTCACTCCTTAAATTTAAACAATGGTTTGTTGTAGTTGTGTAGCTTCTCTCTCAGCCATGAGAGATTGACTTAAGCAAAGAACAATACAACACTATATAGGGGAGAAAAAAACCCAATAGGCCTATGTTTTAAAGCCCATTTTATTGATATATTATGCATGCATGTATGGAACAATTAAATCACAACACTTAATGAAATTGTTTCTCGCTGAAATTAATTATATTTTCTGTTTTTAGCCGTCTCTTTCCCTCATATTTCAATTTTTTTGTGACAAGCTTAAATGACCTGAAGTTAAATGGTGTTCTTAAAAGGGGTGTTTGTGTCCTCTGTGAGCTGTAGAATCTCACAAATATAAATTACCTATTCTTTTCTTCCCATTGTACTTAATGGCCTGAGACAACATCAATCACATCTCCTGAAAAGGTCTGGCTCTTCTCACTATACTCCCACAGTCATTCCTTAACCGTGATCTGCTACTGCCCATCCTGGACGGTGCCAAGAGCCTTTTGGGAGTTGAAACAAACACATTGTACCGTCCTGAGCTGCATTTCCACACTGACTCCCAATGCAAACTCATGCCTGCTAAGTGATTGATGAGACTTCAAATAGTGTTTTATGTGGTGTATTTGTTAAACAATTGAACGTTTAAACACTGAACACAATGGGAAATATATGGACACAGGTAAGGATAATAGTGTTTTTATGGAAGATTGAATTACACATTTGCATGACTAGGTTTCCTTATTATTTACAAACCAAATGATTTGGTTGAACCACAGCTTTTATATTTGTTTTCCCGACACATATGCTCTGTCCAGCTGTCAGATGCCCACTTTCTTATTTACATGCAATTTTCCACCCTTCATGCATAATTAATATGGGATTATACAAAGTACATCCTTTTTTAACACAAACCAGTCAGACTAAGATAAATCAGTCACAAAAAGATTACTGTGCAGGTAAAAAAAAAGAAAAAAAAAGAAGTTAATTCTGTCAGCATTTACTCACCTTCATGTCGTTCCAAATCTGAATGGCTTTCTTTAATCTGAAGAAGATATTTTAAAGAATGTTTCAAACCGATTTCACTGCATGGAAAACATGACTATTTTAAAAAGTGGCTGTTTTGAATGAATTTGTACATTATGAAACGTATGAAAACATAAACATATTTAGAGAAATAAAAATAAGCATGAAGGTCCTCCTCTAACTCTACCCCTAAACGTTTGACCTCACTGTAAGAAGATCATACAAATACATTTCAACCAGCCACCAATTCGTTAAAGAAATGTAAAGTAGTTAAGAAATGCCATGAGATTGTGTTGTTTAGGATTAGCATTTTGCAGATGAACATTGTTTTGGTTGTGCTTCGGCTCTGCGTGTTGACCCTTCAAAATATATAATGAACTCTGTTAGAGATCTACACAATGCAATTAATCTGTTCAATAAAATACCTTACTAATCTGTTGTGTAATAAAAACGGCATCTCATCATTGCGTTTACATTTCAAATCCCTCAGTTCTAGCTCTGAAAAGCCGAGCCAAAGTTGATTCTTGTTTTATTACGAGCTCTATCACGTTCTCTTTTTGCCAGCAGACTCTCCTCTGTTTGGAGTTTTTTTAAAAACACACAAAAAACGACTCGGTTACTATCGTAACCTCAGTTCCCTGAGAGAGGAAACAAGTATTGTGTATCTATACGCAGTGGGGAAACTCCTTTTCCTCGATTTACTGAAGCCTATATGTAAAACTGATTTAGAGCTGCACAGCTAGCACATTGAGCGTCTGGCTCATTCATAGGCTGTGCTGCGGAAACTGCACATCCAATGGCGCTAGCCCTACGTCAATGCCCGCCAAGGGGGCGTGGCCTTAGCCTATAATAGTCCCCTGAATTCGCCATTATAGCAGATTTAACGACTGAATCGACAACTCGACAGGTTACTATAGTGCGGCTGGTTACACAATACCCGTTCCCTCTCTCAGGGAACTGAGGTTACGACGTAGTTCCCTTTTCAACGGTCACTTCGTATTGCGTATCTATACGCAGTGGGGACGCCATGCAAAACGCTGCACCATAAGTAACTGGTTACCACTGCAACTCAGGAAACCAAGTATATATATGTATATATAAAACAGACCGGACATCGTCGGGTCTAGAATAATATATGTGTCAGTAACAAAACCAACATAATATACTAATAGAACCAGACACTGTCGGGATTATTAGTATAGGAAAACATAACCGGCCAAAGCAGGTTTTATACAAAAGTGTATGTGATTGTGCACAGTAATATTTTGTAGACAAGACCAGACACCGTCGGGCCTTAATCATACCGAAAACAGCTTCGCCTGCAGGGAAGGCACCTCCATATTATAAAACTTCATAAATGTGGAAGGCGAGGACCAGCCGGCCGCATCACAAATATCTTGAATGGGAAAGCCAAATGAGGAAGCCCATGACGAGGCCATGCCTCTGGTCGAATGGGCCTTGATACCTATGGGGCAAACCAGACCCACTGAGCTATAAGCCATAGAAATGACTGGATCACCTTTAGATCGGCCACCAAAGCAGACAACAGATGCAGATCGCTCCAGATAGATTCTCAGCGCTCTGAGAGGACAGAGAAGATTAACCTCCCCATCCTCGGCAGAAGGGGAAAGGGCTAATAATGTAATAACCTGTGTTCTGAATGGCGTTGAGAGCACTTTGGGTACATAACCATGTCTGGGTTTGAGGATGACTCTGGAGTCATCTGGTCCAAACTCCAAACATGAAGGGCTCACAGAGAGAGCCTGCAGAATCAACTTTGGCTCGGCTTTTCAGAGCTAGAACTGCAGGCTCTCTTGATAGATGCCAGTGCCAACAGGAGAGCAGTCTTTAGCGAGAAAGGTTTAAGACCAACCGACTGGAGCGGTTCAAAAGGCGGACCCTTCAGAGCCCCAAGGACCGTGGAGAGGTCCCAAGGAGGCACAGAAGGAGGTCTGGAGGGGTTAATCCTCCTAGCACCTTTTAGAAACCGTACCACCAGGTCGTTTCTTCCTAGTTATTGGCCAGCCACCAGAGCATGATGTGCTGCAATGGCTGCCACATACACTTTGAGCGTGGACAGGGAGGGGTGTCCAACAGCTCCTGCAGGAAGGAGAGTATCACAAATACCTCACATGACTCTGGATAAAAAAAAATTCGAGCACCAGCTGGAAAAACCTGACCACTTCAGAGTGTAAAGGCGCCGAGTAGACGGGGCCCTAGCCTCAGAGGTAGTGCTTAAGACCTTCTCAGGAAAGTCCCTGGGTACCCGTTTAGGGGCCATACATGGAGGGCCCATAAGTCGGGTCGAGGATGCCATATCGTCCCGTTGGCCTGTGTGAGGAGGTCTTTCCTCATTGGAACAGGCCAGGGGATTGTGTCCGATAACTGGACCAGCTCCGGAAACCACCGTCTGGATTTCCATAGAGGGGCCACCAGAAGGACTGGGCATCCGCTCTCCCTGAACCGCTTGATGAATGATGGAATCATCGAGACGGGGGGGAAGCATAAAGGGGGGTTTTGGGCGAGAGATGGGCCACCGCGTCCCTGCTCTTCGAGAAGAACACTGTCCAGTGGTTGTTGGTTCTCGATGCGAAAAGGTCGATTTCGGCCTTGCCGAACACACTCCATATCAGACTGACCGTCTGTGAGTTCAGTGAGAGAGAACAGTTTCAGCGTGGTTGATTCCAGGCATGAAAACCGCGCTGTTGTGTCTAAATCACGGAGAAGGGACTGCGTGATGAACAGAATGTAAGGGAGCGGTAGCTCGTGTCGTAAAGAGAGATAGCCGTGTGTACATCTGACCGCGCACTTCTTGATTTCACCTCAATGAGGGAAGGAAGCGAGCAAGCGCATGAAAGAACATTTCATTTAGAAAACGCTCTTCTGTGTGATGTGCAAAACAGAGGGCGGGGTAGCTCTCTTGTGTCGTAAAGAGAGCTAGCCGCGCGAACATCTACCCGCGCCTCTTCTGTCGAGGTTCGACGAGGGAAGAAACGGGGAGCGCGAGAGGCGGTTTGCCGTCCCAAAGGAGAGCTAGCCACGAGCGCATGATGTAATATGAAAGAACAGGCATACTCTTCGCAGAGAGAACAGCCTCAGGCATAGAGTGCAGTTCAGCATGGGGGGTTCCCAGGCATGTGACACATTTTGTGTGTCCGTAGGCCTCGTGCAGATGCATCCGCACGTGGCACAAAATGGCCGAGGCATTTGAAACAACACCTCGCACACTTAAACACAGAATAGACAATATAAAGGATATTGCGTCGACGCCAGATAGCCACAGGTGAACGGCGTCAGGAGAAAACGACTGAGAAGGTGTAGTCCGCTGAAATGATGCTCGCTCAGGCTGAAGGGCTTGTTCAACGGCAAAGTCTTTCAGGAAAAAGTCAGAGACGTGAAGTTGTCGCTGGAGGAGTAAAATCTGCTATAATGGCGAATTCAGGGGACTATTCAACGCATCCTCATCCCAAGGCGTCATATTCTGACACTTTGACAAAGCGTCTAAATCCAACGCCCATGGAACCCTTTAGCGTCAATATAACACGCAGAGAGATGGGTAGGTTTAGGTATGGTGTAGGGCTAGGGTTAGACCGCTAGGAGGCGCCTTCTGACCCATATATATCGGCGTCTCATATTGACGCTAAAGGGTACCATGCGCGTTCGATATAGACGCTTTGGCAAAAGCGTCATTATATTACGCCTTGGGATGAGAACGGGCTGGACTATTATAGGCTAAGGCCACGCCCCCTTGGCGGGCCATTGGATGTGCAGTTGCTGCAGCACAGCCTATGAGCGAGCCAGACGCTCAATGTGCTAGCTGTGCAGCTGCAAATGCGGTTTACATATAGGCTTCAGTAAATCAAGGAAAAGGAGTTTCCCCACTTATCTCTTCCTCTTTACTACTTACAGTAGCCTACAAAATAAAAAGAAATGGACATCAGATGGTATGAAAGAAACTCGGATAATACAGCTTGTAAACAATTATGTCACATAATGTTACGTATTTACCTCAGAAAAGCCACTATAGTCACTGTTAGTAAGAAAAAATTATTCTAGAGAAGAGCATTTTGAAGAAAAAAAGAGCTATATTACATAGACCTATTCATTATATTTTTACTCTAATACCAAAGTTATTATAATGTTATTACTATTATAAAAACTGCCTTATACAATTGCATACAAATCAGTTATTAATAACACTGTAAAAATGACAAGATCAATAAGTCATGACAACATATGTTTTTACATTACTATATCTCATCAAAATAGGTTAAGCTTTTTAAAACGTTTTTCCTTAAGTTATACGAGATTCAACTCATTTTTTAAGTCAGTTTAATAATTTAAGTTGAAATGACCTGCTCAGCTGATTGTAGGCTATAGGCCTACTTAAAAATTTAAGGCAGCAAGCTTTTTTTTATTACAGTGAACCTTTAACGTACCAGCTGCAGGGTGGTCCCCCCCACACACACACAGGGTGGTGTCCCCCCCCCCCCCCCCCCACACACACACACATCATACACACAATTCTCACTCGATGCTGAACTCAAAAGTTGCCATCCCAGTAATATGTTTACTATAGTGAATTAGGGTAAGGCAACAAAAAATAATAATTTGATAATTGATGATGTATTGTGTTTCATAGTGTACCTTTAAAATGAAGCAATAGCTTTTCAAAAAAACTAAGGTTGACACGCATCCTGCATGCTTTAAAATCCGGTTTATGAAGATTTAAACATATTTAACTGCTGTTCTCTCCCTGTTGTTCAAACTTGTCCTGCCTTTCTCCATAAGCAGAATCGCAGCACTAATATACTGAATAAATGCATCTTTGTGAAGGGAGGGGCAGCCAGAGAACGTGACAGTCTGAAACGCTGCTTCACTGTTGTGCCTGAGGTCATATCAACAGACCGACAATCACAAGTTCTGTATCTTCATCAAAGGGGATATACGAGAAATTATGTTTTGCCATAATCCATAACATATTCAAACTTTCACATAAAAGACCTTTGTATTTTCTGAATAGTTGTATTATTCACATAGCCTATTTGCTCATTTCAGGTCGGTGGGGAAAACACTTTGAGCTTCTCCCGCAAGAGGGTTTAGCAAAAGAGCAGTTTTAAAAGGATGTAGTTACTACATTGCAACAAATATCAAAGAAATAGTGCAATATATAGGAAAAAGTGGCAAGGTGGTCAGATATATAATTCACTATCCTCTATTCAAATCAGATTTATGACGTAAATAAACATGGTTGCACTGTATCACTGTTCAGTTTTTATAACATCGTAATGCAAATTTGCACACATTTATTAACTTATCCATTCCAGTTAAACAGTTAAGATATGAAAAGGCTTTGCTTGCTACTGCTCAGCAGGATATCTTTTATAAAAGAGGTTTTTGATAAAGGTTTTGTCTAGTCGACATGCAAGGAATACTGACTAACAAAAGACTTTTCATTCTTTCGAATGAAAAAGGAAACTTCCATTCAGCTCGTGAGGCATGTTGTGCTTTTGTGATGTATTTGTTATTCTTTCTTTTCAAACTTTTATGTGCACTCATTTTTGAACATGTAGAGCGAAACAACACTAAACAAATAAATAAGACATGTTTAAGATGGTTAATTAGGAAATGTTTGCATAACCCTCTCAAACCCTTCCTTTCTCTGAACTCAACAGGATGCAACTGAATGCAGTTTGCGTCATCATTGACACACACAACATGCACAGGAGTTTTCAGACAAATTCTAGAAAACCAAAACATAATATTTTTTTGTTCAAAAATGACAATAGAGCAGCAAACGGTTAAACGATTGTTTCTTTAGTTTAGTTTAAAATAGTTAATCTTGTGACCAAGTCTGGCTATTTCCACACTGTAAAATATTACATGCTCAAAAAATTAGACAACATATGTTTTGCTTTCACTCATGAAAATCTTCACCTTTTTATGTTAGATTCAACTAATTTTTTAAGTCAGTTTAATATAATTTAAGTTAAAAATTACTTAAATATCCAAGTTAATTGTACTTAAAAATTTAAGGCAGCTACTATTTCACAGTGCATGATTTTTCCCCCCTAGGAAATAGTTGTCAAATAAATAATTGTTTTGAATTTGAATTGTCATTATGAATGACAATGTACATTGATTACAGTTGTTTTGACATGGTCCATTCATAAAAGATTGCTTAAAAACTATGCTTTTGATAAAGCTAGTCAAGTAGAGCACTGTTTCTCCTTTACCTCCAGGTGCTTAATGGTTTGTTTTCACTTCTCTTATTTGCACAGATGCTTTTAGGCCTGAGTATTTAACCCCCCAAGAGAGCTTTGATAAAAGTCACAGTAACCCGCTTAAAGTAGGCCTACATTCAAGTGAATCAGGTTTTGCATAACTGTTATTTTATTCAATTTAACTGCAATTAACTTTGTCCTTTATCAGCAAGTTCACAACAGTTCAAGTGTAAGCACAATTAAGGTGAAGTCATAAAGCTTTATGATTTTACTATATCACAGTCCTTTGTGTGATGTGGCTTTATCTGTCAATAGGCCCTACAATAAATTCTTCTTTCTGAGAATGCACTTATTGACCAATATTGATCACTTCTGTGGTGAACTACAGAAGAACAGAAGAAAACTGAAGAATTTTGTTAACATGATAATACTAAGCACTCAACAGCTTAAATGTGCCCTACAGGGGCATTTTGTCACATTTTAAAATAAAGCTTTGTTTAAAAGCTTTCCCTGTGTGGGATGCAGGCATTTGAGGCTGTAGGAAAGGACAGTAAGTGAGTGGGCCCAATTTCTGAGAAAAATATTGAAAAAGGGGTCTATACAAATTTGCCATGTGACAATAACAACTCTGACATAAACTGACCATCTTTATCAGCAGCATGGGAATTTGGCTTGAGAAGGCCGATGACCTAGAGTTTTATCATGTTATAATAAAGAACAATAATAAAGTAACTCTCTATATGTTCCTGCCCTTTTATGGGTTAAAATAGTTACGAATTTTAGTAATGCAGTTTCCCGGGTTACAACGTTGTTTTCTCCTTGCATACATGCAATGCTGCATGTTGCCTATTAAAATCAGCACATTTGGAAACAGCACATATTTCATGCTTACTCATAAAGTGTCAGTAAGCCTGATCTATTTTAAGAAATATCCAAATAGTTATATTTTACTTTTACTTGACTTTTTTGAACAGTAACAAAAAAATGTAAATGTCAAATCAAGGCCAAACTAGCCTTTGAGGTAAGCATTTAGGGGTAGCCTATGTAGCCTACAATATTAACAGATTAGTCTTCTTTAAAAAAAAAAAAAGTAGGCCTATAATTAATTATGATAATGCTAAACTGCTTCACAGTCTAACAGAGTATAATTTCTGTGCAAGTGGAAAAAACCCACTACCATCTTAATCAAGCGTATGTTCCGGATGAGACCAACATGAGAATTCTTTTCCACCGTGCTACAGTGCTGAGTTCTCCCTTTAAATAAGCCCCGCCCCGAAATCAGTCGATCAAATTCGGCATCACACTTCCGAGCCGTCGACCAATCACGTTCGTTCGGGGGTGGTCTTAAGACGGTGGTCCGGGAAGACGTCATCCAATAGAATCGCGAGCTCCTCGGACAAAAGGGATGCGACAATCATCGCTTACCTTGTGAGCCGCCCATTATTCATGTTCATTCATTAGTTATTTAAGGAGACACGACAGTAGATAGCGGAACACAAATTAAGACCTAACGGTTTCACGGCTCAATTCTTTTAAAAACACAAAAACGCCCCGCTGAGCTGTAACGTTTGTTCCAGTGAGGTCGTAAGCGCTATTGTATTGTTTTAGACAAGTCTAACTTATATAGTTTAACGGCACACATATCCAAATGTGAAACTTCATGTAATATATGAAAACATTAAATGTGTAGCCAGAGTTGTTCGGATCAGGCAAGAAATTAATATAACTCAAAGTTGGGCTGTCATAACCCTTATAGTTATCTGTTTCTTTATCTGTTCAGGGCAGTACAAATAACGTTAGGCTATAACGTTATATTTTGATGTTCTGACATTTACACATATATCTTTCTTGAAAACCCCTTTAAATCGTGACCTCAGCTCTGAGGGAGGATTAACACGCCCCTCTCTCCAAAAAGTGTGTTTCTCATGCATGACTGGCTCATTTGAATCTGGTGAGGGAGGTGGAGAAGACCTCTGGCTGCTTTAGAGCCAGAGCTGATATAGAGTCTTATTCAGCATCCGAGAAATACATCCGCTAATCGCACATCACTGGGATCGTGTTTGCTGAATATCCCAAGGATAAGAGGAGGGAAACGATTCTGGCTTTGAGAAGAACGGAGACATACCGGGAGGTTCTCGAGTAGAAGTTCGCAACAAGAGAAACGGAGAAAGAAAGAATAGTGTTATTTTTCCTACTACAGATCAGCCCATTTGAAACCATCAATAATGACTAGAAGATCGTGTGCCATTTACGCCACCGGGATCGTGTGCGCTCATTTGCTCATTTTGGGAATCGCCCTTCTGGTGGCTCAAGTCTTCCAAACAATGATCCAGGAGCGGTTAAAAAAGGTAACGTTAAGTCTTTTATGGAGAAATGTGTTTAATTAAACTTGTTTATTTTGTACAAAAAGCTCTTGTTGTGTTATGAAACCGGCTTTTAAAGTGATTCAGTCCTGCTGTTGTCCTACACGAGGCTTCTTCTGTGTTGAGCATCACACGGATGTAACGTTAACGTAAGTTAAGCATTGCGAAATATTACTACAGGCAGGCAAGCCGAAATTTTGTCATATCAACCTTTTCAATCATATGATGGTCCTTGGAATTGCTAACGTTATACCAAAGTTCCCATTCTTACTCGCGGTGAGACCGAGGCTACACAAACTCGTGTTATGTACACTAAAAAAAAACCTGTATTTCAGCTGTATAATGCCCCATGTTTTACGTGTTAGGTGGCCAAAACATAACGTTATGGTATTACATTTCCCGTGATGTAAATGTGGGTTTGTTAGTAACCCTGATTAAAGTGGGCTGGTCTGTGACCACGAAGCCTATCATATTGCGGAAAATACTTCTTTCTACCCCGTCTCTCTCTAATCCACCTCAGCGGTTCTCTCCGTCTGTCTGTTTATTAAATGCTTTTCATTGCAACACCGCCGGGAATGAATCACTCTTCTTTTAATGTTACGGGAAAGGTTGTTCATTCACATAGCATAAATAAAAGATATATATATATATATATGGCAGGGGGAGGTGTGTACTATATGTGTGGCTGTGGGGGAGGGTCTCAGCATGTTCTCCTTGGAAAAATACTTGGAATTGTGGCCCCTCAGTATTTTTAACCAAGTGTAGTATTCACTGTTCAATGTGATTCCCCTGACCTGGAATTCAAGGGTGGTGGTCTGTGAGTGTAGCTAACTTTGCTGGAGATGTTATTCAGTGGTTTGCCATTTATTGACAGGTGATTTAAAGCCTTATAATTGACCTTCATGATATACTGTTACTTTTCATTTTCGGTATGTCCTCTGTCACTGAAACATGTGACATTTAAGCCGGTAGGCTTAAGTTCTCTCTAGACAATGCAACTTTTTCAAGCCCTTAGGTGATGTGTGTTTTTGTTGAGTATAGGCTGTGAAGTGGAGTTTGTATAAGTGACGCAGGTATGTAGCTCTGAGGCAGTTTTTCTTCAAATAGTTTGACGGTTAAAACTTCCTTTCTAGCTGAAGTTGAGATCCCTTTGATGTAAGCTTGTGAATGTGTTCATTCCTTGCTCGGAATTAATGTCTACCTTTAGAACTGCACCTCAAGTGTAAGGACTTTGATAAAACATGGGTTGTTATCTATGAAAATATCCATTTCCAGTTGCTGGTACCATCATACACTCTGGTATCTGCTTCACTGGCCTTTTGTAATGTTAACCACTTGCGCAAAAAAATGACCTTCCTATCAAAATGCAAACATTTATTGTTTTTCTTACCTTGGCTGTATTTGCGCGAGCAAGGCTTTGAAAATGTTCTGACATGGTTTAATGTCCATTGGGACCTTCAAAAACTTCTCTTCTCAAGGTTGATGAGCACAGCAGAACACAAAATCAAATTCCTGAGGTTTATCTGTATTTATTTTTTAAAATAATTAGTATTCATATCATATCCCATTGAACAGTTGTAAGCAGGCTAATACATGATGTAGCCATGTACACGAATATTTAAAAATCAGTAAATCTTTTATTTAAGATTTAAATAAGATTTTATAAAAATCTTTTATAAAATCAAAAAATCTTTATTTCAAGTAAATGCTTTTTAAAAAAAATAAATATTTTGATCAGAGAATCTAGAATTTATCAGAAAAAATATTTAGCAGCATCAAATCCGCATATTAAAATGATTTCTGAAGGACCATGTGACACTGAAGACTGGAGTAATGATGCTGAAAATTCAGCTTTGCCATCACAGTAAAAAAAATAAAAAAAAAATAGTTATTTTAAATTGTAATAATAATTCAAAAGATTACTGTTTTTGACCAAAATAATAGTGCACATAAGAGACATCAAAAACATTAAAGAATCTTACCGATCCCAAACATTTAGTGTATGCGTGCTTGTTTAGGTGTGGTCTGATGCTTTTAGTCGATAAAACTTTAATTGGCGTCTTTAAGCTAAAATGCACTGCTTCTTTTAAAAACAAAATCATCCTTTTTTTTCTTTTTTTTTACCAGGTGTGGTTAAGAACTGCTGGAAGTGTTTTAAAGAAAACGCCAAGACAAACCTCCTGAGAAACCCTGAAAGATTAAAAAATAGAGTCAATGTGTGTGATGTAACATAATCTTACTTTAAAGAAAAGCTTTATTCTGATTTCACTACGCATGGTTGAACAAGTTGAATAGCTGCAAATTTTCTTTAGTGCTCAATACCAGTTCCTTTACTCATGGTAAAGCTCTTAATGACAGAGATCCCATTCAGAGCTTACATGTGAAAAATTCCTCATTTTAGAAGACAAGTGTCCTCTTAAATAGATTTGAACAAATACACCTTTATGTTATTCTCTGGGTCATAATAGTTTAAATGGAATTGGGGATTTGACAAAGATTAGATGTTGGAAGGATTGATTTTGAAACATACAAACTACGTTTTTCAATTTAAGGCCCTTCTTCTGACCAGTGATTCCAGCAAATCTGGATTTTTCTGAAATGCCCTTTCAGAAGCTGAAGGTCCAGCGAAGGTGGCCGTGATGTTTGTTGTTTTGGAGCGGGTGCTCTGCTGAAGTCATGGTTTTTGATTCTAGATAGCGTTATCTGCATTTCAAGGCAGCATTCTTGAGTAAAACCTCCTGGTTGTTTTATGAGTTTATCACGAGTCAGCCTTTGGACCTTTGGAGTTTTTTTTTTCCCCCGTTACTACCGTCACGTGTAGTCACGAATAATGTTGTAAAAGTTTGTCGTTTTAAAATAAACGTTTGTTTCTCCTTTTGAGTTTGGCCCAAGACACTCAAAGAAGTGAGAAGTGTTACTGCTGAACTTGAACTTCTGATGGAAAATTCAAAAACCTGAGAAACATGTTTTTGTTTGTGTTGCTCTCGTCTGTCATGAAGCGCTGATGTCGACGTTTTCGTTCCTCTTCTCTAACTCTGAATCAGCTCAACTGTCTGCTGAGCTCTTTCCTAATTTTCCGTCATCCCAGCACTCGCTTTACCTCATGTCTTCTGTATTTGTGTCATAACAGGACACTGACATTTCACCAGAAACCATCATCACTCTAAAGGAAGGCACTCAGCTTTTGTTTTCTCTCTTCCCTAAATTATATTGAAACTCAGCTTAAGGACATTGAGTTCTCTTTAAACAGACAGAAGAGCTACAGAAACGGTCTTTTGGTGCTCTCTCTTGACCTTTAACTGTGTTTGATTTACAGGAGATCACACTGGGTAAAAACAGCAGAGTATTGGAGGGCTGGATAAATCCCCCGCCTCCTGTTTACATGCAGTATTTCTTCTTCAATGTTACCAATCCAGATGAGTTCTTGGCCGGAAAGGAAAAGCCCAAAGTCACTCAAATAGGGCCATATACCTACAGGTGATTTACAAAAGTCTCAAATTGAGATGTTCATTGTCATCATTTTGAGCTTTTTGTTTACTAAACTGTACTGTCTGTTGTCAGTGACAACGAGGTTGGCACCATAGTCAAGAAATGACTCATGGTTTTGGAAGATTAGAAACAGGAAACATTTACCCCGACCACTTTTAAACTGTTATAAATGTCAAATAATTATGATGCACTTGTAAGAACGTTTTTGTTGTTGTCAATTTTATTTGGCAATAAAGCATTAAATTAAACAAAAGTTACAAAGGAAAAAAAGTATTAAGCAGCACAACTGTTTTCAACATTGGTAATAATAAGAGATGTTTCTTGAGCTTCAAATCAGCATATTAGAATGATTTCTGAAGGATCATGTGACACTGAAGACTTGAGTAATGAGGCCGAAAATTCAGCTTTGCCTTCAGGAACAAATGTTTTACAAAATATATTAAAATAGAAAACCGTTCTTTTCAATGGAATAATATTTCCCAATATTACTGTTTTATTGTATTTTTGATTAAAAAAATAATGCACCCTTAATGAGCATGAGACTTCTTTCAAAAACTTTTGAATGGTAGTGTTGTGTGTATTAGATTTAAAAATCTAGACCTGACAGTTGCCAATTTTGATATTAACATTATGCTACTCTCTTTTATCAGAGAATATCGACCAAGGGAAAATGTCACTTTCCTTGAGAATGGGACGAAAGTCTTTGCCACAAATCCCAAGAGCTTTGTGTTTCTTCGCGACATGTCAGTGGGAGATCCTGAGGTTGACCGTGTGACAACCGTTAACATTCCATTAATTGTAAGAAGGGTTTTGTTTTCTTGTTTTTGCACTGGCAGCTAATCATTTTGCATTTAAAATTAGTCTGCTCGTAGCATTTTTTTTAGTCATTTGATTAACGGATTATCTTTGATCCAAATGCAAAGAATTTACTCTGAATTCTTTCCCTCTTGTTTCAGGCCGTGATGAACGAGTTGAACTCCTACTCCTTCTTTCTGAGGACTGCTGTGTCTATGTGGATGGGATCCATGGGCATTGGCATGTTTATGGATCGCACGGTCCATGAGGTCTTGTGGGGTTTCAAAGACCCGCTGCTGTCCAAACTCCACGCCATGAGACCAGAAGTGGATGAGCATTTCGGGCTTATGTACAATGTAAGAATCTGCAGTTTCATCATATTTAATGCTTTTGTCGGTCTGAAAAGAGAGCATATATTTCATATATTTATGCAACCAATACAAAGCAGCACACGCAACCTCTAAAGCACATATATACGATCCGAACAGGATAAGAAAATAACGTTATTATCATGATCCTGCAGATGTTGACCAGTCTACCATGTTTGATACAGTGCCTGGTTTACTGTAATGGGTTTTATAATTTCTTTAGGGATTATATATGTATTAGGACAGATATGAAATATCTGCAGTTTGTGCAATCGTAGGTATCATTCATGATGCGAGCGCCTTGAAACAGCAAGTTTAAATGGTTTGTGGCACATAATGGTTACCCTTATGTGACTTCTTTTTATTGGTCTAGCGTTAAATAGATTTTTTTTTTTTACTGACTACAGAAAAATGGAACCCATGAGGGTGAATTTGTCTTCCACACCGGAGAGAAGAACTATATGGACTACGGCAAGATTGACACGTGGAACGGCATCAGGTACACGTCAGCCCTTGCATAATCTGCGTTGCCTTACTGACATAGAGAGAATTATTGCACACTCATCCTCACTCCTGCCTTGAGAAATTGGGTTAAACACACAGCATGCTAGATAAGTCAATATCAAAGGATAAAGTACAAGAAAAGACCTCCTGTGCAACTCTACCCCATAACCTAATTTAAATTGACCTATTTCGCAGTAAATAAAATTCCAATCGACTTCGCAGATGAAGAATATTCTGCATGTAGATTTTGGAGATAAACGCATAATAAACCTTCATTTTTCATTAGAACCTGTGACAAAAACAATCACCATCTATTCATTTTCTCACTCACAGTCAGATGAACTGGTGGTCGTCTAACCAGAGCAACATGATCAACGGTACCGATGGCAGTGTCTTCCACACCTTCCTTTCCAGGAAAGAACTCCTGTACATCTTTGCTGCTGATCTGTGCCGGTAAGCAACGTGTTTTAACACAAACATGGGGCTTGATTATTTGTACATGGTCACTTATGCTCTTTATCACTTGCAGATCCATTCATTTGGGTTACGTAAGAGACACGGAGGTGAAGGGTATCCCTGCTTTCCGCTTCGCCCCACCTTCGGATGTACTGGCTCCCCCAGATGAGAACCCCAATAACGCTGGCTTCTGCGTGCCTGCTGGAGACTGTCTAGGAAAAGGAGTCCTCAAAGTCAGCGTCTGTCGGCAAGGTAAGCCTGTTCTGGGACACTCCACAGCTTAGCTTCAGGCCCAACAGTGGGTTTTCAGAGCAGCAATTTACAGTGAGAAAGACGTGGGATGTTTTCAGAAGAATCATTACATAGGGTAAATGGAGCAACTTTTTAAATACGGTAATTTGTTTAACAAAGTACAGCAATCTAAGTGCACTAAAGATTTTGGTGCCCTAAATAGCTGGCCCAGACTGGCATTTAACTAAAGCAAACTAAGCATGTGTAAATAGTATTGAATATCTGGGTTTCCCATTACTGATCTGTGGCTTCGTAACTGAAGTTCAAGTTATATCGGTCTGCTTTTGTTTGCCCACTCTTGGACTATGAAAGGGAAATCAGGGTTCAGCGCTTAATGAATAACTTTTAGTACAGTTTTATGACTCAAGCACTTGATTCGCTGTAGGTGTCCTCCGACAGATTACTCTATCTTGGCCTGTATTGCTTCCGCCATAAACTAGTAGGCTAATATTATTATTGAACGATGGTAAACTCTCGCTTTTTGTCACGTGAGTGCTCCTGATATGAAACGGCTGTGGAAATTTCCACATGCTTTGATTAGTCATCATTCCTAGAAGGGTTCATAACAGTTCTATTATGGTTATATTTAGGGAGGGTGTTTAGGATTTAGAGATGGGATTTGGTACATATTCTTAGCTAACGATAAACTAGGCACTATCAAAAATAATGTATTATTTTGTGTTCTTGGTGGGTGTTCAGGTACTTGCCGTCCTGCCGTTGAGTATGTCCCTCCAAAAGAGGAAGTTTCATTTTCTGTTTGTGTGTATAAAAAAAACAAGAAGTCCCAGAAAATGCCTTAGGGTTATTCCTTAAGATAATGGAAAATGTCATAACAAGAGAAGTAACATCTAAAAACTGCACATTTGCAGTCTGAACTGTCACCCACTAGGGCCAGTGAAAAAGTGGTATGTGAAAAATTAATGTGTTTGCTTTTATATTATTTGTAACAGAAAAGGCAAACAATCAGGCTAATTGCATCTACACGCATCTACATAATTTAAACATATCTCTGAATATCTAATAAACATTTAATTTCACAAACCTTGCAGATTTAATCGAATCCAGCAGTGATATCTTGTGAAGTGTGTATTTGTAGCCGGCATAAACGTGTTACTGCGAGTGACGGTCCGAAGTGAGTGAATGCGAACAGAAGATCAGCTTCACTGAGACTCGATCGAAACACTCTAAATCCTTCATTTTAAAATATGCTGTGCTATAACCAGTTGCCCACCGTGTCATATTCATGTTGTTTTCACTGTGTGATGTAAAATTACGACCGTTTCACACTAGGGCTGCACGATTTTGGGAAAATGTCATATTGCGATTATTGAGGTCAATATTGCAATTGCGATATGCGATATAATAAACAAATGGTTTGAGTCAACTTGCTTGGTTCTAAAGCAAAATGCGCACACAGATTAGTGATACTTCTGTGTATTAATGTGTATTTCTCCACTCAAACTAGCAATAACAACTAAATGATTGATAACACCTTTAATGATCAATAAACCATTGATGTCTGGATAAAAATGTCATTACAAGTGAAAGCTATTTAATTTAAAAAAAACATTTATTAGGCTTAAATTATAACAGCTTTTAATTTAAGTGAACTTAAAACAATCCTCACATAAACCCATAATAAATGTCATTTACCTGTGCCCTTCCTGCTGTCTGACAGGTAGGACATATACAGAAATTGAATAAAGTTATCAAACAGTCTTCATAAATTATATATAGACTAGGCCCTAATCCTTATTAAAGCTACAAAAGTTCTTTAGTCTTTACCCCCGTTTCACACCGCAAGCGTGAGCGGCGCGTATTTTTTTCGGCGTGCATGTTAATCAATGAGTGCGTTCACACTGCGAGCAGGAGCAGCGCGTGAGCGTCAAGCAGGAGCGTCGCTTGAGCAGCAGTGAAGCGGGGGTTTCGGCGGCGAGTCTATTTTTGCTGCGCTGCTCACGCTCAATTAAAGTGAAAGCACACTTTTGATGGATGAAATTAATATGATTTCACACAAAAAGTGCCCAAAACGCACAGAATTTGCATGTCTAGTGTGTTTTAACAAGAACTGCAGTATGTCAGAAAAGAAAATGAAGAATCACAAATTTTATAGAAAATGTACCCATTAAACTTGTTTTTAATTATTCAGTTTACCGGTTTTTGAACAAACTTCATGTCTATCAAGTTTATGACCAACTTCTAAAAACAAATTTAACAAAAGTCTTTGTAAAGAAATGCTTATATGTAGCCTGGGAGCCGCTGTTGTGACGCTGTACAAACGCTTCCAGTGTGAATACTCGCGCGCGCATGCAGCTGTAGTGACGATGTAGTCTGCGAGCGCGAGTATTCACACTGGAAGCGTTTGTACAGCGGCTCCCAGGCTACATATAAGCAATAAGCATTTCTGTGTGAAATCATATTAATTTTGTCCATCAAAAGCGACGTGACGCTTCTGCTTGACGCGCTGCTCCTGCTCGCGGTGTGAACGCACTCATTGATTAATATGCACTCCGGAAAAAAATACGCGCTGCTCACACAACGCTGACACAGCGTTCCCTTGTCAAAAGTCAAAGTCAAAAAAAGTCTTTATTTGAAAAAATATTATATTATCAGTGCGCATGAAATGACCAGATTACTGAGTGCACTGTTACAGTGTTTACTTCCTTTTTATTCACATATTCATATATTTTTAAACAATTACTTTATTTGTGAAAAATACTGTAATAGGATTGCAGATTCAAGAAGTTGTCATCTAAAGTATACAGGGCTTATGAGAATGTTTATTTTAAAGTTTTTTTTTTCTAATTTATTTCTAATTGATTAAATATTGATTAAAATATATATAAAGCATATGTATGTATGTGTGTGTGTGTATGTATATGTATATATAATTTAATGTGTGTGTGTACATGTTTTTATATATATAATCTATATCGGCCACCCTGCTCGCTAAGATATCGGCATCGGCCATCAAAAAACCCAAATCGGTCGACCACTAGTTATAGCTGTAAAGTTTAACAACTACTGGCCTAGTTGGACCAGCATAAAAAAAAAAGAGGCTTGATATGACTTTAATCATCTTTATTATCTTTATGACCAGCCATTATATATGCAATAGCTGATAAAGAAGTGATTATTATTGCATTTTGCATATAGAGCTTTCCTAGATATGTGCTATATATACCTGATTGTCAACTAATCCTAATAAAGGAACAGCAACTAATGTCACGCGTTCCTATTTCCCCTTCACTGTACAGGTGCACCCATCGTTGTATCATTTCCTCATTTCTACCAAGCTGATGAGAGGTACATCAATGCCATTGAAGGAATGAACCCAAATGAAGAGGAACACGAAACGTACCTCGACATCAACCCGGTACGCAGTGTTGACGCTTTGCGATTTTTCACTTTTACAGTTAGCTCTCTTGTGGTTTGTAATCTGAAAGTGGTATAGACCCGTCCTTACATGACAGGAAAAAAACAAGGTGATTAACACCGGTAACCACAGTGAATGTGAAACCGCACCTGCCAAACTTTCCCTAGAATCCCAGTGAGAGTTAATGTAACATGTCGTCATGGGAAAATGTGCTCATTAAGTTGATGAGTGATCGACTCCTCTCACTCCACACACTACCGGTGGAACTGATCAAAGATTGTCTGTGATGTGGTGAATGTTGGGTGATTTTTATTTATTTATTTAAATAGTAAATTGTCCCTTTTCTTTTTTTCTGCAGACCACAGGGGTCCCCATTCGTGCCTGTAAGAGAGCTCAGCTCAATGTCATACTGAAGAGAGTCAGTGGCTTCGTGTGAGTAAAACGCCTCACAAAAAAACATTAAATTGTTATTTGGAATGACAAAATGGCTAATGAGGCTTCCTTTTTTCTTCTTCTTCTCCTCAGCAAAACAAAATTCCTGAATGAAACCATTTTCCCCATTATGTATGTCAACGAGGTAAGTTCACTTTCTTCAGATAAAAGATGTACCTGAAGCCAATGACTATTTTCGGAAAGGAAATGTTCGTTTGTTTTCCAATGTATTTCATTTTGTACTCTGGAATTTTCAGACCGCAACTATCGACGATGATTCCGCAGTCCAGATGAGGACGCTTCTGTTGATTGTAACGGTGGTGTCTAACTTCCCAGTCATCATTGTGGGCATGGGGGTCATTTTACTTATGGTCCTGATCTTCCTCATCTGCAGGAACCGCCAGAGGAAGGTAAAAATCAGCGATAAGATGTTTATGACCTTCCATCTTATGTATTGGCTAGTTACGTAAGACTAAAAATGTAATTTGTATGTCGACAATACCTTTTCGTAGAACAAATAGTTTGTTAATATTCTTCAGAAATGCCAATATGGAAAAGACTAAAAGCCTTTAAAATTCCATCAACCTTGGCTTGAAAGTCAATTACATGTCACTCGCCTTGAACGCAATAACCTCAGCTTTAAAACCCATGCATGCACACCCGCATGAGGGAATGCATGTGCTCTAGTGCACGTATTACTTTATGAAATGTGTTCTTTTCTTATTTAGTTGTTGATATTTTTTTTGTTGCAGTTTACAGTAATTTTACAGTCACCTTAATTGGGTTGGTCATCTATTGTTATGACCTAAAATAAGATTTATTTATGAACGAATGGTTCAGTGAAAGATTCAGATTTGGTTTGCACATTTATATACTAACCTTCAGAAGGTCTTTTATAGCATTTATTTTATGACTTGACATGTACAATGCTGTTATGTTTTGATTTCCAGTAACATTTTTTTCCTCCCTTTGTTTTTTTTGTTGTTCCAATTCAGAATGAAGTAAAACGTATTGATTTTACTGAAGCTTTTCATTCTTTTGCTGTAAGTCTTCATTTTTCCCTTACACACACAATTTGCTTTCATTTTGTTCAAATCTGCCTGTTATATCATTATTGTATTTGGTCATTTTGAGCATTTTCACAGAAATACCTTATTTGTTTCTGCAAACCATTTTAATTGCTTTTCCTGCATGATGATCGTAATGTACTTTCACAGCGTTAGATTAGATGTTTAGCTCCATGTGTTAGTGGTACGTGATTTCACGTTTGACATCATCTGTCATCTATACGTGGTTTTGACAATGTACACACACACTAATGTTCTTGTATGTTCTGTACAGACGACGAAAGACGAAACGGCTTATACCCAAGTGAGCAACCAAGCGGAGGATTCGCCAGAGAACCGCAACAATCAGCCTTTGAGGAACGGATCTTATATTGCCATGTCACCAGTGGAGGCACAAAAGTGTTGATGAAGGACATGACGTCTACCAGTAGTGCATCCTCACCCTTTTTTATGTTTTCACTGTGCGATTCGTCTTCGTGGGCCAGTCCCCGCACGCTCACCACCGTATGCCGAGGGTCACTTATTTTTGACTCGTGACTTTTTTTTTCTTTCTTTGAGCATGGCCTTCTCAAACTGCCATATCTTCAAACAAAACCTATGTAAATTCAAAAGAACCAATTCAATTTTGAACAACTGTCTCTGGGCTTCCAGAGGCTCCTGTTGCCTAGTCCTGAGAGGCCTGAAACACACTCTTTTGCCTTTTAAAAACACGTATATGCATCGCATGCTGACCGAGTCCATAGTTCCTGAAGGCATGAGAGAGCGTGAGGGGTTTCACCCATCCAGAACACTCATGTCTAGGACGGCTTGTGCTCTTAAAGTGTTTCAGGTCTCTTCCCACACTACTGTATTCAGGTCTACACAGGCAGACCTTCAACTAACACAGCTCCTCATATGTCAAACCCTTTGATGATGAACAGATAAATGCAAACTATTGATTTACCTCCTCTAAGAGTATTAGAGAGCTAAAAGGTCTAATATGCTAACAAAATCTGGGTCTTATCCAGAATTTATGTGTGGGTGTGTGTGTGTGTGTGTGTGATTGTACATACCAGTATGTGTGTGTAATTATATGTGTGTGTCTGCAGGCATGTCAATGCTTGCATGGTTTCGTCACACTGTAGTGAACTGCTCTGGTGGATCACCGTCCACCATTTTGCACGATGCAGTGTGACGACAAGTGGAAACTAGTGATTTGAGCGGTCCTCTCTATTTCACAGTATCAGAGTCAGAAATATTTCAGTGATGATGGCTGTTAAAAAGAGGTCAGGCATTCTCCTTTGAGGCATCGTATTACAGAAGTCGTACTAGCTTTTAGCATTTTGTAAGAAACCGAACAACAGACGTAGAACACTCACAAGCGAGACTTGAATATTTTCTGCCTTACAAATACTTACGAACACAATGTGATTCTGCTGCGTGGGAATGGCAGGTATACGGTGGAACTAGGCGAAACGTCAGACAAACTTCTGTGAATCGTAACACGTCTGTTCTGTTATTGCGAGAGCACAAAAACAGCACGCTGAATCCACAGTCTAATCAGAGCAAATGGGGTTAAAGGTTAGCAGGTTATGAGGGGTTATCGTGAGGTTTGCACTTTTTTTTTTTTGGTGCACGGTTTATATAACCCTCTGTGGTTGAAAGAGACTCTAGCACTTGAATCACGGCTTGTGTCTGTTAAGTTTAATTTTCGTTTAGCTTTTTCTGTCGTTTCGGAGCCTTCGCTATTGCTTTCAGTTATGTCTGAAGTTGCCATAACCCTTGTGTGTAGTAACACTCGGTTGTTTTAAAGACTTGCGTATCTGTGAATCATTCCCATTTTGAAGACACTTGCTGGAATGATTGGTGTTCGTTACTTTTTCTTGACGTAAACATCTGTTACCTATTGCGACCACGGTTTGCGTGGATTGCAGTGCACATTGTTGCGTCTTTGCCTGTGCCATGAATTTAGCTTATCTTAAAGATTTAAAGGTTTAAACTGGAAATACTGCATTTGCAGTGTCTTATGCAGATGAATCTGAACAGAAAACTGAGGGAAAGTCATTAACTACCAGACCATTACAGTGGCATCTCGGAGAGTAATGTTTTGTTGTCACTGCAAATAGTATATAAATGTACTTTTAAAATGGTCTTTGACAGTCTCTCTTAACAAGGACCCCGCTGGAACATTTCACAAGTAAAATGTGACTTGAGTATGAAAGATCTTTGAACCTGAGCCATTTCTCTACAGTGTCCAGATTCCTCTCGGTGACTTTTGCCCCTATATGCTTGACCAAAGATTAGATAACTGGTTTGTTTGTTTTCCACAGATAGCTGTATCGCTATCGACTTCCCATTTGCAAGAGCATTAGAACCTCATTGTCTACAAAGGCAAATAAGAAGAAAACAAGTAACAACATATTTTCCAGTGCATACTATGTGAGTTTATAATGTGTTTAATACAGCAAAGAACTTAAGATGTAAAGTGTTGCCAGAGCGTGCAAAGAAACTCTCAGTATTATGTATTGACACAGCAATACAACATGTAAAAAGAAAATTTTATAATGAAGTAAAAAGGTTTTGTAATCAGACAAACAAATATTTATGTATTCCTATGTTCAATGGTATGTACATTATCTGAATTTGTAAGGTCTTTTCTTTGGTCTTGTTAATTTCTATATATTTTTAATTATTTTGTAATATTACCAGTGGGGTCATCAAGCACACTTCTGTTTTCTTCTTAATTATATTTTTCCTCTACATTTCTGGAGTAGTAGCTACCAAGTGAATATTGTCCTAAATTCAAGACTGAACGGTGTATGTGGTTAAAAAAAAAAAAAAAACTGTTAACTTTGATGGAGGAAGGCTTGTGTTGTATATGTGGGGTGTGAGCCTATTGTGTGTAATGATCTCCTGTTATACAACTCTATCAAGCTGTCAACTGTTTGTCCAACTGGAATAACAAAGGGAAGGCAAGGCTGAGTGTCTTTGAGTTCCACTAAGGAAGATTGCCATAGTGCCATGTTGGGTACAAGGGAAGTTTCCATTTGCAATCTAACCTTTTTTTTTTTCTTAGATGAATGACGCCCTCCTTCAGGGATGAGCTTTTAGTGCCATACCATCCTTGTTTATTTCACTAAGTAGCAACACGTGTAAGCAGTGTATCAGTTGTTGTTTTTCTCCCCTCTGCCTTCATTTCAGGGCTGGTAAATTCCTCACAAAATCATTGAGGGTGGTCTTAAAAACACTGAACACTTCATCACGTCCTCCTGAGATGCATTGCATTTTTTTTTTTTTTTTTTTTTTTTTTTTGCTGCTGAGAATGACAATCCTTATGTCATATTAGGTGCAAAAATCATTTCAAGTAATATTCGTTTTTAGTTTTGATAATTTACACTGCACAAAATCTTTCTACAATGCTTTTGTAAACATTTTTAGTGTTATTTGCAAAAAATAAAAAAAGTTGAAATTCTTGCCAATTATTTTGTCACATTTCTGCTTTCCTCTCTGACGTTGTGTCAAATAACAGATTTATGCAATTATAAACCAAGGGACTCCCCCAATATACAGATGTTGGATTCTTACACTTCACAAGAACAGTTTCATATTAGTATAATTTGTTAGATTTAAATTGTTTATTGTTTGAAAATGTTAATTGTTTATCAGATCATTGTTGTAAAGGGGCTATATGTAGTTTTTCAGCGGCCTCTAGCGGTGATGTTTCAGATTGCAACCAATACGTTTACAAGTGAGTGCTCGAGCTCCAGCAGATAAACCTGTTTTTTATCATTATGTGGAGTTGATGTTGGAGTCTGTGTTGTGATGGGAGCAGGTCGTTTCTTAGTGTTTGCAGACTACATGTCATAAGTTGCACTGCAGTGTCGTCGCTGTTGAGTGCAAAGTCAGTAGACGAGGCGAGAGGCATTTTATGTTTAATAACTCATGATACCCATGATTTCATTTGAAAATAAATGTTTTTTTTTTTATTTACTTTTTCTTAATCCCATTTGAAACATATTTGTAAATATATTTTTTTTATTTGCAAATCTCAGTTTAATTATTTGTGAATTTTAAAAATGTTTGTGAAACTTTATATTTATTTGTGGATCTTATTCTATTTATTTGTGAATTTGATTCGTTTTTGTGTAGCCCCATATTGTATCTGTTAGTATTCTTCTTAATCTCTATTATTATTCCTCCAATGGGAGCCTATGCAGAAAATAGGAAAAGGATGAAAACTCTATTGCACCATCACTAGTTTAAAATTCACATTTGAAGCAATTATAACTTTTGAACCCTTTGATCTAGAAAAATAAAACTTAGAACACCTGATTCAGCTCATCATGCTGATCACATTCAACATCTTACATTAAGACTCCGCCTATTACAGTAATTGCTATTTTTAAAAGCACAGTAGTCCATTTTTCCGGTACTCCTTCAAAATTTGTGGGATCGTATGCTTTCAAAGCTAGCTTGCAATTGCTAGCCATTCTGATATTGCAATTATAAACCATAAACCGTTCATCCCTTTAAATGAAGCAACAACTTGTCCTGCGTCAGTCACTTGAACAACCTAGTTTAAAAAAAGTATTGGCTGTTAACATGACAAACGCATTTGGCTACAACTATAGGAATGTTTTGAAACCACTAGGGTAGCGATAACCCCTGATGTGAAAGCGAGGTATGGAGTGGGCGATCTGACAAAGCCTTAAAAAATAGTCTTTTCATGAAGTACAGTGACTCACAGCAGACATGTGAAGACTAGTGCTATTTGATATCTGTACTTATGCAGTCCTTTCACCCACACAGTCCCTAACCATTCTAAAAAAAAGAATCACAGCGATGAGTGTGACTGCAGTCGTTACCCGGCCTAGGTCGTTACTCGTTACACAGATGTATTGCAGCAACGCCCCCTAGTGGTGACTCACGGTTATCAGAGCCTGTCTATGGAGAGGCTGGCCACTCCCTATTACGTCCTATTGTTCTTAATTTTGGTTGTAGTTCCACCACAGTTCCACTGGGGGATGAGTGCAAAATGAATGGGAGTCTATGGAGCTAGATGGCTAAATTTGTCTCTTTCACCCGATTGCCGTTGAGAAATCTCAGATTTGATTGTAGGTTTTGCAAGTTCAACATGGGTTATAGGTCGAAAGCTGAATGAACGAGTACTTATGTCCTTTCGATTTCTTACAGGTTGAGTTGTTGTTGCCCATATAATATGCTAGCATTCTGCTAATGAACGCTGATTGGTCAGTGAAGGACTGATTACGACCAGAGATACCGCTTGATGGCATCGTGGCATCCGAAGCGGAACCAGAATGTTAAGGCACACTTAACTCTTCTAGCATGTGTATTTACGTGTGTCAGATGTGTTGTCGATGCCTCGAGAGAAAAGAAAGTGCAGAGCGCGAAAGCACCAAAGTGAGTGAAGGATTGCCGTAAAGCAGTGTCTCTGGTCGTACGATGTGTATGACGTCATTGACATTTTAAAAGACTTTTTAAAGCAAATAAGTGACTCTAAAAAATCTAACACCCAGCAATGTGTAATTTCTTTGGATCTCTTTTCGAATACAACATTCAAATTACTAGACAAAAAATTATATCCTGAGAAAAGTGGATTTTGAGGGGTATAGCTCCATTGACCTCCATTCATTCTGCACTCGTTCTGTGAGCGCCCTCATTTGGAACCAGAGTGGAACTGCAACGGAAGTTTACTGAGAGTGGAAGTTCTCCCCTTATTAGACATTCTCTGCAGTTATCAAGAATCATCAGCAGAGAAAAGTGTTAAATACTTCATCCAGGTCAAATGTCAATAGTAATGACATATTTTTGAAGGCCAAACCAGAAGTTAGTATCACGGTGGTTCCCTCGATAAAATAGGATTTTTTAATGGGCTTTTGGATCATTGCAGAAAATAACTAAGCTGTGACCCACAAAAGTTTATGATTCTTACAAGTTTTGTTGAAAATGATAATCTTCACAAATGAACACAACTTTTATTTTGAAGCCTTAATACAATCAACAAGAAGAGTGTTCGACTTGAAGCGAGATAACTCCATTTGCTTTAGAATTGCTCACACTGTACAATGACCCTGACTTCAGAATTCAAAATGGCTGCTCAGCGCATCAACCGTAGTTAAACATTAGTAAAATATTGTTTGTTAGCACTTCTGTTTGTTTGTGTCTCAGTAAACTCAGTGGTCCACACAAGTACTATCCAACCCATTTTATGGATATGAAATTTTGGCATTGCCGCCTTTTTATTTGTGTATTCCCACCTGGATGTGGGTGTGTCGTCATTCTCCTCAAATGGAACACAGCATTAGCCACTTGTTAGCAACCACCTTTTCCCAAGACAAGTAAAAGATAAAATAATCACAAAAGGTTATGATGCATTTTATGTCTTAGAATAAAATGTGAAAATATCTTAAGGTTCTGTTAACCACAAACCTTATTTCAGACATTTATTCATAAACTCCTTAAAAAAAACCATTGATTTCATGGCGATGTAATCTGAAGTTCTAAAATGCTAACTCGTTTCTGTGTTTTAGCCAATAAAAATATTCTTCCCTGCACCACGACTACTTCCAAGTAGCCACCCATACTGTATACTACCTCTAAACCATTTCCCTCAGTCAGCGTGTAGGTAGAGAGGAAAACATCAGTCATCTTTTTGGCTAGTAGAACAAAACCTTTTATTTGCAGCAATAGCACAGAGCTTAACGTCAACATGCCTCTTATTAAAAAATAGCTCTTGAAACACACAAGTTGCAGGCAAAGAGTTTTAAAACTCTATCTAGCCTTTTACTTGCATGCTTAGCACATTTATGCAGACATCAAATCCATTATGAACAACATGTAGTCTATGTTACGAAACAGTTATGTCATGGTGTATTATTCAAGATACCGTTCATTTTCATTTTCATACAGAATATGCAAACAAACTTGTCAGAGGCAATGAAGGCAAACTCGAAAAGCCTCATGATCTCGACAGATCAAGTTTTCAGGGAGATAAGAACAAATGTAGGAATCCTTGAGAGATCAGCAGCTTGCAATACAATTTAGTACATTGAGGAAACATGGAGAACTTTAATGAATGATCACAGAACTTCCAGGTGCTTTGTAAACCTGATCCTGAAGCTATTTGGTTTAGAGAGGATTATTCAAATACTAAAAAAAGCACATGAGGGTTCATCCGGAAGGTCAAATACCAGGAGGAAGACTACAGTTTACAATTTTTTTTTTTTTTTTTTTTAACAGCCAACAGTTATTGTGGTGGAACAACAACAGAAATGTCACAGAGATCTTCAGTCTGTGAAGTGTGTGTACCAAGTGAACCTGCAGTTTGTGAATGTGGATCTTGTGAGAACTGTGGCCCTGTAGAGTCTGCAGTTTTTGAGGTTTCTTCCTCCTGAGGAAGGCGCTGATATTCCTGCTTGAACTTTAATAGACTTTTACTTATCTCAAGTCTGCCTTTGTCCACCAGCCGAAAAGCCTCCATGAATTCATCAATGTCGATGCTACCGTCATTATTTGTGTCCGTGCTGATAACCAGCTCATTGATGACCTCATCAGAGATCTCCATTTTCAGGTAGGCACTGAGCAGTTTCAACGTCTGACGGAAATCCTCAAAAGAGATGAGACCTGAGAAAAACAGAAACGTAGGCCATAGGAAGGTGCTATGGAAAGCCATCCAACTACGTTTAGTCTATTCTCTGTATTTGCACTAGAGTAGACTGTTAGTAGACTGTAAGGTTAGGGTCCGGGTTAATAGAATAAGCTCATTAGAATAAGGCATGTACTTGTAGTTGCTTAAGTAGAATGTCTGGACCATCAAAATAAAAGTGTTAGCAGATATTAAGCAGACAGTCTACTAATACTCTAATGACTGGTAGTTGACATGTAGTTGCAAAGTTACTTAGCTAGAAGAATGTCTAAAGTGGACTATCAAAATAAAGTGTTACCCATTATTATTTTTAAAATCATGTGGGCTTATAATCTTTAATCAAAATAACTTCCCCTCCCCCTTTGCAACAATTTCTCTTCTCTGATGACGTCTTTACTGGCGTGAAGGCGGGACATCCTGTCACTCACAATGACATCACAGAAATAGCAAACCATGTTGTATTCACTGGGAGATCCAGTTATGACATTTTGATTAAGCATTACGAGGTCAAACATTTTTTACATTTAATGAGTATTTTTATCATTATTATTACCTGCAGATATTTTTTCATACCTGAATTATCGGTGTCCACTATTCTGAAAATGGTCTCCAGGGTGGAGCGATGTTTATACAGTGTCTCCAGCATACTCTGCTCAATGTGCTGTACAGTGAGAACAGAAGAGAGGGCTTTCTGCAAAAGTATCTACAGAATTTCGCAATACTAACACAGCAGACAGAGAGATGCATTTCTGGGAATGTTCAAATCAAGGGATCTGCTTTACCTCAGAGCTGTGACTTTTTAGGGCGAGATCCCGAAACCAGCCGTGGTAGTCCAGCATCCCATCAGTGGTGCTGGACACTAGCTGAGGATGAAGAACTCTCCAGGGCAGATCCAGGTGAAGAACACGCTCGATTGCACTGGCCCAGTCGGACAAACAGATCAGTCCTGTGAAGGCATTGACATTGCTTTGACATTTGACCAACTGCAAAACTAGCTATTAAGTAACTAGAAACACACTGTTTTCAAATATTAAAGGTTGTATCAGTGATTTCAGGCCCAAAAAAGGCAGAAACATAAATTATCACATTCATCTAATCTTTCCTAATGATCCGCTAGCTGCCCGCCCCATAAGCATGCCGTCAAAAAACCGCGTCTCTGTATGCAGCCTAGACTCTGAAATCTGCACACAAAAACAAATGGGACAACCACGACTCAAAACCAAAATAAACAGTTCAGATTTCAGAGCCTAGGCTGCATACAGAGGCGCGGTTTTTGGACCGCATGCTTATGGGGCGGGCAGCTAGCGGATCATTAGGAAAGATTAGGTGAATGTGATCATTTATGTTTCGGCCTGAAATGACTGATACAACCTTTAAACAGTCTGAACTCCATTTATATTCCTTAGCTATTAGTGGAATTGATATCATCACACCACTAGGTAGCAAAATACTGCAGTACTGTATTAAAATATGTATTTTATACCAGAAAGTTGTCTGTACCTGTGTTCTCCTTATCAAGCTCTTGAAAGGCACTGAGAAGATCTGACTTGTGCACAAACAGTTGCTCTCGTAGGACTTTGAGGGCAGTGTGCTCTGTGCGTTTTACACTGAAAAAACATCGAGAAATGAGCTGGAAACTTGACAATGAACCTGTAAGACTATAAACTGTATCCAGAATGACTGTAACGCAACATCTGCAGTAGATTTCCCAACAAAACTTAAGTCGGTCCCACTTTATATTAAGTGGCTTTAAGTACTATGTACTTACATTGAAGTTACTACTTTGATACAATGGACTTATTATGTACATACATGTTTTTACATTGTACTTATATTTTGAAAATACCTGCATGTAATTACAACTGTAATTAATTGATGTAATTATATTTGTAATTACACAATTGACCCTTCCCTTACACCTTAACCTACCCTTAAATCGATACATACCAGCACACCTGTCCCTAACCTTACCAGTATCACACCTCAATAGCAGCAAAAGTGTTTTACAATACAACCTGAACACAATAAGTACATTGTACTTATTTTTCTATGTAAGTACATAGTACTTAAAGCCACTTAATATAAAGTGGAACCCTTAAGTCATACCAAATAACACATTTGAAATTGTGAATGAAAATCATTCCCCTAGTTCAGTGGTTCACCAGGGCCACTAGGGGCCTCAGGATAAAAGATGACTTAAAATGACTCAAAATATAACAAAACAAGCATTCAAGCAAATGCATTCAAGCAAACAACTACAAATCATGATTTGATAGTATAGAGTGGACATGAAGCGAGGTGAGAGACAGAGAAGGGGACGGGATCGTGAAAAGGTCCACGATCCCGGACTCAAACTCGGGACGCCCGAAGCGCAACGGCGCTATATGTTGGTGCACTACCCACAAGGCCATCGGCGCCAACAGCTAACCTAATTTTGAAAGTGTGATTTATAGACTTGGAAAAGTCATGTAAATTAACCAAATATTATAACTCCATGTGCATTTTTATAACAAATTGTGAGTAAAAGTTGCGAGTAAAATATGTTTTAAAAAAATCTTTATCTTAAATGCTAATCCAATGAATCATGAAAAACTTGTCATTGGGCTTTTGTATATTGTCGTGGACAATGAGAGGCCTTAAAGTTTAAAAGGTTGAGAACCACTGTCTTAGTCAAATGGCTGATGATGTGTATGTGTGTATGTGTGTTGATTACCTTTGCGGAAAGCTCAGTCCTCGGATCATACTGGTGGCCTGATACTGAACAAAGTAAGGCACAAGATCTGGACCCAGTCTGACAAAGGCTCCTCTGTTACTGCCAATCTCATAGTAGTTAGAGGCTGAAAAAAGGGTCAGGACCTGAAAATCAAAATACATAAATCAAATCAACTTTAACAACTGTCAAGAACATTTCTACAAACATACACTGGCAGAAAAAATATTTAGACATTTAAGATGAAAAAGTTGCACTTAAAGATTGATGCATGTCAATCTGGACCACTAAAACATAAGTAGACAATGAATTAATTATGATAAATGATTTTAGGATTTTTTAAATGTTTTTTTTTATTTTTAAATATTATATTCTTAAAAAAAATTACAAATTGGATTTTTTTTTTTTATCTCATATGTTTCACAGCAATGAAATGAAACGGGGGGAAATTGAGACTTTCGAGAGAGGCATTTGGGACAATGCTAATGAAATATACAGTAACTGAGACCTTTCATTTCTTTAACTATGAAAGGTCAAAACGTCTGAAGAATAATTTTCATCCGAGCTCATCTAGAGAATAACTATATTTCTCACAGGACACAGTGTCCTAAAAGCACTCTAAATTAACATGAGCCATCATAAGTACATGAATGTAAATGTAAATAAGACAATTTATCACCTTTTAATTGAGCATGTTAATCTAAATTCAGTCCCTGCCTGACAGATATTTTAATAAAAACTTTAGCCGAAATGTCATTATTATTTCCTTCTCAAACGACTGTATAAGTCCTCAGATCACTGCATTGCTGACCTTACGATTGTGGCAAAACTCGTAACCATCCTGCTTGCACTCGTGTGAGCGGATGATGAGCTGGAGATTGTGTCTGTTCAGAAAGTCCTCGGTGACATCAGGACCCCAGTAACAACCTCCGCCACGGATCTCATTGGGAACGCAACCGTCCTGGGACATGGGGTCACTCCAGAGCAAGTCCAAAATCTGATGACACCAAAGTATAAATGTAATTTTACATGTATAAATGTAACTATTTAACTGTTGGCATAATTACCTATGTTTTAAGAGTAATGTTCCAGATTATAAACAAATTTATCACACTAGTCTAGCATAGATATACTTTTGAATTCTTTTATACTTTATTATACTTTTTGTGCATTTTAAAGGTACACCGTGTCACTTTTCTTTTTTATTAACTAAATTTAAATAAGTCAATACATCATCAATCCTTGTGTGTTTTTTGTCTTACCCTGATTCACTATGGTAAGCCTATTATAATTGTTTGTATTTGAGGGGCTGTTTACACAACACCGTTTTCAACTAAAAACGTAAATGTTTTTATGGGTTTTGGCCGTTCATTTACACGACAACAGCGTTTTGGGTGCCTGAAAACAGAAACTTTTGAAAACGTGTTTCAAAGTGCAAGTTTTTGAAAACGATCTCCGTATAAACAACAAAAACGCGAATCTCTGAAGACGATGACGTCATGCACATGCATATTACATGTTCAGTCTATAGTGTTTCATCGCCGTCTAATGGCCTGGCAGCAGAATACAGTGTTCCCTTTCGTTCGGGAACTCCCAGGGCTGGACTGGCCATTGAGCATACCAGGCATTTTCCCGGTGGGCCGACGTGCTTTTTGGGCCGATACATCTCATACTTTAAATGTTTGTTTTTTTACGGCCCATACAACTCGTATCGGCGGCCCATTCGTTTAGTTTTGCTTAATTTGCGGCGCTGGGATCTTTGTGTCGTTGAAACGCATTGGACAAAAACGTTTTTTTCTTTCTCACAGACCGGCCCATGAAACATGTAGATCAGCGGCCCATTGGTTATTTTCTTGATTGACACTGGGCTGGGCCAATCACATCTTTAATCACCTCCACCTCTGGGCTCTGAGCGAGCGTGCAGTGTCAGTGTGTATCTCTCAAAATATTCAGAGCGATGGAGAAGAAACGCAAGGAATGTGCAGATAAATGGCATGAAAAAAAAAACAGGCCCTTCAAGTGTCTGAAGGAGTGAGGAGGATCAGGAGAGACATTAGTGAGTGTAGATAACTGTGGTCAGCAGAACTAGGCTACTTTCAGGACACAGGCTATGAGAAGGAACCCATTACACAGTTACGCATTATTTCCACATCTGCATATTTGATGATTACGCATTTTACTAGAATTGTAATGAGAGTATGTCTTCCGCCAAAATAAAAGCTTGATGCAGTTTCCATCAAAATAAAAGATGTGTTTATCTCTTTCAAGTATAGAAATTAGTTCTAAACTAATTATGAAAGTTGTTTTTATTTTTCAGTGCATGTGTTTTACAATATATGGGTATTACTGTCATGTGATTAATATTATAATTATGATTATGTAGTAGCCTAGTGTAATGTAGACAGACACTATATCACAACTAAAAGAGTTTTGAGTTTTTCTTTGTTCAATTTGCACACTGAATATTGGTTGGAGCTCTTAATTTTGAACTCTCAAAGTGCACCAGATTTATGAATTTAACATTAAAAAACACAAAATTTTCATACGGGGGAGCATACCCCCCAACCCCCCTAGAGGGACAGAGGTACACTCACCACAAATTTACCAAAAATCTTGTGAGAAACACTGGTATTGCCAATGCAATTGGAGAATTGTATTTTACACTTAGTAGTTATTTCATCTGTTAACTCTTACCCATTCCTACTCATTACATGGCGTTGGTAGTTTTAATAGGAGTTGTTGGTATACATATTCAAGGGCGTGCAAAGTTCGGTTGTGTTTATGTTCATATGTAGTGGGCCAGTCTGGGCCAAAATGCCCGGGCCGATTTTTTGTCCCAGTCCAGCCCTGGGAACTCCTAAGTCTCGTCAGTAGGAGTTATAGGGCTTTCACTTTTGTAAAAAAATCCTGTTTGATTTTTGAGACACAAGTGTTCATTGAATCGACTGTAAAATCTATTTTCCATCTCTAAAGACGTTTCCATTTTCAACACCAAATATAGGCAAATCCACGGACAACTAACAGGCATTAGGACGAGCGTAAAGAGGGTGCTTGAGACGCGCAAAAGTCAGCAATATTTCTGATGATTTATTGGCGTGAAGTTTTGTACACAATGACAAACAGGAGTGCAACATTCAGGGATTGAAATGAACACCCGCTAAATGTGGGTAAAAATTTACTTTGGCGGGTAACGCTGTCAAATCACGAGCCAATTTGGCGTGTTTCTAGGTTTACTCACTTTGCTGGGGAAGTTTGTGTAGCCAAAAAAATCATCTAAAATCGGTATCGGCAGGTCAAACAATGAAAAATCGGAAATCGGAATCGGCCTAGAAAATTGTAATCGGTGCATCTCTAGTTGTTGTAGCGCTGTGTCCACCATGTCTATCAAGCTACATTAATGTCTTGTTAGTCAATTAACAAGACTAATTAATGTTAGTCAGCTTGAGATCCTTTCCATCCAAACTGGTTATATCTCTTAAGTCTAGTAGTGTATAAGCAGCAGTATAACCATAGCCGAGGCACAACCAAAACAATGTTCTTCCACAAAATGCATGCAGTTTTGCTTTTTAACCTTTAGAGGGCCAAAAGTTACATAGTGTCCCTTTAATGTTTATTTTTGTGCAACATCTTATCCAAACTGTAAGTACAATAATATTCCAAATGCAATTTGTGTTTTTTATACACTGAGGAATGAGTTGAAATGAATGGTTCAAAACTACACATGTATCAAATTAGTACAGTGGATCTCAACCAGTGAACCAGAGCCCCCTAGGGGGCCTCAAAATTACATACATAATTTTAAATAAAGACAAAACAAGCATCAAAATGAGACCAAAATAAAATCCAACTAAGACCAACTAAAAGCAACATATTTCTTACTTTATTTCACCTCCTATGAAAATAAATAATTTAAATAAATCCAATATTACAACTCCTTGGGATACATTTTATGACCATACATGTATTCTAGTTATGCCAAGCTCTAAAATATTTTATAAATTGAGTAAAAAATATATTTTTAATAATTAATCCTTATCCAGTAAATCACAAACAACAAGAAAATCATGGGGCCTTTGGATATTTTTATAGGAAATGGGTGGCCTTGGAAATGGATCAAAATGATTGAGAATATAACTGGGTTATATTTTATTTTTAGGTGACGTAGTTATATTGTACTTCCTCAAATAAGTACTGAGTAATATTAATCTAATACTATTAATGTACTTATTAATGTACTTGCTATGGAGTTATGGCTAGGGTTAGTTACTTATAGTATTCTATAGTAATAACAGTAAATTATGCATAATTATATGTATACCACATGTAGTAATGTGTAACTTACTGTTTTAGTTCTAAATTTATTACTAGTATTTTAGTATTTAGTACTAAACAAACCACAAACATGTACCAAAGCAGATAACGTCAATGAAGCCCACCTGTTTCCAATCATCATCGCTGGTGTCGATGACCTCAGAGGACTCTGGTTCAGACTCGCAGGACGGGGCAGTGCCCAGAATGCGGTGAGACTGGCTGAAGCTGGACATGCTAAACTGCGCTTGCCTACGACGGACCTCAAACTCCTCCTCAACCGTCCTAGCCACAGTCCTTGAGAAGTCCTGAAGGGAGCGTCTCTGAAAACTGTCCCGAGTAGCAAACGGTTTGGGAAAGATCATCGAGCCCCTTCTGTTCTTACAGATGATCATCTCATTATGATGCTCTGAATCTGCATATAAACCACTGCGGGATGGAGTCTTCTTCTTCGGGGGCTTCATAGCAGACACATACTATAGAAAGACAACAGTCATACTCATCAGTTAAAAGAGGAGATGTTCAGGATTTAACAACATGTAACCGTTTGTTTGACTCACTTTGTGTCTGTCCACCCGAGCTATCAGACCGAGTTCAGTGGTATCTGAGATTCCTCCATGGACTATCAGCACCCGGTGGTCGATTACTGTCACTAAGGGCAGCCAGCTGAAGATCTTCTGGAGCAACTTGAGGATACGCTTTCCATGCAACTTAAAGGAATGGAACAGAAAAGAGAAGCTCCTCAGATTCATTTCACCATAATGTGAAGCTCAGAGCAGGAACAGAGCCTAACACATTACTAACGATGTTGATGAGTTATTCCTCAGCAGAGTTATTGACGTTAACTAAAACCATAAACATACTTTATCACTTGCAAAAAATATTTTGAAAATAAAATATAATAAAGATATTTTGCCAAAGATGTTTGCCATTGACCCTAAATCTGCCAAAAAAACAACACTCCACAAAGAGCATTCTATTGAACTAAATACATGAGTCATTATGTATTTTTTATTCCCTACTAAGTTGTCATATATGCAGTCAAACGTTTGTTCATTTAACAACTAGTAAACTGCCACCAGTACTATAAAATACTAGTATAAATGTAGTGTCTTTCCAATGTTCAAAAATTACCATATATTCAATTTCCTAAGGTGGCATGAATTGAGTCAACAGTTTGTTGATTTAGCAGCTTGTTAATCCATACCAGTGACAGAGTGCAAGAATGTTTAAGACTTTACGTTGTAATCCTCTTATCAAGGACCGGCCAACATTCACAGTGAAAATAACTGCAGAAGAACTAACCAGAGTTTCCCCTTTTAAACTGTAAGTCTAAGCAGGCTACTAGGAGTTAAGAGGTGGCATTCTTGGAAAGAAAGTGTCGGGATATCCCTTACTGTTTCATAATGGAGATAAACAGCTAAGGCTGTATGGTAAACAGACTCTTAGGGCCTTGTCCACTCTAATACGTTTTCGTTTGAAAACGTATCTTTTTGTTTTGGCCTTCCGTCCACATGAGACAGCGTTTTTATCAACGAAAACAAAGCTTTTTGAAACTGCTCTCCAAAGTGGATAAAACGCTGTTTTCGTGTTGTAGTGTGGACTGTAAAAACGGAGGTATTTGAAAACCATGAAGAATGTTTAGTACATGGGACACATATTGATTATAGATATGTTTGTTTCTACCACTATTGTGCCTGTTATGTGAAATTCACTTGAACACAGTTTCTAAAATATGTTTCTTTGCACACGCTTCATATCACAGTCCTGCAAAGATGACAGAAAATTCACTCGCATTTGCTGTCCTGTTGCAAAACACGACAGCATTTTAGACCAAACATTTAATTGTGAGTGAGTGTGACCTGAACGCATCAGTGAATGGAGAGATTTTGCTAAATAAAATGATCCTGCCAGAAAAATTGCATGCTAACTTTATGATGTCTTGTTCTGTTTGTATCATCTCAGTGAGCTTTAATGAGGTTTTACACATTTTGCATTTTTTTTTCAAAGTTAAGGGAAAAAACTGTTCACTAACAGAAATTCTTTCCAGTATCTTATTGAAAATATATTCATTTGAATAATTCAGTGCTTGCCCAAACACAAGTTACTTCCTTTTTTGACTTTTCATTATAAAACATATTTCTTTATAGTCTTGTAGGTAAAATGATGTTACATACTGTCAGCCTTGTTACTCTAACTTGGTAACAGAGTTTGACAGTAACAGAATTGACAATTGACAATTCTAAACTTTTTAGCCAAAAACCCCACTTGCTAGCATAAATGCTAATAGCACATGACACTAATGAAATCATGATTAAAAGACTTTTAAACAACCCACTTTGAGATCAGTGCAATATTCTGTTTTCCTTTTGATCTTGTGATAACAATTTTGACGTTTCACAAAATAAAGTGTAAGGTAAGTTCTTGGTGTAAGAGAGAGCACACATACGTTTCAGTGCTTCAGATCTTATCAGTGAGGGAAAATGACATAATTTTCTGTATCTTACAGTTGTTGGAGACAATTCCACTATGATTTAAAGGCAAAGTATGGTACGGTAACAGAATTGACGCAAGATTCATGGACACACATTTGTATAAGATAAAAGTTATTTTTAAACAATTTAATGTTGCAGAATTAAGAAAATTACTACTTAGGGTTAAATTAAATATTAAAGAAGCGTAAAATAAAATATTATGATTACACAATCCTACATGATGGAAAAAAAACACCCATGTGCAGTAAAATAAGCACTTTCCAACGCTTCAGTGTGGACAAGAAACTTTTGGAAAACGCCTGAAAACGTTGTTGACGGAGAGTTAGGAACTTGAGGAATTGTAGAGGACAGACATTAGATGTAATTAATGATCTACCTTGTATTTTCCCAGCACTTCTTTGGTGAAGCCATACCTTTGAACAGAAAATGAAACGTTATCACCAATTTTTTTTTAAATAAAGTAAAATTCGAAGTGTCAGATTTCTTCTTGCAGAAAAAGGGACATCAACATTGAAAGATTAAGATAAATGCAGAATCTTTATAGTTATGAGCTATATTGTAAATGTAACTTGTAAAATGATCACATTATAGCGCCATCTTGTGGCTGATTCTCACAAAAATGTTGTACACCACCTCATCAGTGGTTTTTCATCAATTATGTAGCTCTGTTTTAATAAAAAAGAAATCAGTTTGCTGAGGCCCTCTAGTGGTTGACAACCACTTATCTAGACACTGATTAATATGCTTATATAACTATGAACCAATTTAATGAATCAGAATTGTTTTGATAACGTTCTCTGTCAAGGGAGTCTGAAGAAGAAAAAAAACACATATATGAATTGGTAGGGGAGGAGTAAGAAAAAATAATGATGCTTGATGTTGGACCCTTAATTATAAAAATGTAAGGTATTGGCTCTTACGTTTAGTGTTGGCAACTTTATATTTACTTAAAAGGTACTGCAAAATGCTTGTGGTGAGCAAAGTTTTAACAATATATAGCATGTATAATTATTACATAAATATTGTGTTACTGAATGCATGTGTTACGCACATTTCCATTACCTCAAATTAATGATGTGGTCTTCATGGTTTCCTCGATTAAGATAAACATCTCCAGGATACACAAGCAGGAAAGCAAACAAAATGAGCAGAATCTCTACGGAGTCTTTGCCTCGGTCCACAAAGTCTCCATTGAAAACGTAGGGTTTCTCCATTGACGGCATTCCATTCTGGGGAAATAAATAGACCACAAATTCATAGGACTAAATAAGCTGTACTTAAAGACAATCTCGCAGTTAGGTGTGGACAGATTTGAAACCGTACCTTGTAAAATATTAGTAGCAAGTCCTCTAATTGTCCATGTAAATCACCTGTAATAAAGAAATCATTTTCGAAGAGGCGTTGAATGGTTTAACAATAAAAAAACATAAAAGGATGTGTCAAATACACACCAATACGGGCATTACACAATACAATACGGGCATTCTTACCACAAACAGTTATTTCTTTGCTATGGCATGTAGAGACTCGGTTGATATTTGGCAACCCTCTGAGTAACTTCCACGTTTCCAGAAGAAGCTGAAGAACGTAACGAGAGTGAAGCTGCTGCTTCGCGAAACCAGAAGTGTACATGGTTAAAGACATTAGTGTTATCTGACTGTCACATACACTCTATGACAGGGATGGGCAACTTCTGTCCTGGAGGGCCACTGTCCTGCAGAGTTCAGCTCCAACCCTGACAAAAAAACTCACCTACCTGTAGATTTCTAGTAATCATGAAGACACTGATTTACATTGATTACTGTATCTTGTCCAGATGTGTTTGATTAGGGTTGGAGCTAAACTCTGCAGGACAGTGGCTCTCCAGGACGGACGTTCCCCATCCCTGCTCTAAAAAATAAAGCTTCCAAAAGGGCGTTTTAGCAGCAATGCCACAGTAGAACCTTTTTGGGTTCTCAAAATCTTTGGTTCTCACTGCATATTCCTTAAAAGAACCCTTTTTTGTCTTGGTGCGAAGAATATCTGAACCAGGCCATGTTCAATTCAGCTCAAGATTTTGAGGGAGATTGGTATTTCGGCCACTCAAACTCTGCTCTTTAACTGAATAACTTATTTGGCTTTAATAGAATTGATATAAATATTTAATTTATTCATTAGGTAATTCGTATCTAAATATACTACCTGAAATCTGTTTATTTTATTAGTATCTTTGTTCTATTGCATTTATTTGTGCTATTGCTTGTCATTTGTTTATTTGTTCTTATTACTGACTGTTTACTTGTCTTTATTTAACATTATTTAGTAAAATACTATTTATGTATTTACATTTATTTTGTGTGTGTATGTGTGGCGGGGCCATCCCAGCTAAAAAAAAACACACACAAAAAAAACAGTGTACATTAAGTTTTGAAAACCTTGTAATGTACAAACGTCTAGTTTTTTAAAAATGTTTAATAATGTTTTTCTTGCTTATGTAAATGTAAAACGTTCTATTTTATAAACATTATGGCAACGTTATTTTGAATGTTCTCTGAACATTCTGAAACAAGTAGCATTTCAAAAATGTCAGAAGAACGTCCAGCTAAAATGTTTCCAGAAAAAAAAAACATTCACGATGTATAAATAATGTGCTATTGTTTTGAGATGATTAAAGACCAGATAGCTCTGAACGAACATTCTATAAACGTTACTGGAAGAATGTTTCCTCAACCTATCCAGAATATAAGCCAAAGTTCAGACAATGTTAGCCAGGATGGATGTTAAACTTTCTTTATGAAACCATAGATCCCAATAAAGAAGCATTATTTTTGAGAGTGTACCTAAAACATATTTTTAATTCATCCTCGTTGAGCACCTACTTGTTTGTTTTTGAAGGCCTCTACAAGATCAGCAGCCTGATCCATATCTAAAGGAAAAGTTAGCCGTGGGCCAGAGTAGATGTCTGGCACATCGATATTGGTGTAGTTGAAGTATCTCTCCCACTCTTGATCTCGGCAAACCTCGTTTTCTCTGAAGATATGTGAGATCAGATTTCCTACATGGAAGAAGAACACACAGGATGCTTTTAGCATGGATAGATTCCAGTGGAAAGCTGTGTATGTGGTATTTGGGTTTACATGCAACAGCTTTTTTTACGTTCACTGCTGGATGGAGTGAAGTTGTCCATCAGGTAACCAAGAAAATTGTATAACTGCGTGAGGAGGAGAGAAAAAAATATATTTGTCATATCATTATAAATGTTGTTTACAGCTTTCTTTTAGATTAAGTAAGTATACCATCCATCCATTGTGATTAGATTATGGTGGATTTCATACTTTGATCTGGTCTTGTAGGTCTGCGTACTCCATGGACTGGAAGATGTTCCAGGTGTATCTGCGTCTTATTTCCATGCGGGCCGCATACTGTCTGTACCAGCGCTGGATCATCACCGCTGCTTTCATTGCTTTCAAGAGAACATGACACAGGTTTTTACCACTATCAGAATTTTTTTTCTGCTTAATCAATTAGTCATAAATGCAACAACTTTCAGGTCAGGCTTCTAGAATCACACTCAGTTTCACCCGAGAGAGATTAATGTCAGATCTATATACGTCTTACAATATAACTCTGTGTAGTGTGCACTACTCAACAACAGTCAAACAAATGTCATAGTGGTGATAAAAGAGGAATTTTGCTTACTTATGGCTACTGCAGACGTGCATGAAAAAGAAGGCATGTTGAGAATGTAAATGAGTTACTTATATTGACATTGCACAGAAACACCTGACAGCCATGTTCTAGCTGCGAGAGATAAACAAGGCTTTACACAAGCTTTGCTGGACTGCTAAAATCTCACCCGGGATGACATTTCCATGTGTTTTAAGAAGATGAAATCAGCGAGGTCAAATTCAATTTAAACTAAATATTCATTGAATAAACAGTGCTCAAACATTCATTAATTTACACAAGCCATTCATTTCCATGCTTTTAGTAAACATATTACCTTTGTCATATCTTTTATTGAATACACTGTTTTTTGTGACACCACACCCCATGGCTTCTCCTGAACGCAGAACATAAGAAAGTCAGTATAACAAGCACTTTTCATCTCATCATTTAACACATCTATGAGACACGATATCATGCACGATAAATCATATTTTATGCCTATTTAATGCAAACCACATCCAAAAGTATAAAGCATGTTTTTATTTTTTAAAATACTTAAGAAACCATAAACTGCTAAATAAACAACACTTGACTCAGTAATACACAATGTTATTTATTATATATTCAATACTAAAAACCATTACATATTAGTACCTAAAGTGTACATATTAGTAAAGGTTACCGCCCCAGTGACAGCTCCCCTTTTTCTGAGCGCAGTAAATCATATTGCAGATGAGATGAGAATAAAAAATCTTGTACAACATTTCCAAGCTATATAGGAATATATATATATATATATATATATATATGAATATAGGCTACACCAAATGTGATGTTGTTGTAGACGTTAATGAGATCCTGAGCGCGAGTTAATCTGGGGTCATTGCTCTCTTGCACTGGCCTCAATCCTCCTTACAGAGCAGACGACGTCAACAAGCACCTGTGCTTCCGTCAAAGCCCACAACTGTCAAACAAAGCCTCAATCTAAATCAGCTTGTTATTTATTCAAATAGTTTCCAAAAATATGGCTAATTATCTCCCAATTTTTTAAATAACGAGGACTCGGAGGTGAATCTTTTTTTTGAAGTGTTTTTATTTTTGAAGGAAATCCTGAATAACTAGGGATTATGGACTATGGATTTATAGACTTGTTTGTAAAGAAGGATATTCATTAGCTCACCAGACAGCACACTAATTTAGTGTACAAACGGACATGCTAGTGTTGAGGTTAAATGTTGACGAAAGCTCTTTTCAATGGGGTTTTGTATAGGTTCTTGACTCAATTTTAAAGAACCCTTTACGCCAAAAATATTCTACTGTAAGGAAAAATGTCTTCAATGATTGCATAATACTTTCATGTTTAACAGATTTTTTCTATTTTGTCTAGTGATAAAGTATGTTTACAAACTTAATGAATTCAAACTAAATCCACACAATGGTCCCATGATGGAAACCCCTAAAAGTTTCATAAAGCCTTTAAGGTTCTATATAGAAACTTTTCTTCAAAGAGCGTAAGAGCGTGTAGAAATTAAAACTTAATTTATCCCATAATAAATATAGCCCATGCCCATTTAAAAACAAAAAAGTGGTTTAAGATTTTATATGATTATAGATTACCAATAAATCAGTAGTAGCTTTTAGTACCTTTTCTGTGTATTTCTTTCAATAGAATATTACTATGAAAGGCTGTGTAAACAATGTCAGCAAACAATTAAGCCAGAAAAGGTTTCAGCAATAGATAACAGATCAAAGGTACACAACCCCAACATGGGTAAAACTCACCTGGTGGTTTTCTCTTCTAAGTCCCAGAAGCTTTACTTCCACAACATGTCACCCAAAGGAATGTGTCCGCCTGGTGTACTCCATTGGTGCTTGATTGAGTTAGTCAATGCGAATAGTAGAAACGCAAACTTGTGAGGACACATATAAAGCATCGTCACAGGTTTTCCCATGTCCCCCGAGACCTTCAATATCCTGACTGAGCAAAATGCCACTATTTTCCTTCAAAAAAGAGAGAAGAGCTTGTGTCGAGCTCCTGAGGTCTTCGAGTAGGTGTGTTTGTTTCTCTGCTTCTTAACAGTCTTCTGCTGTGTAGCTGAATTAACTGAACAAGCCCCGAAGGGATTAAGGGTAATAGCTTGATGCGACTTGACTGGACTTCCTTAAGAAATGGCACTTTCCTAAAGGAAGCAGATGGAGAAGTCTGGACGACGTTGATGTGTAAAGTATTTCATAAGTAATCAATCCAAAATAATGCAAGATAGATACAAAAATAAATAATTTGAGGAGAAAGCAGTGTATTGATTTTGACATTTTATGTGCATGAGATCTGAGAGCCCTCAGTAATTATAATGAACAATTACTTGAATATATTGTAAAAGGGAGGTCTGGGAAGGAGATCAGATCTAAGCTTAATTGTGGTTTACGTGTATAAAAGGGAGAATTCACGATGGTGTCGTGAACTCCAGTCACTGCAGCACTACGTTTCCCAGCATCCCTCCTGGCTCCAACTCAATCACCACCTGCACCTGCCATCACTAACCCTCTCAGCAGGACATTTAGGCACGCCATCCATACTCTCACGTAGGACTACATGCATGATTCATGTGATACTTACCTGCCTTTCTTACCTCCTGTGGTTTTCCTCCACGTCGTTGCTCCTGCGTATCCACGTTCCTCATCCACATCTGTAAGAGAAAGACGAGCAGTCATTCGAATATCTACATGGTATAATAAAGTGTGTGTGTGGGGCCGTACTCGCCGTACTCACCTGTGGTAAAGGATCCTTCATCCGAACCTTCATCCTACCGTGAACTGCTGTTGTTTATTCTCAATTATTGCATCTAACCTTAATATTATATCAATAAAACCCCATTGTGTTGCACTTACAATATGTTCAAGTCTGTGTTTCCTGACAAATGCATGATTTTTAGTATGAACAAAATTTTATAAACTTTCAGAGCCCTATTTTAACGATCTAAGTGCATGGTCTAAACGCACGGCGCAAGTGCACTTAAAGTGTGTCCGAATCCACTTTTGCTAGTTTACTGGGAAAAATGGTCTAAAAGGGTTGTCCCTATTCTCCTAATGTGTTAAACAACGTCACGCTGGACGTTAAAATAATAACTGTGTCGGGCTGTAACTAGCAAAACACACTTGCATCGCGCCTGGTGCCACATTGCGCCGGGTGTATAATACGGGTCCTCAATATTGCTGCAATAATATTACGGAATTGTACATAATCTGAAATTACAATTTTTTTCATTAAAATAAGCTAAAATTCATGTGTGAAATAATTTTTTGTTATAATATACTACTGAGAAGGGTGTAGTCTTACATTACGTTACATTAGACTTGAATGTTAGAATTTGTTATATAGCTTTGAATGTTATAAATTGTTATATAGCTGTTTAATAATTGCAGTGTTTTATTTGTGTCATCATTTAATATGAAATATCATTGATTAATCCAACCTTACATATCTGATCAACTGTGATGTTTTATTTTAAAAACTTAGGCTGTCAACTCTACAAAATATTTATGTTCAAATGACATTTTTCATTCACTCATGTGGAAAAATAAATCCTTATTAGTAGACCTATAATGTGTCCTAAAATCGTAAACAGATGGAAAACAAATGTCATGACAAATGCTGTGAAAGTGATGCTCTTCAAAAGTTCTTTAAAGGGCTGCACTGTACAGAGAAATCAAAAATGAATATGAAATTAAAACAATATGACTTAATTTGATTATAAATGTGCAAATGATTTAATTATATAAATATATGCACTGCAGGTTTCTAAGTGAAGCACAACACTGTGTTCATTTACAAGCGCAGAAGCGTGTGATCATGATATGGTGTTTCAGCTTCTCAGAGCGGCTTGGTTTATTACGCAGCAACCAAAGATACTCTCAAACCACTCTGACCACTGAAACAGAAGCATAAACGAACACAGTGCTGAATTTCACTCTGAAACTCGCAGCAAGCACATGTATTTATTTGCCGACAAGTTGGTTTAACATTTAAAAATGAAGAAATTAAGACGTAAATAATTACAGTTGTAGATGTTTTTTTTTTTATTAAATATTTCACAATAATCACAATAAAAAAATAACATGCATTATTATTGTTAAAAACACATCTATTATAATTTTATTACTATTTATTAGTATTTGAAAATACTCAGATTTATTAAATCATAGTAAAAAAAAGGAGGAGATGTGGCCTATGAAAACTCAAGTAGAGAGATATTTGAGCTCTTGTAAACTGTGACCAAATCGTTCAGCCATCGTTCGCACTCACACAGCTTAAGTTTTCAGAGTAACCAGTCATTTTTTATTATTCAATCATTTTATTTTCTATGCTGATGCACTTCTACACAAAAATACCACAATCATTCTAGAATGATTTCTTCTTTCCAAATAGAGATATTTAAGTAATCTGGTGAATTATTATTATATATTTTTTATTGCAATAGACTTCTTTTTTTAATTTTTTTATCGAGAAGTCGTACTTTACAGTTATTAAAATTAGACATTTCCATTGTGAAAAGCATGTAGAGAAGCAGGATTTGTTGGAGAGATCAGAATTAAGCTGAGTTGATCAAGAAAATGGCTCATTTCATCACTCACACATCTGTGAACAGAAAGGAAAGACCATTGACTGTATTTACAAAGTCAGCCGACAGTTTCGAAAGCACAGAAAAGACACGCGACCCAGTTATTCACCCCAAATCTTGTGATCCTCCTAGCAAAAGCTGACAGACTGTTCAACTGAGTGTTGCAAAATTCCCTTAATGTCAAAGTGACTTCAGAAGCTATAGTAACCTCTTACATTTTGCTATAAATGCTGTTTCATTCAACAAAAACAAAACGTTACTTAACCAGCCAACTAGACTTCTTCAAATGACAGTGGTGGTAACATAAAGAAAGTAAATCTTAAGTGAATCTTGAGCAGAATATGTTTTATGTAAATACATTTGAAAGTGGAACTGGGTAGTGTTATGGCTTGTTCTTACATCTCTGACAACTGTTGTGTACTTCTCAGGTGTGGCGGCACTCATGACGGTTGTATAAACAGTGATCCTGGAAGGAAGAACATACTCACATTAAAAATAATTATATTTTAAATATCGATAAAACCAAAGTAATGATTTTTTTTTCAAAATCCAAAGCTCTACCAAGGAATCTTACTGAAATTATATCTTCCCAAGGAACAAAAATAGAATGTGTTCCGAGTTATAAGTACCTGGGTATTTTATTTGATAGCCAATTAACTTTTAAGCTATATTGATAAACTACTTTCTAAACTTAGTATAAACAGTATAAAGTATAAACAGATCTTTTATTTTCTTTTACTGCAAGGAAATATTTGGTATCTACAACCTTTTTACCACTATTGGTTTATGGAGATCTGCTTTACATGAATGCCCCAGTAAATTATTTAAAAAGAACTGATACCGTCTATCATAGCGCTTTACGTTTCATTACTGGTTATAGTTATCAAGCACATCATTGGACTTTATCCATCTTTATACTAGAAGAAGTTTTAACTGGTATTGTTTTATTTATAAGTCTATTTGTGGTCTAATTCCATCTTATTTGTCTCTCTGCATTTCTAAAACAAATGTTTGCTACAACCTTCGTTCTACTGATTTGTTATATAAGGTTCCTCGAGTTCAAACAGAGCTAGGAAAAAAAGGCTTTAAATACAATGCTTTATCTGCTTCTTGTGTAAAAACATCTTAAAGCTGACTATGCTTCCATCACTAAACAAGTTTAAGTTACTTTTAACTGATTATGTGTTTTATCCTTTGGTAAATTGCTGTTGTGGTCCTTGATTGTGTTTTTGTGTATTTGTATGTCTATGTTATTGTAGCTGCTATCTTGCCCAGGTCACTCTTGTAAAAGAGATTTTTAATATAAAAGAGTTTTTAACCTGGTAAATAAAGAATGAAAGAAAACTGGGACAAATAACTAACAATGTTGCGTTGTGTCAGCGGAATGAAAAAAAAGTTGTATGTTTCTAGTATAGACTATAAAACCTCTCCTTTTTCTTCTCTGCATTTCTCCTCTTTCTCCTCCTTTCGCTTTCTAATAAACCTGTGAGAAAATTCCTTTTCTTTCTCTATTGTACGTCACTTTGAATTTTAGCATCTGCTAAAAGCATAAATGTAAATGTAAATGTAAATGTAAATGAATATCATCATATGGTTACAAAGAACCCACTAGTACCACATGACAAAATAACAACTCAAACAATGATAAATAAAGTTAGTAGAGCAAGATGAGTTTAAAATCAGTGTTGAGTTTGGGCATCAGACATGAAAGAGGGTGAGAGTTCAACAGATATCAATGCTTGGACTGTTCTGATTTCCAGCTGAGAAACTGAAACAATACATGTCTGTGAAGCTGTGTGAAAAAGCAGAACGACTTGTTTCTGCGATCTCTTGAGGATAATACTTAAATTCGTCTATGAGGAAGTATAAAGTATATTTGTACTACTGGTTACCACATACGAGAAATGATCACTCTACTTGAGGTCATTACATAACCATAAAATATTGTGTGATAGGTCAAAATGCATAATTGTCCTCCTTACCCATTACAAACAGGATTCACAGATAAAACCTGAAAAAATAAAACTGACATGGTCACTGAATCAACACATTTTTCAATACATTATTTAATGAAAGTCCATACTATCAAAAAACATTGAAAGCATGCTGAATGCATGCATACTTATATACTGAAAACATTTATACAAGCACATTTTATGGTACATTAACTGTCCTGTAGAACAGAAATAAATGCCAATAAAAGGAAGCCAAAATGGATTTGTTCATATACCTCATACAGAGAATCCATACTAATATGGTTTTGACCAGTAGAATTTAATGCTTTCATTGCCACATCTCTACAAAATAAAATAAAAAAAAGACCAGGAAATGTGAGAAACAATTCTTAATTTGTTCCGTTCAGTAAATAATCCCTTATTTGTGCTCTCATGTTATTGATAAAAAAGAATTGTCTACTTGCCTTCTGTCATCTCGTTTAGGGGCTGGTAGCCAGTGGTCATAATTTGTTTCAACTCTATACCAGCTAAAATAAGCAACAGTAAAAAAATCACAGGTTTAGTAGTGTAAACACTTTCAGGAAAACACTAGTACTATATAACACTATGGACAAATGGAAGCCTATTGTAGCATTGCCATCACTTTTGTCTTTTATTATAACACTTTTATATCATTAAAAAATTATGGTTGGTGCTTACTTTCCATGAAGTGTATCCAGGGGCCAGATGTCAGCTGATCCTCCCCTGTCTCTGGTGATGACCACACCCTCACCAGCATGAACACCACCCAAAATATAATAAACATCTGTGATGATCGGCACCTTGGCCAGCCTCACTACTGCATCCTGGAAATCCACAGCCTCTTCAAGAGTCTGAAGAGAAACAAACAAAACACATTTATTCAATGCAAAAGTCTCTTCATAGTCAAAAAGATTCAGTATTCAGTAAAATACTGAATTGTTATATACATGTGTTCTTCTCTCACCTCTCGTACTAGCCAGCTTACTGGAGAACTTTTTAATAAAATGGCTGAAATTATGTTCTCCCACCAATGTCCCTTATCTGTGGAAATACAGACATAATAAAATCGAACCAAAGTTCACTAGATGATCTCATTAAAAAAAAATTAAAATCAAACCTACTGCGTTCATTGCCAGACACTGTAAACTTGTTGGGGCTCTGTCCAGTCCACAGCCCAACGTAACCAGCAAAAGTGGTTCCTCTATAGGCCACCTAAACAATTTTCAGAATATAATTTTCATGAAATAATTAGATAGAGTAAAAGAGTAAGCGTATTTGGCGTGCTGTCCGAGAGGATGGCTCCAAGCTCGGATTTTGGCCCGAACCCAGAGTACTCCCTCGTATAGGAGTATATCCCTCGATATAGGCTAGGATAGGAACCAGCCAATAGTGGCGGAGGGATGCAGAACCCGGTCGAGGAACGTAGGTGAGACGGCTTTATATATAGGTCTCCTCTCATGCTGATTGGATAGATCTGTAATAATTTAGTTTAGGGTCCAATTCTAAGCATTAACTAGTTCCTTATCAGCTTGCATATTACAAGGATATTGGCTGTTCATTAGTACTCTTAAAGCACATATTAATGCATTATTTGGCATGACCATATTCTACATCCCTAAATCCTACCCAATACCTGAACTTAACTACCTTACTAACTATTAATAACCAGTAATTAGGAGTTTATTGAGGCAAAATCATAGTTAATAATTAGTTCAGTGTGAGAACTGGAGCCTAATCTAAAGTGTGACCGAGATAGGCTATATCTTTTGAACGTGTTCTGTTCCTCCCAAACGTTAATAAAACATTATAAAAACATACAAATAATCACTTTATTACCTTTCCATTTTTCATGAAAAGTACATCTAGAGTTAGATTTTTGAGCACTTTGTGGGGATAGTCCAGGTTTCTGCCATGGTATATAATTCCCTTTGTATCCTGTGTTACAATACTAGTACAAAACCTGAAAAAAAAGCAAAGCAACCACAATGAATGTTGAAAAGTTCACAACTTTCAAAAGGGATGTACCAAAAAAAAAAATGCAGAAAAGATCAACAGCAATACCTATACACAGTACTTACGCAGATACTTCATAAGCAAAGTTCAGCAGCACGATATCTGAAATGTCAGTCCCATAGAATGATGCCATGCCCTGTATTTCTCCAGCATACGGCTGTGGGATGTATTTCTCCAGAGCACTCACTATAGGTTTAATCGCAGCATGAACCCATTTGGGAACAGTCGTGCTTCAGAAGAACACACAAGACATAGACATGTTGTCGTGGATCTAGGATGATGATGACAAACAATGACTAAACTTTACCCTAAAAATCTACAAAGTAAACGACAGAAAAGTTCCAAAACGATTGTGAATAAAAAACGTGAGGGGGAATGTCAGCCTTCTCATCTCAGGAGCCACTGATCTATATAGAATGACATTCTATATTAGTGTCAGCAGCCATAGGCGTATCTATATGGTCACCAGCGTGTACGTGATTCGTGTATGTATTTTATGCTTTGTGAACTTAAACATTTGGTTTTGGCTAACAAAAATGGCTAACAAAAATCTTGTAAAAATTGCAAGAATACCATCGAAAGCAACTTTGTGCGGCTATTTGATACTTACTCGATCACTTCAGATGCAGCTTTTCTCAAGAAATCAATGTCATAGAGGTTCTTCAGAGGAGCCCATCTCTGATTGGCGGGCTCGTCCAGACTGATGGTCACCACTGGCGGAGAGAAATCAGCTGTCGATACGCAGAAAAATGTCACGCCGAGAACTAGACAAATCTGAAGCTTCATGGTGAATGCTGAACACTACTGTCCTTATAGTGACATTTGAATGAGCGAAATCAAGTTTAAACTGCCCAACTTCTGTATTTGAAAACAAGGAACAGAAAGTGATGTTGTGACAGTAACACATTAACCACAAGGGGGTGGTGTCCGCACTGTGTGAAATCATTATCTTTGGTTTGATAGGGTTTCGGTCCAAGCAATTCGTCCGAACAAATGTTGGTAATGCGAACTTTGAGAAATGCAATAGAGTGTTGGTTTATTTGTGACTCTCAGACATTTATTCGTTAATTACGTAGCCTATACAGTTATTTATTTATTTACATTTTTTACCCAAGATCTGCGGTCTCAGATTGAGGACACGCAGATTTATTACACACGTCCACATGATGTTCAGAAATGCATTTACTTGCATTTGTACATACCATATATTTTTGTATATTATGTATTACATTTACAATACATGTATTACATTTTTATATATTAAATTTCCTATTTTTATCCATCTGTCACAGTCACTCATTCTGGAAGCAACCTGTCATCAAAACAAATTTCTCGTATGTGCAAACATAGCTGGCAATAAAGCTCTTTCTGGCATACAGCTTGTGCCTGCGACGGTAAACAGCACTATACTCACATGACTTTATTCAGACTTTATGCTTCTTGCATGCTGACTCATGTTTAAAAAAAGAAAAAAAATAGACGTTAGTTAATTTTTTAACGATACATACGCCATTAGACAAAACGAGTGGCATTCGGAATAAATAAGTAATCAAATTCAAATTAGTGGAACTTTCGTCAAAGAAAGACGCCATTCGTCTTCTGATTTTGTCCACCCACGTACGTTTTGTTAGCGGCGTTTGTTCCAGAAGTATTTTTTTTTCATTTATTTTCAATCCATAGACGATATAGCCATGAACTTATTATAAAGCAGCCACGAGGAGAATTTTTACAACGTTTTATTTGGAGCAACAACAACAAAAAAAGTAAATAACTAAACAAAATGTATGCTGGTTAACTGCCCACCATAGATATAAGTAAGGTTATTATTAATTATTATTAATAAATAAATTTTTAATACCATATATGTTTGCTACAGGTTCTGTATTTCTTCTTCTTCTTGTTTTCTTTTTTTAAAGATATATAGCAGACATTTTTATTACAATGCTATTACAATGACATCAGCATCATGTATTTATTTAAAACATGTTTTTGGACATGTCAGGTCTTTTACTGTCTATGGGAGGCGGGAACAGAGCTGTTAAATATGATGTGATGTTTTTCCACGGCTCTGACGTGGAGTGCTGGCAAAATGCGCATGCGCACTCAAGTCCTCATGGGTGAAAGTTATATATCAGCTGCTGTTTGACAGCAGGGAGCGCGTCCACGTATTTACTGTTGCTTTGCCACCCCCATCAACAGGAGCGATTTTAGAGTGAGTTTGGTCATTGTTAGAAATATATTTACTGACATGTGCTTTATTTTGTGATGTTGTACTTCGACAAACACTGCACTCGTTACACAACGCTGCCGATCATCACAGCAAAATACACTGCGCTTATATGACATTATGTCACTGAATTTAGTTGTTTTCTTTGTGCATTGACGACAGGTAGGCTATTAAACAGTGTTGTATTTGGTAATGCTTGAATTCTTCCGATGATTTACAAATAATTTACTTCGGCTAAAAAACACACTTTCAGTTTTGTGTCCGCAGAGCCATTTGTGGTGGTTGTCCTTGAGGAGTCTTGCAATAATAAATTTAATTTCAGGACATAGACTGTAAAAACAATAAATAAATAATAATAATAATATTCCACAGGCAGAATAAATGGCTTTTCGTGACCTTTTGCCCAAACCTATGCATAGTTTAGCCCTTCTCTGGTGTGTTGTATAAACGTGTGTTACTAGCAGCGTTAATTTGACTTTTTTTCTTTTAGCAGAAATAAAAGGTTTTGTCTTGCTTAAACATGAAGATTGCTGTACTTGGAGCGACTGGTCAAACCGGACAGCAGCTGGTGAATCAGGCTCTTCAGCAAGGACACTCCGTCACAGCCGTCGTCAGAAACCCGGGAAAACTGACTGTAACACACGAGAACCTCAAGGTGAATAGTAGGATAAACATTTAAGAATTTCAAAGTTTCATTTCAAAAGTTATTATTGTTATTATTTTTGAAACGGCATGATGAAAATTATGATAATCATACGTGACATTTGTTCATGTATTGCTTTCAGGTGTAAGTAAAGGAGTGGACTGCACATCCACAATCAATGCAACTAAATTCATTTAGCAATGTCGTCGTTCATGACAAACTGAAGCGGATCTTACATTTATAATGTATTTATATAAAGTATGAGTAAAATAGTCTGAGTTACTCATTAGCTCTCATTTCCTTTCTTACCTAGTTGACTTAAATTTAGACAATGATGAATGTTGAAAGGACTTTTTAGTATTTTGAATAAAAGTAAGGATTTCTAAGTCACCCAGGTGCAAAGGTGAACTTTTTAAATGCATAACCTGCATGCAAATGTTTGTTATGAATGAGTTTTTGTATGTAAAATTTAGCATAACGTCACAAGGGTGGCATAACAAAATATGCGATTGATTTATCGGTTGATATCATCACATGATTGGCTTGCCCCACATTTTTGTGCAGAAAGTATGCTATTTTATGGACAGTTATCCAGACACAGCATTGCCAAATAAGGATATGATTAACACTAAGCTGTCAGTGTAGATAATACTTCATGTGTTCAAGAGTAGATTTTCAGTGACCACTTTGTAGCTACAACTACCATGCAACCTTATAACCATGTAACCTTGTTTAATTGCATGCCCTCATGTGATAGGTGGTTGAGGGAGACATTTTTTCTGAAGACAGCCTGAAACCGCATTTCAAAGGCCAGGATGCTGTGTTGTCCTGTCTTGGCTTTCCAATCTCATTTATTTATGGAATCACTGGCTACACGCAGTCTATGACAGCAGCATTAAATGCTATGCGTGATGCCAAAGTGAATCGAATCATCACCATGACCTCATGGTACACTGACCGTAAGTGCTGTTATTATTTGTAGGTACATGAATCTGAAGGTTCTTTACTAGGGGTGTAACAATATATATTGTGTCAATATATCACAATACAAAAATGCAACAATATGTATCGTGGATAGTGACAATCTGTATTGTAGCCTATATAGATAAATAAAAATCTAATTTAGATTAAAATTTAGACGAAATTAAAATTACTATGCGTGAAAAACTGAGTTTTAGTGTCAGTACTACATTAAACTACTATATATAATGTTGAATGTAATGTATAATAATGCAATGGGGGAATATTTGTGAGTACTAATAATACCAACTCTCTGATGTTACCAGTAAATGTGACCTACATTATTTTAAATATATCTAGTCAGTGAAAGAGTGCAAGCATATTCGTCTAAAATAATTCTGTTTTCAGCTTCAGAATCATGAATATTTTTATTCTGGTGTTGCTATTGTCCTGTGCATCGAGTTACCAGCACCAAGTCCAAGCCTATTCATTTCCACCCACAATGTAATACCAAATGTAGCATTTTAATCAACAGTACATTTTTCATTAACCTTTCACCATGTGTCTTGGAGTATCGCAATAATATTGTATCGTGATATGTATCGAATCGTGACATGAGGGTATTGTTACACCCCTATTCTTTACCTTACAGAGTATCTTTGGTCTGATCAGTTATCTGGTATAATAATTGGACTGTTATGACACTCTTCACAGCTAATTCAGGCTCCAACTCTTCCTTACTCATCCGCTTCATGTTGCTTCCCATGATTAGAAGCGTTCTAAACAACATGTATGAAATGGAGAACTTTCTTAAGCAGACTGATGACATCAACTGGACTGTTGTCCGGCCCCCTGGCCTCAAGAATACACCAACAACAGGTGAGATTTATAAATGAAACAAATTTTGATATGAATTAAAATATAATAAATGTATGCATTGTTGTCACATTAAGTAACAGGTAAAATGTAGTGGCGGACAGTAAAGTATTTTTACTTCTTTACTGTACTTAAGTAGGTAACAAAGTTAGATGTTGTGTGGGAAGGAGGAGGCGGGAACCGGTGAACATTTAAAGACTAATAACAAATTAATAAACAAATACAAAATGAAAGTAAAGACAGCAGCCCCTCACTGACAACTGCTGTCACATATAACAAAATAAAACGCAACATAAATCCAGGCCTGGTCCTCTCTCGTCCTTCACTGTCGTCGCTCCTCCTTTATGCTTCTGCTCCTCCGTGAGAGTTACGAGACCGGTGTAGACTCATTAGTAATCACGCCCTCGGCCTCGTCCTGCTCGCCACAAAGTACATCTGTACTATCAAGAGTATTTTTATTTAGGGAAACTTTTACTTTTATACATTTCATAAAAATTCCTCTTTATTTTGAACTGAAGAAATCATCACCCGCTCTGAGATTTTTGAATGAGCTGATTCTTTTCAATGAACCTGTTAAATCATTTTGCAAATCGCAATGAACAAATCATTCGTCAATTGGACCGATCCGATTGCCACAGCTCACTGATTCAAACGATCTGGTCTCCAGTTAACAATTCACTGAATTCACAAGTCTGACTCAAAATGAGCCAATTACTAATGCTGAATTTTAGGATTTAATATTGTTGATGAAAATCGTATTTATAGCATGACTATAAGTTGTTTGTGAAGTACAAGGTTACTACGCAGTGGGAGTATGGAAAAGAGTAACTTCCAGGTCTGGATAAGAATGGAAAAAAGAAAACAGAATATGCCAAAAATTGTGTTTCCAGACTAATACCCCTATTTAGTTTTCTAAAATATAAAATGAAGAATTTCTAAAAATAATAATTGTATCATACAAGCAGTGTTTTCATGGCAGAAGTTTAGTGATTTTCATTACGCAAAACGTCTCGGTTACAATTGTAACCCTGGTTCCCTAAGAAGGGGAACGAGACACTGTGTCTGACAAGACGCTATGGGAACGCCATCAACGTGACCGGTGTCTGAAGCTCGTATTTAAATGCAACAATGTCAGTGTCAGATAATGCTGACACAGAGGAACGCACTTCCTGAAATGCATTACCTGCCATTCATCATAACACTTTAAAGGTTGATGACATATTCTTGGATAACTCCTGAGATCCAAAAGCTAATGCCAGCGATTTATATGATGATTTGACAGCTGAGTACGGGCATTTCACTCACGTTGGATGTGTCAACGTCACATTTGTATAGGCCGTAGTCTACTATTTGTATTCATGATTGGTTGACTGCAATCCCCTACGTTGTCTACATTTAAATAATCTCTTTAAAAAAAAATCTTCTCAGGCTATGCTCGAAAACACCTTTAGTTTTAATCATGTTTTTATTTGTTTAGTGACGTTTTGTATTAATTCTGCTATTTTCTGATCTGGTTAAGAGCCCTGCTTTTAATACTTATGTCAAGTACTTTTATAAAATTGAAAAGGAGTAATAGTTTATTAGAGTATCTGTACTTTTACTCAAGTACTTGATTTGTTTACTTTGTCCACCACTGGAAAAATGCTTATTGACAAATTTGCCTTTGCTGCAAAGCTATTAGATTCTCACAAAGTGCATTTTTGTCTTTTGTTAAATTTGTGGTCATTTTTCTCATTCTTTTCAAAGCCAATGAGTTCCTCACACATGAAGGTTATTATGTCCCTGATGAAAATGGTCTACCAATCGGCCAGTCTGTGTCAAGAGGTGATGTGGCTCGTTTCATGCTCTCTCTACTCAATAACAATGCCTGGATGAAGAAAGCTGTTGCTATCATCACCAAATGAGTTTGCACTTTGCTTGCTCAACCCGAACTAGAGAAAAACATTTATTTCACAATGAGATTTTCCCCCTATTGTTTTACTTCAATGAAAGGTTAGAATTTTGTGAATTTTCTGAATGAAAGATCAAAAGGATAAATGCAGATTTATTTTCACAGCTGCCTTTACTTAGATTTTACCAAGGGTGCCAATATTAGTGGAGGGCACTGTATATGATGCTTATTTTAATTGAAAAGGTGTTTCTTAATGCCAAAGAAAGGTTGGCAGAATTACAAGAAAATGTAATTCATAAAACCTTGTAGAAAATGCATTTTGTGATTTAAATTGGACTTAACATGAAATTCCAGGGGTAAAAATGGAGAGGAAAGAAATGACAATAAGCTGGCATGCACTTTTGTCTTCTCTAAAATATTGTATATGAATTATGAAATAAAATGTGAAAGGCCATATTTTTATTAAGGCAACTTTTGTTAATTTCTAATCATTATTAGTCTATAATATAATTTTTGCCATTTGTGTGCATTATGTGTAACATAAAACACATTAATCCCTGTCTTAATATTTTAAGCAAATTTTTCAATTCCAGTCTACTTTAAAACACCATTATGTAATAATAAAAAAACATATTTTAATGAATAAAACGTATAAATGGTCTATAATGGTATAAAAATGTTTTTGGCAAAATTCAGTTCTTAACTTTCTGAACTATATAATCCTCTTGTCTAAACCTGTATTTTGCATGTACTTTGTTTATTGTTACTATATATGTATTTTTTTTTTCTCCTAATTGTTTGTGTATTTTATGTTCATTGATGTGTTCAGTTTCTCTTGGTTTTACACAGTACACATAGGCCTATAGATTTTACAGTTTATATATATTTTATACAGCTGTACACTATGACTACTTGGATGTTCAGGTTAAAAATTTGGCTATATTGGTAGTACATATGTTATTTACTGTAAGTAATGTTAAATAAAGTGCACTGACCTGCTATTTAAAGGTGGGGTATGTGATTCTCTTTTTTGTCCATTTTTTCAAAATCACTTGAAATCCTATTCATAACCCACTTACAGCCACTGAGTTAGAAGTACTGAAATGAAAATTAAGCAATTTAATCATCTGTGGAGCGGACAGGACTCGAAAAACTCCAGCCAATCATTTCCAAGACCACCTAGAATCATTGGACAGAATTGGCAGTTTGTTCCTGCCTACTTTGTGAACGATTTTTGTTTTGGTTTGTTGTTGAGCAAATTAAAGAATTAAACTGTTCTCTAATAAGATTCAGTCTGCTAGAGATAGTAAGTTACATGTTATGCAATTGGTGTGACCGAATGTCTCATGACCACACGAGTGCAGTGTTGCACTGTTCATAATAAACCATTTCTGTGGCGAAACACTGATGTCAGTGTGTCAGAGACATGTTGGTATGTTATGTGTTATAAGCTGACAACTGCCTTATAATTGTTAAAGTAAGGGCCAAAGGACTTACAAAGCACAAACTTTATCATTAAAAACTTTTATAACATTTCTAACAAAAGAGCAGCCTGAACATTCTGCTAAAGATTTTCTTTTGTGTTCCGAAAAAGAAAAAATATTTTTTAAACAACATCTGTAAATGGACAGAATTTACATTTTTTCTCTTTAAGACTTGTGTAGCAAGATTTCACCCAGTAAATTGATATGTGGTAATCTTCTAAATAAAGGTCAAATCCAAAACCAACACAAGTATGTGACTGGCTATGTTGCAAGAGCCAAAGGCAACCTGTGAGGAGACTTTCTACATTGTTCCAGAGCCAGTTTGGTCACAGACTACAAACCTGCTCTGGTCAGATGGATGAAATGACAGCGTGAATAGTTGTTGCTAGAGTTCAAGTGAAATATTTTTAGTTTATACTTGTGTATGATGGGAATTATTATATTTAATTTCCTGCACTTTTTATTACTGGTGAAGATATGCAAGTTGAAGTGATGACTTCCTATGATTTAATGTTCTGATTGTGATGTGAGGACTTTGTCCTCAATGGACAGATATCATGTTTGTTAATGTGAAGAAGTGTCAGGAAGGAGGATTTATTCGTAATGTTGAAGGGGTACATTGAATCATTGGGGGACAAGTGAATGATTTACATCTCAAATAAAAATAAGAACATAATTGGGAAAAAAAATATTTACTAATGCACAATCCCATTGCCAAGTCTTATTTTGCAGCAAATCAGTCACATTTTATTTTATTTTCCCAACCAGGACAAGCTATATTATTCAGAATATTTGGAAAAGTTTATTTTAAAAAGAGTATTAAAAATCGTTTTCAAAATTTACTTTGACATGCACAAAAAGCATGAGATTAGCTTAAAAACTTGCTTGATGCTTTTTCGCCATGTGCATCTGTATAGGATGGGCGGGCCCTTTCTAAATGGCTGAAAATGATGCACTGACGCATCTTAAGCTTTTTAATGATTCACAAGTTGTTGTTTTTTAAAGTATCTCCATATGTGTGTTTTAATAACTAGTCAGAACAATGACTATAAGCTGTAAACTTACTTTAGATGTCATTTTATATCCTAAAATCTAACCTCTGAGCTATACCTCACATATTGTACTGTCTGTGTTAGAAATACTTTCAATAATTACATAATTATAGTAGTTCATTGGGTTCTATAGTTGCATGTAACACCAGAACCTCCAACAAATGGAAACGAGTGCAAAACACTCAACAGATCAGTCTCAATGACACCGTCTGAGAAGTGAACAAAAGATGACTTTTTTTTTTCTTTTCTTTTTTTAGAGGGATTATATTTCTTGATAAAACCTTCTTGTGTTTCTGCATTACCTCAAAACTGGTTCACGAACACAATATGAACAATAACTGGGGGGCGGGGTGGACTTAAACCACAATGTGCTTTTAGTTTGAGACCTTATCAGTGAGACTTTTGTGTTGTTTCAGAACACAAGCACACAGGCAGACACAAACATATCAGCAGTTTTCCGTGCACCTGCTCGCTAGTGACGCTCCCATTTTAATTAACGTACACAAAGAAAAAAAACACATTCATAAAAGGAACTAAACAAATTCTTATGGAGTTCCAATATATTATTCACTTATATTACAACATATGCTGACAGCCTCCACTCTCATAAATATTAAATGTGCTGGGTGAAATTTGAGCAGTATTATGAATACAGATTCATCACACATCTGTATCTTTACAGTTACACTGTAACTGATTGACGTACCAACAACACTAAGTGTGCAAGGAACAATATTAAACTTGTACATATCACTCAATCTATGCCTGATTCTTGACATTTTGACTGAACTTCTTCACAGATCTTAGATGCACACAGTAATGTCACATACAATCAACTCCAATTTCATACATTGTACAGAATATACATAACCAGTCATAATGACAAATAGATGGATTTGAAAACGTATTAATTGACGATTTATAGAAGGTAATGAATGTATTGGCATAAAATGGTGTAAAGTTTGACTGAGGCCCATTGGAGTGAGCAAAATACAGAGAACAGAACAATGGCAAAAGAATATGATCCAGTGTAGTCTTGCGTTTAATTCCCACAGTGTTATTTGGGATCTTCTGTTATTCACCATAAAATTTGTTGATTTCTTCTTGATACATTTTACTGACGACAGGCCTTTTGAGCTTCATGGTTGGACCTGAGAAGAAGAAAGAAAGAAGAAACTTGAGCTCACTTCGCATCTAATAAACCCATCAGTCTGTTTACATTCCTCTCTGTAATAATGCATTCAAGAATGCAGTTAGGCAAGCATGTTCAGTGTCACGTAAAGCCCTTTCATCAAAACGGGAGACCTACATCAATTGTACTGACATGAACTGACACAAATGCTTCTGTGTGTCAAGCTGACAGATAAAAGTACTTCTGCTTCATCTATTTTATATTCTTGACTATATAAAGAAATAACGCTCACCAAGTTCTCCGCCAGATATGGAGAAGTCTTGTGGAAGGAGGGTCCACTTCTGGACTCTCTGGGCATTGGATGTCGCTTTGGCATTCACGCGGTCTATGCCCTCCTGGATGACTTTGTAAATGGCTGGCTCTTTTTTGCTAATGATCTCTGAGACTTTGGTGGCAATTACACCGTGTTGCCGACAAAACTCCACCGCTAGTGGCGTCAGTTCATCTGTGGGGTCTCCATTGTCATCAATGTTACACTAAAAATAAGATTCAGTGATTTAAAAAGAAAATATAACAACATACATTTTGAAAATGGTGCCTTAGCAAACACTCTTTTATAGTGGCTGGTATAAATGTAAACATTTGCTAAAATGTGCACATTTAATGGTCCCGCTAAGTAAAAATAGACTTACTTTGAGTGTAAGTAGCATAGCAAGGAACTTCTTTTTGTCTCCAACCAACATGATATTGCTGATGATTGACACCTCCTCCTTTAGGGCGTCCTCAATCGGGACGGGTGGTATATTTTCTCCACCGGCAGTAATGATTAATTCTGCAAAAGCGAGGTTATTTAGATACAAATTAATGTTATAGTATATCATTCTATGTGAATTTATCTAATTGATATGATCATTTTATGCTCACAGTAACATGAGTGTTATCCAAAGGCATAGAGAAAATCATTTTTAATGATAACTCATAGACATTTAAAGACGGAGCTTTTGTGAGCTACGAGTTTGTTGCTCGATCGATGGTACATGTTATTGCTGAGATCATCAGTCCACTTTTTTTATATAATTGTGTCTAACAGCAAAATGCCAAGTGAAAAACAACATTGCCCATGATTCTGCAAAGAAATTTGCGGCAAGACTACGGCAAGATTATGTAATTTGCAATGCATTATAAAATTACAGTTCTTTCCCTCATTAAAGCTCACAGTCTTGTACCTTGCCTTTTTGTCGGATTTTCAAATACTTTTTTGATTCAAATCAAAGTTTGTAATGTTGTGATTCACCTTGAAGCTGGTTGGTTTGGTTCATATAACTTTGGTTCATTATGGAACCAAGGCCGAAGAAAAAGTGAACAGGCACTGTTGCACCCTAAATGTACAAATGTGAAATTCTCCAAATGTGTATTTCTACCTTTTATTCTTCCAGTGATGAACAGGAAGTCATTGCTGTCATGTTTGCCCAGGTCTCCTGAGTGGAGCCACCCTTCTTCATCCAGTGCCTCCTCAGTCTTGTCTGGCATGTTCAGGTATCCCATGAACACATGCCTTCCCCAGAAACAGATCTCACCATTCCCATCACTATCTGGTCTGTCTAACTTGGTTTTACAGCCTGTCAATACCTTACCACAGCTGGAGAAAAATAAATAAATAAATACACAATTTTCTTACTTTTCTTGGATGTATATTTTGTCATTCAATTTTAAAGGGACAGTTCACCCAAAAATGTACATTCTGCAATCATTTACTCAACCTTAAGTTGTTCTAAACCTGTTTTCTTTTTAATGTGGCTTAAATCTCCACTTAGGACCACTGTAATTACGAAAACAATTAAATAGCGCAACATATTCTGGTGTTTATTTTAAGGTGACATAGTTATACATATTATGTGTACTTACTATGGTAATCACAGTAAAGTATGTATAATTAATTACTGTAACTAAACCCTATATTTCAGTTTATTTATTTTTAAAGCACATTTAAAACAGTCACAAGACTGACCAAAGTGCTGTGCATGAGAAAAGTAAACAAATACAAAAGTATAAAACATAACAGAGTTAAGTGTAGTTCCTTAATATTACTCAGTATTTATTTCTAACCCTAACCCTAGTAAGTACATGTAATAGGAATAAATATAATACCCTGAAATAAAGTGTTTGCAGTTTGGAGCAACATGAAGTGAGTATAACAACATCTTTGTAATTTCAAATAATGTTAATATATACGCACGGCACATCATGCCTCTGACCTCATAATGCGATAACCCTCAGCACAGGAGATGGAGTGAGGTCCGGTGCTCTCGCTCATGCCGTACAGCTCAAAGACAGGGATGTGAAGGCTCATGAAGTACTCCAGTGTGTCTTTGGTGATGGGAGCTGCACCGGTGTAACAGGCTCTACAGCGGTCAAGACCCAGAGCTTTGAGCACATTCTTGAAAACCAGATGATTGGCCAAGGTGAATCCCCAAGGCACTGAAGAATCACTGCAGAGAAATAACATGAGCTTCGGGTTTCTTTCAAATAATTCAATCAATAAATGAATTTGTGGTTCTTCTAAAAACACACCCATTCATGGCATTATAGCTTGCTTGAAGTCCGATTCCCTTTGCCCAGTCACCGATCTTCTTCTTCATGACGGATGACTTCGCACCAACGGCTTTCATTGCTTCTTGCATTTTTTCCCACACTCTGGGAACTCCCAAGAAGCTTGTGGGACGCACCTCTCTCAGCGTGTTGGCCAGGGAGCCCTGCGTTGAGTTTAACCAAGACACCGCCAGTTAATCAGTTGTATTTCTTTTTTTACAGAAGTAAATAATGTAAACATCTTAAGACGTTAACCTTCAGGGCATCCGGCTCAGCGAAATTGGTTATGGCGGCAAACCTCATGCAGATCCACATGTCTTGGACTTGGGCTGCCACGTGACTCAGGGGCAAGTAGCTCACCACTTCCTCCTCAGCCATCTTCAGTCGGACCATGCGACCAGCTGAATTGGCCGTCCATGTGATCTGGACAGAGGAGGAATGAATTTAAGGAACAATACTTATCCATTAAAATTATTTGTGATTAACTACATTTGGCATTGAAGTGAATGCTGAATTATTCACTTTAGTTGACACTATACGTGGTACTCACATTATCATGGCTGAGCATGACCCCTTTGGGATTCCCTGTGGTGCCTGAGGTGTATATTAATGTGCAGCACTCATTGGCCTTTTGACTGTCTATCAGCGCATCCAGCTCAGCATCAGGGACAATCTCTCCCAACTTCATAAATTCAGCCCACTGAGAGAACATCAAATTCATGTATAAATTCAAATATACCAGCAGCACTGTTTAATTTGTTGCTTGTTTACATTCACTTTCCACTACTAATATATATATATATATATTTATATCTGTAATTATCAGTGGACCTCCAGCTTGCATTTGTATGATTTGTACAGAACACCATTTGACACATTTGGCAGTTTTATTGTATTATTTGGTAAAACTTACTGTATATAAGTTTGGTAACTTCTGCTCCAGTTCACCCTTGTACTGAACAATAGCCTTCAAATGTGGCAGCTGATCCCTCACCTATAATGACAGTGAAAGAAAGCGTATTAGTATTTTATGAGAAGATTCCGTATATTATGTTTAGTTTTGGTTTCTGTTCATTTGTTTAGTTCATGAGTCATTTGTTCCCATTGTTTCCTCTGCTTGTTTGTTTCCATGGTTTCTGATTTGTTAATTGATTATGCTCACCTGTCCCATGTTAAATTCCCTTTCCCAGTGTACTTAAGCCTGTGTTTTCAGTTCAGTTTCGTCAGTCCTTGTCTATGCAGGTTTTGTTTTTTTGTTTGTTGTTAATTTATTGTTATTTGTTCATTAACATTAATACTTTCCATAGGGAGTATTATTTTCCCAGTTTCACAGACAAGACTTAAAAGCCTAGTCCCAGACTAAAATGCAAGTTTGAGCTGTTTTAATGGAAAGCAACTTGCACAGATATATCTTAAAATATGTCAGTTCCATTGTTTTGTCTCAAGATGCACACCAGTTTTTATACAAGATATAAAGATATGTATATAAGATAGCCTATGTTTTTCCCCCTAAAGGCACGTTTATAAAAGTTACTTAAATGCCCTAATCCTGGCTTTATATAAGCCCTCCCAGCTAGCAGGGAACATCCTCAGAACTTTGGCTAACATTCCCTACAAGTTTGGTTAACGTTTTAAAGAAAACATTTGAATGTAATGTTCAAAGAATGTTTTAAGGATGTTTCAAATAATGTTCCTATAAGGTTAAATGTAAACTAAGATATAACGGTTTAACTGTAACATTTTGAGGATGTTTTGGGAATGTTGTTGAGATAACAGATAATATTAGTTAAAAGTACAATGTTCCATAATAACAGAGGAGGAACATTATCATATCAACGTTCGCAAAATGTTATGAGGATATTATTGAGGCCTGAGATGATGGAGTGTTTTTTTTATAAAACGTTCTTGTAATGTGACGTGTTAAAGCAAGAACATCATAACTGTAACATTTTGAGAATGTTGAGATTACAGATTATACAATGTTCTCACAAAAAAAAACATCGACACAATGTTCCATAATAACAGAGGAACATTATCAAATCAACATTCGTAAAATGTTTTGAGGATATTATTCAGTCCTGAGATGATAAAATGTTTTTAATACATTCCTTTCAATTGACTTTTTAAGGGATGTTGTTATCTTTTATAAATCATTGGCACAATAATAAAGGAGGAATATTATCAAAGCAACATTCATCAAATGTTTTGAGGACATGGCCTGAGATGACAAAATTTCATAATATGAAGTGTTAACAAAAGCTCATAACATTTTAAGGATATTTTAGGGAAGCTGTTTGGTAACAGATTGTAGAATTATTTTAACCTATAAAATATTGGCATAATGTTACTTTAAAAGAGAAACATTATCAAAACAGCATTCGTAAAGTGTTTTGAGGATATTACTCTGAACGAAATGTGTTTACAAGAGACGAGAAGCTGATTGGGGGCCAGTGCCACTGTAGATCGACGTATAAAACCACCAATCACAGCGTGATTTTCCCATGATGTAGGAACATTTGAAATCGACAAACAGCGCAAATAAGAAAGTAACGTTTTTGTTGAAGAAATCGGCGCAAAATGTCCGGCGTTGTCTAAATTGGCTATTTGACACATTGGCCCAAACAACAGAACTCCTGGTCAACGGAACAGAACTCTTTCACTACTAAGTTTTTTTGTGTGTATTTTTCAGTTTACATATAGCTTTCTCTTATCCTTGATATATCAATGTCTTTCAGTGTTAGATCTTACTTACTTTCTTAGAATTGTGTGACAGTCGCGTTAATCACTGCAAAAAAAGCTTTTCTTATTTAGTATTTGTGTCTTGTTTCCAGTCCAAATATCTTAAAAGTCTTAAATCAAGATGCATTTACTAGATGAGTAAAAGCCATAAGATATTATGTCTTGTTTTTAGGGGAAATAAATAAAAAATAATCTTGTTTTTGTTTTAATTTAAAAAAAAAAGTTTTAAGCAAAAGCTCGCTTATTTTTTATTTATTTCCCCTGAAAACAAGACATAATATCTTATGGCTTTTACTCATCTAGTAAATGCATCTTGATTTAAGACTTTTTAGATATATTTGGACTGGAAACAAGACACAAATACTAAATAAGAAAAGCTTTTTTTGCAGTTACTTTTGAATAACCGCTAGATTTGTTTTAATCCAGACTCCAAACTGCCTGTTTGAAGACGAATATAACACCGATGACTCAATAAAGTCTCCATTTACAACAAAGGTAGCCTACTAAAATATTGTGTTCTATGCATACGAATACTCTATTTTTAGGGTTAATCTTAATATGTCTTTTGAAAGTAAAAGTTAATAATATTTCAGTAATTCAGGTAATGGGAAAATTGGAAAGAGCATTCAGTCTAAAACGTTTTCAGTCTTTTATGTTTCTAGCAAATATTGTATGTGCTTGTAATATCGTTGTATGTTGACAGACCATGTTTTCTAATAGGCTAGTTCAGGTCATTCTGGTGCTGATGGTCAATGTAAAGGACACAATCTGGCAAATATTGAAGGAAACATAAACCTGCAGAGGTGAATGGATATGGGAGCTAAAGAGCCTTGTAACTGGTTTTGTAACTTTTGTTGTAAATCTTCATAGAATTACCTTTATATTATTGTACAGATTATAGTAATCTTGTTCAAATGTTAGGAAATAATTATGTTGGTTTAAGAAAGCCAACATATTGTTAACCTATTTAAACTAAATATTATTATGATTTCTGAGACAAAAAATGTTCAACTCTTAACTCTTTAGTGCTAAAAGCAGAACCTTTTTGTAAAATGTTACTGAAGACTCATAAATAAGATCTTTCAGACTTACAGGTTATTGTACTTCAAGCAGGAAAAAAACTGCTTAATTTTTTTGATAATATTATTTTGATAAGATCCCTATTTGAACATTCTTGTCTGAAGGAAGTATTTAGATTAAGTGGGTTTTTGAATAAATTATTAATCTGCTTTTAACTCATTGTTACACACTCTAGATAAGATGGGTCTAATAATGAATAAAAAAATGTATTGAAATTTTTGGTAAACTAAGTTATATATATATATTTGTATATCCTTCCAATTCCACCTGAATTATTTCATACTAATAACTGTTTATGCACTTACTCTTTTGTTAAAGAATACCATCTCTGTATTAGCTCATGCTTTTTTGAGCAGTTCTGAAACTTTGCATTGCACCACTTATGTTCAAAACCTGCAAAACTGTGGGAACGGACTGTGAAAGCATGGGCACGGATTATGATTTTTTGGGTACGGATTGAAAAACCGAAGGTACGGTTTACAAATCTGAGCACACGATTTGGAAAATCATGGGTACAGTTAATTAACCCATGGGTGCGATTTGGGCGATTTGGGAACAATTTAAGAATCTGTAAGTATGCTTTATAAACTGAGGGGACGAATTTTTTATTTTTCTCCTACAGGTGACTCCCAGGGCTCCGTACATTCGTAATTTGATAAAAAGCATCCACTAAATGATAAAATACTGTTCAACTACCTGGAGGATTTTGATCAGTTGCTTGTTGTTTTCAACCACCAGAACATTAGCTTCACAATTATCAGCAACATACTGGCAGGCCTCTGGAGAGTTGGTGGTGTAGATGCCAGTGGCCAGTCCCCTGTGACAAAACAAGAGATATACTGTATGTTCACACAGCTTTACTTTATCTGATCATACATACCATAATCACTTATTCTCAAGTCTTTTCCTCATTGTCTAACTTTGAGATGATTAACTTTTAACTAGGGCTGTCAAATGATTAATCACGATTAATCGCATCCAAAATAAAAGTTTGTGTTTACATAATAAATGTGTTTGTACTGTGTAAAATTATTTTGTATATATAAGTACACACACGTGCATTTATATATTTCAGAAAAATTTGTTATTTATATATAAAATATTTATATTTATATATAATATAAATTATATATAAATCTATATATAGTATATACATGCAAATATTTCTTAAATATATACAAGCATGTGTATGTATTTATATATATATAAAATAATTATACACAGTACACACACATTTATTATGTAAACACAAACTTTTATTTTGGATGCGATTAATCGTGATTAATCATTTGACAGCCCTACTTTTAACAGATGAACAGTCAATACCCTGCTAGGATACATCCGACATCTGCTATAAACCATTCGGGAGAATTGAAGCCCAGAATACCGACACCATGGAATCGCTCCAGGCCAAGCTAGAGTACACAAAGAGCACAGTCACTCAATATATGCAAAATCAATTCATCACTTAGTGTTGTTTAGCGCTTCGACACAACAATGAGTCGTAAAAGCTTTGACTCCTTAATGCCATAAGCCAATAGTTTGATTATTACACAAATGATAGGATATATAATTCAAAGGGACTTTGAACTTCAAAGGGACTTTCAAAAACAAATATGCTAGATAAACTTGTAGATAAAAAAAAAAACACATTTAGAATATGTCCGTTTGTAAACATCTGACTATCATAACATTTTTTTTGTTGTTTTTTTTTTGCACCACAGCACATTCCACGTATGAACTAAATAGCTATTAAGTCAAAATAAAAATCAATTCTTGGTAACACTTTACAATAAGGTTCATTATTTAACATTAGTTAATGTATTAACTAACATGAACTAACCCTGGGCAATACATTTGTTACTGTATTTGTTCAACGGTCAACGTTAGTTAATAAAAATACAGCTGTTCATTGTTTATGTTAGTTCACAGTGCATTAACTAATGTTAACAAGATTTTAATAAAGTATTAGTGAATGTTTAAATTAATATTGACAAAGATTAATAAAGTGCAGTTCATAATTAGTTATTACCAACTAATGTAGTTAACTAATGAACCTTATTGTAAAGTGTTACCCAGTTCTTTTCATACACAATGTTTCTAAAAAAAACATTTGAAATGAATTTTCAAAGAATAAAAAAAGATGTGAACTCTTACCTTCAGAAAGCTTTTGGCTGCTGCTCTTGAATGTTGATAGTACTCCTTATATGTCAGGGTAACCCATGCTCCATCTTTCTTCGCACGGAGAGCGGGAGAGTCTCCGTACTTCTGCACTGTAGCCATGAACATCTGATGGACCGTCATGGGAGGTTCTGAGCGGAGTTCTGAAGCGTTCATCCTCAGTTTGACAGCCTTGTCTCGGGCTGTGCTCCACAGATCCTCGGCTGGAGCGAGACGCACATCTTCAGCCTTCAGCGGTATAGCCGGTTCATCGTCTTCATGAGCAGGACAGCAGGGACACACAGGAGACATGACCATATATAAAAAGCGCTTTTGAAAGGAATTGTATATTTATGGATAAAGCTTCTGTATGCCGTCTAAGCAAGAACAGATCAGTCCATCCAAGAACCTGCCCTCGTCTCCTATCACACATTCAGAAGACGAACTGACAGCTTAACAAGAATGCAGAAATAGGTCAGGTTACTGGCAGGATATGGGTGTGTGTGTCTCACCAAGCAGGTTTCACAAAAAAAAAAAAAAAAAAAATCTATTTCTATTATTACCTAGTGCATTTACATGTTGTGGGCAACAAATCTACATATGTGCTGCAGCTACATTGATAAGTTAAATGTTGTTATTATTATTTTAATAACAATGTAATGTATTATATATATATATATATATATATATATATATATATATTTATATATTATTATTATAAAATAACACACACACGTTTACTAGGCTATGGGGACTTGCAAAGATTTCTATTGTTTTTAATATGCAGCTAGTTATAAATGTAACCTAACAGAAAACTTTCTATATATTTACCTTTTTTTTTTTTTTTTTTTTAACTATTTGCTGTATTTTAGGCTGTCATTTCTGGGAATGAAATATGAAGTTTTTGGCCGATTCCGATAACCGATAATTCTTTATATTTGAAAGCCGATATATTAGCCTGTAATTCTAAATCAAAATTTGTATATAATTTTTGAGAGTCTGATCACAAAACCAAAAGTCTCACCATTAAAATCCATGTCCCAAGCACACAATTATAATGTTCTCATCTAGCCAACATGACATATGCAGAAATGACTGCTGTAGCATCTGGACCAATCAGACACACACTAAATATTCATTATATTTAATGAACAATCCAGTAAACTCACTCTCCCAACAAAGGTCTATGAAACTCCACCGAAACTAACATCCCAAAAGAAACGAACACACTGGCAGAACCTGGTGTTCTGTTACAGGACACCGTAGACTGATAAGGAGACTTTTACGACCTCCAAAGGAATGTTCAGAGAGTGCTGGCTAAGAAATTAACCCTGTTAATCCTATATGTATTCTATATATATATATATATATATTCACTTGAGATTTGTATAAACATGTATCTAATTTTCCCATCTCATGATTTTCTTTTTATGTGGTTTGGCCTATGTTTTCTTGAAAACTCTAATGGGTTAATGTTTCAAGCTTTGCAAACAATGGTTAACCAAAATCATGTGTACCACGTTTGGTCTCCATAAACTGGTGCTTCGAAGATTGAAATGATTGTTGATATGATATGTTGATAGCTGCGCAACATTATAGTATTACAAGAATCTTTCATGGTTTCTTCATCAGCAAGCCAACCAGCTGCACATGCAAATGAGCACGATTGAAACAAAGACCCATAAATCAAATTATCCCGCTTGGGAATTCCACCTTTCTTATTGGTTGAGCTAACCCTGAAAGGCGTGGTCTCTCTCCGGCTTTAAATAGCCGATACACAGGCTATGCCATCTGCACCGATGTGAAAATTGTGGCCGATACCGATAACCGATATTTTTATTTCTGTTATGACCGATACCGATATTTACAGATGTCGATATCTCTGTATAGAAAACATATTTTTATGATAATCAAATAATGATTCGCTGAGAAATAATAGAAAAAAAGGAGAAACGTGCAGTCACATGCTCAATCAATCAACAACGTCGCTCTAGAAGATGTGTAAAAACAAGTGGAAAGTGCAGGTTAAAATTAAAATGGTTTAAATTATGCGCAATCCCCGCATTCCCGCACTGAAATTCAAGCCCTGATATAGCGATGATCCTCTTCAGACAGTTTGAAGAACGACCAGACAGACGAAATCGTTGCTCCCTCACTATGGGCAAAGTCAAACTGACTTTGACTTTTTTTTGCCGCCTCCAGCATCTGCTTCAGCACATTATGTGACATGTAGCCTAATGTATGCGCTCGTGCAAAAACAAACATCTAAGCCTACACACACGTCAAATACACAGGAATGGTTATTGGCCTGTTCACATTGGCCCTATTTTGACATCGGAACGATACTGACGTGTAAAAAAATGGACCATATCGGCCGATATATCGTGCACCACTACCTCTCTTCTTTCGTTTTTGGCTTTTACTGCTGCGCCTTCAGGCTGAGGTTTGTGGGGCGGCGTGGCCTCAGCAAGGCCCAGGGCCCCAGGCCTTGACCCAACCAGCCATGTGCTCATGCAGGAGAGAGAGGACTCTCTCAACTACAACAGAACCAAGGACAATCTCAGGAGTTTGGCACAACGTCTTCTTCCAAGGCAGAAGAAGTCCATCGTAACTCCCACCATTTACTCTGCGTGTCCTCCCCGGACCAGGGCTGGCAGGCCACAATCTGCACTCCAGCCATGAGAACAGTCAAACTAACCATGCAAGTTCATCATATCTTCTTCATCCGACGGAGAAAATTATTGCAACTTCAACATTTCACACTCACAGAATCATCAACAACTTAAATTTGCAACAACTTGATTTAATATGAATGAATATCATTGAGTTTGATAATGTTTCGTATTATTTTAAATGTCTCAGTGCGACTGGTACAAATGTCTCATTCCAAAAGAAGTAAATCAAAAGGTAATAAAGTTCTTAAGAATATAGAAATATCTTGCACACAGAAGGGTGTGTCTGAGTTAACACCTTCTGACCATTTGTCTGAATGCAAATTTACCACTAGCAAATGGTTACCCACCGGTAAATTTCCACTGGAAACCCATGTTTACATTTGAAATGAGGCCTGTCTGTATAAGGAAAACGCAACAAGAGCTCAGGGCTGTTTTCTGTATTCAGATTAGCCCGCATATTTCAAAACCATCATGGAGAACATTGTGCATCTGAAGTGTTTCATCTGAAGGAAATAATCCACTATTTACCGGCTTTAACAATATCGGTCTAAATTTCTTATCGGGCCCATAACGATAACATTAAAAAATTAACATATATCAGCCGATACCAATAAGGTGGATATATCGTACATCCCTAAAGTAAGTGTGTGTGTGTGTGTGTGTGTGTGTGTGTGTGTGTGTGTGTGTGTGTGTGTGTGTGTGTGTGTGTTTTCTACGATACACTGACCTAGATCAGGGGCCGTATTCACAAAGAATGTTAAGGGTAAAAGTAGCTCCTAACTGGCGAATTTAGGAGCAACTCCTAAAAATAATGGGCGTGTCACTCCTAACTTTAGGACTCCTAATTTTTTTCACTAAGAGTAATTCACAAAGCAATTTAGCCCTAAAAGTAGCACCTAAGTCTGGGACAGCTTAAAAGAAGTCGAGAGGACTCCTAACTCACTAAGACCTATTCACAAAGGATCTTAAATCGCCTCTCGCAGTCGTCCGGGGTCTGCGACACAAGTGGGAATGCTGCACTGCAAACAAATCCACTCCCATGTCTCACGCTTAGTTTTGCTTGACATCCCAGTGCCGAATTTCCCTTTTATTATGTTTTTTTTTTTCAGCACCAACTGGGCCAGCAGCAGTAACTGATCCTGCGTCCAGTTGGGCTTTCTTTTCCATTTTGGCGAGTTCATAATCCACCGTCATTCAACTATTACATTACTTCAATAGGAGCAACATTTCCTTGCTTTAAGTAGTCTATTTAGGCTAATAGGATGTCAATTAACCAAGCAAGTGTTAATGCAAGTGTCGTTTTTCATAATTAGGCAAGTGGAGGTTTTCATTAGGGTATTAGGCTGCCTTGATTTTATTTTATTTTATTCAAGACTTTTCTCTCTCTCGGAACTTTTTAGAATTACACTTCACTGGGCCTGCACAAACATGTCATTATTATATATGCATTTTGCTGACATTACTATTATTATTTTGTGTAGGACACAGACATATTTAGATGTCGTAATTCCATGATTTGTTGCATATTGTAATGTTACGCATGATGGCCCTGTCATCTAACAACCAATCACCGTGATCATTGCGAGGAAACTTGTGCATGATAATTAACGTCATCCATAGCAACGAAGACTCACTCTTAGTTTAGGAGTTGACATTTTTCCTTAGTAAGAGTAGGTCTGAAAGGCGTTGTGAATAACTTTTAAGAGAAAACTCCTAGCTAAAATATTTTAGTGCGATTTAGGAGTACTCCTAGTGGTAAGATAAAATTCTTTGTGAATACGGCCCCTGGTTTTTATGTGAAAAAAGTGACATTCAGAAACAAAATAATTTGTCATTTTGTGTAAATAATCTTCTGTATATTTGCCAGCAAGTAAAACATGACTGATGGGTACTGAATATTCCTCATAATTTATGTAAAACAGTTGGATTTTCAATATGTAAACATTTTGTGAATATTCATGTGAAGACTGTACCTGTGTTACTCTTTACAGAGAATGAACAATTTCCATTTGGATGGTTTTTGGAGTCATGGAGTGCTACAGTCTGATATTCCTCAGTTTTAACAGAACTAAGGAGAAAGACAAATGAGACTTCTGTCATGATCACATAATATATAGATCAGCAAAAAAGAAAAAAAGCTGTAAATTATCAAGTATTAAATATTGGAGGACAGAAATTCCATATTTCGTTGATTAAGTCTACATACCCATTTCCAGAGACAGGAATTTCCTTGGAATCACTCTGTGGTATACAATCATCGGCAGACATTGTACAGAGTCTTAAAATGACACACACAAAAAATGTCAAATTATTTACAAAACTCCAAAAACGTGTGCTCACAAAGTAGTGACCAAATGCAATATTAAAATAAAATAGAATATGTCCAATGTCTCCCTTTCAGTCAAAACTGGCCGAGACTCTAACACTAGTGGTTTCAAAATGTCATGTATCTTTATATGTACCCCAACTCTTGCAAAATAGCAATATGTGCCAGTGGATACAGTGCCAGATGATGAAAGCAGCAGTGGAGAGGGTTTCTGTGAAACACTGGCCTTTCATCTACATTAGGAAACTGTTTAAGACAGGCTAGTCGAATGTGCAAGTCTTTAAATCTAGATTTACAAATGAGAAATGCCTACATCTTTTGGTGTTTACACGAGTTTGCCATCTAGAGTATGTTTAATGTATTGCTTATATTTGACAACTAAGTTGTAGATTGAGTATATAAAGATTATATAGGCCTACTATATATAAAGCTATTGATTGAGACAATAAAGAGTATATTGGACGTTGCATTTTGAAATCACTTTTTATATTTGTGATTGTGGTATATTGGGCCATTAGAATAAGGTAGGCCTACTCAAAGATGTCAGGCGTTTGACATTGTCTTGAATTCCATAAAACAGTTCATAAATCAAATTCAAATCCTTGTAATGATACCTAGAAGTTCGTCACTAGGCTGTACTCAAGATTGCTAAATGACATGATAAAAAGTTCATGATAATTACAACATAAGTGTGGCCACATCATGATCTTTGTCATTTTGAACTTGTACACAGATGAGAAAAAAAAAAAAAAAAAAAACTCTGAGACTGTTACAGTTCATTACTGAAGGAAATAAGGTCAAGTAATCTTGTGAAATAATTTAATGGCCTTAAGGAATCGGATCCTAATCTGTATTTAAAAGTTGTGGGAGTAAAGGTGTCATGTTCAGTGTTCACTCATTCCCATAAGCAGCTTTTTAAAAATACCATGTACTGAATCAAAGCTTTATGCATAAAAGGTCATTTATTACATATATATATATATATATATAATAGAATGACCACACTGCACCAGCGCTATAGTGCACAATATAACAGACCACCACCTGATGACAAAGCAGGTGAGTGCAGCTTGAATACTTTTTTGTAATATAACGGAGGGAGACCCGGGCTAGCGGTCACAGTTTTTACGCAGCTGGGTTTAATTGGAAAGTAAGTTTCTGTATAGGTGCAACTTAAAAAAATTAACATTTACATATTGTACATAGGAAAAAAATATACAGTTAATGTCCCATATATAGGCATACTGTCACACTATATATTGTAAATCACAGTGCAAACAGACATTACATTTCACTCAAAACAACATTAGTTTGATCTAACAATGACCTACATTTTGTAGCTACTTTCAAATGTACCGCGACAGATTCGTTTTAAGCAAACAAATGATCGTCATAACAAATGCGTCGTTAGGTTACATATGTATAGGCTAACTATATTAAAAAAGTGAAGACTACTTACATGTTTGTGTTTTTTTTTCTTTTTTTTTCTCTGTCAGTCCTTATGTTGAAGACTTGTACAGAACAGTGCGTAGCGGGAGTGGATGAGACACAGCCGAATGTTTCTCAGGTGCAGTAATAACTTACATGGCAACTGGTGTTCCATTCAAACCTATGGACCGCAGTGTAATGGTCACATGACGTGTCAGATTATATATTGTGCTGTGTCTGTGCTCACTTTTTCATGATTAAATAAACGATTTAATCGGCACAGCACGATAAACGTTTTAAAATAAACAAATAAATGCAAACTCAATTAGGCGTTTGTCGAACTTTTCACTTTTATGTATAAAAGGAAAAAAAGGTGTGTGGCACGTCTTTTAAATATTGTGAGATATTTCAATAAAATTTGCATTCTAAAATCTATTTAGGGTGCATTTCACTGCATTTGCTAGCTTGCAGTACATCAAACAACAGCAAATGTCTGTTAATATTTATTCGTTAATTTTCACTAATTTTGGTATTTCTGTTTTCTGGTAAATTCAGTGTTGTTATCTGATCAGCATGTTTTTCATTAAGATTGTGTCATACAAGCTCCAAGGCCACAATATTATAACCAACAGATAAGTATGAAAGAGCTGAGAGATTAAGATTCAAAGTATCTGAGCGGTTAAGATAAAGCAAAACTCAATATTGATAAGACAATTGTGGACATTCGTTATTGATAAGACAATTGTGGACAATTTAATTATGACGTATTGTGTTGAAATGAGCAGGAATTCACGTTTTAAAATAATTAAGAGACAGTGAAAATCGTTTATGTTTAAAATATTGGGATTGTAATAAAAAATATAAATTCCAGTCAGCACAGACATTGATGCCTGAACTGTACCGATGCATCTGATGTTTCAGCAAATAAGATGAAAGTTCAGTTAATATAAACACTTGTGCACGAGCCATAGAAACACGCAGACTGGCCACCAAGGTCACTTGATCACACCACTCGTCACCAGTGAAACAGCTCTACAGGATGACCTTAGCTGAGGCTAAATCGGTTCTAAAGCAAGATTTTAGATAATTTTTTTCCCCCCAGTACATCCTAAAATGTGTCTTCATGGAATAAACACTTTAGCCCTCATTCATGAAACATGGGCAAACTGAATTGCAGTATACTGTAAAATGTTATTGACTCATTTATATGTAAATACCGGTAGTCCCATTGACTTGAATGCAACGATTTGCTTTACGATTTACGATTTGTTTTTGCAAAAAATTTGCTCTGCTTGCATATCACGAATAAAACCCATTATGCATTTTATATAGTACCTGTCCTTCTTTTAGTACTTTGTTGCACATGTTGAGCATTTAATATCCATTGCTCAACAACCTGGGACACTTGCAAAACTCACCAGAACATTTTTATTACCCACTGCTAACAGTAAACAATAGTAAGGCCAACCCAACCCAGTAAAATGCAGGTTATTCAACAGCTCATTCACGTCAACTGTAGACTGAAATCCAGTAAAAATGTTTTAATGTAACAGTTTTAAATGTTTCCACTCTCTCATTATGTGACAAACATTTTTTGATAATATCCAAGTAAAAAAAATAAAAATTAGATCAGTAATCTCCTCCAAAAATGCAGAAAATTACTTTTATTCTGACAGTAGGTCCATCTATCCTGGAGGCCATTTCATTTGCCGTCCTCCAAGAACATGAATGTGAAGGTGATACACGGACTGCGCCCCATTTTTTCCATCATTAATGACTGTAAATAATAATGACACATAATTAAGCAATCATTACATACATTACAGCTAATAACATGGTATTATGTACTACACTAAATGTACTGCAGCTATAAAGATAATATGCTAAATTAACCTATTTCAAACAAAGGCTATTTCACTCACCAACTCTGTACCCTTCATCCAGTCCTTCTTTCTTTGCTACGTTTTTGGCCACTATCAAGAGATGACCAAGGAGCTGGGTGGAAAAACATCAATATTTTAGAGGTGTATCATACTCTGTAATTATCACTAAGCCAAAAAATTTATATAGACAGACAAACCTGTGCATCATCATTGTGTGCTTCACTGATCCTGGGAATGGGAACCCTTGGAATAACCAGGAAATGAACAGGAGCCTGAGGATTTACATCTCTAAATGCTAGACACTGCAACAAAACACATTTGACATGATGCAAACTATTAATTTATAAGCTGTTTACAAAATAATAAGTAGCCTACAAAAAAAATGTTTTCACAAAATGTTACCGAACAATACATTAATCAAAGTTACCAAAGATCTGTGGTCTGTAACTTACCTTCTCATCTTCATAAATGATAACTGCGGGAATAGTTTTGTCAATTATTTTAGAAAATATAGTGGGTTCCGGTTTTCCGTACTTCTTGCTGGCCTCCTTTGCCAAGCGAACCTCGTCACGCGTGGAAGAGCAGAAGCTCTGACACAAACAAGCAAACAAACAAACTCTCAGCAACATCATATCTCCTAAATCAAGCTTACAGTTAGTAGTAGACTTTGGCGCACTTCAAATTCAGAGCATTAAAAACTGACGGAGTGTGCAAAAGATAAATAAGAAGCACCTTCACGGGTAAGGCACGCCGCAAATGATGTCCAAGAGGCAACACTCGCCGGGTTAGTAAAATACTGCGGGCTGCCATTGCACTGTTTAAGGACAAACAGCGTCCATGTTCCATTGAGGATCAACTCTCACGTGCATGTGCTGCTGATGTTTTGTTTACATCCGGTGCTCAAGTCCTGCGGATTTCAAAATAAAGGTCGCCAAGCTACTCACAGTAAAAAGATTGGTTTCATTACGCAGGTTTTATTTCCACACTTTTTTAAATGATATGTGATTTTGTGATGGACATTACATAATAATTTTTATTGAATAAACACAACATTATGCACTTGCACTTGGTTCAATTGCAAATACTAAATGCATAGACAAATATATCAGAAAAAGAGCAAGAAAAAGAGAAAAAACAACTATAACAATATATTTTTATAGAGTTATTAGTTATATATTACATCTACAGTTACATATTTATTATTCATAAACACAAGTGAAACTTTCAAAAATATGAATGTATTAAATAAATATTTTGCATTTATACATTACTGTATACCACAATACATAGGTACAATGCCAAAATAAATGCAAGGTGGTTTCATGGTAGTTATTACAGAAAATACAATATTATACATTTTAAATAATGATTAGCTAGATAAAATTTGAGTATAAGAGATTTACCCCTGGTTTAACAGACAAGGCTTAAGATAGTCCCATATAAAATGCAGGTTTGAGCTGGTTTAACTGAAAGCAACTTGCACTGACATATCTTAAAATATTTCAGAGCCAGTGAACACACCAGTAATGATTTATTTATTTTCTAAGGCAAGTTTATAAAAGCTACTTAAATGTCCTAATTGAAATAAGGTCTAATCTTGGCTTAATCTAAACACTGGCTGTCTGTGAACCAGGCCTTACACATTTAATTTTTTAATTCTCGCCTCATGCGCTCCAGCAGATGGCAGTAGAAAACCATACAGTGACACTGAATGAATGACAGAAGAATAACTCTAGAGATCACGTGGTGAAAACATGGCGTCTTGTAGCAGGTTGCCCTTGCATCCTTTTCTCTCCACTACATCAGCACGCCTCGTCTGTAACAGAAATGTCCAAGTTGAAGCTTCTACGGCACAGAGTTTATATCCACCTATTCTGCCCTCTCGGACCGCGAAGAGTAAGTCAGCGAAGGGCCGCGTGGTCACTGAGTTTTTCGAGCAGCTGCGCGCGCGCCCAGTCCAGGAGAAGATCCGCGCGCTCACTCGCGTTCAGCGCAAGAAGTACGTGATTTATCCACAGACATTTGCTCTCAACGCGGATAAATGGTACCAGCACTACACCAAAACCGCATATCTCAGCGGTCTGCCAGAGAAATACACCGAAATACACTCCGATCCGGTGATTGATGAGTCTGTGTTTTCTGAGTTGCGATCTGTGGTCTGCAGCTTCATCTTACAAGAACATTGGTACTTGAAGAAAGGGAGAACTTTCATCCACAGAGAGCAAGAGCAATTCGTCACTCCGTTTTTAAGGAACATGGTCTGTGCTCTAAAGAAACTTCCTGCCAAAGAAAACCCCGTGCTCGGTCTGTCTAGTTTAGGTGAGTTTGACCTCCATGGTTACTCTTTACTGCAACATAAAGGTTTCTCATTCAGTAATGTGATATTTCTATTTATATTGTTTAATGTCACAATGGAATCACAATTGACGTGTTTTTATGCAATAATGCAGTGTTTATGAATGCTTTATCCGTGCACATACTTATTTTTGTGCCCAGTAATCTTATATCGAAATATCTTCCCCTCCCTCTTGCAACAACTACTCTTCTCTGATGACGTGTTTACTGGCGTGAGGGCGGGGTAACCTGTCAATCACATGACATCAAAGCAATATACCTTTTTCACAGCAGCGCTATCTTTGAATAAAAGCGATGCTGTAAGTGATATACATGCTTCTCTTTAGTGGGTATTGTTATTTAATGTGTTTTGGTTTGTTCTGCTGATGAAACTATCTTTCCAAGAAATGTCAGTATACAAAAAACTCCAGACAACATGAGCTTTGAAAAATAAGTGATCTAAGAACTTTATACAGTTTTTAGAGAAGATGCCATTGAAAACACGGTAAGTATATTCCTCACAGCCTCGCTTTCATACCCGTCATGTCTCTGAATAATGTCTATAGCAAACAACAACAATCTAAAGATCCAATCAAATCCAGGCAAATGGACAAAATCAAGTCCCATCCTACATTGTTTCTTGTTCGAGAAGCCATTTCACTCGTACATGCATCACAATGGGGAAGAAAAGACCATTGCAACTTCCACTTCATTTCATACCGGCTTTAAAACGTATGTACTTTTTTTCTGGTCATTCTGGTTCTAATTTCTTATTTTTGTATTTTCTTATTTATTTTTTTAAGATTTTGACCCTCAAGTCAACTATTACTGGTTACGGGGAGAAAGGACTATTCCAGCAGGACACAGGAGTGGACGGATCGAGCCAATGAGATTCCAGATTGATGACAAACCTCACAGTCAGATCAGAATCCCACAACAACTTCCTGAGGTAGGTTACATACTCCCATTATGATTAATATAATTTATGTGAATTTAATGATGACTACAGGCAGTGTTTAAATTGTAATTTTCACAAAGTCTGTTTTGGAGGAATAGCATTAAAGGGGAACTGAAACGGGAAAAAAATACATGTTGGTTATTAAAATTGTAAACAAATTAATTCAAAAATAATATTAAAAACAAAACATATATGAAGTTTTTCCCAATATTGAAATGGTCATCAGAGCGCAGCCGTGTTCGATGACGTCACTGGCATGGTACCACTGTAGGCCACTAACTTTGTCAGGCTACTCTTCTGCTGCTATACTGACTGAACTGACTGATTATGACAAGTTAACACTAAAAACAGCATTTAAGTAAGAAATTGAATCATCAAATGAAATAATTAAACTCCATATTCTTCACTGTATGAATGAAACGTATACTGATTCTTATATAGGCTACTGCTGTCACTTTAGAATATACTGATACACATACACGATCTCTTACAAATGTTTATATTCACTTAAGACAGTTTAAAAAAAAACTTAAACTGTTTATGTAAACCTTGTGTTTTTGACACTTTGAATAAGCAATAAGACGATAAATATAATTTAGTTTAGTGCACACGCTGTGACAGCTGGCTGTGCATTGCGTTTAGGCGTGTGCGCTCGTCAAGTTTATACTGGCCAGGCGTGCCGCCGCATCTCTCATACACAATTTGAAAGTGGCTGAAATCACAGTAACTAACCAGTGTCTTGTCGTCGATGGATATTGCTTATATCGGAAAGCATCCTCGATGTCGGATTAGTTTAGCAAGGTGATCTACGGTGAAGGTGAACATCACGATAACAACTAAGGGGTGAGTGAGTGGAACTTGTTTACAGGACCCGACGTGGTCCCCTTTATGCCACAGTCATTTTGCAAACAGGTTATTCGGTCCTTGATGGCATCGGAGGTGTTATATTCGCTTGTTGGACAGATCACATTTTTTTTTGATTTGTTATGCTCTTGATATGCCATTTTGCTGGAGCTACCATGCCAGTGACATCACAGACTGTTGAAACTCAAGATGGCGGCGCCCTAGTAACAAAACAGCAAACTAACATCACTGTTTTCCCCCCCTTGTAACTACTTCAGCAGTTTTAAGTGTCCTACCACAAAAAACAATGATGACACATCTGTTATATCACCTTTACTCCCCATTTTGTTTCAGTTCCCCTTTAATGTATGATATGTGCTTAAGAGTGATGTCATTTCCTGCAGTTTGTTCCTCTTGAGGCAGAGATCTCTGCTGAAGTTCCTGTCATCAGTTTGGCTCCTGACCGGCTCCCCTTGTTCAGGAGACAGTATGACAACAACATCTTCATAGGTTGGTCTGTTCTAGTCTTATTTTAGTATAAAGAATATTGCATGTTTATGCATGTTTGCTGCATTTACACTGTTCTGACCAGCAGGGGGCACCATCGTGTGGCGTTTCAAGCTCTTCCAAACAGTGAACAATTGGTTCAATTGATTAAAAGTTTCGAAAAGCTTTGTGTAAGATTGTAACTCATATTATGCCTCATTCTCAGTCTTTCTTTTTCACTGATTGAATGAATTACTGAGGCCTCCCCTAACATTTGGATGATCTTAGTTCTCAACCGGGTGCTGGGGCCTCTAGGAGTCCTCTGCAAACTTGAAGGGGGCTCCAATGAATCTTTAAAGAATGATTTAAGTTTGGCTATATATAATAAATATTTTTAGTCGATTTGTTAGACCCGGGGTTCATACCAGCTTAGCTGTAGTTGCAAAGTCTCCTATGGCCAGTGGTACATGAGAAATTAACTTAGTTTTGAATTTAAGTTCATTATGCTGAAACTATGTGCATGTTGTTTTACCCCACAGGCGCCAAACTGGAAGACCCATGCTGCTACGGTCACACACAGTTTCACATGGTCCCTGATAGGTTTCGCAGGGACAAAATGAGCAAGAGAGGCCTCTCTGATCAAGTCGAGGTGTCACTAAGAGCGAACGCTATTGCCAGCCTGTTTGCATGGACAGGGGCACAGGCTATGTATCAAGGTTAGTATTTAGATCTTTTGGGGGGATTTTTTTTTTTTTTAAATATGCCAGAATTGTCCTGAGGTCAGGTTAAAATAAACTAGAGCTGCACGATTAATAGTTCAAATATTGCAAACTCGATTCAAACACGTGATCTTATTCCTAAATGACAATGAATGGGCCGTGTATTTTAAACCTTTGACAATCACAGTGAAACATTCAAATCTGCATCAGTAACTCACCTTTTGAAATAAACTTGACGCTTCTAATGAAGATTGTATCAATTACAGGGTTACACCAGTAGGTGGCGACAAGTGACTTTGTCATTGAATCATTGATTCCAGAGATTCGTTCAAAAACACTGATTCACCCAGTAAATATAAAAATTGAGTTATTTATTCAAACGGATTAAAAATAATTAAAATGAATAAAATATATATTTTTAAATTGACTATAGCAATTAACATTTTTGTCAGAACCTCTAGTAATAACATATTTAGTTGTCCATTCAGAATCATGGGAGAATCGTGATCTCTATTATAAACAAAAAAAGTACTTTAAGTACTTTAATTTCCTTAACTAAATATGTTTTATTCTGCCCAGGCTTTTGGAGTGAAGAGGACGTGAGCAGGCCGTTTGTGTCTCAGGCTGTCATCACAGATGGCCAGTTCTTCTCATTTTTCTGCTATCAGCTCAATACTTTGGCTTTGAGTCCAAGGGCTGATGGCAACAATGCCAGGAAGAACTTATGCTGGGGCACTGAAAGCATGCGCTTGTATGAGAGAGTCACAGACGGAGACATAGTGGGCTGGAATGATGCAGTTCTGAGACTGATGCTGCAGTTTCTGTTGAACAAACCACAGTGAGAACGCTGTATATGATATGAGTGTGTCAATAAACATAATATATACAGCTGTGTAGTTTGATTAGTCATTCCATTCAAGTTTGATTTATAAACTAGATGTTTAAAGAAGATTTTGTTTCGGATACAAGTCACCTTTATTGAGTGTTTCATACAATACAGATTATTTCAAAGCAGCTTTACAGTGATAACAGGAGAATAACGATTCCATGATGCAAGCAGAATTCAACTGCTGTAAAGCAGCTCTAAAAAGACAATAGTAAACCTGTTGATATTAGTTCAGTGTTGTACATTAAATATTTAATCAGATCAATTCATCTACAAAGCAGCTCTTCAGAAAACAGCGACGTCATCATTCAGGGCAGTGTTTTCCAAAAGCATCGTAAGCTTAAGTTGATCGTAGAACAATTGCCACCAATGGTCTCTACAATCAATTTAGGCTTACGATGCTTTTGGGAAATGCAGCCCAGTTCAGTTCAGTTCTCATCCGATAGTGGCAGTGCATTCAAATCAGTAATATTGCTGAATGTTAAACAAGCAAACTTCATGGTGTTCCAAAACCAGAAGACTTTTATCTTTAAAAGGCAAATTAAGATGTTTTTAATATTTGCTCTTCATTTCCATCCCTCCATTTAAAGCCCACACAACTAAAACTTTCACACAGTGCAAAAAGACACAAAAGTAATCCAGTCTTCAGAAGAGACAATCACTTTACATGATGAACAAACCCTATTGGTCCTCGCTTGTCAAACAAGCACATCTGAGCTTCCATCGAAATCTATGCATGTGCGGTGATAAATGTTATTTGAATAAAAGCATGTTCATCATATAAATGGTCTAACCCTTAAATAAAGCCTTCAGGAATCAGCCTCATTATTAGTTGACCTTTATTGTTAAACTGATGTCCAAAATGGCTCATGTGAACCCTGAAACTTTTACAATAGCACTATGTTGAAGTATGAAACCATGCTGTTTTAAAACATTTAATATTAGGAATGTAAATATATATATATATATATATATATTATAGGATATTGCTGTGACAGACAAAAAACCTTATTGCTTATGTGATTCAAACCACAAGAATTAAAAAGCAGAATAAAAATGTTTTATATAATCACACGCTGCTCTTTCATCTGATTTAATGAAAATCTCAATGCTCCAGTTTTCTTTGTCTTGCCGTGTTGTTCTCCAATCCATTGCTGTCATCATGAGTGCTAGAACAGAAATCCACACCATCACTAACAATGACTGAAAAAACTCGAAACAAGTCTAACTATTTTACCATCAGGCTTCAGTGAACTGATCTGAAAATGCACTTACAGTTTTCTTGTTTGTTCAGAGTAGACGTCATTCTCTGCAAAAGGAAAATGTGCAGAATTTATATTTGTGACAGCTCTATATGAACATGAACGACGATTAATCATTGAAGTATTATTGTACCTCCTCCAGAAGAGTTGTTCTGTTGTGGCTTGTTGCATTTTTCCCAAAGCAAAATCAGTGTGACCAGGACAATGACTTCAACCACTATGGCTATGAAGGGCTTGAGAGGTTCAGTGTACGACATGACCTTCAGCTCCACATACGACTCGCTGGGTTTGATGTCAAACTCAGCACTGCAGATGTACTTTCCAGAATCTTCCTCAGTCAGATTCATTACAGTCAGTTTTGTTTTACTTCCATTATTAAGGATCTTATAGTCTAGAGGGTTTGCAGTGACATTGATGAACACCTGGGAAGAGATAAGAGATAAATAAAAAAATATACAAATATTGATAAGAACAGTGTTATCGTTAACTAGAACTTAAAGGTGGGGTGTGTGATTCTCTTTTTTGTCCATTTTTTCAAAATCACTTGAAATCCTATTCATAACCCATTTACAGCCACTGAGTTAGAAGCACTGAAATGAAAATTAAGCAATTTAATCATTTGTGGAACGGGCAGGACTCGAAAAACTCCAGCCAATCATTTCCAAGACCACCTAGAATCATTGGACAGTAAGTCCGTCAATCAAACGGTCGTACCATACCCCCCTCCCCACATCCCCCTCACGCGAATCAGGGCCAGCGTTGGAGGAAAGAAGGTAGGACCATTTGAGTTGTGTATTTTCAAAATCTGCCGGCCGTTTTGCAAATCCCATACCCCACCTTTAAACTACAACTAAAAATCATTTTCACTAACTGAAATAAAGATCAAATATAAATGTTAGATGAAAAGAAATGCTCCCTTGGTGAATTTCTTTCTTCTGCTGAATAGATATTTTGAAGAATGTCGGTAACCAAATAGTGGCCTGAATAGTTATCCCAGTTCCTGTTAGCTCAGGACCATTAAAAAATATAAACAGATACAACTTTTGATTTTAAAAATGTATTAGTAAATATTCAAATGTAATAAAAAAAATTATTAAATGTTATTTTTTATTAATCTCAAATAAAATGAATGTGAACTGAATTTAATAAATGCTTTAGAAGCATTTTTCATTGTTAATGCATGTTTGCTTAATGTAGTGAACTAATGTTAGCAAATTAACCCTTGTCTTGTTGTAATGTGTTACCAAAACCGACTAAAAATGAAATAAAGATGTTAGCATTTTATTTTAAAGTCATGTTCCCCAGGGTACTAACCCTGAACTACCTGATAATACGATGTACTTATATCAATTATAATAACAGTGTTATAACTACTCCTAAACCGAACCTTAACCCATAGTCACCTTATACACACTGTAAAAAATCCAACTTACATTTTGTTAGACAAATTCGTTTTTTAAAGTTTATTCAACTATTTAACATAAAAACGTTTGTACAACTAATTGACCCTAAGTTGAGAAAACTCAAAAATGTCCTGCAGCTGGTTACCTTAAACTTTTAAGTTTTCTCAACTTTTTTTTTTTACAGTGCAGGTGAAACTCGAAAAATTACAATATCGTGCAAAAGTTCATGTATTTCAGCAATTCAAATTAAAAGGTGAAACTAATATACTTAGTATATCTACCTATATACAAATCCATGATTATACTTTTCAGAGGGCCGACATTTCTGTATTTAAAATCTTTTTTTTACTTTATTGATTTCATGTAATATTAAAATTTTCTGAGATTTTGAATTTGGGGTTTTCATAAGCTGTAAGCCATAATCATCAAAATGATAACTTTTGCACAATATTAATGTATATCTGGTATATTGTATTACCAGTACTTTCTTGGGTAACTACACTGTAAGTACTGTAAAATAGTGTATATCCATAATAATTTTTTTTTTAAACTAATAAAAATGACAAAAAGTACAAAAACTAAATTCCTAAAACTAAAAAGAAAAAAGACAATTATAAAAATAAAAGCTAATTCAAAATTTGAATAAATATATGAATAAGCATTTTATTGTGTGGTAATAATCAATCCCACGTTCCCCATTTCTGATTCACCTTTTCAGTGTTGTTTGCCGCCTTGTACCAGTTCCATGTGTTTGGTGTTTGTTTGAGTTTACACTCGAGTACGACTGAATCTCCGATGTAGCTCACTATCGGCTTGTCTCTTTTGTCCTTCATTACCGGAACTTGAGGAAAAGCACAATACATCAGTTTAACCGGCAAAATCTCTAACAACGGTAAATATGAAAACCATTCCAAGATGTGCATAAAAGGATGAACATACCATCTAAAACAAATGTTACTTGTGCCTCATTTTCTCTGAAGACGCATGAATAATTTCCCAAGTCTCTGGTCTGTATACTGAAACTATAAAGGAAGGTTAAACAACTTAGAGCAGTCTTAAGTCATTGTTTAGTAATACTGAATTTCTTGTTTACTTCTGCATTATTTCGACATTTAATAGGAATGACACATAATCATTTTTGTGTAAATAGACATCCACTTACGTCCTTTTAAGAATATACTGTTCATTGTTTCTATTTACAGTTTCTTCAGAGTTTTCAATTTCTTGTCCATCTTTAGTCCAATAGCCAGTAATGTACAGGGGGTTATTTGGTAAATCAGTTAAGTTACATAAAAGCTCTATATATTGGGGTGTCAGGATTGTAAGCTCTTCAATAATGACTTGACTTTGACCTGTATGCCAAAACATTTGTAGCCCGATCAGCAAAACAAACCTCTTCGTTGCAATCATGTAAAGTAAATTCTGCTATTTGTGATGACTAAATTTATATTTGATCATTTGTACACTAATAGATCCGTTGATGTCAAATGCATGCTCGTGTTGGCTAATAAGAAATGACAGGGGAACAGTACCTTTAGATACAGCTTTTTTGGTTGTAATTACAGGATTAGACTCTGGGGAAGAGGTTGTCTCTGGGGGAAAAAAGACAACGTGTCACATTCAAATGTCAAATATTGCATTGAATTCACAATACTAACTCACTTCTAGAGAGACAGGCCAAGTCAAGGTTACATGAGATTTGCATTACTATAATAAGCCTCAGCTTATTGAACAATAAAAAGATTCAGGAATAGTGCAACTACTTTAAAATCTCCTAGAAACACTGCAGTAACAGTCGAGAGGACTTCATTTCAGTCTAACTGATTTCAAGGTCATAATGTCAAAGCTCGAAAATAACATAACACTGCCCTAATGTTACACTAGAGTAGACTAACAAGCAGACGTGCCAAACCTGTGTTCATCCCATCACAGTAGAGAAGAAGTAAGATGAGAAGCATGACATTAGCCATGGAGAAGAGCGCTCCTTCCCTGCAGCTCTGCTGTGCGCGAGGCATTTTTACTGGTGCGTCTTCTTTTCGGAAGCAGGTCCCCAGGGACAACACCCCCCCTCCACCCATCCTCGCTGCTGCTGCTATGGTGACTTGGCAAGACTGGTGTATGCTTGCACTTTCTGCTTTAAATTAGTCATGAGTGTCAGGAGGTGGCCACAGCACTGCCTGATCAGATGATGGGAGAGCCTGTAACATCACCCTCTATTGAGATGGAGCAGACACTTTCATCTCAGTGTTGAAATAAAATTCATAAAATTGAATTTTCATTCATATGGTTGATCAGCTTATAAGTTGAGGTTGAGGTTCAAACAGCACAATTGATCTTACAGTCAGTATTTCATTGTATACACTCACTGGAAGAGCAGTAATTCAACTCTGTTAGGGGAACATTTTTATTAAAAAAATAAAATATTCTGAATTTATATTTTTATACAAAACATGTTTGTATAAAATCCATACTTACAGTGATGTAATTAAAATAATGTAGAGCTTAATTTTTAGGCATATATGTAGAAACGAAACTAATTATTAGAACTTCGCATGAATGTAATCACACTTTCAGGATTTACAGTATTAGATCAGATTTGTTTCTAAGATGTAAATTGAAATAATATTATACATTTAGTATTGCTATTGTTATAATTATTATTCATATTTATCAATAATTAATGATTGCAAAGGCAACTGTAATTATTATTAGTATCATAACAAGCAAACAAACAAATAATCTCCTGAAAGTGAGCCATGCATGCACACAAATAATCACATTTTATGAAAAAGGTGTTTTGGGATTAATAATATTAGCAGCAATAATAATAATAATAATAATAATAATATTTATAATAATATGTACTATTATTTAACAATAATCAATATAGATACAAATGTAATAAATAAATACATAAATAAATAAAAATATTTTTTCCTGAGAATGTCCCACACAAATAATAAAATTTTCTGAGAAGGGCATTTTTGGATGGAAATAATAGCAACAACTATATTATATACAGTATATATATGGTAATTTATTATTATTCTTCTTATTCTTATTTAACAATAATTAATGATTGCAGATGCAACTGTAATTAATTTTAGCATTCATCATAAATAAATTAATACATACATACAAACAAACATAAATAAATCCCTGAAACTGTCTGGCACAAATAGTAAAACATTTTGTGAAAGTTTTTATACAACACTGCAAGGCCTTGACAAAGTTGCAAATATTGAGCAAATGATTAATTAATCATTTCTGGCAATGGAAATAGAGGCCTCGGACGAGCTGATGGAATTTGGCAGAATATTGTTACTCTTTTTTTGGCCTGGGTCACTGTCAGGAATCAGGATGTTCTTGGTGATGCAACTTGCCTGCAGGGCTCTTGCTCAGAAAAGCCTCTCATTGGATTTACTCTGATAGACCAATCCTGAAGCTAGAACGAAGCTTGATTCAGAAAAAAGGAAAGGAGAAGTTCATCTTTCTTTTCCAAAGATCATCAGTTCACATTCACTGTGATCAGCCAGGTGAAGAAGCAGGAACAACTAGCAAAATGTCTCATGATGGAATGTCCAGGGAGGAATATGAAGAGTATCAGAAGCAGATGGTGGAGGAAAAGTAAGTTTGAATCTCTTTTTAAAGAACATTGGGTTAGAAATTAAACTCTTACTGCATTTGTGAAAGGTTTATAAACTCATTGAGTATAAATATAACTACCCCATCTTTAAAAAAAAACGTTAAGCCTGAAATATCTCTTTCACATGATACTCACTGAGCATTACATTGGTTGAGCTGTGAAATAAACTACATGGTAAATGTGAGGATGCTCTGTTGTTTGGTGTCTTTGCTGTTTTTTTTATATTCCTGTTCACTGTGTTTTCCCCATCAATCAAGGATGGAGAGAGATGCAGAATTTTCTACAAGAAAAGCAGAAAGGGCTTGTTTGAGGACTTGTTTAAGAGACAAATATCGAATTCCAAAGGTGAGAGACTCAGATAATCCAGGAATCCTTCTCAATGACTACAGACTACATACACACAACTTTATAGTTTTATTCGTATCTATATTAAATGTATAAAACATTTTATTCCTAAAAATATAGTGAGTATTTAAAAGAGATATCCAAAATCCACTTTGTAAAAACCTTCGACTCTATATGTCACCGGAATGAAACAAGAATTTTGAACCAGGCTTTATGCAATGTTCAGATTTCTGTTCTGGAAATGTATGCAAATGAGTGCATATTTAATTAGATAATCCCACATCTGCATATTTTAAGAAAATTTGTAATGTAAAAAAAAAACAACAAAGTGCAATTCTTATTGTAATAAATCAACTGAGGACGCATGGTGATATCTGTTAGTAATTTAAAAAAAAAATCCTATTGACCTGAGGTGTCTTGCCTTAATTGAGTTATTCCTGTCCCTGACTGACTGTAAGCACATTAATAGCATCAGTTTGAAAAGATGGTTAAACTATCACGTGTGTGAAAGCTTCCATTGCAGATTGTGGCAGGAGATTAAGTCATAAAATAGTAAGACTAAAATAGTCACTTTGGATGAATAAGGCTTAACCACCCGCAGTGATTCTCTAAACTGAGCTGTAAAGGCACTGCTGTATAGGGCGACACTTTAGTATTTTACAACCTGATCTCACAGGAAAACATAACTTGTACGTCTGCAATTTGATGTGAACAGTCATTATGAAAGGCCACCCCTAACCCTGCCCCTAAACCTACCCGCCAATTTGCCAAAAACGAGAAAATAATTATGATTTGCTGTGAGATTTCATGTCGATTGACATTTGTTGACATGAAGATTCATTAATAAGAATGGTTATAGAAATCATCTTTAGAGAAGTCTGAATCCCTAAGGAAAATGTACAAAAATGTCAAGGGAGGTATAAGATTTTATTAATTTGCATGGCCTTTCCAGTTGTATAAATCTGTCTTTTATGATTATCCTACCTCATATTTCCCAGTTTTTCAAGACAGGCGCCCCAATGGGTATTAAATGACCATTATTACTTTTAGAGACAATGTTATCATGGTAACAAGGTGTCAGTATTACAGTGTAATTATAGATTTATACTGAGTAATAATAATTTACTACATGAGTTTAGGTTAGGGTAGGATTAGGATTTGGTCGAGGGTTAGTTTCATGTAATTATGCATAATGTCCTGTTATTACTACGGTAAAAAGCGTAATGTCACCAGTGTGTTCGGAGTACATTATCTTTGACATGCTGATGGTTTTTCCCCAGAGCGAACAGGACGAAATTATGATTCAGCAGGCCGGAGATGACATTGACGTGCCAGAAGATATGATCAAGATGGTGGATGGAGAGGCGCCACCGGAGGAGGAGAAGGAATCCCTCATGGGTCAAATGCAGAACCTTCAGAACATGGATATGGATCAGATCAAAGAAAAGGCTCAGGCCACGTTTGTGGAGATGAAGTCCAAGGCTGAGGAGAAGTGCACTGTTATGTAACGTGTAGAAGAGGTTAAAGTTATCTAGTGTAGTTGTCTAATCTCGACACTCATTTACTTATGCGGTGAAACTATTAATAGTTTCAATGACCTGATGTCCATCACTCTTTAAGAGATCAATGTCCTTGTTCTGAAATTCATTTATTCTTAGTTCTTTCATTTGTTCGTTTTTTTTTTCTTTTCAATCAATCTTTTTTCTTTGTTTTTCTTTTGTTCCTTGATTTTCTTTTTTTAACCAAACTGTGATCACTGAGTAATCTTAAATTGCAAAGTTAATGTTATGACTTATCATGATATTTGATTCATGCACTTTTTATTTTAAAATAAAGGTTATTTTTCTAAACATCTGTTTAAAATCCACATGAAAAATGTTTAAATGTAATATAAATGATAATTTAACATGACTAAATACAGTATGTTACAATATTTTCTGTATGATAAAATATTTGAAGGTGCCATAATAAGTTAGTCTCATAAAGGTGAAGACTAAAAACTGTTGGAAATTAAACATGACCACCTGAGATATCATTTTTGCATCACTACCACCACCAAATGCAAATCGTGATCTTAGAATTATAAGGTTCTATCTCCACTTTTTTGAGTTTTTTACATAATCTGATCCATTAGGTGTTTATTAATGCCTGTGTGGTGTTAATTTTGTAAAAAAAATATTTTGTTAGTAGTTATTAATAAAATAAAAAGGTTCCAACAGTTCTGCCAGCTGGGATGTAAAAACTTTGATGCTCATTATCTCAGAACTACCCTAAACGGAGATAGAACCTTATAATTCTAAGCTCACGAAATGCCAAAAATAATGCTGTCAATTTATGGATGGATTACTTATAATTCATTTATAGTCTGGACATTTAAGCTGGGATAGGAGACGGCTTCACCCTTCACATACTAAACCCACAATGAAAAATCTCTCATCATTTAAGCCAAACTCAGACTACAGGAGTTTTTAAATCTTAACCGATTGTAAAATCTGGTTGCACCACGCACATAAAGCCTGGGATACACTTAACGACTGTAAGGCCGATTATGAATGTATTTTGATACTAACGATTGATCATGATGAAATGTGCCGAGTCAGATACAATTTTGTGCTCAGTCGGTGTTCACAGTCTGTGTTTACAATCTGCTGCAGTAATTGGAAACAGTCTGTAAGTGTGTTCAGTTAGTGTTCACACGTTAAGTGTGTCCCCGGCACTGTAGTAAAGGAATGTGTATGTGCGCAGTCTTTCTTTACAAAGTGACATCGCCAACTACTTGTCTGGCATGCATAACACGGCGTTAATAGTCGTTTTCGAGGATCCGTGTGGACGGGGATCGTTTGTTGTCATATGTACAAATAAAAATGTTTCCCGTTTTTGGCATACCCTAAATATTAAACATGTTAGATATTGTAGGGGCAGCCCCGATGTGTCCGCGAGCAGCTCTGGAGGTTTAAGATTTGATCTGCAAACGCCTCACATTACCAGATAATCTGGGCCGAATAACAAACCGTCGCGTTTTTTTCTTTGAATGTTGGGAGGAGTAAATAAATCGGCCTGAAACTCCTGTAGTCTGAGCCCGGGTGACTCACTCTCATGCAGTCCGATATGTGTGACTTTCTTTCTTCAGATGAACACAAATTAAGATTTTTAGCAAAATAATCAGACGAGCTTATGTGAATGCAAATAATGTAGGTGTACGGGACCTACCAAGCTGACGCTTCAAAAACCCACACAAAACTCGCTTATATCATGCTGTGCGCTATACACACACACCTATCGTTTAGCTTCGGAAGACATTCATGATTCATCAACTGGGGTCATATGGGTTACCATTGTGTTTGTTTTCTGTGGTTTTTGAAGCATAAACTTTGAGGGTCCCATCCACTTGCATTATGACGTACTCACAAAGATGGATTATTATTCCAAAAAATGTGTTTATCTGAGAAAAGAACTGCATTGTGTACTCACTCAAGGATGGTTATAGAGTTGCAAACTATTCATGAACTCATTCTGCATGTCATCAATGTCATCAGTGGTCTCAATGGGAATGCTCGGTGGGTTCAGGAATGGTGAGCATGGCGTGTTCTCGTATTCATGTGTATGATCACCGTGCAATCGAAAGTCCCCGTAACCCCCCACAGCTCCGTAGAGAGGCTCGCAGACGTTGAGGTAGGGGTTGGTGTACTGCTGGGTGAAGCAGGGACCCTGGCTGTGGAAGCGGCGGTCAGACGCGGGACTGTGGCTGGGACTGGTCGAGGGACTGTGCGGCATGGGACACGTCAGCTGGCAGCTGTTCTTCCTGGTGGGGCGGTTGAGATCCAGTTTGGCGGTGAGGGGCTTGCCGATGTTAACGTCCATGTTCCACTGGACCAGGTCGTCTAGGCAGTTAAACTGGACTTGAAGGCAGACAGTGAAAGCTAGTTCCTCCTGTAAATCAGGAAGAACACGTGAGAAGAAAAAAAAGGGATCAATGTAGTTTTGAATTAAATCTAAAAATGCATTGTAAAGCTCAATCTAGCTAAAGACCTAGGGCCCTATTTTAACGATCTGAAACGCAAGTTTCAAGCGCGAAGCGCAAGTAACTTTGTGGGCGGGTCTTGGGCACTGTTGCTATTTTACCGGCGGGATAAATGACGCTTGCGCCCGACGAAGTAGGTCTAAAGTAGCTTCATTATTCATAGGTGTGGTTTGGGCGTAACGTGAAATAAACCAATCAGAGCGTCATATCACATCCCCTTTAAGAGCATGATGAACGAGGTGCGCTTGTTCCATGGCGCAATACTATTATAACGGCGCATTTACCAGGCGCGCTTCAGAATCGGTTCACAGCCGAGGAGATCGATGTTCTCGTCAGGGCCGTAAAAGAAAGAGAAGAGACATTGGGGATGGGACAAACCCACCCAAATTAGCTTCGGTTATACATGCATATAATAATTTGGGTAAATATGTAAGCTTTATGCCTATTTTTCCCATCGTCATGGACACAACATTTTGATACTGTGAAGCTGCTTTGATACAATCTGTATTGTGAATAGCGCTATATAATTATACACTTGACTTGACTTGACTTGACAACAATGATTTCCCTCGTGTTTTAATATTTTTCTTTATAATAATGTATCATTTGCTAAAAGGAAAATGCATCTGTGTAGATGAGAGAATCATCTACAGTGTATGCGCGTTGTTCACACTCTGTATTATGACCAAGCAGGCGCGCTTAAAATAGCATCTGAATGTACACTCAACGCGCCACTGACTTTAGACTAGGTTTTTTCTGGTCAGTGGCGCAATTGTTTTCTGGAACTGCAAAATAGCACCAAGGATTGTTTGCGCCGGAACACGCCTCCTTTTTTGCGCTGAACCGCCCAGGGAGCGCAAGTTCATTCTCTAGTTTGCCGGCGTGCATCGGTGGAGGGAAAAGCCCGCTTTGCGCGGGTGCAAAATAGGAATGATACATGCGTCAGTGTACAAAGTCATTTGCGCCGGGTGCAAGATAGGGCCCCTATTGTGAATCTTTCTAGGTTATGATGTGTTGAAGAAGTCTTGAGATGTACCTTGAGTTTCTGCACTGAGCTGAGTCTGGTGTAGAGGCAGTGCTGAGGAAGACTGCCTGAAAGTAAGAAGCTTCCCGTTTCTTCCAGAGTTTCCTTATTCATCAGCTTAGGGTCTACATCCAGGTCCTTCAATGTCAAATTCAAAACATTCATGTGTATCGCAAATACATGTCAAGAAACAGTTCATGTAAAATGTTAAGACTGCTATTAATCCAATTCAGATTATACTTAATAAAAAAAAAGGTTAATTATACTGTATAGCTAAATAATTAAGCTGCTCAAAAGTTTGGGGTCGGTACGATTTTTTATGTTTTTCAAAAAACACTTATACTCTCCAAGGCTGTATTTCTTTAATCAAAATACAGTAAAATGGTAATATTGTGGGGAAAAATTCTATCTTAATATTGTAAACTGTAATTGTTATTCCTGTGATGGCAAAGCACCATTACTCCAGTCTTCAGTGTCACACGGTGATCCTTCAGAAATCATTCTAATATGCTGATTTGCTGCTCAAGAAACATTTATTCTTATTATCAATGTTAAGTTGTGCTTCTTAGTATTTTTATGGAAACCATTACAAGATTCTTTGATGACTATAAAGTACAGGAACTTATTTGAAACAGATGTTTTGTATCATTATATATGTGATTACAGTCCCTTTTGATTAATTTAATGCATCCTTGCTGAATAAAAGCATACTTCAAAAAGTGTTGCTTAAAAAATAAAAACAAAGACCACTCACCAGAGGAAGGTTAGTTATGTGCGCCTGGCATGACAGCATCTCCTCTGACTTTTTCACAATGCTGGTGTAGATGACCAGCACATTGGAGAACTCAGCAGCAAAGTCCATTTTTATCTGAACTCCACAGTCAAAGTCCAGAATTTTGCTCTCCGGCAGTTCTGGGTTCAAACAGATGCAAAATGTTAGTTTCATTCCTAGTACTATTTCACTTATCTTGAATTATCACCTGTGTTTAAGGAATAGTTCACCCTCATCATTTACTCACCCTCAAGTTGTTCCAAACCTGTATGACTTTCTTTCTTCTGCTGACCACAAAAAAAAAGATATTTTAAAGAATATGGGTAACTAAACAGTTGATGGGCCACATTGACTTCCATAGTATGGAGAAATGAATGTCACATCAACTGTTTGGTTTGTTTGGTTGTTTTCAGGTTTAGTTTTGGAACAGCTTGTGGGGAAGTTAATGATGACAGAATTTTCATTTTTGGGTGAACTATCCCTTTAATATCATCAACAAGATTGTTTTGGTTTTAGAGGGGTATTGTCAACAATGAAAAAGAGGTGACATACAATTAAAAAATACTGTTGATAAAATAATAAGACTAAGAATAAGAATTTTGTAGCAAAATAAAACAATTTTGCTAATTTTGTAGCAAAATTGTATGTCACCAAAAATGCACTGAACATTTGTATGGAGAAATAGGCAACGGTTGATTAAAATAAACCCATTTAACTGTTACTTAATGTAATAAATTATTTTTTTTAAAAACATTACATTACATTACATGAAGTTTGGTCTAATAACTGATTGTGATGTTAACTGATACATTTTGTTTTGATCATCTTTCACATTTACTTGCAACTAAAACGTAATTTTCAAAAGATGCCTTTTTTGTAATTATTAATGTTTAAATTGAACTAAAATGACCACTGCTTACATCTAGACAAAACCTTTTAACCTTTTTTTATACTGTTATGTATATCTAAATTGCACAGTATGTTGAAGTAGCTGAAAATACCATGTGCTTTAGACCAGAGCAGGTTGTGTGCCTCGGCTGGATGGGAGTAGTCCCCGGGCCGGATGAGATCGGTGAGGGAACGTCTCTCTGACAGGCTGCTGCGGATCTCTAGAGCCTGCTTACCCTTTGTGGGGTCAAACTGACCCATATCTACAAATAATCAGTACAGTTCTTTGATAATGAAGACACACATCAAGCACAGGTAGATGAAATATACATGTTTGACATATTTCAATATTATTTTAATATCTAAATTGATCTTTGAAATGACAACGTATAATGTTCAGTAGAAGTAGTAGTCATAGTGTAAAATAGTAGTACTCTTTTCAGATCAGTTAATCATTTGTTTGAGCTTAATGGACCTGCATTTAACTATTAAAAGATGTAATGCTTCATTTAATTTCATGGTTCACTCACCTTCAGCCACACTGTCCAGCAAAACTGTTATCTTCTCATCCTCTAGGAGGCGCTCTTTCAGGAATTTGATAAAGACTCCATTTGTGAATCCACTTGAACTCAATTCAAAAGCCTCAGCATCTTGGCAACTTGACAAAAACAATAAATCATGGCGTAACATATCAGATATAGATGTGAGATAATGTACTTCATGTTATTTCTGGATGAAAAACTCACGTTGCATATCCAAACACAATATTGGCTGTAACTTTGAGCATGACATTTGGCATGGCGTCGTCGTGTACATTTCTGAAACAACGTACTAGTATTAGAATGATGACAACCAATGTGAATACGGTGTATTATCCTGCCTTTTAAAACCACGAAATCCCCACCTTTTCCTGCACATATCCAGGAGGAAGACATTGAGTCCAGTCTCCTTCTCCTGCATCAGTTTCAGAATACTCTGAACACAGAGACAGTTGCCGGAGCGGTATGGATTTGGGGCATCCACGGGCACCATGAAGCTGTTCCCAAAGTTCTCATAACCATGTCCAGCATAATACAACAAACCTACAAGGAGGAGCAATCGTCAAAGAGTCAGTTCAGCCAAAAAAAGACAGTCCTGTCACCATTTACTCACCCTCACGTCGTTCCAAAGCCGCATGACTTACTTTCTACTGTCAAACACAAAAGAAGGTATTTTAAATATTGTCTGGTCGGTTCCCATATAACGAGAGCGGATGGTGAATTGCACTGTCAACTAAAAAGTACCATAAAGGTAGTCTAATGTGACTTGTGTGCTGAAGTCAAATGATAGCTTTGCCAGTTATTTAATGAAAATCTTAATTTGAACTTATTATAAATGATTTATCCGTGATTTATGATTTTTTTTTTTAATTCATGTGCCCTCGTTATCTTTAATCTAAATAACTCCTATTTCAATCGGATATACGTCACAATAGGGAAGAAAAGACTTTTGTTTCATGCCTCCTTAAAGTATTTAAATAAATAATAAGCCTTTTCATGGCTTGTCTGCCATTTTTCTTCTGACCAATGTGAAACTCCTGACTAAATTTTGATGAAAAAAGCAGCTAATGTGCATTCTAAAAATCGAAACAATTTGGATAATAAGGTATCTAGAATTATTAATACAGTTAATTACCACAATATTATACCAAATATCATCACAAGCTTAGTACATATTTAAACATGGAACATCAAAGATGTCAAATGTCATTAGTTCTCGTGTCTAATAACTGATAAGTGACATGCCAAGTGCCAATATCTGTGAAAGCATAAAAAGATGGGGAATGAGAAGTGTGATCTCCTTTTGTGCTCCACAGAAGAAATACAATTAGGTTTGGATTGGAATGACATGAGGGTGAGAAAATAATAGTCTCCTTATCACCTCTGAATTCAGCATTCAAACAATTAGTTGTAGTTTTACATATTGCAAGATGGCATGGTTATTATGGCAATTATATACTTTCCAAAAAAACATGTTTGTTTGATCTTTCAAGGAAATTACTATGTTTATAGTAGTCTGCTATTAAACATAGTAGACTACGGTAGCATAAACTATAGCAGAAGCCACAGTACCATAAACTCCTTTATGAAGCAGAGACAAGAATTCCTCCACGGCGTTCCGCATCTCTGACTCGGTCAGATCCAGCAGAGACACCACTTTAAAGTTGAGCTGCCGCAACAGATTAGTGAGGTCGTACACATCCACCATGGGCGCCTTCAGCTGTGGGTGGTTTCGATACGTGAGGTTACCGATCAGAAGGGCCACTTTGTCTGTAGCTGAAGGGAGAAACACATATCCACTGTGAAAAATTAGAGTTAATTATGAGTTAAATTGATTCATAGAATATATTTGGTCTACTCACCAAAAGGTTTCTCAAGACTGTAATCTAATAAAAAAAAAAAGTCATAATCATTCACTGACGTACTAAAAGCAAGAAATCTTCAAGACCGAATGTAATGGGAACACAAAACTTACTCTTCTCTATAGTCAGAAAGTCATCTGAAAAAGAGAAACGTATATAGTAGGTATTTAGAGGATTCTTCTCCGAAGGCATGTGATGATTACAATAATGAAAAGAAAGTTTATAGATAACAAATAGAATACATTTTCGAGACCGAAAAATTAGATTTGACCCAACCCTGCCACAGTGAACCCTTAATGCCACTTAAAGGAATAGTTCACTTAAAAATTAAAATTCTGTCATAATTTACTCACCTTTGAAAGTTGTTTCAAACCTATATAATTTTCTTTCTTCTGCTGAACACAAAAGAAGATATTTTAAAGAATGTCAATAACCAGACAGTTGATGTACCCATGATTTACATATAGTAGGAAAAAACATACTATGGAAGACAATGAGGCTCATCAACTATCTGGTTACCGACATTCTTCAAAATATCTTCTTTTGTCTTCAGCAGAAGAAAGAAATTCATTCAGGTTTGAAACAACTTGAGGGTGAGTAAATGATGACAGAATTTTCATTTTTAAGAGAACTATTCCTTTAAGAACAATTATTTTGTCTCACATTTGGTCATGTTCTCACACTGCATTCTTTACAATTTCAATGGAAATGTTCTCATTTTTGCAACAGACATGCAGAGCTGTATTACTGAAGGCATCAGATCTATCAGTGTTGTCCACCACCTCAATAAGTAAGAGTAGTCTAGAGAGAAGGGAAAAACATTTAAAGGAGTTTTCTGGGTTCAATACAAGCTCAACTGTGGCACACCGTCGATTACCACAGAATTTTTTTTATTTTTTTATTTAATGCATTTTACATTATTTATGTTAGTGCTGTTGATGGAGCTTGTTTTGTACCTGAAACGTTCATTAAAAGTTGTTATAGCATGCATTAATCGGCATGCCAGTATGATGATTAGGTATGACATGCACAAGATTCAGATTGATACCAAAAAGTCCCTAGATGTTAGAGAGGTGCCACTACATCTTACATAATACCTTCAGAGCACTCCATTGCTCCTGAAATTTGTAGAGATATTCTTGGATCTTTCATTTCAGAATGGGAAGGATTTTCTTGAGGAGGAACAAGGGGTTGGACAACAAAATGAGTGTATATAAAGTGAACCTAAAAAGAGAGCAGCTCACACTTCTTTCAATAAGGCAGTCCACTAACACTGCCATACAAATCAACATTGTGCTTTTAGAGGTCCCACATAGAAATTACCATCTCTGCAACAGAGTTGGATAGGATACACTTAACATTGCAAAGACCATTTCTTGGCATCCTAGTTACCAAAGAATAGATATAAAACAAAAGACTTGATCCATACCAGTGACAACAACATCGACTTCATTGCTCCATGTTCGTTCACTAGTGCAGAAGATCTCGCAGCGATATCGTCCCTGATGCTCTGGCAACAAATTCTTGACCTAGTTTAAATCAAAACATATCATTCAATCACTCTCACTTCACTGGAAAAAAAAGTTGTAAATAAAACAGATTACTGGAGCATGTTTTACAAGAAAATTCAATCTGTTCAAAATTCAATTAAGCGATCTAGTCTCTTCAGAAAATGTGGACTAAAGCGCTCGATTCATATGGATTAGTTTTACAATGTCTTTGGAGACATTGTCTGTCAATGGAGATACAGAAATCTCTACATTTCATGTGAAAATCTTTATTTGTGTTTTGAAGATGAACAAAAGTCTTACGGGTTTGGAACGGCATGAGGGTGAGTAACTGATGATTTTATTTTTGGTTGAACTAACCCTTTACAAATGTGGAATTATATGTGAAACTTGCTACTAATTGCTGAGTGAAACGGTCTCAGTAAAGAAATACAGTACACTATATAGTACAATAGAAAATGTTATCCTCTTACAGTGTACTTCCTCCTTTTGGCTTTAATGATCGGCACCCCATTTCTGTACCATTGGTATTGTGGTAGGGGTCTGCCAATTGCTCCACACTCCAGATAGAGTATATCACCCACCAGCAGCCTTTGAGGCTGAGGCTGGATCAGGACCCTCAGCCTGCCCTCTGATGCCAAAGACACTAGTCCTGAACAAAAAAAAAAACATCCATTTTGATATCAGTGACAATATCATGACAATTCAACCAAATGTCTCTCTTGTCTCTGATTTACCATATCTTGGTGGAACATCAAGGACGTCTACTTGGGCCCAGTGACTGAACTCATATGTGTTTCCACAGTTCACTCTACAGATGTAAAACCCTGCATCTTTGACCTGGACTGGGCTGAACACCAGGTCTGGGGACGAGCTGTTATGTACCTGAAGGGTTGCGTTAGTTATATGATCGTGTGAATGACTGGCAATTAATTGTTCCTCACTGTAATATTCTAAGTTTACCTCTTCTGTTTTCTTAAACCACTGAAACTGCACATGCGAAGCAGCAACAGCACAACAGCTGAGACGAAGGTTATGTCCGGCAATGACAGCCACTGACTGCGGCTGGACGAGGATTTGAATTCCTGTGAGCACAATTGAGAAAACAGCATCTAAAACTGGCTTATGAATGCAAATAAATCACTTATGGCTATGTCTGCAAAGAATTTCTGCCGAATTTAAATGCATGTGATTTAAAGCGGTGTGTTTGTGACTTAAATATTTTGGCAAATTTGATAATGTTCTCAAATACCAATAAGAGTGTAAAGGTGCAGCCACATTTACTGTTCTGCAAATTTTGTTGTTGAAACTGGTCACGCGGATTTACCACATTAATCAACAGAAAGCTGATTGGTTCGAAATGATTTCTGTCTGAGCCATGCTTCATGCATAGCTACAATATTGACAATAGACAATGGAGCTTTTTGCCTGTGATATTTTGCCAAAATTGAGTGACCACACCTTAATACTTTCTTTTTAACACATTTTACCGTATTTAAATCAATTTCATACACTGTCAGTATGATCAATAAGTTATGACAACATGTTTTTACATTGCTTTAACTCATCAAAATTAAGAAATTCTCAACTTTTTTTAAGATATACAAGACTCAACTCATTTTTTAAGTCAGTTTAAAGTAATTTAAGTTGAAATGACTTAAACAGTTAAAAGTTGATTGTACTTGTACTTTAAGGCAGCCAACTTATTTTTTACAGTGTGAAGGGTTACAAATGAAAGAATATGTTTAATTTAGGTTCCAATACCAAAATATATAAACTGAGAATGTTCTGTAGATTGAATTTAGCATCTCAGGTTAGGATGGTAATGATATCAGCTGTGAAACAGTTTCCAGCAAGAGAGTCCGGCCAATCCTGTCTATCGAGCCTGTCATTCCTGTTTCTCTCTATTGTAAGCAGATTACTGAAACACTTGGGAGACAGCGGGAGAGTCCTGCCATTCCTGGTCTCAGTGTTTGAATAGTTCCTAAACCTGTTTACGTCATTTACATGCTTTGTAAATCCCTTTTACTTTGTAAAGAAAAAAAGTTCACAACAAGTGCAAATTTCAGATTTTCTTTGATAATCAGTTAAGAAAATGTGGGGAAAAAAGATTATGTGTGGGTCTGAGACAAATGTTACTTCTTCAAGTATTTCACTTTTACGACTGTGATTAAACATCAGAGTACAACACAAACAACATAAGATAATGTGATGCAGCACTGTACTGTTGTGACAGAAACTCTCTCAAAGATGTTTCCACTAAGGCAGTTGCACCTGGTGGTTTAAGGAACTGCAGCCCGTCTGTATGACCCATGATATGTAGAAACTCAACCAGTTCACCCAACATACACCCTTGATCTCCAATGAGTTTGAGCAGAGTGCGGGAAGGACTCCCTTCCGCCTCCAAAGCCTTCAGAGAACAGATGTCCATATCATCGAGACTGTCCATGTGAGTAGAAGGAGAAAACAAGAAAAAGACTGTGAGTTTATTTGTGTTACATTAAAGTAAACGTGAATGAAGAAAAATAGAGTTGTTACCTCACTTTGAACCGCCTGCCACTTTTTACAATCTCCCCCAGTTTTCGCCATCCCTTATTGTTGGCCTTATCAAGAGACTCACAGAGTCTCTTTAACACAGATTCTTTCAAGAAATTTATGTTCAAAGAGTTGTCATTCAAATCTGACATGATTGAGGATAATGGCTCATGCACAACTGTGATTGGCTGATCTGCTGAACTCAGGTTTAAATGTTCAGCAAAGCACCTGCAATATGGGACATTGATATGACATTTCAGACAGTGTCCCGAGATGTGACATAGCCTACTTCATATGAAAGATATAAAAAAAAGATAATATATGGCACTTTTTAAAAATTCATTTGACACCACCACATGCAAAAAAATAAAAAATAAAAAACTTGGTGACCAACGAATAAAATATTAAATTTGATGTATAATAATGTATAATAATTGAATCAACCTGACTTCATTAAATTATACCAGATAAAGTGTTTTTATATGGGTCAGCTAGCCCGTGAAAGTAGCTATGGTTAGTTAGTCATAATTTGCGACCCTTCATGATGTTCCAAACCTGAAAGACTTTATTTCTATCCGTGGAATACAAATTAATGAGATGTTAGAGAGAAGACAGTCACCATTGTATCAAAATGCAATGCAATTGAATGGAGACACTTTATTATCTTTTGTTGTTGTTGTTGTTGTTGTTGTTCCACAGAATAAAATAAGTCGATACGGGTTTGGAACAGAGGTTTGGAACGAGAAGAAGATGATCAGTTTACATGAGCGCAACATTTTCATTTCTTGTAGGACTAGCCTACTTCTAGATAGTTTCACTTTTTACAGTGACTTCAACAACCGCATATCAAGTGTGATGAAGGTTTGTAGCCTAAACTATGAGCTGAAGGTTTGTAAACTATGTGGCAGCGTCATTCCTTCCTATTTTTATTTTCAAATCCAGATTACTCAACTGTTATGAATTTCTAAAAGTAAATGTTCAAACAAAACAAGTTTCAAACAGATTAGAATTCACCACGAATAAAGTAATATCAGAAAGAGTGCTTATCGGTCGCATACCGCAGGCAGATCAGATGTTGACATGTATCCCATTATACGTGTATCCCATTAATCCTTCGCTGCACTCACTGATGCGGGGAAATCCAACTTAGAAAATATACGTGTGTGTATGTATTACTTCCTGATGTCTAACAAAGAGGAAGGTGTTCATCTCGTCTCTCCCGAGTTCAAAGAGTCCTTTAACGGAAGTGTGTTCTAGAGAGAGAGAGAGAGAAACTCGCTGTTTTTCATACGTGCTTTTCAAACGATTACTTTACTTTAGGCTACTTTACACACACACACGCACGCGCACACACACAAACACACACACACACACACACACACACACACACACACACACACACACACACACACACACACACACACACACACACACACACACACACACACATATTTTAGTTGATTAATAGCCAGATCATCAACAGTCATATTAAGTATAATAGTGTAAACGTTTAAGTAGGCTAGTCTCCTCTGCCACCATAATTACTACACTTAATATAGACTGTCCCTTACAGTTTCCTTACACACGAGTAGACAGTGGTTCTCTGCCTTCCTGACTCCTCTTGACTGACTCCAAGACCTTTTGACTCCTTTATGACTTTTACAGTTGTTCATGATTTAGCTATTGGTAGCCTATACGGATTGAGAATACAGTAAAAAAAAAAAAAAATTAAAAAAAAAGATGTTTCAGTTTCTATCCACTAAAATATTTTAGAGCTTGGCATAGAAAATTGCACATGAAGACATAGCATACACTGCAACATTTTAATCTTCGGTATTTTTGTCTTGTTTTCTATTGCAAATATAAAAACAAAATCTTAAATCAAGCTACATTTACTTGAGCAAAATTAAGATTAACCCCCGGTTAAACTTAGTTTAAACTTAAGGTTTAAACTTAGTCCCAGACTAAGCAAGCTGTCATGCAAGCTGTCTTAACTGAAAGCAACTTGCACTGACATATCCTAAAACATTGTTTTGTCTCAAGAAAGATGCACATCAATGTTTTCTAAGGCACGTTTAAAAGCTACAATTGAAATAAGGCCTAATCCTGGTTTAGTCTAACCCCTGTCTGTGCAACCAGAAAAATAAAAAAAAATCATCAAAATTTAGCGAGTTTATGCTTAAAATGAGGAAACAATATCTTCCATTGGTGTCATAATATTTTTATTACACCACTGGAATATTTTTTTTTCTTATTATTTTAAGCATAAACTCACTAGTTTTGATGATTTAAAAAAATGAATTAAAAGGGAAACCAAGATTATTATTTTACCTCACTGACAGGTTTTTTATATTGTCTTGTTTTAAGCATAAACTGCACTTAATTTTCACAAGTACAAGTAACTCAAGTACACCTTGATTTAATAATGTATTTTGTAGCCTACTGGAAAACACAAGTGAGAAGACCATTTTCTGCCGTTTAAGATTTTATTCATTTGAATTACTTTTCAGGTCTAGAAAATCACACTTTTTAATTAGGCTTATTTGCAGAGGTGTATAAAGTACTCAAAATTGTTACTCAAGTGGAAGTAAAAGTACTCAGGGAAATTTTTACTCAATTACAAGTAAAAGTATCTGGCCAGAATCGTACTTGAGTAAAAGTAAAAAAGTACCACATTAAAATTGTAATGGATTAAAGGATTAGTGGATTAAAGGATTAGTTCACTTTAAAAAAAAACTTTTTAAAAAACTTTTTTTAAAAACGTAATTGAGTATTACATGAGTCACGAACGCGCATCACAGAACAGAGCAAGGCGAGCATTTGTGCTTATAAAACTTAAACTTTTTTATGTATTTGTGAAATGCCGATGGTTTCGCTATAAGACCCTTATTCATCGTCTGCGTCATTTAAAGCCCTTTGAACCTGCACTGAAACTGTCATTTGGACCTTGAACCGTTTGGGTCTCGGTGAAGTCCATTCTGTGGAGAAAAATCCTGGAATGTTTTCATCAAAAACCTTAATTTCTTTTCGACTGAAGAAAGAAAGACATGGACATCTTGGATGACATGGAGGTGAGTAAATTATCAGCAAAAGTTGTTTTAAAAGTGAACTAATCCTTTAACTCAACATGCTTCCTTAGGTTTGATGGCGAACTTTTGAAGGCCGATATTTCCTTATTTAGCAGGAGACAAAGGACACATTTCATCTTGTATGAATCCTTACTAACACTACTAAAAGAAAATAATTTGCTTATACGGCCACGGGTGCTCTTGATCCTGTGACTGATTTTGAACTGTGCTTGCAGCTGAATCACTTTCTTCCTCCATTTTCTTCCACTGATTGACTTATAATTTCCAGGTCAAGGTGCTGTGCATTGTGGTAATATGCGACATGACGTCCCTTCCAAAGGACCAATGAACATGTCTGAACAATTTCATGGAATGTGAAAACGAATCTCATTGGCAGAATAAATAACATTTAAATTAAAATTTGGCATCAGCGCAATTCAATTGGTTTGGTAATAGCAAGGGAAAATAGAATGAAGTTTATTTCCAAATCTCCAAAAAATACTTTTTTTTCTTAAAAAATTTAATTAAGTAAAAGTAAAAGTATTGATTTTTAATTGTACTCAAGTAAAGTAAAAATCCCCCAAAATAATACTTAAGTACAGTAATCAAGTAAAATTACTCAAGTACTTTACATCTCTGCTTACTTATAGCCTACATCCAAGTTTGTGTGGGAATCCTGATTTCTTCAAAGAAAAAAAGCTTTTGATAGGGTGAATTAAAATAAGAAATAGCTTGATTTTGTTGTTGTTTTAAGCTTGTTTTATCTTATTTTAAATAAGTCATCTTGGGTCCCCTTGGGAGTTTGCTGGGGCCCTCTAGTGGGCCCTGGCCTGCATTAGAATTCACTGCCAAGTCCTCAACTACAGAACAATAGAAAAAAGAACACCTCAGTAGTAACCAGTCAGAACCCCACTATAGCAATCAACGCACTGTCTATCTTTTTATCTGTCTGTACGTAGGCCAATCTGTCTTTCTTCTCTTTGACCGTCTAGTCCCATAACTTTAAATAATTGTTAAAAAAAACTATTTTAAACTTAAAGACAAGGCTTTATTAGACGAACATATGTTTTATATCGACGAGCTTTCCTCCAAGTTGCTCTAACACACACCGTGTCACCATTGGCCCGTAATGTGTGTGATGCAAGTAACATCATACCCAATATGCCACTCCTCAAGACTCTCTGCTTCTTTAGGGCTGTTTGTGTGCATGCAACTGGAGACTCTGAGGGACTACGGTGTCAACAGGGTGACTTTGTATTTGGCCTTTCCACTCTCTAGTGCGCGTTTTGAGGGGGTACATCGCTTCGGATAGACTGTTTTCATAGCGAAACAGTCCACAATGCAGCACGTTTGTGGATTATGGGTAAATCACAGGTGAAGCTGTGTGTGTGTAATTTCGGTCACGGATTGGGTGGCGGATCCAGGTGAGTCTCCGCGTCAAAAGAAAAGACTCGATATTAGCCTACAATGTTTTATAAAGCGGCGGAAAATATATGTCATTGTGCACTTATTTTGTTCTGTGCCGCTATATCGCGATCACAACTATATATTTAATGTAAGGATAATTAAATGGCGCTAAACAGCTGCATCCTTAAAATTTGCACTATTCTTTTGTCATTCTTGGATTATTGACTCTAGAGTAGCTACATGTGTTTATAAATCAGTTAATATTATTTTATGTAGGCTATTTTTTTTATTGGCTGTTTAAATAAGATTAGATGTTGAGGGAAGTGAGGTAGGCTATAGAAACCATGATGAACGTGATTTCACGAAGTAGGCTACAACAAGGCTGTACTCACACTGTAGTAAAAAAAAGAAACAAAAGAAAAAAAAGATGCTACCTTACATTTTTAAGTACAATCAACTTGGATGTTTAAGTCATTTCACAATGACATTGTCATTTAAGGTAGGCCTAACAACCAACTTGGACGTTTAAGTCATTTCAACTTAAATTACATTAAACTGACTTAAAAAATTAGCTGAATCTTGTACAGTAGGCTATAACATAAAAAAGTTGAAATGCGAAAATATGTTGTCATAACTTTTTTTTTATATAATTTCACTCAGATTTAAGTGAAAAGTTATGGGTAGGGTTACAGTTATGGCTAAATTTACAGACAGGAAAGTTGTTCCAGGATCAGCAAAATATTGATCCAGGAACATCTTGGTGAAATCACGGTGACCATAGAAGCATAGTCTGCATGACATAATCTCTTTCTCCAGCCTACATTTTTTGTTCAATTGGGATCATGGGTTGACGCTTGACAGTCTGACCTGCATCGTCTTGGCTTACTGAAGCAATGTGTGTTTGTTTATGGCTATCACATATGGTTATCAGTGACTGAGAATGTGGTGGCAAAATTGGTCCCTGCAGGAGAGACCAAATGAGACTGGAGTTTGTGTAGAGTAGACTCCGTAATAATATGCAGTTTGCTGTTCCCTACCCTACCCTAGTAATATTTTGAGCATCAGATGAACAGATTTTTGGAAAAGACTTGCTTTTGTGTTGCCTGTTGCAAAATATGTATTAATTGACAATTCTTTAGACCATTTATACATTTAGTTTGATCCTTGATGGTACTTGGGCTCCACTGCCAGCTTTACCCTCATGTGTTTGAGGCCTGTTATATCTAATCTTAGATAGTAAAAATCTGTCTTTTAAGGATGAATATTTAGTTAGTTATTTGCTTAGTGTCTGATTTTGGGTGGTGAGGGGCTAATTTTTTTCTTCTGCTGAACACAATGAAATATATTTTGAAGAATGTCAGACTCTGTAACCAGACAGTTGATGGACCACACTGACTGACTTACATAGTATTTTTTTCCTATTGAAACAACTTGAGGGCAAGTAAATGATGACAGCATTTTCATTTTTAAGTAAACTATTCCTTTAATGTCAAATGTTTTGAGGTCCTTTAAACCTGGACTTCAGCCCACTTCCTTCTCAATATGTGAATATAATGTGGGGAAATAAAAGACTGGACTGACCACAGACAATAGCTTGTCGGATGTATACAAAGTTCATTGCGTGAACATTTGGGTTAATCTCGTCCTTGGCATTTTGAAGACTTATAAGTTTGTAAATAAAGCCGATGGCATGTCCATGGAAACTAAAACATGTAAACAAAAAATGCATTGCATGAATTGCATCTATATTCTACAAGATAGTGTTGCCAAGTGTTTCTAAAAATGATCCAAAACCATAAAGCAGATTGATGGCCCTTTCAATCGGTGTCTCTCATTGGAACCATTTCCAAGGCAGTAACTTTCCATTCTCTGCACCTGCCCGATTCTTTTGTTGATGCCTTGTCTTCATAACATTGTACACTAACATGCTGTCAGAAATAAACATATTTCATTTTTCTGTGTTAAACACCTCTGTTCTGGGATCATGATGTGCTTGTGCTTTTTTTGTTTGCACCAGTTTGAATAGAGAACATCATTTTTTATGATTAGTTTGTGATTGTGCTGTTCTCATAATCGGAGTCTTAGCAAATCAAAATGTCACTTTTCATCATCATCTTACTTAGCTGAGTGTATTTACCTACATAAAAAAGTCAAAAAACAAACAAAAAAAAAAACATTAAAATATTCATTAAATCAGAGAAGAATCATCTTTTTTTTATATGTCTTGGCATAGAGTTAGTTAACTCGATGCAATTGTACACATAATGACCTTTCAGCTGTTGTGATGAGTGAAGGTGTTTACACATGCTAAGTGGTTGTTTTGCATGTTTAAATGTTTAAAGTAGAAACAAACTCTACAGGTGGGACATAACGTGCTTGATGTGGAATGGACAACTTATTGACTTTGTGGACGTTTATTTCTCATGCAGGAAAAATGCGGAGAGATGCAGAGCAGGCGCTGACTCTGATGTGGCTTCTCTCTTGGATCCCACACAGCATGTGTAAGTGAGCAAAGAAAAAAAAAAATCAGCCAATCAATTTAGACAGTTGCGATTGTGCACACAGAATTTTAGTTTTTGGTTGGCCTTTTGTCTATAAACTGTACAGTTGTGTGCCATTCAGAATTGAATTCCTGAATTTGAATTGATGTTGCTAACAGGGAGCAGATTTTTAAATTCTACATATTCAGTTTAACCACGTATCTGTTTGTATAGTTTTTAATAATACATTTTATTTTTCAATATGAAATACCCATAAACACACAACATATGGACTATTTCCAGAAGAATTCAATAATCATATACTCTTTGATTACAATATCTCTCCAGGCAGGGGCGAATAATAATAATACTAGGGCCAATATCCAATATCCAGTGACACTGATATATCCCTAGCAATAATTTCAATCAAAACTTAAAATATATTCATATATTGATGTCCTCGTCCCCACCAATTTCAAAATCAAACCTACGCCACTGTCTCCAGGTCATTCTCCCCCAGGAAGGCCCAGACTAACTAAATGTCGGTCACCTGAGAAAGAGACCTTTACTTGCTGGTGGGAGCCTGGATCCACTGGTGGATTGCCCACCAGCTACCACCTGTATTATAGAAAAGAGAGGTCAGTGCAACCTAAATCCCTATTCATCACTGTACCTTTTAACTTGCCTTAAAAAACAACAACAAAAAAGGTTGTGGTTAAATTTTTCTTTTTCCCTGTATTAATTCATGGACAGCTGCCTCATTGTGTGCTTATTCTGACACAGTTTCGAATGTAGACTTTGTTTGGGTTAACATAAGCCATCCCATATCCTTAAGATATCCCATGATTTACTCTATTGTTCAAATGTTTGGGGTTGGTAAGACTTTTTAATGTTTTTGAAAGGAGTATTTTTGTGTTCACAAGATGGCACATTGTGAAACATTATTACAATTGAAAAGAACTGTGTTCTAGTGTTAATATATTTTTTAAAATATAATTTATTTTGGTGATGGCATTTCCTTCAGAAATCATTCTAATATGATGATTTGTTGTTCAAGAAACATGACTTATCAGTGTTGAATGCTGATTTATTATCAGTGTTGAAAACAGCTGAATTAAACTTTTTGGGGAAACACTGATGAATTCAAAGGAACATTTGAAATATAATTTTTTGTTAAAAAAAATTGTCTTTACTCTGATATATTTGTGTTCCCTTTAATGCATCATTGCTGAATACAATTCTTTAAAATTAATATTTGAATAACACTCTATTGACCTTAAACTTTTGAACAGTAGTGTATATTTGTAGCTCTCATAATTCTGGAACTTACATTTTTGTTATTCTCTAAATATGAACATTTGCACAGCACACACCTTTATTAATAAGCACACGAAAGCTAGTATGAGTTCATGTTTACATATTGTATACAATACATCTCAGGTTTTGGTTCATCTGTTGTCCAAAAGTTACGTCATCGATTTCAACTTTTAAACCATCAATAAACTTTTTCAGCTCCGTGGAAGTCTTTGAATGCCCGGATTATCATAAGGCGGGGGACAATTCCTGTTATTTTGATAGGCGGCACACATCTATTTGGATCATATACAACATCACAGTGGTGGCCTCCAATACACTGGGAAAAGCATATTCAGAATCTGTGGAAGTGGATGTTATGGATATCGGTGAGTTCATTTATTCTGTTTACAACTTAATAAATTGCATCCAAAAATGGATTTGTTTTTATGTGCTTGCAAAATGCCCCTAGCGTATACTGAGCATGCATGCATGGTTAATGATGTTTTACTACAGAGACCAATTTCAGGGTTGTTTTGACAACAGCCACAGTGCAGTGAGCAACCTGCTAAATATAGTGTATATTAAACAGGGATGGGCGACTTCAGTCCAGCAGAGTTTAGCTCCAGAACTTCTTTAAGTTTTATTACAGAACTTTTATTACTATCAGTCAGATCATTCTAGAGCGCACGGCAGATAATGCTGCATTTGCAATTGCAAAGTTTAGTTACAATTTCCCCTAAACCATTTCAGTTCCTGCTAGAAATGTGTGCGCACTGGGCTTATCCATCTGTAGCGGTGAGTTAAACGGTGATGACTTTTAGAGCGTCTGAGTGGAATGGAAAAGTACTAAATGGCACTAAACAGAGGCCGCTCTGGCTGACTAGTTGAACAGAATGAGGATGAACAGGTTTGTGTCTTGCATATTGCAAAACTCAAGCCATGTATCGAATATCCCACTGAAGATGCTTGAATGTGCCGGCATATGGTTGATGCTCTAACACACAGGGGATTTTTTTTTTAACGCATTAAGAGTATAAAAACAGTTGTTCAGAGTATGCTTTGTTTTTCAAAAAAAGTTCACCAAGGCCGCATTTATTTGATCGGAAAAAAATTAAAACAGTAATATTGTGATATATTATTTATTACTATTGTATTATACACTGTAAAAATGAATTTTGATGATTTGTTATCACAACTTTTTTTATTTTGTCAAATCAACTTAGATAATTAATGTTGTTCAGATAACATAATATTTTGAGTTTCTATTTATTAAACCAATCTCCTTTGTTGTATTAACTCAAATTTTTATTATCAATGAACTCAAAATTTTAAGGCAACCAGGTAACTTTTTTTTTTTTTTTTTTACAGTGTATGGAACTGTTTTCTATTTGAATATTTATTTAAAAGTTGATTTATTCCCGTGACGGCAAAGCTGATTTTTCAGCAACCATTACCTCAGTCTTCAGGGTCACATGATCCTTCAGAAATCAAGAAACATTTCTTGGTATTATCAACTGTTGTGCTGCCTTATATTTTTGTGGAAACAGAACATTTCCTCTAGGATTTTGAACTTTTTTTGAGTATTTTGATCAATTTAATGCATCCTTGCCTTAAACAACATTGACTCTTTCAAGAATTTCTTAACTTGTGAATGGTTCTTCTGATCAAGTTATTTAACAAGTTCTTGGTTTAATCAAGTTCTTGGTTCTTTAAATGTCAAAGTTCAACTCTAGGGGTGATCGAGCTTTCACTGTAGCTAAACTTTGAAACAGTTTACTGATTTCTATTATAAATGCAGCAATAGTTCATATTTTCAAACCAAAGTTAAAAACACATTTTCTCTTTACCATACAACTTGTGATGTCCTTTGTTGTCTGTTGTTTTTTATGCTCTGTTTTACATTCATTATTTCTTATGGTGGGTTCTATTGTATTTTTAATTCATTTCTATTAGATTGAAACTATGTTAACTGTTTTTAAACAAAAGCTTAAGGAATACCCTCTAGATTTAGCTTTTAACGGAGTATAGTAGCTGTTCTTGTAGGCTATCTAGCTGAGGTGTTTATTTCGTTGTCACTTAACCGTGGCATTAATGTCTGTGTGTTTGTATGGCTGTGTTTTTGTCTCCATTTTTGTATAGCACTTTGTTCAATGACCAGTTGTGTAAAAGTGCTTAATAAATAAATAAATGAATGAATGAATGAATGAATGAATGAAATGAAAATAGTACATTGTACAGCACTGTTGTTGTTTTTAATTGTGCTTTATAAATACAATTGCATTGAATGGTGGTGTACAAGAAGCATGAGGAATAGCCATCCATGTTCTTTCCTTTTTTAGTAAATGTGTTTTTGTCACTGTTCAGTTGCACACTGATTGTAATGGAACATCGTGTCTGTACAAGAGCGTTGTTAACCACCACGCAAACCATGCAAATGCATAGGGCCCCGCAGGCTTAGGGGCCTCTGCTGCCCAAAAGCAATTAACTCAATTCATGAGTCTGTTTGACATTATTTATTACCAGGCGGTCTGGATAAGTAGAAAGAAACAACCATGAAGCACACATACCTAAAAGGACCTCAAAAAAGAAATCCAATGCTAAAGTAAAAAAAAAAGCCCAAAAATCTAAATGAAACATCCGATGAACACTGAACACTGATGTCGCACACTGAACAAGCTGTGTCTGCACTGTCACTGCCTGTATTTACTGGCAGCTATAGGATTGGAAAATTGAATCGCATACTTAAAGGTTCTATCAGTGATTTCAGGCCCAAAAATAAATGATCACATTCACCTAATCTTTCCTAATGATCCGCTAGCTGCCCGCCCCATAAGCAGGCTGTCAAAAAAACGCGTCTCTGTATGCAGCCTAGGTTCTGAGATCTGCACATAAAAACAAATGGGTACAACCACGACTCAAAACCAAAATAAACAGGGTTTCAACCAATCACCGACAGGGGCGGGTGTTGCTCCGACTTCGCGTCCAGCCGTGAACAAGCGCAAAACCTCACAACACCCGCGCCTGTCGACTGATTTTTGCTTAGGGTCCCCCAAAATGGTAAACCCACCCCTGTGTCTGTGCAGTTGAATGTCATTTAAGATGATTCATCTTCTTTCACACAGTGCAGCCTCACCCTCCAGAGAATGTGAATGTGACTTTGATGCAGACCAAGAACAGTCCATTTTTCCTGGTGCAGTGGCAGCCTCCCCATGACGCAGACACCCGCTCAGGCTGGGTAACTATCAAATATGAAGTTCGCTTAAAAAACAGCGGAGACGAGGCGTACAGCAGCAATTGGGAGGTGAGATTCAAATAGTTTCATGGTCACCAAGGTTCTTAAAAAATGTTCTTATGATTTGTAAAACATTTTTATACTAATAGTAATAACAACAGAGGATTTTCTTTAACAATCTAAAAATATTCCATAAATTTATATATACGTTTGCTTCTAAATGATGATTGATAACTTATCAATTCATTATGAAAAATAAACTCTTTTTTATAATAGGGGCCCTGGTTTTAAGAAGCTAATTTTAGCAAAGTTTGTATACCATGTAAGAATTATGATTGAGACACATTCTTCTTGTGTTTGTAGTCATATGGTGCTGGAAAACAGCTGGAGTTTAGCATCTATAGTCCTCAGCCGGGAGCAAAGTACGTCGTGCAAGTGCGCTGCAATCTAGACCAAGGCCTCTGGAGTGAATGGAGCCCATCGGCTTTCATCCAGATTCCAGACAGTAAGATGATACCAGCAACAGCAACTCAATCTTTCACACCTTCCAGCCATTGTTCTACATTACTGAGCATTTTTAGCCCCACACAACTGTGTGCAGGCTACAGGAAAGTAAATAATAAATGAGGTATAAAGAAAGATAATTAAAATAACTTTTTTAGATTTTTTTTTGAGACATTTTAAAGGGGACCAATTATGCCCTTTTTCAAAGTCTTACTAGAATAGGTTTTCATGCTTGAATGTTCAAAAAACAAAATTTTCACATATTTTACATGAGCCTATTGCAGCATCTCTCTTCCCAATCTGTCTGAAACACTCGGTTTAGTTCCCAGCTCTATGAAAAACGGAATGTGCTCTGATTGGTCGGCTGGACTAGTGTACTGTGATTGGTCAACCGCTTTGAGTGTGTTTTGGAAATGTCAAATTTATAGAGAATAACTGCCTTTGGAGTGGACTTTGTGCTTTGTACCTCAGGACCCCTTTAACTCAATATACAGTATTAAAGGATGATGATGACACTTTAAAGTAAACAAGTCTTTGTGTTTCTTATTTTGCAGCTATGTCTGAGACACAGAATGCAGTTATGATCCTTGCCGTCACTCTAACTGTCATAATTTTCCTGCTGACTGCAGGAGTGCTGACAGTCAAGATGAAACAGTAAGCATGATATCCTTACCTCATCATAATGACAAAGGGATTTACACTAATGACAGTGCATAAAAGATAACAGTTTTCCCTGGATTTCCTTTAGAATCCAGAATTATATGCATGACACAAATTGAACATTAACATAATATTGAATCCACCTTATTTTTCAACACAGTTTTCTGATTAACTAGCAAATGTAGGTCAAAAACTAGAAGAATAACAATGCATAGTGAATGGTCAAACTATTTGTGCTATAAAACATGTTTCATTACAATAATACATTAAAATAATGTAACAAATACAAATACAACAAATTTTTTCACATCAAGCACCATAATGAAATGTTTTTTGCTCAGCTGAAATAACTGGAAGCAGCTGGCAGCAAAAGTCTTGCACATTCAAGTTAAATAAGACTCTTACATTAAAAATAAGTTAATTCTGCATTTTCGCATTCTTCTCTAGGGTGAAGCATTTTTTACTGCCACCGGTTCCAGAACCGAAGATCAGTGGCATAGACACTCAGCTCCTTAAGGTACAGTAGACACTAGACACTACCATAATTTTTGCATTTCTAGCTTGTTAAAGGGGCCATATCATGCATTACTTTATTATTTAATTTCAAGTTTTATTTTTTTTTTGTTTAAAGTGCCCGTTATGCTATTTTAAAGGTTCCTCATTTTGTTTTGGAGGTCTCCTACAATATGTTTACATGCATCCAAGGTCAAAACACACATTTATACATTGCACATCACCACATTTTTCAATGATTCTCAAACGACTCGTCTGAAGATTCAGTCTCTCTAATCCCCTCCTTTCCGCGAGACTGCTCTGCTCTGATTGGCTAGATGGCCCAGTCTGTTGTGATTGGTCTACTGCATATAGCACGAGTCGAAAGCTAAACGCCCATTACCATAACTGAATTTCAGCTCCAGAGGCCTCCTCAGTCCTCAGCGATTGTACACACTGTAAAGACGGTAACAATTTAATTTGAACATATCAATCTGAGTCCGCTGATGAATCATTGGAACAACTAGTTATTTAACCCGAACCTCCATCGCAAGGATGACCTGAGAAGGGCATTTCTCATTGATGCGCTACTCAGTTTGAGGTACATTATGAGATGTTGCAACTGTAATTCCTCACCATCACCATTAGCAAGCGTATGTCCATCAACAAACCGATGTGTATATTTCTAATTGTATTTTCAGAAAACAGCATCTTCTAGACATGTTAACAACACGAACCAGCCACAGTGTTTTAGGGTGGGCGAAGTAGACGTTGTTCGCGTGCAGCCAGTGAAGACCATAGTGTTTCTTTTTTAGCTGACATTATGCAAATGTCTTACCGCATTACGTATATCTCACGGAAATGTGAGACTGGAATTCCTGACGACTCGTTTAGCCGGTTCAGAGTCGATTATTTCTTTTGGGAGACAATAACTTTATTTATCGTGCACTTTCGACTTTGCAACTTTGCAGATCGTTTACATGCACAGACAGCTATATAAAAAGCACAATAGTGGCACTTTAAGACTTTAGTGTTAATGTAAACACTCTCTTTGCCATGCTGTGGGTTTGCTGTTTAATCCAATATCGTTTTTAACTGAAGTTTGTATTACATCGTGAAAGTTTCACAAAACAATCTGTTCGGAGGTTTTCTTCTTAGTTATATCACGGTCACAAAAAAATAAACATTTCCAACTGACAATGAATTAACCCCACAAAACTGCTGTGCCAAAATACAAAGGTAATTTTACTTCTCGTTTCACAGAGTGGGACGTCTGAGGAGATATTCAGTGCTCTGGTTACTCTGGGATATCCCCAAATAGCCCAGAGCTTAGACTGCCAGTATCTCGTGGTCTCTGACTATGATGAGGAAACGGAGTTTGATAGCAAAGCTCGTCTCGAGTACCAAAAGGGAAAAAAACGTCCCGCAGAAACTGCACAAAACAGCATCCAGATCACATGGAACAGCAGTCAGGGGCTAAAAACTCACCCTGGGACAGTCTCCAAACAGCAAAGTGCCACCATCACTGTCCTTGAAGATCTTCAACAACGACTTCACCTTGATTCCAATGGCTCGCCAGTAAAAGCTCAGGACCAAAACACTCAAATGATCTCTGATAGCAAATGTGAGCACATCAGCATCACCCCTGGTGGATTTACTGGGTACGTTGAGGTTGACGAAGAGAAACGAGACCAAAAGCCCCTGGTAGGGGAGGACTACAGTATGGTCAGTGACGTTAACAGTGATAATATCCTTGTACTACAAGAAAGCATCCCTCTACAGGGACACAAAGAAGTCAAATGTGACAAAACTTCTGTAATGGAGGAAACTGGAGGTGTCAGCAAACCTCTGGGATACATGGAAACCGTGACAACATTTTCAAGTGGATCTTGACTATTTTGTGACTTAAACTTTAGAGGTTTGGGACTATGTTGTCTTGTAGTGTCCTGTTCAAACTATCAAGCACTTTGTTAGTAGAGATGTGAGCAGGGTAATTTTTACCCATACAATGATATAAATTGCTGCTTAACTGTCATAGTGCAATGCAATCATTGGAGAAATTAGCTAGTCATGATTGTTTCCCAAAACCACTATTTTGTCATTCAAACCACGTTTGCTCAACAATCTAAAATTGCGTGAAGTAATAACTTCTGCTTATTAATCGGTTCATGATTGAAGTAATGTCAGATTATTGCTGTAAATAGCGAACATGGTATCTGTAGACTAAATCAGTATTTTAGTTTGCCATTATTTTGCTTTATTTCCTAATGTTTGATTTAATCATGGGATGCTAGAGCACATTCACTCATGCTCACTTCAAAAACTGTGCTTTCATTCTCTTTCCAAACTAAAATTTCCACTCTGAAATTTTTATACACTCACCGGCCACTTTATTAGGTACAAATTGCTAGTACCCCCCTTTGCCTTCAGAACTGCCTTAATTCTTTGTGGTTTAGATTCAACAAGGTGCTGGAAACAGTCCTTAGAGATTTTGATCCATATTGACTTGATAGCTTCACGCAGTTGCTGCAGAGTTGTCATGATGTGAATCTCCCGTTCCTCCACATCCCAAAGTCTGGTGACTGTGGAGTCAGTTTCAGTATAGTGAACCCATTTGAGATGATTTTAGCTTTGTGAAACAGTACGTTATCCTGCTGGAAGTAGCCATTAGAAGTTGGGTACACTGTAGTCACTGTAGCCTTTCTATCAGCTCTAATTCTGGTGCTTCTCGTCTGACCTCTGGCATCAACAAAGCATTTTGGCCCACAGAACTGCTGCTCACTGGATATTTTTCAGACCATTCTCTGTAGATGGTTGTGCGTGAAAACTCCAGTAGATCAGCTGTTTCTGAAATAGCAAGAAACTTTATTTATAACAAGAAACTAGCTTGTAACTACAGGTTTGCAACTTTTTTGCAAATACTTGTTGGAACTATGGTTTTGGGAAACACCAAATCATTGAACTAAGTTGGTAACGACAAAACTTGCAACCATAGTTTGCTAACAATACTGTGAAATGCACCCCTTGTTGTGTTGTATCTGTCAACCTGCACAACTACAGCTACAGCAAAGCGTAAATTTTTTTTATTAAAAGACAGCATCATTCTTAACCTTTACACATCGACCAATGGCTGTTAAAAAATACCCCACTAAAGATAATCATATTGTTAAACCTCTCGAAATGTTTCAACCTACTACCTCATAGCAGACATACAAAACACCACACTGGAGTTTCACCACTCTCTCTAAAGACCTGGCACTTTTCTTAATGCTTTTGCTGCTCCTCTTTTAAAGTTGATTGTTGTTAAGCATTTTTATAGTAAATATGCAGGCAAGCACCTTTTGTATATTTATTCACAATGATACTACGAATATAAAAAGTGAGAGATTTCTTTGGTCAAAACAACTAATGATTTTACTGTGTATTTATTGAACTAGATCTACTATTTGTATGTCACTCACAATCCATTTTATTTATACTTAATTTGATCTTGATTTAACACTGATTCAATGTTAAAATGGCAATCAATATTTACTCGTTTTTTTGCCTAAGCAAACTGTGAATGCATCCTTCTGATTTACAACTATAAATCAGAAACTCATAAAGACGATAACAAGAATTAAGACTAATGTCAAATAATTAGAATAATAGATAGATCTGTGTAAAGCGCTGGCACGAAAGGGTTGTCAAAGCTTAACCAAACACAAGGGCAATGAGGCCAGAATGGTCTGGCAGGTCTTTGATGTTTTTTGAAAATAATATTATATGGACCGCCTCAGAGGATCTAGTTACGGCGGCAGACATAGACGGGTCAGCTGGTCTCATCATGGAACATTTATGGTCAGTGCAGCAGTAAAGAGTTACTTTAAGTCAAACATTGACTTAACACTATACAAGGACAAACATTCGGTTCAGCATGAAAGAGAATTGTTGTACTGTTGGGCAGCTTTTTTGTTTAGTTTAAATGAAAATGTAAGGCATTTGTTTTTGTTTTTTTAATACCATCCATTGTGGCACATACAGGTGAAACGCGAAAAATTTGAATATCGTGCAGAAGTTCATGTATTTCAGTCATTCAAATTAAAAAGGTGAAACTAATTTTTTAAGTATATATAACTATATACATATGCATGATTATACTTTTCAGAGGGCCGCCATTTTTGTATTTAGAATAAATTTTTTTTAATTGATTTCATGTAATATTCTAATGTTTTGAATTTGGGGTTTTCATAAGCTGTAAGCCATAATCATCACAATTATAACTTTTGCTCGATATTCAAATTTTTCATTAAGCATTCATTTTGTTTGTGATGTGACCGTGTGAGCTCAAGACTTTTGATGAATATGATGTTGTGGAAAATAATTGTTAGCACAGAGGTGCATTGTTGTTTCTAGCATGAGTTCCTCGCATTCTTTCACTGACAATGACGTGTAATGCAGTTTTCTATTCACTGCTGGACAAAGTCCAGAGACACTTGCTAAAAGGTTAGGAATTGTTTTATTTTGTACCATTTCAATAAACACCATTTTGCATTTCATGTCTTAAGCTAAAATAAAAAAGTTATAATCAAAAAGTTGAACATTGTCTTAGTGGAATTCATGAAACAGAAGAGAGAACAGTTCGGAGAACTGATTCGGCCAAGAACCGGTGGTTTATTCCAGATCAGCTAACATTCTTTTGACATTCTCAAGTAGCCTATAAACATAAATTTGTAGACCTAAGTCAGATGTTTGTGGTAGGGATAGACGTGATAGTATGTTTCATTTGACAGTGAAATTTAAAGCGTTCGTTCATCCAAAAATGTAAATTCTCTCATCCACTCCCCCCTCAAAACACAAATACAGATATTTTTAATAAACCCTGAGGGAAAGTCCAGGCGAGCAAAACTATTACACTACAAAAAGTTCATGAAGACATAAAAGCAATCCATATGAATTGAGTGGATTACTGTTTTTATGTGCTTTTATATGCGTGTTAATGTTTACATGTGAATAAAAACCTAAATTAAATCTGTTCATCATGTAAAGTGATCGTGTCTCTTCAGAAGACAATGTCTTTAACCTAAAACTTAAAGTTTAAAGTGTACAGACAAAAATCTTTTTATTTTTTAACTTTAACAATAGTAAATAATGACTAACCCTTAAAGCACTTCCGTCACATGATCATTTATTGCAATGAATTTATTGCAAATACAGGAGAAAACTCGAAAACCTTAACAATCACAATGTTTTGGTCCCAAGGTCAACATTCTGAAACTACACAGAAGCAGGGCAAAAGGTTAATATGTGAAAAATAGTGTTACTACCAAATGAAGTTGTGAATTGTTAGCTCTATGATACATGAATATACCATAAACTCGACTACACAACTGTATAACGCACACATTCCCTATAAACTGCAGTCGACAGCATAAAGACAGAGCTAAACTCACATTGGGAAATTTAAGGAGAACCACCTCAAGAACTCAGTCTTAATGGATTATCTAGTGTTGAGGAACAGCCAGAGGAGGGTTAATATATTTTAAGTGGAGACTATGATTTAGGTAAATGATGTTTAATAAGTTCTAGGACTAGGAGGGAGAGGTATTCCCACAAACAGTTGACGGTCGTAACAATCATTCGCTTATAAGCCTTCAGAATTAAACGGCAACCTGCCTATAATGACGATACATGGGCTGCAAACAGTGGTCATGATCAGTAAAATTGTGCATTCAGCAAAATACATTTGATTTACAAGTGTAAACATATACATAAATTAAGTGGTTTAGATCATTCCTATGATTTTATCAAACTATTACACTCATTTTAAAAGAAATAGAGGGATATTGGCTATTTGCAAAAATATTCACCATTCACACTGAAGAAACATCAAACTAAGTATGATTTCTATAAGAAAATATGTAGTCAAGGGCTGTTCGCTATTTTCAGCTGTATTGCCTCTTGATTTAATACACCATTCCAGGTCACAGGAAAATATGTTTACATTTTTTAATAAAATCCTCTAGACAGGCACATTTGGTATTTCAAGCTATTCCTGACACAACAAGGTGCTAGAGGCTCACATGGGGTTGGACACACAGTAGTGGATCCGTTTCAGTGTCACAGAAGCATGACCTCGACACTGCAAAAAAAAAAAAAAAATCTCCCTCATTCGTCTATGTACTTCCATCAACTTCCTTCATCATCATCATCATCATCATCCAGCAGCTGCTCTGAACCAATGGAAACGGATGAAAACTGGTCCTCGAAATTCAGGAAAGGGTGGTTGTAATTTTTCTCAAGCATTTTCCTCCAGATTTTAACTGTGAAAAGAACAGATTAAAACCAATGAATCAAAATGCAGTGAGCAAATCATTCTTATACATTATAACGTTTTCACATTAAAATAGGTAAACAAATGATTAGCACTTTAATGATGCTTTCAAAAAGTCCTTCCATAGAAACTCAAGCGGATTTATCAATATTTGGCTAATGTGTGACATAGTAATGGGCATTTGGTTTCCAACACTGTAAGCAGTAGACCAATCACAACAGACTGGGTCATCTGACCAATCAGATTCCTTAATCGAACCGTTTCAGACACAAGCTACGTTTACATGGACACCTTGTGTTTCAATCAGAATTAATTAATTTGATGGATGATTCCGAACGTAGTGTTTACATGAACACTAAATAAAGTGTTCAGGTTGATGTGTGCATTTATATGTCACAAGCTTTTATTTGGAATGGCTTATGTCATGCACACACTGCACAAATAAAGAAAATTCAGCTGTTTGCGCAATACTATTCTAATTGCTTCTCTTCTTTGATTTCGAGTCCCAATTAGGAGATGACCAGCGCAAAAACTGTTGTGCCATGTCACTTATATCAATCAAGCAGTAAAAACGACCATTCCAGTGCCCAAAACAAAGCGTCTGTGGATGAGAGTCCCAAAAAAGGACTGGGATGTTGTCCTGCTCCACTTCAAAGATGATGAGTGGAAGGAGAATTTTAGAATAACACGACATGCTTCATTCAACAACAGCTCGTTTCATAAGCCATTTCTACTTCATTGCACATGCGTAGTACTTTCCAGTTTCCTTTTCAGTCCAATCAAGTGTTTACATGTCCTCCCGATCGGATTACAAAAGTTTTAAACCACCCCTTACAATCCGAATGGATCTGGCCAATTCATTACGATTGACGTGGTTACATGTGACTTTTTTATATCCCGATTGTGCTAGTAGTCCGATTACAAACGGATTATTAGGGTCCTTGTAAGCTCAGCTACTGTGAGAAAAGTGGTGATGCTGCAATGTATATTATGAAAAGATTCAAGTGTTTTTTAACCTTGGATGCATATCAACCTATTGTAGGAGACCTCCAAAACAAAATAGCATAGCATCAATTCCAGAGAATTCACATTTTTAGTTCTCATTTTAGAGAACTTGAGCACACATTGTGTAAAATAAAAAAATTTAATACATTTTGTGTAGATCTTACACAATATCTGTACACACATATCGTCGATCACTGATACAGTTTCACAAAAACCCTTGGGGCTATTCATGGCTGGCATACCTATAAACAAAGCAAATAAGTTACACATTTAACAGTTACGAGTAGTTTAACTACGAGAATAATGAAACCGCAGTATTGCAAAAGCAATGAATTCACACTATTTTTAGGTTTTTAATTAGGACGTACTGTACTCTGGCTCTTCTGTTCCAGAAGATTCTCCCGACGGCTCCACCTCCTGTAGCTCCTCCTGCTGTTCCTGCGATTCGGTCTCCGGATTTGCAATCATCACCTCATAGGCTTTCCTAGCCTCGGCTGATAACTCAATCATTTTGTGATAAAGGTCCTGTGGCCATGAAATAATTACATGTTCAGGAATCAGCAAAATTCACTGAAGTAATACAATTGGTAAAGTATGACTTATTTTAAAATTTACAGTAATGCCACTCAAGATTCTTAACAAGAAATCAACAATATTTACCACAACTACAACCAGAAACTTCTAGTACTCACCTGTGCACCATCGTAGTTAAAGATTCCCACCAAGCTGACGGGGACGGCTTTATTAACACAGCGGCCCAGCGCCTTTCTCGACAAGGCAAACACAAACGGGACACCTTGATCCCGGCATGTGTCAATGATAGTGTGAAGAGCTTCATCTAGACCTCCTACATTAAAACAACAGGCCATCAATCAGCAACAACATACAAGCGGCAACATGAATTGAAATGGGAGTTTGTGCTAAGTTCACGCTACCTTTGGACTGTATACGTTCACAGTTGGGCGAGATGATAACGCACTTGACCTTCCTGAGTTTGAGGTGTTTCAGCACCTCTCGTAGGCCCATGACCAGCCTGCGCTTCATCCTGGCCTTCATGGGGTCTTTCTGATAAAGACGGTCCTGAAACCTCACCAGCTCCTTCAGTAAGCTGCTCACACATTCATCTACATCTTTTCTAAGCACCTGGTTGCAGTAGCTGTAGAAATAAAAGAAAACTATGTTAACTACAAATTAATAATTATTATTATTATTACTACACTTATTTTCTTATAGGTAGGACTATTTTAGTTGTGTCTTTGTTCTTTTGTAAAAAGAAAAATTGTCCTATTGCTTGTTATTAATTAATTAATTTGTTTTTATTTTATCACTGATGTTTACATGTCTCCAGTAAGCTTGAGTTTATTTATTTAGTCAGGCTAGTATTAGTTTGTGATATTGACATTGGTGACAAGAATTATGAAATTGTGTCTATGGTATCTCAAATTTTGATATTACAAAAACCTTATTTAAAGCAAAAATGACTCTATCGTTGTGATATATATCGTTATAGCGTAATAAAAAGACTCATATCACCCACCCCTACTATAACCAAAACATAATATTGATTTTCTTACTCTCTGAACTTCCTGCTGTGGATTTTGGGAAGATTGGGATTGGAATTGGGATTCCAGGATTTTAGTGTTGCATTTTCCGACACACTGTCATCCAACTTGTGATCAGATGGCGAACCAGGATGGTCACACTCTGACTCCTCAGTACCAACGAGTCCAGGGTTCTCATCTATATCTGATACAGATTGTGAACATACTTCCATACTTTTCATACTTGTGAGAAGATGCTGATCATTGTCAGACAGGCTTGTTTCCGAAGGATTCTCACTATTACTAGTTTCCTTTTCAGCAGCCTCAGTGGACACTCGGGCCGGGTCTCTCTCCTCCAGCAGGCGGTTCTGTTTTCTCTCCTCTCTCTCCCGAAGAATGACCTCAATTGTTCAAAATGCAAAACATCTTTTAGAATCCTTATCAAAAACAGAGAGATTCAAAATTCACAGAAAAAAAAAAAAACTATTTTAAAAGGTGTGTGATTTCTGCACTAAAAGCAGCACCAAATATAAATGATAATTCTGTTTGACGACACCAGTGGCACAGAAATGACACACTGCACCTTTAAATGGACTCTGGACTCACTCTTTTGAGAGGTGTTGGTTTTTTCGCCTTGGGAACTTCTCGCTGTTTTCCCTTCTTCACTAAGGGACAAGTGGAGTCCAGCGGGTTGTGCGGTGTTTTCTCTTGCTGCCATTGCTTTTTCTGAACTGAAGTTTCTTTGTGGACTACAGGTATAGCTCCTCCAACTAACACATCGACAAAATTATTTGTTATATTCGACATGGTGACTAACATCATTGTGTCCTACAAAGTCTTTAAAAGGATTAGTTCGCCCAAGAATGAAAAGCCAACATTTACTCACCCTCATGTCGTTCCAAACCTGTTTGACTTTTGTAAATCTTCAAAACACAATTGAAGATACGTTTAATTAAATCTGAGAGAGATAATTAAATCCTCCATTGAAAGTGTATTCACCCAGAACTCTTGAGGCTTCAAAACGTTCATAAAGAGAAAGGAAAAGTAATATGAATTGAGCAGTTTAATTCAAGTCTTCTGAAGAGACATGATCAATTTATATGAACAGATTTTAACTTTATCTTTTATTCACATATAAACATTGATCAGGAAATGTAGATAGAGCAGAGTGCTCAAATTTGGTAAAAATGGAAGCTCAAACGTGCTCGCTTGATGAACCAATGAGGTTCATTCTCGCATCACGCCAGCACGTTTGAGCATTTGCCAGAACCAATAAGGTTTGTTCTTGCACGTAAAGCAAGTGCAGTTGAGCTTCTATTTGCTTGCTGATCAATGGCTGCATCCGAAATCACATAAGTCCCTACTATATAGTAGGCAAAAAACAGTATGAGACAAAAGTAGTATGTCCGAATTCACAGAACTCATAAAAGATTAGGCAAAAATTACCCAGATGACCAACTACTTCTGGCAAGATTCTGAAGTGTGCATCCAATGGACACTTTACTATCCCATGATAGCCTGGTAATACCAGACTCTGCTACTTCACTTTGCTTCGTAGACAGAGTCTGGAATGGCATAAGAGAGAAGTGTTTTCTCTCTCACAAGGGGGCGCTTGTCTGAAGTTTAAAATCATTGGTTACCCGTCAGCCAATCAGATAAGTTTATTTATGACGTATGTTATGCGCCGACACAGCCGCATCGAACTTCCACTGTAAACAGGGCCGGCGCGTCCATATAGGCGAACTAGGCCATTACCTAGAGCGGCGCTTTTGTAAGGGCGGCAAAATGTGTGCCAACCGGGAATGAACAATTCACAAAATAGGTTATTTATATGATTTACTGAGCTGCGGCCGCCCCGCAGCGTCGGCGCGCCCTGCTCTCACGAGTCATGACTGGGTAATGGGAAGTTCGGATCATTTTACTGACTCTCTGAGTCAGGATCCCTCCACCGCCCCTTTCTCCTCACTTTTTGTCATAAGCACTTACATACCGGGGGAGTATTATGGGTTCGGGCCGAATTCCGAGCTCGAAGCCCTCCCCCCGGACAGCACGCCAAATACGCATTAAACTTTCTCCCTCTAATTATATGCAAGTGTGAACTAGTGAATCACCTATCAGGGACTAATGCAGCAGGATGTCAAAACGAAATATGGCGGAAGGTTATTATTATGGTAATAATAATATGATCACAAGGGAGCGTATGGGGGTATGTCCTTATATACATATGTGTCTTGCCACTATTGGGCAAACATGTCTGATCCGTCATTACTACAATTAGCCTGAAAAATTTGGGTAGCCTAAATGTGTAAGCTAGAAGTGTTAATATTTTTCCTTGTTATAATGTATCACTTGCAAAAATAAAAACTGCTGCATCTGTGTTGATGAGAGAATCAAAGTGTATGTGCGTTGTGCATACGCTACATAATGGCCAAGCATGCGCGCTTAAAATAGCATTCTGAACAACGTGCAACGCGCCACTGACCTTAGACTAGGTTTTTTCGCGTTATATGTATATGGCATGTTGGTCTTTGTTTGTTGTTGCTGGTATACGTTGCAAATAGAGGGGCGGCAAAATAGTTTTTCGCCTAGAGCGGCAGAAGTGCACACGCCGGTCCTGGCTGTAAACACTTGATGATGCGAGCGAAATACCGGAGTTAACATGGCTGTAAACGACTTTTGCTTCAGTTTGGAAAAACCCCGGAATGTTCTCCATAACAGAGCGAATTGCATCCCGTGTCTCGTTTCCGCGGTCGTTTCGGTTTTCGATTTCTCTAACCTACAATGTAAAACTCGGCGCTTAGCGTCTACGTCACGGCTCTCAGCCCGCCCTCTGTTCGTTGATTGGCCGGCTGTTTTCAGGCCGGTGGAAAACTGAAAGATAGGCTGCTATCTCAGACTGACTACAGGAGCGAAATGAAATTAGCGGAAGTAGGAAGTCTGACGTAGTCAGGCTAATCCCATGAGGCCACGGGAGAGGATTTGTAAATGGAAGTGAAGCAGCGTAACTGGTGCTGGTAGATTGGCGAATGTAGTACGTCCGTATTACATTCATACTATATTGAACATACTTTTTTAGCAGTCATAAAGTAATTAAGTATTCAAAATAAGTACCTACTTAAGAGAGTATGTGATTTTGGACGCAGCCAATGTTTATGTGAATAAAAGCCTAAATTAAATCTATTCATCATTTAAAGTGATTGTGTCTCTTCAGAGGAGTTGGATTAAACCGCTCGATTCATTTGAATTAATTTTACATTCTCTTTATGAACCGTCAGTGTTTTGGGTGAATAGACTTTCAATGGAGGGACATAAATCTCTCAGATTTCATTATAAATATCTTGATTTGTGTTTTGAAGATGAACAAAGGTCTTATGGGTTTGCAACAACGAGCAAATTATGACAGAATTAACATGTTTAGGTGAATTATCCCTTTAAATGCATTACACCAGAAAGCAAAAAAAAAAAAAAGAAGAAGTGTATCCACTTGTATTTCTTACCTGAAAGTGTTACTGGTCGCTGATCTTGTTTGGATTTTTGAGACTGTTGCTTCTGCTCAAGAAATGCCAGCATGTTTCCAAGGTCAAGCTGTACAGGAACCTTTGACTTTTTCTGACTAGTCTGATGAGATAAGAATCAATAACAATGTGCGACTGTCTCGTTTTTCAAAAAAATTATTTAGTGATTAATTTTACATTGCATGTATTGTCATGTTCAATCAGATTTAACTGTACACCCTAATACATGATGGACAGAGTGTTTTCCATCCAGGATGGACCAACCTGTGTTTTCTTAGCGTCACCGGAACCATAAGCGGGTGTAGTGGCTTTATGTTTTATCCCTGGGTGTAGAGACAATCGCTCTTTTTGTGCTTCTGAATGTCCTTTGAGTTCCTGAATCAATGTAATTACAGATGATACAATAAAGCATGTGCATATCAAACATTTTATTTGAACTGCTGGCATCACAATGTGCTCAGGCCAAAAGAGTAAACTCACAAATGCAAGCGACAGGTCTGGAAACTCCTCTTCATCCTACAAAAACAACACTTAGATAATCATTATGCTTCTAATGTAGGTTAACGGTCAAACATAAGAAAATGAAGAGCGAAAAAAATAAGTATTTCAACAATTAAAATTTAAAAGAAATATTATCAAAGTGCAAAATGGTGGGGAAAAAAAGCTTCTAAAACCAGTTATTTTAGTATTATTTATATACCATTATAGCACTTTGTTTTTCTATTTTAATTTTAGTTGAACAATAGTTTGTGCATTTTTGTTCATTGTTTTATATTTCTATACACCTTTAATAAATTACATTTTAGTTTTGGCATTTTTAGTACATCATCTTGAACTTATTTCAGTTGGTTGCCAAGGCAAGTCATATTTTTTCATCTAATGTTAATATTTATATTTCAGATTTTTTTTTTAAGTTTTAAAAATGATTTAATAGTTTGAGTCAACAATAATGACACTGATTTAAACACCAGTTAGTAACAAATTAAACATGAATATTCTAAAATCTAATTTCAGAAACTATATGATTTGACATACTATATATAAACAGTTTTTACCTCAAACTTCGGTGGCTCCTGCTGTATCAGATGTTCCTCTAGTGTCTCTTCTGTGTTCTCAGATACGGTTTTGGATTTCTTCTTTTTCTTCCTCCTCTTCTTCTCGGTTTTCTGCTCTACTTGCTGTGTAGATAAATCCTCCTAAACACAGAAAATGTGTGCAAATTGTGTCTATTTTGTAAAGTACATGCTCAAAATGCTGATGGACAGTGAAGTAGTTTACCTGGGAAGATGTGTTGGCTTTGGGGATTTTCTGGATGACTCTGGGAGGCTGAGAGGCAATGTTTGCCCAGGAGTGAGCAGAAGATCCAGTGGGATTGGATACTGCACTATCCTGATCTAAATCAGATTGGATTAAAAAAAATATATGATCCATTTAATTCCTTTAATATTGAATTTAAAAAGATTTACAAGCCATTTCCGAAATATGATATATTTCCCAGTGAGATGAAACTGAATATTCAATTTATTTATTTTACTTGAAATAACATGCACTGACACATTGTGCAAAAAAACAAAAAGGCGGCGTGTATTATTAAAGTTGGCATGGAACAGAAGTTGCGATGGTGTTTTCTTCCCTATTGTTATATATATATATATTTTGAGTAAAATGGCTTCTCGAACAAGAAAAAAAAAATGTAGGTTGGGAATTCATTTAGTCAATCTGGAATTGATAGGGTCATTAGATTAGTGTGGTTTGCTATTGCTGTGATGTCATGTGAGTGACAGGTTGTAGTAGTTGAGTAAACATCATCAGAAAACAGAAGAGATGTCGCTCTTGTGGGAGGGGTTTTGATTAAAGATTACAAGGGCACATAACTTAAAAAAAACAAAACAATGATGTGCACATGTAAATAATGTATAATACATATTGCAATATTCCATAAAAAAAATAAGAGTGATCAGTTTTGATTTCATGGTAAATTTAGGGAAATAAATAGGGTCCATTTTGATTTCTGAAGCATGTTTGCACATCTTTACCTGCTTTGACAGCTAATGACATGTCATACTTTCCACTGGACGGGACTTGCTGTGCAGACTTGGTTCTTCGTTTCGGTAAATTCTAATAAAAAAAAATATTGCCACGCTTCATTGAGACCGTGAAGTTGTTAGAAAACAGCTTGTGCTTTAAAATAATGTGTTCTTTGGCTAAAACCATCATCCATGAAAGTTACCTTACAAATGAGTGCTGGTGAACTCTGACGCTCTGCTGGCATGGCTGCACTAGAACATACTGTTGGCTCCTGGTGCAGGGAAGCTGCTGTATGGTTGCTTGGTGTGATATCACCCAATTCCGGGAAATCAGCAAGTTTCATTTCAAATGTGCTACTACATGTAATGGCCGATTTGGCTCTCTCAGCTGGGTTTGGGGAAGGTTTGGTCCCTCTGTAACCTGGAAACAGAATCAAATTGATTACAATTTAATCAGGAAATTATTATCAAAAGGCTTCTTGAAAAGAATTAGCACCTCTGTCTGTTGATCTCCTGCTAAGTCTTTTGTCCTGAGAGGAAGGCTCAGCTCTGTCGCCCTTCAACATCTGAAAGGTCGCAAAACTTGATTAGGCTTTTAAATGCGTAACAGTATAAAGATGCAAATCATCCAAATGGCCATACTAGAATCAGACCTTTCCAGTTTGCTTGCTTGAGCCTTCTTTTAAACCACTGCGGGTTTTGAGATCCGCGGCAGCGCTCTTGTTGGTGTGAAAGCTGCTGTTGTAGCCATGTATTCTCTGTGCCGCGTCATACTGATTGTCTACTGATCTCTGCCTTTTCTTGAACCAGTCCTCAGGTGATAACTGGCATGTGGTGTTTTTAGATGGAGTTCTGTGTGTAATAATAAAAAAAAAAATCTAAATCATACTATTTCATATGTATTATACTGTTATATTTCACTGGAATGTGATGTACAGTGGCCCCAAAATGCAGTTACTCGCCTTCAAGCAGTTCCAAACTCATAAGACTTATCTTTGAATTAGTTAATCTTCGAAACACAATTTAAATTGATTGTTCACCCAAAAATTCTGTCATTACTCACCCTCATGTAATTCCAAACCAAACGAGTTTTCATTTAGTTCAATTGTGGCTAGGATTTCCCCAAAACACTTATTTGATAGTTTATTATATTATGCAATGCAATTTCAATTAAGTATCAATGACATTTTTAGTATCTCAGTCTTTTGGGGGCACTGAATGTGCTTATTTGGAAAAATAATATTATGTCGATGATTTATATTTCTCAATGCTGGCCTGCTTTAACTGGGAAATAAAGACAGGTGCCAGTGCCACATATAATCTCTTAACGTTATATTTACCTTTTTAAATGATCCTCCATTTTGTCTTGCTATGGAAGGCTATGAATCAAACACCTTAAGAGGATCAAAAACTCCAGCCGTCATTATCTGCGAGCACAGAGACAGGTTCAAAGAACAGATGGTGATAAGACAACATGCACGCACGAGCTGAAATCTGTTAGTGCACAAATCTGCGTTTAAACAAACGATGCTGAATCCATGTGTAAATGACATAGGCTAATGACGCAGCAAACCGAAGTTAAACCTACACCACGCTGTAAACAGTTTCACAATCCACTCAGTCACATTCGGTTAAAAATACAGTTATATATTTTTTTCTCCATACTGACGTTTATTATTTTAATAGTTAATCAAAGGTATATTTTAGCAGGACTGTTGTCGTAAGAGATGTAACGTTACTGGATCGGTTAACGTTAGCAGTCAGCTGTACTGAACATCATGCAAACTTTGATTCAAACTTAGATACTGCCTTAAATTACATGTCAAATAACATGTAGAAGTCAGTGTGACGCATGTTTAGCTGTCGACAGCTTTCAGCAGCTCTTCTGTGGCGGGTTTACCAGCATACGGGATTTCTAGATAGCTCGTTTAGACATTTGAGCTAAGTTAATGTCAACACAGTCATGATAAACTAACGTTTATGTTAAGACAAACCAACAAATAGTAAGCTCTGTCATACCTTCCGGCCTTTAACAAACTCCATTTTAAAAAGACGTAGTCCGTTCGGCTCGGATGTAAAACTGGTAGGCCAAATAATTAAAGATTAAGCTCAAAGTTGACAACAAGCTCAAGCGGTGCGGGAACTTTTATTTTGAAGGGTGGTCTGATACGACATTACTCACGCTTGGTGGTTGCAATAGACCTTATTCACAGCAGCGCCATCTTTGATTTTTAACAGGAATGAAAGCGAGGCTGTGAGGGATAGACCTCCATCTCTTCAGTGGGTTGTACTGCTATTAAATGTGTTTGTGGATTGTTCTGCTGACGAAACCATGCAAAAATATGTTTCTGAGAAATTCCAGTAGACCAAATAATACAGACAATATGATCTGTTTAAAATTATAAGTGATCTAGGAGCTTTATACACCTTTTTACAGCGGATCTCATTGAAAACACAGTAAGTCTATCCCTCACAGCCTCACTTTCATACCTGTCATGGCGCTGGTCTGAATAAGGTCTATGTGTGATAAATTAGTTGATAACCTGTTTAAAAATATATACGTAAAAAAATTAAAATAAAAAAACAGAAAAAAAAGAAAGAAAAAAACACCACACACACAAAAAAAGAAACACGTAAAATATGTTCATGTTGCAAAAACTATTTTGTTCTAAGAGTTTTATCCAACGATAGCCATTTTCTCAGCATCCAAAAACCTAAGGAAAAAACAATCTTCATGGCATGTGCAATGCAAATGAATAAAAAAATTAAGATACATTTAAAAAATAATATATGTAATAGACAATCATCTTTATTGTCCTATGAATGTATGCATTACATTTAGAAGTACCTCTCTGTGTGTGAAATATTGATAAAATTGCATAAAAATCATACAGTATCTGTTGTCCTCTGTGTTGGGTGGGTTGTAAAAAAAATACATTCATGAATTATTGTTTTACTATTTACAGTATTTTTTTTTTTTTACAAAAGAAAAGTCAACATTTTCATAACCGTTACATTGTGTTTTTTTAAATTGTAAACAAAAACTACCTTTCTTTAGTGGGCTTTAAGGCTTTCAACAAGGAAAAAGAGGTATGACCCCTGATGACACAATATTGAATCCTAAAACTCTTGATCTCACGCCTCCTTCTGTCTCTTCAGCTGGTTCAGTAAAATCAGAGGGACTACAAAGAACACCGAACTGACTATAAAACATAATTCTGCTCCAGCCAACCAGTACACTGAAAAATAAAAATAATAATAATGTTATGATTTGCAGAGAACTGCAAAAAACAAAAACAAAGTGCAGACTGATATAAATTATATAGAGTAATTGAAAGGGACATTTCATTGCAATTCTAAGTTAAAGTTAGGGTTGTGCACGTAATCACTCAAGTGTACATATGAAAAAAAAAAAAGACATTTAATCTTTTTTTATTTTATTTGTTTACCTGTAGAAGTCACAATAGGACCCAGTGCTCGAGCTAAAGCTCCAAGACTCCGAAGGATTCCCATTACTGTTCCCTTCTGACTGGCTGAGCCTAAGACATCAACACAGACATCATTAACACCCAATCACACATTCAAACTAACAGAAGTGTGAGAGATCATTACCATCATTATTAAAGGGACAGTTCACAAAATAAAACATTCTTTCATCGTTTCCTCATCCTCATGTTGTTCTAAACCCGAGTGACATTTTCTTTTCTGTGAAACATAAAATAATATATTTTGAGAAATGTCTCGTTTTTTGTTGATAGAATGGAAGTCAATAAACCAAACCTGTTTGGTCACCACCATTAAAAAAAAAAAAAAAACTATTTTTTTTGTACCACAGAAGAAAAAAAGTAACTTTTCACCTTTTTAATTATATTATTAATAGAGTGCCGAAGTTATGACGCCACTTTGTAGGCCAAAACGCGGAAGTGAGTTAGCATTTAGCACTTCCGGTTCCCTCGCCCTAAAGTCTATGGGTTTTTTGAATGGGTTTTTGCTAAATCGCCTGAAATAAGGTCTGTGGTTAACAAAGCCTCTAAATATTTTCACGTTTTGATCTATGACATAAAACACACCAGTTATAACCTGCTTGTGATTTTTTAAACTTTTTACCGTTATCATTGTATATCTAACGGCTTTATTTAGGCTTCAAAATGTATACATTTTGGATTAACTTGTAAAGATTATCTTGATTGACAAAACGTGTAAGGGTCACAACTCTTTGTTGAACACAGATCTTATTTTTTGTGATTTTCCAAAAGTCTATGGGGAAAATGCATAGCTTTTCGATCGAGGGAACCCATGCGCCGCTAGCTTCCGAGTTGTGTCATGATTCTGCCATCATGTTATTGATTTTTCCTAGTCTTGTGGCAGGATCGTGACAGAACCAATGTTTTGTGTACAAGCGCATGGCCAATTGTTTGGCCATATGCTTGTGGTGTCTCGTTACGATACCCCGCCCCCTTGTTATCCTCGTCTTGTGATTATTGTCTAGTCAGTTTCACCTGTCCTCGTCATTAGTGTTCCCCTATTTAATCCCCTTGTGTTTGCTGTCCTGTGCTGGTTCATTGTTTCTCATTGTGTTTCTCTTTGTGAGAACCTTAATTGTTTAAGAAGAAAGTCTTGCATTGTTCTTGATCTACTGTCAGTCTAGTCTTGTCAAGTGTTTCCTAGTTTAGTTATCCTTTGTTTGTATTGCCTCTGTTTTGCCCCCTCGTGGGTTTTGTTTTCCCCTGTTTTTGTCTACAAATAAATGTTTTGTGCGCACATACAGTCTGCGCTTGGGTTCAACCTCACCGTCATAACAAGTTGTCCTACAAAGTGACGTCATAACTTCGGCACTCTATTACCCTGATGTTGTTCTGAAACAGTAAGACTTTTGTTAATCTTCAGAAAATAAATGAAAGAAATTACCTTTTTTATTAAATCTGAGTGCTTTCTGTTCCTCCATTGACAGCTATGCAACTACCCCTTTGACACTTCAAAAAGTTCATAAAGCGATCGTAAAAATAATCCATATGAATTGATTCTCAGATTTCATCAAAAAGATCTTCATTTGTGTTCTGATCTTAAGATGAATAAACTTCTTACAGGTTTGGAACATCATGAGGGTGAGTAATTAATCCCTTTAAGTAATGACCTCTCAAAAAAACTACAGAATGGATCAAATCTTAATGCACTCAACAACAATACAACACCCACCATGTTCAGACACTTGTGTTGAAAGGCATGGAACCACAATAGCAGCAGCTGCAAGAATAAATACATTCATTATTACAAATTGAAATACTAATGCAAAAAAAAGTATATTTTTAATTGAATGATAACACATTTGTGTGTATATATATATATATATACACTGACAGAATTGATGCACAATTGCTTACCAAAAGAGTACAAAAATAAGCCTGAATAGAGTAGTGTCAAATTCCATGCAATTCCAATGAGCAAGAAGGCTGGTACAAGTGATATAATTGCCTGAAATACACAAACATGAAAACAAATAAGTAGTCATATGTGCAGGCCTTTGAGTAGTTAATCATTAAAGTTCCAAGAAAACGGCAAGAAAATTTGATTTGACTTGTGATCCAGTAAAACATGAAAGAGTTTACCAAGCGAACAGTCTGGATCTGATGACCTGGTTTGATCCTGCGGGCATATCCGCCCTGGATCACTGCCATGGTAATGCCGATGAAAAAGAACATCTTCCCCTGCTGCATGCTACAACAGAAGAAGGCAGTGTTTGACTTTAAAAACCTCAGGCAAGACCACATGCTCAATGACACATGTATGTCACGGTTCTGATTAAGCAAAACATATCTCAGACTGTACATTAGTAAATTGAAATCATATATTATCCTAGGGGCTTCTACACTTTTCTTTGACCTTTGCTCAGTCACTTTCCCCCATTCTGTTTTTTTATGATGTATAATAAATTATCCAAAACTTCCTGGTTCCTAATGCCTACATACAAATAAACCCACAGGCTGTTTTTCTCAACTTCCTGGGTCACATCTCATGGTTTAAGTTGAACACTTACAAAATCGATTAGTTAGATTTGCAATGGACGGTTTATCTGTTGAAGACAATGGCATGCTTTATAATGTTAGACTTTTCTTTGAATGCAGTAGCACCACAAACCACAGCTTTTTTAGCCGTTTTGTAGAAGTTGTGTTAGCTATAGATTCAGGCCTTACCTGGAAAACTGGAAGCGCTGATGTGTCAGAAAACTCAAGGTGAATTCCAACCCAGAGAATAGATATAGGTATGTGAAGTAAACCAATCCAAGCACCTTAAGATTTTGCATTTCTATTGTAAAGAAAAGTCATCACAAAAAATGAATGTGACGGATCATTCGTTATTCAACCTGGTAGTTCAAGACTTCTCGGTCGGGTGAAACTTTATGCTCTCACTTTGTTCAGATGGTGGATTCTCTGTTCTTGTGACGGCAGTGAATTTGAAAAGTGCAACAGGGTGAAGAAGATCTCCAGATTGTTGAATACCTGAAGATTCTGATGCCCTCTGAGTGATGAAAAGCATTCATTACATTTAGAATTATAGACAATGCTATAAACAATTAAAACGAAGTTGAAGTCTATTCAGAAAGTGATTAAAGTTGCGATGTAATGGAAGTAGCACCAGATCTTTTCTTCCGTAATGTGACGTACATCTGAGTGTAGCCAATTAAAATGTAGAGTTGGGATTCGGTTCTATCCACCAGTTGTAGATTGGATCTGAATGCAAGCGTACTAATAAACACATTAGTTTGTAGCGCAATTGTTTTATCGTTTACCGCACTTTAAGTGGGTCAAACATCAGACATGAAGCGTCACACTGCGCTTCTGCGGACTGCGCACTGCGGCTAATGAATTAAAGTCAAGCACATGCACAGAAAATAGTCTTTCTTTGCAAGAAAAATTCATTTTAAAACTAGAATAAAGTTGCTCATATATTGAAACAAATTAGGTTAAATATTTCAAGAAAGTCACATGCAAACATGCATCTATGAATAGTTTGCAATATGATCAAGAAGATAATAGAAAATAGATAGAAAGATACTGTGAATTTCCATTTCATGACAACTTTAAATGTTACCATGCCCTGGTTTCACAGACAATGCTTAAGCCTAGTCCCAGACTAAAATGAATTATTGGGCTGTTTTAGCTGAAAGTAACTTGCATATCTTAAAATATGTCCGTGCCATTGTTTTGTCTCAAGATGCACACCTGTGATATTTTTTTTCTAATTAACATATTGCACATACAATTAAACTAAGGCCTAATCCTGACTTAATCTAAGCCCTGTCTGTGAAACCAGGCCAATACAAAAGCACATTTAAATAATGAATTCACCGAGAATTACATATTATACATTATAATATTACAATGTAAGGGCAGGTTACATATCCCAAGCATTATTTTAGTCACTAAATTATAGCTAATTATAAAAAGTTAGCCTCTGGTTGTTGCATATTGTCACATTGCTGACCTTTTGTAAAGTCTCTGGCAGCATGAAGAAAATAAAAAGAAGGTCTGCTAAAGAAAAAAGGACAGCCAGCATGGCAGGGCCTTGATAAAACACCTCAGCGTCTTTGAGTCTCAGAGCAAAGTATGCTCCCATTAATGGACCCAATGTGAACCCCAAGGAGAAAGCAACACCAATCATTGCCTGACAACAGAAGAAAACAAACTCAATGAATCTTCAAGTCACTCAAATGTTATAAGGTTAAAAATGTCAAATCTGTCCTGAAAGCATCAATTAATGATGTTAGTGACATTAACTCACCATTCCCTTGTTTCTTGCTTTAGGGCAAGGCAGGTCCGCCACAATAGCAGTGCACAGGCTGACATTTCCTTTACAAATGCCTCCCACCACTCGAGACAGCAGAAACACAGTAAAACTGTGAGAGAAAGCCCACAGAATGTAGGATGCCATGAGACCTACCTGAAAAACAGGGAGAATGTTACTTGGATCTACAAAGGCCTTGAGTCATTGACATACGTTAAAGTTAATATGTTAGCATCTCTCTTAATTAATATCCTTTATCAGAGTTTCTAAAATCGGAATTCATTTATTGTATTAATTTGATCAATTCAACCTGGGGGTTGATAAAAAGCACATAAATAAAAAAAATTAAAAAATTAAAAATGTTTAATTCGTTTACCTGCAGGTCATATGATGATTAACCAACACGAGAACCGTGAACATGTGAATGTGTTGTTAAATTATGGAAATCTTATAATCTCAGGGGCTACCTCCAGGTAAATATTTTAGGTCAAAGGGTTTGCAAAAAAGTTTGGGAATCCCTGCCCTATTTGATCTAAATTTGTCAGTATGGTCTATACTTACAGTTGTTAACAGGAGCATTGGTCTTCTTCCATAATCATCTGAGAGAGCCCCAATAATCGGTGATGACAGAAATTGTAGAAAAGAGTAGAGAGAGCCTATCAGACCTAAGAAACCAAAGAAGAAGATAATCAATGTACATGTCCTCAATTCAAAAGGTCAGTTTATGTCAGTCAATTATGAGCTGCATTTAAAGAAACCCTCAATATCAGCCAGAGTAGGCTATTGAAGTTACCTCCAAAAAGAACACTGTTATATTTTGTTTCCATAGGAACTCCAACTGCCCCTCTGAACCAGTCCACTACACTCTGTAATGACTGATAAATACCGTCCTGTAGAAACACAGGAAAAAGGTGATGCAGAGATTACAACATCAAAATCATATGTGAAAGCCATTTTATACACATTGCAACTGTTACTGAATCTTATATCAAGACGCATTTACTTGAGCAGAAAAATTACTTAATATATTGAAGGGGATGGCTTCTGGAATGCACTGCTGCTTCAATGTATATGTAATGAGTTATTATTATCAAGGTATTAATCAATATGTTTACTTCTAAATATCAAATGAGTTGAATAACTTCACTGGAGATTTTACTTTGTTATAGAAGTTACCAGTGTGATTACTGAAATGTTCTTTTCATGTATTCTTTTAATGCCTGTATTTGATATCTAAATGCAGTAACAGTGATTGCTTATTTATTTATTTATTCCAGCAATGAAATATGGACTTGTTTTGTGATTGAGAAAGGTCTTCAACGTGTTAAAACATATAGGGGTCATTGAAGCCAATAGTTTAAGGGATCATTTCTTTGTTAAAGCCTTACTTTTCAGTTAGACTGAAGTGTCTTCTCCTTGAGAGAAAGAACGAATTATCTTGATGTTTTGAGAGGATTCTCCTGTTTATAGTTAAAGCCTGCCCAAATCCAACCTTGGAAAAGCTGTGTCGATGTGTGTGTTAGTCTTCTTGGTTACAGGTTAAAGGGGTCATGACATGGTTTTTTGTTTTGTTTTATTATGTTCCCTTAGGTGCAATTATAGTATTACTATAGTTTTTTGTACAAAGAAAAACTTTAAAAATGTAGTGATTTATGACCTTTTCCCACCCTCTTTCTCACCTATGATTCAAACAGTCTGTTTTGGAGGTGTTTCCCCTTTAAGAGTTCAGTGTTAACGCCCACTGTTATGACTGGCTAACGTCAGTGCTGCTTATGCATAAATTATTAACGTTAATCATTTTGTATCACATGTAGACTACACAATGCTCCACCATGTGAAACTTCGGTCTTCCGATCTTTTACCATCGTGTCAATTCTCAATTGATTTTGATTCATATGCGCGAGGGAGGGAGCAAGACAGTTTGAAGGCGTGCGCGGCCGGGTCTCTCTCTCTCTCTCTCTCTCTCTCTCTGCTCGTTCATCAGTAACATGCGCCCTGTCACACTCATCTACATCACTCACCGATAAAGCTTTGGCGGGCTGCATATGCTGCAAATAAACTGCATCCAACTGCTTTCCCTGACGTCTGGATCGTTCGGGAGCGTATTCAAACATGTTGTATCTTGTAAACAGACCCACTCGCTGCACGACAACGCATGCGATGATGCGAAATGAGGCGTAGTTGTCTTGCGCTGGAGGCGGTCATATGCAAACGACTGGTACGTCGCTTCGCACCGTGACGTCACTTCGTACCATGGATCCAGAACGAGCTGTATTTAGAGCTTGATTAAATAAATGCTTTGTTTATCATGGGGAGGACGTCTTAAGCTATGAAACTTGCAGGAAGTTTCAATAGTACATAGATCTCTTATATACCAAAAGATCAAGGCAAATTTGGTTTCTCATGTCATGACCCCTTTAAGGAACCACTGGCATTATTGGAGATTGACTGACTTGTTGTTCTGGACATGCTGGCGCCCAGCAACCAAAATCTGCGACCTGGAAGGTCACGACGTGCCTATGGAGATATGCTTCCGTCTATCTGTATATGTGTGGAAAATTACTAAGTTTATCTATTTCTTAGCCAATCAGAAACTGCAACCTGAAGCAAGGACGTATCTTAGACCTTGGTGAAGGGTATAACTGCTGTGATCTTTGTAACTGTAAGCGGGGCAGCCTACAAACTCCTTGTGAGTCTTGAAGCTGACTAATGCTGATGAAACTGCAAACTATCTTTAGTAAAACTTTTCTTCATTTAATTATAATCCTGACTCCGGGTCTTCTTTCAAACATCTGTCCTTGGGTCCTAAACTTTTACCCCCTAAAAGTAATACGTCTTGTTTTCTTAAACATTTTTCAAAATCAAGTGAATTTGTGCTTAAAACAGGAACAAAATATGTCAGTATGGTAAGAAATGTTTTTTCTCCATTTAAAATAAGTGCATTTTACCTTACTCATTCTTATTTTTAAAGAATTTTAATCTAATTTTTTAAAACATATCACCTAATTTTCAAGTCATTTAGCTTCTCAAGTAAATATACATTGATCTAAGAATGTTTATATATATTTGTACTAGAAAACAAGAAAAAAATACTGAATAAGAAAATACTTTTTTCCCAGTTCACATTTTATGTTCCTATTCAACGACTGCTTTTTCCCATCCACTGGGGGAAAATGTAACCAAGTAAAACATTTTACACATAACACATTAATTGGAATAGTTCAATGAGAGCGTGCTACATGAAAACGTGAATGAAGCCATTGTTTAATAAGAAAGACCAGGTCTGAGCTTGGAAGCTTTCCACAGACTAAACTATTTAATATTATAAAGTTCATTCATTCAGTATGCAATCACGTAAGTCATTGTACTGTAAATGCTCTGTTTCTTCAAAAGTTATAAGAAGGGGAAACATGTCCTGACTGGAATGCATTATGCACTGTCACACAGTCTACAGTTACATGCATGACTAATCTAGGTCAATTTACAGCAGCATTTCTTTTTGAATAGAGAGCAAGCCAAACACCTTTTGAGATTTTATAACAACAATATATCCAAAAGATGATCTCACCCCAGTTTGACTGTAGTGGTCCAAGATGGAAGGGAGCAGAGGAAGTATTAATGTGAAACCCAGCAGGTCAAGCAGCAGTGCCAAGAAAACCAGCCTGATGACTCTGGAAGAGTGAACGTCCTCAGATGTAGTTTTGTCACCTGCCATTTCTCCACTCCGGTTGTTTTTCTTTACAGCTGAGAAATCTTAAAGCATCTTCTGTGGGCACTGAACTGAATCACTGAACAAAAACCAAACAATGAACAACAGTATGTACTCCATTATTTGTTTTTTAAACTAAAGTACCAATAAGCGCACTGAAATTGTAAAGTTTTTTGGACATGATGGTACCATGTTTTTTTCAAAGGTATTCCATGTGTTCTTCAAAGTTATGCAAATATAATTTACAAATCATTCAGTCAGTACCATGGAATATATCTAAATACCTTGGAATTGTAATTTAATATGATCACTGCACCATATTGTACCACCAGTTTACATTTTAGTATATATATATATATATATATATTTGGTGAACTTATTGCAGTGTAATTACACAAAAGTGCTGAGTAATATTAATTAACAAGTACAACACATACATACTACATGGTTAGGGTTAAGGTTGTAATTATGCATTATTTACAGTTACTATAAGTACACATGTAACTTGTGTAACAAGGACACTGTAAAATAAAGTGTTACCAAAAAGCATTTAATAAATATGTCAGTGTCCTTGTAATTGCACAAATAAGTAGGCTGGGTAATATTAATTAACGTTCTTACTATAGAATTGGGGTTTGGTTTATGGTTAGTTTTAATAGAGTACGTAAGTGTAAAGGATACTGTAAAATAAAGTGTTGCCAAAAATTATTAAATAACATTTCAATTGACTCTTAAATAATCGAGGACTGATTTAAAAAAAAAAACTTGCTATAACTTATTAAAAATTCCAAAACTCTAACATTCATCATGCACCGTCATATAAACTCGCGCCGCCCATTCAGTATTTCCAGTCTGCTTCTGCTCTAGTCCCCAGGAAAACAGTTGTCAAATCAACTCTAATAAATTCTAAGTGACTTGGCAGTTTGTAACTCATTTAAGTCGGATATTTTATTCGTTTAACCTAGACGGTACAGTTCACTTAATATCTTACCTTGAGCTCGCAGTGCGCAATCAAAGTTCACAGAAGATGCTGCTACTTCCCCACACACTCCCCCATCATGAACACACACCAGGAAGCGCGAGCGCGGTGTCTAATTTCCCTACGACAACTGTGACGTGTAGTGGGATGAGCACGAGCAATACAGCTGATTTCTGTTAAGTCAATTTAATTAATCCACAAAAAGTGTGCTAATATTTACAAATGAGCTTGCATATAGATTCGTGCAGACTGTATTATGAAGGTATCATTTGGAACAACGTTGAGATGATGTGTTCCTCATCTGTCTGATCTGTCAGAACAGGTGATATAGGACATGCATTATCAATGAAAATAATACAAATCAATAAATGAATTATTAATCTAACATTTTTTTTTAATTTATTTGTTCAATTTAATTTTTAACATCACTGGTTTGTAATGGTTTCCAAAGACCACGAGAGGGAGTTAATTGATAATAACACAGATTGGCCGGTGAAGCAAATTATTTCAAAATTGACGTCTGTCAAAATATATTATTTTAAATAGGGGTCTTTCTGCCTCTGGAAAGAGAGAATGAGCATTTATACACAAACTGTTGAGTGATTTTTTTTTTTTTTTTATTTAAAAAAAAGAAGAAGTTTCTTTTCTAAACCTTTCACCAGATGAATATATTATGATGTTAAATAACAGTTAAAAACGAGGAGTTCATCACACAAGCATTTTTGTCTATAAATATGTGTACGTTTTTTTGTCATTTTTATTGGTTTGTCTGGTTTGCTATAGTAACAAATTAATGTATTTATATAACTTGTTATAGTGCTTGCATAGCAAAGACACAACCATTATGAAAAGCGTCATACTTGTACATGACAATTTAATTAGAAAGAAACGGATTGGTTTGGTTGAAGTAGTCTAACTTTTTTTTAATCATATGTAATGCTTTCAAATGTTTTATGACTGTGATATTTCTTTAAATGTCATCCTAAATCGGTGCTCGCAAATACTGAATAATAACATGAAAAACAACAAGTACACTAGAATGAAAAATTAAAACACCAAGCAGGCGGAACTATACAGAAAACAAACGTTTCAGGAGGAACACGACATTGGCGCACACCATAATAAGGACTTATGCTGTCACATAGCGTTGTAAGTTAATTATGTCCATTAGAAATCAATAATTTAAAAACGTTTTAACAGGGAAACATAATTGACATTACTGATCTATCATTTCCCCCCCCGGTACATGATATTATGCTTGCTGTTTGTACATCTTTGTTTTGTTTGTTAGAGTGTAACAGAAGGAGCTCAGTATTTAATTTTTTAAAAATTATATTCAGTTTGATTACACTTACAGAATACTGGCAGACATTTTTACAAGAAAAAGCCTTATTTTCACTCAACTTTGCATTTTCATGACTCGTCAGTACTGAATGCGGTGTATTGTGTTCTCTGCTGTTTGTATCGTCAGTCAGGTGTATTGTTCCCGAAGAGGTCCCTCATTTACAAATGAATGCAAGTAGACAATGAATGAAGCACCTCAATACTGCAGTCGTGACATCTCTTACTAAAAGTCGGTCATGACAGCTCACAAAATGATGTGCACCAGACTACTGACACTGCTTAAGCCACATGCAGTGAAGAGGAATCTGCCACAGATCTGTTCTGCCCGTTTTTCAAGCCTCAGAAGACAGCATGAAAACATCATCACAGACTTCTGTCAGCCTGGATCCTGCTTTAACAAAAGTGATGATCACAAACAGAGAATATGGTCTCCTTCACTGGCAGGTCACGACTACGGAAGAAGGTTTTTCAGCCTCACGCCTGCTGGGATTGTCAATGCAGCTCCAGCGTCTGTTCAGCCGTACCTCAGATTAATGAGACTGGACAAACCCATAGGTGAGCTCATGTCAAATTATCCAGGAAGCTCAAACATTACAAGCTCTTCTGTGTTTCATTATGATATTAATGAAGTGTTCTTGTAGGAACATGGCTGCTGTATCTGCCTTGTACGTGGAGTATTGGGCTGGCGGCAGACCCAGGATGCCTTCCTGATCTGGGCATGCTTGTGCTGTTTGGTGTCGGAGCTTTGCTAATGAGAGGAGCTGGATGCACTATCAATGACATGTGGGATAAAGACTTTGACAGGAAGGTATGAGCACTTGAATTTAAAGTCGACATGAAATGGAAGTTACGATAGACTTTTCTTCCCTATTTTGACATATATCTGAGTGAAACAGCTTCTCGGACAAGAAATGTAGGGCTGGACTTGATTTTGTCCATTGGGAATTAATTGGATCTTTGGATCATTGTGGTTTGCTTTTTTGCTGTGATCTCATGTGAGTGACAGGTTGTCCTTCCCTCGTGCCAGTGCCATCAGAGAAAAGATGTTAATGATGATCACAGATAAACTATTCATAATAATTACTGCAATATTCCACACATTTTTTTATTTTATGGTGACTTTAAGATGTTTTTCCCCCTCATAATGCTAGACCCAAAAAGTAATCTATTGTTTGTGCTCATTATCTAAGAAAACATTAGATGTGGTGGATTTCCGTTCCACTAGTGTTGTACTTTTCTATAGAAGCTTGCTTCCGCCACAGAATAAAAAACAAAATGTAATTGCGTCATTTTATCTCACTTTTCTAACTGTTTTACATTTCGCAATTCTGACGTATATTCTTATTTATTATTATTGACGTTTATTATTATTGTTTGTGAAACCGGGCACAGATCTCACAATTCTGACTTTATTTCTCACAATTGCACGTTTACATCTCGCAATTCGGACTTTAAAACTCGCAATTAAGATTTTATAGCTCACAATTCTGAGAAAAAAGTTGTCATCTGCTGTTCAACACTCTAACCTAACCTATCTCCTAATATTAACTGTGTCAGCTAGCCATAAACAGTGTCAGTGTCAGACTTAGTTAATCAAAAAAAGAATATTCTCTTGTCACTTACCCTTCCAAACCTTTATGACATTTTTCTGTGGTTCTTAAGACAAGATGTTTTAAATAATGTTGGTTACCTTACCAGTTTTGGTGATAATTGACTTTCATTGCATGGACATAAAAAAATTCTGAGGCATTTTTAATAATATCAAATGTGGATTTGATCTTGGCAGCTGTTGGAATCTGATGTTGGGGTCTGTCATGTTTCTGGTAGGTGTCAAGGACAGCCACTCGGCCCATTGCATCAGGGGAGATCACACCGTTTCGGGCTCTGGTTTTCCTCGGAGGCCAGCTGAGTTTAGCACTGGGGGTCCTGCTATGCCTCAATTACTACAGGTATTTCATATTTTAGTTTTTTTAAACAATATTTGTATGTATTTTTTTTGGCAACAATTGGGACAAAGGCAGAATTTTTACTTTCAAGTTGATATTACACTAATAGCAAGGAGCTTGTAGCCCACTCTGCCATACATTCTCAAAACAACAGCAGTTATACACTACACAGGTCATTCAACTACATTATCACATCAGGTTGAATGATTCTGATTGGTTAAGGCACAGATAAACTTTCCACATAAGAAAATTTCCACATATGGCTTTTCATCAGGGGGCGCATTACAAAAAGATCTTATCTGTTTGGTAACCATCTTAATTCTTGCATAATCTTAGCTTAACCATAGGAAAATTGTTTTACAGATGCATCCTAACTCCACAAAAAATCCTACTAACTGTCTTAACTTTAGGACAACCCCAATGGTGTCCTAACTTCAAAATGATTTGAAAGCCAACTATAAACATCATTTAACAATAGCCCTGTCTGAGAATGACGTCACATTTTTTAATGATACAAGATGAAGAACAGTGATGTTTGATGGTGGAAAGACTTTGTGAACACCCAAAAGATCTGCTTCACTTTGACAACAAAACAAAAATGAAAGGATTTGAAATAAAAGGATTAGATTTGCCTTTTCTACCAAGCTTATCAAAACTTATTTTGTCACTTCATTTTAATCTCAGTTATTTATCTGAGGTTTTCTGTTTTACTTCACAGCAGCTGTTTGCGTGTAGGTGTTTGCTTGGTAACAGACCAGAGAGTTGATTACCGAACTTACACTGGAGGGGTTTAAGATTTCCTTACTACAGATAAGATGAGATTTAGGATAAGAAATTCTAAATCAACATAAGATTTGCTTCTGTAATACAAATTTGTGAAAAATCCTAAATTAACTTGTCAGATCTTAACTTAAGACTTAAGATAGAAAGTTATTGTAATACGCCCCCAGAATCTTATCTCCATTTATTATCAGGATGTCAGTCCAAATCCTGGTTTAGGCGCAAAGTCACCCACTGAGGTCACCAATCTGACCAATCTTTAGGCTCCAGATTGTTTGTCAGATGGTAATTTCATCTCCCCTGCTCACCTCACAAACGTCAGGTTCCGTAACAAAAGGGTACACAGACTGTTAGAACACACACACACACACACACACACACACACACACACACACACACACACACAAACAACACAAACAACACGGTGATACACAAATACACAGATTTTTCAAGGTCTGAGTTGGTTAAGCTTTCCCAAAACATAATAAGGTATACTTTCTCCAGAAAAAGGTTAAGAATTTTTTTTTGAAGATTGAAGATGAAAAGTACAGTTAATGCTTTAACATAAGCTTGAAGATGTAATTTAGAAGGATACATATTAATTAATAACTTGATTACCAACCATTTTAAAGGATATACATTGAAGCGGCAGTGGATTCAAGAATCCACCCCTTCAATGCAAATACCAACGATTTACAACCGTGCAGCTCACTGTAGGTCTGTCTTTAAGGGTTTATAATTGTTGTTAAAAATAATCATTTTCCTGTGGAGAAAATGAATTTAGTTTTTACTTCTGGAACAAACCTGTTGTACTCTATTAGCAAACAACAACAACGATCCAAACAATTTCCTATAGACAAAATATCAAGTCCCTGCATTTTTTCTTGTTGGAGAAGCAATTTCTTTAAAATATACATTACAATAGGAAAAAAAAAGATGATTACAATATTCGTTTCATGCCAGCTTTAATTTCTGATAAACTGTGACTTCCCATCTCTTTCTAGCATAGCTCTTGGAGCTGCTTCTTTGTCGCTGGTGGTCACATACCCTCTCATGAAGAGAATCACATACTGGCCGCAGTTTGTTTTAGGTGTGCTACCATTTATTTAATCTTTCTCAAACCCCACCCTTCCATATTACTGAACATTCTGTGCATGATTTGTCCACCTGTAGGTCTCACTTTTAACTGGGGTGCTCTTCTGGGTTGGTCTGCTGTGAAGGGATCATGTGACTGGTCTGTGTGTTTACCTCTCTATGTGTCTGGTGTCATGTGGACATTGATTTATGACACAATCTATGCCCATCAGGTAGGGTGTCCGATTAGTTATCACACCCTAACATAAATGAGTGAAGTGTACATTTTTCTGATTCATGTCCCCCTCATGAGTAGGACAAAGATGATGATTTAAAAGTGGGTGTGAAGTCTACAGCTCTGAGGTTCCAGGAGAACACCAAACTGTGGCTGAGTGGCTTTACAGGGGCGATGTTGTCAGGGCTGGTTTTAGCGGGAGTTAATGCGGACCAGACTTTGCCCTACTATTGTGCAGTGTCTGCAGTGGCTATTCATCTCGCACATCAGGTGAGCAAGACAAGCTGCAAAAAAAATTAAGCCTTTAGCCGTATTTCGATGGTCATGTGGAGGTCTGTAAAAATAAATTTGCATTGCACCTCAATGATAAAATTCATGCATTCGGATGGTAATTTGTTCATGTGGTGGAGGAGCGAGTTCTGTGACCCTACGAACTCAGGAACGTGCTGCTCCTGTGGTCAGTCACATGATTGTTAGCTGTATATGCTCGGAATTATATTAATACATTTTTTTTTGTTGTTGCTTAATCTGTTTATTGAACTTTTACAATATTAACAGGATAAAGATACAGGAGAATAAGATCTTTGTAATTTAATAATATCCTATTTAATATTTGATTATTTACATTTAGCAAACGCTTTTATCCAAAGCAACTTACAAATGAAGTGCGATAAAAGCGGTCAAATCAACAATAGGGCAACAATATGCAAATGTCATGACCAGTCTCACTCTTATTAAAAAAATACATGCTATAGTTAAAATGGTTTGTCTTGCATTTTCTCAAAATGGTCAGAATGAACATTTTTAAAAGCAATTTATTTGACTAGTAACCTGAATAGTTGTGCAAGCCCTAATTTATATAAATGTATATAATATTTTAAATATGTTGCATACCATAATAATGAGCCAATTCATTAGTGTATGTGATTTCTCCCCCCTCTCAACTGTTCAAATTCACCGTTGTGGAGCAATAATGTAACAAAAACATTTGGGATTAAAACTACTTGCATGATATGCTAGATTAATTTATTACCTGAATATCAATATTTGCTGAGGAAATTTCTCAAATAAAAGAAGTTTTGCATTGACAATTAATATGTGTGTGTGTGTGTGTGTGTGTTCCATAGATCTACGCTGTGGACATCAACAGACCTGAGGACTGCTGGAAAAAGTTTGCTTCAAACCGAAACCTCGGACTGCTTTTATTCTTAGGAATAGTGACTGGAAATTTATGGAAAAAGAGAAACGATGATCAGTATGAAACACAGCTTAACTCCATTTCAAATTAGAGATTCTGTTGGTTGTGCGACTTGTAATAATACTATTGAGACATCATGTAAACCAGCGTTTCTTTTAAAATATTTATTAAATTGCTACAAACTGGCTCTATGTATTAAATAAAATTAGAAAACGTACATAACATCTATAAAATTAATGTTAACATCGAGAACAGTGCCAGAAAGTTATACCTACATAGACCAAAAACACCCAAATATTTTTATACAGTGAATAAAAATATAAAAACAACAACAACAATGAACCCCTATACAGGTCGATTACAGTATCTGAATCAGATTTGGATCGTTTTAGTAGAGTAACAGAAGAGGCCAGCTATTTGTGCATAGTATGCCAAAAAAAATAAAATAATCTGAGACACCGTGAACGTACTGAAGAGACTGTAAATCACAGGTAAGTATGTATGATCATATTTGATGGGAATGGTTCATTTGGATGAAGAAGCGTGTCATTGAGTAATGAGGTCACGAGGAAGCTCTTTCTTCATATGGAGACTCGTAGGCGTCCATGGGTGGACAGGTGCAGACGAGATGTTGGTCTCCGTAGATGTCATCGATCCTTGAGATTGTGGGCCAGAATTTGGTCTCGGGTCTCACAAACGGCTGAAATAACAGGGTTAAAGATACATTTTAAAACTGAATTAATAAGGCGACATTTGTTTTTCGTGAGGAGTCCATTTCATATTGATTTAAGGTACGCACCATGGGGAAAGCAGCATCCTCTCGAGAATACGGTCTGTCCCATGTGGTCGAGGTAATAGTGGCCAATGAGTGTGGAGCCATCTTTGGATGACACATGCAAGACAAAATGAAAGTTATATTGGGGAAGGCAATATGCTTATGTTTTTAATAAAAGCGCTTCTATAAATTCTTCTGTACATAAATGTGTCTAATTTGACTTGGCAAGAGGGATACAAATAGTCTAACGCTCTGTGAACTTCCAAGTGCATTACTGTAAAGCTCCACAGACGCTGCGGACAAGGAATGTTCGGTTAATTTAACGCTCACCTTGAGAGGATTAACCCTCGTGTCCATCCGGCCCTCTTCGATGTCTGCGATTTCCTGTCGGATGGCCAGCAGCGAGTCACAGAAGCGATCGAGCTCAGCCTTATCCTCAGACTCCGTGGGTTCGATCATTAGAGTTCCAGCCACGGGCCATGACATGGTCGGTGCATGAAAACCTGCCATAAAAGGTTGTGGAGAATCAGGAAATTGTCATCCACGAAATAACCGGTTTTAAATGTTTTTCAATTTACCATAATCTTGCAGTCTTTTTGCTACGTCAACTGCCTCGATGTTTGCAGACTTTTTAAAAGGCCGCACATCCAAAATAAATTCATGAGCAACGAATCCTGCAAGTAATCAGAAATGTGTGTGAGGTACTTCAGTTTATTTTCATTCAGTTTATTTATCAGAATTTATTTTCATTCAGTATATTTATCCGAAAATATATTATATTTCATTCAATAACGCCAACCTTTAGTGCCCCTGAAAAGAATTTTGTAGTGGTTTTCCAGTCTTTTAGCCATGTAATTGGCATTAAGGATGGCCACCTCTGTAGCGTGCCCAAGACCCTTTGAACCCATCATCTGTTAAATGGAAAATCAAATATTAGATTAATAAATTAGGGATGCATGATATATTGGTACCATATGAGCCAATATTATTTATTTGTATTAGCTTGATATTGTGCAGCTCATTTCATCTATTTTATATTTAGAGTACCTTTGCCATCATCTAAAACTCATTTAAAAGTTAATATTTAAAAATCGCTAGTAATCACAATGCAATCTTTAGCAAATATCAAAGTAAATGTTGTACCACGTAACGTTGTGATGCCCAAATACACATGTAGGATTTAAAATGACTTTAGCGTTATATTTTTTATGCATTTAGGCAAATAGTATAGAAATGTAGGTAACGCTTTACAAAAGGTTTCATTAGTTACTAACGTGAACGAAGAATGAGCAAAACATTTGTTACAGTATTTAATAATCTTTGTTAATGTTAGTTAATAAAAATACGGTTGTTCATTGTTTGATAGGTTCAGTGCTTTGAATAATGTTAACAAATACAACTTTTGATTTTAATAATGTAATAGTAAATGTTGAAATCAACATTCATTTAGATTGATAAATGTTGTAGAAGGATTGTTCATTATTAGTTCTTATTACATGGCTTGGTAGAATTCCAGTGTAGAATGCGGTCTGTTATTTCTTGATAACAAACCGCTGCTTAGTATAACCAGAGACTATTTATACAGAGACATGCCACTTCCTTACTCCTCAATACAACTATATAGGGGAAACCCGTAACGGCAAAGATGACGGTTGTATGCACATGCCCCGCCCCTCCTTCTGGAAAGCCAATCGTCTGCTTTTTAACAGTACAGCCGGGAAACATTTAAGCCAATCGTCTGGTCCCACTGATGCATGCGCACAGTTGACGTTTGCGACAGCGGAGATGAGAACCCTTGCGCATGCGTAGTAAAGTATAACCTGTGGGGAAAAAGGCGTTTTAAACCTTATTTTGGGGCAAAGTCATCAAACTTTTTCAAGATGGCGGCCGAGTGGCATGACTTGCCTAAAAGGACTTTGGTATAACAGACCGTTGCCATGAAAAACAGAGCGTTGCCATGGACGCAGTCAAAGTCCTTTTAGGCAAGTCATGCCACTCGGCCACCATCTTGGCAACGCCTCCGGGCAGCTATTTTGGACTAACAAGACCAGGCTCCTATCTAAATGAATGGGCAGAGAGTCAGAACTGCACATTCACTGGTCACCGGGACATAAAAAAGTCATGTATAGAAACAGCAGTAAAATATGATAAAAATCGCTGAAAAAGTTTGATGACTTTGCCCCAAAATAAGGTTTAAAACGCCTTTTTCCCCACAGGTTATACTTTACTACGCATGCGCAAGGGTTCTCGTCTCCGCTGTCGCAAACGTCAACTGTGCGCATGCATCAGTGGGACCAGACGATTGGCTTAAATGTTTCCCGGCTGTACTGTTAAAAAGCAGACGATTGGCTTTCCAGAAGGAGGGGCGGGGCATGTGCATACAACCGTCATCTTTGCCGTTACGGGTTTTCCCTATATAGTTGTATTGAGGAGTAAGGAAGTGGCATGTCTCTGTATAAATAGTCTCTGACGCAGTTCAGAGACGGAACGGACTATTTTCTTTAGCAGAAGCAATACAATCGTTTTTAAATCAATAAACTCCTTTTTAAATCAATATTTTGAGTCAAATTATTTATTTATTTGGTAGGTAGCCATGTAATAAGCGGGATAATGTATAGCGAGGCGGTCGTTATAACGAATACCACCCCTTCAGGCTGATTAAGATCACTCCGCTTCGCGTCGGGCTCCTAGTCAGCCTGTCGGGGTGGTATTCGTTATAACGACCGCCTCGCTATACATTATCCCTTACATGTTAACTTATGTAGTTAACTAATGAAACCTCATTAAATGTAACTGAAATATAATCATGTTAACATCAGTACATCACTATTATTCAAAGGTAAGACAGGAAGTGCAGAGGGAGTGTTGACCTTAATGTAAGCCCATGAGATGGGCAGGATAGCGCTGGAGCCCCAGGGAGCGGCGCTGATGGTGCCCAGAGAACTTCCTGCATTCGTGAACTGAATGTTCACCACTGGATGATTGGGCAGGAACGGGGCAAGATGCTGTTTCCTGTAGGCAAAAGTAATTTTGTTAACTAGTCAACAAATCAACATTTCTGGTAGAGGAGCCATAGGGATGGTCTGTTCACTTCAACACTTACACTCCGATTGGTCCCATCCCAGGGCCGCCGCCACCATGAGGAATGCAGAAGGTTTTGTGGAGATTCAGGTGAGAAACATCTGAGCCGTAGTCTCCTGGTCGACATAATCCAACCTGTATCAAAAAGAACATGAAAAGTCCAAAAGAAAATGCAGATTTAATGTAAAATACTGTGAAAACAGCTTTTACTGTAACAATCTTCTAAAATGCTTACAGCATTTATTAATAATATTAATTCAGAACCATGGTGCACAGTTTACTCATATGCAACAGTGCATATACAACTGTTAATGTAAAAAAGTAGAAGTTAAGATTAACCAACATTTAACCATTTCCTAAATAATGTTAATGATTACTATTAGAGCTGCATGATCCCGGATATATTGAGGATCATGATTGTTTGTTTCAAAGAGATCACGATTTTGAGCAAACAACATGTAATTTAGAGGTTCTGACAAAATGTTAATTGCTGCTGTCTATTTAAAAATGTTTAAAGTCCCCCTGTGGTGAAAATCAAGCTTTTAAAATGTTTATATGTATATCATGTCAACGAGTGGATCTCTGAGCTGCTGTGAGTGAGTGGAGGCGGGGCTAATTTGCATATTCATAGAACCATGTCTACTTAATGAGGCAAGGGTGTTACATTCAAGCTATTTTAAGGGATGAAGAATTCTTTTTCCATCAAAGTTTTACAGGATACGGGTTTTAAGGGATACAATTATTGACTACAGGGGGACTTACATTTTTTTAATAATCATTTTATAATCGGTTTGATTCAATGACTCATTAATGGATGAATCAATTAGTTTTTTAAACAAACATCTCTTGAAAGAATGATGCCTAGACACAGCCAAATCATTGTCATTTATGAGTAAGATCGTGTGGGTGTTTGAATCGAGATCACAATCTTTTAACGATCAATCGTGCAGCTCTAATTACTACAGTACTGTAAAGCGTTACTGATCTTTCTTCATCTTACCTGTGCGTTCATGTTGGCACCATCCAGGTACACCTGTCCACCATTCTGATGAATGAGCTCACACACTTCACGGACGTTCTCCTCAAACACACCGTTAGTGGAGGGGTAGGTGATCATTATGGCGGCCAAGTTGGCCTTATGTTTGTCCACCTATCAAAAACGTGGTAAAGTGAGCCTTAAAAGGCAAAGAGTGTGATTTTCCCTAGCCCGAACATAACCAAGCCATTCATAGGTTGATTCCCACCAAAAAGTATGAACACTGAGCTTTCAAAACATTTGAGCATCATGACACAGCAACAATGTGTAAGTTGGGACTATTTGTTTGTTTTACCAATGGCAGACAAGAGGTGCATTCAGGAAACTGGTTTTAATCTCGTCATAATTTGCGCAATTTTGTTTGGTGCTGCAAGTGGGGCAGAAAATACACACTTTCACACTGATGTGATAATGTTATCATAGACATATCAGTGGAAATAGCCCTCGAAAAGAAGATAAAAGCTTCCTGTTGACAAGTGATGCAATACTCTTTAAATCATTGTACATACCATGGCTTTAAGGTGAGACACATCGATGTTGCCATCTTTATCCACTTCCACCACCTGAACCTTCATGCCCGCCATCTGTGCACTGGCAGGATTCGTTCCATGAGCTGATTTGGGAATCAGACAGACCTGAACAAATCCATAACAGATTTAACATGGACAAAACAAACAAAAATCATATTTTTCTAACAAGGAAACTTACTGGTTGTTTTGCACTCTTATTTATAAACTTTATGTTAAATAGATTTGGAACACTAAGAAAGATTACAAGATGTGATAACTAATTTCAGTCTGTTACTTGCATGAAGCCATAGGGACTACTTTCATGGAGCCAAGTAGTCAAGGTCTACTTTCGTTATGCATCTTTTTATGTTCCACACATAAAATATTCAGTAAAATAACAGAATTCTAATGTGGGTGTATTCAATTTTAATCAAGTGTCTTCCACTTAATCATTAAATGTCAAAATGTCATAACCGACTGTATGGCAGACTTTCGAACTAAGGACACAGTGGCCCAAACACTTAACGTTATGCAATTTGCAGCAGGTCACCATAAACAAACTCATCGTCCAAGGACTGCAAGTCTTGAAAATCACCAAATATGGAATCTTGCACTGAAGTAGAATCCTGTAATGGGGTGGTTGTTTTCTATGGCTATTTACTCAACTATGGCAGTTTGAACCTTGGCTGGTTTAAGAGCTGCATCCGCTATCTAAGATCTGCTTATTAGGGAGATGATAAAAAACAAAGGCCAGGTTACAAAACACTACAATGACTTGACTAAACATACTTATCTCTGATCTTCTTTCCAGTCCCAACTTGCCAAAACAATTTGCCACTTTTTCAGCAATTTTTCCCTCAGGGTCAAAACAACTCAATGAGTTGTTGTTGAATTTAACGGTTAAAAAAAAAAAAGAAAAAAAAAAAGGGGGAGTTCGGTGAGAGACTTTCCTTATGTTGTGGGGAGGAACAGAAATACCAGAAATCTTTGACTTATGGGGATATTTTTGGGTCCCCATTTGGAAACCAGCTTATAAATCATGTTTTTTTTAAAATGCAAAAATGCAGAAAGTTTTGTGTGAGGGTTGGGTTTAGGGGACAGAATATACAGTTTGTACCATATCAAATTCATTATGTCTATGGAAAGTCCTCAAAAAACATGAAAACCTAATGCGTGCGTGTTAAATTATTTTGACCTACTTTTAACTTTTTTATGGAGGACGTTTGAAGCATATTATCAGACTGAAATTCTGCTTATTATCAGTTCTCATGAGATTAGTAAAAGTCATGAAGGATCAACCTGATCCTTCAAATGTCAAGAATGCCTTTAAAAAGGCCCTGAGATCAAACATGAGGCTTAAGGTTAAATGAGAGGGGCTTTTCACTGCAGGATGATACTCACTGTTCTATGAGATTCTCCTTTGGAATTCAGATAGGCTTTGATTGCAGCCAAGCCCGCGTATTCCCCCTGCGCGCCGCTACGGGAAAAATAAATCAATAGCATCATGTAACCATTCTGCCTCAGCACAACAGAGTTCAAAGATTGCTTCAAATGGCTCTTGCCCAAGAGTACAGTATACTCTTTTTTCATGCTAAAGTGTCAACCAAGCAAAACGCAGAGATGCATACACACCCCCAAACTTATCAGCACAAGAAACCTGAATGAAACATGGGTCATGTTGACACTTGATTTGCCAACTACAAGACCACTGTTTGCAATCAGAATGAATCATCTCCTTAATATTTTGGCAGCCATTTTAGGCAAGACACTTACCTGTTTGGTTGAAAGGAGATCTTATCATATCCTGTAATCTCACAAAGGTCTCTCTCCAGCTGCCTGAAGAGCTGCTGATAACCCTCAGCCTGGTCCAATGGCACGAAGGGGTGGATGTTTGCAAATTCTCTCCAGGTGATTGGCTGTTGGGAAAAGGTTACAGTCAAACAATGAAAAGATCAGGGCTGCCTAAGTAGATTGTAGAACCATTGGCACAAATTGTCTCTACGATCAACTTTGCTCTGATTGGTTGAAGCAAGGCGATGTCAGAGAAAAGAACGAGTAAAAAGCAGGGCTATTCTAGAAGAGCAGAGCAATACGGACTCACCATGAGCTCAGAGGAACTGTTCAGCTTCATTGTGCATGAGCCCTGAATTCAAAAGAGGAGTTTGTGTTACTGTGATGTTTTTATTAAAAATCCCAAAGTAAACCCAGTGATGCTTTGATTTTTGACTTACCAATGGAATCATACTATGTACGAGAGAAATGTCCTTATTTTCCAGGCGCTTCATGTAACGTACAATATTGGTCTCTGAATGATAGCTGAAATGGAAAGAAATCCACACAGTTGTAGAAAGTTTCATTAACAAACACAAAATAGCTAGCACTGAAACTGGCAAACACACCTGTTAAATACTGGATGGGTGAGAAACGTGCTGGTTCGCTTGAAAGGGCTTGCCAGCAATCCTTTTGTGCGTTCACTCATTTTCTCAGCAATAAGTTCCTGATAAAAGGTCAAAAAGACAATATCTCATGAGGGAATGAAGACAAAAAATTTTTTTGCAATATTTAAAATCTTTCTGAATTAGGCAAGAACTTACAGCTGAAGATTCACACCCGAAGATCCAGAGCAGATCATCCAAGTCTCTCTCAGAGACGGTTTCATCCAAAGACACTCCGAGCTAAAACCACATAAACAAATTAAAAACATTAAACAAATGAACAAAAAATATATAAGTTTATTTGTTTTCTAACATTTGCACAGATCTCACCAGTCCATCACTGTACAACCGCAGGTTGATTTCCCGCTGCGTAGCTTTTTCTAAGATGTCCTTGCCGGCCACACCACAGTTGATCTTCAGCGTGTCAAAGAAGTTCTCGTGTTGGAGTTTGTGCCCAGCTCTTTTCAACCCTGTTATCACAACAAGAAACAATCAGCATCACAAAAATCCCTATACAATTCTTGTAAAAAGAGTAAGCAGGAGTCAAACAACTTGCCCTCAGCGAGAATCAACGTTGCATTGTGGGTTCTCTCAGCAATGTGCCTCAATCCTTGAGAACCATGATACAACGCATACATGGCAGCCATGTTTGCAAGAAGAGCCTGAGTAAAGACATTAATATGAAGTACAGAAATACAACTTCACAGATAACACACACTCACACACTCTTATACAGCCATCTTTGTGAGAACATTCATTGGCACTACCTCTTACCCTAACCCTACCCATCACAATTAGTTGCCTAACTCCACCTTAACACAATTATAACCAGTTTTGGGAGTATAGCATTACAAGTATCGTGAGTTACATAATCAGATTACTTTTTTTTCAAGTAACTAGTAAAGTAACCCATTACTTTTAAATTTATAACAAAATATCCGAGTTACTTTTTCAAATAAGTAACCCAAGTTACTTTGAGGACAGAAGTGTGTCAATACATGGGAAAACAATGTCGAGAGAAATCGGGAGTAAATGCAGAAGCGTTGAGTGTAGAGTCATACAGCGGGAGTTTATTATGTCACTTTACCACGTGAAGCAAGCAGGCTTGATTGGTTAACGCGGCACGAACTGACCCAGAAGTTCAGGTTTTTCAACTCGGGCGGCAGACACGAATTTGCGTCAAACACGTGAATGCACAAAAAGCACTAAATACAACATTTGCGTAACGCACCAGGCGCTCAATTCGCGCCATTCACACGAACTTGAAGTGCGAATGAGGCATATTCGCGTCTACCGCGCCGCGCTCTACACCTCATTTGTGCCGCAGGAATTTTTTACGCGATTGAGCCTGGCTGGACCTCTCAGAGATGCCCAATGCACACACATACACAAACTTTTACATTAAAACTTAGAATATAAGCCTGCCCAAATGTATACAATGACTCCTGTGTGTTTCCCAGTCCATAATAGTCTACTGTAGCTATGATTTCCTAGAGTATCAGTGGAACTCTTAAGAGCTTGTAGTTGTATTAAGATGTATCTTTGTATTCTTGTTATGTGTACATGTTTTTCTTGGTACCGTTTTAATTCTCTAGGTCCAAATGAGTTGATCAGATACAGGAGATTACAGTAAAATGTATGATTCTATGTGCACCAGCTTTTTGGGACAGGAAGGACCAGAACTAACATCACTGTCAGAATCTGGTGCCTTCTTACAGCAAACACTAACACTGATAACCACTTTTACGACCTCCCAAAGGAATGTTCAGAGAAGTGTTGGCTCTATCTGAATTCTAACTAGGGAGGAGAAAATGAATCCTGTTAATCATATATATATATTCTATTATATATCCACTTGAGAATTGTATGAACATGTATATAACTTCCCTATCTCATGATTCTCCATTTGTGTGGTTTGGTCTATGTTTTCTCGAAAACTCTAATGGGATAATGTTTCAAACTTTGCAAACTATGGTTAACCAAATTCATGTGTGGCAAGTTTGGTCTCTATAAACTCCAATCTTCGTTCCCCATCTGTTAATTTACATTACTTTCTGCTAAACTTTGTGACACATTAGTATTATAAGAATTGTAAAAGATTCTTCTCTTAAACACCCAATGAAATTAGAGATTCAAATGCCTTGCTATAACAACAAAGGGTCGTAAAATCTCCCTCCAAAAGGGACAACTTCTTATTGGCTCAAACACCTCCAGAGGGTGTGACATCTTCACGCTTTAAGAATCACTGATCACAAGATCATCTCTCTCTTACTCTCTTGTCCTCCTCCTCTTCTTGCTTCATCATGTAACCACCTCGTCCTCGGCCGATCCCTTCTTTTCTTTGTTTGTTCAAAGTTTTGTTTTTCCCTTTTTCGAGTTCTCCTTTGTTCATCTGCTCTTGCCAGGAAAATTAACTTAACTGAAAGCCACCGGCAAACTTCACCTCAAACGGACATTCAAACGAGCCGCGTTTCGCTCGCTCTGCAAGAACTGAGTAACACGTGACACTCCCAGGACCGAGACAACACGCGTTCTTCACCACGGCCACGCAAAGAGTTATACCTGTGCAAGTATCCTGTGCAAGTATCCGTTTGATCATGCTTTTAAGGTTTTAAGATTTGTTGATTCTTGTTGTCTCTTGAAGGTTAAATGTCCAGGTGATTTTGCGATTCTGAAGATCCTTCCGGATCTTCCCAACTCTCTCCCTCTCATTTCTCTCTCTCTTTCTCTATGTATTCTCATTCGTCGATGTCTTATTCTGTTGTATATACACATGTATTCTGTGTAATGCTTAGTAACCGGTATAACCTATATACCTGTAGTTTTCCTTTATTAAATTCATTATATTCATAAATTGAAACTGTCTACCTGCTCAGTGCTCATAATTTACAAGTCACTGAGATGTTCGATCACTAGCTATGAGCTTTACAATTGTGAATACTTTAAAACAGTATTTCGTTTATAGAACAGGAAAGTCTACTTTCTCGTGGCCAAGAGAAATAGTCTGCCTTTCTAATTATACGAATAATTTCTTAAGGGTTGATAAAGTTTTTACGGTCAGTTCGCTGGCGAGCAGACTATTGGATGATAAATTAGCCCATGGGAATTATCATGAGAATCGAACGATTCTGAACGGTTGATACATTGATATTTAATTACAAAGCGTTGTGGTTGAATATTAATATACATAACTGCTCTATTTTGCCGGTCTGGATGCACAGCTAATCACAATCCGTTGTGTTTGGTTGTCCATTTAGATATTGGCAACGTATTCCCCTTTCGGGAATTTTTTTTTTCTGTACGTGATAACTCATAACCCGTATGATCGGTTATTGATATTGAAATATCAGTTATGGATAATACAATTCCCCATTATTGAGCTTTGAGTTCATTACAGTTGCTTAGATGAGGAAAAGTAAAGCAAAAGTAACGCAACGCATTACTTTATGACAGCACTTCTCAAACTCCGGACCCGGAGAGAAATCAATCCGGACCCGCCTCAATTTCGTATTTCAAGAGCACTAATTGTGTGTAAGGGATTAAAAGTGTGGATTTCCTACTTTGATAAACGCTTGTTAAAATCATTTGTTTCGGGGTTTTTTTATGTATTTTTGGAGATGGTCCGAAATGAAAGCGAAAGCGAGATATTTAAAGTTTTCCTCCGTGATATTGTTGTCATGACATCCAGTGAGCGTATGAAGTTTGACGTAATCGGGCGACAGCTTCACCGCAGTGAGCGTTTAGTTTAGTCAGTTTAAGGGGAAAAATAAATTGACGAAGAAAATAGAGTTTTCAAATACAATAGAGATCCAGCACAAAGCCATTCTGTTTGATTTGTAACGCGACATTTGGAGTGCACCTGGCCAACTTCATGCGTTTTCTGTGATATGATATCTGATCGTGAAAAGACCTATGGAAAAGACCAGGTGTAATGCCCTCCGAAACGCATTCGGGAAACGGATTTAAATCCAATCGCTCAAAAACCACTTCAGGAGGCCGCATTCCAGACGAAACTGGACAAGTGTAAATGCATCTGGTTGTTGAAAACCACATATGTCAATTTTACTCCTTACAAAAATGCTAAAAAATAAACGTGTGAGAGGCTAAAAGACATGTTATAGCCAGATATGACGACGCTACTGCAACAAGCATTACCGCAGATGAGCATCTATCAAGCCAACCAGCGAACTATCGCAAATCAATATGAAAGTAAGTCGCAGACGCTTAACACACAATCAGCTTCATTAAAAGTAAAGAACCGAAATGATCTTACCAGGGCTCTCTTATTGCGGTCTTTGATTTTGAAAAAAATCTAAATAAAATGCTGATCCTTAAACTAAGTGTTTTGCCACTTTTGTACTTGTTATAAATGTATCTTTAAATGCAAAAGGCACTTTTTTTTTTTTTTTTTTTCGTTGATTTGTTATGCATGTTTATTAAAAACAAGTTTTGTAATAACCAATTATTTCCGGACCTTTGACATTGTTGAAAATTCAGATTTGGACCTTTGAATGTAGACTTTGAGAACCCCTGCTTTATGAAGTAACGCACTATTGTAATGCATTACTTTTAAAAAGTAACTTTCCCCAACACAGATTATAACTATATCCTTACAACCAAGTGTAGGCCATCAAACAGGCCTTTAAAGGGGTCTCAGAAAGTATGGTCTATGGTTCGATGGTCTAAAACTCAATCGATCCTCACAAAAGGTAGTTGTACAGGGACACACACACATTGTATTTTGAGATTATTTAAACTGTACCTGGGCAGTGCAGATGTTGCTAGTGGCTTTGTCTCTGCGGATGTGCTGCTCTCTGGTCTGTAGAGCCAGACGATAAACCTCTTTACCAGCTGCATCTCTGTAACAGGAAACATTTGACAGTTTATACCAACACTGATGAGGCAAATTACATTAAGGCCTTGAGACTATTAAAAAAAAGGGACAGACTCACCTGGTCACTCCAACCATCCTTCCAGGCATCATCCTGATCAGATTTTCTTTGACTGCAAAGAATGCAGCATGAGGCCCACCATAGCAGAGAGGAACTCCAAAGCGCTGAGAGTTGCCCAAGGCGATGTCAACTCCGAACTCACCCGGAGGACGCAGCACGCAGAGCGCCAGCAAGTCTGTAGCACAGCAAGCCAGTGCCTTTGAAAAAAGAAAACAAAAACAAACAAACAAAAAAAATTTATGGAATCATGCTTTGATCATGTATGAATCATATGCTATAATGCATCTGTATACAAAAAAATCTAAATAGATTCTGTAGTGGGAACAGGATAGTTCACCCTCATGTCACTCTAAATAAAGATGACTTTCTACATGGAACACAAATGGAGATATTTTGAAGAAACTTTTAAATCTCAGTTCAACATATTCAAACACGAATATTCTAACTGTTTTGGATTTTTACCCTTCAGACTTTATCACATATGGGTATGAATGATGAAGAATTATTTAATGTGATGTTATAAAGTGTCTTGATTATTTTTTTAATTTGATCCAAAAAAAATAAAATAATAATTGTTGGAACTTTGATATTTACAATCGTCTGTACCTGACTATGATGATGATGATATTGTGCCGGTTATTATGTATTCAATCACTGAGCCTAATTGGTTGCAAATGGATCTTTACATTGATTGGTCATGTGATTATTTTAAATGGGATTGAGTTTGAATGTTTGATATGCCTGATGAAGGTTGTGAGACTGAATGAAACGTTGCAAATAAAATTGTGATATTCATTTGCAAGTACGGATAGTGTGCGGGAGTTCCTCGTTTGATTTTTTTGACCTACTCGTTTGGTCTTTTTTCCCACGCACCCATCACCTGCAGGTGTGAGATGGTGTTTGCTAATGAACATATTTAAACATGTCATGAACTGATATCAGTAATTGACATTATTTAGTAGTTCTTCAGTTTATTTCCCCCTTTGTTGTACACAGGAGAAAATAGTCATACAGGTTTGGGATGGTGAGGAAATGAGTCCGGTTAAATTAGGTTAATGGTTCATGCAAAACCCAATATATACAACGATTGGTATCAGAAAATGTGAGTTTTAAAATGAGAGGTACATACACCACCCTTGTGAGCCTGATCAACAAGTGCAGTGAAATCTTCCACCCTGCCCTCGGTGTCTGGATACTGGAAGAGCACACCGCTAACATCCTTCCCACTGAAGTCCATCTCATGAGGAAGCTTGAGAACGGTCTTCACACCAATGTAACTATAGGATACGAACATTTAATCAGGATTAGCTAGATAGATCGAATGTTTTATTCTATATAATTGGTGAACTTCCTTACTTGGCTCTGGTTTGCACAACTGCAATAGTCTGTGGATGGCAGCGTGGGTCAATGTAGAACGTTCTTCTTTTGTTTTGCCTTTGAAAATGACAAGGTGAGTGTTAATCATCACTCCCAGCCCTGGGGATACACCGAATACCTGAATGTGCTGTTTCAGGTGTTGGCTAATATAACCACAAAGTTAGGACATTTTGTAAAATGCAATTAAATCTAAAATCTTAACTGACAAAAGTACAAAAAAGTTTTACAAAAGTTTTCACTGACCAAGGTAAGTGTTGTAAATAGGGACAGAGGCATGTTTACAACTGTGTCACATCTCCTTTCCTTTTAATTATATTTTTTAAATGTTTGGGAATTGAGTGTTAAATGTTTTGCAACTGGGATTTTTGCCCAATCTCGCCTGATACAAGACATCTTGATTCTACGGGTCTCCTTTACATGATAGCACGTCCCTTCTATGGTGTAGAGTGTCTAAAAAACGTTTTAGCATGTGCAGAATGAGGTCTGACATTGTCTTGCTTCCCAGGAAAGATGTCATCTTGATGGCAGTATTTGTCTCTGTGCAATCCCAATATGCCTCCACATGAATGGTACCTTCAGACACATGCGACTCAAATCACCCATGCCGTTTGCACGCCCAAACCATGACAGATGTTTGCCGTTGTACCTGTCGCTGCTGAAAGATCAGATGGTCCCTTTTTGTCTTAGAAACTTCCCACTCAAAACAAACTGAAACGTGGACTCATTGCCATGGTCTGACCACAGCAAACATTTCAACTGTCTTTTGGACCACCTGAGATGAGCTCGGGCCTAGAGAACTCTCCGGCATCTCTGCATAGAACTGATGTATAGCTTTCTCAATGCGCAACACAGATTCAAGTGGCGTTCCATGATGCAGAAGCAGACTGTTAAATGACAATGGTTTTACAAAGTACTCCTGAGCCCATGTGGCTGTATTTAACAGTAGCATGACAATTTCTCATGCAATGCAATCTGAGGGCTTGAAGATCACACACATTCAACTGAGGTTTCATGGCTTGCCCTACATGTTTTGAGATTTCTCTGGATACCCTGAATCTTTTCACCATATTATGTATGGTGAAGGTGAAAGACCTGAATTCTTTGCAATCTTGCATTTTGAAATGTGATTTTTGAATTGACAATGCTCTCATGATATTTAGCAAAGTGGTGAGCCGTGACCCATCTTTCCTAGCAAAGACTGAGATGTTCCTTTTACACTAAATCACGATACCATCACCTATTAACAATTCACCTACTTATTGTGGACTGTTTCAAAAGAGTTTAACTTGGATATTCTATATTCTTTTTTATTTATTTCACCTCTATACCAACTTTTTTGGAGGGTGTTGCAGCCATCAAAATCAAAATTTGTTTATATTTATAAAATACACTTAAGTTGGTCAGTGAAAACTTTAATTTTGTCAGTTACATAAAGGTTAAAGAGAATGAACAAACCACAGATTAATATGTTATTGCGTTTTACAAAATGTCCCAACTTTTCTGGATTTGGGATAGTAGACTAAAGTCCTCCTTGATAAAATGGCATCATGTTCTTTACAGACGTTTTCAGAAGTTGGTGGACTAACCTGTTGCAGAGCTGCATGGCTTCTGCAGCGGCAGTACCTTCATCCAGCAACGATGCATTGGCTACTGCCATTCCGGTGATGTCACAGACCATTGTCTGATAATTGAGCAAGCTCTCCAGACGCCCCTGAGAGACCTCAGGCTGGTAGGGTGTGTACTGAGTGACCCTATAGAGAACACACACACAAAAAATTCACTAAAGCTCAAACCAAAGACCTTCAGTTTGAGTCACAAGACACATCTGATGCTGGTCACGCTACTCCTTTATGTAATAAGAAGAATCATCAAAATGCAATTTACTTTTTGACAAGAACTGTACTGACCATGAGAAACAAATGAACACGGTATTCTAGCTCGTGGCTGTACATTTTAAGTCTCATTACAGAAACAAAGGGTTGATGTGTTAAAATTGTTTTATAGGTCCACTTATTGACTGTGCTCCACCAAAAGGGGAAATAAATGCTTTAAAAAAACAACAACAGCAAGACAATACATACCATCCTGAATTCTCAAGCAGGTTTCTTTGTATGACCTGTGGGACGGAGCAGTTATAATAGCCCATTCCAATATAGGACCTCCACAACTTGTTCCTCGATGCAATCTTTTGGAGTGAGTCAAGAATTTCATTCTCACCTGTGGTGATTCAAATACAAAGATAAGAACGATTTGGATATCTGAGGTTCCTGATTAAAACAAACTGTGTAAAACTCCCTAGGTTAATTAAACAGTGCTCGCATACTTTGATTTGACAGTAAAAAAGATGATCACGTCTTTCAGATCTAAGCGCATTCTATAAACAAAAACACCCTTATGGTTTCTCTTACATCAAATTGAAATCAGCCTCTTTTTACAAGTGACTGTGCCCACAATATTTTTAGGAAGCTTCTCACAGGACTCATATAATGAGTACTTAACAACTGCCTTACCACATCGTGGCAAATACACCTGGTATTTAAGCACACCCCTGCAAAAATATCACGTCAATTGCAACATGTATGACCTATTTTGACCTGATGAATAATACAAGAGCATGTGATCTCAATGATTAGGAGTTTCTGCAATTTATAATTTAGTAGTTAAAAGGTAGATAAAGGGCACATATGGGACATTTTCTGATGGCTTGGGAACTAGTTTAATGGTTGTAGTTCGAGGGCACTGGAGCCGGTTCATACCGAGACACAAATTCCCGGGGCATTGTGTTGCAGCTTAGCAACACAGCAACTGAGCGGGGCAAAGATAATGCAGTAGTAAAAACAGCTAGAGAGAAATACACATTACAGCTTGCAGATCAAGCTCTTGTGCAGCTGAACCAGCAGAATCCAGTATACCCCCCCCCCCCCCCCCCCCCCAGCTTCAGCATGGCTTACTTCATTAAGACACAAGCAGAGGAGAAAACTGACTCCTGCCATATGTCAAAGCAGTAACTATAATAAATTAGACCATTTATCTTTGAAAACCTTTAAAAATTCATAATTTGTCATTCATAATAATGATTTGGGGAGGGGGGAAACAGTCTAGTGAGTTGTGTTATGTTGGCATAAGAATATTGCTCTTAAAATTAGATATTTTTTTTTACATCTGCACAGTGTTAATATATAAAAAAAATGTGGTTTTAAATTTGAATAGTCGTATTGTCTGCAGAAATTCAAATTAAACCGTGTTATTCACACACCGGTGTACTATTGTGTTTGTATGTAAATCGTCGCTTTTTATAAATGTATTTGTTAAATAATTGTCAGGCGTTATGGTTGCCCATGCAATGCAAAGTTCTTCCTGTTATACGTCGTTATTCCCATTAAATTGTCAATTATTACGCAAAGTTATATGTTGAGCGGTGCACGCGTGATGTAATGCTACTGCTAACCAGATCAAACTGGCCGTGTGACGCTGAACTTTACACTCTAATTGTCATCCTATTGGCATCGGCTGAGGGCGTCAGGAGATTGGTGCTGCTCGCCGGGCTCCGCAAAAACAACTCCTAATATGTTCAAAGGAAGACTTAACGGTGAAAAACCCTCCAGTAAGGTCTATTGGCACACAAAGAGCGTGTAACCTACATTCCTTGCTCAGATAGACTCCTTTGTTAGAGTCTGGTCCGTTAGAAAACCCTAAATCGAAATATTTCGAAATAAAAATATATGTTTGATAGAAAGGCTTAAGGCAATTAATAATTCGGCTGCCTTAAAATCTGCCGCCACAAATACTTTTAAAATACCGCACAAATAAAATGCAACCTCGGGGTTTGCCTCACAGAGAGTCAATGCAAATATATGATGAATTCACAACAACAAACGACACGTGTTTCCTCTGTCTGCCGCTGCTGAGAGGAGTAAGAGCAACTTACACACAGGATCGTCCATTTTCAAACTTCTTCCCAGGCGGATGGATGCGGGAATTGTGTTTTCTATTAGCTGAGTGATCGACTGAAATCAAAATGAAAATGTTAACTATTATTTTGTTTATTATTATCAACACAAACCGCGAAAATTATTGCACATTAGAAAGTTGCGGGTAAAATGCTGACATAAAGCGTTTAAATAGGCTAGCATTTAAGTATATTAGTTTAACATATGCTGTTTAATTCGAATAAATAAGTCTTACCTCAAGTCCAAGAGTATTGAGCATCTCTCTTTTCTCTTTGTCACCCGGTCCAATGTGTCTTTCAGAGAAATCATCGTGTCTTGGCAGAATTCTTTCAATCTTTCTGGACCACAAAACTTGTGAGGTGCCCATACAGCGCACATTTGCAGACAAATCTACGGTTAAACCGCGAAGTTTCTTAAAAACATCCCCTTTGCTGCTGATATTCCTATACGGCACGCGAGCGTTCATCGACCTGCTGATGACAACCCGCCAGGATTTAGCGCAGCTTTGCATGTTCTTCGCTTGAGGTTGACAAAAATCGTTCGCGATAATCTTTCAGCCAGCCTCCACGCCGTGTACCCCACTAAATGTCTGTGAAATTCCTTAAAAGTGTCTATTTATACGCCTCCTCGTTGCACAAGGAGCAGCCAATCGATAAGTGAACTGTCTCTGACGCAGGGACAAGCCCCGCTCGCTCAGGTTCCGCCGTAACTTTCGAATATGCCGTGTGGAGTTTACGAGGCGCTTAAAGCTTCATTACTCATAGACCTTATTCAGACCAGCGCCATGACAGGTATGAACGTGAGGCTGTGAGGATAATGGGATCCGCTGTAAAAAGCAGTATAAAGCTCCTAGATCACTTATCATTTTAAACAGATCATATTGTCTGGATTATTTGGTCTACTGGAATTTCTCAGAAACATATTTTTGCATGGTTTCGTCAGCAGAACAATCCACAAACAAATGTAATAGCAGTACAACCCACTGAAGAGATGGAGGTCTATCCCGACCCTCACAGCCTCGCTTTCATTCCTGTTAAAAATCAAAGATGGCGCTGCTGTGAATAAGGTCTATACAGCGGGTATGTGCTCGATGTCTTTTCTATGTTTTTACATGATTTGTAGTTTTTGAACGCCCAATATCAGAATGGAGCAGAAGCTGGAAAGGGATGCTGTATTATTTAAAAACAGAGAACTTTCTAGTCCGTTATCAATCAATCTATCTATCTATCTATCTATCTATCTATCTATCTATCTATCTATCTATCTATCTGAGTAGGATATCCATCCATCTACCTATCTGTCTGTCTGTCTTTCTGATATAGGATTTAACCATCCATTAATCTATCTTTATCTGTCTGTCTCATAGGCCATCCATCCATCATCCATCTATCTGATATCCATCCATCAATCTATCTATCTCTATCTGTCTGACTGTCTGATAGTAGGCTAGGCTATATCTATCTATCTATCTATCTATCTATCTATCTATCTATCTATCTATCTATCTATCTATCTATCTATCTATCTATCTAATAGTAGGCTATATCCACCCATCTATCAATCTATCTGTCTGTCTGATTCAATCTATCTGTATTTCCCCTGATTGCTATACTCCCAGGAGTTCACGAGTTCACACTTACATATAATTTTGAGGGAGTAAGGCTTAATGCGTATTTGGCGTGCTGTCCGGAGGGAGGGCTCCGAGCTCGGAATTCAGCCCGAACCCAGACTACTCCCCCCGCATGTAAGTGTTTTAGAACTAGGAGTGTGGAGAAGGGGTGGTGGGGGGATGCTGCAAACTGTCAATGGATCGAAATACGACTGCTGAGTCTATATGTACCCTCTTATCATTGATTGTTGAGTGCTGTCCACTCGTGTTAATTATCTGAACGTGCTCCTTCCGAACTTAGTTAATAAAACTTCATTTCTGGAGAAGGTCCGCCAGGACAGAATAAGTTTACTGCTAGTAGAACTGTACTGGTCGAGCCGTGGTTCTCGGACCTATATCCCTCCTCGACGGCTCTCCTCTGGAGATTCTGGGGAGGAGGACCATAAGAGCTCATTCCACTTGGAGGAGTATGGTGGCCTCCAAGGCCTTCATTTCAGGGGTCTCCCTTCAAGAAGTTTGTGATGCGGAAGGCTGGTTCTCACTGCTCACATTTGTCAGGTCGAGACACTGCGTCACTTTGCCATACTTCCTGCATCCCTGTGATCGACTTCGGCTAAATCGAAATCTGAATATAAGAATTATTTCTGAAGGATCATGTGACACTAAAGACTCGAGTAATGGCTGCTGAAAATTCAACTTTGCCAACACAATAATAAATTGTACTTTCAAATATTTTAAAATAGAAAGGATTTTAAATTGTAATAATATTTCACAATATTATTGTTTTACTCAAAATACATTTACATTTTTGATCAAATAAATGTAGTCTTGGTGAGCATAAGAGACTTCTTTCAAAAGTAGCCTATTAAACTTTCAAAAGTATTAAAAAATCTTACCAACCCCAGACGTTTGAACAATGGTGTATATATTTGTGACATTATGGTGATGAACTCATTACAGTTTTCTTTCTCTCAATATCTTTCTATATCTCACACATACATGAATAGTTCAGTGTGCCCCTGACGGTAACAGAGGGAGTGTATGTGTTTCGTGGAACTCAACAAGGGAAACATGGAAAGCCGAATTAAAAAAAAAGGGAATATCGAAGGCTGTTCAGTGGCTTTGATCACGTTCTACATCAGGGGTGCCCAATCCTGCTCCTGCCGATCGACTGTCCTGCACAGTTCATCTCCAACCCTAATGGATCGGCAGGATTGGCCACCCCTGATGTAGAACGTGATCAAAGTTCTGTTCTACATCATGGCCTTGGGAGTGGGCACTCATACGCTCACTTTCACTTTAACAACTGAGTGGGGGGCTGAGAGGGTGGTCAAGAAATTGAAAGTGGTGGTAAGAGGCAATATGCAGTCAGTGCTAGAGGACTGCACTTTTGTAACACTTTGTTCCCTTCTTTCTAAAGATGTACAAACTACATTTTTAATATAGAAGGAAGTTTTGAAAGTTACAGTGTGTTTTTATTGTACACTGAAGTCTTTTATTTTAAAGGGCAGCTATTATGGAATTTTGCAAATTACCTTTCATGTAGTGTGTAACATAGATCTAAGTGAACGAAAACATCCTGCAAAGTTTAATATGAAAGTTCACCGTATACAAAGTTATTGTCTCTCAAAAGTAAGAGTCGACTCTGAGTCGCTGATATGAATCGATAGACGAACAATGCCTTTTCTCTGTCTAGATGACGTCAACTTGACAAGTTATTTGAATAAGATACGCCCACTTATTGTGCTCGTAGATGCCAGGGAAAACTTGAAAACATCCGGTATGGCGACGCAAAAGCGAACTTTTTTCATCTGCCCAGGGAGAAGCATTTGAAGACTAAGTGGCTACAGTTCATATACAACTATACCACAGAAGTATAACCTATAGCCCGAACCTTGGTTTGTTCGCGTCATTTTGAAGATGATTGCTTCACAAACATAAATGCTATCAAATATGGATTCGCGAGCCGGCTGATATTGAAGGAAGGTTCAGTACCAAGTTTATTTGGATCGGCTTCCTCCTCCGAATCACAACCATTAATATTATTAATATTAATATTTGTTGCTTTTATGTTTTATGTAACATGCTCAATAATTATTTTGTGTGTTGTGTACGCACAGGGCAGCTTCTATAGTCTTCAGTGTCAATTGTATTGAAATATATGAAGTGTTTGTCGTTGTTATTGGAGTTGTCATAAAGAATAGAGCAATACCTCGTAGTACTGCATTATCAATATGTTTATGCGTTGGGCTAACGCAAACAAAGACTTAATGTGCTTTTACCACTGAACTTTGGGCTATGGTCGCTAACATAACAACTTAAATTCCTTCTCTTATTTTAAATTTTTTACTACAAAGCGGTGCACTATAAACATTATTATAACACAATGTAATTGATAAAAGCATTGTACACTGTACTCCGTGTTAACCAACTGACTGGTTGTTGACTCCGTGTTAACCAACTGACTGGGTCATCTGACCAATCACCGTAGATTAGCGTCACGCAAAGGCGGGGTTTGGAAAAATGAATCTCTGAAGGATTCATATGGGAGTCACTGAGCAAATCAGGTAAAAATAAATGCATATTATAAAACAACAAAAATTTTTTTTGTCATTTTGCCCAAAACAATATTAGGAACATTTTAAATGCCATAATAGGTGCCCTTTAAAAGAGTAGCCTACAGTATAGAGTCCTCATGATATTGTTGCTTAAAAATGGTGTTTACTGAGAACTAAAGTAGTTTCAGGTTAGTATGCCTGAAATTATGATTGACTATGATTGAGCCAGAGGGAATTCGAAACGAAATACAAAGTGGTGGAAGAATAGATCCAAATGGAGTCTTTGGTAAGGACATCTGAAGAGTATAAGCATGCTCTCTGCTCACATGCTGGAGATTCACGCCATTTCTTTTTTCCCTTCTTAGGCACTTCAATGCGAAAACTTTTTTTAATGCATTAAAAAATGTAATTCCACCAAACATTGTGCCCAAGTCAACTGTGGATCGTATTCTAACAGTTAATGGTATGATGCCTTAGAAGCTTGAACACATTTGTACAGATGCTAAATGACACTTTCTACACTCATTTAAAAAATATATATATAATCAGATTTGCGTGATAATGTTTCTTTTATAAACTGCATAGATTAAAATTGATTATACTGGAGGTTCCAGAGGCCCTATGTATTTTTATAGTGAGTAAATTTTTCTTTTTTTTTCTTGTTCATGTGAAGTACTGGGAGAGCTTCAGTCAATAAATAACCCAGAAGGTTTAAAATAGTTGACTAACCTGCCACGGGGAAATGCAGAGATGGAGCTCATGAGTCTCCTGCCGATCTATATGTCTACCACTACCTAGACAAGACAGAGAAACAGACATTTTGATGAAAGAGTCAGCTGCAAGTGAAAAGGAATAAAAAAGGAAAATGCAAGCTGGTAGGATGTTTGTTTCAGTAGATTATTTAAAAAAATGTCCCTCACATTTCCTGTATATCATGTTCTTTTAGGCCCAAGGCCATAGCGCTGAAACACTGTTGTAATGGTTAGAATTTCCAAGGGTCAGCATTCTCCCTTAAAAGTAATCAGGCAGACCAAACCACAAGTTGTAGAGTCTTTATACTTTGAGTGATGGTAGTACCCAGCCTCCATCTACAACGTTACCAAGGCTCGCCCCAATCGGCCTGATGGTGGCACTACAGCGATCAAAAGAATGTAATGGCTCATAACTCAAACCATTCATCGCAGGCTCAAGTGACTTATATTGGTTGGAATCCTTGGCTCAAGACGAACAAAACACACATGGATTAATTCGATCTTTACCCTATGTCTTTACCCTGCACAATTTTGGGGGATTTGGGATTTTTCTAAAAAAGATAGTAGGCTATATCTATCTATCTATCTATCTATCTATCTATCTATCTATCTATCTATCTATCTATCTACACTGTAAAAAAACTTAACTCATTATTTTGAGTTATCTTTTTGCATGTTTTTTTTTAGTTGAACTTATTTCGATAAGTTGAGGACAAGAAAACGAATCGGTTACCTAACGTAACCTCGGTTCTCTCTAGATGAGGGAACGAGTATTGCGTAAGCTAGCTTATGCTACGGGAAAGATTCATCTTTCTGAGAAATTGAAGCCAAAAAATTATCCTATAATTTTGTATCTATTGTCAACGCAGTTCAACTGCAGCAGAGCATGAGCGGGCTAACTAGCAGCTCATTGGCTCGCTCACAGGGAACTGCTTAAGCCTATGAGGAGACGCGATTGAACTCTCGTCCAATGAGAGTTGACATGCTCTCATTGCGTCATAGCCCGCCTGAGCGGGCGTGGTCAGAGAGTATAAATATCGGCGTCATAGGCTGTAACTCTGGTTTTCATAGAATGAAGCGAGAAACGCTAGTAGCACAAGCACGGCCAGGAACGCAATACTCGTTCCCTCATCTAGAGAGAACCGAGGTTACGTTAGGTAACCGATTCGTTCTCTTACGAGAGGTTCTCTCGCATTGCGTAAGCTAGCTTACGCTACGGGAACACCTGGTCAACGCCGTGCGTGCTAAGCATCCACTTATGAGTCCCAGGGGAGACCCGGGGGAACCCTTAATAGTGGGAATGAATATATGTACTTGTGACAGGGCCAGCAGAGCGGGCCGGAGATTGTGTAGTACTAAGCACTTTATAAGAGAGACAGAGCGGAAACCGGTCTGAGTGAATAACTCCTTTTTAGTGCAGCTCACCAGATAAGCTGTAACGTACTAGATAGCTAGTAGTTTAGCCTGCAAGGCGGGAACTTCGAGATTGTAAAATCTGACAAAGGTGGAAGGAGAAGACCATCCTGCTGCCACACAAATGTCCTCAATGGAAATTCCGCTGGACCATGCCCACGATGAGGCCATGCCTCTGGTGGAATGAGCCCTGATGCCCATAGGGCATGGCAGGTCTTTTTACGCGTATGCGGCTGCAATGGCATCAACTATCCATCTGGATAGTGTCTGTTTCGAGGCGGCCAGGCCTTTGGTGCGCCCACCGAACGAAACAAACAGCTGCTCAGATCGTCTGACCGGAGCAGTGCGGGAAATGTATAATCTCAGGGCCCTGACCGGACTCAGGAGATTAGAGTCAGATTCGTTATCGGATGCAGGCAGAGCCGATAAAGAAATAACTTGTGCCCTGAACGGGGTACCCATCGCTTTTGGGACATAACCATGTCTAGGTCTGAGAACGACTAGGGAGTCATTGGGCCCAAACTCAAGACAGGAAGCGCTAGTTGACAGCGCGTGAAGGTCTCCCACACGTTTAACTGATGCGAGTGCAAGCAGAAAAACGGCTTTGAACGAGAGGTATTTGAGGTCCACGGTGTTTAGTGGTTCGAATGGGGGGGCTTTCATAGCTTCGAGAACTATGGAAAGGTCCCAAATCGGCACCGAAGGGGGGCGAGGGGGGTTCATCCTTCTAGCTCCCCTGAGGAAGCGGATGACCAAGCCGTCTTTGCCCAGTGACTGTCCGCGCCGGGGTTCAGTGAACGCCGCAACAGCTGCCACATATACCTTGAGAGTGGACGGGGACCTGCCCTTGTCCAGCATCTCTTGGAGAAAACTTAGTAAGGAGGGAACCTCGCATGACCGTGGGTCCAGATTTTTGTCGGTGCACCATTTTGAGAACACAGACCATAGAGCCTTCTCGTAGAGGCCGCTCTAGCCTGCATGATCGTGTTTAACACTCCTTCTGGCAACGCAACGGGTAGTCGTTTATCACCCACGCATGTAGCGCCCAGCGCTCTGGGTGGGGGTGCCAGATCGTGCCGCGAGCTTGGGAGAGGAGATCTGCTCTGACTGGGATGGGCCACGGGGCTGTCTGTGACAGCTGGGTGAGCTCCGGAAACCAAGTCTGACCCTCCCAACGCGGGGCTATGAGGAGCACCGAGTGGCGTGTTTCCCTGATTCTCTGAAGCACCTGTGGTAGCAGAGAAACCAGAGGGAAAGCATAAAGCGCGCGGCTGGGCCAGGTCTGGGCTAGCGCGTCGTCGCTCTTTAAAAAAAAAAAAATGGGGCAATGGGTGTTTTCTTCTGAGGCGAAGAGGTCCACCTCTGCTCTGTCGAATATTCGCCACAGCTTTTGGACTGTGAGAGTGTGCAGGGACCATTCCCCGGGGGGAATGGGGTTCCTGGACAGACTGTCTGGACCGTCGTTCAGATGGCCCGGCACGTGCGTCGCTCTGAGCGATAGCAGGTGACACTGCGACCAAACTAATATGCGTTCTGTCAGTCTGAAAAGATTTCTGGACCTGACTCCGCCCTGACGGTTTAGATAGGAGACCACGGCCATATTGTCCGAACGGATCAGCACGTGGTGACCGTGAACGCGCGGGAGAAAACGCGTGAGCGCATTCTCGACCGCTAACATCTCCAAACAGTTTATGTGAAGGAGGCTCTCTTGAGCTGACCAGGGGCCGAAGGCCGGTGAGCCCTCGCAGACCGCACCCCAACCCGTGTTGGATGCGTCTGTCGAGATGACTTTTCGGCACGAAAAGGTCCCCATGGAAACGCCCCGCTGAAACCATTCTGTCACGGTCCATGGCTGCAGAGCTATGATACAGGTCTGCGTTACCTTTATCAGCTGGCGGCCCGTGGTCCACGCACGGTGAGACACACGGCTCTTCAACCAGAGCTGAAGCGGGCGCATGCGCAGTAACCCCAGCTGGAGCACCGCGGAGGCTGAGGCCATATAGCCCAACGCCTTCTGAAAAGTTTTCAGAGGCGTGAGTCTGTTCATCTGAAAAGATGCGGCGAGACGCTGAACACGGCGCGCGCGCTGTGTTGACAGGCGAGCCGTCATCCTGACCGAGTCTAGCTCTATACCCAGGAAGAAAATAGTCTGACTGGGTTGAAGTGCGCTCTTTGTCCAGTTGACAGAGAGGCCCAAAGCTTCCAGATGGTCGAGGAGAACTGTACGATGAGACAGTATCTCTCTCTGTGATTGTGCCAAAATCAGCCAGTCGTCCAAATAGTTCAGTATTCGCAGCCCCTGACTCCGCAGGGGGGCGAGCGCCGCGTCCATGCACTTCGTGACCGTACGAGGTGCTAAGGATAGGCCGAACGGAAGGACTGTGTATTGATAGACCTGGCCTTCGAAGGCGAAACGTAAGAATGGCCTGTGAAGGGGATTTATCTGAATCTGAAAATAAGCATCTTTCAGATCTAGTGAAATGAACCAGTCCCCCTGGCGCACATGCGCGAGGAGTTTTCTGATAGTGAGCATTTTGAACGGTCTCTTCATGAGAGCTTTGTTCAGCACTCTGAGGTCTAAGATTGGTCTGAGGCCGCCGTCTTTCTTGGGAACAGGAAAATAACGGCTGTAAAACCCCGACTCGCTCATAGACAGAGGCACTCTCTGTATAGCCCTTTTGCACAATAGTTTTGCTATCTCTGAACGGAGCAGCGTCGCCGCTTCTGGGTTCACAGTAGTTTCTAGTCGCGTACTCTGTACTCTGAAACTCGAGCGGGTCGGGACCGCTTTATGAGAGTGTGCTCTGTGTGGGACACGGGAACTGGTGTGCTTTTGTGTATGAGTGAACACAGTGTTGTGGGCACATTTTTTACACAAGATGTCTTTTTGCTCTTTTTGAGATTTATTTGGGTCGCCGTGAAAACGGCGTTTGTGCTCATGCAAGCGGGCAGGGAAACCGGCTTGGTAATGGCAGGATATACTACTGTAGTAGCCGCGTGCGCTGGGACTAGCAGAGGGCGGTACTTTGACGGCGGTCCGGCCGCAGCGGGAGAGCGCCGTCTTTTTCTCAGCTGTGCTAGGCAGACTTCGAGTGATCAGGCTTCAGCGTGATGTTAGGCCGCGGCCCCCGGGGCGGCGGCGGTCTGTGGCGGCTGTCAGAACGAGAGCGAGGGCGGCCGCCCTGGCGTCGCTGTGCTGAGCTGGGCGCTGAGGTGGGGCTCGTGCAGGAGGCTGGTCACGTGAGCGGCCTGCAGAGGAGCAAGCGCGACGAGGCAGGAAGAGGTTCATGGCCTGGGAAGCTTTCTGAACTTCGGAGAAACGGTCAACAATACCTGTGACGGCAGATCCGAAGAGGCCGGATGGAGAGAGCGGGGCATTGAGAAAAGCGGCGCGCTCAGAATCTCCCATGTCGGCGAGTGTGAGCCACAAATGTCTTTCAGCCACACAAATGGCGGCCATACATTTTCCCAGGGCTTGAGCGGCAGATTTTGTAGCGCGCAGGGCAAGGTCCGTGGCGCTCCTCAAATCCGCGACTGTAGGGGGGTCTCTTCCGTTCTCATCCCATTCGCGGAGTATGTCACCCTGTAGGATCTGCAAGACGGACATGGAGTGAAGTGCAGAGGCTGCTTGACCGGCGGCTGAATAAGCGCGGGTATGGAAGCTCGAAGTCGCTCTGCAGGCTTTAGAGGGAAGCACAGGTGATGAACGCCATCTCGCGGAGGGCGGGCACAAGTGTGCAGTGACCAGGTCCTCTACAGGGTGAATGGAAAGATAGCCCTTCTCAGCGGCTCCGTCCACAACGCGAAGCGGGGTGGAAGAGTCAGAGTGAGTTCTGGCAGAGAGCGGGGCATTCCAGGACTTAGAAAGTTCCGCGTGCAGTTCAGGCAGGAAGGGCGCGGCCCGTTTAGTGGCGGGAGTCGAGCGCTGTCGGAAGTAACTGCCGTCCATGCGGTTGGTGGTCTGCTCGGGGGGAGGGGACCACTCGAGCCCGAGGCGTTCGACGGCCTGAGACAGGAGGAGCATTAGTTCCTCCTCGATGCCAGCGCGGGTCGCGGTGGATTCACGGGCCGAAGAAGCGCGAGAACCGGACCATTCCTCACTGTCTGAAGCGAGAAGCGAACATGTCTCCTTCATGTCCGCGGCGTCCTCGGAGGCAACAGAGCGGCCACTCGGCGGCAGCTGTATGTCCGGTAGCGGCGGAGACGGAGAGCGGGAGGCGACAGGCTCCGGCGGGATGAACGCTTCAGGCTGGGGTTCCGGCGGCCTCTGAGAGCGGCGTTTCTTCTTCCGCGGTGAAGTCAGAGGCGGCGCGGAAGCTTCTTTAGAGGCCTGAAGTCGAGCCCGCAGGGTCGACAACGGCATATTCTCGCAGAGCTCACAGCCGCCATCAGCGAGGGCGAGCTCGGCGTGCTCCAATCCGAGACAGAGAGCGCAGATGACGTGGCGGTCTCCAGTCTCGAGGGGAGCGCGGCACGAACCGCAGGAAACAGGACGAGACATCTTGAAAAAGACGCTCGGCTCTTTTAGTAATTCAGATACAATAATACACAAGAGAAAAAGGATATAATCCGTCGGATGGCGGTAGCTTGCAGGACGGCTGAAGGTGGCGAAGACGGCCGGCTTCCTCAGTCTCCCAGATGCTCGCTAAGTTGCCTTGTCGACGACGGCGGCTTCCTTCAGATCAGCGGATGCGAATAGCCTCGCTGAAGAGATGAAAATCAGAGTTACAGCCTATGACGCCGATATTTATACTCTCTGACCACGCCCGTTCAGGCGGGCTATGACGCAATGAGAGCATGTCGACTCTCATTGGACGAGAGTTCAATCGCGTCTCCTCATAGGCTTAAGCAGTTCCCTGTGAGCGAGCCAATGAGCTGCTAGTTAGCCCGCTCATGCTCTGCTGCAGTTGAACTGCGTTGACAATAGATACAAAATTATAGGATAATTTTTTGGCTTCAATTTCTCAGAAAGATGAATCTTTCCTGTAGCGTAAGCTAGCTTACGCAATACGAGAGAACCTCTCGTAAGAGAACTTAAAATTTCTTGTTGTCTGGACAATCTAGTTAAAAAAATAAGTTGAAATAACTAAATTGCTAAAATATTTTTTACAGTGTATCTATCTGATAGGTATATCTATCTATCTATCTATCTATCTATCTGTCTATCTATCTATCTATATATCTATCTATCTATCTAAAGGAAGGCAATATCCATCTATCACTATCTGTCTGTCTTTCTGATAGGTTATGTCCGTCCGTCCATCCATCTATCATCCATCCGTTAGTCAGTCTGTCTGTCTGTCTGTCTATCTATCTATCTATCTAGCTATCTATCATGTGTTGTGTGTCTAAAAAGCATTTTCTTGTTCTGTTTGAGATAATTGTTTACTCATAACTTGGTTGGCACGCTGTCAGATTCCATTTTGGAAGTAAGTACACACATGCGAGGGACTGAATGTCTGTCTATCTATGCACATTTGAAATGCAGAAAGACATTTTACTCTGAAAATCAAATAAAAGGTAAGTCAGCCATACTGTACCTATTAATCACATCTCTTTTACTCTCGCACACCACTCGAGCAGTTACCACAACTGGCCTGGTGATGGATCTCATTTGGATATTTTGTGGTGGAAATCCACAGCTGTTTTACCAGTTTGTGAACATACCATTTGCATTTCTGTTTTATTGTTCAGCCAGACAAGGACATCTCTCAATAATCAACAGGTACAGTATGATAATATGATCCATGCTCATGATTTTTGATAAATGCATTGTCTTTTCTCAGTCACTTGTGAAATAGCTTAAAAAAAATCTCCTAATGGAAGGTACATCTATCTGACATTGGGAGGATTCATCCTGGCCATTGTAACAATGGGTCCGTACAGCTTATTGCTGTTCTTCAGTGCCGTCCTTCTCCTGCTGCTGATCCACTGTCTACATCCAATGCATATTCATCAGTGGACGCTGGGACTGCAGATGTGCTGGCAAACCTGCTGGCATTTGTACATCCAGTACCAGTTATACTGGCTTCAAGAAACACCAGACTCTAGGTATTTCTCCAAAAGTAGCCTACACTGTATGAAAACATCCAATTTTAAGCTTTTGTTTTTATTCCCAACAGGCTTTTACTGGCCATATCCGCTCTCATGTTGATGACCCAGAGGGTTTCTTCTCTATCACTTGATCTACAGGAGGGAAAACTCTCTAGTACCTTTCCAAACAACAGTCAGGATCAACCCGTCCTTATTCCATTTCTGAGCTACTCACTTTATTTCCCTGCTCTTCTTGGAGGACCACTTTACAGTTTCAAAATGTTTGTGGAGTCTGTTAGGCAAATTAGTGTAACTCCACCCCTTGTTTCATATTTAGGAACTCTTACTTCAAAGATATTGCAAGTTGTAGTTTTGGTGTGGATTAAATATCCTCTCAAGGAACTCTTAAAATCAGTCATATTCAGAGTAAACAGCACAAGTGTTTGTCAAGATATATTATGGATCTGGATCCTGTCGCTGCTACTTAAGATGAACTATTATGCGCACTGGAAGATCAGTGAGTGTGTTAACAGTGCTGCAGGAATAGGTCTCCATGGTTATGGTCATAGTGGAAAAACATCATGGGATGGGCTTTCTGATGGAAGTCCATGGGTGACTGAAGCATCGAGTCGTCCTTCAGTTTTTGCTCGCCAGTGGAACAGAACCACTGCGGAGTGGCTTCGAAGAATGGTCTTCAAAAGGTCCAACAAATCTCCACTGTTTATGACCTTTGGGTTCTCAGCGTGGTGGCATGGCCTTCATCCAGGGCAGATTCTGGGCTTTTTCATCTGGGCTTTCACTGTGCAGGGGGACTACAAGCTACATCACTTCTTGCATCCAAAGCTTACTTCCCTGTGGAGGAAATGGCTGTACGTGTGTCTAAACTGGGCCTTTACTCAACTGACCATTTCATGTGTTGTTGTCTGTGTGGAAATTCAGAGTTTAGCATCAGTGAAACTGCTCTGCTCCTCATATATCACTGTCTTTCCACTTCTGAGTATTCTGATGATTTTTATCCTGTGAGAAATTCATAGTTTCAGGGTATTTTATATAAATGTAATCAAATATCTCATCAAATATGGCAAACAGCAGTTGATCTGAGTTGTAAAAACACAGCAGATTAACCAAGTTTGCTTGACCAGCCAAACAAACCTCATTGGTAGGCTACTTGCACAAATCAGGGGTGTATTCCAGAAAGCAAGGTTATCTTACCGTCAAACATACCCTGAACTCTCAGTTGATTAAACCAAAAACCAAATTATGGTTCCAAAAACGCGTCCGGGAGTAGATTCATCCAACCCAGAGTAAGCTATGTTAACGGTTATTAGGCTATATAATAAAAAGAAAGACTGTGCTTGCAAAGATAACATGGCTGTATAAGTTGGCTGTTTTTTGTTTAGTCATTTTGCTTTCACATTGCTTGAAAGGTAAGATAAATGTGCTTAAATTACTAAATTAGCCTACTATTTATTTATAGATCAAATCATTTAAAGGTAAATAAAATAAAAAATAACAAAATATCTCCCAAAAATGTGCATTAAAAAATAGTATCAAAATGAAATAAATATGCTTTCTGGACAAAAAAATAAAATTATGTATAAATTTAAGGCTTCGGGTCATTTTGACACGCGAGGGAAGGATGAGATACTCGGGTAGCCTGTCATAACCTGGTTTCTGGAATACCCCCCTGATGTGTTTTTACAACTCAGATCAACAAGTTCCCTATGTGGCCACACCTTCCTCTGAGCGGAACAAACTGTTCACAAACTCTGACCAAGTTTAAGAGGAAATGACTAATTCATGGTTATCAGCCCCACCATTACAGACTCGAGAGGAATTGACTAACACATTGTGAACTTGTTGATCTGAGTTGTAAAAACACATTAGGGTAGGCTATGTCACATAACCTGCTTTCTGTAATAACCCCCACTGCCCCAGGAAAGTATGTTTGAGCTTTCATTTACCATATTTGTTGTGCTATGTGTTTGTGCGTAAATTTTTGTTTATATGTAAATAAAAGCCTAAATTAAATCTGTTCATTCACAGATAGACTTTTTTTTTCCCACAATATCTTTATTTTCAACCATAATAACATTACATAAACTAAAAAAAAAAAAACCTCTTAACATCAATAACTAATACAAATGAATAACTAAAAACAAAGGAAACAAAAATAAATAATAAAACAAATGCTACATGAAAAAATAAAAAATAAAAAAAATAAATAAAAATGTAATGGAGAGAATAAGTACAAAACCTACCATGCACAGTTCTCACCAGTGTGCACTACACATGAATTAGTCAACCTTTTCCAAGTGAACTGCAAGTTACTTATGGATCGTCCCCAGACATCTCCACTAACCGAGATAGGTCTTTATTAGCAAGAAAGTTACTAAAGGGGCCCCAGATGCTATCAAAAATTGGTAACTTTCCTCTGATTGCTTACGTGATCTTTTCTAAGGGCAGCGTTGCTATTAATTCTGAAAGCCATCTACCTATCCTTGGTCTCTTTCCAGGAAGTAGCAATAACTCTTTTGGCCAGCAACAAACCTATATCTAAAAATATTCTATGCTTCTTTCTTATGCTACAGTTATCTGGATAGATACCCAATAGAAACATTTTGGGTTCTAAATGTAATTTTATCTCTAAAATTTCCTCAATACACTGTTTCACTTCTCCCCAAAATTCTTTTATTTGAGAACATTGCCACAAACAATGGAAGATCGTGCCCTTCTCCTTGTCACATTTTATGCAAACATCCGGTATGTCGTTATTAAATTTGTTAAGTTTAACTGGGGTCATATAAGAACGCATCAACCAGTTGTACTGCAAAAGTTTTAAACGTGAGTTCACAGTTTGTCTTTGTGCCTTGATACACGCCCTTTCCCACTAGTCAATGGAGATATTCTCCTGTAGGTCCTCTCTCCAGGACTCAAATTTATGTACTGATGATTCTGAGGATTCACCAACCAGTTCATTATATATTTTGGAAATCACGCCCCCTCCCTGGCAGTCCCTCACCATCATTTCTTCGAACTTTGATAAACTAGGAATGGACAAGGACTGATTTTGTTGAGTTCTAATAAAATCTCTCAGTTGTAAATATCTGAAAAACTGGCTGCGAGCTATGTCATGCTTGACAACAATTTCGTACACAGATAGACTTTTAATAAATAAGCAATATTATAATAAATTTGCATGCACTGTAGCTGTACTGTATGCAAATATAACAAGAGACACAATGTTACGTACTCGTACGTAGTTAAGTGTTGCAATATGGACATGTGGGTGTGTTGTTGTTGTGGTGTGTGTGTTACAGGTGTCCGTTGGATCAATCTATCTGCCAATCTTCATGAAGGGCGATGACGTTTTGGTTCACCTCTGCCAATCACATCTCACTACTGCAGTTAAATACCGTGATCACTTCAATGTCGAACAGCTGTTTGCTCACTTTTGTCTGTTACGCTGGTTTGACTTGCTGTCACTGATTTTCTGTGTGTCTAAACATTCGAGTTCTGTTTATTGTTGCATAGTGTTTTGAAATTATACTGTTTAGCCTGATCAGCTTACACGGAGTGTGTAAAGCCGGGAAGAGAGCAGGTTAGTAGGTCGCGCGACATACACTTTGCACTTAGGATGTTTTGGATTATGTTAGACACACCAGTTTAGGAGAGTGCCCATTTTGTAAGTTTTGTTATTTAGTTAGTATAGTTTAGTTAGAGCGTCTTGACGCCGAAGACTTTTCTTTTCTACATTTTTTGTTTGGTAGTTAGGTTAGTTGAATTAACTTTTAGTTAGTTTGTTTTGTTATATTGATTTCTTTGATTTGGCATCTCTCGTGCTCGCCTTTCTGCCTTGGGTTTTGGTTTGTGTTTAATATGTTTATTTTGTTTGTTGTTGTCGTTCATTGTTTGTACATATTGTAAATATTATTTTCTTCAATCATTTATCATGGCCCTGAGGATTAATAAATCCTTTCGAGCTGAGTTCTAAGAGTACGGTTTTCTTTTCTTGCTCTGTCCTGCACTTTGAGGTACACGCACCATTTATAAAAGTGTTATTCCCTTATTCTCTAGACAACATTAAAAAGGGACGTAATATTTATGGGGGCTCGTCCGGGATCCAAACAATTGGATTTTTCCCGGTTATTGATAATTATAGTGTGTGTATTTCTTTATGCGGGATTTTGCAAGGAAACGCTTGGTTTACATTGTAAATCTTTGTAAACAAAGATAGTGACAGTAACGTTAAAGTTGAAATCATGAGTACACTTGATTTTGATTTGCAGTCGTTTATTGATACACCAACGTTAGATACATTGAACAAGTGCAGAAAGGATGATTTGTTAAAAATTGCTGACCACTATGGAATCTCTGTGGTGAGACAAGCATTAAAGGCAACAATTAAAGCTGCTATTCATCAAGGGCTGGTTGAACTTCATGTGCTTGAGTTAACAGATGCGGATGGTGTGGAGACTGGCCGGTCGGCAATGGAGACGTGTTCAAAAAGCCCTGGTACAGTGGAGAAGGTGCTGAGCGAGGCTGCCGAGGTGGAGGTCGGGGCCGAGACTAAGGCTGCCATGCCGCCCTTTTCTCCCTTTTCTCCGCTTTCCGGTGGGGCTAGTGGCGATGCACGACTTAAGGTCCGACTCGCCCGAATGCAGATGGAAATGCAGAACCGGGCAGAGACACGTAAGGCCGACATGGAAATGCGTCTTAAGATACGCAGTTTAGAGATTGGGGCTGAAACACAGGTACAATTGAGAAAACTTGAGTTGGAGTCAAGGAAAGTTGTCTCTGACTCGGTTATGTCCAATCCTGTTACCTCACATGTTGCAAGTGATGTTTCAACAGCTGTCTTTGATGTTAGTAAGCACATATCTTTGGTGCCTCATTTCAGAGAATCCGAGGTGGATACCTATTTTGCAGCGTTTGAACGTCTAGCATCCGCACTTAAATGGCCGAAAGAGGTATGGTCTCTCTTATTACAATGTAGGTTGGTCGGAAAAGCTCAGGCGGTTATTTCAGCACTGCCGGTAGAGGATAGCTTGTACTATGACACGGTGAAGAACGCGATTCTCCGCGCTTATGAGCTTGTGCCCGAGGCTTATCGACAGAGATTTCAAAATGAGAAAGGAATTCTTTTCGATAAGTGGGTGGCCGCAAATAAGACGAAAGATTTGAATTCTCTAAGGGATTTGATGCTTTTGGAAGAGTTAAAAAATTGCTTACCTGAACGTGTGGTTACTTATTTAAACAAACAAAAGGTAACGAATTTGTCTCAGGCTGCAGTTTTGGCCGATGAATTTGTTTTAACTCACAAGAGTGTATTCGTTTCAAATCGATTTGACAAAATGCTGTCTTTGCCTGCACCACAAAATTTGAGTCCCCGTGTTAAGGTTAATACATCACAGCCTAAAGAAACAAGAGAATGCTTTTATTGTCATAAAACAGGACACATAATTGCTGATTGTTTAATTTTAAAACGAAAACCACAACCTGGACCACCAAAACCAGTTGGTTTTGTGCGAACAGTGCCCGTGCGCTCTGATCATGTGTCGAAAACGGATGAGTTTGATGAGAGATTTAAACCATTCGTGATGAAAGGTTTACTGTCCATAGATGATAGACCTGAGGAACAAAAAGAGATCCAGATTTTACGAGACACTGGGGCAATTCAGTCATTTATTGTATCTGAGGTCCTTCCATTGTCAGAACGGACATCTTGTGGTTCAAGTGTACTAGTTCAGGGTATTGGAATGGATATTATAAAGATTCCGCTACATCGTGTTCATTTACAGTGCGAGTTGATTTCAGGATTTGTTAAGGTTGCAGTACGTCCTGCCCTTCCTGTGAAAGGGGTTACGTTGATTCTTGGCAATGATTTGGCCGGAGGAAAGGTGACCCCCCGTTGTAGAAGTGGTTGACAAGCCTGACTTTGTTAACGCTAATGATATTGCTGATACATTTCCGGATGTGTTTCCCGCAAATGTTGTGACGCGCGCGCAAAAGCGAAGAATAGGCAACGGCATTACGTTAAATGATTCATTCATGATGCCACTCTTTGCTGAAGAGAACTCTTCATCCGAGTTGCAGTGTTCTAAGGTTGTGAAACCAGATCAAAGGGTTGATGAAGTTGTAACTGATTTAGAAGTGTTGACAGTACCAATAACACGTGAACGGATGGTAGCATCACAGCGAGATGATCCTTCTTTGATTAAGCTTTTCTCTGCTGCTGAGCATCCCAAATCTGTAAAAGATCGAAAAGCTGAATATGTGATAGACGATGAGTTACTGTTACGTAAGTGGAGACCAGTCGCTGGTATGGATAATGAGTGGGATGTTACCTGTCAAATTGTGTTACGCACTGCTTACAGACAGCAAGTCTTAAGTTTGGCTCATGATCATCCGATGTCAGGTCATCTAGGAATTACGAAAACATATAATCGTATATTGAAACATTTCTTTTGGCCTGGTCTGAAGAAAGATGTCTGTCATTATTGTAACACTTGTCATGTGTGTCAGGTAACAGGAAAACCAAATCAAAAGATCCCACCAGCTCCGTTGATTCCGATCCCTGTAATTGGAGAGCCTTTCGAGCATGTCATTTTAGATTGTGTCGGCCCTTTGCCAAAGACCAAGTCAGGAAATCAGTTTTTACTAACAATTATGTGCTCTGCAACACGATATCCAGAAGCAATTCCACTGAGAAAAATTACTTCTGTTACAATTGTAAAGGCATTGATTAAATTCTTTTCCACGTTTGGATTGCCAAAAATTTTACAGACGGATCAGGGAACGAATTTTCTCTCCAGACTGTTCAGACAGGTGTTAAAAACTTTGGTAATATCACACAGAGTTTCGAGTCCTTGCCATCCCGAAAGCCATTGGGCAATTGAACGTTTTCACCAAACGTTAAAATCAATGCTGCGCAAATACTGTTTAAGCTCCTGTAAAGAGTGGGATGAGGGAGTCCCGTTAGTCTTATTTGGTGTTCGGGAAACAGTTCAAGAGTCTCTTTGTTTTAGTCCGGCGGATCTAGTGTTCGGACATACCGTGCGTGGTCCTCTCAAAGTTTTAAAAGAGGGAATGTTGCGTGAGGATGCTGCACCTAAGGAAAATATAATGGATTATGTTATCCGATTCAGAGAGCGCTTGCATACTGCCTGCACGTTTGCAAAAGAACATCTGGCTGTAGCTCAGAGGAGCATGAAAAAGCATTTTGACATAAAGTCTGTCATTCGTGAGATTAAACCTAAAGACAAAGTATTGATACTTTTGCCAATTCCTGGTTCTGCTCTGTCTGCTCGATTTGTCGGTCCATACGTGGTATCTAAAAAGTTGAGTGAGACAGATTATGTTGTGCATACTCCAGATCGTAAACGGAAATTTCGGACATGTCATGTAAATATGTTAAAGTTGTATAGTTCCAGAAAATCATTTGAGAGAATTGAGGAAATGGATAATCTGAAATCTAATTCTGTTGCTACGTCTGTTACAGTTGTTTCAGCACCCACTGCTGAGGATTGCGAGGTGATATCGCCATCTGCTGGTGAGTCGTTTGTTGATGATGGCGTTTCCCTTTGTAATGCTCATGGGTGTGCCAGACTGTCTAATTCTGAAATACTACAGTCATTACCATCGTTTCTATCTGATTTATCCAAAGCCCAGAAGCAGGATGTTATAAAAGTAATTCGTGATTTCCCTATGCTGTTTGGTGACATTCCATCCCAAACGACTGTGTTACAACATGACATTCAGATCACATGTGATTTTCCAATCAAACAACACGCTTACCGAGTAAATAGTACAAAACGATCAGTGATGAAAACAGAAGTTGAGTACTTGCTAAGAAACGATCTAGCTGAACCCAGTTTTAGCCCATGGAGTTCACCCTGTCTTCTTGTCTCAAAACCAGATGGTACATTTCGATTCTGTACAGACTATAGAAAGGTAAACTCTGTTACTGTTCCGGACAGTTATCCTCTACCTAGGATGGAGGACTGTATAGACAACTTGGGTTCCGCAAGATTCTTAACCAAATTAGATCTACTTAAAGGTTACTGGCAGGTCCTTCTTACACCACGCGCTGCAGAAATATCCGCTTTCGTAACTCCTGATAATTTTCTACAGTACAGGGTAATGGCGTTTGGATTGCGAAACGCTCCGGCAACATTTCAGCATCTTGTCAATATTGTATTATCAGGAGTACCAAATTGTAATGCTTACCTTGATGACCTAGTGATATATTCCTCCGACTGGCATGAACATTTGTCCCTCCTGAAAACCATTTTTAAACGTTTAGCGAGTGCATCCTTAACTATAAATCTGGCAAAGTGTGAGTTTGGGAAAGCCACAATAACATACCTAGGTAAGGTAGTCGGCCAGGGTCAAGTCCGGCCGGTGGGTGTAAAAGTTTCCGCTATTGTCGATTTCCCTGTGCCCACCACACGTCGAGAGTTACGTCGTTTCCTAGGCATGGCTGGGTATTATAGGAATTTTTGCCGAAATTTCTCAACTGTTGTACATTCCCTTACCAACCTATTAAGTCCTGCAACTGATTTCATATGGTCAGAATCATGCCAACATGCTTTTAATAGCGTAAAGACCCTGTTAAGTAGTGCACCTGTCCTAGCCGCTCCGGATTTCTCGCGTCCATTTAAGCTTGAAGTGGATGCGAGTGCGTTGGGTACTGGCGCGTACTTCTTCAAGAAGATGATATTTGTCTAGATCATCCAGTTTGTTATTTTTTCGCGAAAATTTAACAAGCATCAGATAAATTACTCTACAATAGAGAAGGAAGCCCTTGGACTTCTTCTAGGATTAGAGTTCTTTGAGGTTTATGTCGGTTCTTCTGCTTTACCTGTTACGGTATATACTGATCATAACCCGTTAGTATTTTTGTCGAGGATGTATAATCATAACCAGCGACTCATACGTTGGTCATTGTTCATGCAAAATTACAACCTCAACATTAAGCATAAGAAGGGTTCTGAAAATGTTGTTGCTGACGCCTTGTCGAGAGCATAATAGGTAACTCAGTGAATATTCAGTGAATATTCAGGGATGCAGTAAAAATCACTGTTTTGAATCCAGAATAGATAATTTGCATGATTCATGTAGATCCAATGAGTTGTGAAAAATGTGGGTTACATGTGTCATATTTACATTCCTGATATTGAAAGAGCAAGGAGCTTACATTTTAATTGCCAAGGAAAACCAATTTATCTGCTATATTCTTCTGTCGTCTATTTTCAAGGGTCAAATTTCTTAATAAATATTCTACTCAACCATATGTCTTTATTTTGTGGAACACAAAAGGAGAGTCGCTTAGTCCAATTCACCATTAATTTATTATATTTGATAGAAAAGAAGCGATAATAGTAAATTGTGACTGAGGCTGTCATACTCTTAACTTTCTGCCTTGCATCTCCTTAAATAAAATAAAAGTCATATGCCTTTGGTACAAAATAACATTGACAGTTTGCTATCCCTGTCATCATCAACTACTTGTTCAGAGAAGTTTTGTCAACCGAATCAAACGATTTATTGAAAAGAACAGACTCAAATCAAGGATTTTGGCCGTAATGGCGGCTGGTATTTAGAATACCATTTAATAAAACGGTTAGTTCCAATCCTTGATTCTGATTGGTCAATAGATGTGTTTTATTCACGATAAAACACGGCTTCACCCAACGGTTCTACGTATCACTACACATACACAACACCCCTAGCAACCACCTTTAGCAACTTAAACACATGTTTGATCTCATTGATATTGTTCATTGAAGCTAGTGAAAGATCGAGTAAGCGACTGTACCTGCAGTAGGCATAGCATTTTCCTTCAGGTCAGTCTAACACAAAAATCAGTTTGAATGTCCGCTGCGATATCTTGTCCTTTTAACAGTTAACGTAAGGGGTTTTCCATAGTCATCTGTCACTATCAGTTGCGTCTTTCTTCTCCGTGATCACAAGTTTGAGTCCTTTCAATGTCCACACGGACACGGGTATTTTTATAACCAGAGTTTTTCCTTCCTGCGTTTTAAAAAAAAACTCCGTCCAGAGCATGCAACACCAGCAGGCGGCGATATAACCCTAACCGTAAAGCCACGTTGGCCAATCAGAAGCCGTCAGCGGCACAAAAAAACTCCGGTTTTACTGTCTACACAACAACAGCACAACACTGCAACCGACGTTTCAGAAAATACTCACCCTGGCAGGGGTTTTCAAAAATGTTCGGTTTCAGTGACCTGATACTGCGTTTCCGTGTGGACGAACGGCCGAACCGCGTAAGAAATGTCACGGTTATAAAAATACCCGTGTCCGTGTGGACAAGGTGATGTGATACACAGGGCAACTTTTTGAGCAATGTTGCTGGGCAATCTTGCCGAGCGATTGTTGCTTGGCCACTTTTTTTCATTGAAAATGGGCATTACATTTCTTTCTGGATAATTTAGATCGGTCGTGGGCCCTGTGTCTCATCTGGTTGCCCATTGACAGCAATATTGCTCAAAAAGTTGCCCTGTGAATCATCACCTTTAGTCTTCTCTGACTGACTCACTTATAAAGACAGTCTTTGCAGCCATCTATTGGCGAAATAATGTATGTGACTTCTGTTAATGTTTACGGTCAGGGACTATTTTTTTCCAGCAGAGGGAAGGCTTTTAGTGATTTTACTTCATGAAAGTTGCATAGATACATATTTTTCGACTTTAATATTTTTTTTGTGTGTGGTAACCGTTTTATAAAAGCAATAGGGTACTCGAGGCAAGTGCTGTATCGTGAATAAGTAACGGCTGAAGGGGTTGCAGACACGCGAACGCCCTTCAGCCTTTACTTATTCACGATACAGCACAGCCTCTCGTACCTTATTGCTTACATAAAACACTATGATGTCATAATATTCGGGCCGCGGTAAAGTGCAAAGTTTAGCATCAGTCTGTTGAGTTCAGGAGGAGAAAACAGCGATTAGCAGTGATATCAGACAGTTGATATTTACTAGTTCAAATCGGATTTTTGGATATTTTATCAATCTATTGCAGAAGTATCATAGCAGACATATCAGATCATTTATTTTTGCTAGTGATATTGGATTTTTTGAGCATTCTGCTAATGATGCTGATGTGTATGACGTCATTGACATTTTAAAAGACCTTTTAAAGCAAATAAGTGACTCTAAAAAATCTAACACCCAGCAATGTGAATTTTCTTTGCATCTACTTTCGAATACAATATTCAAATTACTAGACAAAAAATTATAACCCGAGAAAAGTGGATTCCCTATCAAGGCTACGGAACTTCGACATTACGGATGTCGTATATGGGAACTCCTCTCATCCTTCACTTCCGCAGAAATCTTATAGGCTAACGCCAGCAGAGCTGGCCAATTGACGCAAAATATGCAAATACTGAAACCTCGTAGCAGTAATAAGCAAGTGGCAGCGTCAATTCCCTTCAGAATCTCTCTCTTCACGCTCAAATCGTGTGCTAGAAAGCTGATACTCCACTAACAACTTTAGGATTATTTCGCCGTCGTCGTCCTGCGACCTCTGCGCGGACATGTCTCTTCGAGCTCTCAAAGCCAGGAGGGAAGAGGCTCGCGCAGTAGCGGGGATCGGGTCTACCGCCGCCACTGAGCCGCTGGTAGCCCCCCCCAACCGCGGAGTCGAGGTTCGCCCCCCAGTGAGCTTTCCCGACCCCATCTTTCAGCCCCCTCGCGAGGTCGCTGACTTCGTTTCCTTCGGGGCGAGTGAGGAAGACGACTCCATGTCTCTGTCTGCCTCCAAGAACGACTGGGGTGCGGAGCAGGCCGCACCGCGGGCGGCCGCGGAGCAAGAGACCCCGGCGGACCTGCAGGACGAGCTCTTCCGTATCCTCTCGCAGGCCGTCGAGGAACTGGATCTCTCGTGGAAGGCTCCCGACGAACCTTCAAAGAGCAAACTGGATACGTGGTTCCTCCAATCGAGCCGCCGTCAGGCCGCTTCGAAAAGGGGAACACCGTTTTTTCCTGACGTGCATGAGCACGTGGTGAAGTCGTGGGTGGCCCCGCAATCGCCGCGCACCCTCACTTCCACCCAGGCCATGTTTGCCCCCGTGGACGAGGCGGGGGACCACGGCTACCTCCGCATCCCCCCCGTCGAGGAAACAGTCGCCGCGCACCTCTGCCCGTCGGCTCCCGCCCTGGGCTCGGACCGCAGCCTGCCGTCCCGAGCCTGCAGATTTACGGCCCACCAGGCTAACAAGGCCTACGGTGCTGCGGGGGAGGCGGTTTCTGCGTTGCATGCCATGGCCGTTCTCCAAGTGCTGCAGGCTAAGCAGCTCAAGTCTCTGGATGACGCCGCCTCTATCGACGCTGACGCCATCCGAGATCTCCGTTCGGCCACGGACCTCGCGCTCCTGGCCACGAAGCGTTCGGCCCAGGCGATTGGCCGTTCGATGGGGTTCCTGGTGGTCCTCCACAGACACCTGTGGCTCACCCTGTCGGACGTGCAGGAGGCCGATAGGAAGACGCTGCTTAACGCACCGATCTCCCCTGCAGGCCTGTTCGGAGACGCCGTGGAGAAAGTCACCGAGCGTTACTCCGAGACGCAGAAGAAGGCGAAGGCTATGAGCCACGTGATTCCTCGGAGGGCGCCGGTGCCACCGCCGCCGCAGCCACAGCCTCGCTCCCGTTCGTCTTCCGCCTCGGGCCGCCATCCTCAGGCCGCGGCTAGAAGACAGACAGCGCCCCGCCCGGGACCGGATGCCCGTAGAGGCCGTAGCGGCCAGTGGCAGGGAGCGGGTAGCAAGAGGACGCAGAGGAGCCCGCGCAGAAAGCCCACCGCGTCCCCTGCGAGGCCCAAGCAGTCGTCCTCACCGCTCGGGCAAGAGGAGAAGAGAGCGCCAGGTCGGCCCCGCGTCCAAGCGGCCCGCTCTAATGCACTTGGTCCCTCAGCGTTCTGCGAGCGACGCGTGCAGTTGTTTTGTGAATGTTGTCGATGTTGTTTCTTGTTCAAAAATAAAGCAGATCACTACTTAACAGAGCTTTTTTCTCCTCTTGCACCACACACTGTGTTACCCGCCCTGCCTTCGAGCAGCGCAGAGTCACGGTCAATAAATATTCCCAGCCCTCACATAGTGCTGCTATGTCAAAACAGTCAAAACTATGACTGCAGCGGCGATGACCGCAGGTTTAGATCAGCCCACGCTCAGTCGTTTTCAGGCAGCGTGGGAAGCTATTTCGGGCATTTTGCCGTGGGTGTTGAATATAATTCGGCGCGGGTACACACTTCAGTTCAAACGCAGACCACCCCGCTTCCGCGGCGTAATTCAGTCATTATTAACTTTGCCCCAAAACGCTCATGTGCTGAGGCAAGAAGTGTGCAGCCTGCTCGAAAAGAAGGCTATAGAACCGGTTCCCCCGAGGGAGCGGGAGAGCGGATTCTACAGCTGCTACTTCGTCGTGCTGAAGAAGAGAGGGGGGCTCCACCCCATTTTGGATCTGAGACCCGTCAACAGAGCGCTTCACAAGCGCGCCTTCAGGATGACTACTCTGAAGCAAATCCTGGCGCAAATTCGCCCCGGGGATTGGTTCGCTTCAGTGGATTTAAAGGACGCTTACTTTCATATCCAGATAGTAAAGCGTCACAGGCGATTCCTGAGGTTTGCGTTCGAGAATTCGGTGTACCAATATACGGTGCTTCCATTTGGACTAGCCCTAGCCCCCCGAACGTTTTTGAAATGCGTGGACGCGGCACTTTCACCCCTCAGATCGAGCGGGATGCGCGTCTTGAACTATCTGGACGACTGGCTGGTTCTCGCGCAGTCGAGAGAAACGCTGGTCAGCCATGTGGAAGCCCTCCTTCGACACTTGGAGATGCTCGGTTTGAGGGTGAATGTCCAGAAAAGTGTGCTCACGCCGAGCCAGACTACAACATTCCTGGGAGTGTGTTTGGATTCAGTGAGAATGAAAGCGCGCCTCTCCCCCGAGCGAGCGGAGGCTCTGAGTTCTTCTCTCGGTCTCTTCAGACCTGGCAGGCTCGTCCCACTGAAAGAGTTTCAGAGGCTACTGGGATGTATGGCAGCGGCTTCTTCTGTGTGTCCTCTGGGGCTGCTGCATATGAGACCGCTGCAACACTGGCTGAAAGCGCGCGTCCTCCCAAGCGAGTGGTATTCTGGCCACAAGCGGATTATGGTCACCCGCGGATGCGCCCACGCCCTGGCCCCGTGGAGGAACCCAGATCTCTTCAGCTCAGGCGTCCCTATGGGCATAGTGACGCGAGGCGTGGAGGTCCTGACGGACGCTTCGTCCACCGGATGGGGAGCCGTCTGCTTGGGAAAGCCCGCCTCGGGTCGGTGGTCAGGGAAGCAGATGGAGTGGCACATAAATCATTTGGAACTAGAAGCGGTCTCTCTAGCTCTAAAAGCCTTCCGGTCTCGGCTGGAGCAACAGCATGTGTTGATTCGGACCGACAACACTTCCGTGGTCTCGTACATAAATCGCCAAGGCGGTGTACATTCCAGAGCCCTATTCAGGCAGGCGGAATCCCTTCTGCTGTGGGCGGACCGGTTTTTCCTCTCGCTGAGAGCGGCTCACATCCCCGGCGTTCTGAATCACGGGGCGGATATGCTCTCGAGAAGCGGGATTCCCCAAGCGGAGTGGAGGCTTCACCCCGGGACGGTTCAGCTGATATGGAATCGTTTCAGCAGAGCGGAGGTCGACCTCTTTGCGACGAGCGAGAACGCGCATTGTCATTGTTCTTCTCGCTGTCTCGTTCCCCCCGGGAGGTGGACGCGCTGACTGAGCGATGGCCGAGAGTCCGTCTCTATGCTTTTCCTCTGGTGAAAATTTTGCCCATGGTGTTGTGCAAAATCAGGGAGGAGAAGGCGGCGGTGACTCTGGTAGCCCCGAACTGGCCGAATCAGCCCTGGTTCGCGGATTTGGTAGAGTTACTGGCAGGACAGCCATGGGAGATTCCGCTCAGGAAGGACCTTCTGTCTCAGGCGAGCGGAATGATCTGGCATCCCAACCCCGGGCTGTGGAGCCTCCATGTGTGGCCGCTGCAGGGTCGCTGAGCGGGCGGGACGCGCTGCACTCGCGAGTTTTGAATACTATCGCGGAGGCGCGAGCCCCGTCCACCAGGCGCCTGTATGCTCTGAAGTGGGTGTGTTCTCGAAATGGTGTCAGGATGTCGGTATAGACCCAGCGAACTGCTCTGTGTCAGATATTCTACGCTTCCTTCAGTACAGGATGGATGAAGGGAGCCTACCATCCACTCTGAAGGTATATGTGGCCGCTATTGCCGTGTTTCACCCCCCTATTGACGGAAAGTCTATCGGTAGACATGCGTCGGTGACACGGTTCCTTAAGGGAGCTAGGAGATTATGCCCTGCACGGCCGCCTTCGGTGCCGCGGTGGGACTTAACGTTGGTCTTGGAGGCTTTGTCGCGACCGCCTTTCGAGCCCTTAGCTTCAATTGCCATTAAGGAGCTATCGGTTAAAACGGCACTGCTTCTCGCTCTCGCTTCAGCGAAGCGGGTTGGGGATTTACAGGCTTTCTCTGTAAGTGAAGATTGTATTCGCTTTGGACAGGGAAACTGTAATGTAATTCTCAGGCCGAGGCCGGGTTACGTTCCTAAGTCGCTCAATACCCCGTTCAGAGCGCAGATTGTTTCTCTGCCTGCCCTGTCCACTGAGCCATCAACCTCTCAGGATTCGGATGCTCAGAGTGCTATTTGCCCAGTCAGAGCGCTCAGGGAATACATTTCTCGCTCGGCCGCTTTTCGACAATCGGACCAGCTGTTTGTGTGCTTTGGTGGGTACAACAAGGGACGGGGAAGGGACTCTGTCTCTAAACAGAGGCTTGCTCACTGGATTGTGGACGCTATTGTTTTGGCTTATGATTGCCTGGGGCATTAATGCCCCCTTAACGTCAAGGTCCATTCGACTAGAGCGATTGCATCCTCGTGGGCTTGGACTAAGGGTATGTCTATTCAGGATTTATGTCTTGCGGCTGGCTGGTCTTCTCAGAACACGTTTGCCAGGTTTTACAAGTTGGATTTGCCCTCTGTAGCGTCTCGAGTGCTTTCGGTGAGTTGATTGCACACACAGCATTTAATAGAGCTGCTCTGCGCTTTGCTTATGAGTTGTTCTGTGTGCTATATTGTGTGTTTGTACTGTTGTCACTGCTATGCATTGGCCTTCTCTTACTGTTGTTATTGCCCTGTTCGTCAGTGCAAACTTCCCCCGGTTATACTGCTAGGGATATGCAAATTCTGGCAGTGTTTGTGAGCTTATGATTGGTCCCTTTGGGCCTATCAGAGGTTAGAGGTCGCTATTGGTCAATCTCGGCCTATCAGATGCTTGCTTACTGGGGGGGCGGTCTTCGTATTGGGTCTGTTGTCAGTGGTTTGTTTGGCTGCCACGGCGGGATTCTATACAGTTCCCATATACGACATCCGTAATGTCGAAGTTCCGTAGCCTTGATAGGGAACGTCTCCGGTTACTCTCGTAACCTCGGTTCCCTGAAAGGCAAGGAACGAGATATTACGCTCGCCGCCGTGTTCGCTATTGATTTAGCGTTTTTGTTCGATTCTGAAGGGAATTGACGCTGCACTTGCTTAATACTGCTACGAGATTTCAGTATTTGCATATTTTGCGTCAATTGGCCAGCTCTGCTGGCGTTAGCCTATAAGATTTCAGCTGAAGTTAAGGATGAGAGGAGTTCCCATATACGACATCCGTAATGTCTCGATCCTTGCCTTTCAGGGAACCGAGGTTATGAGAGTAACCGGAGACGTTTTGAGGGGTATAGCTCCATAGACCTCCATTCATTCTGCACTCGCCCGCGAGCACCCCGCATGGGCAGAGACGTGTTACTGCAGCCAGTCCAGAACCCGGAAGTAACCAGAGAGTGCCAATTCTCTCCTATTAGACATTCTCTGGTATTATGTCCGAAATCATAGAACTCGAAAAACAGTAGGCGAAAAGTCCCCGGATGACCTACTACTTCCGGTGAGATTCTGAAGTGCGCATACGATGGACACTTTACTATCCCATGATGCCACGGGAGAGGAGTTGTTGTCGTTATATTTGAAAATGGCGGAAACCGGAGACGCGGCTGTAACGTTAGCTATAGGCTGTAGAGATAAACACAGACACACATGCGTATCTCTGTTGATTCATTCATGTTTATTTATCAATGGTAATATCACAAGCAAATAAATGGCTTTTTCCTTGCCAAAAATCAACATCTGTCATTGTTCATAGGGGTTGTGTGTGTGTTTTATGAGGTAAAATTTATTAGGTAAATAAATGTTATTTGAGAAACTCCACAAAAGGCGTGATCTGCGAGCAGCTGACCGACGCCTCCTCTTGATTGTCGGCTCGGACAACGTAAAAACGCAGATGAAAACAGAAAGCAGAACTAAAAACAGCGCCAAGTTGGTGCAATCAGTGGAATGGGCTCTTTAAATTTTCGCACTGTTATGACAGCGCGTATGTCACGCGACAACAACATGGCGCATGTAGTACGTCCGGATTCATTCATACTACTCGTATTCATACTATATAGAATGTACTTTTTTAACGGTCGCGAAGTACGTTCTTATTTAAATGTAGTACTCACATAGTACGCGATTTCGGACGCATCCCCAATCTGGCAACACCAGCCACCAGCGTCGCACCGCCGCATGCGTCATCAAAACAAAAAGCAGCATGTAGTCGACAAAGCAGCGAGGACTGGATGCGTCGTATTGTAACAGCTCGCGCTTTAGTTCCCCAATCAAACTTGGGGCAACTGTCTGTCCCACGCTCTGTCCACAGCGTTACCAAACAAAAGATAAACAGATCAAATAAAATGAGCACCATTACCCACATACATCGAGGGGCACGGTACAATACCATACAGAGAGAGTGTAGACAGTTTAACAGGAATTAATTAATTCGTGTCCCGGGAAAGAATATACATTTTCCGGGACAGTCGCTCAAAAAAGAGAACAATCCCTGGAAAACCGGGACGGGTGGAAACGCTAGCACCCGCACTAGTCTAACTAACGTTAGGCTACATCACGTAACAGTCTGCGTACACTCTATGGGTGCTTCTCATTATCCCTCCTCGTCTCCTCGCTCCTCCGTCCTCCATCCTATGACCCGGAAACCGATCGAGATCAGCCATCTTGAAGGACATCTCAATTCTCTAATTGCACACCGAGGAGGCGAGGATCGAGGAGTGAGGAGGCTTCCTGAGGAGCGATGAGCGAGGATACACGGGTGTATCCTATGCGGAAGTGTTCTGTCGACTTAACGTGACGCACGTATAAATTCTCCTCCCCCTTCACATCAGTCACAATCAAATTAATTTATACTTTACATTTGCAGTTTAAATAAACCACACATCTAACATATTTTAACAGGGTATCTTGCTTTATTATTATTTTTTATGAATTTCTTAAATAACCAAACTTTAACAACATATGGGCAGATCCTTTGAGCGCTGCTGATGACGCTGTGGAGTGACGCTCGAGTGGTCGAGTATTCCAATGTATAAAAAAGCTTTAATTCGATTCCTCCGTCCTCCTTTTCTTTCCTTGCAGCCTTCCCTCGCATCCTACAGGGGGTGGAGCTGAGACGCGAGGAAAGGAAGCGAGGAAAGGAAACGAGGATGCACAAATAAGAAATGAGAAGCAATCACTTCAATCGACGTTCAAAGTGAATAAAATAGCATTAACTTACTGGAGTGCCACAACTAGGCTACTAGCCTACTCAAAAACTTTGTTCTCTCCCGCCGGACTCTGTGCGCGTCGGTGGTGAGGTAAAAGGGGAGTGGACCAAAGCACTGTGAGGCAAGGGGGGACTCAAAATGATTTTAAATGGATTTCTCCAAATAGTGTGACATACTTTACCTGTCTAGGTAAAAAGAGAATTTACACGGCAGTGCAAGAGCATGACTGGTCCACAAGGCTGTGCTGGTTGCATTTGAGGTACAGGTCATGGGGTTTCTCAGATTTCGATTGAGACCGGTAAAGCCTTGATAGTAGTTGTGTCTCCTTCATTGCGTATTTTTATGTTTTGAATACATCCCTCCACTGCATACTGTAACCACTTTTGCTTCGATCTGGAGGATATCGCGGAGGCAAGAACTCTTGCAGTTTAACGTTATAGGTTTGGGGGTTTCTAAGTCTTGCACCCACCCAGTCGCAGCAGAATTGTTCATAAGCTTCTAATGACTTAAAGCTTCTGAACTCTTGCATTGTGTAGGCAGTAATGTTAGGCACTGATTACAAGGGAGCTCGGTCATTGGCTGTGCTGCGGCAACTGCACGAACCTATGACGGGGCGACTCTGGCGCGCTAACCAATGAGCGCGCTTCGCGCCCTAGTTTTGAAATTTTCACACAATTATGAACAGTGAGGAGGACAAATGATTTGAGATTAAAACATATAATTTTAAACCTATTTTATATAAATATATAATATTTATTGCTCCTGGAAGTGCAAATCAGTGCGGCACGTCACTGACCCAAAAGAGCAAATTCAGGCGTTGTTGCAAATGCCCCGCACTACTTGTGCCTCGTGCCGAGGCCCACTCACTGAGGGTGATCGTCACATCATCTGCGCGCGCTGCCTGGGCCGGGACCACGCAGAAGCTGGACTCGTCAAGGGCGGCTGCCCTCAATGTGACGCCCCGGGCCTCGCCGAACTCTGGGCTCGTCTCGCCGCCTTCGCAGTGGACGCCACACCCGCGCTCCCGTCACCTTTGTTTGAGCCGCGCAAGAAGAAGCGCCGCTCGCAAAGAAGGCCTGAGCGCGCCGAGAATAGTGACGTCACGCCGGCCCAGTCCCCGCGTGATTCACTCTCTCTCGAGGACTCCCCGCCGCCTGTCCAGTTTACTCAGGCAGACCGGCACCCATCCCACCCAATTCTTCGCATTCTGTCGAAGGCCATCGAAGACCTCGGGCTCGATTGGTCTCCGCCGGAGGAGCCCACCCGCAGCCGGCTGGACGAGTAGTTCCTGAAGGGGCGCCGTCAGCCCCCTCAGCAAAGGCCCGCCCCATTCTTCCCGGAAGTCCACGACGAGCTGACTAAGTCATGGAAGGCTCCCCACTCTGCTCGCCTCAAGCATTCCTTTTCTGCAACGCTCTCCTCAGTGGACGGCGTGAGAGAAAAAGGATATGAAGAGACTCCACCCCTCGAGGAGGCTGTGGCTAACCATCTGTGTCCCCCTTCTACCATGGGTTGGAAGTCCAAAGCTTCGCACCCGTCGAAGCCCTGCCGAACTACGTCAGCTCTCGCCGGTCGCGCGTATGCTGCCGCCGGTCAAGCTACGTCAGCACTCCACTCAATGGCGGTACTTTAGGTGTTCCAAGCTAAACTCCTCCGCTCCATGGACGAGTCTGGACTTGAGCCAGAAGTATTCAAAGATCTGCGCAGCGCCACTGACATAGCCCTGCGAGCTACAAAGGCCACCGCCCAATCCATCGGCCGCCCTATGGCTAACCTGACGGTCCTTGAGCGCCATCTGTGGCTCACGCTCACAGAGATGAAAGACGCGGATGAGGCGCCGTTCCTCGACGCGCCTATCTCTACCAGCGGCCTGTTCGGGCCCGCGGTCAAGGGATTCGCTGAACGCTTCACCGAAGCACAGAAAGCATCTCAAGCCATGCGTCTCTTCTTACCCAAACGCACCAGCTCTTCTCAGAGCCGTCAGAGGAGACTGCCGCAGTGCGCCAAAACCCCAGCTGCCACTCAAACCAGGTCAGAGGCCGACACGCGATGAAACCACTCACGCTCAGCTGGCAGGAGGCAGCCGCATGAGAGAAGGGGACCCCAGCCCAAGATCGCGCTGGACCCTGAGCCTCGCAAGACTTCCTAGCAATAGGAAGAGAGAGAAAAGAGAGTCTATGTCCCGCAGAGGCCGGACAGCTCTCCCTAAAACTCTCCACACATTCTCACACAGGCGGCTGGAAATGTTCACATAGCAGTCAATGGGCCAGTCACAGAACATGCTCACCTGCACGGCGACACACATAAAGCACAAAAATAGTCATTTTCTACCTGTGTCATTTGTAGATCACGTGCCCACATCAAAGCGCGCACACCTACATGTCAATTCTGTCCAAACAGTGTCAAACATTTCCCCAGCCCAGGCTGGATGCAATATAAAGGTAGCGCGCGTGCCTGCTGCAATGTATGCACCACTACACATAAGCACTGTTCACTCAGACATAAAAAGCTCCCCCCCAGCTCAGACTGGAAGCTTTGTAAAGGTGGCGCGCGTGCCTGCTACAGTCATTGCACCCCCACACATAAGCACTGTCCACACAGACAGTTTTCCAGCCCCTGCTGCGAATATCTTAGTTGTAGAGCGTGTGCCTGCTACGTCACATGCACTCACACACACAGAGCTCAGCTCAGCTGCTCAGCGCGTGCCCGCGCATCTGAGAGCTGCAGGCTCAGCGACACTGTCACAGAGCGATTGGGCGACCGTGTCCCTACGTCACAACGGCCCGCCCCCAAACCACATTCAACCCATAACTGTGCATGCGAAAGCCTGGGAAATGATCCCCGATATGCCGAAATGGGATTCGAACATAATAAAACACGGCTACTCACTACAATTCGCTCACAGACCGCCCCGCTTTACAGCCGTGGTCGAGACGGAAGTGAGAAAAGATGTTTCACATGTTCTACGCACTGAAGTGCTCAAACTAATAGAGAAAGGCGCTGTCGAAAAAGTCCCCCCCCATAGCTTAAGCTACTCACGCAATAGGAGAGACCTTTTGAAAGAGAGGAGGGAACGAGTATTGCGTAAGCTGCCGTGCTTGTGCTTGGTCAGTTCGCTTCAGTCGATTGAACCTAAAGGACTCCTATGACGGAGCAGCCAATATATAGTCATTGGCCACGCCCATCTTGGCGGGCTCTGACGCGCTAGGTTAGCGTTAGCATTTGGTTAGCGCGCCAGAGTCGCCCCGTCATAGGTTCGTGCAGTTGCCGCAGCACAGCCAATGACCGAGCTCCCTCGTTCACTGGTGTATGCTGTGCAGCTGCAAATGCGTTTTACACAAAAGGCTTCAATATTCTCGGGAAAAGGAGTTTTCCCATAGCGTAAGCTACATACGCAATACTCGTTCCCTCCTCTCAGGGAACCGAGGTTACGTTAGTAACCGAGTCGTTCTGCCTAGCCAGCTCCAAGAAGATGTGACATTACGGTATAATTTTAATGATGTGAATATTTTCTAGAAATAAAAATTCCTTTTTCATCGATTCTTCACACAACAAGATGACATTTAATAACAATAATAATAATTTAAGCTCCTATTATGTAGCCAAATCTGTGTTGGTTTGTGTTGGCCGCCTCCAGTTTTCCGTTCGTTTTGCCACCAGCGAACACTTTGACGTAACTGTGACGTAGGCTCGAAATTGGTCTATTGCGAAAATTACGTTTCTGAGCAAACTTTTTGGGTGCCTAAGCTTCTTGCCAAGACACCACTTGTCAAGACAGTGCAGTGATGGCAACCTAGGATGTAGCAGCATTCTGGAGGAGCCCATCCAGAGACCTCCAGAAGACACGGACATGGAGAAAGAGATGGACTATGAGGACTCTCTTGTTGAGCTGGAAATATTGCCAGATTTCTCCAGTGCGGCAGAACCACTAATGATTCCAGTGGAGGAGCCTGAGTCCCAAACTCCACATGCTGGAGTGAAAATATTTCCACATTCCTGCACAGTGGCAAAGCCATTGTTGATCAAGGTGGCACCGCAACACCCGCTACCAGATGAGGTGGAAACATGGACATCTTTCTCCATGATGAGGTGAAAAAAAATCGCCAAGTTCCTCCACTAACGGGGCAGAAACACTGATGGTTCAAGAGGCACATGCTGAGGAGGAAATACTGCCATCTTTCTCTACTGTGGCAGAACTATTGATAGCTCAGTTTGAAGATCTTGACAAAGAATTGCCAAGTTCCTTCACTAAAGTTGCAGAGACACTGAAGAAAAATATTGATTAATACCTTGTAATCACTCATTACATAGGCCTATACATTGAAGCAGCAGTGGATTCCAGAATTGACTTCTTAAATGGCATAAATCTGGTTTATTATAGTTAACTAAAACTAAAACCATAAATTATGTTACCTATACAATACACTTTAGCTGAAATAAAATATAAAAAAATCGAACTATTTTTATTGCAACATTTCAATAGACTACATAAACATAACAAAACTGATAAGAATAACAAAAACACAACTAAATTACTTAAGCTAATTTAAAATATGATTTAAAAAAAACTATATATATAATAGTATCTCAAAGATATATATAAAAAAAGCGTACGTATATGCGAGTACCTCATATGCCACATAAAAAGGTAGAAAGGTAGGACATCTAGTGGTGAAGATATGAGGCTACAGGTGAAAAAGTCACATTCTCAAAACTAAATTTCACTTTGAACACACTCACACAGACAAACAGATAAAACTGAGTCTGACAGACACAGTTGTGTTCAGTTGTTGGATTAGCTGCTGTTTGTTGTTTTTTTGGGGGAAAAATTAGAAACATTTGATACAAATGTTTTATTTGCTTTAAATCTTTTTCATTGTATATTTTCTTGATGCTCTGATGAGAGTGTGAAACCACAGCCATATGACTTGCTGAACCTGTTATGTTTGTTGATAAGCAGGTGTTTCATGCATAAATCATTGACGTATCTTTCGTACAGTATCTGCCTTCGTATTTTTTCCTCCTTTCTGATCTTCTTCTTCTCTCACTCTGCAGTGACCATTTTCTCTGCCAGTTTATAAATGAATAGAAGTCCCTTCTGTTTTCTGCTGGACTTCTGGCTGATTTTGCAGCTGTTTTCAGGCTCCTGTACGTGTGTCTCTTTCCCCTTTGCAGGAGGTGGAGTAATCTCTGCTGCCTGCTCTGTCTTTCTATCTTCTATCTTTGCTTGTCTTTCAGGCCCTCTCTTTTCATCTTCTCTTTTTTTCATTTGTGTGACTTTGGCACTGTCTCCATCCATCTCCGTCCAAGCAAGCTTTGCTTTTGCTGGTGGTGGAGTAGCATATTCAGTCTTTCTCTCCGTTTTCATTCTCCTTTCTTGTCTCAGATCCACCTCCACTATTTCTACACTGTAAAAAAAATAAAATAATAATTTTAAACTCTTTTATCTTTTGTCAAATCAACTTAGATTATTAATGTGGTTCATAGCATAATATTTTGAGTTTCTATTAATTAAACCAATTTCCTTCATTGTATTTACTCAAATATTTTAATTCAATGAACAAAAATTTTTAAGGCAACCAGGTAACTTACAATAACGTACAATAATTGTTTACAGTATACACACCTCGTCATTTTCATTACAGGAGTTTTATCTTCAGCCTCTCTCTCCTTTTTGATCGTCTCTTCCTCAGCCTTGGTCTCTTGTGCAGGACTGACATCCATCCAAGCATGTTTTGGCTTTGCTGGTGGAGTTGCACCTGGAAGTTTTATAGAGCATGAAGAGCATGTTGAAGAGCATTTCTGTCTCTCCTTCTTTGTCCTTCTCCTCCCTCTCCTTTGAGGTGGACGACGCTCTTGCTCCACCTCAACTGGTGCTATCTGAACCATCCGTGGTTCTGCCACAGCAGATAAATATATTTCCTCCTCAGCAGGTGGAGTGAGATGCAAGGTGGTTCCTGAACCATCAGTGTCTCTGCAACTTTAGTGAAGGAACTTGGCAATTCTTTGTCAAGTTCTTCAATCTGAGCAATCAATAGTTCTGCCATCAGTGTTTCTGCCCCGTACAATATTGCATTATTCCCTAAAAAAGTAACTAATTATGGAAAGTAATCCATTACATTACTTTGGCGTTACTTTTTCATGGGGCCTGTTTCAATAAGGAGGTTCAACCAACTCTGAGTTAAAACTTGAACTCTTGAGTTGATTTACCCTGAGATGGGAAACTCTGAGTTTTCGGTTTCAGAACAGCTGAATTGAATTAGTTCAATTAACTCTGAGTAGGTTATTGGATTTCAAAATTTGTTGCCCTGATTTCATGCGATATGCTCGAATACAATGCAGGCTCAGCCTCAGTGTATCCAAGGTAAATCAACAACACTATCACCCCTTACATGTGTTTTATTCAACTAAATAGGCTACATCACAATCAGCTAAAACGCATGCGCAGGTCACTTTACTTCATGAACAAGTGCGCACCTGAGTCTGTGTTGCTTGCAACGGGAGCAACCGAACCCAGTGCGCACCCGGCTCCCATGACAGCATTCACATTAGCGATTTTTCATGTGAAACGTGCCCCGTTCCGAAATAAACTGCCAGTGTGAAAGCCCCCTCAGTCTTGACTGGAAACAAGGCATCTAATTCTTGCAATATTTTTCAGGTCATAGTATGCTGATTTAGTTATTGTTTTGACTTGTTTGAAACTAAGGTCTGATTCCAGAATCCAAGCGCATTGTTTCCAAACGCAATTTCAGTTTTGTCTTTGTTTAACTGAAGAAAGGTTTGGCACATCCAACTGTTGACTTCTTCAATGCATTGGCACAGGGAGTCAATGGGGCTGTAGTTGTTAGGCAACATAATTAAACGTTCTTTAATCCAACTCGTAAATTTTTTTTAATTAGGCTAATGATATTAACATTTGACTTCTACTGGGCCAACAGCAAGAAGGCTGGACCTGCACCACTCCTGATAGATTGTAATAAGGGTCCACGGAAGGCAAGTTGAGTGCAGATTATTTATAACAAAAACAAACATGAAACAAAAGCATGGCAAGGCATGAAAAACATGCACTTACAAGCAGTGGTTACAGCTAACCACATGGGAAACATGAGGGCTTAAATACACACAAGATTAATGACTAGACAAGGGACACCTGTGAACAATGAAACAATGAACCAATGGCAACATGACACATCAGACAAGGGAACACATGGCAGGATATGACTTACAAGGGATCACATGACAGACAATGAAACATGACATGAACAAAACCGTGACAGATGAAGAGGAGAAATAGCCTGGTTAAAACCAGACCATTCTCAGTTGAAACTGAGTAAGGGTCTGGCAAAGCTCCATAGACAAATCATTTCCAAAGGGGCGTCACCAACAGAGGTCCCTCAAATGCCTCTTGGCGCAATTGGACAGACCTAAAACCAATCAGAGCGATGAAGGAGATGACGTATGCAGAGGGCTCTCGCTAAGACAGTCTATGGCTAAGACCCACCCATTCGTTTAGTATTGACCAACGGGGCTTGTTGTTATGGGAAGGAGGAGGCGGAAACCGGCGAACATTCACACATTTTAATGACAAAATAAAACAAATACAAAGTCCCTCACGGTCGACTGCCACCACACATAATAAAACAAAACATCAAATAAAATTCAGGCCTGTCCTGTCTCGATCTTCACCGTCGTCACTCCTCCTTTTATGCTTCCGCTCCTCCGTGAGAGATGCGAGACCGGCCTCACTCACGCCGTTCTCTCACGTCCCTCGGCCTCAATCGTCCTGCTCGCCACACTGGTATATCAGACTTTTGCCGAATCCAGTCGGTAAGACAGCGATAACATATTTTTTAGACATGAAGGCTTTGAGTGTTGTTCTTTGCTCGGGTTATAACAGACGCGATAGCTGATTCGAACAAGTGATGTTCGACAGCGGCATCCATCTTTATAGTGTAGGCTACAAAAATCTGCTTCAAAATCCCAGCGCTGTCGTCATCGTGTAAAGCCCGCCCCAACGTTTCTGATTGGTGCCGCGATTTCAGCAGATTGGAGATGGGCTTGAATGAGCTCTTTGCCAGACTAACTTTCAGAGCAAATCTAAATTTGCCGGAAGTTGTCTGGGTTTTCCCAGGCTAGAGGAGAAACACAATATTGGAAGAATATTAAAAACCAACAGGAAAAATAATAACTGTTGCTTTTGCACTTGTAGGAAATAAACATAGACATATACACTAGACGTCACCTTGGGGTTCTAAGCATGCGTCAAAACCGCCGCCATCTTGGAACAGGGGTCTTGTCATAGGAAGTATCTAGGTAACGCTGCTATCTCCGCCTGTACTTCAAATTCATGGATGATGCCGGACTTTTGTGCTGCGTATGGATGTTCACGAACGAAATCTGAACTAGGAAGAATGTTTTTAAATATATATATATTTTTTAATAAATTTCTCTGGACTCGATGATAAATACATGTCTGACTGTTGGAACGAACCAAATAACTAGAAAATCGCATTCATGACGATTTATGGTGATTTTATTTCCGTTAGACCTTTGACGCTGATGCATAAAGAGGAGGGGCTCCCCTGTTCCAAGATGGCGGCTCTATTGACGCATTCGTTCCAATGAACTGCTGTAGCCAAGGTGACGTCTAGTATATATGTCTATGGGAAATAAAGACAGAATAAATTGTGAATAATTTGTGTGTTGTTGTGGCAAAAATTCTTCTTAAACATCCTCACTGCGTAAGAGACACTCTGAGTCAAATTGTAAATGAAAAAGTATTTATTCTTGCAAGAATAGGCCCAGTCGCCAACACAGCAATTACCCTGTGAAGTGAATGAGACCCAGACAGGAAGAGATGGGCAGCCTTATACCCTGTTTCAACGGCTGTACCTTTGACCCATTTAGATAAGGTACCCTCTGCCATTCAGTTTATACACTTAAAGACACAAACTCTCCACCACATGGGTCAATGGTCCAGGCTGTCCCATATGTTCCTGAAACGTCACACCCAACCACTCCTGAAGCACGTACATCCGAGTCTTGTTTCGTTGAATAGAAACACATGTATCAGTGAAAATTAAAATGTTGCCATTACAGTGTATTTAACAGCTGTGGTGGTGGTTACGGCATATCATACATCCATACAGTAATCCGTTTCATTTTCGGAAGGTGCGATGATGGGAATATGCATGTCATCCTAAAGGATATTCTAATTTGATGGATCTCATGGGTTCGTGTCCAGGAAACAACACAAAAACTCTGAGCGAGCTGTCATCGTAGTCCGCCACTGTTGATAGGCTACACTGGAGCAGAATGGCGTTCTTTGGTGTAATAAGGTACACAGCAGTCATTTTAATGTTCCTAAATTCAAACCGCTGAAGACGCGGTGGCTGAGTTTTATTTAAGGGAATATTCCCAACGATCAACATAAAGGCTTTTATGTTTGCGTAAATCATTTCTCACCAGACTGCTTTATAAACGAGGGTCAGTGTAAATCTGGTTTTGCCAAGAAGCTGCTCCTGAAAAAAGAATCGGTTCCAACTATTCGTGTTTCTGCTGCACCTCCAGAAGAAGTGAGTGTAACATTTTATTAACCTTTAAATATTCATCTTTGCAAATCGCTTGCACGCTTCACGATGAATTGCCTTTGGCTTGCTCAGTTGGGGATATTCAAATTAATTAACCAATCATACCATTGATCAGCTCTACCAAACTTGGATGTCTTTTTTCCAGTAATAAACAAACATTGTTAAGTTGTTTTGATTGATACTGTGAAGCAGCTTTGATACAATCTGTACTGTGAAAAGCGCTATATAAATATATTTGACTTGACTTGACTTGACTTGAATGCGGCTAATGTTTACACTCAGGGTAGGCATGTTTTTATGGCATGTTTTAAGGCATGTTATTATGGCATGTTTTCTATGTAACGTTACAACGTTCTCAATAATTCTAAATCCCACATTTATAATGAACAGCGCGTTATGGTTAATGTGTTATTAAAAACTGTGTACCTGGTTTACTTGTCTGTTACTAATTAAGAAGTAATGTAAAAAAAAAACAGTTATAACTGCATGAAGATAAATGGTAACACAATACCGGCAAAATACTGTTTACATCCTGCAAATGCATATGATTCAAGACTATTAAAGGAACCGTATGTAAGATTGTGGCCAAAACTGGTACTGCAATCACTTTCAAATTACTGTAGAGCGGTGTATCCCCTCCCCCTTTCCCCCAGTTAGGCTGCAGGATTCGTAACGTTAGACATTTTTTTATCTGACACGTTTGTAGCTGCAGCTGTGGTAACTGAGCAGAGCTGGTAACCCGGATGCCGCAATACTACTGACTTTGTGATTGGTAGATCGGTGGAGGGTGGCGCATCAGACCAAAACACAACATGACAACATCAACATCAGTTGAGGGCTGCAACTTCACTTTTTAAATGACAATATCCTGGCCAGACTACTGTTGTCAGTGATATAAGTATTTGAAATGAACATGATTTCTTAATGTCTAGTGACATATCAGGGCCATTTTATGATTAATTGAAATACATTTCTTATATGGTTCCTTTAATTCTCTAATTGATGTTTTTAAATATTACGCCGGAATAAGTTATGTTATCTGATCACTTATTTTTATTCAAAAATAGATCAACGTGACATTACGTTAACCAACAATTCAGAAACCTGTTCAAGCCTTAATTGTCGAACTTCTTCAGGGCCATCATCTTGTTACGGGTCCGACTCCGGTTCAAATTGGTATGGTTGCACAGATGTGTCCTCAGACTCCCGCTGCCATTCTTGTTCCAAAATATACCCTCAACTGTTGTCAAGGCAACATTCCACGTGCTTTGTGTCAAAATGCCCCAAAGAACAGAGGGGCAGAGTGAGCAAGCTCATTATCATTAAAGGCACTGAAACAGACATCATTCACCAGCTAAAATGAATGTTTTCTTACAATACTAATGAGAATTTTTAATAAAAGTATATTACAAAGTTTTCATTTAGACCCTAAAGATTCATATTAACTTGTACAAAAATGGCATTATATGACCTCTTTAAATGGGGGGGGGGGGGTAACTCAGATATTTTGTTGTAAACTTAAAATGTGTTACTTTACTCTTTACCTTAAAAAAGTAATCGGATTACGTAATGTGTATTATGTACTCAAGTTACTTGTAATGCTAGTATCACTGGTTGTGATATAAACAGTCAAAAGTGTTTATATAAACCTGAACATGATTCTGCTGACTCAGAGGAAAAAAATTTTTTTGGGTTGGCTGCTCTTATTTTAAGGTTAAAGGTGGCAAATTCTTTGTAAATCTCATTTGCCCATTTAAGCAGATTTCAACATTACTGAGGCATCTTTGTGATTCCAAAGTCCTGTGTGTGTGAGTAAGCATACAGTACACACAAAATTTACACAACATATTCAGAGCAGACAGGAACTACCAGCTCAGCAATGTGGTATTATATAGTGAAATGAAAGACAATGAAATATAAGGCATAGCCCACCTTTTCAACAACTGCTCAAATATATATTATTCTGATTTTGTTGCATAAATCTTTGTGGGTTTCTGAAACACAGTGGCCCCAAAATGTATTCGGACACTCAATTACATAACTGAATGTAATTGTGACAGTTCTCATTAATTTAGTTCAAACTAATAAACTAAAACTGACAAAAACAAAACAACTATAGACACAAAAGAAAATTACAAAAATGCACAAAAAACTGAATTAAAATTGAAAATATAAAAACTAAATATAATTTATAATATTTACAAAAATATTTATAAATGAAAATAAAATAACACTATATATAAAACCAAGTGATATTTATTTTAAATACAATAGCAGTACACCTTTCAGCAAAACATTTCAGAGAAAGAAGTTTGTTATATTTTAAATAAAACAAATAAATTGTTTTTTTAAAAAGCCATTCAAAAATCACCTCAAGGCCAGTAAGTTATGTCAGAAATGAAAATCATTTGTTTGCGGATGCCACTTTACTTTTTGGAGCCACTGTATGCAGCTTATATGCATATATAATTTGCAGTTTCACATATTACTTAGCATGTATGCACACAAAAAAACAGAGAAATTATAATATTTATATTGCTTTCAGATATTGTAAAATCATCATATATCTCACTTATTGCTTGTTCCGTTCATACATGATGAAATAATCAGCCTATCTGCACTCAGTGCTTCTTTAATTATTTCTAAGGGAAAAAACAGGCTCTGAATTGCACGGGTCTCAGTCAACCATTGTTTGTGAAGAAATAGTGGCTTTAAAAGTGGCAATGATGCCACAGTCTTAAGGTACATGCCTTAAGAGGTTGAGATAATAAAAAGTCTGCAGCCTTTTTGAAAGGTAAAAACATTAACACAATATGGCTTTAAATAGGTAAAGTTCATATAAAAAATAAAAAAATTATATATATATGAAGAGTTCAGATGCAAAAGCCTCTAAGTGCCATTTGAAATTTTCTTCTAGAATGATAATTTTTATCAAGCTTGTATATTTAAGTTCAGTAATTTCACTTAAATGACAATTAATAGGTAATCTTCATTGCCATTTAAGTGAAATTACTGAACTTAAATATACAAGCTTGATAAAAATTATCATTCTAGAAGAAAATTTCAAATGGCACTTAGAGGCTTTTGCATCTGAACTCTTCATATATATATATATATATATATAAAAGGAGAACACTGGTAAATGATCATCAATGGCTTTTAAACATCTGTAATGTCCGCTTTATGCATGGGATGATCTGTAGTCTCAGTACATGTATCTGGTAGTTTGGGTTTTTTCTTCTCCACCAGCCTGTCAACAAGAACCACGAAAACCCCAGACAAAACAAGGCAGACGCCAGACAAGTAGAAAGCAGCACCGAAGTCATGAGTCCAGTCCACCAGCCAGCCTGACACAGATAAACAAAAGAAACATGAGACAGGTGCATAGAGAAAGCCTGCTGTTAGCAGTGTCTGTATCCTCCCTACTAAAGCACCACCATGAAAACATACGCAAACCTTTTTCTACAGTGCAAAACCCGTTTTATAAAACGGATAGTTCCAGTCCTTGATTCTGATTGGTTGAGCTGCGTTCAAAGCCGTTGTAAAATTAACAAACATACACCATTGACCACATTACATTAGTATTACTGTGCAACTGCCATTTGTGATTCTTTGTTGCTGCACGTGTTTCTTAGCAACCTCTTTGGAACTACATTGCTTGGCGGAGGAATAAATGTGTTATAACGTTATATTTTTTTGATGAATAAATACTGTTTTATAAAACGCTCCACGTTGTGCCTAACAACGTCCCTTAGCTGTTCTAAATCCACTGTAAAACACTGCTTCAAGGGGCTTTATTAAACTGCAAAACACCTCGCAACATTAGATCCTTATGACAGAGATTAATGGCTGTCAACAAATGCACACCGACTTAGCCCGGGTTGTCATGCTGTAGTTATTGACCTTATTCCAAGCTGCGCCATGGCTGGTATGAAAGAGAGGCTGTGAGGAATACATGTAACGTGTTTTCAATGGCATCCACTGTAAAACGCTGTATAAAACTCCTAGATCACTTATAATTTTCCACAGGTCATGTTGTTTAGAGTTTTTTGTCTACTGAAATGACTAGTTTAGTTTAGTTTAGTTCCTTTATTGTCCACAAGTGGAAATTTGTCTTTGGCTTCACTTTACACCACACACAAGGACTCCTGCACAAACATAAAAATATACATAAAATAGAACAGAAACATTCCCATGCAGCTATGCATAGCCTACATATCCACCCCTACTCATATTAATATCTTCTCAGCATTTAAAATTCGAATAGCAGTTGGTACACATTTTTACTCGCCCTAGGTTGTCTAAACCGTCTCCTTGATGGAAGCAACTGAAAGTTAGAGTGTAAGGGATGAGAGGAGTCATCTATGATAAACCATGCTTTTTGTTTAACTTTTAATAAATATATCTCATTCAATTGTCTTTGTGTCTTACCTACAATTGCGCTAGCTACGTTAACCACCCTAGACAATTTCTGCTTGGATTTAACAGTCAGAACTCCATACCACATAGTCATATTAAAAGACATAATACATAATACATAATACTCATAATATTTTTGCTCACTCCAGAGTGTTTTAACCTCCGAATAAGATGCAATCTCTCCATTGCCTTTTTAAAAACATAATCGGCATTTCCAGCAAAACTCAAATTACTATCTATGAATGTTCCCAGGTATTTAAAACTATTGACTATTTCTACCTGGTATCCATTAAGTGTCAAGTGTTGAAATTGTTTAGAGATTTCACATTTGTTTCTACTAATCACTAATTCCTTAGTTTTGTGCGAATTTATCTCAAGTGCACTCAATTTGCACCATTTTTGTATGGAATTTATATAATTGTGATACAATTTATCTCTTTCAGTTCCACCTTTGTACAAAAGACCGACAAGTGCCAAATCGTCAGCGTATTTAAATGGACTAAAATATGGGTTGTGAATTTTAAATTCATTTATGTACAATGAAAATAATAGAGGAGATAATATAGTTCCCTGTGGTACTCCTGTGTTTAAAACAATTGTTTTCGAAACTTTATCATTAAGGAGAACTCTTTGTGAACGATTTAAAAGAAAATCTCTAATCCACCAAATAAGGCCACTATTCACCCCCAGATCAAGTAATCTCTGTAAAAGAACATCTATCTTAATTGAGTTAAATGCTGAACTAAAATCTATAAATAAAATTCTAGCATAGTTTGTAGTCTGTTGAATATGTTCGGACACTAAATTGCATAAGGTTAAAGTGGCATCTTCAGTGCCCCTAGCTGTCTTATAAGCAAACTGCAAAGGGTCTAAATGTTTACTAACATCAGTCTTAATATACGTACTTAACACTCTTTCCATACATTTACCTAAAATAGATGTAAGAGCTATTGGCCTAAAATCCTTTAACTGATTAGCATTAGATATTTTTGGCACTGGAACAATATTTGATAATTTCCATGAACTAGGAACCACCTTATTATTTAACAAGAGCTGAAACAGTTGTGTAAAAACACCAGTCAATTGAAAAGCGCAATCCTTTAGCACTCTACCCTTTAAACCATCCGGACCAGGTGCTTTATTTGGCTTAATACAAGCGAGACTAGCCGCGATTTCATGCTCTTTAAGTATAATATGCTCATATGTAGGAATGTCAAGGCATATTCTATCACACTCAGTATTACACGTTCCACCATCAAACCTACAAAAAAAAAAAACATTCAAATTTTCTGCAAAAATTACACCTTGTGAATAATAACTTGGTTTCCTTGTTTCTCTCCCCATCATGGTATTTAGACCATCCCATGCCTGTTTTGCATTACCCATATATAACCTACTTTCAACCTTATTCTTAAAATCTAATTTAGCTTTCTTAATTTGACTTCTAAGTTCATTTCTTTTTTCTCTAAGCAGGTCATTATCACCTTTTAAGAAAGCAGCTTTTTTCTCATTAAGACATGTTTTAAGATCTTTGGTGAGCCACAACCTATTGTTTGGATATATTCGAATTGTTTTTGTTTTGACACAATTATTTTCACAAAAACTTAAATAAGATGTGATAGTGTCAGTAATTTCATGTACATCATCACATTCATCAAAGAACAGTTGCCACTCTGTTTCATCAAAACAGTCTCTAAGTTCCTCTTTACTCTGATCCGTCCACAGTTTTATCTCTTTGGTCACCGGTTTCTCTTGTTTAAGCTTGGCTCGATATTTGGGAAGCAAATGTATAATGTTATGATCGGACTTCCCCAAGGGGGGCCGGGCCACAGCCTTATAGCCCTCTACTATGTTGCCAAAGCATTTGTCCAAAGTGTGCATAGATCGAGTGGGGCAATCCACATACTGATGAAGTGTAGGCAAAAATCCCGACAAATCACAGTGAGTTAATATCCCCAAGAATAAAAACTGGTTGGTCAGAAGAGCGTGCCAAAGCGTTATTATAGCTGTCCGTTATTTTATTTGCGGCTTCCACATTGTCTGGTCCCGTAACATATATTAAAATGACGGTAATCTGTCCAAATTCCCGTGGTAAATAAAAAGGTCTAAATGACACTGATAATAGCTCATTATCTGTAGTACACACTTGTTCATGGATCTTGAAATTTGTTGCCCATCTTTTGTCCACAAAAATACAAAGTCCTCCTCCCACAGACTTGCGAGACTTAACTTCATCTCTGTCGGCTCGAATCATTGTATAGCCATTTAATGAGATATCCTGAAAGTCTTCCTTCAACCAAGTCTCTGTGAAACATAACAAGTGACTTTGCCTAAAGTCACTGTCATACTTGACTTTCACTGCCAATTCATCCATTTTATTCTTTAGGGAACGTACATTAGACAAGGTAATTACCGGTAAGGGAGGTTTAACGCCTCTTCGTTTGAGCCTTTGACGTATCCCACCTCTCGATCCTCGTTTCTTCTTAGATGGGCGTGTGCATTCTTTTACCCTGGGATTCCTAATCAATCCTTTACAGTCCTCTGGTAAATTCACCTGTAGCCAACAGGGACGAGACCGGGATAGAAGTAGTAAAAGTTCCTCCCTGGTTTAAACGAGGACGCCATTTATATCCACTCCTGAGCCAGCCGCGATCAAACATGTAGCCAGACATGCCGCTATCCAAACCATAAAACAGCGAAACTTCATATTGAGTTAATAAAAATAACTATATATAAAAACTGCGTATAAAAACATAAAACAAACAACAAGCAACTAACATGTGAAGCACTGGGTCAGCAGCAGAGCCGCGCCCCGATCTAATCAGGCTGATTGGATACCTCTTTAAACCTAAGATATTTTTGCAGGGTTTCGCCAACAGAACAATCCAAACCACATTAAATAACAGCACAAACAACTGAAGAGATTCATATCTGTCCCTTACAGCCTCACTTTCATTCACGTTAAAAAATAATATGGCGCTGCTGTGAATAAGGTCTATAGCGAGGAAACAGGTGAGGTACAATTATTAGTATTACACTTAACTAATTTAACTTTTCAAGATTGTTTTTGGTTCAGAAAGATTATGCAGCAACATAACTGACTTATGTTCACATTTTATCAAATATCAAAATGTATCTACACATGATGCAAAATGAAGATTTGCATAAAAAGCACAGTATGTCTGTCTCTGTTTAAACAGTCAAAATATGAAAACTTGAAAGGGGGCCCAAAAAGGATTCTTGTTGCTTCATAACATTAAGGTTGAACCACTGTAGTCATCATGTAGACTATTTTAACGATGTTTACTACCTTTCCTGTCCTTTAACGTGGTAATAACGTTGCAGTTTATGGGGGGGGTTCAGAAAGCTCTAGGATTTCATAAAAAATATCTTCATTTGTGTTCTGAAGATGAACAAAGGTTTTACAGCTTTGGAACGACATGAGGGTGAGTAGTTAATGACAGAAATGTCATTTTTGGGTGAACTATCCCTTTACAGAAAAGCACTGACCTGCAGCAGGTGGACCCACAAATCCTCCAGAGCTCCGGAACAGCATGAAGAGCCCTAGAGAGCTATCAAACCCATCCAGTCCAACAATATCCACGATACTCGTCACATGGATGGCCACCACACAGCCGAACAGGAAGCCATAGAACGAGCAGAATACCAGGATGGTCCAGTAGCTCTGTGCAATGGGCAGCAGGAACAGCACCACCCCCAGTGCAATGACCACCATAGTCAACAGCTGCAGGTTTCTCACGAGCCGCAGGTTAGCCAGCCAACCGCATGCCAGTCTGCCCAACAGGTCCGCCAATGCCAGCACTGACAGAACGGAGGCGGCCCAGTACTGCCCCATGCCCAAACTGTTGGCATATGGCACCAGAAACAAAGGTGGGATGAAGAAACCCGCCGCAGCCAAGATGGCAAACACAATATATAGCAGCAGCTCAGGCCTCTGAAGGAGATCCCACTGGAATGTGCCTTGTTTTGATGTCCTGCTTTCATCTTTTGAATCCAGCACAAGTTTGCCTTGGATAGAGGTTTGTGCAGCTCGAAGGGGCTTCATCAGAGCGCCACACACACACAGATTCAGCTGAAGACCGCCGATGATGAGTAGAGACCCCTGCCAAGAATAGCTGTCGATAAGCCACTGGAAAAATGGGCTGAACCCCATTGCAAAGACACACTCTCCAGAACTAGCAATCGAATAGGCAATGGGGCGCCAGCGTTTGAAGTAATGGCTGACCATGCTGTTGGCTGGTATCCAAGAAAATGAGATTCCAAGTCCTAGATCACATACACACACAAACACACAAAAACACTCAAACTAAATGATCACTTGACAAATATGGAGGATTTTAATAAATCAGTAGACAAAGACAAATAAATATAAATTTAAATATATTTATTTAAACCATATAAATTTAGAAAACAAAATACATTGATATGTAATGTTAAAATGCTAATTATTATTATTCATGCATATAATGTATGACTGTTACTAAATCTATAACATTTAAACTTAGATTTATGTAAAATCATTTAAGTAATAAATGTTTATTCGATATATATTTGAAAATGTATCATTTACCGAAACTATTTAGTTTTTTTTTTTTTTTTTGGTCTAACAACAAAAAAGATTTTTGAACTGAAGGGGTGGATTGGAATCCACTTCTGCTTTAATGTATATGTAATGAGTGATTATAATCAAAGTATTAATTAATGTTTCCTTCTAATATCAACCATATATCAAACTTTAAACCATATAAATTTAGAAAACAAAATACATTGATATGTAATGTTAAAATGCTAATTATTATTATTCATGCATAATGTATGACTGTTACTAAATCTATAACATTTAAACTTAGATTTATGTAAAATCATTTAAGTAATAAATGTTTATTCGATATATATTTGAAAATGTAATTTATTCATGTGTTGGCAAAGCTGAATTTTCAGCATCATTACTCCAGTCTTCAGTGTCAAGTCAAGTCATCTTCATTTATATAGCGCTTTTGACAATGTAGATTGTTTCAAAGCAGCTTTACAGAGATAAACATATAATTGAAGGTAACAGAGATTGTTTTGGCTTTATACCGGTTCTTGAATAATGTTATTTCCAGCTAAAGTTAGTTTTGATTGATTCACTTCCATAGAAATGATCATTTGTTATTAAATTAGGGGCCGCTAAGACGGCACTGTTCTCTATAAACAGACTTTAAACACGAACCTGTGATAAACGCTGATGGCGTTCACATGTGCATTGAGAATTAATTCTAGAATTATGTGCGTTTGAATATATGTGCGCAGGCTTTTAATTCCCTACAAACCATGCCTAAACAAACTACTTGTCTATAAATTTTGATACAGAATTTTATTTTATTTTATCACTTCGGGGTAGGTACGAGAACCGATTTTCCCCACAACGCTTTATCTGTAGAGTGGGAAAGGGATCCTCCATAGGGAGAGGGTATGATATGATCCCTCAGAAATCATTCTAATATGCTGATTTGCTGCTCAAGAAACATTTCATATCATTATCAATGTTAAAACCGGTTGTGCTGCTTAATATTTTTGTGGAAACCATGATACGTTTTTTTAAAGATTCTGTGATGTAGAAACTTCAAAAGAACAGCATTTATTGAAACATAACCTTTGGGTAACAATGTAAATGTTTTTTCTGTCACTTTTGATCAAATAATACTTCCTTGCTAAATAAAAGTATTAAAACTCTTGAATGGTAGTGCAAATAAACTCTTTACAATGACACTTAAACATTTACTTAAACATTACATTTGTTAAATGTTATAGATGTAATAATAAAATACATTGTATACATTAATAATAACTTGCTTTTAAACATGATTTATCAATTAACATTTAACTCATTTAACAATAAAATAATATAATTTCTCTACTGATTTAAATGTTTATTTTTGATTTAATAATTTGATCATTTTATTTTTTAAATGGCACTTGCATACCATATTTCTTTCATACTGTAGAAGACTAAGTAAATATGTGTACATCAAAGTTTGTTTGTAGATTAGTGTCTCTTAACCTTGCCTAGTTTGTTTAAAGACTCTCTACTACTACATCAGCCTATTACATAAAGCCTACTACATCAGTCTATCATATACTGTACGACAAGTGGTATACATTTAAACATGGTAACAGTGCACAACATTCATCACATAAAACAGTGGTCTACCGGAGTCTGACCATGACCTACTGCCATCATCCTTAGATCATCATATAAGCCGAAACAGAAGGCATTGCATTGTGAAACAGCAGTGAACTATGGTTTGATTTTTGGGTAATGTAAGAAAATGTTCCTATTATGCACAGTTTGGATAATGCATGCATCTTAATTTTGCAGAATTAATATAACACTACACGCTTAGAAATAACGGTTCAATGGGGTTCCTGATTAAGTTTTAAAGAGCCCTTTATGCCAAAAAGATTCCATATACTGTGAGGTCTTAAATGATTTCATAAACCTTTCATGTTTAATGAGTTATTTCAAATTTTTTGTGATAAAGTATGTTTATGAGCAGTAAATGCATACAATTGAATTAAAATTAAAAATGTATTAAAACAAAATCCATAAAATGATCCCATGATGGGAACCCCTAAAAGGTTCTACAGTATATAAAGCACCTGACGGAACCCTGTTGTTACATGTGTGTCCTGAGTTTTCCCCGTCACTGTGTTTTTGGTTTAGTCCTGTGATTCAGTTTTCCCGCTCCTCGTTAGTTTTCAGTTCCTTCACCTGTGTCTAGTTCATTTGCCCCAGCTGTGTCTTGTTCCCCTATTCTGTTCTCTGTGTACTTAAACCCTGTGTTCTCCCTGACTCCTTGTCGGTTCTCGTTTGTATTAGGTGTGTTAATGTTTCCCGTGATCCTTGTCTGAGTTTATTTAGTAAAGTTTATTGAAGTTGGATCTGTTGACTACTGCCTCTTCATCTGCCTGCACCACACCCGTAACATCTGTAAGGTTCTATAGCATATTTTCTTCTAAGAGTGTATGATAGCATGTTGCCTTAATGTTATGTTAATGTTGCCACTGTTACACACTACAAAACTTTGGCTCAGAGTTTTACTCCGATTTGCAGTCTAGAGAAGAATAGTTGTCAAACGTCAGAGCCAGTCTGTATATTTTGGGCAGAGATGACAGATTTAACAGAAAATCATGCAGTGTATGACGGGCACAGACTTTTTCAGCTTCAGACTATAAATCCATCCTGTCGGAGGATATCAAACTAGATATCAAAAACAAAAAATTTGTTTCACCGGTTTTCGTTTCATAAGGTTCATATTGAGTTTGTTGTGTGCGGAACGACTTTAAATGACTAAATGAGGTTCACATACTTTCAGACTTCTGTGTATGATGACCAGTTTTAATCAGCAAGTGCCTGGAGTTCAATCTGTTATGTAGTGTATTCCAGCCTTTATGCACGTTAAAAAGAGGATTATGTGCTTAAAATTCCAGCATTACATAATTATAACTAAACTACATAAAGAGTAACCTAAACTTACCTTGCAGTACACCCACAGACAGATACATCCAAGGCAGACTGAGGCCCAAAGAGGCGATAATCATTCCTGAGGCAGCCAGAAGCCCTCCGACCATGATGACAGTGCGCTGGGACAGGTGCATACTGAGAGCACTGGCAAGAGGAGCTAAACATACGGGAAAAAAAGAAAACACCTCTCAGGTTTGGTGCTTACTAGGGTGACGTCATGAAATGTCAGTTTAAAGAGTTTTTTAATAGTGATTCTGAGAAAATTCATACAATTTCTGTGGATAACAATAAGGGGAAAAAATATTCTCACCTCCCAAATGAAACACAGCAATGGTGGTTGAGGTCATCCATGAGGTAGTACTAGTAAGGACACTGTAGTGATTTTGGATTTCAAGGAAAAACAAGCCGAAGTTCTTGTGAACAGCAGCAGTGAGGCCCATGATGAAGAAGGCCGAGGTCACCACAACCCAGCCATAGCCTCCATCCGGTGGGGTGGACAAATACCTCTCCATGCTGAATCTGACAATCGCTTCCCACCTTCTGTAAAAGATTGTTAAATAATTTCAACATAGGCGTATAATGACATTATACTATTATAGAATGTATTCATATTTTGAATATAGTATAAAATGTTCTTTTAATTAAGTTTTTCATTAATCAATTTCATCAAAAGTATACTTTATTTCAATTCTATTTACCAGCTTACCGAAACTATTTAGTTTTTTTTTTTTTTTTGGTCTAACAACAACAAAGATTTTTGAACTGAAGGGGTGGATTGGAATCCACTTCTGCTTTAATGTATATGTAATGAGTGATTATAATCAAAGTATTAATTAATGTTTCCTTCTAATATCAAATGAGTTGAATGACTTCTCTGGAGATGTTACTTTGTTATCGAAGTTACCGTTGTGATTACTGAAATGTTCTTTTCATGTATTCTCTAATGTCTGTATTTGATGTCTGAATGCAGTAACAGTGCTTGCTCATTTCCGGCTTCCAGAAATGAAATATGGACTTGTTTTGTGTTTGAGAAAGGTCTTCAACGTGTTAAAACATATAGGGGTCATTAAAGCCAATAGTTTAAGGGACCATTTCTTTGTTAAAGCCCTACTTTCCAGTTAGACTAAAGTTTAGCTGTCCTTGAAAGAAAGAACATTATCTTGATGTTTTGTGATGACACTACTGTTTATAGTTAGAGCCTGGCCAAATCCAACCTTGGAAAAGTTGTGTGTCGGTGTGTGTGTTAGTCTACTTGGTTGCAGGTTAAGGAACCCCTGGCATTATTGGAGATTGACTGAGTTGTTGTTCTGGACATGTTGGCACCCAGCAACCCAAATCTGCGACCTGGAAAGTCATGACGTGCCTAACTTCAGGGTCTGAGTGTCAGCTGCATAATCGATGGAGATATGTCTATCTGTATATGGGTGGGAAATTGCTATGTTTATCTACTTAGCCAATGAGAATCATTCAACCTGTAAGCAATGACGTAGCTTAGACCTTGGAAATGGTATAACTGCTGTGATCTTTGTAACTGTAAGCGGGGCGGCCTACGAACTCCTGTGTGAGTCTTGAAGCTGACTTCTGCTGATGAAACTGCAAACTATCTTCAGTAAAACTTTCCTTAAATTTTTTATAATTCTGACTCCGGGTCTTCATTCTTCATATCTGGTTCTGGGTCTTTGACTGTATACCCCTTACAGAACGTTTTGATATTTTTGTGGACATTTCTTCATTAACCAATAATGGCAAACGTACCAACAGTGCCACACGGATGGATAATCACTGACACTTGAAGAATTAGCTAAAAAGAGGTGTATGCATTTCATTTAAAGTCCCTCAAACTTGCATACTGATGTACATCGAGGTAATGATTCCTCAGTCAAACAGCCTGTTAGTTAGGAGCTATACTTATTAAAGTTGTAGCGACAAATGACCATCTTGTCACTCAGAGGTGTTTGTAGGGATATCTGACGCGTGGCTCCAAAACAAATGCACTTCAGTCCAGTACAGCATTTACATACTTTATTTGGTTTCTTTATTTAATTTTATTTTAGACATTAATTATTTTAGAATGTTATGTGATGAATGCATCAGCCTGTTCCAAACAGTGTGTAATTTAGCATATTGTGACCATATACGTCACTTTCCCATAATCCATTGGATGGTCAGGGCACCACAGCAGATGCACACTTAAAGGGCATATTGCAGGTTAGAGGACCCAACAAGTCGATGTATAGAAAAATAATGTAGGAACTATATTTTCTTTAAAATATACTTATAAATACACTACAGAAGCTTCTGGAGACGTTTATTTGAGAAAATTTTACTTCCGCGTCTGAAAATGGGCGTGGCAGCCTACTGGCAGGCGTGACGTAAAGGGCGGGAGAGCGGTCGATTCAGACAACAGGAAAACAATGGATCGCAATGATATTTCGGACGCTGAGGAAATACTTACTCGTATGACGGACCACAGCCGTACAATTATGAGCCTTCTATACTGCCAAGAGAGCAGGGACAGGCCAGGATTAATGTTAGACAGGAGGCTGATTTATACTTCTGCGTCGGACCTACGCCGGTGCCTCTACTACGCTATAGACTTTGTCCTCGGTCTCCCTCTCTTTCTTGAACATTTAACCGTGCCCTGGAGAATGGTTTTGGCCCAGAGAATCCGGTGGCGTGTCCATACCAGGGATGGAAATTAACTTTTTTGTCCACCGGCCACTGTGGCTGGTGGATTTCAAAATCTACCAGCCACTCAATGTTTTTACCAGCCACTTCCTTGTTTTTAACCGACAATGTGTAACTGCATGTGAAAATTAATACTCCAAGATCTACAATAGCTACTTAAGCAGTTTATTTAATCTCAAGTCTCAATGAAATACTGGCATTTTCTCTTTCTCTCTTATAGTCTACACACATAAACCATGAACTGATATTCATTTCAGTTCGCATATGAGGAAAACACAATGTTACAGACGTGACCGCTGTGAAAGCGGCACTAAAAGATGCTTTAAGACTTTCAGAGACATCAAACAGAAAGCACAAAACCTTTCTTTAAAGTGAATTTCGTTTTGTATTAATTGTATCTTCATTTTAATCAATGTTTCATCAACCAATTGCCTGGATTTAATAAATAAGAATTAAATATAGCAGACGATAGGCTAATCACGAAACAGAGGCGCCGGCGCGTGAACTGGAGCTCGTCTCATAAATGAACCGAAACTCAGTGTATAAGGAAGCCTCTCTCACAGACATGTCTACTTTTAAACAGAACATTTCAAAACTAAATAAAACAGACAGACTGCTCTCTGCTTTATGTGATCCGTATGAAATGTGCATTTCTCTCTGCGCGTTCACTACTGAAGATCGTGAGTCAGCATCGTCAACTTCATCTTTTCAACTGACACGGACAAAGAAAATACTTGTTTATTAATAAATAATTAAAATATATCCTTGCTATATTTTACATATTCATAATCATTACTTTTGCCGGTTCTTTGTGACAGATTTTAGGAGCTTTATTGGCAGCGCCAGCCTTACATGTAACATGAAGGCGTCACCGCATCTCCGCACCCACCAGAATAGCCCCGAACTTCGCATGATGCTATTTTTATTTACCCGCCACGGTGACCGCCGGTAGGTGAAGCGAGTTTACCCGCCACAACACAAAATCACCCGCATTTGGCTGGTGCCGGGTTCTAATTTCCATCCCTGGTCCATACCAACACAATTTCCTTCTTTTGACTGTTACCAGGAGTTCTTCATTTGGCCCAGTATGCAGTGTTGCGCACTTCCTCGTTGGTTACATGGTCTTTGTAGCTGATGCCCAGAATCTTTTGATATTTCATAGGAATAAATTCTAGCTGCTACACTTCTTCAAAAGTCATTAAAAAAAATAGCTATCAATTCAGCACCAAGAAGCACAAGCAGTAACCAAGACAGACCTAACAGGAACAATCATTCACAGTGGAAATCTGTAGCAAGTGCCAGAAATCATAAGATCATGTGCGTCAACAAATGACCCACAATGCCTGCTCCACTGCCCAGCCCTGCTGCGATCACGGACTAAGCCAGTCCTTTATTGCCATTGACTCAGCACCACTAGCAGAAGGCAAACATACTCATGTTACAGTACAGTTCATGAAAGCTTTGCCCTTGACCTATTCCATCACCTATATTAGGCTACAGCTTGACGTATTAAAGAAGCTACCAAACTGTCAGCAACCTCCAGTACAGAACAGCCTGATGTCCTGCAATCCAAATAAAAAGCTGCTTACCACATACTATGCCATTCATGTGACCATTGTCACCTTTCAAAAACTCTTGCTTCCCCGCTGATAGAACCCTGTCTAATCCACCCAATTACTGTATGAATCAGTGGTAATGCAGACTGCTCCTATATTAATGTCTATAGGTTTGGGTGTAAAAGTATACAGGCACTCCTGGGGTTTAAGGGCAAAATCTCCCATGTTTCATCATGCGTCTGCACTATTGTTGTATACATGCAGCCTGTCAGGAACCTGTCTGCATCAGCATAGTTGCTGCATGTTGAGTCACTGTGTCAAATGTGAACTCATAAAATTGGTAGAGCTGTTTTAGCGATTCCATTGTTCATAGAAAAATGATGCAACAGTGGCAAATAGTTACATTTACAGTGAATTAATTTTATGGCAAGTTATAATATTTACAACAGTTAAATCGTGCAATAAACTGTTCCGCAGTAATTCAGTTTAGAGGATAACTGCCGATTTTCATTGCTAAATCACTTACTGTAACCCATTCGTTTTGTATTTACAAGTGCACTGGAATTACACAACACTGTTGAAAAATCACAGGAGAAAAAAATCCATAAGCTCCAACATACATTCAGACCAGTGTTCGTTTTACTATCAACTAACCCAGCAAACACAGTGTTCCCCTAACTTTAGTATTTGGTTCCTGTTTGGTTATTTTTTTAGGGGAACCAAATAAAGGTTTTTTTAGGTTTTATTTTTTGCAACCATAAAATAACATTTAATTGTAGGGATTATAATAATACTATAATAATTTGCTACATTTAGTGCTTTTCTCTGCATTCAAAGAGCTTTATATGGAAGGGGAAATCTCATCAACCACCACCAATGTGCATCATCCACCTGGATGAAATAACAGCAGCCATATTGCGCCAGAACGTCCACCACACACCAGCTTATTGAGAGAAGGCAGTCTATATGGGGATGGTTAGGAGGACAATAGGAAAATTTGGCCAGAATGCCGGAGATAAACCCCTAGTATTTTTTATGCCCACATGAGTTTAACGTCCTTGATGGTTTTTGACAGTATAGTGTCCCCATCACTATACTGGAGTGTTAAGTCCCACACAGAACAGAGGCTGAGAACACCCAGCTGGCCTCACTAACACCTATTCCAGCAGTAATAGTTTTAAAGGAGGTCTCCCATCCATGTACTGGCCAGGCTCAAACCTGCTCAGCTTCAGTGGGTAACCAGTCTTTGGCTACAGGGTGATAGCTGCAATAACCTAAAAATAACTCATACAGAACATTCCCTAATGGTTATTGTTTTATAACCATCAAATAATGTTCCTAGAACATTGCAGTGAGGTTATTTTTAAATAACCTAAAAATAACCATGTTTTTGTGTAATGACCTATACAGAGCTATGAAATTAGTTTAGCACAAATGTAATCAAATGAAGCAGACATTAGATCAATCAAAACATGTTATAATGATCAGATAAATCCCAAAACTTTGTGTTAAGATTTCCAGAATCCAGGGTTAACCATGGGTTACGAGTGTGATCTTCATCAACACGCACTAGCGTTATTTACAAATGAATGGTCATTTCATTTTGTTGGCTGCCTGATATTCGTTTATCTATCTATTTATTGAGTAAATGAGCACACGTAGCGAGTAGTTCGTTCTGTTTCTCGAATCTGATTGGCTGAGGGACTTTTTCCAGCCATGTGATATTCTATGACCTTTCTTAATACCAAGTGGGCATATAAAATAACATTATTTATTGGACAACCTTTAATTGAAGTGCTCACTTAATCTTTGACCATTTTTTTTTTTAATATAGAAGGTATAGACATTATGCACCAGAGAAACGAGGGCGCCGCCATCTTTAGAATATTGTCTTTGAACTTCTGTTTTTTTGCGGTCGCTCTGTATATTTCTATGGCATCGCTGTCGATGAGTAATTAGCTGGTGAAGTGGATTTACTTATTGTAGAGTTAACAAAAGTTATCATGACCATTGCAATGTTTATCACAACAAGCATAGTAAAGCAAATGCCGACCGGGAAGTTTTTTTAACGAGCCGTTCATTCATAACTCAAGATGGCTGTGAAAATACAGACCGGAAGTCAAAAGACAACGAGTGCAGCGCTGAAAAGGGGCGGGGCTACATAAGGTCTATACAGCATTGTAAGTTTCAATGTGGAGCGAGGGTTTAAACTTTTATTTTGAAATCGTGATGAAAAAGTTTGCTCTGATGTCTGTGTTGTGTTAGTGTAGGTTTGTAAATTATATGATTTTTAAATATATTGCGAAGGCTTAGAAAACAATCTAATAATGCGGTTCATAGATTCTTTTTTTACGGTTCATGGATTCTCGTATGTGGAATCAATAGATGCCACTTACGTCACTACAAATAGAACGCTGCCATATTTACGACTGATCTCGCCCAGTATAGACCTTATTCACAGCAGCGCCATCTTTGATTTTTAACAGGAATGAAAGCAAGGCTGTGAGGGATAGACCTTCATCTCTTCAGTGGGTTGTACTGCTATTAAATGTGTTTGTGGATTGTTCTGCTGACGGAACCATGTAAAAATATGTTTCTGGGAAATTCCAGTAGACCAAATAATCCAGACAATATGATCTGTTTAAAATTATAAGTGATCTAGGAGCTTTATACTGCTTTTTACAGCGGATCCCATTGAAAACACAGTAAATCTATCGCTCACAGCCTCACTTTCATACCTGTCATGGCGCTGGTCTGAATAAGGTCTATGGCCGCCCAAACTGCCCATTTGAATGAGAGAGAGAGAAGAGAGAGACAGAGATACCTGGAGAAAATTAGAATTTTAGGCTCCAATCCTTTTTACCCCATGACTTTCTCCAACGGGGGTCCTGTTTCTAGATCAGGATGCTCTCTTCACACGCAAGGTCTCTCGCTCGCTCTCCCTCTCTGCCGTGCGTACGCTACGCGGTTTGGAACAGTCTTGGTCTCGCATGCACGCTCGCTCTAGATTCTGGGAGATTTTAACTAATTTGCGGTATAACTAGTCGATCACGAGTGGCTCAACAGGTAGATAGATAAACTCATCAAATGCATGTGAAACCAAGTTGGCAGCTCTGCATTAATCTGGATAATGTTCTATAATGTCAGATGTGTTTTATGTGAACAGTCTGTGGTGGGTTACTCTGATCATTGTTTATTGTCAGTGCTGTTAGTGAGCACTTCAGCTTTCTGCTAGAGCTTTAGCTGCTCAGTTTTAGTACCTGGATTGTCCTACAGAAGGTTTACAGAAGATCTACGACTCCAACTATTATTATGCTATCCATTACTAGCCTGACAAGCCAGACACACATATGTTGGGTCAGGGAACTCTCCATTGACGGAGCTCAATCCGAGAGGTGGATAAATGGTTGTCTATCAGATTCCCTCTGCACTGATAGCCAACCAGGGAAACGCTAATTGATGATTAAACCTTTGCCATTATCCGGTAGGCAAAACTCTGAACACATCTTCCTTTTTTAAGAATGATTTCAGAGCTGTTCCCAGCAGCAGCAGCCATAAGGCCACCCACCAAGTCTATACCATAGACAGTAAAAGAAATGGACACAGCGACCCCATTGATTTCAACAGAGAAAATTGAAGCCCGTTAAAAACTGATCGCCAGGTGTACTGCGCAGGCTGGTGGATTACCCCCTTGGGTTATTACGTTGGTCGGAATGGCGGCGCAAAGCTACAGTCACGTCATGTGACCCGAACAAATATCCTCCATATCGTCGCGGTTGTCCTTGGATGATTACAGCGGGAGTAAAGCGGGAGGAAAGTTCTAGTAATGTTAGAATAGCGTTAGGGGAACTTTAAAATGATGTTAGAATAACGTTCTACAAAGAATAAAAAAATAAAAAACACATTCAATTTCCGTTAAGAAAACATAAAGAACGTTCTGGGAATCAACATTTTTAGCTGGGAATACCGTTTTTATTAAAGAGGCTATATGCGTTTTTCTGAAATTTAAGCTCGCGACTGACACCTGTGGCCAAAAAAACGAACTGCTCTTCCTTTCTGCTCGCTCTCGCAGCGCGCTCATACGTGCACACTTCAAGTCATCTGCTGCAAGGAGGTCAACATTATGTTTACAGAGGTAAGAACAGTCAAATACATTTATTCCATTGCACTGCTTGCGAGTGTAGGCTACTTGCTGACTAGCGGTGGTGGCAGGGTGATCTGAAAAACGTTTAACATGAACGCGCTCGACGTCACATCCGCAGACAGCGCGGGAAAAATCCGACCCGACAGAAAGTAGAAAAAATAGGATACAGGCTTATAGGTGCACCCACTGTAAGCGGACAAGGTGTCAGTATGCTCAACAGGAGATGTTTGAGTCATAAATGGTCAAATAAAAAGGCTATTGTTACGTTTATTTTGGGGTAAAAGCTGCATATAGCCCCTTTAATATTTTAAATTCTTTTTTATTTTTATATTTTTCCATTTTAATTAAAGTTTTAGTAAGTTTGTTGTGTATTTTGTATTTTTGTATAAGTTTGTCTGTATTCGTTTTTTGGTCTATATTCATATTTGGATTTCAGTTTTAGTTATTTTAGCACTAAACGAAAATGAGAAATATTTAATTTAGCTCAAATAAAAATATTTTATTTTTTTAATATATATATATATATATATTATATTTAATATATTCAGTTAACGTTTATTTTACTAAATGTTTTATGGGTTTAGTTAACTGATTCAGGCAAGAGTGAATGAGGTATTCAACTGAAAATTTTAAAAAGAGTATTCTTCATGAATCTAATCTCGCGTACGTGTGCAGTGTAGCTTACAGAAATTGACATACAAAAATAAACCCAAATATTAATTGGAGTTATAGTGAACAAGTCACGGTACCCTACATATTGTTTATACGGTACTGAAGAGAGTCTATGTAACTATTATGTTGATCGTTGCTGCTTTTTTTGCAAGAGAATTCTCCATAAAGATGAATACGTCCTTGTACGTCGACGTTTTGAAATAAAATCTGCAGTTGTAGGGAAATTACTTACACCAGAGGTGCGACCGCACGCACTCTTCTCCTCTCCTCTCCTGTACTCGGTCAAGTCCTCTTCATTTTGTTCATCGCAGTCTGTAACACAATAGTAGAAGCAGTGTGTGATGCTGCCACTGACTGAAGTGAGCGGATCTCTATTTATAAACTCGCACGACCGCTGGCCACACCCCTGCTCAACACGCTTCCATATGGCAAGCCGTTTAAACATTTATTCCATTAAAGGCGCAATATGTAATTTTTCTGCTTTAAAAATTGCAAAAATAACTGTATCTATGTTATATATATTTTTTTTTTTTGTGGTGTACTTACATTATTCCGACAGTTTCCACCAACTTTCAAATCCAGAGAAATTTATAGTTTAATTCGAAGACACATCACGTTTCTTTATTTCCGTTCCGTCGCCCGTCTATGGCGTCATATAACCTTTGACTCCTCTAGTTTCTCTAACTTCCTGCGGAACCCGGCAATACCGCCAAACACGAAGGGGAACACCGGACGCCGCCAATAAAAGCAAAGAAGACGACGAAGAAAAAGTAGTAGCTAGCATCATTACGCCACTGCATCGAACTTGACCGAGACTAGTATATTTAATATTTATTTGTTATATTAGTCTGTATACCTCAATCAATAGTTATGGACCATGCTTTGCCTGCACGTTCTGCTGCTGGAGCCAGCTCTGTGAAGCACAAACGTACGGGTGAAAGAAATTACATTGAAAATAAGACTAAATGTTTCTTGAGCTGCAATTTAGCATACTAGAATGATTTGTGAAGGTCACACTGAAGAGTAATGATGCTGAAAATTCAGCTTTGACATCCTAGAAATGAATTACTTTTTAAAATAAATCCAAATGGAAAAGTCGTTTTAAATTGTAATAATATTTCAAAATATTACTTTTTTACTGTAATGTGAATGCAGCCTTGGTGAGCAGAAGCAACTTCTTTCGAAAATTTTTTTTGAGCATTTGGTTCAAATGCAAATTTCCAAATGAAGTCCTCTTTAAGACAGCTTTTGTCCAGGTACAATTGCACATTTTTCAGGTAACTTTGCAGGTCGGTTTCTTCAAGCGTCTTGGAAACGTTGCCACAGTTCTTTTGGATTTAGTCTGTTTTTTCTGTCTCTTCATGTAATACCAAACCTACTCGATGATGGTGAGATCAGATCATACCGGCTGTTGTTAGACTCCTTGTGCACAAAAATCTCTCTGGATTATTACAATTAATGGCAAGAGGAATGTTTGGAAAACTGTAAACTGATATTTCCTACTGACACACTACAGCAAAAGATAAAAAATGCTTAAAACATACTTAAGACTTTTACATAAGATACCTAAGAATATTGTGCAAAAGTTATCATTTTGATGATTATGGCTTAGAGCTTATGAAAACCCCAAATTCAAAATCTTAGAAAATTAGAATATTACATGAAAACAATAAAAAAAAGGATTTTAAATACAGAAATGTCGGCCCTCTGAAAAGTATAATCATGCATATGTAAATAGTTATATACTAATATAATAGTTTCACCTTTTAATTTGAATGACTGAAATACATGAACTTGCCCAATATTAGAATTTTTAGAGTTTCACCTGTGTGTGTATATATACATACATACATATATATATATATATATATATATATATAAATCTATGATATATCTTTGTATAAAGCACCAGAAAACGGACATTGGATTAAATATATAAATGTACATGAATGTAAGATATGGTAGGGTTTTTTGAAAATGTTTTCTGGGACCTGTTAAGGATCAAATCCAGTGGTCAATGTCTTTTTTGTCTTGGTATGTTTTTATGTATTCACTGCCATTATTTTGCCTGACTGACGGCCATAAATGTGGCAGGTGAGTAAAGTCACATGATTGAAACTACATGAAAAACACAATGAATAATACATTTTAAGGAATAAAAGGCATGCCATACTTCCGCCCATTCTCTCATGCAATTTCATCAAAATACTGATTTCACTAATGCATATGGAACAGATAAATGTTGGTTCAATGAAACATGAGCTGGTTGTCAACCTGGAATCATCCTCCTGCCAGAATTCATATTCATGTAAACATGTTCAACATGTGTTACAATCAATATCTGTAACAATCTCTAATCTGGCAAAACTCTGTATTGTTAATGCCATGAAAATGTGAACTAAATAGTGAGATAGCCAAACCCAAGCTGGTTTTATAACCAAAATCAGGGCATTTAGGAACTGTAGACAAATTGGCATCATAATCCAAATCAAATTGTGATTTTATAAGCAAAGTGAATCATGATAGATGAAAATGCATCCTAATATCTGTACTTGTTATTCAAAATAAGACAAAACGTGAACGCCAAAATGACAGCGATACGACTAAAAAGTCGTTCTCACTTTGGATTGTGGGAAACGACTGAACTGTTTACATTTCAGTAAACAATGAAAGGGCAAAGCAAAGCAGAATGTTTGGCTTACAGGCCAATGCTGCTTATGTTGACAAGCTTCAATTGTCACAAAATAGTTCTGAGTAGTGTACTCAGATCAGTTTCATTTCGGAAACTTTCAAATTGTTGCTATAACACAAGGTTCAGTCGGTGTGGTGAAAACTGGTACCAGCCAGCGGTAAGAGGATAATGTCAAGTCTATGTTTGACACCCCCACTATTGCCATTCCAAAGCTCCAGGGGCCTGACGGATCAGAATACACACACCGCATGTTCTTTCTTGAAGTAAATACATATCAAACTGTTTGAGGACAAAAAACAAAAATGTATTTCTACAATCTATGCACAAAATTCCTTGAATAATTGTAAATAGCAGTTTGACCGACTGTGGCGCTGAAGAGCAATATGTTAGCGCTTACTCCACATGCCCATTGCTTTACAAAGAGGTTAATGGGGAATATACCACTGAGAAATGACTCATTAACAGCTATTTTGGGCTGTAGCGATGACTGAAACACATTAGCATTTTTTATTCAAAGAAAAACAGAAAGACTTACAATAGCAAAATATTTTATATCTTTTCAATCAGACACCATCTGCATTACAACAAACAACCAATAAACAATTATATATATTTTTTTAAATCTTAATTTACTGCTTCCAAACAATTCATTTCATTTTTATAAAATTATAAAATCATCTTTATATATGTACATACAAACACACGGATGTAAAAATGCACAGCTCTTGCATTTCTTAATAAAACGATTAATTCATTTATACCATCGCTGATAGAGGGGCGCATGCCAGCACTGCTAGCAAAAGAGAAACCCATTCTTGATATAAATGACGTTAATTGTTCAGACAGAAGATGAGGTGATCAAGTCCTGGGGTTAGATCTGCCGTAATGGCACAAAGAAGGATTTTAAGACAGCGGACAGGGCCAGAGGACAGACTCAAAAGCTGGATATCTGGGTGGCAGCGGTGAGCGAGTGAAGCTTTTCTCTTAAAACTCAGGCACTTGGGTATATCGGTCTGAATCGCTACCGTCCCGGATCAGGTCTACGCGGAGAGCGAGCTCCTTGAAGGTTGGCCGAAGACTGAGATCGTTGTCCCAGCATTCCTGCATGATCTCGCAAATCTAAAAGAATTCAAAATGTCAGTGTTTAACAAGAGCTGATTAATTAAGACCTGTTTTTGATCTGAATTATTTATCATTTACACAATTATACACTACCATTCAAGTCTCTTATGCTAAGCAAGGCTGTATTTATTTGATCAAAAATAAATTATATTTCAAATAATAAAACAGTAATATTGTGAAATGTTATTACAATTTAAATGACTGTTCTATTGTAATATATTGTAAAACGTAATTTATTCCTGTGATCAAAGCTGAATTTTCAGCATTATTACTCGCATGTCACATGATCCTACAGAAATCATTATAATATAACCTTTTCATGGACTGTAATGATGCGTTTCCACAGTTTTTAATATTTACATTTTTAAAAAATGTAATACAGTTGAATGTGTTGAATGTATTCTGAGATCTGGTACCTCTGAGGGACAGCCCATAGGTTGTGGTAAACGGTTTCCTCTTTTCAAGAGTTCAATGAGATGATAGACTATCGTTTGTCCCTGCTTGTCACCTCCCATCATACTCAGGAAAACCTGAACACAACAAAATAGAGCTTCTAATTAAACAGTTATTCTATGCGGTGTCGTTGACAGTTTCTTTGGACATGTCCAGTGTGATTTACATAGCCACAGCAATTCAAAACAAGCAACTGTTAAACGTTGCCCTTATTGTGAATGTGGCATGTCCAGAAAGCAAAACAAGAAATGGAAAAGAACAGCTGTGATACTTACTGTAGGTGGGCTACAGAGCTTGTCGCTGTATGTAAAGAGTTCATACAGAACCACTCCAAAACTCCAGATGTCTGACGCTACTGAGAACTTACTCTCAGTAAGAGACTCGGGCGCATACCTGTCACAACAAACATATTTTTTAGACATATTGTTCTAAACCCCTATGACTGACTTTCCTCTGGAAATCTTAATGCTGATCATCTTTTGTGTTCCAACGAAACATGAAAGGTTTGAATGAAAAACAAACATACCAGAATATTGGACTCTCTCCGGGTTCTTTAACCTTGTAGTACTCTTTGTCCTGAGGTAAAACCTTGGTCAAGCCAAAGTCACCAATCTTCACCCTGAACTCACTCTCCACTAGGATGTTTCGTGTGGCCAGGTCTCTGTGAATGTACCGCTTTGTCGCAAGGTATTCCATTCCCTGTAAAGACATAGCAGACGTGACAATTTCAGGAGATTCAACATTGTTGTGGAATAAGATAATGTAAAAAGAGGGAAAAACAGTGAAGAGACTTTTTGTTTGAAACGAAGAGAAAGAAAGAGGCGGCTTACAGAACAAAATTAGTAGAGACGCATGATAATATTTCTACAAGACTAGGGTTGGGTATCGTTTGAATTTTAACGATTCTAATTTCGATTCTGATAAGGTAAAAAAAAAAACTACGTAGATATCATTCACATTTATTTTAAGTCTTATTGCGAAACATTGTATAGTAGCTGAATACCATGAACAAAAACTAACAGGCTAAAGAACGCTAACACAAGGAACTTTTGCCTTTGGTTTAAAAATACAAAAACAACTTGTCTAACTAATATAAATTTCAAAAATACATGACAAAAAAAAAATGCTGGTGTATAAGAGAAGTCACAGACAATTGGGCACTTCTCATTCATTTCTATTTTTAATCAGGTTTGGAGCTAAACTCTGCAGGAAAGTGGATCTCGAAGGACAGAGTTGAGAACCCCTGTTTTAGAGCTTGGCGTAACTACAATAATGTACACTCACCGGCCACTTTATTAGGTACACCTGTCCAACTGCTCCTTAACACTTAATTTCTAAGCAGCCAATCACATGGCGGCAACTCAGTGCATTTAGGCATGTAGACATGGTCAAGACAATCTCCTGCAGTTCAAACCGAGCATCAGTATGGGGAAGAAAGGTGATTTGAGTGACTTTGAACGTGGCATGATTGTTGGTGCCAGAAGGGCTGGTCTGAGTATTTCAGAAACTGCTAATCTACTGGGATTTTCACGCACAACCATCTCTAGGGTTTACAGAGAATGGTCCGAAAAAGAAAAAACATCCAGTGAGCGGCAGTTCTGTGGGCGGAAATGCCTTGTTGATGCCAGAGGTCAGAGGAGAATGGCCAGACTGGTTCGAGCTGATAGAAGGGCAACAGTGACTCAAATAACCACCCGTTACAACCAAGGTGGGCAAAAGAGCATCTCTGAACGCACAGTACGTCGAACTTTGAGGCAGATGGGCTACAGCAGCAGAAGACCACACCGGGTGCCACTCCTTTCAGCTAAGAACAGGAAACTGAGGCTACAATTTGCACAAGCTCATCGAAATTGGACAATAGAAGATTGGAAAAACGTTGCCTGGTCTGATGAGTCTCGATTTCTGCTGCGACATTCGGATGGTAGGGTCAGAATTTGGCGTCTACAACATGAAAGCATGGATCCATCCTGCCTTGTATCAACGGTTCAGGCTGGTGGTGGTGGTGTCATGGTGTGGGGAATATTTTCTTGGCACTCTTTGGGCCCCTTGGTACCAATTGAGCATCGTTGCAACGCCACAGCCTACCTGAGTATTGTTGCTGACCATGTCCATCCCTTTATGACCACAATGTACCCAACTTCTGATGGCTACTTTCAGCAGGATAATGCGCCATGTCATAAAGCTGGAATCATCTCAGACTGGTTTCTTGAACATGACAATGAGTTCGCTGTACTCAAATGGCCTCCACAGTCACCAGATCTCAATCCAATAGAGCATCTTTGGGATGTGGTGGAACGGGAGATTCGCATCATGGATGTGCAGCCGATAAATCTGCGGCAACTGTGTGATGCCATCATGTCAATATGGACCAAACTCCCTGAGGAATGCTTCCAGCACCTTGTTGAATCTATGCCACGAAGAATTGAGGCAGTTCTGAAGGCAAAAGGGGGTCCAACCCGTTACTAGCATGGGGTACCTAATAAAGTGGCCGGTGAGTGTATATTCACTATAAAAATGCATATGGAATAAAAGATTTTAATTTACATGACATTACCAGGTCTATAAATCACACTTTTACGTATATGGGTTTTTTAAGACAAAGGGAATCCTGGATCTTCAAAGAAAAAAAAAGGAGAGAATTATAAATTCATTGTTTTATCTTATTCTAAAGCTAGTTTTGTCTCATTTCAAATGCTGTTTTCATCTTGAGGGCCCCTGGTTGAGAACCACTGGTACAAGAAGAAAGGTTTTTATTACCTTGCATATTTGAGATGCATAATGCACAAGTTTCTTGTGGTCAATCCTGTCTCTGTTCTTGTTGAGATAGTCCCGTAGACTTCCGTAAGGCAGGTACTCCATAATCAGTCGAAGGTTTCTCCTTCCTGAGAGAACAAGACATTACGATAGAGCTTGCAATAAGCCGACATTAAAACAAAAGCTCAGTTCTTCAATGTGGTAGAATCAGTCAAGAAACAATGGAGAGCGCTCAATAACTAGATGCACACGGTTTAAAAAAATTATGCACTCGTTTGGGGGGGTTCTCCTCTGGTTTGAATTTGAATCTCTTTGAGACAAGAGCTGGGTTTGGTGCATTTATGGAAGTAAAACATTAATCCACAATGCAGGATAACGCAACATACTAAATGTTTTAAGCATTTTCATCTAATCAGTCTGACCAAGATGATTCAAGCACTAGACAGATGCAAGAAGTTTTAATATCAAATTACAAAATAAGTTTAGTTATAACATTTGCAACTAAATATAAGCGTAAACGAGAGCCTATACATTGTTGATTGGATGGAGGCAGATCTAAATGCAAGCTTGTGGAAGAAGATTTCACTAGAAGCTATTTTGATAAAAAAGGGCAAGGTTTAAAAATAAAGCATATACATGGATAAATTGTTAAAAATAAAATCAATAACGTGCATAAAAAAAAAAATGTATGGGGCGAATTTCAACGTGCATAAAAAAAATGTATTGGGCGAATTTTCATTTCACGGTTTATATGTTTGAACTGGACAGCAAATGCTCATTGGAACATGTAATTAGACTGTGATCCTTTATTAATGCTATTATTGTGCTGGTCAGTCAAGAGACTGATGGTCTCACAACACCTTAATTTTATCTTAGAGTAATATTAATCAAAATATGGCTTATAATGCTTAGTTACTGGCAATCAAAGAAATGCCAACTTGATCAATGCTGAAAAAAATGAACAGAATTTGGAATTTTCTGGTTCATTGGTGATCTCTGGTGGTAAATGGCCTAAATACCACTTGTTTAATTTTTATGCATTGCTTGTCTGGAATCAAACTTTGATTCAGACCAAGCAATTGAACCAAGTGTAACAGCACATGCCAATGCATCTGACAGCACTACACTCTTATTCATAATTATCAAGCAATATCAATTTAGCCAATCGTAACAAAATCTGATCTTTTACTAAAAGACTCAAAATCAACACACGAAGGTGTGGAAAACATTGGCAGTCATTCAAATTCTGAGTAAATCTTTGGGTCTAAAGATGACGCATCTAAAGCAACAAAAAGTTTCAAAACACTACTTCCTTCCCATACCTGCACCGTAGCACACGCCTTTATATTTCACAATGTTCTCATGCTGGAGGGATTTGAGGATCTCAATTTCCCGCTCAAAGTCACGGATGTGTTCAGTGGTGCTGTGTTGCAGTTTTTTCACTGCCACCACCTCACCGGTGTTGTCCTGTAGGGGATCATACCTGCACATTTCCACACTGCCAAAATTTCCCTGGAAACAGGAAATAATTACTGTGGTTAGCACACATTATCATTTTTTTTTATACTATTTCCAAATACTGTGGCAATTGAAATAAATAATAATAAAAAAACTGTGTAGAGCTACACTTGATGCTCCCCTTTAAGCATTAAAGAAATATGAATCAAATCGGCACTTCATACATAAACCACTCAAACGTATGGGGTTGCTAAGATGTGTTAACTGTTTTTGAAATAATGCTGCACATATTTGATAACAAATGTGACAGTGATGTTGTTAAATATTATTACAGTTTAAAATAACTGTTATTTTAATATATTTTAAAAAGTAATTTATTCCTGTGAAGGCAAAACTACATTTTCAGCAGCCATTACTTCAGACTTCAGCAGCTGCCCTCGACTAAAGATTTTTCTAGTCGACTAGTAGTCGTAAAATTAAGCGATTAGTCGACTAATCGCATGTATATATTAATGATTCATTTAAATCATAATAATGAGCCTTTATTTCTCAAGCGCACGCATAAAGCTTGCCAAAGCGCACCGGCAAAAGTAATGACTATGAAAAAAAAAAAAACAGCAAGGAGACAGTCTAAACATTTTAATAATTTATTGATGTTTTCTGTGTTTTAGGCTGCAGAGATTAAGTTGATAGTGTTGATAGCAGTAGTGGACGAGCCAGTAGTATGCACGTTTCATTTGGATTACATAATCTGAGAATATTAGTTTTCCCCATGAATTGGTTGCCAATCGCTTGACATTTCAAGCTTTCTATACATAGTTCCTACATGACGTCACAACATACGGGCATTTGCAGACCCGGCGCCATTTCTGTGGGCAGAACATTAGAAGAAGAAGCAGCAGCTGAAACAAGTTAATTTCGTGATAAAAAGTGAAAATGGTCATGTCTTGCTGGGTCAATGGATGTTCAAATCGTGCACCGACAGACTGTTTTTTAAATGGGGTGGGATAAATATTTTTTGCTTTTAAACGGTGTGAGAGAGAGAGAGAGATTTTGGTTGGGTGACAGTTGTAGTTTACAGTTTGACAAAAGCACAATGTTGTGTTTGATTGCGAGTGTACACAAATAAGTTAACACTTTGCAGTTTGAATGATGTCCTCTATGAACAAAATGACGAGGTATTAAAAACATACAAAAACAACATTGTTTACACTGTTTGATCACGCCCGCGCCTCTCTCTCACTCACACACACACACATTCTAGCATTGGAATACGTCATACGTCAATTACTGCGTGGACCTGTGCATACCACTAAAAAAACAAAACACTATAATAACAACAAACCGTGGTTTAACAAGGACATTAAACAGTTAAGAAAGGAGAACAATGCAGCTCATCTATCAGGAAACAAAGAACAATAAATGGCTGTCAAATACAAACTGAGATCTGCAATAAGAAGAGCCAAATCCAACTACGCTACTAAACTAGAAGAACAAATCACCACTAATGATACACGTTTTATCTAGAAAAAAATCCCAAACATAACAAATTACAAAAAGAAACCCACTCCTACACCTGACGGCGATAATCAGATTTCTGATACACTCAACTTCTTCTTAGTTTAAAACTAGATTAAAGACGCATCTATTTAGCCAGGCATTCATATAAATTTTGTATCTTTTTTTTTTTTTCTCCATTGGGTCACCTGATGGAGTTTTAGGACACCATTAGGTCACTTGAAGGAGTTTTTCGGTTCCTTGCCACTGTTGCCTTTGGCTTGCTCAGTTGGGGATATTGAAATTAATTAACCAATCATACCATTAATCAGCTCTACCAAACTTGGATGTCTTTTTTCCAGTAATAAACAAACATTGTTAAGTTGTTTTGATTGATACTGTGAAGCAGCTTTGATACAATCTGTATTGTGAAAAGCGCTATATAAATATATTTGACTTGACTTGACTTGACTTCTTTTATGGGAGGTTTGAGCAGGCACCAGCTACACCACCATCTCCCCCCTCCCCCTTTTGCCATTTACGAGGAGGAGGTTAGAAGTATCTTCAGGGGACTTAAGAGGAATAAAGCCCCCGGCCCAGACAACATCAGCACTGGTTCTCCACCACTGCGCTGCAGAACTGGCTGGGGTCTTCGCCGACATTTTCAATACCTCCCTCTGTCAAAACTCAGTACCCAAGTGCTTCAAAGAATCCATTATCATCCCGGTTCCCAAAACCAAGACCATCTCCTGCCTCAATGATTACAGACCTATTGCCTTGACATCAGCAGTCATGAAATCATTCAAGCGCATCTTACTCAATCACTTAAAAACCGTCACCACCCCCCTCATGGACCCATTCCAATTTGCATACAGAGCCAACAGGTCAGTTGAGGACACCGTCAACTTAGTAATTCATCACATACTGAACCACCTTGAGTCCGCAAACACATATGCCCGCATCCTGTTCATGGATTTCAGTTCTGCATTCAATACAATAAACCTGGTCAAACTGTTCAATATATTACTGGACATGAATATCGATCCATGCATCTGCCACTGGATTCACAGTTTTCTCTGGAACAGGCAACAGAGGGTAAGGATCAATAATAAGACATCCTCGCCTCTGTTCCTCAGCACTGGTGCACCCCAAGGCTGTGTTCTCTCACCCTGGCTTTTTTCTCTCTACACAAACCAGCTCACATCACACCACAGTTCTGTCAGCCTATACAAATATGCGGACGACACAACCATTATAGGACTCATCACCAACAACCAAGAAACCGTATGCCGTAGGGGTGGGAATCTCTAGGCACCTCAAGATTCGATTCGATTACGATTCAGAGGGCTGCGATTCGATGCTAAATCGATTATCTAAACATTTTTGTGTGTGTGTGTGTGTGACTATAAATGCTTTGCTTTAAAAGTACAAAGTAGCCTAATGACCCATAAAGAATTAACGTACAATATATTTTATTAACATTGCAAAGAACCAACAGGAAAATAAATGTGTGCCTGAAAGCAGCATACTTGTAGTAAATTAATAATATAACAATGACCGGTAGCCTACAGCCGAGAGTTTTTCCTCCTGGGTGGAAACGCGTCATATGGCTTCTCATATTTGTCGTGTTTCAGAAATATTTTAGTTTTATTCTACAAAGCTTACAACTAGTGTGACTCTTGACTGTCCAGCTCCTTTCCCCCTTCAACTTCAGAAGCCAAAATATTTCCACACGTCAGCTTTTAACGAGTGTGTTTGGATCTCGCGCGCCATCGCGTCTCTGTTATGTGCACGCCACAGACGGTCCGGCCACTGCACTTCCGCGCTTCAGAGTTCTGTCTTTTGCGTTCCGTCAATATTACGTTATTATAAATATATATCTAATATATATATATATATATTTTGAAAATCGATTTTTGACATTTGTGAATCGATTCAGAATCGTCCACGTCCGCATCGCGATGCATCTAAGAATCGATTTTTTCCCCCACCCCTAGTATACCGTGCACAGATCAACCAAGCAGTGACCTGGTGTACAGACCATGATCTTCTACTCAACACATCAAAAACAAAAGAACTCATCGTCGACCTGAGACGTCAACCATCCCCCAAAACTCCTGTGCTCATTGAAGGTGAACCCATCTCCATTACGGATACATTCAAACTTCTTGGAATACACATCAGCAACAACCTTAAATGGAAAATCAACACAGATCATATCTACAAAAAAGCCCAGCAAAGACTTTTTCATCTCCGACAGCTCAAAAGTGCAGAGTAAGGTCTCATCTTCTGCTCCGCTTCTACATGGCCATCGTTGAAAGCATCCTCACTATATCCATCACAGTCTGGTTTGGCAGTCTTGACTCACTTTCCCGGAAGAAATTACAGCGTATCATCAACAGAGCATCTAAAGTCATTGGTTCACCCCTACCATCCCTTGAATCACTCTACCACAAACGGACACAACGCAGAGCTCACAAGATAATTTTTGATACCTCTCACCCAGCACACTACGCCTTCCAGTTACTGCCCTCTACAGGACAATCGCCTCCAGAACAACTCGCTTCAAAAACAGCTTCATTCCAAAAGCAATACACATTTTGAACTCTGAACGCTGAGGACTGTGGATTAAGCATGAACCCTTATGTATTATGTATTAATGTGTTTTGTCTGTATGTATATGTATGGTACTTTATATGTTTAATGTTTACTGTTTAATGTATTGCTGGAACCTGTATCAAAGAGCTGTACTGAAAACAAATTCCACCAGCCTGGCTGTGTGATCATTAAATTCAATCAATCAATCATTGCAATCTCAGATTATGTCCCTTGAGAAACCCACTAATAAAGTACTTCCGCATTACATTAATAAATTTGCATGCGAGTTTTATTTATTTTTATACCGTGTATATTCATGCACCAAACCGTGATGCCCGTACCGCTTCGGTTCAATACGAATACATGTACCGTTCCACCTAGGGCTGTCAACTTTAGTCGTTTAGTCGACTACTCGGTCGATGCCGTCTTGGTCGACTGACATTCTCATTGGTCGACCAGTTGCATATTTATTTTTTACCAATAGAAAGAAATTTTCATTGATTTACTCCTTGACATTTATTCCTTTATAAGCAGTTATATATTACTGTATCCGGGGCGTCTCCGGGGAGGTCACGTGACATTAATTGGCCCGTGGGAACTATGTATAGATACAGTGAGGAAAATAAGTATTTGAACACCCCGCTATTTTGCAAGTTCTCCCACTTGGAAATCATGGAGGGGTCTGAAATTGTCATCATAGGTGCATGTCCACTGTGAGAGACATAATCTAAAAAAAAAAAACCAGAAATCACAATATATGCTTTTTTAACTATTTATTTGAATGATACAGCTGCAAATAAGTATTTGAACACCTGTCTATCAGCTAGAATTCTGAACCTCAAAGACCTGTTAGTCTGCCTTTAAAATGTCCACCTCCACTCCATTTATTATCCTAAATTAGATGTTTGAGGTCGTTAGCTGCATAAAGACACCTGTCCACCGCATACAATCAGTAGGAATCCAACTACTAACATGGCCAAGACAAAAGAGCTGACCAAAGACACTAGAGACAAAATTGTACACCTCCACAAGGCTGGAAAGGGCTACGGGGAAATTGCCAAGCAGCTTGGTGAAAAAAGGTCCACTGTTGCAGCAATCATTAGAAAATGGAAGAAGCTAAACATGACTGTCAATCTCCCTCGGACTGGGGCTCCATGCAAGATCTCACCTCGTGGGGTCTCAATAGCCCCTTTTCCACCGAAGCATTTTGAGAGCCGGTTCGGAGCCGGTGCCTGCGCGCGAACCAGTTCTTTGTGTTTCGACAGCCAAAGAACCGGTTCTCGGCCAGGAAAACTGGTACCAACTCCAAAGCGGCACCAACTCTTTGCTGGACTAGAACCGTTCTTTTACCACGTCATGTTTACGTCGGGGGCTGGGGGCGGGTTTAGATGTGTTCTAAACATCTTTTCTGACCATAATATAGGATCGCAAAGCCAGGAGAAACATTTGCAGAAACACGATGTAGTCCGCCGTTGTAATTGTTATGCTTGAAGTTGGCGCAAGCGTTTCTAGTTTTTTTAATTCTTTTTTTTATTGAAAACATTATGTAGGCAAAGAAGAAAACAGTCACAATATAGAACAAATAAATGAAAAAAAAAAAAGACACAAGACATGGGTACATAACATATAAAATATTAAATACCAAAGGAAAGGATTCAAAGACTTCCATATCTCAATAGTTTTTAAAGCCTTCTTGTACACGAGTTAGAGATAATCCCAAAGTAATGTTGTACTTGCAAGCGTTTCTAGCTTGCAAGACGTATGGCGACGTACACAGTGACGTAACGACGTCGTTTGCTGGGCGCTCTAGTCAGTGGAAAAACAAACAGGTTCTGAGAAGGTTCGCAAGTTTGAACCAACTCCGAACCAACTCTGAACCAGAACCAGTTCAGAACCAGTTCAGAACCAGTTCTTTTTTGGTGGAAAAGGGGTAAATGATCCTAAGAAAGGTGAGAAATCAGCCTTTTGAAAAAGATTTTGGGGAACAACCTCCTTCCCTCAGTTAGAGCATTGAAGATGGGTCGAGGCTGGGTCTTCCAACATGACAATGACCCGAAGCACACAGCCAGGATAACCAAGGAGTGGCTCTGTAAGAAGCATATCAAGGTTCTGGCGTGGCCTAGCCAGTCTCCAGACCTAAACCCAATAGAGAATCTTTGGAGGGAGCTCAAACTCCATGTTTCTCAGCGACAGCCCAGAAACCTGACTGATCTAGAGAAGATCTGTGTGGAGGAGTGGGGCAAAATCCCTCCTGCAGTGTGTGCAAACCTGGTGAAAAACTACAGGAAACGTTTGACCTCTGTAATTACAAACAAAGGCTACTGTACCAAATATTAACATTGATTTTCGCAGGTGTTCAAATACTTATTTGCAGCTGTATCATACAAATAAATAGTTAAAAAATCATACATTGTGATTTCTGGATTTTTTTTTTAGATTATGTCTCTCACAGTGGACATGCACCTACGATGACAATTTCAGACCCCTCCATGATTTCTAAGTGGGAGAACTTGCAAAATAGCAGGGTGTTCAAATACTTATTTTCCTCACTGTATATTTCTCATGTCTGTGAGCCTAGTTTATGGAGTATTTTAAGTTGAAGAAATACAAGTGATCATGCCGGCGGCCTCACGTTGTGCAATAAGCACACTATACTTCCCCTTCCACACTCCGCACAAACGCATTTATCTAGGTTGACGTTAGAGCGAGTGAGCAGCCATGTAAAGTTACTACTTACATGTTTCAAATGATAAGCCATATTTGAGGTTGATGGATAATAGGCGAATGTTTCGATTTCCTGCCTGACATACTGTAACTACCACAAGGACCCGCCTTTAACGATCTGTCCCTCACAGACTTCCGACACCTTTTTTTTCTGCGACTAACAGACTAATAAAATCTTGGCCGACTAAGCCTCTTCTGGTCGACTAACGATTAGTCAACTATTAGGATGCAGTCATAGTCTTCGATGTCACATGATCCTTCAGAAATCATTCTAATATGCTGATTTCTTATTATTATTGATGTTGAAAACAGTTGGGCTGCTTGACATTTTTGTTGAAACCACAATACAATTTTTTTACGACTCTTTGATGAAAAGAACGTTAGCATTTATTTGAAATAGAAATCCTTTTCAGCATTATAAATGTCTTTGTTGTCATCATTGCAGAATAAAATTATACATTTCTTTGAAGAAAAGCATAAAAATATTACTGCCCCCAAACATTGGAGTAGTAGGTTATATATATAAAATAAAGTGATCTACCTTGCCAAGCTGCTGCAGGAAAATGAGATGTCTCTCCTCGAACTGCACTGGCTCCTCTTTCTCAAACGCTCCAGTGCTGAATCCAGATGCCCCTGCTCTGCTGGGTAAAATGTCACTCTCCTTCACGATCTCATAATCTGAGAACACATTTCATCACTCAACATTACACAGCAAGTGCAAGAATGGGCAAAAACACAAATAAATTGTGACGCATCAAAATGCCAGTGGGCCAGTGTTACAGTGTGACTGTCCTGACCTGGGCAGAAGAGACCGTTGAGGTCTCGTATGATGGCTCTGAATGAAGGTCTGAATGTTGGCTCGTAGTCCATGCACCTGTTGATCAGGTTAGCAAGCTCTGTCCACTTGGGAGCAGGAAGTTGGTGATGGTTTAGATAGAACAAGTCTTTCTGAATGGAGAATTACAAGAAATGTTCGTCAAGAAGTACGGATTATTTATTTAACAAATAGCACTTTGTACTAAAAACAGATCAATATTTACTGTATTAGTATACTGTGGACACAAGGATTGCTTTACCTTGGAACTGTCCATGTTGGCAAGTGGCTTTTCTCCTCCGCTGCAAATCTCCCATAAAGTTGTCCCAAAGCTCCATTTGTCTGAGGCAAGACTCAGGTTTTTCGGATCTAAGATGCATTCAGGGGACACCCAGGGGATTCGCTCCACGAGAACTATAAAAATATTTAAAATGAACTTAAAATTAAATATTTAAATCAAATGTGACAACCCATTATCTACATATTAAAGACCCTCTGTGGTGAAAATAAAGTTTTTAATGTTGTTTATATGTCTGTTTTTTTTTATTTTTTTTATATACTGTCATGTGCAAATTATCAATCAACACCATTGCAGAGTATTTTCTCCTGAAAACTGCAGTGAACCAAAGACGGTCTCAAAAACGCGGTTTGAAATCGCTCTTGTTTTCTAATTCACAAACATGTAACCATTCCCGTCAACATGCGGGCGGGCTTTAGCATATCATTAACTACTCTGAAGCAGGGGAGTCTCAAAAGAAGCCAGGTTATACCATCATATTTTTCTGGTACAGAAAAAAAATCAGGTACATTTAGCAATATAGCAGGTGAATTACGTAAATGATGTATATTACAATGTTATGATGAACTATATGCCTTTCTCCACTGACGTTCCCAATTGTTCAAAGCATGAGGATACTGATTGTTAGAAGGCAGCTGTGTAACTAAGAGATGGCAAATGGGAACATGCTTTGCGTGACATTAGCAGCACATTATTAGCTGTTTGATAGCGTAGTCAAGCCAAGGGCTAATCATATTAATAACCGTTATGTCTGACATAGAATGGTAATGCGTTTTATGCTCTCGGATACATCGACTTTTAGACAAGCCTGTATAATTTGCTCTTCCACTTCTGAATCAGTTTCTGGTTCAAACATACTATATGGCTGGATTAAACCAGTATTTCCTCTTGCCATTGTGCAGCGTTTACTACAGTAAAGTTGATAAGTGGATCAGGTATTCTGAGCTGGTGCGAGTGAGTGGAGGCGGGGCTAATTTGAATGTTCATTGATCTGCGTATACTAAATGAAGCAAGGGTGTAGAGTTATCTTCAAGCTTTTTTTAAGGCATGAATTTTTTTCACACAAAAAATTAAACATGTCATTTTCGTGATCAAAGATGAGTTAAGGGATAAAATTATTGACTTAATTGATCAGCATCAGGCAAATACACCCCCATTTGGCCTAATTTCATTTTGTTAAATAAAGTTAATTTAGTAAATATAAGAAGTTTAATGTACATGTAAGTGACTATCATCTCAAGTTGTCATTATATTGGCTATCAGCTATTAAAACAACCCACATTTGTTTACCACACCACTATTTGACAGAATGCTTTTGGACCTTATTACCTACAACAAATCTTAAAAGGGATAGTTTCATCATTTAATCACCCTTGTATCATTCCAAACTTGTATGACTTTTTTTCTTCTGTGGAATAATGTCTGTGTTTTTTGTTGTTTTGGTCCCCATCGACTGTCATTGTGTGAAAAAAAAAAAAAAAAGAGTTCAAAATATCTCTTCTGTTCCACAGATTTTGAACAATATGAGGGTTAGTAAATGATAACAGAATTTTCATTATTTTCATTTTTGGGTGAACCATCTCTTTAATAAGATGACGTCTGCCCTCTACTGGTCAGCAAGCATTACAACAAGTAAAATAAGCTTCTGCTAAAATAGTTCTAGCACTGACATTCTACTTCATGGCATCTCGTCACTGAAATGTGTTGTATAAACAGTCAACTCTGCATTTTGATGAGAAAAATGTCAAATGGCATGAAAATGCATCAACTGGAGTGAAGAAGAGACCATTTCATTCTTACCTTTATAGACCAAATAGTCTCTAAAAAAAAGAAAAAAAAGAAAGAGGAAGTGCAATGCTAGAGCTTTTATATAAACGGGTCACGTACTCCGTTCCTCCAATCAGTGACACTGACGCCAAAAATACGCAAATAAGGACAAAAACTGAGTGGGCTGGGGCTCAAAGAGCCATTAAAGACAAAGGGTGAGAGTCTCAGTAATCTGACTCATTTAACTTACAATAGAGAGAATAGGACTGGCAGGAATCTCTAGCTGAAAAACTGTTTAACAGCAGATATAATCATCATCTATACCTCAAATGCTAAATTCAATTAGCAATAGATTTGTAATACAACAGTTTAGGAATGTACAGTGTGAAACGTCATCTTATGAATACCCATGATTAAAGGGTTAGTTCGCCCATTTAAGACATGAAGTTGTATGCAATCCTTACCAGCACTATGGTGTATACACACTGACCCACTCTGTTGTCACCCCCCTGGTCCGAGTTCTGACCGCTGGAAGTTTTTGAATGAAGTAATCCCGGCTACTTTCCGGGGCCACAAAACTGTGCGTTTTTACGTGAAAAAAAGATTTGCGTTTCAAAGCTTGATTAATTTAACACACAAAAAACACGCCGGTCAAAATTCATACCTCAGTTTTAATGCGGCACTATTTTCCTTCCGTTTCTATCAATCCGCGCTGCTGTCAATGTCAACAGTGCGCACGTGACGATTAGCTGTTGATATCGCGACTCGCCGACAACATGTCCGACTACGAAACTTCAGATTATGAAACTAATTTTAGCACAGTGTCAGACGGATCAGATGAAGACAGTAATTTTAACTCCACGACAAAGGGATATCTTTATGAACCGGAGTATACCGATGCCGAACTTGAGCAGATGGACAAAGAACGGGAAGAGAGAGAGCGAGAGGACAGAGAAGTTGTCCAATCTGGTGCTGTTGCCATCGGCTATACTCAGCGGGAGCTAAATTATCTCGAATAAAGGATTTTCGTGTATGTAGTGCTCACTTCAGCGAAGATGATTACATCTCCAACCAAGGAGGAAAAGTAAAAAAAAAAAGAGTTTAAAGAGTTTTGCTGTACTCCAGTACTACGGGTAAGCTCTATTTACTAACTTTATGATCCCATGTCTAAACTGTACGGTATGTTTAGACTCCATTATAAAACACGTGAAAAGATGTGTAATATAAAAAAAGTATATATTGTTACAATTTGCTGAGAAAAATATTTGATTGAACACACACAATTGGCTTTATGCACAGCTGCACTACTTCCAGAACTTCAACCAGCTCCTATTAGCCATTATAAGATAAATTGATTAATTCAGGTGTACTTGACCTCAGTATGGCAACAATAATCAGATACACCTGAATTAATCAAGTTTGCACAATAATAACAGACAGTCGGACATGTTGTCGGCGAGTCGCGCTATCAACAGCTAATCGTCACGTGCGCACTGTTGACATTGACAGCAGCGCGGATTGATAGAAACGGAAGGAAAATAGTGCCGCATTAAAACTGAGGTATGAATTTTGACCGGCGTGTTTTTTGTGTGTTAAATTAATCAAGCTTTGAAACGCAAATCTTTTTTTCACGTAAAAACGCACAGTTTTGTGGCCCCGGAAAGTAGCCGGGATTACTTCATTCAAAAACTTCCAGCGGTCAGAACTCGGACCAGGGGGGTGACAACAGAGTGGGTCAGTGTGTATACACCATAGTGCTGGTAAGGATTGCATACAACTTCATGTCTTAAATGGGCGAACTAACCCTTTAAAGGATTAGTTCACTTTTAAAAAAACTTTAAAAATGAAGGTTTAGTGCAGCTTCAAAGGGCTTTAAATGATACCAGACGATGAATAAGGGTCTTATCTAGCGAAATGATCGGTCATTTCAAAAATAAATAAAAAAAGTTTTATAAGCACAAATTGCTCGCCTTGCTCTGTTCTGTGATGCGCGTTCGTGACTCACGTAATACGCAATAAAGTTGAAAAGGTCACGCGTAGGCGGAGGTACAGAGTCAGTGTTTACAAATGTGAGGACCATATACACATATTCAAATGTCTTTGTGTCAGTTTATCGTTTAAAATGCCCATTTCGTGTGCGTATCCTGGGTTTTTTAATATTAAAAAAGGCTAAAAGAAAATTTGTCAGGACAGAAGCGTGACCTTTTCAAAGTAATTGCGCATTACGTGACGTCACGAACGCGCAGCACAGAACAGAGCAAGGCGAGCATTTGTGCTTATAAAACAAACGTTTTAATGTATTTTTTAAATGACCGATCGTTTCGCTAGATAAGACCCTTATTCATCGTCTGGTGTTATTTAAAGCCATTTGAAGCTGCACTGAAACTGTCATTTGGACCTTGAACCGTTTGGGTTCCATTGAAGTCCATTATATGGAGAAAAATCCTGGAATCTTTTCATCAAAAACTTAATTTCTTTTCGACTGAAGAAAGACATGGACATGTATGATATGTAAAGCAAGATAACCCAGGATTTCGTTGACCCAGGGTTAACCATTTCAAGTGTGAAAAGCCCTTTTCTGTAAAACTGGTGGGTATGAACAGTTGTTAAATAATTATTTACGTTGATTAGCCATAAAAAAAACTACTGTTTTTCTTTCAGATGTATTGGCAGTTATTTGTTTTGTGTGGAAATATTCATAGTCATTATTCATTCACTTTACCATAGAGAATAAGCGGAGGGTAGCGGCTGCTTCATGACCAGTTTGAAAGTTCTGTGCCACTGCCACTAGGAGGCCAAATATATAGAGGTAATGAAAAGGCGGCTACAGATTCAAACAAGTTCTCCAAAGAGCCTTCATGCGGTTCACTCACTCTCTCTGGGCAGCACTGTGATGCCGATGCCAGGGTCACTTAGTTTGATGAATGGAAGGTTTCCCAACGTCCTGTCCTCCTCCCTGATCAAAAGGATGTTTTTTGCACACACATTCCCATGAGGCAGATTCTTTTCCTCCTGAATGTGAAAGAACAAAAGCATTAGTCTAATTGGCTCGCAATCCACATGGGCTATTCCTGAATTGTTGTGATTTCTTACCAAAAACAGCATAGCCCAGGTAAGCTGCTTGGCCACTTCCAACTTCCACAGGATATTAACTGATATTGAGTTCTTGTTTTTCTTCAGGTATGTGTCCAATGACCCAAACTTCACATATTCCTGCACCATGATGTCTAAGACAAAAAAAAAAATCCACAAGCTCAAGTATGCGGCGGTAAATCATTTTGGTCACATGTGAACAGTGTGAACACTTACTCTCGTCTCCACACACACAGATACCATAAGTCAACACCAGATGCTTGTGGGTGAGCTGGCTCATCATGCTGGCTGCCTCAAAGAAAGACTTACAGAGGGGGAAAAAATTAAGAGATTGAAGAAACCACTACATCAGTTAAATCAAGCACAAACAAGTATACTTCCTTTAGTGAGACTGAGACATGTCACGTCTTGATTTAAAATGTTATACTAAAGCAGAGGTTTTAACCCTGCTCCTGGAAACCCACTGGCCTGCAAATCTTATATACAATCTGCTTCAGCACACCTGTGATTTTTCAAGTTATCCTGAAAAGCTTGAATAGCTGGTTCAGGTTTATTTGAGCGAAACTCGACAGGACAGTGGGTCGCCAGGATTCAATTCGCTTTCGATTAAGGCAGTCACAATTCAATTCCAAAATGACTCCAGAATCAGTTGCACTCTTCCCCCTACATTTATGTGGTCCACTTTGATGAAACTCTCTCTTAAAACGGTACATTTTATCTATATCTTTATCTTACCTCAGAGTAATTTCTGTGTGCTTTGTCCAAAACTTTGACAATGACTTCAGTCTTATGGGTTTCTCCGTAGTCTCCCTGCTCTTTACGAATCCCTTTGAAGATCTTGGTGAATGTCCCCTGACCTTGACTCTCACCCTGGAAACAATGTTTAATAATCATAATGAAACTTGACATTTACACTACCACTCAAAAGTTTGGGGTCAGTAAGTTTTTTAATGTTTTTGAAAGAAGTCTCTTTATGCACAGCAAGGCTGCATTTATTTGAACTAAATATTTATACATTATAAAATAACCGTTTTATACATTATATTTTAAAATGTAATTTATTCATGTGAATAAAAGCTGAGTTTTCAGCATCATTACTCCAGTCTTCAGTATCACATGATCCTTCAGAAATCATTCTAACATGCTGATTTGCTGCTCAAGAATAATTTCTTATTATTTTATTTGTTAAAAACAGTTGTGCTGCTTAATATTTTTGTGGAAACAGTGATATCTTTTTTCAGGATACTTTGATGAATAGAAAGTTCCAAAGAAGAGCATTTATTTTAAAAAAAATAGTCTTTTGTAACATTATAAATGTCTTTACAGTCACATTTGATTGAATTTACTGCATCCATGCTCAAAAGTATTAATTCCTTTACAAAAGAATCGTATTACATGTATAAGATAACAGGATGCTTACAAAATCAAGGTCTTCTTTCCTGATTTTGTGGAATACCATCTGACTGATGTTGTGTCTCTGCAGTGATGGGGAAAGGGGAACCTCTAAACCCCGATGACTTCGGCACACCAACAAACTCGACTTCTCTATTTACATCAAAAACACAAAGCAAAAAAAGTAAATCATCAACCCATTATAAAAGATTACAATAAATTTTCAAAATCTAAAAGGTTTGGTTTCCAGGTAATATTGTAGAGTTGTACATTTCTGGTATTCGTGTGTCATATAACCAGGGCTTGACATGAACTTTTTTTCCTCACCAGCCACTGTGGCGAGTGGTTTTCCAAACTTACTAGCCACTCAGGATTTTCACTGGCCACAATTTTGACATCGATACCATGGGGGAAATCTAGTATATAGATATTTTTAATATTACCTCATAATTTTGCAGTCTGTATTTTAGGCTGCTGTCGCTTTAAGACCTGACACGTAGATCAATTATATTGTTTTATAAAGCCAATATACTGCACTTCTCTTTATGTGCACACACAAAATCTGCGGGAATGAGTAAAATTATGCTGAACACGCGCAATCCCTTGCCGAAATTCAAGCCCTGTACCACCAACAATATTCATTCAGAGCAAGTGAAACGAGTGAGTAAAGGGTTTGTGGGTCAACTCGCTGTCGGAGAATTAGAGAGCGAGAACGAGCAGTTGGTATCTTGTGCATCTATTCTGCAGAAGAGTTTCATATATTTTCATATTGATATCTTTGACAACACCAGATTGCTTAGTTTATTATTTCAGATGCATTTTTAAAAGACCACAATTGGAAAATGTTTATTGTAAAAAAAATCAACCCATAAAAGTGGCTAGTAGGAGTGACTGGAGTAAACGCCACCGCTGAAATCCACCCGCATTTGGCGGGTGTTAATGTCAAGCCCTGCATATAACCATAATGAGAATATCAGGTGCAGTACTGACCTTTGGCCTTTGGTGAACAGCACCTGCTAAACTGAAAGATGACACCATCTGATTTTACGGTTTCCTTCTGGTAGCACTTGAGCAGCTCCTGTAAGCTTCTGAAACTCCTTTTGGTTCCACTAAGATTGTAGTCGCCATTCTCGGACCTGGTGATCAGGCAGTGCTTGTACTCTATGTCCTGATACGCATGAGGGAAAGAAATCATTATGTCAAGAGACAGCCAGGATGTTTAGAAGGACACAGCTGATGTACACCACCGTTCAAAGGTTTTGAATTTTTTATATTTTTGAGAAAGAAATTAACATGTTTCTTCAGCAAGGATCCATTAAATCGGTTAAAAGTGACACTAAAGACATGTTACAAAAGATTTATATTTCAAATAAATGCTGTTCTTTTAAATTTTTAATTTATCAAACAATCCTGAAAAAAGTATCACGTTTTCCACGATAATATTAAGCAGCACAACAGTTTTTTACATTGAAAATAATAAGAATAAATGTTTCTTGAGCATCAAATCAGTCACAACACAGGAGAAAAGTCCTGTGTAACTTCCGGTTCATGGCGACTTTAAAATATATTAAAATAGATCACAGTTATTCAAAATTACATTTTGCAATATATAAAACAGCTATTTTAAAATACAATAATATTTCACAATAATTCTGTTTTTACTTTTTATTCAAATAAATGCAGCCTTGCTGAGCATAAGAGACTTATTCCAAACATATTTTACAATATATAAAAGACAACCGTTATTTTAAAAAAAGAATTAATGTAATGACATGTCACAATATTACTATTTTTTTACTGTATTTTTGACCAAATACTTGGTTTCAAAAACATAAAAAAATCTTACTAAGTCCAAACTATAGTATATAAAGGTCAGGATTACAGTGAAGGAATATTCAATCCTTCAGTACAAAATGCTACTAATTGATAATATATTATGTTTTGTGTAATTAAAGTGGCACTTTGCAAGAACGTACCCCGACTGCAAGAGTCAGGAAGTATTTGTTGAAGTCTTTGGGGCTACACCGGAGCACAAAGAGACCTCTCTGGTTCCCTGACTTGCGTAGTTTACTGATTGCAAACTCCATTCTGTCAACACAGGCAATGAAAACAATGATGATGCTTACAGATAATGCTTGAATGCAAATCTTCTAAACCTGAAAAAACTAAATATAAATCATGGCCAGAAAAGGGGCTCTTCAATAAATCCTTTAGAGAAATCGGTCAGTCATTTACAGAAAATGAAGAGTAAATGAATAGCCAGTCATTCATAAGTATTTCCTGTAGTGCTTACGATATCGGCCCGTGGCAGTAGCTTTCGATGGCCTCCAGCAAATGGGGTGGGACCACATCCTTGCAGAGGTAGTGATGGGCATCTGTGGTCAGTCTGTAGTAACCATCGATTAGAGACACAAATGACAATGCCTCCATTGAGGTGGAAAACACCAGCTCCTGTATGAAAAAAAAAAAAATTATATCACATGTATGATGCATGATCTGTAAATATTCTCAAAGATAATAGCAGGAAAAAATCCAGTAGTTCAAAAGCACTCTGAGACCCTTTAAAATAGAGTAACAATTACCGGATATCCCAGAGAGTTACAACAGACTTACTAGAATTTTTCCATCCTGTCTGTTGATGGAGACAATGCGGTTCATGTTCGTTCCATCTTTGCTGCCTTGTCTGATACTGATATCGACAACTTCCGCAAAGTCACAATACGTCTGCAGGTCCTTTTTTAGAAAGTACAAAAAGTGTTATGAAATTTCGCCAGCAGCAAAAGAACCCCCCCACCCCCCTTTTTTATTTTGGCATCAGTGCAGAAATATTAATAAACACAAGAACACTGGTATTTCCTTCAGATAGAAAAATAATTGTTTTAAAGTTCCAGGTAGGTTTAGGTTTCAGGCTTTAGTTCAACATAAATGAAATGCCACATCAGAGCTGATTTGCCATTGTCATGACACTCACTCATTAAGCTCAGTTATTTTAAATTGTAATAATACTTCACAATATTGCTATTTTTACTGTATTTTTGAAAAAAAGCAGCCTTGAACGGCCGTTTATGTTAGACGGTTTTTAAATTATTTGTAGAGAAGAGTAACTAAAGATAGTTGATGAATATCAGTGTTGCCTTGAAAACACTGGAGTGTTTTACTAACCCTATTTTTAAAAATACAGAGTTACTGGTCTGACTAGACCTCTATTAATCTAAAGTCTGATCTGTTTCATCTGTGGTGGGTAGTGGGTTCTAGAACAAACAGCCTTTCACAAAGAGTTTATGAAGTTAAAGCTGTTTAAACATTTACTCAAATCACTCAAATATATTTGTGAACAGACTGACTTCAATCACACAAGTTTAAATCTTGCTCTGTGTATAGGCATGACCAGGGGGTGAACATGTGATTCTGAAGTACTGATGAATTTGAAATACAACACTTAGGTTCAACATCTAAAACTGGTTACCTCACACTGTGTGTCTTTGTGTCGTTCTCGGCACCACTGGATGCCGCGGTCTGCGGAGATGACGATGGTGACCTGCTCGGCCGAGGGCTCTTTGACTTGAAAGCGTTCGGTGTAGAAGCCAGAGTCCAGGGACTCCAGGCTGATCAGGTATTTGAGTTTTAGGTCGCGCGCTGAGGCTCGGCACTGACTGAGCTGCTGCACGACTTTCCGAAAGCGATAGCGGATGCGCTTCCTTGTGACAAAATGGTAATCCTGGATTCGCTCCCTCATGTCTTTAGGGAGCAAAGACTTGTAACTGTGAATTAAGTAGATAATGAGTTACTATCAAACACCACATTTTGTTTGTAGGATGGATGGAAGTTTTAAAGGTCTTTGTCCCATTTTTGTTTTTATTATTAACATTGTCAATGTTAATGCATTAACACGTGCATATTGCAAATAAATGTATGCAAATAAATACTGAAGCACGTGAATTTGCGTCATTAATGTAATTTACGCCACACAGCCAGATGATCTTAGAAGTCGGGAGTTTATCACACTGAGCAACTAAAATGGTCGCAAGCACCTGTAACCCTGGTAGGTGGAAATTCGGATCAGTTACTCTGGGAGAGTTTTCAGTCCAATGATCCAGTAGACAAACTCATTCAAACAATGAATCAGTCCAAAACAGCACTAATATAAAGTAAACCAGGCTTATTAAATCAGAGATGGTAGAGAGAATAAAGACTCAATGTGTTTTCAGTGAATTATTCATTACAGTATGTGTTTTGCTTTAAAACACAAGCTCGATCATATTCTGTGTTTGGTGGGATGTTTGTGACTCACACTCTTCAGAAACACTGTATGCCCAGATGATACGCAAACTACGTTTTTTGGCTGGATAAAGCAAGCCAGAGTCTCCATAGTAAAGTTTTAAAGGTTGCGAATTGTAATAAAGGTAAAGATGATTGCAGTGACGTACAGGAGTCGTAAAGTAAGTGCGTGTGTGTCTGTTATATTGATGCGCAAACAAACCCGTGTATGTGTGCTCTTGACGTGTGCTTCCACACACATTCAGGATAATGTTTTGATTTGTCATGTGCATGTTGCTGTGCTTAGTAATTTAGTAATGTAAGTGTTTAGTAATGTCAATGATGAATTAGGAAATCTGAGATGGTTTGGATTCAGACAACAAAGCAGGTTTTTAAAAAAAGCGGGAAAATTCTGAAGGATTTACAGAGGCAAATAGGAACATAACTTCAAATGGACTCATGGTAGATATGATACATTGACAGGTCTATCAATATCAAGTAGATCAGCACATTATTGGTACCTAATGTCATTGTAGATGTCCAGTGGGGAGCACTCCTTCTCTTTGGCAGTCCTCATCATGTCCAGCACAGCCATGCCAAGGCACTCCTCCTGAACCTCATGTTCACTGGATAACTTTACCCAGCTGTTTACAAAGTCACTCCTCCACTGCATACACAAAACAGAGAGGGGAACCACACATCAGTATTACAGTACAGTGAAGAAAATAAGTATTTGAACACCCTGCTATTTTGCAAGTTCTCCCACTTAGAAATCATGGAGGGGTCTGAAATTGTCATCGTAGGTGCATGTCCACTGTGAGAGACATAATCTAAAAAAAAAATCCAGAAATGACAATGTATGACTTTTTAACTATTTATTTGTAAGATACAGCTGCAAATAAGTATTTGAACACCTGAGAAAATCAATGTTAATATTTGGTACAGTAGCCTTTGTTTGCAATTACAGAGGTCAAACGTTTCCTGTAGTTTTTCACCAGGTTTGCACACACTGCAGGAGGCATTTTGCCCCACTCCTCCACACAGATCTTCTCTAGATCAGTCAGGTTTCTGGGCTGTCGCTGAGAAACACGGAGTTTGAGCTCCCTCCAAAGATTCTCTATTGGGTTTAGGTCTGGAGACTGGCTAGGCCACGCCAGAACCTTGATATGCTTCTTACAGAGCCACTCCTTGGTTATCCTGGCTGTGTGCTTCGGGTCATTGTCATGTTGGAAGACCCAGCCTCGACCCATCTTCAATGCTCTAACTGAGGGAAGGAGATTGTTCCCCAAAATCTCACAATACATGGCCCCGGTCATCCTCTCCTTAATACAGTGCAGTTGCCCTGTCCCATGTGCAGAAAAACACCCCCAAAGCATGATGCTACCACCCCTATGCTTCACAGTAGGGATGGTGTTCTTGGGATGGTACTCATCATTCTTCTTCCTCCAAACACGGTTAGTGGAATTATGACCAAAAAGTTCTATTTTGGTTTCATTTGACCACATGGCTTTCTCCCATGACTCCTCTGGATCATCCAAATGGTCATTGGCAAACTTAAGACGGGCCTTGACATGTGCTGGTTTAAGCAGGGGAACCTTCCGTGCCATGCATGATTTCAAACCATGACGTCTTAGTGTATTACCAACAGTAACCTTGGAAACGGTGGTCCCAGCTCTTTTCAGGTCATTGACCAGCTCCTCCCGTGCAGTTCTGGGCTGATTTCTCACCATTCTTAGGATCATTGAGACCCCACGAGGTGAGATCTTGCATGGAGCCCCAGTCCGAGGGAGATTGACAGTCATGTTTAGCTTCTTCCATTTTCTAATGATTGCTCCAACAGTGGACCTTTTTTCACCAAGCTGCTTGGCAATTTCCCCTTTCCAGCCTTGTGGAGGTGTACAATTTTGTCTCTAGTGTCTTTGGACAGCTCTTTGGTCTTGGCCATGTTAGTAGTTGGTTTCTTACTGATTGTATGGGGTGGACAGGAGTCTTTATGCAGCTAACGACCTCAAACATCTAATTTAGGATAATAAATGGAGTGGAGGTGGACATTTTAAAGGCAGACTAACAGGTATTTGAGGGTCAGAATTCTAGCTGGTAGACAGGTGTTCAAATACTTCTTTGCAGCTGTAGCTTACAAATAAATAGTTAAATATTATATCATAATAATATTATATTATAAATCATATATTGTGATTTCTGGATTTTTTTTTTTTTTAAGATTAGATTATGTCTCTCACAGTGGACATGCACCTACGATGACAATTTCAGACCCCTCCATGATTTCTAAGTGGGAGAACTTGCAAAATAGCAGGGTGTTCAAATACTTATTTTCTTCACTGTATATCAAAATAAAAAAAATTGAAAAAGAGAGAGAGAGAGAGAGAGAGAGAGAGAGAGAGAGAGAGGGCATTTATTCTATCAAAAATACAGGAAAAAAAAAGCAGTATTGTGAAATGTTATTACAATTTTAAATAACTGTGATCTATTTTTATATTCTTTAATATTTAATTTATTCCTGTGATGACAAAGCTGAATTTTCAGCAGCATTTTTTTGTGTTTATTCACCACAACTGTCTGAGGCTGTCTAGTGTCTACTGATCGAGTGCATGATGAAAGTGTGTAGCAACGTAAAGTCCCGTTCGCTGATGTTCATGATATGTTTAATCTTGGAAGATCTAAATGCAGCAACTTTTGGCTTGCACTTCTGTAACCAAAGCTGAATGTCTTTTCCTATGTAAAGCGGCAGCCATGGTCACACACCGGCTAAACATTCTCTGGCTCCGCCTGCTTCAGTAGCCACACCCCAAACTTTGCCAAAGGTTGAGCTGGAATAAGACTGACGGATCTGAGTGGACTGCTCTCATTGATTTGATGGTGCCTGGGAGGCTCAATGTTTACACTTTTAGGGGAAACAAACTCATGAATGGCAAACTAGTAGTCAAGGAGCAATAATTCTGGGTTAACAGAATGAATTTAAATAAAGAAAATCTTACATTATTTCACCTTTAACCCAGAGTTAAAAATAGTGGTCAACTATTATGAATTCTGTTTTATATGCAGAAACTGATATTTGTAGATGATGATCAATATTCTGATATAATTAAAACTATTTAATGATATGTTCACAAATTAGCTTGGAATGAAAACTTATTTGACACAATATTTACTGAAAAAGTTTAACTGTCCACTATCTATTTACAGTGCTGTCAAATCGAAATGGTTAGGCTGTTGGCCTATTTGGCACATTTTCTGTCACCAACTAATAATCTCAAAAAGGTCATTATCAGACAATTAATTAGCCTGGCCAGTGGCCAATAACAAGCCTATATCTAAAAAGTACCCTGGGTTAATGATATTAAGTGCAGTTAAGAGTATGTTACGTTTAAAACCCAATAGAAAGATGTAGTCAACATGGAACTGGGGTACTGTTCCTAATAGCATGTCAAACAAACATCAGTAAGCAAACATAATGTTGTTTTCATTGTATACTACCTACTACGACACTGCTGTGCATTGATACGAGTGTGCTAGAGAAAACCACAGCAGGAATAAGCAAACATACACTGTGAAAACATCAACCACGAACAGATCAGCCGCAGACTGACTGACAAGTGTACACAAGATGACACTACAAAGGGCTGCTGCCTCAAAAACAGGTTTAAAAATTACTCCTGACTGTGTCAGACCCATGTAATCCAATGGGGTCAGACAGAGTGCACCTCCAAACACATAGCAGCTTTATTTTAAACCCCTCACCACCACCACGCACCCACATAAAGGCTATTTTAGAGACATGACCTTGCTTGCAAAATCCTATAGGATTTATTTGAAACATAGCCTAATTAATACAGTACTAAAACTTCTCAACCTTGAACAGGTTTAAGTGGTCTTTAAGTGCCATCTTAACTTGTTGGGCTTCATACTGCCACAAAGCTAATATTTTGAGGCATGCAACACACTGTGGTCACTCTTCATTACTCACCGTTGTACTGGTGAATCCGAGGACGAGATATGCCTCATCATATTTTCTTGTCATGAGGCTGTCTACACAGGATGCAACAAAGCGAACGTTACAAATCCATTTTTTCTTTTGTGTCAGAAGTAGCGCAAGCACTTAAAGCACATCAGAAAAAGAACGGGGCATCAGTTTCCTGTCAGGGATTTGTCGTGTCGCGCCATATCCAGTGTAGACAGCATCACTGATTATAATGGCTTCTTTGCTTTTGTCACATCACGCCGCAGTGCTCGTGTCTGGTGCAGACACATTGTTTTGGTAGTTGTGACATTTGAAGTAGATCCATTATCTCCTTTACGCTTAACTGGCACTGACAGTCCTTTCTAGGGTGTAACAATATATCGCGATATGAAAATGCAACAATATGTATCATGGATAGTGAAAATATGCATAAAAATGAACCAGTACTGTGAGAAAAACAATTCTAGTTTTAGTGTCTGTATTAAATTTAACTACTATATATAATGTTGAATATAAATGTATAATAATGCAATTGGGAAATATTTGTGTAAAAAGTGGCTAGCATTATTTTAAATATATCTAGTCAGTGACAGACTGCAAGCATATTTGTCTAAAATAATTTCAGCTTCAGAATCATGAATATTTTTTATTCTGGTGTCCCCAATCGCATTGTCCTGTGCATTGGGTTTCCAGCACCAAGTTCAAGCCTATTAAAGGTTGTATCAGTCATTTCAGGCCCAAAAAAGGCCGAAACATAAATGATCACATTCATCTAATCTTTCCTAATGATCCGCTAGCTGCCCACCCCATAAGCATGCCGTCCAAAAAACGCGTCTCTGTATGCAGCCTAGGCTCTGAGATGTGCACACAAAAACAAATGGGTACACCACCACTCCTTACCTTTAGATACAACCTTTAATTTCCACCCCAATAGAATACCAAATTTAGTATTTTAAATCAACAGCATTATTTCTGTTAAACCTTGATCATATGTCTTGGAGTATCGCAATAATGTCGTATCGTGAGTTTAGTATCGTGATATGTATCGAATTGTGACAGAGTATTGTTACACCCCTAGTCCTTTCACAAACTTGTCCATGCTTATTACAGAACCATGCATCATTCTTTAATTTTTTTAAACGGTTTCCAGGAATTCTATATTCTGATTGCCTCCTATCGGTCTGTTATTTCCTCAATTACTACATAATATTTCATGTAAATGTAGAAATAAAGTACATTTTTACTAATAGTTGAATAACCTTATTAAAATCTAATCCTAAAAATAAATATATATGACATTTAAAACATATTTATTTTTTTATTTAGACATAAGAGTCTAGAATTTTTATACCCAGTATTGTGGTTGCATTTTTGCATGCGAAGCTGTACTAAAAAGCTGAAGTTCTTCAGAATATAAAAATAATTTAATTGTCTTTAAAGGTTGTCTCAGTGATTTCAGGCCCAAAAATAAATGTCTAATCTTTCCTAACGATCTGCTAGCTGCCCGCCCCTGTCGGTGATTGGTTGGAACACTGTTTGTTTTGGTTTTGAGTGGTGGTTGTACCCATTTGTTTTTGTGTGCAGATTTCAGAGCCTAGGCTGCCTACAGAGACGCGGTTTTTTGACGGCATGCTTATGGGGCAGGCAGCTAGCGGATCGTTAGGAAAGATTAGACATTTATTTTTGGGCCTGAAATCACTGATACAACCTTTAAGACGTCCTAACGAGACACACTATGCAAAGTTCAATCAACTTCCCCTCAGTGACAGTCATCGCATGACATACTGTTAGTGCAAGACAAACGGGCGCCACAAAACCAGCCCACTTAGTAGATCAGAGAGCGGCCAACATGAGTTTCCTTTTTTTATCATGCGTTTAGTAAATAGGGGCCTTTATCCGTGAAGATACACAGTGGTGTAATTCACATTTAAACACTGTAAAATCCGAAACCAAGACTGACTCTTCTCTGAGAAGATAATCTAGGCCAAACTGCAATTTAATTATATATAAATGTGCAATTACGCAAGAAAAGCTCAGATTTCAAGCTAAGTGAAGCGTAACTGTAAAACACTGCTATGGTGATTCAGTATCCACTGACAGCACACAACGCTTGGTGCACAATTAAAGGTAATTTCTTCATTGCAAAACTGATGTGGAGAATCCTCACCTGAGCAAAGAGGTAAGACATTACGTAGTCATCCAGGACAGGACTCTCAGATCCCTTAGTCACTCCATAGCGGTAAGCCCGAGACGCTCCACAACTATACCAGCCGGGAAAATAGTACCTGACAGGAAATATCACAGTCAGTAAACTGCAGGCTACAAACCATTGGAGAGGACAAAGGCCAAATCAAATAAACCAGGTTAATTAAGTGAAATATGGAGCTCAGTGGATTACCTAATTCTGAATAACAAACTCTCACTGGCTGTTTCATCTAAATGGAGAACATGATTGGGTGATAACCAGACCCCGTCATCTTCTCTGTACAGTCCAAACAGGCTGCAATAGACTGGTGTAACGCCTGTGAGAAACAGATGAACATAAAGAACAGACGCTAGTGAGACAAGAGAGACAGACACAACATCAGCCCTACGGCCCAGGAGCAACACATAAAAAACAAAGTACGGCAAACATAAATGCAAACAATTTTTCACACCAAAACATCCAGTGTGAAATAAGAAATGCCTGCACATATAAACTAGGGATTGGATCATGATGGTCAACAATGGTCCTACAGCGAACTAGTCAATTTGTGAGTTACTAAAATAGAATTTTCCTTATTTACACTACTGGTCAAAAGTGAGAATAAATAAGAAGTTTATTTGATCAAAAATAAAGTAAAAACATTATTATTGAGAAATATTATTACAATTAAAAATAACTTTTCTATTTGAATATATTTTACTGTGATGGTAAAGCTAAATTTGCAGCACCATTACTCCAGTCCTCAGTGTCACATGATCCTTCAGAATAGAATCCTGAAAAAAACCTATGAAGGATTCCACCAAAAAATTAAAGGGATACTTCAGGATTTAGCATTAAGCTTTGTATTAGTAGAAAACCTGTAGTATTTTCGAATTACCACCCTCATATCCCCCTGAGACCAGAAATGTATGTATTTTTTGTCTGGAAAAAATCATCCGATGACTCAAAAATTGCCATTTTGCATCATCGGAGGATTTTTTGGCCAGAGGCTAAAGACTACAGCCAGTAGTAGGGGCTGTCCCGCATGTTCTCAACCTGCCCATAGAGGGTGGGATCTCACTCACAGAATACACACACAGTGTCAGCCATCTTTTTTTGGAAGCTAAGCTAGCAGGCTCTTGTTCTGTGGAGAAAGCTGAGTAGTAGGGGTTACCATCCTCTTTTTCCCGGACATGTCCGGCCGTCGAGGGATTCAGCTTTTGCTTTCTGCAGTCGCCGCCATTCATTGTTCACATCCACACCTTTTGTTTCAATCTAACTGAATTCATTCCGATTGGTGAATCTGAATGTAGTGTTTACATGAACGCTAAACAAGTGATCGGTTGATGTGCGTTTTAACATTGTTAAGAAAATTCCCGCTCCTCCGTGAGAGATACGAGACCGGTGCGTCTCACAGGTGTCGGTCATCAGTAATCACGCCACCGGCCTCGTGCCGTTCTCCCGCGGCCCTCAGCCTCGTCCTGCTCGCCACAGTAAACATAATGAATGGCGACTGTAGAACGCAAAAGCCGAATCCCGGACATTTTGGATGATCTCTGGGCAGACTTATCACGGAGACTCACTAGAAGCCTAGACTTGTTGTTTAACTACTGCACTCTGTTACCAGTAGGCGTGGCCTCCTAGGGCAGCGAAGCAAGTGCATTCTGGGAGTTGTTGTCTTTCACCCACATAAGCCAAAAATAAATTTTCTGGCTTTTCTCAGTCTAGAAAGCTCCAAATTCAAAAATAATTTCACATTTCTTCTACATAAATGACCCATTTTAAATACACATTCATCTTTCCAGAGGTGAAGTATCCCTTTAGGCACAACTGTTTTCAACATTGATAATCTTTTTTTTGGTCACACTTTAGTTTAGGGTCCAGATCTCACTAACTAGCTATTAACTATGAATTTTGCCTCAAACTCCTAATTACTGCTACTTAATAGTACTGTAGTTGTTAATGTTTAGGTATTGGATAAGATTAAGAGGGCTTGTTATAAGTTTGATAACTGTTAAATGTACTGTTGTACTAATTTTCACAGGATGAATAACAAATCACAGATTAATTTACTAGTCCACTTACATTATTTTAATAGCAGCACCATGCTTAGCAGTAAATAAAGTCTGCTAAAAAAGTGTGACATCTTACAAAACCATCTCATGTCTGTCACCAATACCCTGTTGGCGCTGAGCTGAAGGCTCCTGGGTTGATGTTTATATTCTTTAAACAGTAAACACAGGTGTACTGACAGGATCTTATATTATATGGGCTAAGTCATCAATACTGGACCTGATTAATGTGGGGATCCCGAGCATGCCCCCAATAACTGTTTTCGCAATAACCTAGACTTAGATAATAATAATAATATATATATAATAATTACATCTCATAAGAATAAAAAAAGATACTGTGTTATCAATAAAAAATCTGTGTACATGGGCAAGAATAAAATAATGTTAGGCTGGTAAACCCTTTTTCAGGGAAATGACTTTAACACTGCCCTAAACAGGAGCAACGTGACAAATTTTCAGTAATGGCTATAATTTTTGTTCACAGTGAAATCAAAAATGTTGCGTGACATAGCATAATTTTTATTTAACACACAGCAGTAAGCATCCCAGTTTTTGATAAAATAAACTTCACAGTGGCCGGGCCTAATCAGTGCAACTAAACAATAGACACCAAGCAACCAATAGAATCATGTCGTGGGACGGTTGTCACAGTCTCATTGGAAGGGATTTATCACATTGCATCTGAATGGAACACAGTGCAACATATTATTCTTTATCAGACCATATAATTCATATCTACTTTATAAATTCCAAATACATGTGTAGCTTCTTTTCTATAATCACATGATGGGTATAACTGACCGCACTCCTTGGCAGCATCGATGATGAGCTGTTCGGTGACATACCCTCCCGGTGGGTAACACAGAGGGGTGCAGTTAGCATCACTCTGGCTGCTGTGGTAGAGGTGGATCTTGAGAACAGTGGATTGCTTTGGACAGAGCACCTCATGGTGGACATCACCATTCTGGTAACGTGGTTCACAGTCAGCTGTCTCCATGTCCATCACAGAGACACATGTGATGAGAGATAAAACAGCAACATTCACCTGGTGGAGGACATGGAGAAAATTAACAGGTCATAAATATTTTTTTGTTACCGGTCATGAAACCGCTTTTGCAAAAACAGGCAGTTATAACACCAACATTTAAAATACCAGCAAAAATTCACAATTTTCAGGTACAGAAATTAAAGCTGCCGTCGGCAACTTTTTTTTGATCATATTCAGCGAATTCGACACTATATTCCGACAGAACAACATAAATAAAGTGGTTTTAGAAAAAAAAAACAGAGCTTCTAACTCCACCTGGAGCGTGTTATTTGTTTTGCAAAAATCCAACGCTCCCGGTTCATTGTGTCCAATCAGCGCAGGGGGGGGGTGTGTGAGATAGGACTGTCAATCACAAGTCGTGCATGCACTCGTCAATCACATGCGTGTGCCTGTAGTTCGCGCAGTAGCGAAGAGTGATGGCGCAATAACGAGCACGAACTCGGTGGGAGGGTATTCGTTGATAGTGGGGGAGGGGCATGAGAGTTGTAAACATTAAAACATTTTCCTAAGTCCACTCAATGAGCCAGAGTTGCCGACGGCAGCTTTAAATAAAGTAGGCTAATCACATGTACAATAACACTGCATAGTCTTCACTGTATAAACGAAACATAGATTAAACATAGAATAACCAAAGTAATTCAGTCAAGAGCAGTGAGTGTTTTTAACATTAGGCTACTGTCACTTTAAGACCGAATGCACTGATCCAATATACAGATACATGGGCCTACTGTACACACGTGTTATCTTTCTCAACTGATTATGTTCATTTAAGACATAACCAACAAATGTTTACTAGGATACTTGCCGAGACGGGCATTTTTTGACATAACTTTGTGTGAATTTGTATGTTTTACTTTTGCATGTATACTTTTTGAAGCGTCTAGGCCTAAGTGGTAGTTACATAGATGTCAATGGAGAGTACAGAACTGGCTCAGATTTTTGGGTAACTAGCTAACCCTTTAAATTGACAGAACCAAACATTTGCTCTATGATGGTTACATTTTGCAACTAATCCGAGAATCACGTGCGCTTCGACCGTTGTGCCTGGTTAAAATCAAAAGTGATTTCAATAACGGCTCGCTGATGCACACAAATTATAGGCATATATACACAGAGTATGCGTGATTGCAAATTCAAAAGTGTAAGTGAAAGGCAAAGCGCATTCAAAAGCAATTTCCCCCCACCCCCCGGTGTACCAGTAATACCAAAAAAGTGTTAGCGCAAGTTTAATTATCAGTGTGAAAATGTGACATCCCTAATATCTAAAAACAACCACCACCAAACCAAAACAAAAAGAATACAAAGTAGCACTGCATAATAGGCTATATCAGGAACCAATACGTTATCTGCCAATAACTGAATTATTATTAATGCTGACAGAGGAATTAATGCAAATTTTTTTGCAATAATTTGCTAAATAGGCTAGCTTGTACCATCTTTTCTATTTTTGTGTATGACCTAATCAGTTTCATGTGTTCAGCATGTAAGCTTGACCTGATTCCAGATGCTTTGTAAGGTTATCTAGTCAAAATCACATCTGTATATGAACAGGGGGTCAGGTTAATGTGGACATTCGTCAGATAGACATCTCTGGCCCCTCCACTCTTTTTAAACACATAAATGTGTCCTGTGTGAATGGGTTTGACACACAGGGCCTGAATTTCGTTTTGGAAAATGGGGGAGAAATCCCCCCTTAGGTGATTCTTATGGGGGGGGATTTTTAAATTGAGGGGGGAGTTTAGATTTTTTAATTTTTTAATTACATTTATCTTCTAAAGTATTTAATAATGAATTTTTTGCATTTAAACTCATTGCATTTTTACAATGGGGTAATTTTGTTCTTAAGAATTTACGCAACACAAGGAAGGTTGATTTCAATCTTTGAATTAAATTGAAAAAAGTAGCACAAATAAATACAATACAATAAAGATACCTATAAAGAGAAAAGTTTTTGCTTAGGTCTGACACTAGTATTCAGAAATAGTACTACAGAGACTGAATAAAGTAATCAAATGTAAAAAAACACTGGGTAGTATTTTAGTCCTGACTAAATTAAATACATAGGCTATTAGTCATGATTCCTTAAAATGAAAGCTATGTTTTGTTGTTTTGACAACCAAATTAATGACACACTATATTGGCGCTTTTCCACTGCATGGTACGGTTCGGTTCGGCTCGGTACGGTTCGACTCGGCGCGGAACGGTTCGGCTCGCTTTGCTTTTCCACTGCGTGGTACGACTCGACTCGGTACGGCACGGTTCGGTTCGCTTTAGCTCGGTTGCTTTTCCACTGCAGTTAGTACCGCTTCAAGTGGGTGGGACTGATCGTTATAGTTGCGCGACTCCTCGGCAACCAACGAGAGGAACATCTGCACCTCGCTGACCACGCTTCAGCCATTGCAAAGTTTTCATCTTCTTTTTTCAAGCAATACTTTAAAAACAGACGCTACAGCATTGGCTGTTGTCTACTGGCTATTTAAATCTAGCGGGTTTAGTGTCTCGTCTCGTGTCGCAAATACAATGACGCTGGTAGTGACGATTCTGTCTGACCAATCAGTGATCTGCAGTGTTTGCACGTCACATTTTAGTACCGGTACGGTACGCTTGGAACCTCAACAGACCAGGTACCATTTAAAGCGAGCCGAAGCGAGCCGTACCGTACCGTACCATGCAGTGGAAATGCGCCATAAGTGAGCCGTACTGAACCGAGCCGTACCGTACCATGCAGTGGAAAAGCGCCAAAGCGTGCCGTACCGAACCGAACCGTACCGTACCATGCAGTGGAAAAGCGCCATATGGCTGCTGTCACTGTAAGACCTCGTGCACAGATCCTGTAGCACCAACATTATACGGTCACGTGCGATGTATGCTTATTATAGGCTACTCAGCAAGACCGAAATTGACATGATTTTCGCATGTTTTTGACTGTTAAAGCGATATAATCCACGAAAAATAACTTTTGTTACCCGCGAGCTGTTTGTGAGGCGGCTTGTATGTGTGACGAAAAAAAAACATCTCTCATACAGCGTGCGCCTACCGAATAAAGATCGCGTGAATGTTTAAACTGGTAAGACTTCAAAAGACGTGCAAATGGTAAACTTTAGTTACTCATGATGCAATGCTGGCCCGATTATGCAAGTGACAATTCCGTCTATTCCGACTCCTGAAACACGAGTGTATTATCGCCGCCTGCAGCGCTGAACGACTGCCTTGAGCAACCCATGTTGAGAGATGAGAGAGAGAGATGCATCACCACTGAATCACTCGCGCTGTTTGCGAAATTACTTATTTTATTTTATAATCTGTGTGGATTAATTTACTAATACAACCTACATGCTAAAGTGAATCGATGTTTGCGGGAATTTCCCGCAGTATAAGTGGGACACCTGCGGGAATGATTACAATTATGCGCAATACCCGCAATCCCACACCGAAATTCGAGCCCTGACACATTCTTTCATGTGCACAAAAAAAAAGTAAAATCACGAAATATAAAGTTTATTTTGTCAGCTATTTAAAAAGCAGAAGTTCAGAGTTAGTCAGACTTCGTTAGGGGTGAGACGCGCACCATTCAACCCGAAAATAGTCATATAACCATTGCAATAACTCTGAAGCTGTTCTGTTACGATAAAAATCCTGCATAGTGCTGCTTTAACATCAGTATCTGTCACTTTGGTATTACTCACGGATTAAAGAATGGATCCGATTCACTTTTGTCTGCTGTCAAACCATCTATGAGTTAGCCTATAGATGTTGTATATGGTCAAAAGACTGTGTGAGCATAGCTGCAGGAAAATCAAGTGAACTCTTCATACACAGACAGGTAAGAGATGTTGTTGGTAGAGTACAACACTAGTTCCAACCACTGTGTGAACTGTACACACATTGACAAGCTTACACCGCTTACATGAATTATAGCCTATTGCAATGCCCTACGTCATTGTTTTTATTTTGCTTCAGTGTTTCCAGTGAATGCAAGTCATTTGGTGTAGGGCTGGATATGGCCAAATAAATAAATAAAATCACATCTCTGTTTTTTTTTTGGCTGAATGGCGATATCAGTTTTTTCTACTTGTTTTCTATTTGCTTCAGACTTATGGCCCGTTTCCACTGAGCGGTACGGTACGGTACAGTTCGGTACGGTACGCAATAATTTGCGGTTCCACTGTCAAAAGTTGTGAATGGTACCAAAATGCCGAACCGTACCGTACCACTTTTTGGGTACCCTTCCGTTGGGGTACCTAGCACAGTGGTACGGTACTAAAAGGTGGAGCTAGACTCACTGCAGAACGTTGATTGGTTGACAGACTATCGTCACTTGCGCGTGCTACAAGGGGAATGACAACATTGGAAGCGGCATTTTTTTTTATATAGCCTATATAGCCTAGTTGAAATATAATACTACTGTTATTGTGTCACGAAATGTAGTTTTAAGAGTTTTTCAGGCGAGAATGTAGTTGTTTAAAGCAAAAAATTTGGGTTTATTTATAAAGATGTATTATTTGATTCAGGTTATGAGATTCATTCCAGGCTATCACCGGCATGGAACAGCCTTTCCTCGGCTATTCGTTCTGACGTTTGCCGCTGACTCTGACATCTCTGTAGTGGTTAAACATGAGATATAATTTGTCTCGTGTAGAGCTAAAGAGCGATCGTTAGTCTCGTGAATCTATTCGTTCCCTGGCCAATCGTTTTGGTTGAGGGCTAAATGAAGTTTCATATAGGCTATTTAACTTTACCTTGTAACGTGCGCTGAATTTGTATATTTGACTGTTTGCTTTATTCTTGTACCTTTTACTTATACTTTTATAATGGCTATTGCAATTTAACAAAAAGGGTTGAGTTTTGTCATTTTTTATTTTATTACAAGATTATCACCAATCTTATTTATTGCAACATTTGTACAAATGCACATATTGCCTGTAATATGTTTAATATTTAAAAAATTTAAACGAAAAGAGGCAGGGTTGTGTTTAATATTTCGTTTTGTTATAAATAGGCTAATTACAGTGAATATAATCATAAGCATTGCCTGAACCACATTTGTGTGCCTATAATGTTTCAAATTAATTTAAATGAAAACGAAAAGAGGCAGAGTGGTGTTTTATAACATATTTCGTTTTTATTGATGCCTAAAATGTAGCCTACATACAGAGATAACCGTCAGAGCGAGCTGAGTGGCACTTTCAAGATCGCTTCTTTCCGGCAAACACCACGCCTATCAAGTAAGGGTACTGTTGGCGGTGGAAACGCTAGCTGGATCATGGTTTACCGACCCGAACCGTACCGTACCGTACCGCTCAGTGGAAACGAGCCATAAATGTTAACTGGTAAGAGGAACACATATTCACTCATCTGAGCTTAGTATTAGTCTACGTTTAATCACCCCACTAGTGACTTTACAGTTCCTGCTATATCATAAAAATACACTTACTTGTGCCATATCATTTTAATTCTAACCTACATATAATTTCCAACAAGAACTTCAGCAAAATTTATATTTTAGTCAGAATTATTGTGCTATCCTATACACACTGTCTGTTTGGCGGAATATGCGTGCGGCGGAGGTTTAGTGGAGGAGCTCATCCACTCCTGACAAAAAAACTGAATATATTTGCATGACCGTCTAACATTTAGGCCTATAAGTTATTCACAGAGGAAAACACCACATCTCAAACACATTAAACAGCACAAGTATCAGTCAAAATATCTGACAGGGCAAGCCGAGATAAACTAGTATAAGCGTTAACTATATCTTACAAGGTATTTTGAAGCCCTTAATAATAAACATGTTTCATGTTTAGGACAAATTGGATTATTATGCACTTTCCCCACCGGAGCTCACTCTGTGTTCTCTGGTATTTTTCAGATGCGCTCCTTATATTAATATACGGTGTATTGCCTCATCCTAATTAGTTTATAAAAATATATAGATATATATCGTATAAACTCAATATACCGCCCTGCCCTATATCATGAATATTCATATGAATATAATGAATATGTAATACAGTGCAATGCATGTATTTAGCAAAATGCTATTCTCTAGAGTTATTTTTTTCTAACTAATAGGTTTATGGACAGTATAGCTTTCTTGAGGTAAAAGTAACATTAAGGCTATAGCCAACAAGCTGTTTTATTGATGTCTTTCCCCGGTTAAAACACTGAGTGATTACATGAAATAGGATTCATTTCGGTAAGTTGTAATGTATCTTTTAACTAGGGTTGCCAACAGAAAAGGAAAATATTGGGACAAATGTGGTTCTTTTTAGGAAAATAAGGGACAGAATAAAGGACACTTAAAAAGTATTTGTACTTTACCACACAGTGCATGTCATTTCAGTGTCTGCAGTTACGTACGTGTATAAAAGATGCTCCCAACTAATAAAGCTGGTTCTCCAGTGACTACTGCGAACAGGGCAGTTGGCATCCAGGAAAGACTGCATTAGGGGTGTAGGGGCCATTACCCCCCTTTCCACATGTCCACACAGTATTAACTCCAGGGACTCCCAGGGCAACTACAAAGCTGAATTCACAGAATAAGTAGGCCTATAGGCTGCTTTTGGTTGGAAAGGAGACTTTTTAATGGTCGTTTTGTGTTTTAATAATGATGTGCAAGGTTATTTGCCTGAGTGAGAACATTTAAAAGAACATGTTAGCATTCCTGAAATGCCAAAATTAAAGTTTTCATTTGGCTAAAAAACTGTTAATTAATTAATCAAATGTATTCAATCAACACTCAAAGTTGTGTACTAACATTTAAGTTGCACATAGTTTTAATATACAATTTTTAATAATAGCTATAATTTATTTTCTACTCCAATTTATTGTTAAAATATAAAATTTAAACGGTGACTGTAATCAACTTGTTTTCATGACAGATTTATTCAAAACATATTAAATAATTAAGACAAAAGGTTAAGTAAAAATATAATGTATGTAATATAGGCCTAGTGCATATATTTAGCAAAATGCTGAAGTTCTTTTTAGGCTAAAGCTAACTAACAAGTTCATGGACATTGAATGGCTTTCCTGAGGTAAATATAATGTTTACAAGCGGTTTTATTGACATCCTTCCACGGTTTATACACAGATTGAGTGATTAAATGAGACGTGACATTTCAGTAATGTAATAAATTCATGTTTATTTTGTACTTTAAAGCGAAACAGTAAAGCGAAAGTTTGCTTGAATTTCGTGTTAAAATCGACAGAATGTGAAATCATGTTTCTAAACTGTCCGAGTGCTGCACTGCCACTGCCTTTGAACCGACAACATTACATTATTAAGAAACATTTAGAAAAATAGATTTTTGAAATTTGTGAATCGATTAGAATCGGTAGAACATAGAATTGCGAATCATGTGGATTGATTTCCCCCCCGAACTCTATCATCAACCCAGGCCTATTATTACATTGTCTGATCAACAAACTAGGGCCTGTTACCCCAATTTTGGCGATAAATTACCACAAAACTACCACATAAATCCAAGCTGAATTCGAAACGGGTATAAAGCCAAAGTTGTTCTTACTATCTTTGGCTTTTGTCTTTAGAATCAAATCCATCAGCTTTTGAAATGTCTTTACTAGCAAGGTTAATGACTTTAGATTAAAACCTTGAATAGTGCCATTAACAATTCTAAAAGGCAAAAACTTGACAGCAATACCATATGAAGCACAGCATAAAAGGAACTGCAATAATAGCAAAGCTGGGACTGTCATCATTGCTGCTGTTTGCTATGGCAACATAAAAAAATAAATATAAAAAAACAGGACACAAAGGCCATCAGAAGATTATGACATTTGCTTCAAGAAAAATGAATGCCTTGACTTGACCTAAACTGGCAGGAGTGCTTTTACAGTAAATGCCTAATGTTTTACAATAAGGCCCTGAGCGATTGACCCGAGTCAGATGGTAGAGTTTATAAAGTTCCCATGCAGAGAGACATTGACTTTAACCTGCACTGTGATTATTGATTATTGGATTGTGCTATTGCACTAGCCTACATGTTTATTTATTAATAACTGACTCATATTGTTTGCACTGTTGCAAGCGTTCAGATTCCCCTCGTGCCCATTCTATATTTAGGAATTCTCTATGGGATGCAGGCGCTGCAACAACTCATTCGTACTGGGAAGGTTGAAGAAAAATAAGAGGGCTTGATGACATCCCTTTAAATGAATCTTTCAATAACAGCCTTCAATAATGATTCAATAAATGCCATCTTTCAAACAACAGCATCAATGCAAAGCCTGTATTCACACAGTGACAGATGTTAGACAAAAATGCCAGAGTGAAATTATGTTGGCCAAGATTCTGATCACCCAATACCTTTTGATGTGTAAAATCTGTAAAAAGTTCACAAGTAATTTTTTTGCAATATGGTTTCAAGTATGGTTTAGTCCACTTTTGAGTTACCTTACATTTTCAACTTCAAGCTCTAGCTTTCGAATTAAATCAATAGTCATCATCTCACATATAAAGAGCACAACAACAACCTCAAAACAAGTCTGGCAGACTGAAAAGACCCATGCATGCAAATTCACAAAACTCATGAAATAAGCTAAATTAACTTCAACTCTAATTTTGAACAGAAGCTGTAGAGAACAGAAACTCTCTGAAGGAGCAATGGCCTTTAACAGGATGATTTTCAGCAGCAGAAGACAGAAGTGAGTGAACTCGACTTCCTGCGGGGGAGTTCTTTTTTTTTTTTTTTTTTTTTACATCACCTTCAAGCGTTGGGTGTGGGCTGGGCCATTTCTGCTGCCTAACCGCAACATGTGCTTTATTCCTACCATGACCATTTTGCAATGTAAAATCTATTACATGGTTAAGATGAAAGGGAAGATTTGAGCTGACAGAGGTTCTTAAGAGTTCCTTTTAAAGAAACGTTGCACACATATGGGCGTTTCTTCATTTACAGGCACTTTTGTCTCAAAGGGTTTGATTTTAAATATTTGTTAAAAGAGTTTTACAGAATTAAACTTTAGTCAATTTGTGAACAATGAAGGACACATTTAAAAACTGCCTTGAACACTTTTTACCATGCCTTCATTATGTGTTTTTTCTACCTTCAAGATACAGACTTTGAATCTTGAACTAGCCTACATAAAATCTATTAAAAATATATGTTTACATTTAAGCAAGAAACTAGTGTCGATTTTAAGATTTTGGGATATTTTGCTTCCATATCATGTCTTTTTTCACACTAGTGGAAAGAAAACATAAAAAATTCACATTTAAGGGCTTAGTTCATTTATGCATGTAGATTTCAATAATAAGATTTTAATAAGTTTCCTCACTAGGAGTCAGAAATCTCCACTTCAGTAGAACTTACATGCACAGAACCTTATTTTATATCTAAATTCTGAACTTCTTTGTTAATATATTGTTTGTGTGATATATCAAATGGTTTATATACCATTTTATTCCTAAAAAAATTGAGAATTTTGTCCTGGCTGTTGAAAGTATTTTCTGAGTGATAAAAAGAGACCAAAATCTCTAAAATCTCAAAATCTATTTAAACTAATATGTAAACAAAAAGAAAGCTAAAATTGGTTAATGCATTAACTAACAAGCAATTATATTTAGTATTCATCTTAGTTAACATGGGTTTATAAGAAAAAATAAACAGTTCATCTTCATGGTTAGTTCCATAGACTGTAGATAGTTCATGTTAGCTCATGTCCATTAAAGAATATTAACAGATACAACCTTTCAAGAATGTAGTAAATGTTGCAATTAACTGTTTTAGTTACCTGTAAATGTTTTAGAAGTATTTTCCTTGTTATTTCCTGTTAACAAATGCGGTTAACTAATGTTAACCTTAATAATCATATAATTACATAATTATATAATTACTTATTTGAATGTGTTTTTCTACCGCTAGACAAGTTAACTAAACTGTGAGAGAGTGAAAAGTGAGTTAAGATATTTATTTTCTACAAATGGCCTTAGTTGCACTTGAGGAAACATCTGTAAGTTATGAATATGCATGAATAGAGCATAAATGAGCACAGCTGAGATTTCCATCAGGTTACAGACTCCTGTAGCCTAACGTTACTTCGTTAATTTATCAACAATCAGAGTCGACGGATTGCCAGTGTGCCAAACTGGCTGTACAGTTACATAAAAACATTTTTTTTTTAATACATGACAGCATTGAATCCAATCTAACGTTACAACATTAACTTAACATAATATCGTCTTACAAAGTGGAATACAAAATATAGAGTGTGTAAAAGAAAAAAGGAAAAAAACACACATTTGCACACGAAAAACAATTAACGTTACTGTAAAGATGAATACTTACTTGTTTGTTTGGGGTTGCTGAGCTAGCGACACTGCTAACTTAGCCAACTCGAGTGACGATCAACGCACTTGGAACTTCCAATATCAGAGCGAAACAGTCATTCAATCCATGCTGCTTCTTTTACTCCAAATATTTGTGGGTCGACCATCCCGTTAGTTGTCGTAACATTTGACTTATTGTAGCACAGTTCGCTAAGGGGTCAAGTTTAGACGGCTAACGTTAGCTGCGCGTTAGCATCTGCAGTTCCTTCCTATATTTACAAAACATGACCACAGGAACTTCGCATGCTGTCTCAACTCAATACGACAGCAAATAATACGACAACACACGTTCTTAAATAAAGCCACCTGATGGATATGTTATGGACGCGACATGTCTTAAGATCACCAGTGGTGTGACAGCTACCGAGCATGCTAACTCACCCGACATGATAGTCAAGACTATCAGCAGGTCATGCTTTTAAAAACCCCATCTACTTGTCTTTAAACGACCGTTATTTTGTCTATCCTTTTCAAAAAGAGCGCAAATGAAGATCAGTTTTAATTTCCAGGTCGCTGTATGTTCCTGACTGTGCTGTCTCAGTGTCTCAATATGCAGGTGGCGTACTGCAGTTGACACGCCATTCAGAGTCTCAGCGGGAAGTGTCTCAATACACAGTGTGCTGCCTGCCTACATAGACAGCATGTTTGTACAGCATAGGTTAATTAGCTTATATTTCCCCAAAATCTGCCTATGACGCCCAGAAATGCTTAAAGGTTTTAAAACACACACAGCCCGTATGTAACAGAAGAGTGATTCACTGAGTGTATCAGATTACAATCAATCATTAATAGACCCTCCCAGCACAGATCCTTTAGATTATTCATACATTTTATATTTGGCCCTTTTGAAATGCATATTTTTGGCTGAGTGACTTGGTTAAATAATAGCAAGGAAGTAAAAGTCAGGATGGTGAACTTGTCCTTCATATAGGCTACCGACCCTTTTAGTTAGGTTTTATTTAGGTGAAAGCAAAGTATGTTTGCTATACACATGCTCCACTGCTTATTCAAACTAAACTTTTTACCCCTTTTCAATTTATCAAAATGTCAAACAAATCCATTTACCCAAACACCAAACAGTGTGATGAATCAACAGCAGATTTTGACTTGAATTATTGAGCTAATAAACAAAAGGGTAGCATAATTTATCATACATGCCTGGTTTCACAGACAATTAAGGTTTAATATTAGTCCCAGACTAGAATGAATGTTTGAGCTGTTTTAAATGAAAGCAACTTGCAATGACATATCTTAAAATATGTCACTGCCATTGTTTTGTATCAAGATGCACACAATATTTATTTAAGCAAATAAATATACATTAGGCTATATACCGAAACTTAAATAAGGCTACAATGATAAATGAGACAATATCAACCTACAAACATATATATACAGTACTGTGCAAAAGTTTTAGATCGGTAAGATTTTTTATGTTTTTAAAAGAAGTCTCTTCTGCTCACCAAGGCTGCAATTATTTGATAAAAAATAAAAAATAAACAGTAATATTGTGAAATATTATTACCACTTAAAACGAATCGGTTACCTAACGTAACCTCGGTTCTCTCTAGATGAGGGAACGAGTATTGCGTAAGCTAGCTTACGCTACGGGAAAGATTAATCTTTTCTGAGAAATTGAAGCCAAAAAATTATCCTATAATTTGTATCCATTGTCAACGCAGTTCAGCTGCAGCAGACCATGAGCGGGCTAGCTAGCAGCTCATTGGCTCGCTCACAGGGAACTGCTTAAGCCTATGAGGAGACGCGATTGAACTCTCGTCCAATGAGAGTCGACATGCTCTCATTGCGTCATAGCCCGCCGAAGCGGGCGTGGTCAGAGAGTATAAATATCGGCGTCATAGGCTGTAACTCTGGTTTTCATAGAATGAAGCGAGAAACGCTAGTAGCACAAGCACGGCCGGGAACGCAATACTCGTTCCCTCATCTAGAGAGAACCGAGGTTACGTTAGGTAACCGATTCGTTCTCTTACGAGAGGTTCTCTCGTATTGCGTAAGCTAGCTTACGCTACGGGAACACCTGGTCAACGCCGTGCGTGCTAAGCATCCACTTATGAGTCCCAGGGGAGACCCGGGGGAACCCTTAATAGTGGGAATGAATATATGTACATGTGACAAGGCCAGCAGAGCGGGCCGGTGATTGTGTAGTACTAAGCACTTGATAAGAGGGACAGAGCAGGAACCGGTCTGTGTGAATAACTCTTTTAGTGCAGCTCACCAGAGAAGCTGTAACATACTAGATAGCTAGTAGTTTAGCCTGCAAGGCGGGAACTTCGAGATTGTAAAATCTGACAAAGGTGGGAGGGGAAGACCATCCTGCTGCCACACAAATGTCATGAATGGAAATTCCGCTGGACCATGCCCACGATGAGGCCATGCCTCTAGTGGAATGAGCCCTGATGCCCAGAGGGCATGGCAGGTCTTTTGACGCCTATGCGGCTGCAATGGCATCAACTATCCATCTGGATAGTGTCTGTTTCGAGGCGGCCAACCCTTTGGTGCGCCCACCGAACGAAACAAACAGCTGCTCAGATCATCTGACCGGAGCAGTGCGGGAAATGTATAATCTCAGGGCCCTGACCGGACACAGGAGATTAGAGTCAGATTCGTTATCGGATGCAGGCAGAGCCGATAGAGAAATAACTTGTGCCCTGAACGGGGTACCAATCGCTTTTGGGACATAACCATGTCTAGGTTTGAGAACGACTAAGGAGTCATTGGGCCCAAACTCAAGACAGGAAGCGCTAGTTGACAGCGCGTGAAGGTCTCCCACACGTTTTACTGATGCGAGCGCAAGCAGAAAAACGGCTTTGAACGAGAGGTATTTGAGGTCCACGGTGTTTAGTGGTTCGAATGGGTGGGCTTTCATAGCTTCGAGAACTATGGAAAGATCCCAAATCGGCACCGAAGGGGGGTGTGAGGGGTTCATCCTTCTAGCTCCCCTGAGGAAGCGGATGACCAAACCGTCTTTGCCCAGTGACTGGCCGCGCCGGGGTTCGACGAACGCTGCGACGGCTGCCACATACACCTTGAGAGTGGACGGGGACCTGCCCTCGTCCAGCATCTCTTGGAGAAAACTTAGCAAGGAAGGAACCTCGCATGACCGTGGGTCCAAATTTCTGTCGGTGCACCATTTTGAGAACACAGACCATTTAGATGCATAGATCCTTCTCGTAGAGGCCGCTCTAGCCTGCATGATCGTGTTTAACACTCCTTCTGGCAAAGCAACGGGTAGTTGTTGATCACCCACGCGTGTAGCGCCCAGCGCTCTGGGTGGGGGTGCCAGATCGTGCCGCGAGCTTGAGAGAGGAGATCTGCTCTGACTGGAATGGGCCACGGGGCTGTCTGTGACAGCTGAGTGAGCTCCGGAAACCAAGTCTGACCCTCCCAACGTGGAGCTATGAGGAGCACCAAGTGGCGTGTTTCCCTGATTCTCTGAAGCACCTGTGGTAGCAGAGAAACCGGAGGGAATGCATAGAGCGGACGGCTGGGCCAGGTCTGGGCTAGCGCGTCGTCGCTCTTTGAGAAAAATATTGGGCAATGGGTGTTCTCTTCTAAGGCGAAGAGGTCCACCTCTGCTCTGCCGAATATTCGCCACAGCTTTTGGACTGTAAGAGTGTGCAGGGACCATTCCCCGGGGGGAATGGGGTTCCTGGACAGACTGTCTGGACCGTCGTTCAGATGGCCCGGCACGTGCGTCGCTCTGAGCGAGAGCAGGTGACACTGTGACCAAACTAATATGCGTTCTGTCAGTCTGAAAAGATTTCTGGATCTGACTCCGCCCTGACGGTTTAGATAGGAGACCACGGCTATATTGTCCGAACGGATCAGCACGTGGTGACCGTGAACGCGCGGGAGAAAGCGCGTGCGCGCATTCTCGACCGCCAACATCTCCAAACAGTTTATGTGAAGGAGGCTCTCTTGAGCTGACCAGGGGCCGAAGGCCGGTGAGCCCTCGCAGACGGCACCCCAACCCGTGTTGGATGCGTCTGTCGAGATTACTTTTCGGCGAGAAAAAGTCCCCATGGAAACGCCCCGCTGAAACCATTCTGTCACGGTCCATGGCTGCAGAGCTATAATACAGGCTGCGTTACCTTTATCAGCTGGCGGCCCGTGGTCCACGCACGGTGAGACACACGGCTCTTCAACCAGAACTGAAGCGGGCGCATGCGCAGTAACCCCAGCTGGAGCACCGCGGAGGCTGAGGCCATATAGCCCAACGCCTTCTGAAAAGTTTTCAGAGGTGTGAGTCTGTTCATCTGAAAAGATGCGGCGAGACGCTGAACACGGCGTGCGCGCTGTGTTGATAGGCGAGCCGTCATCGTGACCGAGTCTAGCTCTATACTTAAGAAGGAAATAGTCTGACTAGGTTGAAGTGCGCTCTTTGTCCAGTTGACAGAGAGGCCCAAAGCTTTCAGATGGTCAAAGAGAACTGTACGATGAGACAGTATCTCTCTCTGTGATTGTGCCAAAATCAGCCAGTCGTCCAAATAGTTCAGTATTCGCAGCCCCTGACTCCGCAGGGGGGCGAGCGCCGCATCCATGCACTTCGTGAACGTACGAGGTGCCAAGGATAGGCCGAACGGAAGGACTGTGTATTGATAAACCTGGCCTTCGAAGGCGAAACGTAAGAATGGCCTGTGAAGGGGATTTATCTGAATCTGAAAATAAGCATCTTTCAGATCTAGTGAAATGAACCAGTCCCCCTGGCGCACATGCGCGAGGAGTTTTCTGATAGTGAGCATTTTGAACGGTCTCTTCATGAGAACTTTGTTCAGCACTCTGAGGTCTAAGATTGGTCTGAGGCCGCCGTCTTTCTTGGGAACAAGAAAATAACAGCTGTAAAACCCTGACTCGCTCATAGACAGAGGCACTCTCTCTATAGCCCTTTTGCACAATAGTTTTGCTATCTCTGAACGGAGCAGCGTCGCCGCTTCTAGGTTCACAGTAGTTTCTAGCCGCGCTCGAAAACTTGGAGGGCGGCGGTGAAACTGTAAGCGATAGCCTAGCCTTATTGTGTTTAGCACCCACTGGGAAATTCCCGTAATAGCTTCCCACGCTTTGAATGCTTTGAACGCGCAATGCTAGGGGGTGAATGGCTACCCGGTCCTCGTTGCTGCACATGGCGGGCTGTGCGCACGCGCTCATAGTGCTTATAACAACGGGACTTACACTCAGAGAGGAGTTTATGGGCCGTGTAACAGAGTGAACAGAGGGGGGAAGCGCACACGGGTTCGTGGGCGCTTTTATGTACTCTGAAACTCGAGCGGATTGGGACCGCTTTATGAGAGTGTGCTCTGTGTGGGACACGGGAACTGACGTGCTTTTGTGTATGAGTGAACACAGTGTTGTGGGCACATTTTCTACACAAGATGTCTTTTTGCTCTTTTTGAGAGTTTTTTGGGTCGCCGTGAAAACGGCGTTTGTGCTCATGCAAGCGGGAAGGGAAACCGGCTTGGTAATGGCGGGATACACTACTGTAGTAGCCGCGTGCACGGGGACTAGCAGAGGGCGGTACTTTGACGGCGGTCCGGCCGCGTCGGGAGAGCGCCGTCTTTTTCTCAGCTGTGCTAGGCAGACTTCGAGTGATCAGGTTTCAGCGCGATCCTAGGCCGCGACCCCCAAGGCGGCGGCGGTCTGTGGCGGCTGTCAGAGCGAGAGCGAGGGCGGCCGCCCTGGCGTCGCTGCGAAGTCTGGCTGTGCTGAGCTGTGCGCTGAGGTGGGGCTCGTGCACGAGGCCGGTCACGTGAGCGGCCTGCAGAGGAGCTAGCGCGACGAGGCAGGAAGAGGTTCATGGCCTGGGAAGCTTTCTGAACTTCGGAAAATCTGTCAACAATACCTGTGACGGCAGATCCGAAGAGGCCGGATGGAGAGAGCGGGGCGTTGAGAAACGCGGCGCGCTCAGAATCTCCCATGTCGGCCATGCATTTCCCCAGGGCTTGAGCGGCAGATTTTGTAGCGCAAAGGGCAAGATCCGTGGCGCTCCTCAAATCCGCGACTGTAGGGGGATCTCTTCCGTTCTCATCCCATTCGCGGAGTATGTCACCCTGTAGAATCTGCAAGACAGACATGGAGTGAAGTGCAGAGGCTGCTTGGCCGGCGGCTGAATAAGCGTGGGCGTGAAAGCTCGAAGTCGCTCTGCAGGCTTTAGAGGGAAGCACAGGTGATGAACGCCATCTCGCGGAGGGCGGGCACAAATGTGCAGGGACCAGGTCCTCTACAGGGGGAATGGAAAGATAGCCCTTCTCAGCGGCTCCGTCCACAACGCGAAGCGGGGTGGAAGAGTCAGAGCGAGTTCTGGCAGAGAGCGGGGCATTCCAGGACTTAGAAAGTTCAGCGTGCAGTTCAGGCAGGAAGGGCGCAGCCCGCTTAGTGGCGGGAGTCGAACGCTGGCGGAAGTAACTGCCATCCATGCGGTTGGTGGTCTGCTCGGGGGGAGGGGACCACTCGAGCCCGAGGCGTTCGACGGCCTGAGACAGGAGGCGCATTAATTCGTCCTCGATGCCAGCGCGGGTCGCGGTGGATTCACGGGCCGAGGAAGCGCGAGAACCGGACCATTCCTCACTGTCTGAAGCGAGAAGCGAACATGTCTCCTTCATGTCCGCGGCGTCCTCGGAGGCAACAGAGCGGCCACTCGGCGGCAGCTGTATGTCCGGTAGCGGCGGAGACGGAGAGCGGGAGGCGACAGGCTCCGGCGGGATGAACGCTTCAGGCTGGGGTTCCGGCAGCCTCTGAGAGCGGCGTTTCTTCTTCCGCGGCGAAGTCAGAGGCGGCGCGGAAGCTTCTTTAATGGCCTGAAGTCGAGCCCGCAGGGTCGACAACGGCATACTCTCGCAGAGCTCGGCGTGCTCCAATCCGAGACAGAGAGCGCAGATGACGTGGCGGTCTCCAGTCTCGAGGGGAGCGTGGCAAGAACCGCAGGAAATAATACGAGACATCTTAAAAAAGACGCTCGGCTCTTTTAGATACAGGATACAGAATGCAAGTAAAAAGGATATAATCTGTCGGATGGCGATAGCTCGCAGGACGGCTGAAGGTGGCGAAGACGGCCGGCTTCCTCAGTCTCCCAGATGCTCGCTAAGTTGCCTTTTCGACGACGGCGGCTTCCTTCAGATCAGCAGATGCGTGTAGCCTCGCTGAAGAGATGAAAATCAGAGTTACAGCCTATGACGCCGATATTTATACTCTCTGACCACGCCCGCTTCGGCGGGCTATGACGCAATGAGAGCATGTCGACTCTCATTGGACGAGAGTTCAATCGCATCTCCTCATAGGCTTAAGCAGTTCCCTGTGAGCGAGCCAATGAGCTGCTAGCTAGCCCGCTCATGGTCTGCTGCAGCTGAACTGCGTTGACAATGGATTGGTTGGCCAAAGGAGGACTGGCCCCCTGACTGAGCCTGGGTTCTCCCAAGGTTTTTTTTCTCCATTCTGTCACCTGATGGAGTTTTGGTTCCTTGCCACTGTCGCTTTTGTCGCCATTGGCTTTTGGCTTGCTTAGTTGGGGACATTTAACATTTAATTTTGAATTTAACAATACTATTACAACATTGTTTTCCTGTTATCTCTGTAAAGCTGCTTTGAAACAATTTGTATTGTAAAAAGCGCTATATAAATAAAGGTGACTTGACTTGACTTGAATGGATACAAATTATAGGATAATGTTTTGGCTTCAATTTCTCAGAAAAGATGAATCTTTCCCGTAGCGTAAGCTAGCTTACGCAATACGAGAGAACCTCTCGTAAGAGAACAGCTGTTTTCTATGTGAATATACAGTAAAGTGTAATTTATTCCTGTGATCAAAGCTGAATTTTCATCATCATTACTCCAGTCTTCAGTGTCACATGATCCTTCAGAAATCATTCTAATACGATGATTTGATGCTCAAAAAACATTCATTATTATTTTCAATGTTGAAAACAGTTGTGTACAAATTATTTTTTAAATTCTTTGATGAATAGAAAGTTCAAAAGAACAGCGTTTATTTAAAATAGAATATTTTCTAACATTATAAATGTCTTTACTGTAACTTTTGATCAGTTTAACTCATCCTTGATGAATAAAAGTATTGATTTATTATATTTCTTTCCCCCAAAAATAAAATTTAAATTCTTACTGACCCCAAACTTTTGAAGGGTAGAGTTTAATGTTACAAAAGCTTTAGATTTCAGATAAATGCTGTTCTTTTTTAGTTTCTATTCATCATAGCATCATGAAATAAAAATGTAAAAAACTGTTTTCAACACTGATAATAATCATAAATGTTTCTTGAGCATCAAATCATCATGAGAAGAGACTTCTTATAAAAACATAAAAAATCTTACCGATCTAAAACATTTGCACAGTACTATATATATATATAGTGCAAATTGTAGCCTCAGTTTCCTGTTCTTAGCTGAAAGGAGTGGCACCCGGTGTGGTCTTCTGCTGCTGTAGCCCATCTGCCTCAAAGTTCGACGTACTGTGCGTTCAGAGATGCTCTTCTGCCCACCTTGGTTGTAACGGGTGGTTATTTGAGTCACTGTTGCCCTTCTATCAGCTCGAACCAGTCTGGCCATTCTCCTCTGACCTCTGGCATCAACAAGGCATTTCCGCCCACAGAACTGCCGCTCACTGGATGTTTTTTCTTTTTCTGACCATTCTCTGTAAACCCTAGAGATGGTTGTGCGTGAAAATCCCAGTAGATTAGCAGTTTCTGAAATACTCAGACCAGCCCTTCTGGCACCAACAATCATGCCACGTTCAAAGTCACTCAAATCACCTTTCTTCCCCATACTGATGCTCGGTTTGAACTGCAGGAGATTGTCTTGACCATGTCTACATGCCTAAATGCACTGAGTTGCCGCCATGTGATTGGCTGCTTAGAAATTAAGTGTTAAGGAGCAGTTGGACAGGTGTACCTAATAAAGTGGCCGGTGAGTGTATATATATATGCACAATATATATCCTACAGGTTTTCTTTTCTTACTGGCTGAATGTTTTGTGCCCAAGATTTGATTAGATTGTTTTAAATATTTATGAATGGATTTCTCTCGGGTTTTGTTTGGCAGCTGTATTTGTATGGTTATTAGAAGAACATTAAAACAATACAATCTACTTTTTTTTTTTAAAGCAGAAGTTAAAATCACAAAATTAAAAATAAATAAATACAAAAGTTAATTTTAAATTAAACATTCACATATTTACATCAAGACACATAATTCCTAATAAGTTATTGAACTGTGCTCGAAAACTCTTGAAACTTTGCACACGTCAGAACCCGCGGCCATCAGAGCTGGGCTGAAGCTGGTACCTGGGCATGGCAGGCTCAACATGGGGTCCGAAAACTTGGTCCATATATCATACATGCTTGCATGAATTAGCATGAAACTCGGTACACAGATAGATCTCATTGGGCCGAACAACTTTCATACTCTTACTTTTTATGCCAGCCCAACAGGAAGTCAGCTTTTGACTTCCATGCGATGGAATTTGATATACTCCTCCTAGGGAATTCATCCGATCGCCACAAACTCGGTCAAAGTCAAGACGGCAAGGAAAAAGGAAAGCCTAATATCTTCACAATTTTTTTTTATTATACACCATTTTTGTCTATATAAAATTCTACAAATATTATTACACCCATTTTATTATTTTTTTCAATTCAAGAAGCATGAATTAGTTAAAAACAGGCAGAATAGTGCAATTTGGTTAAAAACATCAAGTCATACATAGGGCTAATACTGCCCTCTTGTGTTAAAAATATCAAAACAGTACATACAACTTTTTTTCAGGTAGGCCTATTGTATTTATATATAAATATTAGGGCTGTCAGTTAAACGCGTTATTAATGGCGTTAACGCAAACCCATTTTAACGCGATTAATTTTTTTATCGTGCGATTAACGGTCTTTTTGGCCTAGCAAACTTTGTAGTTTTTTTTCACATGCTTTTGCAACAGGCCGCGGCATGCACGACGCTGCGCTATGAAACCCATTCATTTCAATGGCTTGCGCCGCACAAGGACGTTTTGTTGCTTCGTCGACCAAAGCCGTGCACACCGCGGTCAAAATTCTAAATAGTTCAACTTTTGCCGCGGTGACGATTACCAGCAATAGAAATAGAATAGACACTTTTTGGCATCCAAAAAGTTTTGAAAACAGGCGTAGCGCCGCGCATTTCGCGTCCTGTCTGAAAGCACCGGATCTAGCTAGACCACGAACCACACACTTGTTTGGGCTTGCGAGGCTGCGAGCCGGCCAAATAGTAGGTTAACGTTACGTTTTGAGTGGATGACGAGCGCGAGACGCCGAAATGGATGCAAGTAAGAAGGGTTCCATTGACAAGACCAAAGTGATCTGTGTGTTTTGTCGTTGTGAACTAAGCTATATCATCATCGCAGCACGTCCAGTTTGAAATACCACTTGATGGCCAAGCAAGCAAGCAAGTGAGCGCACACACACAGCTGATGCGCCTTCTCCGCACCCTCGTCAATATCAGGACCTCGTCAGTACTTCTTTCACCCTTTTATTGATGGACAGTGTTACATTGTGTGAGAGATTATTTGCTCCAAGTGTGAATGTTTTAGTGTGAAATTGAACACAGTATTGTCAATGTTGTTTTCAATAAAAAAACATTTGCACAAAGCAAGCCGATCCACTTTTCCATGTTGATAAGCGCATTAAAATGAGAAAAAATAATTGGACAAAAAGAAATCAGGAGACATCTAGAATAGATAAAAATGTGCGATTAATGGCGAGTTAACTATGACATTAATGCGATTAATCGCGATTAAATATTTTAATCATTTGACAGCACTAATCAATATATTATGTGACTGTGAGGATATTTTCCCATCGGTTAATCAACTTGTGACTTTGTGTGACGTGTGCTGTGTGACGGGGGCTTTTGAATCGCTAATTTAAAAGCGAAAGTATTGGTGCATTCTATTGCCAACGAACTGACTCGGACCTCGGATATGACATCACGTCCACATTTCATGCGTTCTACTATGTTTTGCGTGTCCGAGTCTGAGAAAAAATTATTAAGACTACACCTTATCAAAACGCAGCCATTTGAACTTGAAAATTTTCACTTTACACACGCGAGAGATCACTTCCGGCGCTTGCGCAGACCGAAGCGCCCGCGCCCTCAGATCACTTGGACGTGGCTGTGGTTACAAGAGGTAAAAACGATGTAAATACTGTTAGATTTCTCATACAAAACGCTCGTTTCGTGTCTTAGGTCATCAATGTGTACTTACATTTACGAGTCATTAAATCATGTTTAATTTGGACTTCTCTGTGCATGCTCTTTGAGGTGCGGTGACCATAAGCCTGCATTATATGACTGACAGACAAGAACGGTTTGACCTAAAAACATCAAAATTGAAACTACTGCGGAAACAAAGACACTACATCTTGGATGCCCTTGAGATAAGCTGAAACATTCTAAAAAATTAATTTCAATGTGAACTATCCCTTTAAGGCCTTTGCAACGTTAAATTGTGAAGATCTTAAGTTTTTGTGCTAAATCAAGTTGGCTCGTCAATAGGCTAAATGAATTATGAGCATATATGTTCGCAAACCATAAATATCTATACATAATTTTCTTGGCAGAAATCCAGCGCTCCCTGGTGGTTTATATCTCGTTAAAAACACTTGTGCTGTATATTAGTAGGCTAACTCTATTTCTGAACAGTTATTAACAATCACTAGGCTACATTTAAATATGCCTAATGCATCCATAAAAACATTAAACATCACAGTAAACACATTGTTTTACATAATGCTTTCATTCTCATTCCATTTACAGTTTGAGGATGGCCACATACCTACGATCCACTTAATAATGAATCAAGTTTCAGGATATGTTTTCTGATTATCAAATAATTAACTCCATCAATTCTAAATGTATGTAAATGCTGCGTGACTTCTACGTATTTTAATGGGCGCGCGCGCTGAAAATTCGAGCCGCATCTGAACTGGAGATGAGGGCGTTACCATGGAAACGGGACGGCAGCTCAACTGATAAGCTGCAAAACTCCGTCTCTCACTGTTGTTTTAACTACTTTCAGGTAAGTTTAGTCCCTGAAATTACACAACTAGTACATACAAATGGTTCTGACACTTTCTTTTATGTAAATAACTCGCTTTCGTTGAATATTTACTGTATAGAAATGGTTGTGTCTTCGAAAAAGTCCGTTAGCATCTTAACGTTAACCGTTAGGCTAACTTAACTAACGTTAGAGGAAAGTTAGGTTAAGCTGTAAGTTTGGGCCTTTAATCGCATTTTATGTGTAAATGAGAGATTTTGATAGTTTTGTAATGGTTTTGCTGACAATTGATCAATGGATGAATGGAAGTAAGCTAATGTATTTAACCTAAAAGTATGCACTGTAAGTTAGCCTACAGTTTAATTAATAGTTTTCACGTGACGTCACTCAATCAAGCAAAGATTTAGCCTACAATTTATCTATGACTGAAATCTTGCATGTATATGTAGAGGGAAAACTCCACTGTACTTCACATTTTGGACAACCATTGTAGCACCTGGAAACCTTGTTTTGGTGATTTTGGGTGAATGTGTTATAACCAAGAGACATCCAGAAAGTAAGACGTGATATTTACGTTTTAAGAACGTCGCATTAACAACGTTGAACAACGTTTATGCAACGTTTTTACGACTTTATGCAACGTTGTAAAAAAACGTATTTATAACGTAAAAAAACCCAGACATCTCTCGTATTAAATACGTCGGATAAAAACGTTATCACAACCTTTTCACAATGCGAAAAAAAAACGTTTTTAAACCGTTTTTGTGTTTGCTGGGTATATTCAGGGAGTGACTAACGTTAACTAGCATGAGCAGACATGATAAAATCTAGCAAAGAAACAAATGAGACGACAAATCAAATGAAAAATAAACAGGAGGTGTATGAGCGGTTACAAACATTTTTACAAACAGCTTCCAAAAAACGAAGAAGGAAAAAACATGACCGTGCAACGGTTTAAAGCCGCTGCCTGTTCAAGGAGTGCTGAAATCAATTCTCATGTATCCTTGCTTGATGATGAATGAGACGGCGCAGCTGGTTGAAATTTAAAAGGCTGATTTTCGCGCTTCAGGGCAGTGACGAGTACATATGTTGTCCAGTGGTTGTCCAGACACCCTCGGCACAACCTTAAGCAATGGCCCTGAACGCTGGTTTAATGTCAACATTGTGACAATGCCGTAACAACCTTCACCACACGACGTAGTTATAGCAACCTTTTGGCCACGTTGTTAAAACGTTGTTAGAAGGTTGGTTACGTTGTGCCAACGTTCTGTGTTTGCTGGGAATGAAGCCAAAATGACTTTAATGATGAGTAATTGATTGAGTAAATGATGAGTATTCTCGTCGCTTGATAAACTTAAGATTGAGCCACTGTAGTCACTTGGACTATTTTTACGATGTCTTTAATAACTTTTCGGGAGAACAAGTTTCAGTCCCTCAGAAGCCTATGGAGGAGTGATCCAGCTCTCAGATTTAAACAAAAATATCTTAATTCATGTTCCGAAGATGAACGAAAGTCTTACGGGGTTGGAACAACATGAGGGTGAGTAATTACTGACAGAATTTTCATTTTTGGGTGAACTAACCTTTTAAGATAGATAGCATAAACACTTGCAATTACATGCAAAACATTCCACAAAAAGTAGATAAAGGCTGCATACGAAATCGCATACTCTCTTAAGGAGGTACTTGTTTTGACTAAGTAATTACTTCAGGACTGCTAAAAAAGTATGTTCTATAGTATTAATGTGTGTCATATGAATGTAATCTGGACATACTACATTTGCCATGTTGTTCAAGTTTAATTTATTTCTAGAGCGCATTTAAAAACAACCGTATTGACCAAAGTCCAGTACATAAAGGCTCATAAAACAAACAACAATTATAGGGTACAGTAGCCTACATAGTATTGTACATTAGAGATAAGATTAACAAACAACAAAGAAAAAGAGAGAAAAAAAAACATAGCTCTCAGACTGAATTAAATGCCAAAGAATAAAAATGTGTTTTAAGACTAGGTTTAAAAGCAGACAGAGTTGGGGCCATCCTTACATACAATCGTAATGGATTCCAGAGTTTAGGGGCAGCTACTGCAAAGGCACAATCTCCCATGTGCCTCAGTCTTACTCTAGGGACGACCAGCAGCATTAGTCAGCAGACCTCAGAGACCTTGATGGGACGTGCAGTTGTATAAGGTCAGAAAGGTAAATTGGGGCAAGGCCATTTAAGGATGTATGGAATGTAGGGAAGCCAATAAGGGGGAAATATGTTCCCGTTTACGTGTTCATGTTAAAAGTCGAGCTGCAGCATTCTGCACTAACTGCAAGCGTGTGTGAGAGGACTGGTTTACATCAACATAAAGGGCTTTACAATAGTCTATGAGAAGAAATACAAACATGTAAGCCTTTAAAAATTTTAAATTACAAAAAAAGGCTGGTTTTCATTATCATGTGACCTACCAGCATCAGTTAAGTCACTTCACCTCCATTTACAAATCCTCTCCCGTGGCCTCATGGGATAGTAAAGTGTCCATTGTATGCACACTTTGCAATCTCGCCAGAAGAAGTAGGTCATCCGGGTACTTTTTGCCTACTCTTTTATAAGTACTGTGAAATTGGACATACTACTTTTGTCATATACTGCTTTTCACCTACAATAATATGGAAGCGATTTCATATGCAGCCAACATTTTCATATTATTAAAAAACAAGAAACGCACTGTTCAAAACGAAGCCAAAAGGCATAATTTATTTTGGTTGAATATTTTTACTCTCTTTTGCCTTCAGAACAGCAGTAATTATTTGTGGTTTGGATTCAAAAAGGCCCTGGAAACATACCATGGCCCTGGCATACCACATTCCAACAGCCATATCACCCTGTAGCCCAAGACTGGTTGCCCACTGAAGCTAAGCAGGGCTAAGCCTGGTTAGTACCTGGATGGGAAACCAGGTTGCTGCTGGAAAAGGTGTTAGTGAGGCCAGCAGGGGGCTCTCACCCTGTGGTCTGTGTGGGTCCTAATGCCCCAGTATAGTGACGGGGACCCTATACTGTCAAAGAGTACCGTCCTTCGGATGAAACGTTAAACCGAGGTCTCCCCCTTCCATGTAAAGCGCTTTGAGTACCCAGAAAAGCGCTACATAAATGTAATTAATTATTATACCTTGACATGATAGCCTCACGCAGTTGCTGCACATCCATAATGCGAATCCATTCCACCACATCCTAAAGTTGCTCTATTGGATTAAGAACTGGTGACTGTGGAGGCCATTTGAGTACAGTGAACTCATTGTCATGTTCAAGAAACCAATTTGAGATGATTTGAGCTTTTCGACATGGCGTGTTATCCTGCTGGAGTAGCCATCAGAAGATGGGTACATTGTGGTCATAAAGGGTCATGGTCAGCAACAATACTCTGAAAGCTGTGGTGTATAAACGATGCTCAGTTGGTACTAAACATCCCCCACACCCTTACACCATCGCCTGAGCTGTTGAGAGGCCGGATGGATCCATGCATTCATGTTGTTTATGCCTAATTCTGACCCTATCATCTAAATGCCACAGCAGAAATCGAGCCTCATCAGGGAAGTTAACGTTTTTCCAATCTTCTATTGTACAGGTTTGGTGAGTCTGTGCAAATTGTATTTTCAGTTTCCTGTTCTGACAGTAGTGGCACCTAGTGTGTTCTTCTGCTGCTGTATCCCACCTTCTTCAAGGTTCGATGTGTTGTGTGTTCAAAGATACTCTTCTGCAGACCTCGGTTGTAATGAGTTGTTTTTTGAGTTACAGTTGCCTCTCTATCTGCTTGAACCAGTCTGGCCCTTCTCTTCTGACCTCTGGCATCAACAAAGCTTTTTCACCCACAGAACTGCCGCTCACTGGATATTTTCTCTTTTTCTTACCATTTTTTGTAAACCCTAGAGATGGTTGTGCGTGAAAACCCCAGTAGATCAGCAGTTTGTGAAATACTCAGACCAGCCCATCTGGCACCAACAACCATGCCATGTTAAAAGTCACTTAAATCACCTTTCTTCCCCATTCTGATGCTCGGTTTGAACCTCAGTAGATCGTCTTGACCATGCCAAAATTTGAGTTGCTGCCATGTGATTGACTGATTAGATATTTGCGTTAACGAGCTTTAACAGGTGTAACTAATATACTAATTAATATAACTTTAACTAATAATTATGATTACACACACACACACACACACACTCACACTCACCTAAAGGATTATTAGGAACACCATACTAATACTGTGTTTGACCCCCTTTCGCCTTCAGAACTGCCTTATTCTACGTGGCATTGATTCAACAAGGTGCTGAAAGCATTCTTTAGAAATGTTGGCCCATATTGATAGTATAGCATCTTAAAGTTGATGGAGATTTGTGGGATGCACATCCAGGGCACGAAGCTCCCGTTCCACCACATCCCAAAGATGCTCTATTGGGTTGAGATCTGGTGACTGTGGGGGCCATTTTAGTACAGTGAACTCATTGTCATGTTCAAGAAACCAATTTGAAATAATTTGAGCTTTGTGACATGGTGCATAATCCTGCTGGAAGTAGCCATCAGAGGATGGGTACATGGTGGCCATAAAGGGATGGACATGGTCAGAAACAATGCTCAGGTAGGCCGTGGCATTTAAACGATGCCCAATTGGCACTAAGGGGCCTAAAGTGTGCCAAGAAAACATCCCCCACACCATTACACCACCACCACCAGCCTGCACAGTGGTAACAAGGCATGATGGATCCATGTTCTCATTCTGTTTACGGCAAATTCTACCATCAGAATGTCTCAACAGAAATCGAGACTCATCAGACCAGGCAACATTTTTCCAGTCTTCAACTGTCCAATTTTGGTGAGCTCTTGCAAATTGTAGCCTCTTTTTCCTATTTGTAGTAGAGATGAGTGGTACCCGGTGGGGTCTTCTGCTGTTGTAGCCCATCCGCCTCAAGGTTGTGCGTGTTGTGGCTTCACAAATGCTTTACTGCATACCTCGGTTGTAACGAGTGGTTATTTCAGTCTAAGTTGCTCTTCTATCAGCTTGAATCAGTCGGCCCATTCTCCTCTGACCTCTAGCATCAACAAGGCATTTTCGCCCAGGACTGCCGCATACTGGATGTTTTTCCCTTTTCACACAATTCTTTGTAAACCCTAGAAATGGTGGTGCGTGAAAATCCCAGTAACTGAGCAGATTGTGAAATACTCAGACCGGACCGTCAGGCACCAACAACCACGCCAAGCTCAAAATTGCTTGAATCACCTTTCTTTCCCATTCTGACATTCAGTTTGGAGTTCAGGAGATTGTCTTGACCAGGACCACACCCCTAAAGGCATTAAAGCAACTGCCATGTGATTGGTTGATTAGATAATTGCATTAATAAGAAATTGAACAGGTGTTCCTATTAATACTTTAGGTGAGTGTATATATAATATTTCTTTCTTTCTTTCTTTCTTTCTTTCTTTCCTTCCTTCCTTCCTTCCTTCCTTCCTTCCTTCCTTCCTTCCTTCCTTCCTTCCTTCCTTCCTTCCTTCCTTCCTTCCTTCCTTCCTTCCCTCCCCAAATTTAACTGAGAAATAGAAGTAGGTATACATGAATGTTTGTACATGTTGCTCCTAACAAAGGGAAATCTTAACTGAGATCCTGAGGGTAAAAACTGAAACTCAGAACTCTTTTTAACTACCTGGCTTTCCAACAGGATAGGTGACTCTGCTGAATTCCAAAAGTCTTACTACTAGTTTTAACTATTTTTTGCCAAAGCAGTCTTTGCCTCTGCCATACGAGCATAACATAGCGAATGTTAAAACGGACTCAATATAAGATTTGTAAAACAAAGTCATCAAGGACCGATCACCGTTAAACTTGGACAGTCTGCGTAGACAGACGTTGCTGGCCCTTTTCACAAATCGTGTCCACATTGATGATTTATATAACTGATTCTTGAGATAAGGGACAAGACACGTTTTAGTAGTTAGTTTTTATTATTTAATAATACATTATTATAAACTTCATATATTTGTAGACAAAGGTTTTTGCTAATGGAGGCCTATTACCAATAATTGCAGACTGAATTTTCACATAGCCTAATAAAATAACAACATAAAGCAAGACTGTTTTTTTGAGTGTTCTGTCACTAGAGGGAGCCAGTTTCCTCTGTAACGCAGAGTAAGCTTCACAAGTCTTTGGATAGAGATATTGACTTGTTAAAAATACCTCAATTCGCATGTATTTAATACAATACAGAGGAGTAGATTTACAAGAATAAAACTTTCACATCTATTAAAACTCATTAGGGGGTCCAAGATAATATTTCTCCATCTTTTATACAGCTCATATGCAAGGCTAGATATTATATTCCAGTCAGAGGGTTACTGCAGTACAGTCTGACATCATGATCAGTGTTGCCTTTTCCTGGGGATATCCGTCACAAACAGTGAGGCTGAGATTGGGATAGGGACAGGAAAGCGTTCACTTGGAGGAGGGTGGGCTGTGCCGAAGAGGTAAGATTTCAGCAAGGACAAGTATTCCTTCAGACACAATTTTCAAAGCCTGCTGGTACTGTTATATGTTTGACTTTACTTCACTTTCCTGTTTTAATGATGGTTTTCTAATGGATAATACACAAAAATTAAATAGGCTGTTTTAGGCATGTCTATGATGTAAAGGAAAAGCCTACAACTACATCAATAAGCCTTGGTATACTAAAATCTATATAGCAAAATATCTGATCTTTCTCTTAACCTTTTGTTAAGCTCTCTAATTGGCATCATCATCATCATCATCTCTCTCTCTCTCTCTCTCTCTCTCTCTCTCTCTCATGTCTGAGCTTATGAGGTTGAGCAAATCGAGCTCCTGCCCTACAGCTGTTGTGGTTCAAGGGCAGGAAGCAGCTTGGTTCCCACACAAAGGTACACATCAAACACACAGACCAGTACAGACTCACTTACACACACACAGACAACCGCACAAATGCCAGGCTTGCAAGCATAACACAAAGTACAGTGAACAAATACACACCAAGACAAACAGGACATTCCTACAGTCTGACGCGACAAACTAACAGATTTACAGGCCCTGTTTCCACTTAAACAAATGCTTTAGCTCGCAAATGTCTCCCCTTATGGATCACAGAGTGTCCACACATTTGTCTCATTACTTATGTTTATTACATGTCTGCTCCTTGAAATTCAGCAGTCCAATGTTTTAGTATAACGACCGCTAAACTGTATATTTGACTGGTGTCAATGGCAATTGTGCTATTTTAGTATCTCTTGTATCACTTTGTGGACTTTTTGTTCTCAAAGTCAGCAAGGTCATTAAGCTATATATATATATATATATATATATATATATATATATATATATATATATAAATTAAATTTAAATTAAATTTATCAAAAGTGATAGTAAATAATTTTACATTGTTACAAAAAATCTATTTCTGCTGCACATTTGAACTTTCTATTTTTCCAAGAATCGTTAAAGAAATTACTAAAAAGTGCATCAGGGTTTTCACAAAAATATTAAGTAGCACAACTGGTTTCAACATTGATAATAATAAGAAATGTTTTTGAGCACCAGATCAGCATATTAGAATGATTTGTTGTTGCAAAAATTGTACCTTTAGGCAACGCAAACAACATCTTGTTTCACTGCAGCAGTTCACTTAAAAGGGCAACTTTGTTCAACCCTTAAAAGTTCATAGTAATACCTTAAAGGATTTGTTCACTTCAAAATGAAAATTCTGTCATCATTTACTTACCCTCAAGTTGTTTCAAACCTATATGAATTTATTTCTTCTGCTGAACACAAAGGAAGATATTTTGAAGAATGTCGGTAACCAAACAGTTGATGGAACAATTTACTGTTATTACTATGGTAACTTAAGTATGTAATACTTATATATATTATATATATTACAATAACACTTTTTAGATGTCCTTGTTACAATGTAATTAAATACTGAGTAATATTAATAAATACTATAGGTTTAGGGTTAGGAATAGGGCTTGATTCGGGGTTAGTTGCATGTAATTGCATAATTCATATGCAATCACATGGACACTGTGACAAAAAAACGCCTTAACATTTCAGTTAAGTTTCTCTGTAATCTTTTCATAAATATGTGAAGTTTTGTTTGGTAACACATTACTTAACTAATTAATTAATCACACAGTTCAGTTTTAGACCATATACGCCATGCCAACTTTCCACAGGGAACTGTTTTGAAATGTCTACCCCCTCTCTCTCTCTCTCTCTCTGACTTTCTATCTATGTATACGCCTATGCTGGGAAGAAAGGCTCAACTCTTTCCCACGGTCCTAGAGCACGTGGTTTAAAATTGGATCCTGAATGACCCACCCTCCCTATTGAAACGTCATTGCAGTTCAGCCATTGAGATCCTGTTACACTGCCAAAGATTTTAAGACATTTGAATGAGAGTCTATTGAACTGGCAAATAACAGGACATATTCAACAAAACCACAGTACACAGACAAGTTAAGTCAGGTTTGAGAGTTGAGAGATTCTTGAAATTATGTTTTCACATGTTGATAAGACAAGTTCCAGTCTTGTTTCTCATTGCAGAGCATGCAAGATTTGTTCAGGCGGTGCTTGACCAATTGTAAACAATCATAATCTTTTGTGCACTCACAAGATAGTTAACTTAAAATGAATTGCTCTTCATCAATATGAAAATAAAAACACCTATTACCTAATTATAAATTTTAATTTTACATGATCATATGTTAAGTTATCTTCAACTTAATTTGTCAATATCACTAATGAAGCAATTGCTTGTCATGCATCTAGAAGTTAGAAAATGGCCTAGTTTGGGCTTAAGTTTGTTTCTGTGCCAAATTGAGGCTACTGGGCAATACATAAACAGCATGCAGTAACCTAGTTCCCATGGTGCCTTAGGACGCTGTTTCACTGAGAACGAGAGCCTCACTGCTGCATGCCAGAAGAAGTGCTGGGCAGGGTTGTTCACCCATTTGTTGATATATCTTTAACAAATGGATTGTTGATAGACAAATGCTTAGTAGTGTGAAGATTTGTGACACTAGGTGGGATTATGGACCACCTCCACCCAAGTAATACAGTTTTTCTCAGTCGCTTTGGTGCATTTCTTAGATCAAAAGTTCTTGATACTACTTGTACAAATTCCAAATAATCTAGTCACTTGTGCACATCATTAAAGCAATTTCTTATTCCTTTGAACAAACTGCAATTGCTTTTGTACATATTGCAAATGATAATGTACAAGTGTAAGCTTTTTTCCACATATTCAATTTCTCATGTCATGTTGATCAAAATATAGTAGATGGTTCTCTGTTGAATAGTCTTACCCTCAAAACATCTAGGCATTAGTTCCTTGCATAAGCCATTACATGCAAAATTGTTGAACTATTTGTCATAAACTGTCAAGCATGGTTCTACCAGAAAGACTCGGGAGATTAATACTGTAACCATTAATTAACAGCCCAGCAAGCAATATATAAAGTTATTTGGCGTAGGCCCCGTCCGTAGCTCGCAATCTGAGAGTACGGACTCTGCATTTCCTGCCTGAAGACGAAGGGGAGCAGCCGACCCCCTCAGTGTGAGGTATGGGAAGAGACCATCCTGGTGGTGGTGGGGGGATGGAGGGGAAGGACCCAGACCCGTCGCCAGACCTCAGTCTTAAGGGGGGCATATGAAATGCATGGGAGGGCACAATTATTATTAGCCTACAGTACGTATATTTATAATAATCGTATAGCCTACTCTATTCGCGCAGCACATAATCATCACGTTAAACATAACCAACAGCAATATGACCAGGTAGCCGCTTACACCACATTACGTTCAAGCAAGGTTATGAATATAAAACACGTGACTATACAACATATTAGATGTAACACCAGAAGCATCTCTCAAACATTGCATTTTAAAGCAGTCAACAGAGACACACACATGCGCACGCGCACAGAGACATTGAACCTATCGGTAAGTTACTTGTGGAGGCAGTGCTGTTGGTGGGCTTATCAACCACCTAAGTTACGGATATCCATGACGAACTGAAGCGAGTTTCTAAAGGTCCTTGCACATCCGAAATTTCACATGTTAAAAAATAAATATGACCTCATGTTTTGTCAATCACACTTAGCCTACACACACTGCCTCCGAAACTTTCGTCCGTCATACATTTTTTTGGGGATCGGGTTAGATTTTCTACGTTTTTCGCATCCGTAGCAAACAGTTTGAATGGTGTTTTGACATTTCAGAGCCACCGAATCACGAATGCGAAAAAAAAAAAAAATTCGGGCAAGACAGCGAAAACTCATCCAGCTTTCAAAAATGCGCGGAAACTGCGGAAACCGCGGAAACTACACTGACGCTACGTCACGTAGCCTAACTTTCTTAGCAAGGCCATGATAGGCTGTTGCAGTGTAGATTTCCATCAGTCAAGCAAAATCACACAATTGTTTCTTTATATTTTTAATGTTTTAATGATAAAGAATGCAACATTAAAGGTGGGGTATGTGATTTTCTTTTTTGTCCATTTTTTCAAAATCACTTGAAATCCTATTCATAACTCACTTACAGGCACTGAGTTAGAAGCACTGAAATGAAAATTAAGCAATTTAATCATCTGTGGAGCAGACAGGACTCGAAAAACTCCAGCCAAACATTTCCAAGACCACCTAGAATCATTGGACAGTAAGTCTGTCAATCAAACGGTCGTACCATACCCCCCTCCCCCCACCCCTCTCGAGCGAATCAGGGCCAGCGTTGGAGGAAAGAAGGTAGGACCATTTGAGTTGTGCATTTTCAAAATCTGCCGGCCGTTTTGCAAATCCCATACCCCACCTTTAATGCAACACAAAATTAGCAACTATGATAATATAAAATTAAAATTAAAGTATTTTTTTTAAGAGATCTGTGCCTCAAGTGTGAGGGGGGGCACAAGCATTTTTGGGGGAGGGCACGGCCCTCTATGGCCCGCCCATAGCGACGGGTGTGGAAGGACCATCTCGGTAGTGGTGGGGAGGATGGAGGTAAGCGTCAGTACCTATCTTATATTAGAACACGATTGGACAGATGAGAAGGTAATGAATGACGTAACAATTGAGTCTTCCCGGCAGGACTTATGCTAGAGCTTCAGTTTTACACATTTCTATTAGACCTTTTGTACAAAAACGTGAATTGACGAATCGTGCATGTGAAATTGACCCTCACTCATGAAGGAATGTAAAGTGTTAGTTCAACAATTAACCAATTGTCTGAGTTGCTCAAAGGTGCATCTCATGAACAATCAATTGGCAAGCATATATAGACAGACCACAACACAGAGTTGCAATTTCCCAATAATGGATGGACCAGGAAACGAACAGAGTCAACAGCTAAGAGGAGGAAGATGAGGAGCAAGGATGCGTGGTGGAAGGCAAAACAGAGGAAGAGACAGAAGAGGACATAGACGCATATCTGATGACATAAGGGCCACTTGTGACCATGTTGTCAATCATGGCCTTACAATGGATAAGGCGGGTCGAAGGGTGCAGCCGAATTTTAGGAGATCAACCGTGTCCTCATAAGGCAATGGTTTGTGACCTACCCGAGGATGCTCATAGAATTCCTCCCACCTTATTCACCATTCCATAACCCAGTTGAGGAGTTCTTTTCAGCATGGAGGTGGAAGGTACGATCGTCAGCCACACACACATGGCCCTGCTGGCTGCAATGGATGCAGCATGTGAGGACATCACAGTAGATGCCTGCAGAGGATGGATAAGGCATTCCAAAAGATTCTTTCCACGTTCCATTGCAAGGGAAAATATCCGGTGTGATGTGGATGAGAACATGTGGGCTGACAGACAGAAACGTCTGAATGTGTAGAGACAGCACTAGAACAGTGCTGCGGGCAAAGTTGTGCCTTAAGGCTGATTTATACTTCTGCGTCGGACCTACGCCGTTGCCTCTACGCTATAGACTTCGCGTTGGTTTTCATTTATACTTCTGCGTCGTTGTCCGCGTTTACGCGCAATTACACATGCAGAGGGAGCATGTGAAACCCGAGGGAGGGGTTCTAGCAGACCAATCCCAGCGCTTGCGTCCGCGTAGAATTGACGCGTTGTTACATTTTTGGAGAGGTGCACGTCAGGGTACGCCGTAGGGTACGCGCGCTACGCACAGCCTACGGCGTAGCTACGGCGTGAGTTCGACGCAGAAGTATAAATTGGGCTTTAGGGGTGTTTCCTGTGTTTCTTTCTAATTTAGTTTTTTTTTTCCTTTGTGCCCCTTGTCTTTTTCTTACTGTAAATTATTTTGTTTTTTTCTTTCATAAAGTAGCACTAGTAAAAGCTGTGAAAAACAAAATCCTGTCCAGTCTCTTTCAAACAATAACCCAAAAAAGTAATATGTAAATAGTACAGTTGAAATTGATATATGTCATAGAAGTGCAGCCTTGTCCATTTTACACAAGTAAAATGTCCAATACAGTAACTGTCATCCAAACTGTAGCCTAAGTTTACATCAGGTAATACTGTCAAAGTACACAGTTACATTGACAACATGCCTAAACATTTTTACGACCTTGTTCTTGAACAATCACTCAATGACTTATCATTCTGATGACACTGACATGATCATTGGCATTAATATTTACTTTTGAGAAATGTACTAAGGATTTTTAGTGACTGACTAGCTTTAGAAACCTATCTATTGTATATTGCTGTTTGTACAAATTGTTCTGAGAAATGCACTTATTATTTTGCTGATGTTAGGGATGATGTGAAAAACGCACCAAAGCGACTGAGAAAAACTATAAAACTATTGTAGACAGACAGATTGAGAGGGGAGGAGGGGAGGGGAGACGGACGGACGGACGGACGGACGGACGGATGGATGGATGGATAGATAGATAGATAGATAGATAGATAGATTCACGTGTTTAATTCAAATGGGTTAAAATCATATATTTAAAAAAAATAAACTTGAACTTGACAGACAGACAGATAGATAGACAGACAGTCAGATGGATAATCACAAAGTATTTTGGTATTTTTATTGTTTATTTATTTGCAGCGTTTTTCCTCTGTATTTCCCCTTTGGTTGGTGGAACATTAACAATGCAGTCTGCTAAAAAGCAGCCTATGAAACGAACACAGTCTCCGCCCCTAAAAGACGAATTTCATGACGGGCTATTGTTATTCAAATGAGCCGCAACAGGAGGAATCTAGTCTGTCAGCTATTACGCAGGAGTATACAGTCAGAACACAGCGCGAGGAGCTGGAGGCAATTCAACACCCGCTCGTGGGAACCACCAAGGTAAAGCACTTATTGATTGCAATGTTTTCCGCCAAAATTTTGCTTTTGCAAACATTAAATAACAGTAAATACATTTTCTATTAGGAACAGAGTATTGGAGCACCTCATGCCGTATGGACTACTGAAATTCCCAGCTCCTGCTTTAAGGACCGTATGTCATTTTTTCATAATAATATTGGCGGAAAACCTAAACTGGGGGATTTGCGAATACCTTGGAGCTTGGTCTATGAATTATTAAGTGCCATTACTTACCCGCTTAACGTTCGCTGAGTTATTTCGGAGTTTGGAGGAAGACCTGGCTCATTATCTTCTCTCAGAAACAGAAGCGAAGGGGTCTACCTGTTGAAACCATGAGTCAGGCGGACATGACTTGCTCTGCGCGTCAAAGAGTGTTTCAGGAAGCGCTCAGGAAGGGCAATACTAAGGAACTTCATTCTCTCTTGCAAAACATGACAAACTGTGAATTTAACGTGAACTCCTTCGGACCCGAGGGGCAGACGGCGCTGCATCAGTCCGTGATCGATGGCAACTTGGAGTTAGTAAAGCTACTGGTGAAGTTTGGTGCAGACATCCGTTTGGCCAACAGAGATGGATGGAGTGCTCTGCACATAGCAGCATTTGGTGGACATCAAGACATCGTTCTTTACCTCATTACACGGGCGAAGTACTCATCAAGCGCGCTCTGAGGCAATCAAAGAAAATCTGACGCTGTACCTTTAAGCCTATCATATATTTGACCCCTTTGTGCCAAAGTAAAAGACAGCTTGTTTGTGATGTAATGTGTTCAGGAAATTGATTTAATATCGGTAGGCACATAATTCAAATCCAAAAGGCGATTTTTTAAAATAATGTTTGGGTTGGTACAATGTCATGGATGTGGTTTGCCAACTTTTGATGAATTATGAAAATGAATGATCAGCGTGTTATTTATAGATTTTTTTTGGAAGATAACAAATTGAACAGTAGGATCAAAGTAAGAAAGCTGATATTTGGTTGGTGGTTCTACAGGATGACTAGACTCAGGGTGCGAATTATGCAGGGTTCTGCCCCACTCAATCCCCCCCCCCCCCCCATTTAAAGTATTCAACAATACAATGTATTCAAACAATATCAGTAGCCTATCAGTTCAGTATCGAACAGTGCATTTATAAAACACAACTACTGTTAATATTTATCCCTTTATTATAGATTATAGAAAATTATTGACAGGCATTTCTTCAGAAAGTCAACACCCGAGTCAATGAATAATTCGCACACTGACTAGACTGACATAAATATTCCTGTATAGAATTGCATTATTGTACACATTCTCTCAGCATATTGTCAAAAACAGGGACTGATGTCTGATACCTCAACTGTAATGCATTATAATGGTGACATTGCAATGTTGGTCATCAAGTTTAGTATCATAGTATCAAGTAGCCTATCTATTCACCATTCAGGATCTCTCACCTCACTGAAATATTCATGCTAACACTTAGCCCGGACACTACCAAATATGATTGCATTTTGGCACTGTTGTGTCGTAATTGTTATGGAGTTCCCATGTGAACTGAGTTTCTGACACAAAACTTTTTTTTTTTCTTTTTTTTTTTTGGTGCTGATCCACACATTTCAAGCCTGTTTTTTGATCCACACATTTCAAGCCAGTAAACATTACTTTACTGTTTTGTAATTGACGTTGAAATGTTTTGTAAAAGAGGTTGAGCAAATCCATAGATCAGTGTATAGACTGCACTGTGTCCTAAAGCACATTGGACTTGTCTTCTTAAACCCCTTGCCGACTCAGGCAAGATGTGATAAGGTTTAAATGTGTTGTAACTTCTGGAACGCTTCAATGCCAGTATGAAAATATGCATTGCTAATACTTGAGAATGTTTTAAATATTGCACTGATGGCTGTTTTATGAGTTGTTGGTGTCAAGCCAACTTTTAAAGATTCTATTTTTCTAAATGGAAAAACAATTCTTATTGTATGGAAGCTCCAGGGTGGTTTTCACTCATTCTTATCAAAGGCATTTATATGCCAATGAATTGAATTACTTTATATGTATAATTATGTAACACACTCTGCTTAAATGTCCCTCCATAAGTAATGTCAAACATATTCTAGACTATAACAACGTTTGACATAATGGAAGAACATATAGGCTAAGTAAAGTGTTCAGAAAAAAAACTCTAGGAGCACTTCTTATATCCGAAGTCCCATCCTCCTCTTTTTAGGGGGATGCTATGGTGTGTAACAAGAAGTTGCACAATGCACAAGTCTTTACTTGATAATGCCATAACATTTATGACATAAAAGTAAAAATATCTTCTTTGATTGAGATAAAAGTCAAATGACTGTGATTTTTTGGACCAACTTTTGAGATATTTTCATCAAAGACAAGTTTGGAAAAAGCCTCTCATAATGATTTGTCTTTTGTGAATTGTTATTTTGTTGTGTTTTTATATATGTTTAGCTGTTTGTTTATGTTTTGAACGATGTAAGTGGTCATATTTTAAATATATTACTTGCTGTATTTTGTACGTTATGTACAAAGGCATTTTAGATATTAAATTCTGTGGTTTTAAGAAAATTACTGGTGTAATGCACTTGCGCATGACTCTCCTGAATAGTATTGTTCCTTGATTTAGCCTCTACCTCTTCCTGTTCCTCAGGTAGTTGCAGAGCCATAGGGTTGCTCAGTATTTCCAAGAAACACAACAAGTGTTGTGACAAATGAACTGTGAAGCACATATAGGGATTCAGTTAGTCTAAACAAGTTTCTTTATAGATATATGCCTTACGTTCCAAATGCATATAGCCTTGAGTAATGCTAGCCGTAGCATGTATTAGCATTTAGCTCCTCAGTAAACACCAGTTTGGCTGCAAAGAAATGAACTAGTTAAAACAAGTCCACATTAACCTTTAATACCAACCATGTGAAAAAGACATGTGCTTAATTGTACTGTGCACTTGCAGAGTACTTCAAATCTTATCAATCGCCTAAATATTTTTTTAAACTGCTCTTGCAGATAATTTGACATTAATGAAACTAAAGACCACATATAGTTTAAAGAGAGTACACGTTCATGTTTCTTAACACACTTAAGTCAACTTTTAAAAAAGTGCACTTTGTAGTAATAAACATTAAGTTTTACTTTAAAGTAAATTTTATAATCATTATGTTTAGATTTTTTCATGCTTTAAAGGACTAGGCTACATTTATTTTGATGTGTTAACCTAAAGCACCTAAAGTACTTACCTGTCTTATATGATGTTATATTTAGTTAATATATTTAAATGTAATAAGTTGCAACTTCATCATTACAAATGTGTAATTAAAATATAATTGAATACATTATATACAAGTTTAAATAGAATGCCATATATTTTAGTTTACCATGAATACATACCTGTCAATACATTCAACAGGAGAGTGGGGCACAACCTAACACTTTTTGACTTTCACTGTTTGTGTAAATTAACTTGGGGTTCAGAGTTTTTTTTTTCCCCCACATTAATTGTCTAGTACATATAGCCTATGTGGTTTTGTTTTATTAATACAGTGTATAATTTTTTCTTGATTTACCCCGAAAGAATGGAAGTAAAATGTGATAACACCCCATGGGTGCTGCATGTTGTTGTGAGGGGCACATTGTAACATAACCATATGACAGATTAAAATGTTATCTGATCTGATAAAAAAAAACACAAGACAAACCAACATATTTTGTCAATTAAATACAATTAACTTTTGCAGATAAAATAATGGCATTTTAAAATAATTAAAAATAAAGTAATTTTTGAGTTTAACAACACACCACAAAACAGAGCTACAGCAGTAGCTAAATTTCTGAACATTGACTCTCAGTCTTTATTCACCTTTTTCTCATGGTGTCTCAATAGAATTCATAAAAGTATAGAATAGAATAGCATAGGTCTAATAGGAGCAGTGTACAACATGCCCCACATGCACAACTGGGATTTAAACCCGGCTAGTGTCTTCTGCTGGTTAGATCAGCATTAAAGAACTCTCAACTGTTAAATATCAGTTATAAGATTAAAATAATATAAGAGTCTATTTTAAATTCTAATTTTAAATAAACACACACAAAACAAAAAAAAACTGATGAAAATTTAACTTAAGAAATTTACTTTTGCTATGCTTAAATAAATGTTCAGTGATTTAATCCAAAGTTTTTAACATTTTGGCGCATTTTTCTCTCTATACAGTGTACTATGATATGGCAACTATAGTAAATACACTAAGTTTCGTCATGCTGGCATGTGTGGAAAGTTTTAAACCATGTGTGTTTTCAACTACTGTAGCCCCGCGGTTGTGCCCTGCTCACCCCAACATTTTAACCATATTTCAAAGACAAGTAATTTAAAGATACCTACTTAAGTTGGTCGAAAAGTTCAGCTACTTGCATTTAATTTAAATTTAAATTAGAATACATTTCGTTTAATTGTACATATCAAGCAATTAAGTGCCCGAAAACATACATTCAGTTGGCACTTAAGTATATTATTTTAAAGTATATACTTCTGTAATAGGTACTCTATAAGTACTCAAAAACATGATAACGTTGTTTTTCACAAGGTAACACAAACTTCCACCAGTTTTGTATAGTTAAAGGAATTACATGCAATTTCTTTGTTAAAATAGCCCACTTATCTCCCACATTTGAAATACAGTTTCAGCTTTATCTCGAACTTGAACTCTGAAAATGTCAATTCAGCAAATAAGTTACACATTTGTATGTCTGTGTCCCAGTTGCATTTGGCTAATAGGCTACTGTGTGAAATCAGCTGAATGAATTACCACCATTATATGTATATAGCTAATGCTACATGCAACATGTAGCCAAGCAAGCCCAATCATGCTAGCAACCTAAAAAGCAGGATTGTTACTAAATACTGTTAAAGCTGATATATTTGTGTCAATATAACCTAATTACTGGTTAGGGGATTATGGGTAAGGATGTTAGAATTGCCATGTGTTTCCTTCACTACACTGAGTACAAAAACACATTTATATATCATTTCTGGAACTCTTGCCAGAGGATACTTAAGGCTAAAAATGCAACCACTTACATTTTTTTTTATATTGTTATATTCAACATTCTGTGAGCTGAGTGACACAAATATTTTGTGAGTTCTGATTAAATCACACAAGAGAATAACTTTATTAAGCACACTAAAATTGCATCACACATGTTGCATCATTTGTTTATGAAATAAGAAAAAAAAGTAGTTCACTTGTGGTTCACCCTTAAACATACTGCTTACATTGCATTTTTCTGCCCAAATCACGCTCTCATGACTCCAACTTTTAGTCCCTCCATTGACAGAAGGGCCAAAAGACAGATAGTGAGAGAGACAGGTGGCCAGGCCAATCCTTGCATGCCCTCTGCTCCTTTTAACTTTCTTTCACTATTTCACTCCATTTTGTGTGCTCTAGCTTGCAGTGACAAGCCGCCCCATTCACTCGCCCATTCTTCTCTCCTCTTCTCTTTTGTTTGTCCAGTTCAACTCTGTGCGCCTCTATTCATTCCCCAGACGGCCCACCATTGACGGGAGCCCCTGCCTAAGTCACACTGCCCGACCCGGACCCCCTCCCTTCACTCACACACGCACAGCTCTGCAGCTGCTATGGTAATGAGAGAGGGGACAAGCAAGGGAGAAGGCTGGAGAGAACAGAAAGAGAAAGGGAGATCCTTCTCATGCAACTCAATAACCAGTGGCCCTGTTTTTTTTACAAATGGAAAATCCGTCTACCTCCTTTTCTTCTTCCCTCCTGTCGGTTTCCCACCCTGTTCCCTTCGTCCTTCCCCTCCCCTAGTCTCCACACCTCCTCTCCTGACCTCCTCATTCTCATTCAAATCCATTTCACACCATGCCCTGAAAAGGGATGTTCAAAGGTGTGTAAAGTAACCCTGAACCAACCCTTCAGGCCTGAGAAAGCTGCACTGTTTATATATGCACTTGCATGTATGTCGGCCTCAATGTGCAATTGTGTGCATTTTTAGACTGTATGCTTGTTTCATGCTCAAACAGAGGTTTTTATTGCATTCGATAATGGGTCAAAATTTCAAAGCAAATGGCATATAGATAGATAGCATACCGTAGGCTATATGAAGTCAAACAGGTGTTCTAGCAGAGTAACCGCAGGTGTAGCTTGTTAGTTACGCTTTATTTTGATGGTCTACTTTAGACATTTTACTAACTATGAGTGACTTTGCAACTACATGTCAGCTAACTCAGAGTATTATTATTAGTACTGTAGTAGACTGTTAGTAGACTGTTAATTTAGGGTTAGGTGTTAGGGTTCAGGTTAGTAAAAGAAGTTGACTTCTAGTTGCAAAGTTACTTTTACTTTTAAAGTTACTTTACATGACCTCACAATTTTTGCAAATTCTTGTTTTTGTAGTTTACACAGAGACAAAAACTGTCATTTTCAAAAACGTGCACTTTGAAACCCGTTTTAAAAAACGTGTTTTTGTGTAAATGAATGCCCAAAACACAAAAAGTGATCTGTTTTTAGTTAGAATGGTGTCGTTTAAACAGTCCCTTGGAGTAAAAATAAGAGAGAGGTACACTTGTGTTCAAAAGTTTGGAATCAGTAAGATTCCCTTCTGCTCATCAAAGCATTTTGATACAAAATGCAGTAAAACAGACATATTGTGAAATATTTTCACAATTTAAAATAACTATTTTCTATTTGAATATTTTAAAATGTAATTAATTCATGTGAAGCAAAGGTGTATTTTCAGGATCATTAGTCTTCAGTGTCACATGATACTTCAAAAATCATTCTAATATGCAGATTTTCTGCCCAAGAAACATCAAGGTTACGAATGTAACCCCTGTTCCCTAAAGGAAGGTACAGAGGCATTAATGTCAGTGACTGACGAATTGGGATCTTACCTGAGAGCCCAATCACCTTCAAGTTGTAACAGAACTAGCCAATGCACATATGCTTACAAATATTTTTACTCCAAGGGACGTACAGTAGTTGTGGTGATTGGCATTAACATCTCCGTTGCCTCCTTTAGGGAATGAGGGTTACATTAGTAACCTAGAAGTTCCCTATCAGTCATTCGACGTTAACGTCAGTGACTGACAAATTGCACCAAATGGAAGGCACCAAAACTGCTGCCCCTTCCAGCGCCCTGAGCAAGCCAGCTGGTCCTCAGAGGGGAATGCCAAGCGAGACACCGAGCAATCCCTCATACATATCACCTGTTTGTAGACAATACACAGGAAGACACCAGCTCCACTCGAAGATTGTAAAATCTTGTGAATGTGTTAGGTGTCGCCCAGCCCTCAGCTCTGCATATTTCTGCCAGAGAGGCCCCGTGCACCAACGCCCAGGAAGAAGCAACACTCCCTGTTGAGTAAGTTCTCACTACCAGGGGGCACGGATCGTCTTGGGAATGGTGTGCTAAGACAATGGCATCCAATATCCAGTGGGCCAGCCTCTGTTTGGAGACAGCCTTTCCCTTCTGCTGTCCTCCATAGCAGACAAAGAGCTGTTGTGAGGTTCTAAAGCTCTGTGTGCGGTCCACGTACAAACGCAAGGCACGAACAGGACGAACAGGACACAGCAACGCAACCTGGTCCCTGAAGGGAGTGGTGGGAAGTTTGGGCACATATCAGGGTTTTAGGATGATATGAGAGTTAACTGGCCTGAATTCTAGGCACGCTTTGTCGACCGAAAATGCCTGCAGGACCCCCACCTTCTTAATAGATGTGAGCGCAGTCAGGAGACAGGATTTGAATCTCTACTGACTGCAAGAGCTCAAAGAGTACTCTCTGTAAGGCCATCAGGACCAAGGAGAGGTCCCAAGAGGGGATGAGGCGTGGCCGAGGAGAATTTAACGTCCTGGTACCTCTCATGAACCTGATGATCAGATGTGTTTCCAGAGGGACTTACAGTCTACTGCATCGTGGTGTGCAGCAATAATGGCTACATACATATTCAGGGTGGAGGGAGACAGCATTCGCTCCAACCCATCTTGCCGGAAGGAAAGCATGACATTAACAATGAATCTGTGGGGCTATTCCCTGCAGGAAGAACACCAATCAACGAAGAAGAGGTTCCACTTCAAAGTGTAAGGCGTAAGCGCCTCGTAGAGGGGGCTTCAGCTGAAGCGATAGTGTCAACTACCGCTGGAGGTAGGCCACTTAAGTCCGGGTACCAGATTCTGCCCCGTCCATAAGAAAGCAGGTCCTTCCTCAGGGGAATCCGCAAGGGAGGGGCTGTCGAAAGGAGCATCAGTTCTAAGAACCAGGTCCGGGTGGGCCTGTACGGCGCAACCATCGAGACCTGCTCCTCATCCTCCCTGACCTTGCACAGCATCTGTGGAGCAGGGTCACTGGGGGAAACGCGTACTTGAGTAGGTTCCAGGGCCAGCTGTGTGCCAGAGTATCCATGCCGAGGGTCCCTTCGGTCAGGCAATAGAACCACTGGCTGTAGGTTGTATCCGAGGTTGCGAACAGATCTACCTGAGCGATCCGAAGCATTCCCAAATCAGCTGGACTGACTAAGGGTGGAGTCTCCATTCCTCCCTGGACGAATGCTGTCGTGAGAGCTCGTTGGCTGCATGACTGAGCTCACCTCTGGATGTACATGGCACAAAGCGACTCTGTGTTACTTCTGTTACTTAGTCACTTCTGACCAGGAGATGGCGGGTGAGTTGTGACATACACAGGGGAGTGTAGACCACCTTGGCGGTTGATGTACGAAACGGTCAAAGTGTTTTCCGTCCGGACCAGCACATGCTTGCCCCGCAGTGACGGCAGAAACCGGCGCAGGGCAAGGTGTACTGCTAGCAACTTGAAGTAGGACCCCACTGTCCAGGAGCCAGAGGCTGCTTGCCCATTGCATACAGCAGCCCAGCCTGTACTGGAGGCATCTGTTGAGACAACAACATGCCTGGACACTTGTACTAGGGGAACACCTGCCCATAAAAAAGCAAGGTCTGACCACGGGGTGAAAGTCTGGCAACAAACCGGAGTGATTTCCACCCGGTGTGTGCCGAGGTGCCATGCCCATCTCGGCATCCGGTCGTGAAGCCAGTGCTGAAGTGGTCTCAAATGAAGCAATCCGAGCAGCGTGACTGCGGCTATGGATGCCATTTGCCCCAGGAGCCTCTGAAATAATTTCAGTGGAAGCCCTGTCCTGCTCTTGAACGAATTCAAACAGTTCAGCACTGACTGGGTGTGTTTGTTTGTGAGCTGTCATTTTGAACGAGTCCAATACAGAGAAAAGAGATTCTCTACACCAGGGAGAGTTTGCTCTTTTCCTTGTTGACCCGAAGCCCCAAACAGCTGAGCTGCGTAAGCACCATGTCCCCGTGTTTGCATAACTAACCAGTCAGTTACCAGTCATCTATATAGTTGAGGATGCGAATGCCGCCTCCTTCAACAGAGTGAGGGCAGCCTATCTTCGTAAATATGCGGGGTCACAAGGACAGACCGAAGGGGAGGACCTTGTACTGGTATGCCCGTCCCTGGTCTGTGTCGAGGTAGGATTGAGCCATGGAGCCATGAAAATACACTTCCTTCAGGACGATCGCTGCAAACCAATTTTGGCTGCTACCAATCCAAGATCAGTTGTAATCTAACCTTTCTTGGGCACAATGAAGTATGGGCTTTAAAACTCTGATTTGATGTCGGCTGGAGGGACCGGCTCTATCGCGTCCTTTGCCAATAGGACTGCGATATCCACACGCAGGACAGGAGCATCCTTGACTTCCACTGTAAACCGGGCGCTGCTGAAACTGGGGAGTGGGATGCTGGGCGAACTGAATCGCATAGCCGAGTTTGATCATCCGAACGACCCAGCAAGATGGGCTGGTAAATAAGTAAATAAATAAATGTTAAAATAATATTGTCAAGTTTATTACTATTTTTTTATTAGTTTTCAGTTTATTCATTTATTTTAATTAGGGCCCGAGCACCGATGGTTAGAGGACCCTATTGTTTTTGCTCTATTTATTCTTCTTCTTCTTCTTCTTCTCTTAAAATAATCGCTTTTTAGAGGGCCTAAACATGCTCGAAAACTCATGAAACTCGTGAAAGCACATGCTTCAGAAGTGGTGAAAATTTACGTGTGATATGGTATTCAAAATTGGGTGGAGCAAATTCTGTAAATTATTGCCCCCACATTTTGCCCCGGCTCTACGTTTCACATACAGGTATGAAATTTGGTACATACATGTAATGACCCAATACCTACAAAAAAGTCTCTTGGAGCGTAGCCCTAAACACAACAGGAAGTGAGCTATTTTGAACTTCCTCCTAGATTTTGTGCATTTTTCGTAATTTCCTGATGTTGTACTTTAACGAACTCCTCCTAGAGAGTTAATCAGATCCACATCATATTTTGTCAGTCTAATCTTAAGGCCTTTGCGACGTTAAATTGCGAAGATCTAGAGTTTTCGTCGAAGGATGTGACCTCGGCGGCCTGACAAAAATGTAGATGTGCAAATCCAATTTCAGCCTCTGGGTGAAATATGCATCATCAGATAATTTCTGTGTAAATGTTGCATGCAGTTCCGGTGTTGCTAGACAACCACAGACAGCCTGCAGTAACTCAGCCATACAATGTCCGATCTGCCCCAAACTTCACATGTTTGATAAGAGTCCTGTCCTGAACACATGACCATGCTCATATTTGGTTATAGCAATAGCGCCACCTGCTGGTAGCGTGCTCTGTCTTCCTAATACCGCCGGGTGGCGGCGGCACGGGTGCGAGAGCCCTCTTCATCGCTGCTTGCAGCTTTAATTAAATATTTTATTTTCATGCAAATATTGCATGTAGTCAATCAATTAAAATGAGGCCATAAAAAGTGCATGCATAATTACTAATTGTTATACATGCTTATTGTCAGCAAAAATGAAATCAATTAGATAGAGTATAGCATGCCAAAGACAATCTTTCCAAAAGGATTATGTTAACAGTGATAAATATCTACAAAATTTTATTTTGTTTTATTGGTTGTTTTTATACTATCATCAATATAAATATAAATAAATGCCACTCGGTTTGATATTTTCTTATTTCTGACATTCTACATTTTCAGCATAGATGAAATGTCCAAATACCTTGCATTATATACAATAGTGGCCATATTATGTAAATAAATATTATGTAGTTGCACTTGGGGTCAATTGTTTAATTTGTGATAACTCAATAAAACATGCCAAAATGTGCGGACATAATTTTTGGCCAGGCTGTAATAAATGACTTGTGGTCAATGTATTCTTTTCCAACTTTTGTGAACTTTTTGTGTTTAGTAAAATAAAACCTGTATGAAGTTTAGTGTTTTGTTCTTTCTTCATATTTAAATTTTTTTTTTAAATATAAAATATTTTACTCATATTTTGATGGTTTAATCGAACTTATAGCGTCATTAAAAACAAATATCCCCATCTACACATCACTTTTGGCCACTATGCATATTGTAATTGCAATATATAATAATACGCAAATCAACAATTTTTATGCACTCACAAACAAAACAAGAACGAGCAAAAACAAGATGATCTAATAAGAACAAAAACATAAAAATGATTGCAGTAATATTGATAAATAGGGAGTGGTAATATAACAAAACTAGCATGAAATATCTGTGTATAGTGTGTGTGTGTGTAGTGGGGAGTGGGGTAAACTGGGGGACTCTGCTGGCAGACGGCTGAGGGGCCCCATGCAGTCTGTACTGCACAGCTATTTGTCTTATGTCTGTGCACGGTGACCTGTTAGACCATGTGACATCTGCCTGGCTGCCAACACAGAAAAGAGATGCAGGAGTGCCCATATGGAGCCTCCTTTCTCCAAATACTGACACACAGTTTGTCCAGTGTGTGTGTGTGTGTGTGTCTCATTTTGATTAATAAGCACAGACACATTCAGATGGGGCTACACATCTGTGAGGTAACAGGCGGAGGGGCCATGGGCGAAGCGATAAATTTCATGAATGGCACCGCCGACAAAAATGTTTCATTTAAGTAACTTAAAACCACAGAAATTTGTGTGCTTGGAGTTTATATAAGTGGCACTAATGCATTTCAACCTAGAAATGTAGTTTTGAGATGTCACAGAGATTGTGCATCCTCAAAATAATATGAAAAAATGTATGCACAAATGAAGCCCTTCTTATTAAATGACATCTAGATTTTGAATTTCGATACATGATTGTTTAAAAAATATCCATTGTGAGAAATCAGATCCAAGTTCATCAGTGGAACCTTAACAAATGAGGCGTTTATCCCCCCGCCCAAAATAAAATAAAATAATGGAAAGTTCTGTCATCATGTACTCATGTCCTCATGTCTGTACTCATATTGTTCCAAACCTGTATGATTTTATTTATTCGGCCCAACATAATATATATATATATATATATATATATATATATATATATATATATTGTATATATATATATATATATATATATATATATATATATATGTGTGTGTGTGTGTTCAACATATGTTCAACAATATTCAACAGTTTTTGTCCATACAAAGTCAATGGGGTCCAAAACAACTAACTTTAATAGTATGAAAAACTAAACAAACAAAAAAAAACACATCTATCAAAATATATATTTTTGTGTCCATTCAGGTTTGGAATAACATGATAGTGAGAATATTATGACACAATTTTCTTTTAGAAAAGCCCATTAACTATTAATTTAAGTGTTATGAAAGTTTAAAGTGGAGGTCGAAATTTGTGTTCTGCTCCAGTGGTGTCAGATGTTAAATGACAGCGTTATAATGATGTTAAATTAACGTTCATCACCTTATGACATTAAACATTTACTGATATACTGTGTGGCTTACTGAATGTGCGTGCTACAGTAAGTGTGCCTGCTTGCGCATGTATGTATGTATGTATGTATGTACATACATAATTACGGAGGATAAAGACCCAGTTGTACTAAGAGAAACTTCTGGGTTTGGAAGAGCAGAGCTGCTTTTCTGTTTGGCTGGCTTTGCTGAATGGAGCCATTCACAAGCCTCTAACCGCATGCTTTCTTTATCTTCATTGTTATCCCCCTCTTCCCTTCACCCACCGCAGCATAATGGCACTTCGTAAAAAGGGGTGAGGGAGCAGTCTCATAGGGAGGGAGGGAGGTAATTGGGTGAAAGTGGAGAGTGGGGGAGGGACATGTAAAGGGATGGAAGGAGTAGAAAGGGACGGAGGACCCCAAAGAGGGGTATATGGTGACAGACAAAGGCCCAAACTAAGCCACGCATCATTTGTTGCTGACAAGTGATGATAGTAGAGGAATGCTTTTCAGGAACTATAGTTAATTGATTGATTTACTAATTGAATGACTGATTAATTGGCTGCATTTTACAACATAATTTGACACAATGTTTACATAATCATCATCATCACCAACATAACCATCTCACACACACACACACACACACACACACACACACACACACACACACACACATATATATATATATATATATATATATATATATATATATATATATCAGAGAATCCTAAAAAGAATGCACAACACAACATTGATAATCAGAAATTTTAACACAAAATCAGCATATTAGAATGATTTCGGAAGGATCATGTGACAGTGAACTGTAATGGCTGCTGAATATTCAGGAATAAATTACTTTAAAATATAAAAGTTATTTTAATCTAAATTATATTTTACAATATTATTGTTGTATATTTATTAAAACAAATCCAGCCTTGTTGAGCATAATACTTGTTTAAAAAAAAACATTTAAAAAACTTGAAAACGTTTGAATGGTATTGTGTATATATACACACACACAAATGTGTATTATGCGTATTTATTTGTTTTGTAACATGGAATATGCCTAAATGTTTAGTCTAATTGCAAAAAAACTAAACTTTTTATTATTCATTTTGAAAATACAGTGGGATTGTAAAATTATCTAAATTATTTGACACAAATTTTCTGTAAACATTAAGAAAAACAACCACACAAATACATGTCCATTATCAGTAGCACTGCCTGTTAGTAAACATCAGTGTCAGGTGGATCAGAATTTTAACAGTAATGCTGGCTGGATACAACAGCTCCACCTGCTGGTTTACAGTTGTAGCACAAACTGCGTTACATTGACGATGCCATAGTGTTGCATTTCTCCAATGATTGTTTGCGTTAAATCAAACACTGTTCCCCAAATGTGTAACAAAACCAAATATATGTAACCCATGGTCTGACTCCACGGCTGGCTGAAAGATGGTGAAAGTATACAATTAGTTATAAAGTTCGAGTTTGTTACCGATAAAAACATCCTGTCCAATCACACTTTGGAAAGATTCTCAGTGGCAAAGACTGACTGATTAACAGTTTGTGCAGATTTGTCCTCTCTGAATTCTGCTGTATTCCTGCAGGTGAGTGAACAGTGGTGTATATTTTAGATTGGATAAAACAAGGCTTTTCATGGGGTTTACATCCTTATCAACGTCACAGACTCATATATTTCAGCTACTGAGAGACTGGGGCTAGTTGTCACTATGGCTAAATCTTAGTAGCAATAATGTTTTGAAACATCAGCTACACAAACATGTTTTTATGTCAGTGTTGTATGTTGTTTAAAAACATCAATTTCAAAACATGTTTTTGCGAATATCAGCATTACTTCGATTTAGGCATAGAGAGCTGTGATTTAGCCACTTTTCATACATATTTTATACACACTATTACCAGTTACCTTGTCTGTTATTGCTCAATCAATACTTCCAACTGCCAAACACATCTACATCAGTTGCTATGAGCAACTCAAAGTGGTGTTTCGTTCCTGAATGAATCAGTATATTGAACGAAACAAATCTTTTGTTCCCTTTCAGTCGAGAACATCAGACGTAGTCGACGTCGACTGAATGGGGATCACGCCAGGGAGCCAATCGCCTTCGATTTATTGAACGAGCCATTGGCGTGTGTGACTCGCATCACACACTCCGCCCCCGCAGCGTGGGTATAAATACGGAAGTGGATGCACACACTAGTTGCCTTTCACTTCGGAGCCGATTCTTTGATGTCTCTGAAGATTGCTGTTGTTTACAACGAGCGGGTGTGTCGGTGTTCTTCTGGAAGACTCTCCCAGTGCTGGTGTTTTCTACAGCACGAGTGCAGCGGTGATCGTAGGCTTTGAGGTCTCAATTGCTGTTTTAACCGCAACAAATTTTTTAATGTTTGTGTTTGTTGACGGCTGATTAGAGGGCGGAAAAGTGAGTGCTTCACTGTTTCAGTTCTCTATTCAGTGTTAGGTCATTCCCCTGTGTGCTCCAGCTCTGGTGATGGGTCCTATTTCCTAAAAAAAGCAACACGGGTGCGTTTGCGTCTTTTTCAAGATGTCATTCCACCTCTGCTTTTCTAGATGCGGTCGTTCCCTGTTCCTCTATGACGGTCACAATTGTTGTATCACATGTTTGGGCTGTTACCCCCCGGGAACCATTCCCTGTGGGCTCTGCACTCCTCCCTTCCACTGCAGCCATAGACCTTTCTCACAATAACCGGCCTCTGGAGATGATGACTCGACTGCGTTATTTCCCTGTCTGGGCGGTCTGTCGAGACACAGGTGCACCTGTATCCGGCCGCTCTTTTTTGGGGGATCCTCGTCCCCCCCCAAGGCCTGTGAGTTTTTGTCCGACGGGCAGGACTTACAAAGCCTCTGGGCAAGCCGCCTTCTCTTTTGCATGCCATGACATTGCTACAGGTCTATCAGGTCTATCAGGCACCCGTGAGCACCGCACTGCATCTGACCTCGCCCTCAGGGGCATGAGTGTCGTGGCGTGCGCGATCGGTCTGGCGATGTCCACATTAGTGGTTCAGGAACGCCTGTCGCCCGTCTCGCTGGGCCTCCGCAGCAGCCTCCAGCTAGGCCTCAGTATAGAGCCGGCCACAGTAGGGACGCCCAGCCCGCTCTAGGCACTGCCTAGCCAGGTGGCAAGTGACAGCGTAAGCATTCCTGAGCGAGCCGCTCACCAATCCACTCCCTCCCCCCGGGTAAAGGCTGGGTGGAGTCTTCATTGGTGTGTGTGTCTGTTCCACCGCTTGTTCCCAAAAAGCGGTACCCACACTTCAAAGAAAGAGCAAATTCCTCTGTTCCTGGTTCCCAAGAGGACAAGTCTGGTGGTGTGTGACCCTGTAAAGCCTTGCACCCCTCAGCCCCCTTTTGTTCGCCAGCACGGCAGCTGGGTGCAGTTCGAGGACCCGATCATCTGCTTTCTCACACATCCCTGGCTGTCTCGTGGAGACAGGTAAGTGTCGTGCACCACACTCAGACCCTGCTTCGGGCCTTCCGAGCCGGTTCCCTGTCCTCCACCTTGCTGCCCCACCTTGGGTACGTCTGTGGTCCCTGGCCCGGTTCGTGGAAGCCAAAAACGCTTCCCATACCGGTCCAGATGGCAAACTATATCATCAGACTCGGCTTGCAATTCTCTTTCGCTACAGGCTTCCGCCCAAGCTCAGTGATATTCATCACACCTAGGTGTTGATCAAATATGCTTCTAAAAATAGTGACTTTTGTCACACCTAAGTGTTGAGCAGTGCTCCTGTCTTGTGTGTGCCCATCGCAGTCTACTGATGAAGGACGCGATGTAGCCTCTTCCTCAAGCCGAAATGAAGGCCGGCTTCTATAAGCCCGTACTTCATTGTACCCTAGAGAGGTGGGTCACGACCATCTTGGTCCTGTGTTAATTGAAACAGGCCCTTTTTCAGAAGCCGCCACCGCATCTCTAAGGACGAGTGTGTTTTTGATGGTTAGTGCTCTTCAGAGGCTCCTGGGGCACATAGTAGACGCAGCCGCTCGGCTTCCTCCATATAAATACCGCTTCAGCACTGACTTCACGCCTGAGTCCTGAGGTGACCGTGGCAGAGCGGCACGCTCTGTGTGAAAGCACCCTGGCCTGCCGCCAAACCCTCAGTCCGTAACAGACCTGTTGTTTCTCCAGAACAATGGTCCTTAGAACGAGTGTCCATCAGTACCGGCTGATGGGCCACGTACAAAGGGCATGCAGTAACGGAGGTCTGTGAGGCCCTCCGACTGCATTGGCATCCATTGTCTACATTGCGACCGTTGCACTACGCTTCCCTCGCATGTTACAAGCCCGTCACCTCCTCCTTGGAGTCAGAAGCTTCTGAGGTCGCTTCATTCCACTATTTCTTCCGGCTGCTCAATCGGGCCGCCAATGAGCCTCACGACAGCCTATGTCGCTTGCCTATGTACTGTGCTAGGTCAGGAGTGGAGCAGGTCTTGATAGTTGCCCCTTATTGGCCCAACTAGACCTAGTTCTCCCCTTGACAGCCCTTCCTGACTTCCTCTTAAAACATTCTCAGGGATGGGGCATGATGGCACCCGCGTTTAGACCCCTGGAGGATTTCAGGCCGGACCTAAATTTAGACGCAGAGGTTCAGGTAGCTACCGCAAGAATATGTGGTAGTCACCATCACTTCTGCGAGAGCACCCCTGAATTGGAAGTTGTGCTTACGCCAAATAGAAGTGGAACCTATTCGTTAAGTGAGTCTTCTCTCCGTGAGGAGATCCTGAAAGCGTTCGGTCATTTCAGCGCTCTCTTTCCTGCAGGATGGGTTGGAGTGAGGGCTGTGTCCACCACCCTCAAAATGATGTTGCCACTATTTTTGACGCACATCATGATGCTGTATCATGGGAAGTACATCCTGATCGTCAGGTTCCTGAGGGGAGCAAGGGAAATGAATCCCCTTGCGCCCCTCTTTATCCTCTTGGGCCTTATCTCTGGTGCTACTGCACTGCAGAGACCGTCCCTGAGCTATTGCAGGCAGATAGTTAAAAATTCTGTAAAGAAACAGTTCTCCTGCTTGCCTGGTTTCTAATAGAGGGTAGGGACTTGCTCGCTTTCGGTCAACAATTGTGCCTGGAATTTGGGCTGGCTAACTCTCACAAGCTGAGAGCCCGGCCTGGATATGTGCCCAAGGTTCCTACCTCTCCCTAAAGGTGGGATCAGGTAGTGAGCCTGCAAGCGCTGCCCCAGAGGAGGCAGACCCAGCCCTGGCTTCTCTGTCCATTCGTTATGTGGTTGTATGTGCACAGAGCTTAAGCTTAGGACCTCAGACCAGTTCTTGTCTATTAAGGAAATCAGCGGAAAAGGGAAGGCTGTTTCCAAGCGAGGTTGGCCCACTAAATTAGTCGTTGCCTTCATCTTGGTGAAAATTCGAGATGCACGTGTCCACTTAGGTGTTGAGATCCACTGAAGTGAGTGTGTGCTCCCGCCTAGGCGTTGACACAGTGTGCTTCGCTGACAGATATTCTAGAGTTGGGGGCTGGGCGACACCTGTAGTCAAACCGCTGCTTCCAGTGGGCTCCCTTCTTATGAAGCCAGTTTCACCGTGAGCCCGGTTTGAAGTGTCGGTTTGCTGCGCCATTCCCCTCCTATGGACTGGATACGTGTGCAATTCTTGCTCCAGTAGAGTTCTCCTTATTAGCTGAACCCTGTTGAGTTCCTCCATACCCTTCGGCTACGGACGTGGCGGAACGTCCGAAGCCAGGCCTATCACTCGCATGCACTGGTGGAACCTGTGTTAGGCTGGGTCCATATGCTGTGATCCCTACGGCGATCCCATATGTGTGTTCTTCCATGATACGAGCCCGTGTCTTCCCTTGGCAGAGCCTGCTCTGCCGTCACTGTCTGGTTGAGTCTCCCCCCTGTCATAGGCTGGAGCCACCACAGTGACATTCCATATGTTGTACTGCATGGTCATCCACCCAGTTCATATGTGTATTTGCACATGTTACTTCCTGTGGCAGGATGTGGCTTCCGCAGCATCCATTCCTTCCATGTACAGGGAACGCTTTCCCAGTGATCCTGGAGGAACAGCAGTGACTTCCCTGGCCTAAGCTTGTTGTCCTGGTTGTCCTGTCTCCTTAAATCGGGGGGATCAGGTTGCTCTGTCTAGGCACTGGAAGGTGGCAGCACTAGTGGCTTTTTCAAATAGATCCCTATTCAGTCGACGTCGACTACGTCTGATGATAGTAACCGTCACTAAGTGATAAACAGGTTTACCAGTCTACTGGGACAACATACCGAACTCTAAATTAACTATATGTTATTTCTTGAGCAATAACATTGGAATGTTTTGGTTTTTGTAGTCATATCTCTATACAGACAACTAGCCCTGGCCTCTCATATATGAGGAAATGGTAAATCCATACCTTGGTTCTAGGATAGGGCAGGGATCTAAAAAACATTACAAATGCATTACAAATCAACAAATGACTGTAAAATTGTACAATGTAAAAGTGTAGATCAACATGATTCCTGTTAAGAGTGACTTGGTAGTTTTGTGTGTGCATGGTGTTTTGTTGATTCAGCAAACTTTAGAGGCCCTATTTAAGGTCACATAAATATGAAACATTACCCCCAGTAGCTTATTCCTGTTTTTTTTTCCTTTTTCTGCAGTGTGGTAGTCTGACATAAACAGTTTATGTTTGTTATATCACATGCAAACTTACCAACATCTGTTGGGGCGATAATGGCCTCCTCAGAAAAGCCCAGAGATAAAGCAAAAGATCTGAATCTCTCTATTAGATCTGGTCTTAGTATGGATGACCGTCCTAGGAGCAATGTTTCTGACAAATTAGCATGCCTCATCAATATGTCCAAGACAGCATATGTGATATATATTTTACATAATCAGTTCAGACTTACCATAAAGAGCTACTTGAGTGTACTCTTTCTCCATGTTCTTGTATTTAAGGACCAAACTATAATCAGTGTAATTGGTCTCCACTATTGTGATGTCTTTTGTTATCCTGTGCCCTAAACAAAAGGTCAGACACATCATGTACATTTTAAATTAAGGGATTGGTTGGATCTGTATATGTTTGTGTAAATGTTATAAAGAAGCATACAAAATTGAAGTACAGTAGTCAACATTTGAAGTGGATGAAGTTCATCAAACTTGTCCAAGACAAGAACAGGTATAACTTTGATGAAAGGTTTTGATCCACTTCAAATGTTGACTGTATATAAAGTTTATAAAGACATAGAGTCCAGCTAAAACCTATAGGCCCACTGAAAAAAAAAAGGTATCCTAAAAATTTTAATTAAAATATGTGATAAAAAAAACATGTGATGTAAGCACGAAGATGTTAGAGAAAGGAAATGAGAGCTTACTTTTGCTAAAGTAAGTGAACTCTCCAGGAACATCTGTCTTCTCGTATGAATAAACATTGACAGAGCATCCATTTGGCCTGTTAGTTCAAATATAAACAGATTGTTAGCGCAGAGCTCAATATGATATGTTTTACAATATGTTTTCCCTTTGTTATTCGAGATGGTGTGATAATGTAATATGAAACAATATCTTGTCCAAAATAATGCACCTCATGGTCCACATGGTTAGGTTCACATTTCCATTGCCATTTGGTACCAGAAGACCTTTAGAAACCATCAACTGGCTTTTGAACATTGCAAACAGCGCGGATTCATCTGCAAGTCCAATACGGTACCATTCACCTGCAAACTGACATAGGAAAAGGAAGTAAAAAAGGGTTCTGTAGTACCAGCTGATGGTTACATAGCCTGTATAATTACTATTATTAAAGAAAATGTGCCTGAAAAAGAGATAGCTTTACACAATACGGTTCCATTTGTTAACATTATTAATTATATAATGTTAATTGCAACATTTACTGATAGATTATTTAAATAAGTGCATTGGTTTAAGGGTGTGGGGAGGTGAGTCTTCAGCTGCTTCTTGAAAGATGTGATGGTTTGGGTAAGGAGACCTTATTGTAAGGTGTTACCGAGGCGAATTTGCTCTGTCATATTATTTCTTATTTCCAGATCTAACCAAATGTCTGCGGATCAAACTAAATGTAATTTGGCACAAAGAGAAGCTAACACAATGCAGTATTCAATGTTAAGTTTAAGTTTCTTTCTGTAAACTCATATCCAATTGAATAGAGGAATAATGAATATTTTTTACCTCACTGTATCTGTTCAATATACATCAAAACCACTCATTTTCATTCTTGTATATAAATAAATGTACACTCTCAATAAAAAAAAAGAGCAAAAACCTTTAGGGACACAACATTTTGTCACAGCAGTACTATTAAAAGGACAACTTTGTACCTTAAGGGTTGATATGGCTACTCTATACTAAAATGCACCTTTTAGTGGTAAATAAGGTACAAAGTTGTCCTTTTATGGGTACTGCCCCAGTGACAAGCTGTTGTAACCTTATAGGTACAATTCTTGCACATTTTCTTCTGACTGTGTAAGCTGATAAACCATGAGCTGTGCGTTTAAGTAAACTTATATCCCATTGCAGTTCTACCTCTTCACTGTTTGAAACAAATATAATGCTTTGCACATTTAAAATGTCTCTTATTTATATGTCACTATTTAATGAAAAACATGCATTCAATGCTTAACCCCTCTCCCCTTCCCCCCAAAATTAAAAATCATACTCACTTTCTCCAGATCAAAGTTGGGCTGAGGTTCAACAGGATGCTGTTTGTTGAAACCATGCGTCCCCAAAAACATACAAAGCAAAAGTGCTAATGCCAGATTCATGGTGAAAGTTCAAACACCTCAGTATGGAAATGCAAAACTAATGACATATCACAGAAGCGGTGGGGAAACTCCTGGGTTTATATTTGCCAACAGCAAGGCAATGTTTGTGAAAGACTGGAGTCCGGCCCCTACACACACAGTGAGTGTGTACCCTCATCCTCCAGTTAACTGGAGACCAACAGAGCAGACTTTTAAAACAGCAAAAAAAATTGTATGTTAGTGAATCTGACATGAACATTTTTTTAAAAAGAATCCTCTAGGTATATACAGAGGATTACAAAACATATTTTTCATACATTCCTCTCATGCTTAATTATAGACATAAACACATAATGCTTTTTTAAAAACAGTCTTTCGACAACTCTGCTTTAAATGTTGTTCTACGGGGACAGACGTGGGTGTAAGATGACCCTGGACTTTGACTTACACTGTTCCAACACAAACGTTACGACACCAATCTCTTCATTACAGTGTACACTGATGCACAATTAAACAGATCTCTGAACACTCCTGAATACCTCTGCTTCTCAGACAGTGCATAATAACTTTATGCACATACATTAAAAAATACAAGCACTGGATACTTCAAACAACAGCTGGAAGACTCTAGTAATTTCACGAGTTCACACTTACATGGCCAGTAAAGAGATTGCGTATTTGGCATGCTGTCTGAGGGGAGGGCTCCGAGCTCAGAATTTGGCCTGAACTCAGAGTACTCCCCCATCCCTGGTTGGGATAGGAACAATCGAGAGTGAGGAGTTAGGGTGATGGAGGGATGCTGGAAAACTGTTGTGGGACAGAGGTAAGTCAGTTTTATATGTAGGCCTCCTCTCGTGCTGATTGGGTAGATTATCTGAACGTGCTCCTCCCGAAGTTTGTTGATAAAACATCATGAGACCACACAAGCTATATGGATCATTAATGAACAACATCACTGTACATGAAATGTTAAATATGAACCACAAATAACTGGAACTGTATAAATAAAATAAATAAAAAAATTGACCACTTTCTGACTGATTGTCAGGGAGGTCTGGTTGTAGCAAGGGGTGGTCCATAAAAATATCTAATTATTCTATGTCTAGTATATTATTATGGGTTATCTTGTTAATTACAGCTACTTTTGTGCTATTACTAGTTATTTACAACAGCAGTGTGCATTGTTAAATGGTTATGCCACCAATAAAGGTAAAAAAGGGCCCCTGAAAATCTGTTTGAGGGGGCAAATATTGTTTCTTATTTAAAAATAATTTCTTACTGATATATTCTATGTTTATGTCATTACTGTCTATTTCATGTTGTAATTGCATGAATCATTGCACCATGTTATGTAGCAGGAAGAAAAATGAATTCAATAGTTAATATTTTCCCACAGATCCTTTTCTTGCGGGCCCACATGAGAAGAATGAGACACAGAAATTGGTGCTTCACATCTCATTGTTCTTCAAAGTTTATTGGTTAGATACACTTATACTCTTCTTGTTATGCATAATCACTTATCACAGTCCAGTTTTCTGAGGCCTTACAGTAGTACATCAGATACACATTTTCATTTTAATTTGACCATTTTCAGATTACATCTCTCATGACATACACGTGAAACTCGAAAAATTTGAATATCGTGCAAAAGTTATAATTTTGATGATCATGGCTTACAGCTTATGAAAACCCCAAATTCAAAATCTCAGAAAATTAGAATATTAGGCTTGAATATTCTTGAATGTTCTGTTTAAATATTAGAATTTATTGACATGAAATCAATAAAAAAAAAATTTAAATACAGAAATATCAGCCCTCTGAAAAGTATAATCATGCATATGTATATAGTTATATATACTAAATATATTAGTGTCACCTTTTAATTTGAATTACTGAAATAAATGAACTTTTGCACGATATTCACATTTTTCAAGTTTCACCTGTATGTGACCCTGGACCACAAACCCAGTCAATGTCAATTGGTCAACTTTGTTTAAATTCAGATATATACATCATCTGAAAGCTGAATAAATATGCATGCCATTGATGTATGGTTTGTTAGGATAGGACAAGATATTGCGATACAACTATTTTAAAATCTGGAATCTGAGGGTGCAAAAAAATAAATAAATAGAAAAAGAGAAAAAAAATCGCCTTTAAAGTTGTCTATTTATGTTCGCGATTGTGCTGCATTCACTCACAAAAATAAATATTTTATATATTTTTGGTAGGAAATTTACTAATTATCTTCATGAAATGATCTTTACTGATCATTTACTTCCTAATGATTTTTGGCATAAAAAAAAAAAAGATCATTTTGACATATACAATGTATTGTTGGCTATTGCCACATATGCCATTATTCAGCACCTTCAAACTACACTCACCGGCCACTTTATTAGGTACCCCATGCTAGTAACGGGTTGGACCCCCTTTTGCCTTCAGAACTGCCTCAATTCTTCGTGGCATAGATTCAACAAGGTGCTGGAAGCATTCCTCAGGGAGTTTGGTCCATATTGACATGATGGCATCACACAGTTGCCGCAGATTTGTCGGCTGCACATCCATGATGCGAATCTCCCGTTCCACCACATCCCAAAGATGCTCTATTGGATTGAGATCTGGTGACTGTGGAGGCCATTTGAGTACAGCGAACTCATTGTCATGTTCAAGAAACCAGTCTGAGATGATTCCAGCTTTATGACATGGCGCATTATCCTGCTGAAAGTAGCCATCAGAAGTTGGGTACATTGTGGTCATAAAGGGATGGACATGGTCAGCAACAATACTCAGGTAGGCTGTGGCATTGCAACGATGCTCAATTGGTACCAAGGGGCCCAAAGAGTGCCAAGAAAATATTCCCCACACCATGACACCACCACCACCAGCCTGAACCGTTGATACAAGGCAGGATGGATCCATGCTTTCATGTTGTAGATGCCAAATTCTGACCCTACCATCCGAATGTCGCAGCAGAAATCGAGACTCATCAGACCAGGCAACGTTTTTCCAATCTTCTATTGTCCAATTTCGATGAGCTTGTGCAAATTGTAGCCTCAGTTTCCTGTTCTTAGCTGAAAGGAGTGGCACCCGGTGTGGTCTTCTGCTGCTGTAGCCCATCTGCCTCAAAGTTCGACGTACTGTGCGTTCAGAGATGCTCTTCTGCCCACCTTGGTTGTAACGGGTGGTTATTTGAGTCACTGTTGCCCTTCTATCAGCTCGAACCAGTCTGGCCATTCTCCTCTGACCTCTGGCATCAACAAGGCATTTCCGCCCAGAACTGCCGCTCACTGGATGTTTTTTCTTTTTCTGACCATTCTCTGTAAACCCTAGAGATGGTTGTGCGTGAAAATCCCAGTAGATTAGCAGTTTCTGAAATACTCAGACCAGCCCTTCTGGCACCAACAATCATGCCACGTTCAAAGTCACTCAAATCACCTTTCTTCCCCATACTGATGCTCGGTTTGAACTGCAGGAGATTGTCTTGACCATGTCTACATGCCTAAATGCACTGAGTTGCTGCCATGTGATTGGCTGCTTAGAAATTAAGTGTTAAGGAGCAGTTGTACCTAATAAAGTGGCCGGTGAGTGTATTTCCATAAGGATCATTTAAAATGAAATATAGCAACTGGTTATTTAAATTAACCAGTATTGGGGAAAGTTAGTTTTAAAGTAATGTGTTACAATATTGAATCACTCCCTAAAAAAAGTAACTAATTGTGTTACTTTATTTGGAAAGTAATGTGTTACCTTATTTTTGCTCACCAGGGGCCTGATGTATAAACGTTGCGTACGCATAAAATAGGCATAGAAATATGCGTACGCATTTTTCCACGCACATATCGGGATTTATAAAAAATAAACTTGGCGTAAATAAGTGCGCACCGTAAGGATCTTGACCGTGCGTACGCACATTCTGGAGACGAAGGGAATTGGCGACACCGATGGTGAGCTAGAGTTATGTCTTTTGGTCACTTTTAGACAGAAATTCTAAAGAAGATTAGACATATACAGAAAGATAATACAAATATGATTTCACTCACCAAGCCTATCACTTGAAGCAAATCTCCATCCCTTTTTAAATGTCCGCGCCAGCGAGCGCGCTGGGCCGTTAGTGAAACTAATGCATATAGCCTATCTAACGGCAGATCTTCATTATGAGTCCTAATCACCTAATCATAAAAACACTGCATGTTCACAATAACAGTTTAAATAAATGAAATAATTATTTAAACTATGTTTTACTTCTGATATAAACATTTAGATTAAATATGCCAAATTCTCATTAAAGGAGTAGGAGTTACACACTTAAACTACATGAAATCATTACTGAGAAGTAATGATTTCATGAACTCACAACATTTTTTATATTCAATAAATATAAATATTTGTTGTGGAACACGTTTCCTCTGGCACGCTGTGTTTTAATGTTTGAACTACAGAGATAATTGCTTATCATGATAATAGCAGATTGTCTGAGAAAATAGTTTCGTGCAAATAATGCACAACAAGGTCTATCTGTTTCCGTTCAAAATAAATCAATTATAAATAATATTTGGCCAGTGGAAAAGATTGAGAAAAACTTTCTCTGAAATGTGTTTTACACTATTTGATTTATGTATTCAAAAACAAGGCTAGGCTACTAAATGTTTTTTATTAATGTAATGTGACGGCACATCCATATTTTATATTTTCCTAATGTCTTGGACCGTTAAACATATCACGTGAATGAATAATCATATGTAAATGATATGCAGATGAGGATATGCATAGTAAAACTAGGCGTTGTAATCTCCATATATGGTTATTTCGGGGAGGAGACGCATGTGCGCACAATCTTCCACTGACTGGGATTTATAAAGTGAATTCTGCGCAGGTTCTGGCGTACGCACGGTTTTATAAGTCTGAATATTTTTTTGCGTACGACATTTTTGAATTTCGGGCGCACGTACACTTTTAGTAAGGATCCTACGCACAGTTTTATAAATGAGGCCCCAGGGGCCTCATGTATCAACACTGCGTACGCACAAAAACACGGCGTACGTCAGCTTTCACGCTCACGGTCGGATGTACTAACAGTGAAATTAACGCGAGAATGTGCGTTCCTCCACGCCAATCTCATGTCTGGCATACGTACATTTCTCTTTTAGTTTTTGTCCGTTGGCGACTCTTACAGGCAATGTACACAACGAATTGTTCTACAAGTCTATCGCACCACCACATGTGGGAAGCATTGCTATTAATTTGCTATTTATAAAATAATTATAAATTATATAAGATCTATAATTCCGCTCGAAGGGGGTCTCGCCCAGGGTGTAATTCAATGTAGAACCGCCACTGTTTGAGTCTGTTATTAATGGGTACACGCATTTGCCAAATGCAATGGATACGTAAAATCTCTGGTGTAGCCTACTTTTGGTCAGCATTAATGCATTTGAAAATTAAATGGGTAAGCTATATGTGTACCAAAGTAAAAACAAATGAGAAATTGGTTACCTTCGTGGCAGTCCTAGGTAGTAAATCCGAGTCTCAGCAGCAGCATATACTCCAGAGACAGTAAACCCATATAATAGTATATGTCAATATATGTCAATTACATATATAATGTCAGTGCCCATGTAGGCCTATGTCTGCTGCCTATATGAGAATATTTGCAAAATTCATATATTTAAAACACATAGACATATGAAACATATAGGCCTATTTCAAAATATAGCAAAAATGGCCGTTTTCATGTAAGTGACATATATTTTCCCGTATGCACATAAATGTTAAATATATGTAAGACGCATATATGTATACATGCATATATGTACTTATTTCCATAGTAGCCTAATATCATAAATGTTAAATATATGTAAGACGCATATATGTATACATGCATATATGTAGCCTACTTATTTCCATACTGTTTTATATAATCTATCTGAATACCTTGTAATTAAATGCCTATAGTTGGAGATTTTGTGTCTGTATGTGAATACCAAATATAGTATTTTTAATACAATAATGCAGTGTTTTCTGTCATTTTTAACAAATACATCCACAAAGTACCATAACCATATGCCACAGCTTTAAAAATGCATCAGTATCACATGCATATATTACATACATTTATTAAATGTGGAAAACATATATGTATGTCACATATTTATACTTAATGTTGTCCATATATGCAAGAAACCAATACTGTAATATATGCAGATATATGGTATCATATATGGATGAACTCAAATATCTTCTTCACATGTTTGGACACATAAATGTTCATATAGCCTATGTTGCAGGCATATATTGTGTTCTCAGATAAGTCAAATATATGTATAGAATAGATATATGTCATGCTATTTAAAATATAAGTACATATATGGCCATATATTACATTTTTGTATGGGAAGTGTCACCCATAATTGAGGCAACTCTCTGCTCAAAGGGTGTAAGTTCATCGACCCCTTTACCACTGCCTGTTCTGTCCACACTTTCGGTGCGCAGCAGTTCTCCGTTTAACGTCCACCTTTATATCAGACCATTTCTAAGGTCATTTACAGCGACTTACAGATCCAACGCATTGACGGCATCAGCCAAACTCTCACACTCATATTTTTTTCCTTTTGTTATTAATTCTGGAGTACAAAGTTACGAATAAAATATTTTTTCTCGTTTCTACCTCCGATAGTAGCACCTCCAATTCACTTTCTGTAAAGTTTCGTTTCTTGCCGCTTGCTTTAGCCGTTTTCTTACTGCTTTCTTTTGCCAAAGTGGACTCATTACCATATTTAAATTTATTTAATTAAGGGTGGGGCGTTGTGCTCGTGCATGTGCGCTAAATGTTACGTTAATTGGGATGTACAAAGAGAATATGCGTGGGATCCTTCGTACGCAGAGATTCATACATCTGGTTTTTTTTTGGTGCGTACGCACATTTACAGCTTTGTCCGTACGCAATGTTTTAGTATGAATTCAACGCAAGTCTTTGTACATGAGGCCCCTGGGGCCTCATTTATAAACGTTGCGTACGCACAAATTTATAAAAAGCAAACTTGACGGGAAAATGTGCGGTCCTTCACGCAAGCTCTGACCCAGGCGTACGCACAAAAACGGGTGAAATAAGAAATGGCGACACCGTCGGCGGATGGAAGAAACACGTGAAAGTGTGTGAAACTGTAGACCGTTGTGTAAAAGAAATGGCAATACTGCCTCTCATAAATAGACTTCACAAAGCAAGTCTTACATTTAACAGCCTACACGAACACCCGTTTGATCGATCTGCACTGCAGTGTAAAACAAAAAAATCAAACGAAGATTTCAACAGAAATGCAAATTAACACATATTTGCAAAAAGAAAAGTGAAATATGTTCTGCAATAATATTGCCATGTTATGCAATTCATCCTCATAACACATCTGTTGCTTGTCAGATGCAATCAAATGGATGGTAATAAAATGCCATGATGCCATCACAATGCGTAATGGAGCGCTAGACGCTTTTTTGCATCGACTTTGATGTCCGACCATTTCTTTTTTATTTCGGCCACGGTCCGAGGTTGTGAGGCTGCAGCATTAACGGCGTCTGCAACCTTTTGCCACTCAAGTGCCTTTTTGGCATTAGTAATGCCCACACTGTGCCCTGTAAAATGTAAAACAACATTTTACTCCTCTTTTCCACCTTGCCAACGATCATTTCTACTTCACATTGAGTGAAGTTAAGTTTATTGGTTTTCCTCTCTGTATTTGCCATGATTTCGCAATCGATGAATATTAACTTGTGGGGGTTTCACAGACTATTTATGGGCAACTATGGGCGTGACACGAAGCCGCAAAAGCTGCGCTATATTTAGAATTGATTGTGATTTATTAAGGGAAAACTGCGTAGGACGTGCGTGCGCACGGTTTTATAAATCCGAATATTTCTGTGCGTACGCACGTCCTATGTTTCATCCGTACGCCACTTCTGACGCAAATCCTACGCAAAGTTTTATAAATGAGGCCCCTGGGCTGGGCTTGCTCGTATGTTTTAAAAAAAATGTTTTGGCAAATCTAAAAGACAGGGATAACTACAGGTCGTAATGGCCATGCTGAAAGGTAGGGACGTGCCAGAAGTTACACAATGCTACAACAGAAACTAACCCATAACCCTACCCACACCCTAACAGGTGACCATTATGCATTGGATTAAATCTAATGCGTCTTAGTACAGTACGTCGATACAGGCTACAGCAAAGACATCTTGTAACAGGCAGCTTTCTCGACCAACTGTAAAGAGCTTTTGGAACACCCGCAAGCCCCGACCTGCAGATACCCACATTTGAAATCTAAAGGCATTTATACCATAAGTGAAATGAATAAGCCTCAGGCTGAAGGAAATGCAAGTTCACAGCTGTAAAGTAGGGCACAGGGAAAAAAATTGCAGAAGAATAGGACGCAGGAGAAGAAAGTTCAACACGTATACTTCAGCAGTAAAAAAAAAGGCTTTGAAAAAGTAATCTGATTACATAATTCAGATTACTTTAAAACCACTATCTACCAGACGGCATTCGTTTTAATAAAAGGAATTCATTATTGGAAAAAAAATGCAATTGACAAATGTTTAGAATGCCAAGGTTGTTCATTTTATCTGCATTTATCAGCATATTGAAAATATAATTTTACAAAATGTATTTTTTCAATAATAATAAAAAAGAAATCATACTTGGCACATCATGTCATTTGGCATTTAATTGTTCATCCTTGTCATTATTACAGAACAGCGAGTCATACTGTGCACACTCAGTACCACAATCCAAAACAATACAACTTCACTTTTGAGAAATCAGTTTAATTTTGCTCACCTCATGAAAGAAGCAAACAACAGAGTTGTTCAGTAACCATGTATGTAACCAGTAACTTTGAATGAATTAGTATTACTATAGTGCTAAGAAAAGAGCAAGTGAGGTCAGAAAAAATGTATGTAGTCACCAGTTCAACCAGGTAATGAAATACTATTTTTTAATGATTTAATTCTTACTTTTATAACAATATATCTACAGAATATAAAAATGAGTTTCAAGTTAAACTCAACATTTCAGAAATATTTTTGAGATCGATCAAATCAGATAGTAACTTGGGTTACATTTTAAATTAGAATAAAATGTAACCCAAATTAGAATGTGTGCCATGCACATATTAATTTCAAAATGTAACCCAAGCTACTATTTTGATGCAGAGGAATTGCAATGAAAACTAACTGAAATAAAGCTTATATAAACTGTGTGTCAATTGAATAGTTGTTCATGCTAAATTCTATTGAGACCTTTGTCAAAAAACAACCGTCATGTGACCTGCAAATAAATTACAAATTAGACACAATGTAAAGTCATGATGTTTAAGGATGTGCCACCAGCAACAGCATAAAAATAAGTCCTGTTAAAAATTCTTGAATATTGTCTGAAACATATCACATCAGCACCTAATCACACTAATTCAATGACAAATCACATTAAGAAAAAAAATTGTCAAATATACAAATTTTTGATCTGTAAACATGTACATTATTTGAAAACATAATGAGATGCTTCTACCATGCCAGTGCAACAATTGTTTCTTCGCTATTTTGGTGTTAGCACTGAGGAGAAAAGATGTCTAGTGCCGATGAGTCCCTTTAAAACGGGCTTGAATCTCCTCCAAAGTTTTGCCTTTGGTTTCAGGGACAAAGAGAGCAGTGAATATGACATTGAGAGCGCACAGTCCTGAGAACATCCAGAATGTCCCTGCACTAGTTATGGCATCCTGAAAGAGATCATGTATTAGACCAGTTCATTAAACCTAGAACGTTTTAGGGGAAAATACAAAACCGTAAGCTCACCATGAGGTTCTGGAAGGTCTTGGTGACAATGAAGGCACAGGTCCAGTTGGTAAGCACACACAGAGCACTGCCCATTCCCCTCACTCGCGTGGGAAAGATCTCGGACATCACCAGCCAAGGAGTAGGACCCCAACCAAGAGCAAAACCTGAAACACATGTGTTTATATTAGTCAGACTAACTGCAGTCAGTTCACTTATCTTACGCTTCATCTTATTTCACCAAAAATATGAATTGGACAAAAACGCAAGTACAGCTATATCATTTTTTTGAGAAATATTTTTTCTTTGAGGCATGTAGTAGCAAGAAAACTAGATAATCGCTGTATGAATTTGATTCAGTTTTTTAAGTGCATTCATAAGATGAAGTAAATATGTCTTAAATGATTATTATTATAAAAGTAAATTAAATGGGTAACACTTTCGTTTAGGGTCCAGTTCTCACTATTAACTAGTTGCTTATTATCATACATATTATTAGGATTTGGGCTGTTTATTAGTACTTATAAAGCACATATTAATGCCTTTTTCTGCATGACCTTATTCACCTTGTCTGTGTAACCAGAGGATGGTTTCCTCAAGGTCTTGTCTCAATGTCCTAATACCCCTTAAATTACTTTTGCTCACGCAATGAAAATGTTTGATTGAAGTAGAAGTGGCCATGAAATGAGTTGGCAGCTTTATCAATAGTTTGAACTTGTTTGACTCGAGACTATAGAGTTGATCATCTGCTCATGTGATAGTCAGTGACCGTCTTGAGGAGACTCAAACATGAGGTTCTCAAAAAGCTGCTCAGAAAAAGTGTCAATGGACAGAATGGAGAGTGAGCATGATCCAATGAAAGGTGATAAAGAGTGCAGCATGTATATCTGTGAGGGCAAACACAATGCCACTCTAGTTATGTCCCAAATGATGCACTGACTATACCATAGGTTCCAAACGCTGGTCCTGGGGTGCGTCTAAATCACCCCCCGAGCTTGTAAATCAGTATATCTTGTACACGAATCGGGGCACTGGTAAGGACCCAGGCTCAATACCTATTTAGACAGTGATTACTCAATTTACGGTGACATTACATGTTGTAGAAGGTCATCGCTGGTATTAATCAACAACAGGCAGAACCTATATATTAAATTTTTTTTTTATGCCGTTTAAACACATTGTTCTGTTTCATATCCTTACAACATTTCAGCCGACTATTAACTAGATGTGTTCACTACCTGTCTAGTGATGTGGGTTTATGCTGACATATAATAGTAATAATAATTAAAAAAAAAAAAAATCTTTTCAAATCTTCCTGCTGAATAATTCTTGGTAAGTTTCAGTGAAATACATGTCTACTAACCTGTAATGAAAAGGCCCATGCTTCCCACAGCCAGCCAGGTCAGGTCTGTTGGGGACTGCTCAGCCAGAGGACCCTGGGCGTCTGTTAGTAAACTCGTCAGTGAGGAGTTATTGTGCTTCATCACAGTCAGCTTGAAATACACTCCAAACACTGCTTCACTAACACACATGGTGACACCTTGTGGGGGAACCAAAATAGATGATAATTCATTTTCTCATTTCAAAAACAGTGGTGCAAATGTATAATTCCACAAAAGATGCTTCTACCAGACAAGATGAGAAGAACTTTACGCCCAGCCTTGTCCATGATAACAGCAGCAACTGCAGTGAAGAACACCTGTGTGGCTGCAACAATAACAGTGGCCACATCGCTGCTCTGAGGCAGACAATAAACAACATTACAGTGTGCGTTTACAGTAGCATGAAGGCTCTTCATAAATTAGTTTCATCAAATACTCACTTTGAAATGGGCCTGCTCGAAGATCGTCTCTGCGTAAAACATGATGGCATTAATGCCGGTAAATTGCTGGAATAGCATCATCATAATGCCTACGCCTAAAGGCTTATAGATGCCAGGGTCCTTCAGATCCGCCAGACTGAAGATTTGCTCCTGTAATCAATTAAATGTCAATCTTAATGACTTATATACAGCTGTGCAAAGAATTATATTTTTTTATTAAATAAAATAAAAGGCTGTGGTAAAGTGAGGTAAACTTAAAGTCATCAAAGATAAAATTAAACTTAATTCTGGTTGGTTACACCCATATTTAATTAATCAGTTTCTGTTGGATAAAATTAAAGGTATAGTTCACCCCCAAAAATCCTGTCAATCACGCTGAAAAAAGTTCATAAAGACATCATAAAAGAAATCCATATTAATTGAGGAGTTACATCGAAAGAGACATGCTTGCTTTTAATGATGAACAGATTTAATTTAGGCTTTTTTTCCACATCATCACATAATTATTAACCTTCCACAGGAACCAATGAGATAGTACATCAAGTAATTACAGTTGAGCTTATGTTTACCATATTTGATGTGCTCTATGTATGTGCCTTAGATCAATGCATATTATTGATACGTTTATATATTTGAATTAAAGCCTAAATTAAATTTGGACATCCTCATGTCTTAATTTAAATTAAAACAGGAGGGTGAGTAAATTATGACAGATTTTGTGAATTAACCCTTTGGGCCTGTTTACACTTGGTCCAGCAATCTGATTGTGAAAAGACCACAGGGCCCGTATTCATAAAGATTCTAAGAATCCCCTCAGAAAAATCTTAATTTAGCTTAAAAACCTTTACGTAGGAGTCTTAGCTTAAGAGCGATTTGGGACCGATCTGAGAGCAACTCTGAGTAAGGAAAAGACAAAAACTTTCATCTTAGTGAGGAGGCGGGGCTGACCCCGTTGCTATGCATGACACAATCTTTTAAAGATTGCGATTGGTTGGTTGTCCAAGAAGGAAAAAAAAAGAGTGATTTTAAGTATAGGGTCTATTCTAAGCCTTCACTTTGAAATGACATGCGTCATTTTTCCTATTTGAACGTTCTCACACACACACTATATATGTGTATATAAATACTTTTTTTTTATTTACCATGCTGTTTATTTCCTATAAGGTATTTGATTGGCTTAGAATGATAAAAATGTTCCACTCTTTCCAATTACTGCTGGCATGTCTATTTAAGAGGTGGTTTGAATGTATCAAACTCACTCTCATCCATCACTCGCAACACATTTCTTCTCCCTTTTCGTCTTTCTGCCATTTTCTCCTCTGCTAAAGGAACTCTTAAGCCTCTTAAAAGTCCTCATTCGTGCTCCTAAGAATTTTGACCTTAAGACCTCTTTTAAGGGTTAAGATGCTTTCTGAATTACTTGTTTCTTTACTAGGATTCTTTCTTTAATTTTAAGAGTAAACGGCCACATTTCTAAGAATTTTCTTAGAATTTTGTCACTAGGAGCTACTCTTTGCATTAAGATTCTTTATGAATACGGGCCCAGGTGTCATAAATCCAATCACTCAAACCACTTCAGCATATGGTCTGAGATGCAAAAGTTGGTTGTTGAAAGTGAACCACATATGTAAATTTTATTCCACTCAAAATGTAAAAAAAAATAAACTTGTGAGAGCATGTTATAGCCAGATATGACAGCGCTACTGCAACACGCAACGCCGCAGATGAGTAGCAGAGTATCTCTTCACCAAGCCAACGCTCAAACTGCCACTAATGAAAGTCGCAGACAGTTAACACACATTCATCTTCATTAAAAGTAAAGAGACTAATTCTCTTACCAGTGCTGATGCCACTGTTGCGGTTAAATTTGCAAATAGTGCAGGAATTGAATATTGGATTTATATTTGTTTTGCGGAGACCTTTGTGGCCAAGTGTAAATGGAACCGTTTTGACCAGGTAAACAGGCCCTTTAAGTTTAAGTAAATTTTTCATAATTGAATTTCAAGTTAATTTCAATTGTAAAAGTAAAATGCCAATTCATGTTGATTTTTAATTTTGAAAAGCAGCTCAACATACTTATATAAATCGAGACCAAACAAAGTTTTGAGAAATTTGTGATGTCTAACTTCATTTTTGTAGGCCTCTTCTATCCTAGCACACTCCCACTCCACAGGGGCATCAGGACCCCTGAGGAAGCGCAGGGCCTCCTCTGCCTCTCTTCTTTTCCCTTGGGAGAGCAGGAACCGTGGCGTCTCCGGCATGAAGCACATAAACACCAGCATTAGTGTGGGAGGAATAGAGGATGTGATTGCTAACCATCGCCAGTCCAAGAACAAACCTGATAAAATTAATTTTGCATCAGTTAAAGCGAACTTCACCCAAAAATTTTAATTCTGTCATCATTTACTCAACTACTACTGATCACACAGTATGGGTCAAGTTCTCATACTATTCATGTAAACACAGCTCAGATAGAGTCATGTACAATGCAGGCTCTGTGTATTTTGAAGAGGGGCATTCCTGTGCTAACTCCTGACCTATCCCACTAATGCAATACTGAAAGTCACTAGAGTCATTCCACAAGGATTCTCGAGAGCAAAAATTAGGGTGGCATTCACACACATCTGAGCTGATTTCAAAGAACAAGTAAAGTGCAGTTGGAGTGCAGGGCTACATTGGAAGAGAGACATTATATGTGCAAAATCTCGCTGATGTCATTGAAATATGTTTAAATGTGTCTTCAGATTAAACATTAACAATTATCTCACACTGCTAACTGGAGCAGAACAGCCCTATCACTATCAAAGGCACTCAAGTGTCATAATGCAGTCACAAGATTAAAATGAGAGCCAATACCTGTTATATAGGCTCCCATAATGCCTATCACAACCATAAGTTGCACGCAGGACCCCAAAGTTCCCCTAACACGCTCATGAGCCATTTCCGAGATGTATAGCTGCAGAAAGAGAGAAAAAAACAAGTCAAGTGGATAATTATTTTTAAAAAATAATTAAAATAAATGTGGACTGATGGCTTCAAATGTCAGTTATCGCTAAAAAGAAATTCTAAAGAGAAAATGAAGGGATTTTTACTTCTGTTACAGTCTATAATAATATAGGATAATAATAATAATAATAAAAATAATAATTTAGTCAATAGCTTTATATGATTATTATTATTATTATACTCTGCATAATATGGCAATAAAAAGGGAATTCTTACAGGTACAACAAGAGAAGTCACTCCACTGGCCAGACCAGTGAGAACTCTGCCCACATATAACATCCAGTGGTTCTGAGCAGCAATAATAATGGTAAACCCAAAGATGAATGGAATTGCACAGAACATAAGGCTCAATTTTCGTCCAATCTTCTCCACAATCCATCCTCCCAGAAGACCCCCAAGAGCCGCACCAATGGTCACCACAGCCTACAAGACAGAAAAATATACTGTAGGCTAATGTTGAAACAGCTGAACCATTGTCAGTATTTTTGACAATCAAATGTAAATGCCTTTTCTACATTTAAGAATATGTTGGTTCTCTTTTAAACACCCTCCAGCTCTGACACTACAATGATAATGTAAATTCTGGGAACTGAAAATGACAAGCATTTCCTTGTACTGCCAAATTGTGGTCGATAAAAAAAAAAATATATACACTACCGGTCAAAAGTTTTAGATCAGTAAGATTTTTTATGTTTTTAAATGAAGTCTCTTCTGCTCACCAAGGCTGCAATTATTTGATAAAAAAAAAAAAAAAAAAAAAAAAAAAAAAAACAGTAATATTGTGAAATATTATTACAATTTAAAACAGCGGTTTTCTATGTGAATATATAGTGAAGTGTAATTTATTCCTGTGATCAAAGCTGAATTTACAACATCATTACTCTTTACATCATTACAGTCTTCAGTGTCACATGATCCTTCAGAAATCATTCTAATATGCTGATTTTATGCTCAAAAACCATAAATTATTATTTTACAGTCGTATACCATTTTCCCCCCCAAAATTCTATGATGAATAGAAAGTTCAAAAGAACAGCATTTATTTAAAATATAATTTTTCTAACATTATAAATGTCTTTACTGTAACTTTTGATCAATTTAACTCATCCTTGATGAATAAAAGTATTTTCTAATTTTCCCCCCAAAAATAAAAAATAAATTCTTACTGACCCCAAACTTTTGAATAGTAGTGATTAATGTTACAAAAGCTTTCCATTTCAGATCAATTCTGTTCTTTTGAACTTTCTATTCATCAAAGAATCCTGAAATAAAAATGTAAAAAACTGTTTTCAACATGGATAATAAACATAAATGTTTCTTGAGCATCATATTATAATAATTTCTGTAGGATCATGTGACACTGAAGACTGGAGTAATGATGCTGTAAATTCAGCTTTGATCACAGGAATAAATTACACTTCACTATATATTCACATAGAAAACCGCTGTTTTAAATTGTAATAATATTTCACAATATTACTGTTTTTTGTGTGTATTTTTTATCAAATAATTGCAGCCTTGGTGAGCAGAAGAGACTTCATTTAAAAACATAAAAAATCTTACTGATCTAAAACTTTTGACCGGTAGTGTATATATTTTTACATTTAGAAGTAAAACCGGACCAAAATCATTCACATACCCCAAACCAGGAAGCCTCATCTTTGCTAAGCTGCAGTCTCAGGTCTTGAATTCTGCAGAGTTCAGGTATGGCAGGAGAGCTGTAGCCTAGCACAAACCCAAAACTCAGGGGTCCCAGAACTGCTGCGAATGTGGCCATGTACAACTTCCCATTCTTAACTTTACTGTTGAGCAAAACATTAAAATTAGATAAGAAACAAGAAAAATTTAAGTTAGGAAAGTTTCAGAATTCTTGTTGAACATGTTCCAGTTGGGAACCCTATATGAAAAGTCATTGCTGACTCTTTCTGGTGTGATAATATTTTAATATTTCCTCAATCATTTTGGACAGATTACAGAGAGAATAACACCTTTAAGTGCCAATTATCTGTAACGTTAATCACTCCACTAAAAAAAAAAAAGAGTAACGTTAGTAGCTATTTGAGGATATAAACCATGGTGTTCTTTGAACCACCTTGACAACCTGTTATACATGAGATCTTGCCAGAACAAAACCCCTAAAGACAATAAAGTGAACTTACTCCAGGTAGTAGTCCTGCTCGGATCTGTCCTCTTCTGTTTGCTCATCATTGACCAACAGTGGTCTGGTCTCATGATCCATCGTGTCTCCTCTTAAATGACAATCAAGTAATCATAGATGATCACCAAGGACAACTTGTGTTTTTATGTCATACATAACAAATGACAAAACACGAACAAGTCCAGCCAGTGATGGTTTTCGGCATCCTAGTTCCACTGCATATTCAGCAAACCAGCGTCATTGTTGTCAGCTGATGCATGTGACAATAATAAATACGTCCATTGATTTCAAAATAAGAGTCCTAACTTTTCTTTTGCCTTGTCCTTACCACAGACTGTAAGGTCCTTCTACACAAATTACACGTTGACTATACGTCATAATTTTTATTTTCTATTCATTTGTCACTTTGCACTAAATGACATTTTTAAAGATATTACTTAGAAAAAATAATAATTCTACATGCGGCCGCTTCTCTTCTTTTGCCATTCAACTGTTCCCATAGTTACTTAATGTTTTCAGAAGTGCTTTTAGTTTGAGGCACTGCACTGTGTCGATTTTCTTTGGTTGTGGGAAACAAACGAGGACTCTGGAGGATTTTTTAAAAGGTGATTTTATAAAGAACTTTTAAGTCGTTTATGTGTTGTCAATATATCCACCTGCTGACTGTGCTGAGGTTTGTATTTTTTTTTTATGTGTGCGCAACATTCTTTTGCTGTGTCTGAGAAAGAATCATAGATAGCGAGATTAAATAGTATTGTACATACTCGATCATGCTGCATGAGTTGAACATGTTTATGTGTTTCCTTTTTACAGAAGGAAGAATCATTCCTGATCATGTCTGATTCATCCAATAAAAACACCAGGGAATCTAAAGTATGCAAATACACACACACACACACACACACACTGGGGACAGCAATCTAGTGTTGGCCCAGATCCGGCCCACATCATCTGGTACGTGTTAAATCTGTATCTGGGCCGACACTATATTGCTGTCTGGGTAATGTTTCTTATGCTCACCAAGGGCTGCATTTATTTGATAGTAAAAACAGTCATATTGTGCAATATTATATATAAAAAAAACTTTATTTTTCAGACACCAGAAATGAAAAAGAAACATATATTTGGGGAGCTCATAATACAAGAAAAGGCTGATAAACAGTAAGTGAACATATGTTTATAAACAAAACCATATAATCTTACTGAGATACATACTTACATATCCCTACAATACATGTCTAGTTATGAAGCAGGTGTTGGCTCCATGTCCCAGTCTCAGTTTGACAAGGCTGTGTCCTGTTTCTCAAAGGCCATCCTGCTCCAGTCACAGCAGGTAGAGGCCAGGCAGACTGTAGTATGGCTTGAATACAGTACGTCATAATGATTTGGCCCTGAACATTAATCACATTTTATATTCTTTCTATCTGCAGACTGAGTTTTATGTCCAGCGAGCAGAAGCATATCTTCAGCTGTGTGACTTCCAGTCTGCAGCACTAGATTACAAACACACCTGCAGTCTCCAACCACAAACTGAGGCCTACCCTCAACGACTCGCCTTCATATACTACCTACAGGTACAAGAATTCATTTATTCACATATAATAGAAATCAGATTAGGAGCTATGAATATTAAAATCTAGAGACTTTTTTTTTTCTGTGTGTTTTGAAATCTATCCATTAATTTTTGATTACTTCATTGGATTTTTCAATGTTGTCAATGTTTGTATGCATAGTTGAAATGCATTTTCCATGCAAAAAATGTGCAGAAATTTAAAGCCACCATCACGACAGTCCTTTGCCTCAAACATTGTTAATGCCCACTTATGTGTGTATGTTTTAACTGTCCTTACAGGGCCAGTGTCTTTTTGATTTGGGGAAGTTTCTGGAGGCTCTGGATTCTTTCACGAAAGCTACAGAACTTAAACCCTGCTTCCGACCTTATCACATGAGAAGGTCAGTGTAGATTTTTGAAGTGCCCTTCAAAGAGACTTGAATGCCCTTTCCAAATACCCACATTTGACTGTCCCATGTCTTAAAAATGCCAAAGCTCTGTGCCCTTAATGCACACTAAACCCACACTATCTCAAATACCGCTTCGGAGTGGTATTCGAGGCTAAGCGCATATCATCATGCATTACACTTAAGAACTCATGTGCCCCGAAATCGCGAGATGTCGAGGAAAACATTCCACTGTAAGTTAAATACAAAATTAATTAGATCTTACGGATATAACACTTTACAATAAGTTTCATTAGTTAACATTAGTTAACGAACTTAGATAACACTAAGAATGAACAATACTTCTTCGGCATTTATTAATCTTAGTTTATATTGATTTCAACATTTACTAATACTTTATTAAAATCAAATGTTGTATTAGTTTATGCACCGTGAACTACAGTAACATGAACAAACAGTGAACAGCTGTATTTTTATTAACTAACATTAACAAAGATTAACAAATACAGTAACAAATGTATTGCTCGTTGTTAGTTCATGTTAGTTAATACATTAACTAAAGTTAATGAACCTTATTGTAAAGTGTTACCGATATTACATATAATTTGGTAGTAAAACAAAGTGTTGCACATTATTGGTGCAAAGATGAGTGGGGTATGAGTATTTTGATATATGAGTATCATTTACAACCGCTTTTGAGTATTATTTGGACAGTGCAGAAGTCTGCATGCATCTGAACTAGCTAAAATAATGCCATGCTAGCAAGCAATAGAATAAAATATCCACCAGGTGGCACTAAAAGCTCTTTCTTCACCCTACCACCTAAGATTCAGCTATTCACATTGAGTACTTCTTTAAATTTCCATCATGCGTGTATGTGCATAAGGCACATGCATAATTATAGGGTAACATAATTAAACATTACTGATATACTATTGATTAAAAGATAAAACGAAATGCATTTGTAAATTGAAGTCACATTTAAAAATATGTAAATGTCTTTGCATTATCTAACTACATATCAAAGCAGCATTTATTGTAAAGAAATATAGTTTAAAATATAGCTCAGGAGACCTCAAATAGATGTTTCATGAAAAACATTTTGCAAAAAGAAATTTTCTTTTAATTTATTATTATTATTTTTAGGCCTACATGAAGACAAGGTATTTGGACCCCAAACAATTGACCAACCTATTACTTATTTCCACCTGTAACATTTAACAATTTTATTTAGCATGTAATTTTCTAAAGCTGAAAAAGGCTGAAAAGTCAGGTTAAAGTCTAAACCGTGTCAAAATTGCCCTCAACAGTACGAAAGGGTTGAACGCCATTGCAAAAATGGCTAGAAAAGTGCAGTTAGTCATTTAGGTTTTTTGCTGATGACATTTGATTTGATATTTTGGATCTAATGCAATGCAATTCTGACATTTTTAAGTGTGACGCGAGTCTTCAAAAGTGTCCGAACGTTGTTTTGGGCCACCGTGGATACCATGAGATCATAATTTTCCGTTATGTTTGCCTTTTTGTATATATATTCATAGCTTGGCTTGTCTGACTGCTCTGGGCCGTTACCCTGACTGTCTTCGGTCGGTCAGTAGCTGGCTGGAGACGGACAGCCAGTCAGCTGACCTCCTCATTCTGAGAGCTCGCCTTCACCACCAGCTCAATCAGGTCAGACCATCATTCACAGCCTACAGAAAAACATTTCCCTTCAAGTGACTGTAATAAACAGGTAAGAGGGCTGTATGTCTCCTCAGATGACTTTGTGCTATCATGACTTGAGGTCAGCACTCAGGCTGAGACCCTGCTGTCCGGTTGCACATGCACTGTTGAAGAGGCTAAAGGAAGCAGCGGAGAATGCCCATCAGGCAGCTGTTGATAAGGCATTGAAGGGAGAGCTTTCAGATGCACTGAGGAAAATAAACAGCGCTCTGAAGTTTAACCCCAGTAAGGCACAGTACTACCTCTCTAGGTAAGGCTTAGAAGAGCTGCATTTTTACAGCCTGCTAAAGAACTGGCTATATGCGATAATGGCATAAAATACAAATGATATCTGACGTTTAAACCAGTGGTTATGAATCATATGGGGGGGCAAAATACATATATCAACAGTCAAACATTTAGAGTCACTGATCATATGTCATTACGATTCTCCATATTTTGCAAGAATTGTAAAGTAATCAAATGATGCTAATTTATTATGAATATTTTAGGTATTTAAAGGATTAGTTCACTTTAAAAAAAAACTTTTGCTGATAATTTACTCACCCCCATGTCATCCAAGATGTCCATGTCTTTCTTTCTTCAGTCGAAAAGAAATTAAGGTTTTTGATGAAAGGATTCCAGGATTTTTCTCCATTTAATGGACTTCATTGGGAACCAAACAGTTCAAGTTCAAAATGAGAGTTTCAGTGCAGCTTACCAGACGATAAATGATACCAGACGATGAATAAGGGTCTTATCTAGCGAAACGATCGGTCATTTCAAAAACAAATAAAAAAGTTTAAGTTTTATAAGCACAAATGCTCGCCTTGCTCTGTACTGTGATGCGCGTTAGTGACTCACGTAATACGCAATTACGTGGAAAGGTCACGGCACGCGTAGGCGGAAGTACCGAGTCAGTGTTTACAAATGTGACGAAGGAGGACCATACACATATTCAAATGTCTTTGTGTCAGTTTATCGTTTAAAATGCCCATTTCGTGTGCGTATCCTGGGTGTTTTAATATTAAAAAGGCTAAAAGAAAATTTTAGTCAGGACAGAAGCGTGACCTTTCCACGTAATTACGTATTACGATGACGTCGCGAACGCGCATCACAGAACAGAGCAAGGCGAGCATTTGTGCTTATAAAACTTAAACTTTTTTATTTATTTTTGAAATGACCGATCGTTTCGCTAGATAAGACCCTTATTCATCGTCTGGTATCATTTATCGTCTGGTAAGCTGCACTGAAACTCTCATTTTGAACATGAACTGTTTGGTTCCCAATGAAGTCCATTAAATGGGGAAAAATCCTGGAATCTTTTCATCAAAAACCTTAATTTCTTTTCGACTGAAGAAAGAAAGACATGGACATCTTGGATGACATGGGGGTGAGTGAATTATCAGCAAAAGTTTTTTTAAAAGTGAACTAATCCTTTAAGCTATAGCTTCTTAAAATTTCGTCTTTAAGATCTAACCAGTCTTTTCAGCTGTGAATAAGCATTAGAAGCATCTTGTTAGAACAGGCTTTGTAAATGCTTTTAATAAAGTAAAATAAAATAGTAAAGTAGACATAATGTAAATGGTTTTAGAATGCACATATTTTCTGCCTGCTCAAAGGGGGATTCTTTATCGGCGCCTGAGAGACTTCACTGCTGCCATTGAGGATTTAGTTCTTGCTGCTGAATTCTATGGGGTTGAAGAAGAACCTCCTCAGGAACACATGCAGGACGACTCAGAGGATTTAGAAGAAGATGCTCAGACACAACTGGCACTCACATACAATGATTTTGCAATTCAGTGCTCCTCCCAGGGTCTGCAAAACGAAGCCATTAAGCTGCTGAACAAGGCCATAGAGAAACAGAGAAACGCAAGTGAGCTGTTCATCAACAGAGGAGGTGTGTGGACCCACGGTTAAAGAGGGTAACGGGTGTTTGGCTGAGAGTGGCATAGAAAAATCTCAGAAAAGTATTCAGAGAGGAGGCTATTGAAATGAAAATTCTTGAATGGCTTGCTTGTTTCACTTTGCTTAAAGTAATAGAATAGAATTTGTTTTATCCAGCGAAAATCTGTCTCCTTTTCCCCCCAGATAGTTTTTTTAAGCTTTGTGAGTGGAGCTTTGCACTGGCTGACTATCAGCAAGCAGAGGAGATGGACCCTGACAACACGGTTATCTGGCTACGACTTGCTGTTATTCACAACACAATGGGTCTGCACAGCTATGATGACAAGTAGGTTTAAACTATAGTGTTCAATGTGAAATTGAAAACATATTTCTTTATTTTATGCCTTTTGAGATCTGTAAAATGTGATTTGTTCCAGGAAGTACCAGGAAGCAGCAGACAAGTTTTCTGTTGCAATACGGTACAACCCCGGTGAAGTTCATTACTATGAGAATCGAGCCAAAGCTTATAACAAAGTGGCCAAAATGGAAGAAGCCAAGAAGGATGCCATCAGTGCTCTTATCTTAGAGCCCACCAATGACCAGGCAAGTCTCTCATCTCTTTGTCACATTCCCAAACTATGGCATCCCATGCCAAACATACTTTATGCTGGTGACAAGCAATGCTGGATTTTTCAGCAGGGCAATCAAATACGGACAACAAAATGTTGTCTAAAATGTTGACGATGTTAAGGACCTATGACTGCCTTCCTAAAATATAAAAGTGGCTACAGTATAAATTATCATGTATACAGACCTATTTTTACCATGTTCATTTATACCAACAAGCAGTGTATTATAAAACATGTTTTTTCCAAAATGAATTATTTTGGCTTTATTTGTCATTGTATTAAAGCCTAAAAATAATTAATTATCCTGAATATATGCTGAATATTTATAATAATATTTATAATAAATATAATAGGTGAATAATAGAGGGCTATTTTTTTTAATTCGCCATGAAACGGAATGATGAGTTTACAGCTTGTCGAATAAGAAAAAAAATTTAGAACATACTTGATTTTGTCCATCAGGAATAGATTGGATCATTGGATCATTGTGGTTTGCTGTTGCTGTGGAGGGGAATTTGTTTTGATTAAAGATAAAACAGCACATGATTTTTTATTTTTATTATGATGAGCACAGATAAATAAATTATTATAAATACTGCAATATCCCATTAAAAACAAGAATTGTCCATTTTGATCTCATGGTGACAGTTATAGGCTGGTTTTTTTTTGCTACTGATGAAATATTTTGTGTGATACATGGGCTTGAAAATAAGAACTTGTAAAATAGCAGGTGTGCAAAAAAACCTTAGTTTTAAAAAGAAAATCTTTTTAATTATTCCTTTAATTATTTAATTATTATAAGTTTTTATTATTCCTAAATCCCGGTTTAGGTGGTGCCTTTGCTGTTGAGTCTGCTCCCAGGATGCTCATTGACTGATATTATGTCCTGTGCTACTGCACAGTCAGTCAAAACCCTGCTGGTGGAAAAGATTCAAGCGTTCAAAATAGCAGCATCCAAGGTGTCAAGGTTTGTAGGCATGCATACTGAACTTGCTGGGGTTTAGTTTGATTATAGAGATGTCTGGGTTCTGATAACCTCAGATTTTATGGTCGTTTGTGTGAATGTAGGTTTAATGCTAGGAATCAACTTTTAGTTTTAAGAGCACCATTTCTTCTGCTAGAATTGACAGGATGGCCCTTGCCAAAGACGACAGCCAATCGCAAACATCCTCACTGAAGCTACAGGCTGAGGTTGGTCCATGCGTCACTCCAGAGGTCAAGAGAAAACAGGTACACCTGTGGCAGATCTACACATAAAAAACTTGTTGGTAGCGTTGTAAATGCTGACCAATACAGTGTTACAATGGCAAATTATCACCAACACTATACAGACATTACCATTAAAATTAAAAATTACTAATGTGAATAATACATATTTGAAATGACTGTTTTTTTATAATTTAGTCTATACCTGTGGAGGACAATGTGCTAATTTAGTATCACAGAAAACTTTTTTATAATCTTAGCACAATTAGAAATGGTTGGGATTTCTTAAAACGATTTCTTTCATTTGTATTATATCATTTTCAGTTAAATGTGTGTGTTTTCTCAGAAAGGCTAAATCTGTTAACTTGTGACATTAATCTCTTCTGTTTATGGTGTCAGTTGAATCAAGCTGTGAAAAGAGCCCTGCAGCAGAGGCAGCCCCTGGACTATGACGGGCCCCGTCTGGCCCCTATCCACCCTGTACGTGAGGAGTCTGGCGCTCAGCAACAAGCATATGTGTGGAGGAAATTTGGGGGCTTTGGGCTTAATTGTTGAAGACTCATTGGAATGAATCATTCTGGTGACTGGGTAATCTGTTACTCCCATAATAATTTGGGTTTACTGAAGTGAAAACTTAAAGGGATGCTTCACTCAAACACTAATTTTCTCACCATCATGTCATTCCTATCTTGTAGGACTTCATTTCTTCAAGTCTTCAACCCTATTGACTTTCACTATATGGTTTTTTTTTCTTCTCAAAATGTCTTCTTTTGTGTTCCACAAAGAAAGAATTGTTCCAATACAGGGTGGAACGATATGAATCATTTATGATATTTAGATATTTAGATTAGATACTATTTTGGAATTACATTAGATTTAGTCAATTCTTTGCTATAATTCAGTGGGAGTTGTTTTGTACGGAGCAGCTGTTGCTGCTCAGAGGTCCTCAGCAGCTGGGGAAACAGCTGAGAAAGTGAGTGAGAGAAGAAAGCGAGAGAGAGAGAGAGAACAGTATAAAAACACCACTGGCAGCTGATCCCAGACTTTTATCACAGACACTTACACTCCCTTGCTAATAGTGAAACACGTGTTTTCAGCCCCTATAAGACAGCCTGAGATTTTTTGGCATGGTAATAATGGAACAATCAGACATTTTCTGACATTTATTGTCCTTGAGCAAAAAGAAAACATCGCCTACATGAAACAAAGACTTTAATTTATGTAATGGACCTTTTTGTCCAGTCTCCGGGTTACTATATGTATGCTGTGAAAGGGGCATTATTTCAGCTGTGTGGTGATTTATAATCTTTACTAGACTTGCAGCTTATCTTTGTAGATAAGATGAAGTAACACTCACTTAACAGATTATTGTCATCAATTTATTATAATTATAATTAATCAACAACTTTCTGTGGTTCAACCCTTACTGCAGTTTTAAAATTGTCAAAATGATAGAAGTTTAAGATGTATCCTTCATGGCAGTCAGTGTGAGGATATTTGTAAATAGGATTACAGTACATCACTATGGCTGTGTTTGGAATAGCATATACTACTATTTCTTCATTATGCAGTATGTACTGCATACTGTGTAGACTATGCACATTTCTACTGTATATGTGTCAAACACGTGTGTCACGGGTTGGATCCACATAGAAGCAAGTCGAGGATATATTTGCAGCACTTTTATTTAATTAAGCTAAATAAAACAAAACACTCTGACACACAATAACTACACAGAAGTAACATAAACCAGCCTTTAACACTGAAGACATCAGACAAAGAGCTGAAGTGAACACAGGATTTTGGGTACATTTACACGACAATGATATGCTTAAAACGGAGAAGCTTTTACTTTGAGTTTTCCGTATAGAGATGACACCATGGTCAAAATGATCCCCATACAATGACCGCGAAAATGACTAAAACCGCTGTATTAGCAGTGGCCCATTCAGGAATTAACAGCATTAGGTTAAGCTTTTCATTAGGTTCTTCTACTATACTTCCATACTGGTAAGTACAGTAAGTTTATACGTTTTTAAGAAGCACATTAAGCTCGACAGTAAACATAAAAAAAAAAATGTTGGAGATAGAAGGAGTAGTTGATAGATAGTTGATCTTCTTGGTTTAAATGCATTACCTCAAAAACAAATAAAGAGGCTGAGAAGTGGAAGAGGGCTGTGGCAGACTGTGAATTTCATGCTGCCAACCAGCAATCTAGATACGTTTGCTTTCGAATGAACCTTGCGGTGGTGGGGCTTGGTGGAGTTTCCTCAGACAGTCTGTGTGGGGGGGCCGAGACCACGAACAAAGTGGTTTTAAACAGACAGTGGTCATAAAGAAGCCCATAAGTGCTTCACACTGGTGTAATAAAAGTGTAAGGTTACTCTTTTTGGCAGATTAGGACAGACAGCCAGGAGAGTCATGAGTTGCCAGCTTCCCCCCCAGACAAAAACACCTTTCTCTGGGCACAGGAGCTGGTGGCCTGGCCTCCAGGCAAAGAAGTCTTTGCAGACCAAAATTTCATTCACGTTTGCTGGGAGACTGTTTTGTCTAAAACATGCCGCGTGTGTTTGTAATTTTTGGAGAGTGTTAGGAGCGTGCAGATGGACTGACTTAAATGGACTGAAGTCTGAAATTCAATGAAGTTTTAAGAAAGCCACAAGATTTTTCTTTCCTCAACGTTGTAATATAACAGTTCATTTTCCTTGAATGTACACAAACAGAAATACTGCAATAAATCATAAAAAAACGATTTTATTCAAAAAATTTAAAACAATAATAGATACATAAAATGAAATGAATTTGATGAATAAATATATTTACATAGAAACAATTTCTACAAACCTCCTGATTTACTTAAAGAATGTATCTCCCTCCATCCACCGCTATATATATCAAACCGTTTGTTTGCTTCTTTATAGGTTTAGTTTAGAGTTTAGTTGTACCCAGATGATGTCTGACCTGTCTGGCACAAATAGATGAATATAAAGAATTTAATGGCCTCTTTTACAGTCTCTTAAATGGACATAGACAAGTGGTCCCTACTGAGGAACCTTTGAAAGACAGTTTATTCATTTTGGATAGATAATGTGTCTGCTGTTTTTTCTGACTCATAAACTTTCCAGCTGGATTTGAGGAGTCAAATCCAGTTTTGGTCTTGGTCTTTTCTTTTCAGATGAACTCTCCTTGTCATGGAGAAAGTCTTCACTGTCACAGTCTTTATCTTGCAATGAGTCTTTAAACATACATTTCAGTACCTTTTCAGTGATTTTGACTATCAGGGCATCATGCTATCCCTACAAATAAGTTGTCCAAGGCATACTTGGCCTGCTGGGAGGTCGTATAACTTTCCTCACTTTCAGGGTGCTGTTAAAAGACACAGTTTCTTGCATTACATGGTGTGTGGCTGGGATTTGTGTAACGGCAGGCCAGGACCACATGTCCGCATCCAGGGTTTTTGAGGTGTAGTCCAGATAGTTCTTGCTTTTTCCTTCATCTGAGGTTGTGATGTCTGCCATTGAGAAAAGGAGTGTGATTAACATGAGGGACAATCTCTGGGGAATTCAAGGTATAGTTCACCCAAAAATGACAATTCTGTCATCATTTAATCTCCCTTGTGTTGTTCCAAACCTGTACGACTTACTTTCTTCTGTGAAGAAAGAATGTACATGGTACAGTAGCTCAAATTGCAATGAACGAGGACTGAGGCTTTTAAGCATAAATAGGACTCAAAAGGACCATATAAGTATCATAAAAGTGGTCCATATAACAAACACTATATTCCAAGTGATACGAAAACCTTTTTTTGAGACGAACTGACAGAAATTTAGAGAAGTCTTTCTATGTTCTGTAGCACTACAAACAACGTCACTTCAAATTAAGCCTCCCGCAAAGAAAAAAGTGAATGCCATTGACTGAAATTATGTTTCAAGTACATTTATTTTATGCTTTAGGAATTGTTTGTAAGGCTAAATTATATTGCTTTTGAATTGTATGGAATGTTAAATAAAAGCTATAAAAAAAAACATACCAATAAATTGTAGAATCAAAAACATACCTATTGTATGGTAATTATATCAACAAAACCTTCCCTAAACCTAACCCTTATTGTACCCCTTCAATACAATTAAAAATGACTGTAGAGTTTCATAATTCAAATTATTTAAAAGGGGAAAACAAACAGGATGAGTCCTGCCATCTGTGATCTATGATACAATCACTAGGTGGCGATAGTGAAGCTAAAAAACAGAAAATTTTAGTAGAAGAAGATCAGTACCAATGATGACATCATCAGTCCTCGGGGGAGGGGCTCTGATGACGTTCCCTAATTGGCTGTTTTGTTGTAGAGGGCGTAACTCGTAGCAGAAGTAGCAGCAAGGTTTGTAGTACTGCATGACACAGTCAAATACATGTGTACAATTAAGCCGGTTACACTTTATTTTAGGGTGACGTAGTTACACAAATAAGTACTGAGTAATATTTATTAAAGGGATACTTCACCTCTGGAAAGATGAATGTGTATTTAAAATGGGTAATTTATGTAGAAGAAATGTGAAATTATTTTTGAATTTGGAGCTTTCTAGACTGAGAAAAGACAGAAAATTAATGGGTGAAAGACAACAACTCCCAGAATGCACTTGCTTCGCTTCCCTAGGAGGCCACGCCTACCAGTAACAGAGTGCAGTAGTTAAACAACAAGTCTAGGCTACTAGTGAGTCTCCGTGATAAGTTTGCCCAGAGATCGCCCAAAATGTCTGGGATTCGGCTTTTGCGTTCTACAGTCGCCATTCATTATGTTTACTGTGGCGAGCAGGACGAGGCTGAGGGCCGCAGGAGAACGGCATGAGGCCGGTGGCGTGATTACTGATGACCGACACCTGTGAGACGCACCGGTCTCGTATCTCTCACGGAGGAGCGGGAATTTTCTTAACAATGTTAAAACGCACATCAACCGATCACTTGTTTAGCGTTCATGTAAACACTACATTCAGATTTACCAATCGGAATGAATTCAGTTAGATTGAAACAAAAGGTGTGCATGTGAACAATGAATGGCGACTGCAGAAAGCAAAAGCTGAATCCCTCGACGGCCGGACATGTCCGGGAAAAAGAGGATGGTAACCCCTACTACTCAGCTTTCTCCACAGAACAAGAGCCTGCTAGCTTAGCTTCCAAAAAAAGATGTCTGACACTATGTGTATATTCTGTGAGTGAGATCCCACCCTCTATGGGCGGGTTGAGAACATGCGGGACAGCCCCTACTAAGCAAGAAAGTTATACAGATTTGGAACAATGTGAGGGAGAATTAATGGTGACAGAATTCTTATTTTTGAGTGATCCTTTAAATGCTCACTATGAGACTGTTTAGACATCTTAAAGAGGCTTTCAGTGTAAGGAAAGCACCTCTACAGCTTCGCTCTGATAAAAAGATGCATCATACACAGCAGCAGAGGGTGTAGCACTTAAGTTTGGCTGCATTGCGTCCCGTCCCGGCGTAGCGGTTCTTCTTGGGCAGCAGCAGAATGAAGGACACAGCCAGTGACACGTGGTAGAAACTGTGGACATAAGCATATTCCCACTCCTGCAGGAGTAAATGAGCAAGTCATTACCGCAGTTACGCAAACATGCTTTTCTAACAAATTGTGTTATGTGTTCCTCCAGTTGGAGTAGCTGTTTAAGAGCTGCATCATATTTTTACCTCAAAATAGAAGCGAAGCATCAAAGCAAGAGCACCGAAGCAGAACCCTGGCCCCACTTGTTGAGTGTAAACACTTTTGTCTGGATAAAGGCCTTTGTTTTCCTTCATTTTCTGTAACTGGAACAATGAAAAAACAATATTGTAAAACCTTGCGAAAGCATTTGCGGTTGATAATAAAATCTTGAGTTTCCATGTTGTCAATATGAGCAAAATACAGTTCCTCATCAAGCTTTGAGCTCTGCTCGTATGACTACATTAATCTGATGCATTTGAAAACAAATATGTTTCTCTATGTTTTGGGCTTCCGGCCACATTGAGATGGCGTTTTTTCCCTCTTTTTGAAGACACCATAAATTTGAAAAAAAAAAATTTTTGCATTGAAGTGTGGACTGTGAAATCAGAAGAATTCGAAACGATGACGCATGTTTAGTCCAACCCGATCGCACGGCAATTCGTGCGATTTTTGCTAAATTGTACATATTTTACGAGTTGCCCAATTTGTATGAATTCGTACGAATGACCTACCCCTGACCCTGCCCCTAAACCTACCCATCACTGGAGTGTAGGCAAATTAGTCACCCTCTACTCACTTGTACAAATTTGTACGAATTGGTCATGAGCTGTGAAGACCCAGCCATCTTTAAAGGTTCTCTAAGCGATCCTGGGTGACGTCACTTCTTGTTGACGTTCGAACTATTGTCAAACAAAACGGAGGCTAGATAGACCCTCCCTCCTCCGCATCTCGTCTCCTCCCCCTCCCTTCCCTTCCTACCTGAATGCTGGACTGGAAGCCCTTCTGCCGGCGGAGTTCTCGCCATCTTTCGAATGCTTTACCGATGTAAATTCGGTACTTCGCGCGTTCTTTATCCTTTTCCCTCTTCTTTGTAAGTTGATCATCGGAACGTCGTCTCTTTGGTCGTGTGTCGGCCATTATTCAAACTTCCCTCTTGATGCTTCTCTCTCCTTCACACACCCCCTTCATGTGCACGCGCACTAACCCCCCAGACCCACCCTCAAATACTTCTTGCCAGTGATTGGCTGGAACACTGTTTGTTATGTTTCGTGGAGCGGGTCGCCACAGTTTGTTTTTGTTGCCGTTTGTGGAGCCTGTGGTGTCTACAGATGCCACGTTTTTTTTACAGTGTGTTCAGGGGACAGGCAGCTAGCGGATAGTGAGGAGATGTTTGCTGTATGTGCCAAAAAATGTTTTGGCCTAAAAAACGCGTGACATCGCTTAGAGCACCTTTAACATTTTGTCTTTAAACTTTCGTTTTTGTGGTAGCTTTGTATATTTCTATGACATCTCTGTCGAAGAGTAATTAGCTGTAGAAGTGGATTTACTTATTGTAGAGTTAACGAAAAAATTCATGCTGTGGAAATAAAAACCGGAAGATAGAACACTCTATAAACTCTAAGGTTTACACTTGGCCTATAGATATCTGTTTATATCGGCATGTGCCAGATATCTGCTAAAGATACATGTTTGTTCTATGTACAATCTTCATATTACATTCCTGCAATGATAACAGAAAATGTACTCGCAATTGCTGTCTTGTGGCAAAACGTTAGTGTTTTAAACCATACATTGAATGGAAAGTGTGACCTGAACACACCAGTAATTGGTGGGATATTTTGCTAATAAAATAATCTAGCCAGAAGACAACATGAGAGCTGTATAATGTCTGGCCTCTCTGTATCATCTCAGAGGGCTTTTATTACGTTTTAGAAAGAAGATATAAGTGTTTTCCGAAGTTTCGGTGTGAACGAGAAATGTTTGGAAAACGCTTGAAAATGTTAGTTTGGACGAACAGCATTTTGTTACGAAAATGCCATTATTAAAATGTATGTGGATTAATGTAAACATAGCCTTAAAAGCACTGCATCTGATGTGTCTCAAACTCACCCATTTGACAGTTATCATGAAGACAGCTGTTCCAATGGGGCCGGAGTAGATGCCGTAGCCCCAGCGGTCCTGGTAGATCCTCACAGCTGAGGTCAACACACCAAACATGGTGAGCGAAGAGCGCTTGGGTTCATCGAAATCTCCCAGTGCTGGATGAGAACAAATGGACACATATTCTTTACATGACACACCGGAATGCAAGATATAAACACTTCTCACACTTCTCACGAAACATAATATTTTAAATCACTTTGTTTGACTGTTTGACCCGTGGGAGTGCACGTGTACTTTATTATAAAAAGATTTATACCTTTACAGAATATTATTGAGATTTGCTCACCATTAGGATATGGATATGCTATTATTATTTGCTCACCTAGTAGTGTGACCCACATGGAGATAGCTGTGCCGTACACGCTGAAGTACTCCAGAATCTCGTACTTCATGAAACAGAGAATGGACAAGCCCGGACCATCACACGCATGGTAAATCTGAGAATAGATGGAGAAAACACATGAATGCTAAGTCACCTTGATAGAGAGGTATCTGCTGAGAACATAAATGTAAATTTAAAAGGCTCTAGAATAGATTAGATGAAACTTTCCGTGTTCTTGTCTGGAAAAATTTATGAACAAGCCCTTTTTTATGGCCGTAGTCAGATTAGGCCAACTGAAGTAGCCTGAGTTTTGTAAACTTTACTTCAGTGGTTGTTTTTGTAATGCATTGAGATTTCAGGGCCATGTCACAAAGAAAGTGTTATTACATTCCAATACGATTCTTTTCAATTGTTTTTGTACCTAAACCTAGATCCATCTTTGACCATTGCACCACTTCTCACAACTTTTTCTGCATCTTGTTAAAATAATATAAATAATATATATATTTAAAGTAAATAATATACCTAAAATTTGCTTTAATTGAAATGAAAATACCATACCTGTCATTTCTATGTAGGTTTTTTGCATTTTTAATATTGTTTTTCTATGTAAAGTTAGATTCACCATTGCGTCGTGTCATGCACAAGCACCACATTAAGACAGTGTGTCAACTTTAAAAACACATTCTTTTTTACCATTTGTTTTTGCTCTGCCTTTGACGTTTTCAAATGTAAGACCGTGTTCTGTGTGGAGGGCCCCTTAAAGAGTTTGTTCACCCAAAAAAATTACGTTTTGCCATAATTTACTCACTCTCAAGTTGACAAAACCTGTATGACTTTCTTTCTTCTGGTGAACTCAAAATAATATATTTTGAAGAATGTTGGAATATGGGCCAGATTGACTTCCATAGTATTTTTCAATGGGGCCCATAAACTGTTTGGTTACCCATATTCTTCAAAATATCTTCCTTTGTGTTCAGGGGATGAAATAAATTCATACAGGTTTGGAGCAACTTGAGGGTGAGTAAATGATGACAAATTTCCCTTTTGGGTGAATTATCCATTTAAGTACATCATCACAAATGACAGATACACAAGCTGTAAAGATAATCAAATCTCTTAGTACTGTATATTTCTCCACACATCTTTCAGATGAATAAAGAAAATGCTGTTTTTCATTACACATCAATAAAAGCACCCATTCTCTTACCGCTATGAAGAACATTGTGAAGAAATAGACCATGGCCTCCATGTGGAAGCCCCTCTTGGCGGCCACACTGGCGGCAGGCAGGAACACCAAACTGCTGATGGTGGGCAGCAACATCTTAGCGATAAACGCTCCCATTGTGACCCAAATAAAATAATTTGTCGACAACTTGTCTGTTTGTTTTATACCACCAGATCTTTGGGAGAAGCGACTGAGAGAGTGAAGAAGGAACTCTCACATGCTCACAACCTCCTCTGGAGGATCTTTAAAGTTTAAATGGCTCAGAGGGGTATGTATGCACACTGTCATCAGAACAGCAGCTGTCTGCGTGAGGACATGGGAGAGGCCTGCAATCACATGGCACGCTTCTGTCACACATGTTTGGGATTGTGGAACAACAGCAGCGGGACAAAAGTGAAGCTATTTGTGGTAATCTTCACAATCTATGGAATCAGAGTCAATGCTGAGTTAAAGTGTTTCCACGCATAAAAAAAAATTGCTAGTGCGCCATTGGGCGTACAGAGAATTCTTTGAAATGTATTTTTCTCTGGTCAGTCTGGACGGCAATGTGTTGAGTCTCAGACATTGAGCTTCTCATGGGTGAATCGATCCTCAGCAGTGGCTATAGAAACAGCTGTCTCTTTTGGGTTATTGACATTGGCCTCGCGAAAGCACCTGGATGCGTCATTGCAAATCTGTGTTTGACGTGAATGTGGTTCTGAGGGTAAAAAAATGTGAATGGTTCTGGTAAGGTGTAGGCTTAATATGTTTGTGTTAGAGACCTGTGAGTCTTGTGTAGACCCATACCAGATGTACTGATAGACCAAGAAGCTATTAAATGAATAAAGGGAACCCAAGCACAAGTTCTTTCTTTGTACTGGTAACATTTCATGTGGTCAAAATATGTCTTTTATATCTTTGAAATCTATTAATTTATGCTGCTGAAACATTTTAGCATCTAAAATGTCCATTTTTACATTCCAAAATATCAAAAACTCCACCAATTATCAGATGATCTGCATCAGCATCCAATTCAGCGTAAATGGCGGAAAAGATTTTTTCACTCCAAATCAATAGGAAACAGATGTGACTTAGTGACGTTTCTCTAATTTAAACATAGTGTTATTGGAATTTAGCACATTAAATGGCAGCAAGATGAACTGTAAATGCTTGTGTTCTTGCAACACCACGGGACGATTTAACCTAACCATTCTGTATCCTGTGGCTTTTTTGATGTGACTTTAACGACTTTCTAAATAAGACTTCACACAGTCCACAACAGTTAGGAAAGCCCTTATTTTGTTATTTTGAGCACAAGGGAGAGTCTTGCTATGGACTTTGTGGCTGGTCAGTCACAGCTGTTCTTCTCTCAGCTGTTGCACCTGCGAGAGGAGCACAAAGGGTGCAGTGTGCTGAGCACTCCTCACGCCCGACATTCTCTAAGTTACTCTGTAACGTGATTCTCCAAGACACCAGAAAGATTGCAAACCTCAGATACTTACAGAAGAGTTCACTTTCTTGACCAGTCACTGTCCTGGAATGAGGAGTCACATTTGGGGTCACATGCTAAAAAGTGCAACATCATTGCCTTCACATGTCCATCTTGCTGTGGCCACATTTTTTGTGTAGCTCTACTGCTGAATTTGGCCTTGCAAAGTCAAATGAGTTGAAATGTAATACCCTTACAAAAAAAAGTTAATTCAAGTGCTTTAGTATACTTTTAGTCTACTTTTGATGTATTTCTCAGAAGTTTACTTAAAATTACACTTAACTTGGCCTATACTTGACTTATACTGACAGAAAAGTATATTTGGCCTATACTTGCATCTTTAGATTGAGGTATAATTAAGTATTCAAAGTATACTTGGTTTGTGTTTACTCTTTTGATTGAGTAGCTTATTAAATACTTGGTAACACTTTATTTCGATAGTCCACTTTAGACATTCTACTAACTATAAGTAACTTTTCAACTACATGTCAACTAACTGTCATTAGAGTATTAGTAGATTGCCAGCTTAATATCTGCTAACACTTTATTTTGTTGGTCCCCCAAAAGACACTCTACTGACTATAAGTAACTTGGCGACTACAAGTCAACTTATTCTCCTAACCCGAACCCTAACACCTAACCATAACCTAACAGTCTACTGACAGTCTACTATAATATACTAATACTCTAATGAGAGTTAGTTGACATGTAGTTGAAAAGTTACTTATAATTAGTAGAACGTCTAAAGTGACTATCGAAATAAAGTGGAACCAAATACTTTTCTTTCACATAGTTTGTCTTATAAACATATTTCTTTTGTATTGAAATTAATATTTGAGTGAAAAGATGGATGTGAGCTTGAGCAGACTCACAAATGTGCTGTACTACAACTCTTCCTCTTCTCTACATGGTCTGCGTGTTCCCGGGGGCCGGTTTATGTAAATGTTAGGGTTAGTGATGTCACTAAACCTGGGAGGAATGTTGTGTCCCTACCAGCCATTTGTTGTATTCCTTAAAAAACGATTTCTTTAAAAGCAAATATCTTCCTTTGCTTTGAACTTTGAGCATTGTTACTTTGCAGATGTTGTTTATACTCAAACAGCAACATTACACTCTAACTAAAGTTAGAAAAGTGAAATCATAATCAACCAACCACCCCTTTAAAATTACATACCAGAATCTAGCCAGACCAAAAACAATGCCTAAACAGTTGAGTGTATTTGGCTTTTATTTGGTATTTGGCAATAACCAAATATTCTGTGTGGCCAAAGTGACGACAGCGCGGTCTCAGAGGAAGAGCATATTTTCAAGTTTCTTTTATTTTGATGACAAAGACAAACTTTTTTTCCCCTTTGGAATTACCAATACTGAATGAAAAACGGACTGGAGCACGCATTAGGATATTCATGTTGACAGTACACTATGTTTTCTTTATAGCATCAACAAACTGTTAGAAATAGTGATCACTTGCACTTTAAAATGCAAGCCTGCTTATTTCCCCATATCTGCTTAGCTTTCAATCAGTTAGCATAGCAGAGCTGATTCATTGTTCCAAAACAGACCATGCCGAATTAGGCTCTAATAACATGCCTGTCGTGTGAGAAGAACATTTGTTTGGACTATGAATGTAGTGAATGCATTCATGTGTGGTACATTAGACCGCTAGTTAGAGAGCATTGTTGTTGTCTATTCATTCCCAACTTCTTTTTTTATTTCCACAAAATACACCTGGGTTTCCATCCCCAGTTTAGAGTGAAGGAAAACTTCTATTTTCTTGTGTGTTTCTAACAACTGAAATGCATCAAGAGCATTTTTCCTACACAGCCATTCGCCTTAGAAATATTGAAGGATCTCTCTCCTTCTCTGTGTCACACACACACACGCACACACACACGCACGCACGCACACACACACACACACACACACACACACACACACACACACACACACGCACACACACATACACACACACACACACACACACACACACACACACACTTTCCCTGTGTTTTAGCCTTGTAATTTTAGGCTTTTAAAAAGCAACCATTCCTCCAGACTTCCAGACTGTGCAAATCTCCTGAAGTATGTCTATCACCATACAAATCTGTGGTTGAGAGGAGTGTTTGATTGAGCTACAAGTGTAGCGATCCGTCCCTAATGTACAGAGCAGACAGACAGGCAACTAAGAGAACATGTGGTCTATAAATGTACACGTCACACACAGGCATGGTGGTCTCAACTATCTGCTTGTGCTGCCCAAGTCTTTTTCTCCATCCATCTCTCTCTCTTCCTTCCAGTATTTTATTACACTGCAAAAAAATCACTTTGTTAATTAGTATTTTTGTCTTATTTTCCAGTAAGATAATCATCCATGAAGCAAGATAAATGTATTTAATAAAAAGTAAAATTTCATTACTTTATCAAGTTGTTTTTAAAAATTTTAGAATAAAACACATAAAAATGGTCTCCTTAAAGAGGCTATATGCGTTTTTCTGAAATTTAAACTCGCGACTGACACCTGTGGCCAAAAAACCGAACTGCTCTTCCTTTCTGCTCGCTCTCGCAGCGCGCTCGTACGTGCACACTTCACAAGTCATCTGCTCCAAGGAGGTCAACATTATGTTTACAGAGGTAAGAACAGTCAAATACATATATTCCATTGCACTGCTTGCGAGTGTAGGCTACTTGCTGACTAGCGGTGGTGGCAGAGTGATCTGAAACGTTTAACTTGAACGCGCTCGACGTCACATCCGCAGACAGCGCGGGAAAAATCCGACCCGACAGAAAATAGGAAAAATAGGATACAGGCTTATAGGTGATCCCACTGTGAGCGGACAAGGTGTCAGTATGCTCACCAGGAGATGTTTGAGTCATAAATGGTCAAATAAAAAGGCTATTGTTACATTTATTTTGGGGAAAAAGTTCCTTATAGCCCCTTTAAAGCTAATGTTTTGTTTGTATACAGTACATGTTGTATATATGTGTGGTTCAGGTATTCCTTACACATAGTACAATAGATTTTTTTCTAGATTTCAGTGAGGGTTGTGTTTAGGGGTGGGTTTAAGGTTAGGGGGTATAATATAACATTTTTACAGTATAACAATGATTTTATCTATCGAAAGTCCCTATAAACCCAACACAAATATCATATATGAAATTACCCATAGTAGATACAGGTGGAGCTGGGGAAGGTGGAGGGTTTCAGAGGAACTTTAAAAGCGCTGCAAACTGCTACAGCAAACACTGACCAACTATTTAAATGTTGAGCAGCAAGCTTATTGGCTGCAGATGCAACAGGAACCGACCAGCTGGTGCCGTGTAGTGAACAACTGAATTGTCAGCAGGTTGCATTGAGGACCCAGCCTACGCCATCTCGAGTTGACAGATGTAATGCCATGACAGAATGTGGTATAACAATGAACAACAACAATGAAATGTTTATTTTCCAAAAAATTGAAAAAAATATTGTTGAGCTTTCTTTTTTCATTAGTTTGCTCAGTCACCATTTCCCATTTCATTATCTTTTGAGAGCCACTAATCTCCATTTTTGTCTTTGTACTCATTGTTGTCATTAGGATAGATATCAGGATTCCCATTACACTATGGCCTGTGGAAGTGATGGGTCTCTCGGCAGTGGTGGGGCACACAAGACAAACTTACTGTACAGCAGGAGACATGATGATCTGGAATAGACAAAGTGTGTGTGCATGGGAAGGATGAATAGACTGATGTGATGAGGAGGGGTACGGGGAGTCTGTGCGTGTGTGTGTGTGTGGGGGTGCTTCTCTGTGGGAAACGACAACTTCCTCCCTGTCTGTCTGAAAGCAGAGACCAGTAGACAGCAGTTTGGCTGAGTCTATGGCAGTGTGGCTCCGCTCCACCACACAGCAGAAGGCAGCCCATGAGCTTGGCACCAGCCGGGAAAGTGTTTTTTACGTAGGCGTTCCCAAACTCTGCCACTCTCTTCCTGCTGGGACTGAAGGGAAGAAAGGGGGAGGGAGGAGGAGAGGACGGAGGAGAGGAGGGATGCAGGAGCACACCTTACCCTCTTTACAAAGCACATCCTCAGAACACACCATTAGAAACCACCACCACCAGCACCACCTACACTGTCCAAGCAGCACTCAACTCCAACACTGCCACTGGACTGCAGGTAAGGGCAAATATTTACTGTGTGACTGACTCTCTCTCTGTGTGTGTGTGTGTGTGTGTCTATTTCACTGAATAGTGCTCAATGTTTTGGGAGAAGAGCATGGGAAGCCAAGCAGACTAGACACTTGTTTTACAAACCCAAATAAACAGTGTTGACTGCTCGGCTGATGCAAAGAGCTGGATGACAGTGAAATAAAGTGAAAGTAATGGCCTGCCAGGTTAAAAAAATAAAATAAAATAATAATCTATATAATGTGATAGTATTATGGCACTCAATTTTTTTTTTTTTGTCCAGCTGCAGAGAACAGCTGAGGCTTACTTTAAGTCAAAAGTAGAAAATTAAATGTTACTTGCATGATACATTCTGCAACAAATATGAAAATGGTGCTTTTGCTCTTTTATACTGTTTGTTATTGAAAAGTCTACTTAAGTTAAAATATTTAGCTCTGATGAGTCCATCATGTTTTGAAATGTCCATTTGAAAAATCCCTAGAAAATGAATGTGTGGTTTTGATAATGTGTAAAGCAAGAGGGGAATTAATGTGATATTAGACTTGAAAATAGCTACTCACATAAATAAATCACCATGGATGATGAATGGATGAGGGGAACCACAAGAAATCAGTGAGCAGCTTAAGGGTGGACAGCATCCAAAGCAAAAGAATGAGAAAGATGAAGCCCTATAAAGTACAGAGATATCATAGCCATCAATTAAGTGTTATTTCCCATGATCTAACTAAATTAAAACGAGTGACGTAATTAGTACAAGATTGCCATGATTTAACTAAAACAAAAGAACAAACTCTTAATATAATTTCTTTCCAGAATGTCATGTGTAGGGCTCCATAAGTATTCAAAAGTACGTATTCTGTTTCAACTTTATACTAATTAGCGATAATGACCAGACAATTAAATACAGAATAATACAGTCAGTACATTATTTAGCTTACTAAGTTTGCCAACTAAATAAATATGTGAATATTAAATATCGATTACAGTTTAAATTATTTTCATGTAAATTCTCAGCTGAGAAAAAAATAGTTTACAATGTACAAAAATGTTTTTTTGTTTGTTTTTGTTTTTGACTAACAAGATGAGCAATATTACTGTAATATAAATACTGACGTCTTCCATAACTTTCACTACAGTTGATAACTGAGATGAAAGATGACACCAGATGCTTTTTTATGAAACAAGAGAAAGCAAGGTTTTTTTTGTGTGTATTTGTTAACATATTAATTGAATGTATAACTATAATGAATAAACACATTGTTATGTAGCACAAATATCTGTAGTAAACTGTAATTCTTCTAAGTTATATATCGTTCTCACATTCACAGGAAATAGCTTTCTTCCATGTTAAAGAATTAGGTAGATAAAGAAATCAAATGTCCAAAAGAAAATCTGTCATTCCATAAATTCAGGTTGAGTGTAATACATAAATTAATAAAATGTAAAAGTAGGAATTGTCTCAATTCCGTTGCTTGAAATCCCTTCAGATAAAATCTGCCAAATGCATATGTAAATGTGAATGTTTATTGATTATCTCCTCTCAATAGTTCAGCTTCATCTGCATAAATGTGTCACAACACTTGCTGCTGGTCTCTCAGCTCTTGTGGTTGACATGCTGTTAGTTTGTACCCATCACCCGTTTGATAGAAAGCTGCAATATTGATTTTCCACTTGAAGACGGTGGACGTGAGAAGTCCTTGCATCTGGTCCCTGTGACCAGAAGTTCTTCCAGAGAAGGATGAGTCTGCTTCCAGCTCACAGACAGGGCTTCCCCCACAAAAATGGGGAATGGCCCTGCTGTCTGTCTGCTGCCAGGGAAAGAAAAACACCCCTCTTCCCTTGAGCGGAGGCCCCAGGGGAGGGGGTTAGCCTGTGTTTACTCTCTTTCGTGGCCTGGGAAACTCAGAAGAGGAAGGTCTGTCTCAGCGGTCGCAGCCTCGTCGCGTGGTCTGTGGGAGACGAGTGTTTGGCGAGCTGGCGGGGCTCCAGCTGTGTCTGGGATGGATAATGAACTCCAGGTGCTCCAGTGGGTAGTTTAAGACACCTGTCACCAATATTTAGTGCCAGGAAAAGCCAGACTGCAAACAGAGTGAGATGATCTGTTTGCTTACTTTAAGGAGCCTTCCTAATTGGAGGTGCTGGTTTGATGAGAAGTCATGAGATGGAGGAGAACTGCAGAATTTTGTGTGATTGGTGATTTTCTTGCATCACTGGACTTACATACAAGCCAGAGAATTGCATTCATCCTTTCATTGTATTTCATGTGTTCCGGCCACATAAAACGTCATGCCAATGCAAACTGAGAGGGCACGTTTCCTAATATTTTTAAGCCAAGTGGATTTTGAGTGAAAAAAAGAAGCTATTTGTAGCATCTTTAAATTCACCCAAATAGGGGTGTGAAATATGACAAAAATCGTATTTCACGATAAAAACATACATCACAATATATTTATTTTTGTCATTTTATTTTATTTAATTTTTTCATATTAAAAACAAGAACAAAGAAGCAAATTACAAACAACAGGACAAATACAATTAATAGAACAAAGATAGAAATTAATGCCAATTATTGTCCCCACAACATAAAAAATGCATTTGATACCCACAGCATAGGGAATAACTGGACGCCACACACACACATATAGCTTTTGTCATGTCTTTTCTATCTGCTTAGGGCCCTAAATAATACTCTCACTGTCATCCATTCAAATATATCCTCAGAAGTTCAGAACATAATAGTAAGTTTGAACAAAAAACAATCTCCTTTTGTGTTTATATCTGTAGAGAACTATTTAAACATATGCTTTGAGAGGCTATTCAGTTTCTTTTTTCCCCAAATATTCATGTCCTACAGGATGGGGGTCTGGTTAAGGGCCCAGTATGTGGAGAGCAGTCTGGTGCTGCTTGGTCTTGTAACGCTGGCTCTGTCTCTGGGTAATCTCTCAAGCAGAGGACAGGTTTGTAATGTTGACCAGTTATAAGTTATTAGATTTTTTCCCCCATATTTTTGTAATATATATACACACATATATATATACACACACCTATCTCACCCCATTGAAAATTTGTTTTTTTTCTTGTTTTTATCATAAACCTCACTATTTTTGTAGTACTGTAATACTCTATTTCAAAGATTACAAATATAAGAAACGTTATAGCCTTCTCTAAGCACAGATGTTGGTCTCAAATGCTTTCTTTAATAAATGAACTCTTTATTTTCCAAAGGAAGAGGGTGTTGCCTCTAACAGTCTAGAGGACGGGCTGGAGGTGATCACATACTGGTGGGGAGAATGGACTAAATGGACCGCCTGCACACGTACCTGTGGAGGAGGTGTCATGTCACAGGAGAGACACTGTCTAAAACAAAGGTCAATGAACATCAGCTTATCACATTTTATAATACGTAGACATCTATTATAAAAACATTTAATTACTGTATATAATGCTGGTAAGATTTAACAGCAACTTTGAAATACAGCAACTTGTTAGCTAGTTGGAATGGAAGACCTTTTATAATGCATGAAAAAAAAAAGTCATGCTTTGTTAAAGCATAAAAAGTTAGACATAAAAAGTCTAAACTAAGAGATACAAAGTCATAATTATGAGCTAAAAAGTCAATATGATGTCATTATTATGAGATAAAGTCAAAATTATGACATAAAAGCAGAGAGTCATAATTAAACATTTTAAATGATGAGATACTAATTATGAGAAGTCATAAACGTGAATTAAAGTCATAATTGTGACATTAAAAGTCAAATGTATGAGATACTAAGCCATAATTATGACTTTAAAATAAACTTTATTCAATTAAATTATGTTATAATTTACTTTTTTGTCTTAAATTTTTTTTGTCTCATACTTTTGACCTTTTATTTAATAATTATGACTTAGTATCTCACAATTTAGACTTTATATATCATAATTATAACATTTTATTTCATGATTAAGACTTACCAAAGCGTGATTTTTTTTTCTTATGTGGGAGTGGGAGAAATGGGTTTCCATAAGTTAGCCTGCTAAAAATTCAATGCTTTTGTACTATGTTCTGAAAAAACAAATGGTTTTAGTTTTGTTTCAAATCCTTAAACATTAATCATTTAATTTTTTACAAGGCACCAGTAAAAAACAGAAAATTTGAGTGTGTAATAAGTGTCTACTAAACTAAAACAATATATCTTTCTTTCAAAGAAAGAAAACAACAACTGGTAAAGACAACATGACGTGCACAGGCAATGCAAAAAAGTATCATCTCTGCAATGCAAAGGTCAGCTCACAGTATCTTTCTTTCCTTTCCTCGCACACATATACACAGTGCATTTAGACAGACCAACAGAAATGCATCCCAGATGCCTAACTTGACAGCGAGCCTCATGTTCCTCTTAAACTCGAGGCTTACTGTAAATACATAATTAGCTTTTTTTTAAACTCTTTAAGTTTGCCTATTGTGTAGTGGCAACCAAAAAACAGCATTCAGTTGTATTGAACTGATTGTATTTCTGTGAATTACAGGAATGTCCTTCTACGGGAAGGAGCTTCAGAGAAGAGCAGTGCTGGTCATTCAATTCTCAGGTTTATAGTGGAAAAAATTACCACTGGAAACCTCTCTATCCTGGTATTAACTTTTTTAATTAACGAAGCTGTGCTGTGAAGGTATCATTATGTTGAAACAATGAACCCTGTTTATATTCCTAGATGACTACGTTCACATTTCCAGTAATCCATGTGACCTGCACTGCACAACCTCTGATGGTCAAAGACAGCTGATGGTACCTGCACGGGATGGAACATCTTGCAAATACAGCAACTACAGGGGTGTGTGTGTAGATGGGAGATGTGAAGTAAGTTACACTGTAGATGGCTATACACTAAAAATATAAGGATATGTCCTTATATTACTTTTCTCATGCATGTGATCTTAACTTATAAGCTGATGTGTAACTTTGCAGCCCATTGGATGTGATGGTGTTCTCTTCTCCCCCAACACCCTGGATAAGTGTGGTGTATGTCAGGGAGATGGGAGCAGCTGCAGTCGTGTTACTGGGAACTCCCGTCGTGGGGTTTCTAGTCTAGGTAATATTAGCTCAGTGTTCCCATTTGAGGAAACTCATGCTGCGTTGTATGACGACACTTTGGGGAACGCCTTTGACGTATACACGATCTGAATGTGTGAGCTGCATGGGAGTGAAGCATGCACGGTCAGCTCTCGAGGGGGCTGGCTGTGTATACTGTGAACAGTTTCCCTTGAGGAACAGTTTCCCTTGCCTGGTCGTGTTTGAAAAGAAAAAAAGCACCCAGGCTCATGCTCCCCGGGAACGGGTCTCACGGCTGCTTCACTCGTGGGGAACGCAAATGGAGCTAGGGAAGGACCTTGAGACAGCTTCAACACTTTCTCAGCTTAGCTTCAGGTTTCTCAACCTTTAGCTTCAGTGCTCGTTTTCAGGGTCCATAAGCCCGCTCTGCGGCTTCTTCTGCCCGGGGCGAGTGGATGTTGATGGGACTGTCCAGTTCTGAGGAGGTGGATGTCCTAAGCATTGATGCAGGTGATTTGGGTGACTCTCCAGCCCTTTCAGTATGAGGAGCTTGTGGAGGTTTTAACTAGTGCATGGCGAAGCTTAGTATCAACTGGCCGGCCGAGAAAATTTTCGCTGGTGGGCAAGGTGAGTTACATCCGTTTCTCTGAGCTTCCGGGAAATTAGCTTCATAAGATTCATTTAGATTCATTAACCCCGGCACATACAGTGCTTCAGGGCACGGGGGTTTCTATCGAACCAAAACCTTTTTACCCTCCCATTGAGGTTGCAGTCATGAGGGGTTTGCCCTCCATAAGGAGGTCTGTACACTCTTAGTAGTGATGAGTCGTTCATGAACGATCCCTTCATTGCGTCTGTCACGTGACAAATGAACGATAGACTCTGAAGGTAAAGTAATTATTTATGTTCCCTGTAAATTATTTTTGACTGCATTATAATGATTTCTTAATTCAGAATATGATCAAGACTGCATAGGTGGATGTGTTCGGGGAATTTGCCTGTTAGAAGTATAACATTTAAAGCCCCTTAAATGAACGAAATGACTCGAAAAAAGATTCGTTCATTTTGATGAACGAGATCGAACAAGAGAGTCAATAAAATGATCTGAACTTCCCATCACTACCTCTTAGAAGAAAAGGTTCTATATAGAACCTTAAAAGGTTCTATCGGCGCTACGTATTTGGAGCCCCTAAAAGGTTCTATACAGAACCCTTTTTAAGGGTTCAATAAAAAGAACCCTTTGGGGTTCTTTGTAACCAGGAAAAAGGTTCTATATGGAACCTTTTAGGGGTTCATTCATTATCATTTGTTTCGTCCTTTTCGGATGAAATATTTCATATTATTGACAAACATCAAGACCCTAAAATGTATTTATGAATGCATGTGAATGATCACAAAATTCAAGATATGGGGGTTAGAAAATGTATATTTTCTATATTTTGTGTATATTTTGGGGGGGGCGTTCCATCACTTTTTTATCCCTGAGCACCTATGTCACCTAGGAGCAGATGTCCTGTCGAGGCAGGTACTGAGCCCGGGGAATGGAGACTCCATCTCAAGTCGGTAGAGTGAATATGGAGAGAGTTCGGTCATGTAGACCTGTTTGTGTCGCAAGAGACGACTCTTTGGCCACTGTGGTTCTCCCTCTCTTATCCAGCTCCTTTGGTACTGGACACCATGGTACAGACGTGACAGAGGCTTCTTAGAAAGAATTTACGGCCTGAGGCCTTTGGGTCTGACCCCTGAGAGGGATCAGTCCCTAAATGAGGGTCTCTCAACTGAGGTTGTTGACACCCTTCTCAATTCTAGAGCTCCCTCCATGAGGAAACTTTATAATATGAAACAGAGAGTACTCACTTCATGGTGCGGAGAGCACCAGCTGGACCCAGTTAACTGCCCAATGGCTTCAGTGCTAGAGTTCATTCACGCTTAGGGTGTCCGTGGCAGCCATAGCTGTTTTTCACTCATCATTAGCTAATTGGTGGTGCGTTTCCTTTGTGTTACACTGCGAATGAGGCCTATGGCTCAGGTTAGAGTCCCAGCCTGGGACCTAACCATAGAATTGGAATGGTTATCCCTGGTACCCTTCGAGCCTTTGGACACTGCATCTTTGAAATGCTTTACTCAAGATGGCATTCTCACTGGCAATCAACAGGTGATTTGCAGGCTCTCTCTGTGGCCTCTTCATGTCTGGAGTTCGGCCCAGGTAGGGTTCCCACCCAAGGCCGGGTTATGTACCCAAAGTGCTCACTAATGTGGCCCAGTCCATAGTCCTTCATTCCTTTCATCCTCCTCCTTATGTGGCGGAACAAGAGAAGCTTCACCTGCTCTGCTTGGTTAGAGCGCTATAGGTCTATGTTCAGAGAACTTCTCAACAAGGACAAACTGACCAGTTACTGGTATGCTTCAGTCCCCTAAGTAGGGCTGCTCGGCGACCAAACAATCTATAAACAGGTGTATTGTGGAAACAATTTCTACGACTTAGGAGGTGCACAGTCTGCATTCACCTCTTCAAGCTAGAGCTCATTCCACAAGGGGTATGGCACTTTCATAAGGTTCCTCAGTTTGGACCTCCCTGTCACTCCGGGGTCGCAAGTGCTTATGTCCTGAGTCATGCCTGAACATCTTCAAACAAAGACAGGCATTTGTCAGCATGGCAAAGTGGATATTTTGTTCTCTAAAGTGTCGTCATACTACGTAGCTTGAGTTCCGTCGAAAGGGAACATTTCGGGTTACGCATGGCATTCATATAAAATGGTTCTAAGTAAACTCATCAAGGAAATAGAATCCTAATTACTTGAAATCTTTCTTTGAAGGTTATTCTTTGATAACTCAAATCCCAGAAGGATCATGGGACATCCAAATTATAGAGAGGAAGAAGTCTGCAGATATCCTGGGTGAGCAACTGCACTGTAACTCATTCAAAGTCGTATAGTGTGTGAAATATGGTTCCCCTATGTTGTCTGGTACATAGGAACTACTGAAGAGACTTTTTGAGGTTTATTTTAAAATGCAAAGTATAGAAAATTTTAATGTGTAAATATGTGTAAATAAAGCTCTGTTTGGCATTTGCAACTTTACTTGGACTGGAACACTTGGGACAAATACTGGAATATCGTTTGATATTGGGACAGGCCCTTTGAATGGCTTGAGTGCTCAACTGTGCACTAGACTTTCAAATTATGACAAGTACTTCATACTTCATCTACAATATCAAGTGAAAGCCCGGGTTTTCCATGATGGCATATAGGCACAAATCTGTGCAGAGAAATTCATGATAATTGCCCAAGTAATTTATTCAGAATTTTACGAACTTACAAGGAAATACAAGTTTAAGGAAATCCCTGTTTTTTCCCTGAAAAAAATTACTTGAATAAAGATTAATTCATTTTGCTGAACATGATTGAATGAGAAGGTCAATTAAATGATCCAATCCTCTAATCACTTTAGTTCACCCGTGTTATTTTCCAGCTGTGACTGACCAAGCTGGGAACTTTTTCTTCAATGGTGCATATAAAGTGGACACCCCACAGAACTTCCATGCAGCAGGGACCATTTTCAAATACCGGCGGCCTACAGATGTGTATGAGACGGGGATCGAGTACATCGTGGCTAAAGGGCCCATCGATCAGCCCATCAATGTTCTGGTACTGTAGCCGTGGTCCTCCCTTCGCCGCCAAGGGCTCATGGGTAATCTCACTGGCTGGCTAACAATGGCTTCGACTTTGTGCAGGCCAAAGGTCTTATGGTTCACTCTGCATAAATGGTAATATTGATACATTGTCCCTGGAGGAATGACTATTTCACTTGAATCTGGGTTTATGGGATGAATGTGGGATGAAGTAGTATTGCAAAAGGGAAATTCTGAAATGTCTTTGGACAATTCTGGACATTTTTCAACCGCAGTGCCCTTTACTTGCCAAACAAAGCACGATTCTGTGCAACAGAACAGCCTTTAGTCCATAATATTTATATATTGTTTCCTGCAAGTTTAAAATGAGATATTATCATAAAATTTTTGTCTTAATGGTCTCTTATTTGTTGGACATGTCTCTGTCTGTTCCCTTAAAGGTCTGGAACCAAAATGGCCAAAATCCTTACATTACCTATGAGTACACAGTGATGAGGGACTCTATGGCTTCTGTCTCCCAGCCCCCCATTTACAGAGGCCCACAAGGAGGATCCAGTCTGGTTTCTGTAGAAATTGGGAGTGTTTTACATCATAATGAGAGCATGTATGATAAGGCAGTTCCTGAGATGGAGGGGAACCAGGTACAGACCACTGGGCCCAGGGCTGTGGAAGGACAAAAGCCTGGCCAGGAAACCAATGAAGTGTACAAGACAGCTAACATTGACTGTGAGCAAGATGCTAACACACCAGTCCAGTATACAGGTAAATATATTAATTTATGCTGTCTATACATTTCTGGCAAAAAGTACCTTAATGAGGAATCAAATTTGAGATTGTATTAAATGTTTTTATGTCTGTTAGTTAATGAGGGATTTGTAGACATTTAAATTTATTTAGAAAAAGACAACACCTTTCATTTTAAAGTGAAAAGTTAAAGTGACGTGTTTATTTTGTAATTATATTGACCTATTAGCTAATTTAACAGAATCATCCAATTTAAATTCTTAGTCTATTGGTAATATGTTTATTGTTATTATTGATGTTGAAAAATGTTGCGCTGCTTAATATTTTTGAAGAAATGATGATACATTTTTGTCTGGATGTTTTGATGAAGATAAAGTAAAAAAACCCAGCATTTATTTGAAACAGAAATCTTTTGTAACATTAGAAATGTTTTATTGTCACTTTTGATGATTTTAATTTTGCTTAGAAAAAGTGTTATCCCCCCACTGACACTGAGGTGTCAAAATCGTGGTGGAAGGCATTCTCTGCCTTTAGGGTTGAACTGGGACTGCTCCTGCTCATCATGTGCTTCAGGAAGAACCTCAGGTGCTTCGGGGTGCAGCGGTTTCCAGCAAGTTCAGTTCTCAGTGTCCGCTCTGAGATGTTGCGCCATTGAGAGACCTGCTCCCTCTCTGCTAGAGAACCTTGTTGTTCCCTGCTAGCCATCTGTTTCAGGGTGCTGAGCTGACTTCTCAAAATATACTAGAGACCAGTCTCGAGAGGCTAGTTCTCTTAGTTAATAGACTATCTGGCAGCTTAGAAACTTAGAGTTTAGAGTTCACCACCGGCATGGTTAAAGCCTTTCTGTACCCTAGACCGGGTTACGTGCATAAGGTTCCAAACAATGTTGCACAATCTATAACGTTGAGAGCCTTTTGTCCTCCTCAGACGTCAGACCATGAGAAGTTGAATCTGTTGTGTCCTGTCAGAGCGATGGATGCTTATGTCCACAGAGCTGCCCTGTGGAGGAAATATGGTCAGCTGTTTGTTGACAGCTGTTTTGGCTTGCCCAAGAAAAGTTCTCCAGTGACTAGACAGATAATGAGCAGGTGGAGGCTTTCTCTCTTGCGTATGAGGTGTGCGGTCAGCCTTCACCTATGGCTGTCAGAGAGCACAGGTGACTCCTATAGGCACAGGGCACACTCCTATAGGAGAATGCCAGCTTCTAAAGCTACAAGATACATGTGATGTGGTAGGCTGGTCTTCTCTGCACACATTTGTACAGTTTTAAAACCTTCCACCGGGGTCCCAGGCGCTTGTGTCTCATGTCCGAGGTGCTCGCAGGATTCAGACTAGATAGGCAATTGTCAGTATGGTGGAGTGGGCATTCTCGTTCCCATAAGGTTGCTACTTCTGATGCAGCATGAGTTCCTTTGAAAGGGAACGTCTCAGGTTACGACTGTAACCACGGTTTCCTAAGAAGGGAACGAGACGCTGTGTCGCCCTGCTACACTTTCTGCATGCCCGCGATCGACTTGATTTGGCTAATCAGAAGCTGACATGGTTTGGTCTGGGTGCACTTTATAGCTTCCTGGTCATGATGTCACAAACTACGTGATGACGCCCCGGCATGACATTGGACGCATACTTCACGCATTTCACACATACTTCAAGACGCAAACACACAGAGGTGTTTGTATAGTGTCGCTTCTTGCCATGAAGATTCTTCTTCCATTCTCAGGGAATCATGGTTACAGTCGTAACATGAAACGTTGAAATGTATCATCATCCTGAGCTCATGTCTAAATACACTCAATACTCTAAATAGGTACAACTTAGCAGCAAATGCATGTTTCCCGAGGGGGCATCTTACCCCGTCATGACCTACCTGTTACACAAATTAAATAATGAACCCCAAATAAAGACTACTGTGATCTTTAAAATGACCCATCAGCCTCACCTCTGAGATTTATACGTAGGAGTGATGCTTTCACTATATCTGAAGTAAGTGGAGGATAGACTAGACAGAGAAAGTACATGGTTCACTGGGCAATCATCAGTGAGTTAAAAGGCCTCTTTCTGCTGGCCCTATGGAGTACTTTATAATGCATAACCCGCAACACAGATTAGCAAGAGATAATGAAAAATTCAGAGAGGCCTGGCATTTTCCTTGGATAAAATGAGAATTACAGACATTTGTGTTTGCTGTTGGTCTGACATTGACATTGCTGTTGGTCTGACATTATTTTAAATGACGTGGGGTGTCCTGGTGAAGGTTGTGCTCCTGTCTTGCATTATAGTCTTTGATGCCACGCTACTCTTTGAATTTCCTTTCTATATAGAGCATTCACAACTATAAAACTTAATCTGAATCTGTTGAAATTGGCAATGATCCTCTCAAATGAGTTGTATTTTGAATACATTAAGATTTTTGGATAAAAAAATTGTTTTGCCGTACCATAACAGGTTGTGCGCTAAAGCGTTATTAATTTAGCTTTTTTTCAAACGAATCCATCCTTTCCTTAATGAATCTATCTTTCTTCTTGTTTTAAAAGAGGGGAACTGCAGCTGGCCCAGTGGAGTAGGAGCCCCTGGTGTTGCACCAGTCCCAGTCAGCAGACCTGCTGAGGACATGGCAAACTCTGAAAACCTCATCTGGAGAGTGCTGCTGGGAGAACGAGTTGGCTCAGACGGTGTTCTTGCAAACATCTCAACCAATCAGCTTCTTACTCACAGAGATGGTTTGTCCTCTGAAGCAGGCCCACTGGATTTAGACTACAGCAGTCTTGAGCAAGCGGGTCTTAATGGCTCACTGCTTGAGTTCACCTTTGGGCACAGGCAAAATGACACAGGGGATTTCCTACTCCCAAACAGAACTCTTACTACCATTTTACGCAATCGCAGCAATCGCACAAGGTAAATATGATAATGTACTCTATGGCTCTAAAGTTTGGGGTTGATAAGATTTTTTTCATGTTTTTGAAAGTGTCTAATTCTAATAATTTATATAATATTTATTTATTTTAATAACCAATAGTCTTTCGTCACATAACTGACATGAAGGAGGATTTGATACTTGCTAGTCAGTTGTGTTAATGGGATGGGGCATTCTCATTCTAGAAGGCATTTGATTGGCATTAAACAAGTGTAGTGCAGGATTCATCAAAACTCCAATTCTTACTTCATGAGGTAAAGTAAAAAAAGCCAACCTGTTGATTTGTCAAGTTAATGGCATAACTTGAATTTACTGTTCAAACTCTACATTGTGCAAAGCTGACAAAAGCTAAATCACAATCTTTAATCAGCTCATTAGTTGCTGGTCGAGCATGATTTTAGCAATCTCAAGATCATGCCAAGGTCTTCCAGACAATGAAAAAGCTGGTATCTTTCGGCATTTTTAAATGTAAGGTCCTAACCCTCCACACTGGCATGCCAAAGCTGCTGGGTGCGCATGTGTGGGACAGCCCTCCTCAAGGGAGAATGGAATGTGCTGCAGACTCAAGCTCTGGCTTGGTTTTTTTGTTAACGTTCTTTGAGACATTCAAATAGTGCCGAGGGGAGATGGCCAAGCAGAGGCTGGCGGGATTGCATTCCATCATATTTATAATTCATGCTGGGTTCCCTCCGCCATGTCCAAACACTGCTTTACCAGCCCCTCTGCCAGAGATCATAAAAAACATCTCATGAAATGCCCTTACTCGTATCCGAAGGAGAAGAGAAAGATTCCAGGTGGAGAGAAGAAAAGAAGGCCGAATGTAAGGATGATGGACTTTCTGAGGAGCATAATTCAAGATGTTTTGTTATTTGTGGAAAAAATTGCCATAGATCACTCGGGTACAGACTATGCTTGTCGCATCAGATAAATCCCAGGAATTTATCACGAGGAACAAATTTTATTGGCTCCTGTCTAGTTGAGAGAATGCGCTGTTTTCCATCCTTGACATTAAGGTAATGAGTGTGACCAGGAATGGTAAAAATGTTAGTGGTTTTATGACTGGAGTGTCAGTTGGTGTCTCGGCATCAACAAACGTGAATGCTCTGCCTAATATACAGTGCAGGTGGCTGAACCGTGGCCTGGTCTGAGATGCTGTTTTCTTTACCGCAGAAATAACCAAAGACTTCTTCAGAAGAACAAAATGAGCGCTGCTGACATGTACCGGTGGAAGTTGTCCTCACAAGAGCCCTGCAGTATGACATGCTCGATAGGTAATTAAGGCATTATGACTTTGTCTTGGTGGCCACAAACATCCACACATTAGTTTTGCTGATAACCATGTTTATTTATGTTGGGAGGTTTGTTTTATACAATGTCCTATCTCGAATAGGTGTGTCGAAATCACTTGCCATGTGTGTGCGGTATGATGGCATTGAGGTGGATGATGTTTATTGTGATGCTTTGACTCGACCAGAACCAGTTCATGATTTCTGCATTGGCAGAGAATGCCAGCCCAGGTGCGCGTGCTGCAATTGTCACAGAAATGCAAGGGAAAAGTACGGAGCACCGCACATGACATGCATAAAAAACAATATATAGATATTGTGGCCACAGATGAAAGGGATAGTTAAACCAAAAATGAAAATTCTGTAATCGTTCACTAACCCTTGTGGTGTTCCAAACCCATAAGCCTTTGGTTAATCTACGAAACACAAACTAAGATTTAATGAAACCTGAAAGGTTTCTGTCCATTGAAAGTACAGTTAACCAAAAAGGTCATAAAGGCGTCATAAAATGAATCCATATGAATCTAAGCAATGATCCATATACATCTAAGCAATGATCGACACATACATAGAGAGTGCATCACATATGATAAACACGGAAGCTCAAACGTGCATGTGTGATGCCCAAGAATCAATGAGATTTGTTCCAGAGATATGCACCCATGTTTGCCATATGTGATGTGCTCTATGTATGTGTTTTTATATGTAATGGATTGTATACTGATTCATTCAAGTTTTGGTGACCTGGACTTTCAAAAGAAGGGACGGAAACCTCTCAGGTTTCATTAAACATATCTTAATTTGTATTTCAAAGATCAACCAAAGTCTTATGGGTTTGGATCAACATGAGGGTGTGTGAATGATGACAGAATTTAACTTTTTGGGTGGAAAATCCATTTAAAAATTTGTTAATCCACGGCCACGTTTCATTAATTTGTTCCCTCGTTTTAGTTAAATTGTGGCCATATTTGAAGAATTAGTTTTTAGGTAAATCTTTGCCACAAATATATTAATTTGTCCTTAATTTAGTGTTTAATTTAGTAAATCGTGGCCATAATTTAACTAAAATGAGGGAACAAATTAGTACAAAGTGACACATTTTTCATTCGTGGTCACAATATCTTTTGTTTATCCCTTGCATGTAATGTGCGCTGCTCTGTAGCAAAGACAAGAATAGGAATGAAAACAAAACAAAAAATTAAACTTTTCTAAAAATGAAAATTCTATAATTTACTCACCCTTATGTCATTCCAATTCCAATTCCAATTTGATTATGTCCCATGAAAAGTGTTTCTAGACACAAAACTCTTGCTATGCACTTTATGTCTAGATGGGAGGCAAGCAGCTGGAGTGAGTGTTCTCGGACCTGTGGAGAAGGTTTCCAGTTTCGCCTTGTGCGTTGCTGGAAGATGCTGGCTCCCGGCCTAGACAGCTCAGTGTACAGTGACCTCTGTACAGAGGCACAGCTAGAGCGCCCCCCAGAGCGCCGGGCCTGTAAAAGCCCTACTTGTGGCCCTCAGTGGGAAGTAGCTGAGTGGTCTGAGGTAGGTTAAGAACTCGTTTACTTAATCCTCCATTAATACCGCCATACAATGTAAGTAAGTAAATACATGTATTCTAAATCTGTATTTTTGTCTTGGCCAGTTAAAAATTTGTAACACATAATTTAAACAAATTCAACTTATATGAATAGCAAACAGGGCCGGATTAACAATTTCCTGTGCCCTGGGCAACAAGACTCAAGGGCCCCCCCACCAAAGCAACAATGGCAAAAAGTAACAAAAGTCGCTATCACCAAGAGCATAGCACTTCTATACTAATAAATCAGGCTTCTGCATGGCTTAGTGGAAATGTATATGTGCAATATCCTCAGTGATAACTAAGATATTAAAATACATACTCTTCTGAGTTGTATGATGTTGGCCTTATGTTTTATAAACATTTATTATAATTTAAATATCTCAAGCTCACCGAGTCATGTTGAGAGAGGGAAACACGCACGTCACATCGTTGTAAAAAACGCATTTTATTATTATAGCCCATTCAGAAATACCGTAGTATAAAAGACCGGTAATTAAAACACAACATTAACATTATAAACATTATTAACAACATATTATTCTATGTGTATTTTGCTTCCCTTTACTGTAGCCTATGTCAAATCCTAAAATGATAGCCTATTCAGGAAACGACAAGAATGAAAAATAAGTAGCCACGTATATAATACAAATATAATAGCTTACAAAAATAGCCTATTGTGCCCTTTATTATAAACAACATTTAGCCTATTTTAAACTCCATGCCTAAACGAATTTATTTGAATCGAAACTGAAACTGTACCGACGTTGGTTTTGCGCATCTCTCATTTGGTTCAAAGTTTCCATATTTGCAAGAAACATTTGGATGCTAACTATTAATGTAAAGAAGGGTTGTACTTCAGTCAGTCCCAATATACACAACACGTATGCTAAATCAACATCTTCACAGCAAGGGAGATGAGTTTGGAATAACAGCAAGCAGGCGGCGCTGCCTTTATTTTGTACAACAGACCAATTAAATTAAGCAGAATAACTTTTTATATGTTTGGTTGATTGTGTTTTATTGTAATAATGAACAGGCTGTGATGTCAAGTTGGCAATGGTGAACTCAGAATATGGTGTGTGAGCGAGCGATGCGCCGGCGCCGTCACTCGGATTTGTTGCTCAGGATATAGGAAATAACTTAATAGGCTACTCTAACGTTTAATACTCTTCGAAACAGTAAAATTAAAATTACAAAATGTCATGGCTTTGAAAAATAAAGAAAATAACATGATGTGCTGCTTTAGCGCGTCTCATTCTCCTTTGAACATCTTTCTGGCTCACACAAAAAAATGAAAGAAAATAGCCTACAGCGAGTAGCCTTCTTGGCGCGCCTACTTTTGAAAGTCAACATTTAGATTGTTCGAAGTAAAATGCATTATATAGGCCTAAATCACTTAGGAACAAGTCACAGCGTGCTTCATGATAAAAAGGCACACTGACAATTCATTGGTTGACTTACCGAAAAAGGCCATTCACGCAAGGTCTCTCGCTCCCTCTCTGCCGTTCGCGCGCTACACGGTTTGGAGCACAGTCTCGATCTCGCATGCACGCTCTTGCTCGCTCGCTCGCTCGCTCTAGGTTCCAGGAGATTTTAACTAACATAATATTTGACGGTGCCCAGGGCCCCTTAGATGTCCGGGGCCCCTGGGCAAGTGCCCAGTTGCCCTAATGGTTAATCCGGCCCTGATAGCAAACTTAAAGCTGAAATGGTTGGACAATGTCAATGTTATCAAACTAGCATACCAAAGAGAACCTTGTTTTGTTTGTTGTGCAGTGCCCAGCTAAATGTGGTCGCAAGAGTCTGGTTACTCGAGAAGTCAGATGCTCAGATGAGATTCACGCATGTGATGAGACGACTCTCCCAGTATCTACCAAAAACTGCACCGGCCCTCCATGTGAGCGCCAGTGGACAGTGTCTGAGTGGGGACCGGTGAGACATTGAAGATTTTAAAATGCACACTTGACTGTTATATTTCACACTGTGTTTTTGTAACGTTTAGTCCAAGGAAGATGAAGGTAATTCTAATAAACAATGAGGTTTATTAAACACAGCACATAGATAATCCAGAAGGGAACAAACACAAACAAAACAGCTTGTACTGTAACTCACGAACAATACCGACTGATAATTGAGGAAGAACTTAAATAGACATGGTGATGAACTCATTACAGACAAGATCGTCAATGAATGTCCATGGTGACAAATGACTGGTGGGAAACTAGAACAAAACTGTGTGAAGAAAATGTGACTGAAGACAAACAAACTAAAAGTCCATGAAAATTAAAGTCAAGTCAAGTCAATTATATTTATATAGCGCTTTTCACAACATAGATTGCACCAAAGCAGCTTTACAATATCAATCAAAACAACAAAACAATGTTCAACCTCCACGTTTGGTAGAGCTGATCAATGGTATGATTGGCTAATTAATTTGAATATCCCCAACTGAGCAAGCCAAAGGCAAACAGTGGCAAGGAACCGAAAAACTCCATCAAGTGACCTAATGGTGTCCAAAACTCCATCAGGTGACCTAATGGAGAAAAAAATAAACCTTGGGAGAACCCAGGCTCAGTCGGGGGCCAGTTCTCCTCTGGCGTTTATGGATTTACAGTTACTGTAAGATAAAAATGTATATGAATGTCTCTAAACAGACTTTAAACGCGAACCTGTGATAAACGCTGATGGCGTTCACATGCGCATTAAGAATTGATTCTATAGTTATGTGCGTTTAAATATATGTGCGCAGGTTTGTAATTCCCTACAAAACAAACTACTTGTCTTGTCTATAAATTTGATACAGAATTTTGTTTCATTTTATCACTTCGGGGTAGGTACGCGAAACGAAATTCACAACGCTTTATCTGTAGAGTGGGAAAGGGATCCTCTATAGGGAGAGGCTAGTTGGCACGTCAGCACTGCATTGTCATCGGGTCCAGGCGAAGCTCCTCGTCAGATCTGGATACGGATCAGATCAAAGACACTCAAATTAGTAGGGGTGCATGATTCAGAAAATGTCACGATTCGATACCGATTTTTTGTCTCAAGATTTGATTCAAAATCGATTCAAAAACGATTCTCGATTCAAAAAACTATTCGCAGTATATAAATGTAGTTTACTTTTTCATATGTGATTGATTGCAGTAGACACAATTTAAAAGAAAAAAAAACACAACAAATTAAATGTAGTTTGATATTACTTTAGGCTATATGTCTTGATACAAAAATAAAAACTTTTGCAACTAAAAAGTGCAAAGTGCCAAGCTTTGGCCAGCTTTCAAATACATTTAATTCAAGTTTCAAATAAAACTTAAATAAAAAGCTTTTACATTTAGCTTTAAAGTGCTGTAGTCAGATCAAACAAACAATTATGCTAAATGTGGTTTAAGGACTACTTCAGCTACCAGGCTGACTGTTGAAATGTGAACTCCACTGGGCACATTGAACTTCCTAAAAATATATACTAATAGAACCCATGCGAAATTATTTGGTAACACTTTATAATAACTGCACGCTATTAATCATTAGTTAAGCATGAGTAAACAGTTAATTCATCATTTATAAAGCATGAATAGACATTAATAAGCAGTTTATAAATACAGCTATAAATGCTTTTTTTTTTTTGATTTATAAGCATATCTATAATGTGTTTAATAATTGTATTTTCATACTTTGTTAATGATCAATTAATAATTTCTAAATGAAGGATAGCATTATTTACAAACCAGTTAATTAAGAGTTGTCAGTGATTCATAAGATCACTTAGAAAGTGTAAGTAAATGGAGTAAAATCAGGTAGTTATAAATCATTTAGTAGTGGTCAGTTAACTATTTCTGTGAGCTCATCTAAAGTGAGGACTAGTTATGCCTTGTAAATCATTTACAAAGGAGATTTAAAGGCTCATTTATCTTCTTTTCAGAAAAATGAAACAAACACAACACAGTGAAACAACACAAATCTCCTCTGTAAATGTTTTACAAAGCATGAATAGTCCTCACTTTAGATGAGCTCACACAAATAGTTAACTGACCACTACTAAATACTTTATAACTACCCGAATTAACCCTGAATTACAGTAGAAATACATGTTAATAAAGCATTTACTAACACACAAGTAACTATTACTATTATGTCTGAATAATAAGATGTATGAATGTACATTTAAATAGTTTATTAATCATTTACTTACACTTTCTAAGTGATCTTATGAACCACTGACAACTCTTAAATAACTGGTTTATAAATAATGCAATACTTCATTTAGAAATGATAAATTGATCATTAATAAAGTATGAAAATACAATTATTAAACACATTTTAGATATGCTTTTAAATCAAGAATAAAGCATTTATATCTGTATTTTTAAACTGTTTATTAATGTCTATTCATGCTTTATAAATGATGAATTAACTGTTTACTAATGCTTAACTAATGATTAATAGCGTGCAGTTATTATAAAGTGTTACCAATTATTTTAAATAGATTTCAAAAAGCCACCGCTACTGGTAACATCTATGGTTAGATTGATTTGTTTTGATCCAGTGAAGTCGTTCATAGGCGTAATTTGCGGGTATCTCCAGTTAACTAGCAGAGCATTAATTTAGTTTGCTATTAAATAAGAGATCTGTTGTTTTTGAAATCAAGCTGAGCGCTCGTTGCCGCTGCTACGTGTCATGGATACAGTGTTCTCTGTGGCTCGTGCAGTCTTCACTCAGACGCGTGCTTCAATCTATCGCCGTTGTGGAGACTCCGGTGAAATCACAAAATAAAATGCACACAAACGTGATGAACATATTCGGTTTTGATGAGAGAGAGAAAAAACTATACGAGTGCGGTTTATAACCCGTAACCTCTGACACGCTTGGCAAAAGATCTACAGAACTCAAACATAAGATCTGCGGATCGATGCATTTATTTCCAGTGGCGTAGGCAGAAATTTTATTTTGGGCGGGCCAGTGAAAAAGTGAGTGGGCCTATAGTTTTTCCTAGAAAAAAAAATACTTTAATAATAACTAAACCTTAGAGGGTAGAAAATAGTCAAACTGCAAAAACAGTTACACCTTTAGTTTGCGATATTCGGCAAAGCATCATGTTTAACCAACAGAGCTCAATAAAGGCTGGACAAACCAGTATAGACAATAACCTGTCTATTTTATTCAGGCTAGTCAGCAGTGACTCCGCAGGGAAAATGTCTGCACATTTTACAGAAAATCACGTCCTTAATTACAATGTAGGCTACTCATCCAACCAAGAAAATTGTCCATACCACTTTGCTGAGAAGCTCCTTGATTTTCCATTCTTGATAGTGCAGGGAAATACCTTCAAATTGGGTTGTGAAGGTGGTTCGTCAAGTCTAGTATATTTATATAGCGCTTTTCAAAATATAGATTGTAGCCTATCAAAGCAGCTTCACAGTAGGCTATCAATCAAAACAACATAACAATAACAATGTTCGTTTCTTAGTGGAAAAAAACATCCACGTTTGGTAGGGCTGATCAATGGTATTAATGATTGGTTAATTAATTGGAATATCCCCATTCGTCAATCGCAGTTAGATCGGCGGGTAAACCCGCGTCAGGCTGACCGGGAGAGAGCACTGGCACTGCCGCCAGGGAGCCTGGTTAGCCTTCTTGTAGGTTAAGAGTCTGAAAAACTGGGATGGGTGGACTCGGTAGATGAAGGCAGTGGCGTGTCTTCTTCCTTAACTCTTGCTTTTTTCAAATAGCACATTAAAGAATTTGGTTTAGCCATTATTGTGACGATATTAATAAATTTTTTGCACACCCCTACAAATTAGCGTAGATGCCATTCTTCTTATGATGTAACGAGTACATCAGGATTTAAGGGAAGTGTTCCCAGTTCCGGCTGACTTAATCTATGCAGCCTAACATTGAATTATAGAAGTCTATAATGTATTATGTGTATGCTAGGGCAAAGAGATGTGTCTTTAATCGAGCTTTGAACTGACAGAGTGTGTCTGCTTCCCGGACAATGGTAGGAAGACTATTCCAAAGTTTTGGTGCTAAATAGGAAAAGGATCTACCGCCAGCAGTCGATTTTGATATTCTAGGTATTATTAACTGGCCGGAATTTTGAGATCGCAATAGACGTGAAGGACTATAATGTGTTAAGAGCTCGCTCAAGTACTGCGGACCTAAACCATTTAGTGCTTTGTAAGTAATCAACAATATTTTAAAATGAATACAATGTTTAATAGGCAGCCAATGCAGTGTTGACAGAACCGGACTAATATGGTCATATTTCCTGGTTCTGGTAAGAACTCAAGCTGCTGCGTTTTGTACTAGCTGTAGTTTGTTTATTAAGCGTGCAGGGCAACCACCCAGTAGAGCATTACAATAATCTAGTCTTGATGTCATGAACGCATTAACTAATTGTTCCGCACATTTGTCAATGAGAGCATATGACGTAATTTGGATATATTTTTAAGATGGAAAAATGCGGTTTTACAGATACTAGATACGTGACTTTTAAATGAAAGGCATCAAAGAGCACACCCAGGTTCCTAACCGACGACGAAGACTTAACAGAGCAGCCACCAAGTATTAGACAGTATTCTAGGTTATTACGTGTGGACGTTTTTTGTCCAATAATCAGAATCTCTGTTTTTTCAGAATTTAGTAGTAGGAAATTACTAGTCATCCAATTTTTTTATATCAGCTATGCATTCCGTTAATTTTGTGAATTGGTAAGTTTCGTTAGGTTTTGAAGAAATATAGAGCTGAGTATCATCGGCATAACAGTGAAAGCTAATTCCATGTTTCCTAATGATATCTCCTAATGGCAGCATGTACAGGGTGAACAGCAACGGTCCTAGTACTGAGCCTTGCGGTACGCCATACTGAACTTGTGATCGAAAAGACATCTCTTCATTTACTGCTACAAACTGATAACGGTCAGATAAGTATGATTTAAACCATGCTAGTGCAATTCCACTAATGCCAACATAGTTTTCTAGTCTATTTAAAAGAATGTTGTGGTCAATTGTATCAAATGCAGCACTAAGATCAAGTAACACTAATAGAGATATACAACCACGATCGGATGATAAAAGCAAATCATTTGTGTCAATCACTCAAATCAATCACTCGGTACTATGGTAGCAACAAATGAATAAATGTTAAATTAAATGATTAAATGTTTCGTCATGGAGCCTACAATGCATTCCCTGATCCGATACTGTAGTAGACGGTTGCATAGTTGAAATTTTTTCCCTGATATTATCAATCTTATAAGTGAAGAAGTTCATAAAGTCATTACTGCTGTGTTGCTTGGACACTTCTGGGCTTGAAGCTTTCTTTTTTGTTTAGCCACTGTTTCAAATAAATACCTAGGATTATGTTTATTTTCTTCTAATAGGGTTGAAAAATAAGCAGATCTAGCAGCTTTTAAGGCCTCTCTGTAAGCAATCGAGCTCTCTTTTCATGAAACCCGAAATACCTCTAGTTTTTTAAACTAACTGAACATACACAAGACAGTTTTAATAAAGGACAATGATGAATCAGATTGTGATGAGACGTTTCCACAGTTATTACCATTATAAATCTAGTGAACATATTAATATTTTTATTTTAAAAAAATTGTACATTTATAACACTATATTTTGTGTTTTAATACGTTAATAACAAAAAACTGATTAACACTGCTTGCAACAAATTTGACAACAAATTTGACATCTTTCTCTCTTCTGACCATCTATCAATATTCTTTTTTTTGCTCTTTTGGAAAGTCTTGTGGTTTTTTTGGTGAAAAAATTTGATTTGTTGTAGTTTCTGTCCTCTTTCAGGCAGTCACTTTCGACTCTACGTCGGACTGACGGCATGGCGTCTCACCTGGGAGCCCAATCACCTCCAAGTGGTAACTAAACAAGCCATTGAACATTGGCCAGTGAGATTTGCATGCTGAGTAAAAACCAACCGGACATACGGGTACAAATATGACTGGCATTACTCACTTCATTCATAATTTGCTTTGGAGCCGAGTGGTTGTACAGCGTCCGCACCTCCTGTCCAAGGCATGTAAGACGACAGCAGCCCTGGGCTGCGGTTGTTGCAGGAACTACGCACGGCGACTGACCTCGCCTTCCGGGCACCAAAAGTCATGCCACGGGCCCTAAGCCAGATGATAATAATTATAATAATAATAATAATAATAATTTGTTACATTTATATATCGCTTTATCTGGGACCTCAAAGCGCTTTACAAGGAAGGGGGGGAATCTCCTCAACCACCACCAATGTGCAGCATCCACCTGGATGATGCGACGGCAGCCATATTGCGCCAGTACGCCCACCACACACCAGCTTACTGGTGGAGAGGAGACAGAGTGATGAAGCCAATCAGTATATGGGGAAGATTAGGAGGCCATGATGGACAGAGGCCAATGGGCAGATTTGGCCAGGATGCCGGGGTTACACCCCAACTCTTTCGAAAGAAATGTCCACTCTGGAGGTCCAGGAATGCCATCTCTGGTTGGACCTGGCCGATAAAGTCTGCTTTCTTGACGCCCCATCTCCCAGGCCGGCCTCTTTGTCAACACTGTCGAGGACTTTGCCCAGCAGTTGCACCGGCTCTGGGAAGACCGCAGGAAGGCGATGCAGCCCATCCAGACAGCTAAACCCTTGAAGTGAACATGGGCATAGTGTCACAGCACGCTCCGTGTGGCCGAGCTGTCGTCAAACCGAGTGCCCCTACAAGTGTCCAGGCATGGGAGTGCAGCCTCGGGCTCCTGGACGGGACCTTGACTACACTGGCTACCCTCGTGTTGCTGTGTCCTGTTTACATATTGCGTGTTTACTTGGACCGCACACAGAACTTCAGAAGCTCAGAGCAGCTCTTTGTCTGCTTTAAAGGCCAACAGAAGGGAAAGGCTGTCTCCAAACAGAGGTTGGCCCACTGGATAGTGGATGCCATCACCTTGGCGTATCAGTCCCAAGGTCAGCCGTGCCCCTTCGGAGTGAGGGCTCACTCTACTTGAGGTGTTGCCTCCTCTAGGGTGTTGGTGCATGGCGCCTCTCTGACAGACTACTGCAGAGCTGCGGGATGGGCAACACCTAAAACATTTGCGAGTTTCTACAATCTCAGAGTGGAGCCTCTTTCTTTCAGTGTGTTGGGTACAAGCTGGTAATGTGTAGGAAGGCTGGCTCCCTGTTTTGCTTGCAGCGCCATTCCCCTCTAACAGGGGGATACGAGTGCCTACTTGCTCTTCAGGTGAGTTCCCCACTTGGCAAACCCTGAATCGAGTTCCTCCAGCATCCTTCGGCAGTCAGACGTGGTGGAGGCTTCTGACGCCAGGCCCAGTACTCTTGTGCATGCCCGGCCGGTCAGCCCTTGTTCTGGGCTAGATGCCCATATGCTGTGATTCCCCATACCCACTGAATGGGAACATCTAGGTTACTGATGTAACCCCTGTTCCCTGAAGGAGGGAACGGCAATGTTACGTCCCCTCGCCACAGCCCTGAACCACCGCTGAATGGCCCTTATCCTGTCTCGGCTCTTCAGCAAAACATGAATGAAGTGAGTAATGCCAGTCATGTTTACACCCATATGTCCAGGTGGCTGTGAATCGGCATGCAAATCACACTGGCCAATGACCATTGGCTCATTTAATTACCACTTGGAGGTGATTGGGCTCCCAGGCAAGACCCATGACGTCAGTCCGACATTCCCTCCTCCGGGGATCGGGGGTTACATCAGTAACCTAGACTTTCACTGCTATAGAATTTTACCCAAATATGTTTTGTTAGTTATGCAAATGAAGAGTGATGCGAATGAAGCTCACACCATCTGCATCATCATACAGTAGAATCTCATTGGTCCAAAATCCTGCTCCATATGACTTAATGGACTTTGGGGTTCAAGGTCCTCCAAAGAAAGATAATTTGAAGAATGCTGGAAAGCAAACAACATTGGAGCCAATTGTACTTCCATTGTATTGGCAAAAAAAGAAGAAAACATATATTTTTTGAATATATAACATATATAATATGCAATATTTTTTCCAAATAAAGATATTATTGGAATGAAATGAGGGTGAGTAAATGATGATGGAAATGTCATTATTGGGTGAATGTTTAAATGTGGATTGATTAGGTGTGAATGCAAGACATTTAATTTTTCAAATTTAAAAAATTGTCATTTTCCATTTCTGCTTAGTGTTCAGGCATCTGTGGGCATGGGAAAACGGTGCGTCATGTGTACTGCAAAACACCAGAGGGACGAGTGGTACCTGAGTCTCAGTGCTCACCTGAAAACAAACCTCTGGCCATTCACCCCTGTGGAGACAATGAATGCCCTCCACATTGGCTGGCTCAAGACTGGGAGAGGGTGAGGATTATGCATATGTTATACGAAAATAACGATTTGTTAATATTTCTTCAGTAATCATTGTCTTCTGCCTTCCAGTGCAACACAACATGCGGACGCGGTGTGAAGAGAAGGACGGTGCTGTGTGTCGGCATCACGGGTGGAAAGGTCCAGAACCATGGTGATGAAGAATGTGACAGCAGTAAGCAACCAGTAGATGAGGACACTTGCTTTGAAAGGCCTTGCTTCAAGTGGTACACAACACCATGGTCTGAGGTGAAACATTTAAAAATGTATTACATTTATGATGGCAGATTGAAATACTAAAAAATATAACTAGTATCAGATTGCTAGAAAGTAAAACAGCTGGCCATGTAGGCATTTGCAGTAAGCTAAGTGAGTTACCTTTCGAATGAACTCAGCGCTGCGTTAGAATATTGGCACTATGGGAACGCTTGTGTGTGATAGTGTCTGAAGCTATCACTCCAATCTCATTTGTGAAACATTGACAGCTTCTGTGCTTCAGTAAACTATCTGTGTCATTATGTCTCTGTCTATCTGAAGAAACACTTACAAGCTATTTCTTCCCTAAGTCTGTATCGTCCCTTAGCGAGGGAGAGTGACAGTCGCCCAGCCAATCATTGCAATCATTGCATTTGGTCCGAATGGAATAATGAGCTGTGTTTATTGCAGCCCTGAGAGGACTACAGACACTCTATTTTTATAATCTCCTTTTCAGAGTATTTTAGATATGTATTGGTATACAAAGACAGTTTAAACAAATTTGGCAAAAAGTGTTTTAGAAACAAACTGCCCACCCTGCCTTTAAAGGTGCATTGCACAACATTTCATGTTAAAAATACCCGTTTTTCTAACCCATACATGCTTAGACAATTGCCTGATGGGCTGAATGAGCCCTTCTCTGATCACTGCGATTGCCTCTATAATCCTGTACAGTAAAATAAATAAGAGGGATTCGGGACGAAATTTGAGACTGGGCGTGACATCATGCGCGTTCACGCTCACCTGGCTATGTCTGGCAGGTTTGTGTATTCGCCGCCATTCTCCATATCAGCGAAGACAACTCGAGCGACAAAACTTTAGTCAACTTTCGACAAAAGTAGAAGAAGGATTCAAAGAGCAAAAGCTTGTAGTTCATTCCAAACCCCAACGCAAACTCCACGTAAGACAAAGAAAAGAAAACTTTTGTCTAGTGCCACCAAAAGGGACAAATTGGAGTCAGACAGGCGTCGGAATAAGACGAGAGTCAACATCGGGAAGGCTTTCAACAAATGGAGAGATCTCCGGTCTGCTCTAGGGCTCAAACGGGATCCTCAGTTGGCGTTTTTCTTGATGAAACGGTAAGATATAGCCCAGTCTCTAATGTCTGATATGGCAAATCTATGACAACAAATGACGATGCGTAAAATGTGTAATGCTTTAGCGTAAGCTAGATAAATGTACAATCAGAATTGGTTTTACTACCATTGTCAGTGAACAGGTTCATAAACTAGGAATTGTCTTCGGAAGAATAGTACACATGAAACATACCTTATGTATGCAACCGGAGGATCATGCAGGTTATGCCTCTCGCCTTGACATCATTCCTCAGTTCGAATGGACAATCATTTCGACCCGCGCTATCATCTTCCACCGGTGGGTAAATGACTTTAAGTTTAAACCCATGGGCACGAGAGATGCTGCTACTGTAGACAAGCGCCAAAAGTCCTCATTAAGACTCCTACTCTCTGTTCTTTTATTTATCGGAAATATTGAACTAAACCCTGGTCCGGGCAAAAATGCCTTTATGTCCGCTTTTTTATATTTCCTGGGATTTTATACTCATGTTTTAAATAACAATTTGGGCATGGGTTTACATGCAGGTGTCCCACACATGGATTTATCTCAATCACAGTGTTTTCAACAACCTGTAGGCACATTGATTACACCTCAGTTGCCATTTAATTCTCCTGTTATCCCAGGCTTTAATTCTAAACCTATCAGAGTACAAAAAAGACCATTGTGTCTAAGGAAAAATCCAGTTACTTTATGCCAACTTGGTAGAATCAGAGGTTTCAAAGTTTGCCATTTAAATATGAGAAGCCTTGTTCCCAAACTGGACGAATTTAAAATCATGCTCACTCAAACAAAGGCTCATGTCATGGCAATATCTGAATCATGGCTGACTCCTGTTATACCAGACTCATTTCTTGCGATTGAAAACTATTCATTATATCGCAAAGACAGGATTGATAGAACTGGTGGTGGTGTTGCTCTTTATGTAAATAAAAAATATGCACATTCTTTAGTAAAACTATCAACAGTATCAGAGTCACTTCAATTGGTTATTCATTTTACAAATCAATTTTCAGTTACTATTATTGTCACTTACAAGCCTCCAAATGTCAGTCCAACTGCATATTTATTACAGTTCTCGGACTTAATAAAATCAGTTAAAACTAATGAGCTTGTTATTCTTGGTGACATAAATTTAAATTGGATTGATAATTCCTCTAAACTTCTGAAAACAACTGCTATAAAATATGGTCTTCATCAATTAATTAAAGATCCCACCAGATTTGGTAAAACACGAAATTCTGTTTTGGACCTTATTTTCACTAATCAACCCTCCAAGTATGGCATATCAGGAGTGATAAACACAGCAGTTTCAGATCACTCACTCATATATGTCATTAGGAAATGTTTTAAACAGCCAAAATGTCATAAAAATAATGACATTAAAAAAGTACCAAATTCAAAATTGTCTCAGTTTAATGCTGCATTTGCTGATACTGATTGGAGTAACGAAATGTTTTTGCAAAATCCAGATCATGTTCTGTCAAATTTCCATAAGAGAGTGGAGACAATACGTCAAAAATATACAACTACCTGTAAAATACATATTAGACAAAATACAGTACCTTGGTTAACTCCTGATATTTTACAGCTCCTAAAAAAGAAATCCTCTTCCTTGAAAGCCTTCAGATTATTAAAAACACCTGAAACTAAGCTTACTTTCATACAGTTTAGAAATAAGTGTAATTTTGAATTATACAAAGCAAAACAGTCTTATGATGAAAATCAAATTAGTCGAACAGTTTCCAACCCAAGAACTTTATGGCGAACACTGAAATCTATAACTGGTGAAAATAAAATAAAAAATAATAATAGTTTACAATTACCCATAAATGGTACTCTTCTTACTGATCATGATAAAATTGCTAATTTTTTTAATGAGTATTTTATTGCATCTGTACAAGAATTATCCTCTAAATTTACTATTCCTTTGTTTCTCACATCAGTACCAGCATTATCTCACCAATTCTCTTTTTCTGAGATCGTACAAAATGATATAACTAATATTGTGTGTTCTCTGAATGCTTCTCATGCTTGTGATATATATAATTTAAACATTACTTTTCTTAAAACTCATGCCACTTATACCACTTATAAACTCTTATACCACTTCTTCATCACTTAGTTAACTTGTGTATTAGACAATCAGTATTTCCTGCCTTGTGGAAAACAGCCCAGATCACGCCGATGTTTAAATCTGATGATCCAACTAATATCTCCAATTATCGTCCAATTGCAATTCTTCCAACAATTTCCAAGTTGCTTGAAAAAATATTATATAATCAACTAATTAACCACCTTGAAAATAATAACCTGCTCAGTGATTGCCAGCATGGCTTTCGACCCTTGCGGTCAACTATGTCGGCTTTGCTGCTTCTCACAGAGCAAATACGTGCGTCTCTAAACAAGGGTCAGATTACTGGAGCTATATACATTGATTTTCAGAAAGCTTTTGATACAGTTAATAATCAAATTCTGTTAAACAAACTTCTTTCTTTTCATTTGTCATCTTCTGCAATAGATATGTTTACATCATATTTAAGTGACAGATCTCAGACTGTAAGAATCGGCACAGTAACAACACAGCCACAAGTGTGTTCTATAGGAGTTCCACAGGGCAGTATTTTAGGTCCTTTACTTTTCCTTATGTATATTAATGATCTTCCTTGTGTTTAGAATTTTTCTAGCTCTTTGCTGTATGCTGATGACACAGTTATTTTTCTTTCTGGTTCTAATATTGACACAATCAATCACAAACTTAACACGGATCTGCAGCATTTACAGAACTGGTTGCACTTGCAAGATAATCATTTAACACTTAATGTCAAGAAAACACAATGCATGTATTTTTATTCATCTAGAAAACAACTATCCATATCCAATCCTATCACTTTTTCTAATCAAACGCTTTCAATTGTATCAGCATATAAGTATTTGGGAGTCTACCTTGACTCGCATCTTACTTATCAAGAACATGTTCAAACCCTAACCAGAAAGTTAAATCAAAAGTTATATGTTTATAGCAAAATTAGACCATATCTGTTGTTTTCTGTTTCAAAAACTATAAAATAAGCCATGGGATAAACCTGTTTTATCAAATCTCAAATGGACACACTGTAACTGCTCTAACCGAATTGGTTCCGAAACTTAGCTCAAGGTCTGAACGGACTACAAGATCTTTTATAAATCCACTTTTGCCTTTACCGGCTTTTAGAAACTGTTATGGACAGAGATCTTTTTTTTATGTGCTCACAAAAACCTGGAATGAGATCCCACAGCACATCAGAATTATCACATCAAGAAGACTATTTAAAATAACATTTGCTCGCCATTTCATGGACAGGTATATCTGTGACCATTGAGACGGCTTTATAGCCCCTCCTGCTGCCCAATATCTTGGTTTGTGTGTCTGTTGTTGTCTCTAGCTGTCTAGTGTGTGAGCTTTGTTGTGTATGTTGTTTTTGTGTTCTGCAGAGCAGGAACCTGCTGAAAATCAGTTTTATACTGAGCCAGGCCCGATTGTCCTAAATCTTTTCCTGTTTTAAAAATCTAAATAAATAAAATAAATAAATAAATAAAACATGTCCCATAAAAGATGCTAACTATGTTCATGAACGTGTTTCTATAATAATACAATCATAAGTGGATACAGTAAACACATAAAACAGTTCAACATGGAGATAGATGGAAACAAAAACCGAAGTTTTCTACTACCCCGTTTTCCCCTCACACATAAGTGTGTAATTTACTCAAATGCCTTTCTTTTCATATATTTAAAATGACTTGCAGATTTATAACTTTATTACCTCTGAAGACATTCTGACTGTAAACAAAAGATTTGTGCGGCTGATGCTCCTTTGGTTATGAACAGCTCGTGCTCGTGCTAGCGTGCGTGTGGTCCATGAGCGTGCACACCTCTGGTTGCAGTTTCGCTTGTCGCCAGAGGGGGCATAGTTCTGCAAAAACTCAGAGACTTGCGCAATGCACCTTTAAGGCCCCGACATTGCCCACCAAGCCCTGTAGAAAGACATTATCTTTGCTGGGCGAAGCTTATGTGGCTGCAAGTCAGCCCAGACGCTATGGGCCCAGACGCTGTGAAAGAGTTAAGATTTGTTTCTCCAGGCCACCAAGGAAATGGCCCATGCCATCGACATATTGACATATGGCAGCTATGGTGGCTACAGAGAGACATTTGTGGTTGTCCGGTATATAGAAAAGGACCTTCCTGTTGAATGCCCCGCTTTCCCCTCCTGGCCTATTCAACGACGCAGTAAACACTGTCAGTTTCAAGAGGCAAAGAAACATTTCAAAGGTTTATCTCTCGTCGAACCCAGGTCCTGGAGGCTGCTGCTATGGAGCTGTGGGCACTTGAGATCGCTTTTCATCAGCGCAGCATTTTTTCAGTTGAGATGCAGGCTGGTCCTCTCCACATTTTCAGATTCTACAGCCTGGATTTGGATTCCATTCCAGGATCTAGATTCTTTTGTCCTAAGCTAGTGCTCACCATGATTCACTCTGGGACAGGCATTTGTCACTATGGTATAGTGGGTATGAACGTTCCCATAGCGTCAACATTCTGATAGCATTGATTTCCCTCAAAAGGGAATGTCTCGGTTAACTCTGGTTCCCTGAGAAGGGAATAAGACACTGTGTCACCTTGCCATACTTCCGGCATGGCTGTGAGTGACTCATTTCAGCTAAACAAAATCTGATGATGTTTGGTCCGGGTATCCTTTATAGCTTCCGTGGTACGCTGTGATGCCTCGCCAATGAGATTGGAGTGATTCCACACGTGCTCAAGAAGCAATCATGCTGAAGCGGTCCCATAGCATCATAAACATTCTGATGCAGTATCTCGGTTCCTTTTCAGGGAACCAGGGTTACAGTACTAACCAAGACGTTTACTAGTATTTAAAATACCGATTTTCTCTTCAAGTCTCTCTTCTCCAGTGAAATCTCCCAAGTTCAAGTGTAAATCACTGTTCTTTTCTCTTGCTGGTATTCAACTGTTCCTCAGTGCACCAAGACTTGTGGTGTTGGTGTGCGAATGAGAGATGTGAAGTGTTACCAGGGAAGAGAGCTTGTTCGTGGATGTGACTCTTTGACCAAACCTGTTAACAAACAGACCTGTGCACTCCAGCCCTGCCCCACCGAACCTCCAGGTGTGCCTTAAAGAAACAGTTCATGCTAAATTTCAATATTCACTCACCCTCTCATTGTTCTAAATCTTTATGCTGCTATTTCTTTCCAGTTAAATATATACAGTATATACACTACTCTAGTATATATATATTATATAAAAAAATATTAAGCAGCAACTGTTTTAAACTTTGATAATAATAAGACATTTTACTTGAGCATCAAATCAGAATATTAGAATGATTTCTGAAGGATCACTGAAGACATTGAGTAATGATTCAGTAATAATGCTGAAAATACAGCTTTGACATTACAGGCATAAATTACATTTTAAAATATAATAAAATATAATATTAATATACAACATATATGTGCCCTTTTTGTTCCTTGTTATTGCAATTCATTATATTTATAATGTTATGGAGGTTTGGAATGACTAATCCTTAAATATGCTCTTTAATAAAAATATCCACTTTGAAATATTGTCTTATGACTGTAATTTTACATATTCTAATGAAAAAGAAATCATAAATTACATGAATTGTAACTGCTTCAATGCTTCCTCAGATGAAAACTGTCAGGATCGTCCCACCACCAACTGCTCGCTGGCTCTGAAGGTGAATTTGTGCAGTCACTGGTTTTACAGCAAGGCCTGTTGCCATTCTTGCCGTAATCTTCGAGCTTCCTAGCTAGACTCCAATGCTTTTCATCTGTTCATGTCATCTCCATTGTTCTTGTTTAAGGATTGCAGCAAGGGAAGTTTGAATCAGTATTTGGTTATATCTTAAACTAGCTCCATAATAACTGCATTACTGCCAGTATTACAAAATGATACCTACTTCATGACAATGTCCTGTGTTTGTGGGATACCGTAAGGAAATATTAAATTATTTGATTATTGCTCAGAGGATTATATTGCATGTCATAAAAGTATTTATTATTCGTCAGGTTTTATTGGACATTTATTATCTGGCAGCTGAAGATGGCTGATTTTAGTACTGTATATCCAAACAGGCCAAGCCACTGCTGGCTCCAACACTCTACTGTTTACTTTTATCCAGTTTAACTATTGCTATACCTAGGCTTATGTTAATTTATTGGTTACAGCAGTAGCTTTATTGGGTTCTCTGATATGTATGTATCCGAATAATTCCTTTTGTATCATTTGATTTATATCAATTGACAATGGATTTAGCAGAACTTGACATACCCAAGTCATTTTTCACTTGTCATTGAGTGAGTCCTGACACTTGAACGTACTATAGTTGAAAATGTATCTGATTCATATATTGTTTCATTAAGACACAATAAACCTCATATATTGTGTATACTACCTTACCTCAAGTACAAAAGACAATCAAATGTAAGTCATTTGATTTTCTTATAGAAAAATAGTTGTGTACCTCTCAGAATATTAAATAATAAATATTATACTCCAAAGAAAATGCTGTGGGGTTTTGTTTGGTTATTTTTTATAGGTTTTAAAAGCATATAATTATTAATATAATAATTTACATTCATGAGTGCTATTTCAGTGTCATTATAGTTTTTGTTTATTCTTTGAATTATATTTTATTTGTATATTTTCTGTTTTGTCTTTTTTTTCTTTCTTTTAAAATACATTTATATAAGGTTTAGTTTTTAGTTTTAGTTTACTTAGGTTTGGTTATTTTAGTACTTCAGCTTAAATTAAACTGAAAATTTGTATAATCTCTCTCTCTCTCTCTCTCTCTCTCTCTCTCTCTATATATATATATATATATATATATATATATATATATATATATATATTATTTTGGTAATGTTTATTTTATTTCAATAATGATTTGTTTTAATAGTTTTAGTTAACGTTACCCCAGTGTAAATTACTTTTTATATAAGTTGATCAAGATTACAAAACATTTCATCAGTTTTAGGGAGTCAAAAACAGCAGTAATTTTCATTAAGATTCATCTGCAAAAATTGCCATCATACACAAACAGACACACACTTTGTCTCATTTAATGTTTTTAATTGACCAAAGTATGGATAGACCCTTTTTTCCTGCACATAAACTGTTGCCACCTGCTGGCCAGCAATAAGCATGTGCAGTTAAATATGTTCATTTATGACATCATAAGAGCTTATTAAATTGTCACACAACAACTGTTAATATTAACAAATCTCGCATTTATTAACAAACAAAAAGGTAAAATACAATAACAGATCATAATTCTGGTGACTTCATAGTTATTTTAGATAAAAATCAATGCAAAGTGAGTGGCACTACACACAAATATGAGAATGCAGACAATTACAAAATCAGTCAATTAAATAGATTACACAAACAGACACACAAGTTCACAATCCTACTGTACATGTAAAACTGTGACCGCAGGTGATATTATCATTTCACAACTTGTACATCCGCACCATTTTCAGTTTAATCATACCAACCATATATATATTTATCGTATATTTCAGTACACCAGTAAATATCTGTGATAGACAAATTAATGTGAAACAATATCAAAGATATCAAAATTTTACTCTCCAGTTCTCATGCCAATAAAAAGCCCTATTAATAAGTTGCATATGAAGAGTGGAACGTATGAATAATAAAGCAAATGCTTTTATTACACAGTCTAAGAAAAGTCTGTAAAAATAGGACACAATTTACCATGTTAATAGGAGGGAATTATCTACATTTATTTTTCACAGGTGTTTTACCCGCATTTTGAATTACGCATTGCATTAAGTTCAGTGGGGTTCTGTATCCCTAAGGTTCTTGAGTCAATGTTAAAGAACCCGTTATATCAAAAAGGTTCTCGCCTAACAGAACCTTTTAAGGTTCTATATAGAACCTTTTCTTTTAGGAGTTAAAGGAAATTTAACAAATAACAAAAGTAAACTTAACAATAATTTCCTTAACGGTTTTTCTACGGATTTTTGTTTTCTTTATAGTGCACATGACTATCCTGCTAAATAAATAACTAAAAAGTAGATGTATTGGATCTAATGCAATAAAATGGAGCACTGGGTACAGTAAGCAGAATAGCAAATGTGAACCACACAATATTTGAGGTGAATACGAGGTGCTACACATCCGTGCTGATGCTGTGATGAGTCAGCACTTCCTGCATGGTGACCGAACGGATGAGGTTGAGTTTGTGGAAGCTGGGCGTATCCATTGGCAGGTCTAATTCCTCCTGCTGTAGAGTCCTGTAGCTGATCCTGCCACCTCCATTGCGCAGACTCTCCTGAGGGCTCATGTACAGCGGCAGATACCCCGAGCAGGAAGGGCAGAAAGTGTACGAGCGGGGCGGCTTGTAGGGCATGCGCGGGGTGTACTGAGGATAGCTGACTGGTCCATTGGGCTCAAAAGGCTCTGCAGTCATTAGCAGCTGATTGGAGGATGCGTATTCGGGGAAATGTCGAAGACTCTGTGGACTCTCGGGTGGACTCGGTTGGCGCGGTGGACTTGGCGATGACTTGGCGACGTCAACCTCCTCCTCCCCCTCCTCCGACTCTTCTCTTTTACAGCAGTAATACTAATGGGAAGAGTGAGACGTCACACTCATTACGTAAGATATGTGAGAAGAGGGAGTTACTATTGAGACAAGCAGTAGAGGAGGATTACCTGCAGCCTACAGTAACACAAAACTGTGACAATAGTTAGCAAGATGACTGCAGCTAAAATTCCACCTGTGATGACCACTGTGCCGGCTGTCATTCGAAATCCTCTCCATCAACAAACTGGGCTACCATGAAGACACAAAACAGAGACACAAAGAAAATTGATTTAAAAAAAAAAAAAAAATTTTACTGACATATATACAGTACAAATCCTTGATAAGCTACTGGGTTTGTTTATATAGGATGGTCGACTGATTTTTTTATTGATTTTATTTTGTATTTTTTTTTACAGCTGAAATACACTACCTTTCAAAGGTTTGGGGTCTGTGGGATTTTGTTCCGATATATTTTTTTTTTTACTATTTAGCAAAAGATTTATATTTTAAATAAATGCTGGGGGAAAAGTACTGTTTCCACAAAATATTAAGCAGGCACAACTGTTTTCATCATTGATAATAATAAGAAATGTTTCTTGAGCAGCAAATCAGTATTACAATGATTTCTGAAGGATCATGTGACACTGAAAACAAGCCACACACACAAAAAAAAAATACATTAAAGGGATCAATTATATTTAACAAAATATATAATATTTTATTTTAAAATGTATTATATTTTAAATATATCATATACTTTAAATTGTTAATTGTAAATTGTCAGCCTTGGTGAGCAGAAGAGACTTCTTTCAAAAATGTTTTAAAATGTTTACCAACCCCAAAATGTTATAGCCTATAGCCTATATTTATTCGCTAATATTATTTTAACAGAAAATTATAATCTTACAATATGTGCTAAAATATCAGCACATATATCTGTCTAGATTACAACTACAATGAACCTAAACCACTACTACTCTCTAGCTATTGTTGAAATTACATGTACATCAGATGCCTATTTCATGCTCTTTGATTATGAATTCAGTAATTATGAAAAAATATCCAAACACATGCTACAGCAGTGGAATAATAAACTGATCAATGATGCATTAAATGATTTTTCCAAACACATTTGCACAATTTGCAGGATGTCTAAGGAATGACGATATGTAACAGTCCAAAGACATTTACAAAGCTCAGGTTATTCAGTCATAATTAGACCACAAATAGTCAGTCGTGATGTTTACTGTAACAAATAATCCTGTCTCTGTCTATGTAAAATGCAAATGAAGGTACAACTTGACACAAGTGAATCAGAAAGGGCCCCTCAATAAGACTTTTAGATTTGATGACAGTAGGCTATTTGGATTTAGACTACCTCAGGCCAGAGACTCATTCAAGCCCAAATAAACTCACCCATTTGCACAAATGACTGGCAAAGCTTTATATAACTAAATCTAAAGGTCATCGTCAGTTAACAACCAACAAACACACGATGTCTAAGGTACTTTAGGAATATTTAACTTTTACTGTAACACTAACGCGAAAATCTTTTCCTCAGGTCTGACAACAAATAGAGCTAGGCTAATTTTAATAACACCTATAATCATATACATTAACAGAAGAAATATAAATTAGTAACAACTTAATATAAATTACAATAACCTATGACCTCAATTCATTTATCAATTTCAAAGTATCAAATCTGAACTACCACATCTTGTAAATTAATGTCTTGATCGATATTTTTCGGTGTCGATAATCATATAAGCCATAGGCCTAGCCAACATAATAAGATTATTATTATTAACATACTCATTTTTAAATTTCTATAATATAATTGTCACATAATACAACTTAAACTGCATTTACTCAGAAGAGGTATTGTATACTCACATTATGGTATCTACAGAACATATGGCACTTGTCCAACGCATCCGGCGAATTTACCCACAAACTACCACAAAAAAAATCGCTTTTACGAGGTCACATATCCAGACGGAATAAACTTTCTATAATAAATAGATATGAAAAAATACCACTGAACATGTAGTCGATGACTTTATGATCAGTGAGAGCTGTGAGAAGAGCGTCCGCTGGAGTCACGTCCCACATCTCAGTGTGTGTGTCAACCTCTCCCCACTGATCACACGATTATTCACTATAGAGTGAAGCGCAGTCCGCGATTACACTGATATTGCCTAAACCTTATTAAAAGTACGTATTTTGTATGGTAAATATCGCTTGCAACATATACTTTAAATATGAATTTGGACTTTTCTGTAGCTGCAGACTGGTTTGTTTAATTAGTGGACAAGATACTCAGGCTATATTCTTTTGAGATGTATGCTTGTGCCTATACTTTCTGATCCCTACTTATGATGATCTAGTTTTGACAGAGAATGTGCAGTAAACAGTGGCATATCATAGATCTAGAGTGTTATTCTTGTGATTCTAGCAAATTGCTCCTTTAAGTTGAAGATGCAAAGTGTGAAAAATGTAGATACTGTTCGGCTGGTCACACTTTAAATTAGGCTCAAATTAGCCTCACTATTAACTATGACTTTTGCCTAAATAAACTAGATATAAATAGGCCTGCACTTATTAGTTAGTAAGGTAGTTGTTAAGTTTAGGTAAGGGATGTAGAATATGTCCATGCAGAATAAGGCATTAATATGTGCTTTAAAAAAACAGTCAAAATCCTAGTAATATGCATGAGCTAGTTAATAGTGGGAATTGGACCCTAAACTACAGTGTTACCGGTTAACATTTTTCATTTTTAAGTTGCAAGTGACCTAATTATTTGGCAGAATGTGGAGTTCTTGTACTTCTCCTTTCTTTCTGTCAAACACACACTCACACTCTCAAACATTCACTCTGACTTTTAGTCCCACTTTAAACTCTTTCCTGCCACTGACTTACCGTTCCTCTTGTTGGACCGCTTTTAGTGCTGCTAAGAGGAGATAGTTGGAGAGTGAAGAAAACCATATTTTAGTTTATGAATTATTAAACCTTCAAATATTAAAAGAGGCTGAGATTCCAGTGTATTGTACGGACATGGTCATGATAAATTCATAAGTATAGATGCAGTGTATAAGGCAAGGTTATTTTTCTCTTTTGCCTCCCTTCTTTTCCTGTGTCAAAAGCTGCTCTCAGAATTCCCACCGGAGCATCCGTGCCTTTCTATCCACTGGAATATTTGGGGTGAAATGTTGAACAAAACTGATTGCATGAATATACACAGAGTTTGTATAGACACGTGTATGTAGAGAGACATAAATGATAGTGTATTGTTGCATGTATTGTTGCATGTTCTATGAAAAAAAATAATTATTATATTATAAATGAGACAAAAAATATTGTCAGAAAAACAAAAAATAATGTTAGAACTGATTACAATGTGATTTTTGTCGCTGAACCATATTCTGTAAGATTACAATAAAAGAAAGGTAAAACTTTTTTTGGTCCCCTTTAGACATTCTGTTGAGTGTAAGTAAATTTGCACCTATGTAAGCTAACTCTCATAAGAGTATTAGTGGACTGTCTGCTTAACATCTGCTAACACTTTGTTTTAATGAGATATTTCAATGCACCACTAAATTAAATTAAATGCTTCATGTGTTCTACAGGATTGCTGCAAATACATTTGGTAAAGTTGCAGAAGTAAAGTTGATTTTTTGGTTTAATTATCATCTTTATTGTAATTTTTTTTTTTTTTTTTGTACTTAGAAAAAGCGGAGCTTGGCTTATCACGATTGCCTAAATGTCCAATCCTGATGGTCGCTAGCCCTGTACTTTCAGTACCTTCCTGTCCGGATGTCCCCAGCCCATGAGTCTGCTCCAGAGCCCGCTCCAGCCCATGAGTCTGCTCCAGAGCCCGCTCCAGAGCCCGCTCCAGAGCCCGCTCCAGCCCATGAGTCTGCTCCAGAGCCCACTCCAGCCCATGAGTCTGCTCCAGAGCCCGCTCCAGCCCATGAGTCTGCTCCAGAGCCCGCTCCAGCCCATGAGTCTGCTCCAGAGCCCGCTCCAGAGCCCGCTCCAGCCCATGAGTCTGCTCCAGAGCCCGCTCCAGCCCATGAGTCTGCTCCAGAGCCCACTCCAGCCCATGAGTCTGCTCCAGAGCCCGCTCCAGCCCATGAGTCTGCTCCAGAGCCCACTCCAGCCCATGAGTCTGCTCCAGAGCCCGCTCCAGCCCATGAGTCTGCTCCAGAGACCGCTCCAGCCCATGAGTCTGCTCCAGAGCCCGCTCCAGCCCATGAGTCTGCTCCAGAGCCCGCTCAAGCCCATGAGTCTGCTCCAGAGCCCAATCCAGCCCATGAGTCTGCTCCAGAGCCCACTCCAGGCCATGAGTCTGCACCAGAGCCCGCTCCAGCCCATGAGTCTGCTCCAGAGCCCACTCCAGCCCATGAGTCTGCTCCAGAGCCCAATCCAGCCCATGAGTCTGCTCCAGAGCCCACTCCAGCCCATGAGTCTGCACCAGAGCCCGCTCCAGCCCATGAGTCTGCTCCAGAGCCCGCTCCAGCCCATGAGTCTGCTCCAGAGCCCACTCAAGCCCATGAGTCTGCTCCAGAGCCCAATCCAGCCCATGAGTCTGCTCCAGAGCCCGCTCCAGCCCATGAGTCTGCTCCAGAGCCCGCTCCAGCCCATGAGTCTGCTCCAGAGCCCGCTCCAGCCCATGAGTCTGCTCCAGAGCCCGCTCCAGCCCATGAGTCTGCTCCAGAGCCCGCTCCAGCCCATGAGTCTGTTCCAGAGCCCGCTCCAGCACATGAGTCTGCTCCAGAGCCCACTCCAGCCCATGAGTCTGCTCCAGAGCCCGCTCCAGCCCATGACTCTGCTCCAGAGCCCACTCAAGCCCATGAGTCTGCTCCAGAGCCCACTCCAGCCCATGACTCTGCTCCAGAGCCCACTCCAGCCCATGAGTCTGCTCCAGAGCCCGCTCCAGCCCATGAGTCTGCTCCAGAGCCCACTCCAGCCCATGAGTCTGCTCCAGAGCCCGCTCCAGCCCATGAGTCTGCTCCAGAGCCCACTCAAGCCCATGAGTCTGCTCCAGAGCCCAATCCAGCCCATGAGTCTGCTACAGAGCCCGCTCCAGCCCATGAGTCTGCTCCAGAGCCCGCTCCAGCCCATGAGTCTGCTCCAGAGCCCGCTCCAGCCCATGAGTCTGCTCCAGAGCCCGCTCCAGCCCATGAGTCTGCTCCAGAGCCCACTCCAGCCCATGAGTCTGCTCCAGAGCCCGCTCCAGCCCATGACTCTGCTCCAGAGCCCACTCAAGCCCATGAGTCTGCTCCAGAGCCCACTCAAGCCCATGAGTCTGCTCCAGAGCCCACTCAAGCCCATGAGTCTGCTCCAGAGCCCACTCCAGCCCATGAGTCTGCTCCAGAGCCCACTCCAGCCCATGAGTCTACTCCAGAGCCCGCTCCAGCCCATGACTCTGCTCCAGAGCCCAATCCAGCCCATGAGTCTGCTCCAGAGCCCGCTCCAGCCCATGAGTCTGCTCCAGAGCCCGCTCCAGCCCATGAGTCTGCTCCAGAGCCCGCTCCAGCCCATGAGTCTGCTCCAGAGCCCGCTCCAGCCCATGAGTCTGCTCCAGAGCCCGCTCCAGCCCATGAGTCTGCTCCAGAGCCCGTTCCAGCCCATGAGTCTGCTCCAGAGCCCGCTCCAGCCCATGATAGCCTATAAACTTCCGGTCTGCCCTGATGTGACCACGGAAGTCGTCCCTGAGTTTCCTGTCTGTCCTGATGCGACCATGAATGTCATCCCAGAGTTTCTTGTCTTCCTTGACAACGGAGGTCCTCCCTGAGATTTCAGTCTGCTTCGTGGCCAATCCTAACATCTCTGTGCTCTGTGTTTCAGTTTCGCTGGATCCGCCATGGTGGTCTTCAGTTTGGCTCCACATGCTCCACCTTGGTGGTCCTCAACTACACCTTGGTGAGCTTCAGCCTGCCGCCTGCTCTTCTGCTCCATCGTGGGGGTCTTCAATCCCATCTACACTGTTTTGACCCTGTTGCCTGTGTTCTTGTCCTGATATATGCTTGGATTCTTTGCCTGTGTTTTAACCTTTGCCTGTTTTTGCACTTTGATTGCGGATTACCCTTTCAATAAATACTGCGTTTGGATCCTCAATCTTCGTGTCTTGGAGCAGTACATGACAAACATATTGTCTTATCCAAATCTTGTTATTCTCCTCACCAGCTCTTTGCTCTTCTTTTTGCACCATTTCTCCCCTTTTCTCCTACTCATTTTACTACACTCCTAACATACATTTTATTCTTTTATTTTATTTGTTTATGTCAGTGTCTCAGTCATAATGTTGTCAAAAGCAATGCTTGTTCTTCAATACATGACAAGCTGATTTAATTAACTTTAGCCACATGAGCCAGAGGGAGGTTCATATGGCTAGATAATTAAATCAGCTTGTCATGTACTAACCCAACAGCTCAGAGGATAACACGGTCAGAATGTGACTCAGTTTACATGAAACGTGGAGAGATGCAGTGATATAATGAAGCTGTGCTATAGGGAATCAGTGGTAGTTAATACATTCCAATCATATAAACAAAGACAGACCTTTAAATATATTCAGTGAACCTCTGTCATGCGCATTAAACTGATTAAGTATGTGGCATGTTTCTAATTCTTACTGACATTATTGTCATTTTCATTTTACAATGCTGCCATCATCTTTGAGATGGAAAAAGGAGAAAAACCATAGTAATCTGTGTTTGATGACTGAAACTTTTCATTAAATCATTTCACGCTTACTGAGCTTCAGGACATCCTTCAGGAAGAAAAAGACAGCGAGAGAATTTTGAAACATAATGTGCTTTCTTGGAAAAACTGAGTGATGTCATTTGCTCTGCCAGCTGAGCAAATTCTGGTGGATGGGGATTATGCGGTCCACTCATTTTGACTGCCCCACTAGAACAGAGAAAGGTATTTTTGCAGCTTCACTATGCAAATGTGTTAGAAGACAAAGTGCATGTATATTTGATGAGGAACAAGGCAGCCTTGTCACTTTTCTGTGGGAGAGACAGAGCTTGAAGTGCACCGAAGAAGAAGAAGTGACCTCCAGCCACACTGAAACTGACAGTTTTCCGAGTTGAGATGAAATTTGTAATCCCAAAATTACTAGATTATGATTTTAATCTTGAGCCTAATTATAATCTTAGGGCAACCCAATTGATACTGTGGGACTGTAATAAATGATTACTGTTGATGTTCAGTGAATGATGATGTTCACTCATTTAGCACTGATAAAAGGCCATGCTGAATCATCCTGAAAACACATCTGCCTGTAACCCTGAAGACCTTGATTAACTAATTCAGATGAATTTGAAGAGGGTTTGAGTTTAACTAGTGAAATTTAATGTATGGTTAAAAAAAAGACAACATTATAATGTACAATAGTAAAACAAGAGCAGTAAGTTAATGTGGTGTCAGCATCATTCTGCTGTTGTTTCCAAGTAATTTGTAAGAAAATGACACAGTATGCATTGATTTCACCGTACATTTCTGACTACAGTGATTTATTGTAAAATACATTTTTGTAAAATAGATTTTCCTGTAAATTCAGATTTTTTTTTACAGTGCAGATAACAATGCCCTGATAAAAAAAAATTCCTGTACAAAAAAAGGCTAAAAGCACAAAAAGTATAAATTATTAAAAATAATTTTAGATTCTAAAAACAAAAATTTCATAATGTTCTTTGCTTCATCCTTCTATAAATGTAACTTCTAAGACTTGTAAAGATTATGAGACTGGAAACATGTGCATTAGCCCATAATACCTATAGCTGTGATACTGAGTTGTTCAGAAAGGAGAAGAGAGGAAACAGGGTGATACTGAGCACACCTTTACCATTATTCCACATGAGGGACAATTTACTGAAGCATTTCATATCTGTAAGGAGCGCAAGAGCAATATTTTATTTATCGCTTCAGAAATGCAGCAGGTATAGAATCATTTGCTGAAAAAGCACTCATGGCTTTCCATCTCATACCAGATCATCAATCAACCATATACTTCGAAGATCTGTTAACGCTCAGTAAGTCGGAGGCGTATCTGTAAATGACATTCAGATTTAGATACTGTAATTCTAGACCCATTTCATGATACTATTATTATTCTAATATCAGATTACATAAATTAATATTGCTCCTCGGTCAGCTTGAATGCAGTTTAATCACGTCAAGTGGTCTAGGAAAGGATAAAGAGAACTGGCAGTTATGCTCCTAACTTTATGGTACTTGTTCCCCCAACCAGGGCTCTGTCTTCTAAACTGGGTTAGATAATCCAGTATTTCTCTTTTTCTCTTCTGATTCATTGGCTCTTTATTCCCAGTGGCTTTTATGAGGCTTTCAAGTATCCAAAAGGACACAAACGCACCATAAAAGTATATCATAAAAATAGTCCACATGACTCCTGTCCTTCTACTGCCATAAGTTATTCGCTTGAAATATTATAGTTATTATATAGCTAAGTATAGCTTTCCTTGGCACAGTTATGGGAGTTCATGAGTGAAGTAGTGAAGTCTGATTCATGAACAAAATATTCTTTTGAGTCGGCTCTTTTCAATAAATCATTTGGTCTGATTCACTGGAAAACAGTGACCACTATTATCCAGCTTTTATGTTATGTGTTACAGAATACAGTGAGGAAAATAAGTATTTGAACACCCTGCTATTTTGCAAGTTCTCCCACTTAGAAATCATGGAGGGGTCTGAAATTGTCATTGTAGGTGCATGTCCACTGTGAGAGACATAATAAAAAATAAAAAAAAGAAATCACAATGTATGATTTTTTTTACTATTTATTTGTATGATCCAGCTGCAAATAAGTATTTGAACACCTGAGAAAATCAATGTTAACATTTGGTACAGTAGCCTTTGTTTGCAATTACAGAGGTCAAACGTTTCCTGTAGTTTTTCACCAGGTTTGCACACACTGCAGGAGGGATTTTGGCCCACTCCTCCACACAGATCTTCTCTAGATCAGTCAGGTTTCTGGGCTGTCGCTGAGAAACACAGAGTTTGAGCTCCCTCCAAAGATTCTCTATTGGGTTTAGGTCTGGAGACTGGCTAGGCCACGCCAGAACCTTGATATGCTTCTTACAGAGCCACTCCTTGGTTATCCTGGCTGTGTGCTTCGGGTCATTGTCATGTTGGAAGACCCAGCCTCGACCCATCTTCAATGCTCTAACTGAGGGAAGGAGGTTGTTCCCCAAAATCTCGCAATACATGGCCCCGGTCATCCTCTCCTTAATACAGTGCAGTCGCCCTGTCCCATGTGCAGAAAAACACCCCCAAAGCATGATGCTACCACCCCCATGCTTCACAGTAGGGATGGTGTTCTTGGGATGGTACTCATCATTCTTCTTCCTCCAAACACGGTTAGTGGAATAATGACCAAAAAGTTCTATTTTGGTCTCATCTGACCACATGACTTTCTCCCATGACGCCTCTGGATCATCCAAATGGTCATTGGCAAACTTAAGACGGGCCTTGACATGTGCTGGTTTAAGCAGGGGAACCTTCCGTGCCATGCATGATTTCAAACCATGACGTCTTAGTGTATTACCAAGAGTAACCTTGGAAACGGTGATCCCAGCTCTTTTCAGGTCATTGACCAGCTCCTCCCGTGTAGTTCTGGGCTGATTTCTCACCTTTCTTAGGATCATTGAGACCCCACGAGGCGAGATCTTGCATGGAGCCCCAATCCGAGGGAGATTGACAGTCATGTTTAGCTTCTTCCATTTTCTAATGATTGCTCCAACAGTGGACCTTTTTTCACCAAGCTGCTTGGCAATTTCCCCGTAGCCCTTTCCAGCCTTGTGGAGGTGTACAATTTTGTCTCTAGTGTCTTTGGACAGCTCTTTGGTCTTGGCCATGTTAGTAGTTGGATTCTTACTGATTGTATGGAGTGGACAGGTGTCTTTATGCAGCTAATGACCTCAAACTGGAGCATCTAATTTAGGATAATAAATGGAGTGGAGGTGGACATTTTAAAGGCAGACTAACAGGTCTTTGAGGGTCAGAATTCTAGCAGATAGACAGGCGTTCAAATACTTATTTGCAGCTGTATCATACAAATAAATATTTAAAAAATCATGTATTGTGAATTTTTTTTTTTTTTAGATTATGTCTCTCACAGTGGACATGCACCTACGATGACAATTTCAGACCCTCCATGATTTCCAAGTGGGAGAACTTGCAAAATAGCAGGGTGTTTCCTCACTGTAAGTGAGATGGGTTTTGAACAACATGACATTATCGAACAATGATGACAGAATTGCAAAGTTCTCCTACACGTGACATCAGCAACAAATTTGATAGGTACTGTGCAGTTTTATACCATTTATGTGATTAATGACATGTTAACATTTCTCAAAATTCATTCCAGCTCTACATCAAGGAGTACAGCAGTGAAATCACTTTACAGTATTTTGAAACCTTGTGCATGTAGCACATAAAGCATAATAAGATTAGTGAAATGCAGAAGATCAAACAATAGTCTTTGCTTACAGTACCTTAAACCACACAGCATAGAGTGGTACAGGTATGACATCACTTTGTAGGCCAATCAAAAGTTAGCATCACACTGGTTCACTCGACAAAAACCCAATAGGACTTTTCCAATAGGCTTTTGGATTATCACAAAAAAAACAAGCTCTGTGATCAACAAAGTTTATGATACTTACACGTTTTGTCCATCAAGATATTTTTTCACAGATGAGCACAACTTTGATGAATTGTGAAGCCTAAATGCAGTCGCCAGAAGTAAAAAGCTAAAGTTAGGCTATAAACGAACTACACCACATTCCTACAACTTCAAGGTCACCATCACTAAGCTTAAACAACTCTTTTTGTTTTTATCTAAAAACGTTTTCTCAGAATGTTTATAAGAGCACAGTTATAAGCATTACAAGGCTGTTAAAAGTGGACTGATTTTACCTGTTCAGCATGAAAACGTTTAATCTCCTCGACAGCCTCTCCAATCCCATTTAGCCACTTGTTAGCATCCGCCTTTTTCAAGACTCATAACATCTTAAAAAATCATGAGTGGGGTATTACTGATGTATTTTATGTCGTAGAATAAAACGTGGAAGTGTCTTTAGCTTTTGTTCACCACAGACCTTATTTCAGCCATTTAACCAAAATCCCATTAAAAAAACCCATTGACTTCATGACGATGGAACTGGAAGTGCTAAAATGCTGACTTGCTTCCATGTTTTGGGTTACAAAGTGATGTCATACCTGCACCACTCTGTTTTTTCTAAGCAAAAGACTCAGCTCATTGAGAGTTCAATGTTATTCTGTGATATCGCACCCTGCTGTTCACATATGGTACCGATTAATTTAATAAAGTGTGCTTTTCAGGAAGTTATTTTTTGTTTTTGTTGTTTTTTAAAAATAATTCAACACAAGGTTGACATTGTGGCTTTATATATGGTCAGGCAATTGCATGTGTCATTATAGTACAGCATTTTTTTACCAAAAACAAGCTCAAATGGGGTTACAAGTTTTTACCAGCGACTGTCGGAGTCGCAAATATTTTGTCTATCATTAGAACGGTAAGTCCATCGCATTATATGTTTTCATCAAGGTTACAAAGTTTATTATAGTTATGTGGGCACTGAGTTTTTTCTATCATCTGACCAAATTCTGATGTTATAAAAGATGAAGTGCTGGGCACAGGCTATGTAGCATTGCCTTTAAGAAATAGATGTTTATTCAAGTGTGCTGTAGGCCTATACTTCTTTTAAACTAAAAATATATAGGCTACCTTATACTTCTCAGAAATTGAGGCCTATTTAAGATTAAACCTAAAGGGATAGTTCACCCGACAATGAAAATGTTGTCATCATTTACTCACCCTCATGATGTTTCAAACCTGTATGAGTTTCTTTCTTCTGGTGAATACAAAATAAACTATTTTGAAGAATGTTGGTAAGAAGACAGTTGATGGACCCCACTGACTTTTTATTTATTTTATTTTTTATTTATTTAACAGGGACAGTGTATGGCATTCAGCCATACCAGAATTAGCTACAAGCTAAATTTCATCTGTAGTCCCTGGGCAGGAAAGGAAAACATAGCCTAATTAACAATCCAACAAACACATAAGTATACCATAAAACATCATCACACAAGCTTCATGGAACCCTAGGCAAGAAAAGATACATACAATTGACAATCAACAAACACATATAAATATACCATAAAAACATCACACAAATCGCCTCTCAGACAACAAGTTTCACATGATCAGTGGGTACATGATTGTATAGATTTTAACCACAATTTTACTTTATATTTAAAACAATTGAATGTACTGATGTCTCTAATCTCTTTTGGGACTAAATTCCAGTGTTTAGAGGCACTGATAGAGAAGGCTGATCTGCCAAACTCAGTACGTCTGTGTTGAATGGCACAGTGACCTCTACTGGATGCCCTAGTTGTTCTCCGGCTATCTGAGAGCAATATTATTAACTCCTCTAAAGGAGGCGCAGCCAAATTATTTAATACTCTATACACTAAACACACATTGGCAAAACATATAAAATTTTCAAAAGTAAAAAAATTATGTTTTTGAATGATATTACAATAGTGATAACTTGATGGTTTTTTATCCAATACTTTAAGTGTTTGTTTATATAGCGTTTGTAATGGAGCAAGTATTGTTTTTCCGGTTTGTGACCAACTTGTAATGCAATATGTAAAATGTGGGACAATCATTGAATACATATACAATTTAGCAGCATCTAGAGGTAACTGGTTACGAATATGTCTAAAATTTCTTAAATTAAATTTAACAGTATTACAAACCTGCTTTATATGTTTCTTAAAAGACAACTGTGAATCAAGGGTAACTCCCAGATATTTAAAATGTGACACAACCCGGATGTTTTCCCCATTCACAACCACATCTGGCTGATTTTCATTTTTCCTTATAGAAAAATACATACACACAGTTTTACTGACGTTCAGCGTCATGCAAGACCCAGAAAGCCATGTGGCAATTGTAGCCATCGCTACTGTTAATTTGGTTGCCACTTCGTGTCTGTCTCTTCCATGTGCTAGAATGACCGTGTCATCTGCATACATTTGAATATCAACTTGCGAACACACTGATGGCAAGTCGTTAACATATAGACTAAATAACAAAGGGCCTAAAACTGAGCCTTGTGGGACGCCAACAGTACAGTTACTAAAAGATGACATTTTATTCCCAACCCTGGTACTTTGTCTTCTTATGGTAAGATAAGACTCCATCCATTTCATAGCAGTATCAGAAAAATTTAAATTTGACAACTTAGACAGAAGAACATTGTAATTTACTGTATCAAAAGCTTTTTTTAGGTCTAAAAAAACTGCTCCTACAGCACTCCCATTGTCTAGTTTTAACTTAATTTTTTCAACAAAATAGCAAATAGCCATTTCAGTGGAGTAATTTTTTCTAAAACCAAATTGCATCGGATGAAGTATTTGTTCAAAATTTAAAAAGTCAGTTAACTCAGTTACCACCTTTTCTGCAATTAAGACAAATATATATATACAGTGTAAATATATATATACAGTCTTACTTCCTTAGTAAGACAAATATATATATACAGTGAAGAAAATAAGTATTTGAACACCCTGCTATTTTGCAAGTTCTCCCACTTAGAAATCATGGAGGGGTCTGAAATTGTCATCGTAGGTGCATGTCCACTGTGAGAGACATAATCTAAAAAAAAAAAAATCCAGAAATCACAATGTATGATTTTTTAACTATTCATTTGTAAGATACAGCTGCAAATAAGTATTTGAACACCTGAGAAAATCTATGTTAATATTTGGTACAGTAGCCTTTGTTTGCAATTACAGAGGTCAAACGTTTCCTGTAGTATTTCACCAGGTTTGCACACACTGCAGGAGGGATTTTGGCCCACTCCTCCACACAGATCTTCTCTAGATCAGTCAGGTTTCTGGGCTGTCGCTGAGAAACACAGAGTTTGAGCTCCCTCCAAAGATTCTCTATTGGGTTTAGGTCTGGAGACTGGCTAGGCCACGCCAGAACCTTGATATGCTTCTTACAGAGCCACTCCTTGGTTATCCTGGCTGTGTGCTTCGGGTCATTGTCATGTTGGAAGACCCAGCCTCGACCCATCTTCAATGCTCTAACTGAGGGAAGGAGGTTGTTCCCCAAAATCTCGCAATACATGGCCCCGGTCATCCTCTCCTTAATACAGTGCAGTCGCCCTGTCCCATGTGCAGAAAAACACCCCCAAAGCATGATGCTACCACCCCCATGCTTCACAGTAGGGATGGTGTTCTTGGGATGGTACTCATCATTCTTCTTCCTCCAAACACGGTTAGTGGAATAATGACCAAAAAGTTCTATTTTGGTCTCATCTGACCACATGACTTTCTCCCATGACGCCTCTGGATCATCCAAATGGTCATTGGAAAACTTAAGACGGGCCTTGACATGTGCTGGTTTAAGCAGGGGAACCTTCCGTGCCATGCATGATTTCAAACCATGACGTCTTAGTGTATTACCAAGAGTAACCTTGGAAACGGTGATCCCAGCTCTTTTCAGGTCATTGACCAGCTCCTCCCGTGTAGTTCTGGGCTGATTTCTCACCTCTCTTAGGATCATTGAGACCCCACGAGGTGAGATCTTGCATGGAGCCCCAGTCTGAGGGAGATTGACAGTCATGTTTAGCTTCTTCCATTTTCTAATGATTGCTCCAACAGTGGACCTTTTTTCACCAAGCTGCTTGGCAATTTCCCCGTAGCCCTTTCCAGCCTTGTGGAGGTGTACAATTTTGTCTCTAGTGTCTTTGGACAGCTCTTTGGTCTTGGCCATGTTAGTAGTTGGATTCTTACTGATTGTATGGAGTGGACAGGTGTCTTTATGCAGCTAATGACCTCAAACTGGAGCATCTAATTTAGGATAATAAATGGAGTGGAGGTGGACATTTTAAAGGCAGACTAACAGGTCTTTGAGGGTCAGAATTCTAGCAGATAGACAGGCGTTCAAATACTTATTTGCAGCTGTATCATACAAATAAATATTTAAAAAAGTCATGTATTGTGAATTTTTTTTTTTTTTAGATTATGTCTCTCACAGTGGACATGCACCTACGATGACAATTTCAGACCCCTCCATGATTTCCAAGTGGGAGAACTTGCAAAATAGCAGGGTGTTTCCTCACTGTAAGTGAGATGGGTTTTGAATAACATGACATTATCGAACAATGATGACAGAATGGCAAAGTTCTCCTACACGTGACATCAGCAACAAATTTGATAGGTACTGTGCAGTTTTATACCATTTATGTGATTAATGACATGTTAACATTTCTCAAAATTCATTCCAGCTCTACATCAAGGAGTACAGCAGTGAAATCACTTTACAGTATTTTGAAACCTTGTGCATGTAGCACATAAAGCATAATAAGATTAGTGAAATGCAGAAGATCAAACAATAGTCTTTGCTTACAGTACCTTAAACCACACAGCATAGAGTGGTACAGGTATGACATCACTTTGTAGGCCAATCAAAAGTTAGCATCACACTGGTTCACTCGACAAAAACCCAATAGGACTTTTCCAATAGGCTTTTGGATTATCACAAAAAAACAAGCTCTGTGATCAACAAAGTTTATGATACTTACACGTTTTGTCCATCAAGATATTTTTTCACAGATGAGCACAACTTTGATGAATTGTGAAGCCTAAATGCAGTCGCCAGAAGTAAAAAGCTAAAGTTAGGCTATAAACGAACTACACCACATTCCTACAACTTCAACGTCACCATCACTAAGCTTCAACAACTCTTTTTGTTTTTATCTAAAAACATTTTCTCAGAATGTTTATAAGAGCACAGTTATAAGCATTACAAGGCTGTTAAAAGTGGACTGATTTTACCTGTTCAGCATGAAAACGTTTAATCTCCTCGACAGCCTCTCCAATCCCATTTAGCCACTTGTTAGCATCCGCCTTTTTCAAGACTCATAACATCTTAAAAAATCATGAGTGGGGTATTACTGATGTATTTTATGTCGTAGAATAAAACGTGGAAGTGTCTTTAGCTTTTGTTCACCACAGACCTTATTTCAGCCATTTAACCAAAATCCCATTAAAAAAACCCATTGATTTCATGACGATGGAACTGGAAGTGCTAAAATGCTGACTTGCTTCCATGTTTTGGGTTACAAAGTGATGTCATACCTGCACCACTCTGTTTTTTCTAAGCAAAAGACTCAGCTCATTGAGAGTTCAATGTTATTCTGTGATATCACACCCTGCTGTTCACATATGGTACCGATTAATTTAATAAAGTGTGCTTTTCAGGAAGTTATTTTTTGTTGTTGTTGTTTTTTAAAAATAATTCAACACAAGGTTGACATTGTGGCTTTATATATGGTCAGGCAATTGCATGTGTCATTATAGTACAACATTTTTTTTACCAAAAACAAGCTCAAAATGGGGTTACAAGTTTTTACCAGCGACTGTCGGAGTCGCAAATATTTTGTCTATCATTAGAACGGTAAGTCCATCGCATTATATGTTTTCATCAAGGTTACAAAGTTTATTATAGTTATGTGGGCACTGAGTTTTTTCTATCATCTGACCAAATTCTGATGTTATAAAAGATGAAGTGCTGGGCACAGGCTATGTAGCATTGCCTTTAAGAAATAGATGTTTATTCAAGTGTGCTGTAGGCCTATACTTCTTTTAAACTAAAAATATATAGGCTACCTTATACTTCTCAGAAATTGAGGCCTATTTAAGATTAAACCTAAAGGGATAGTTCACCCGACAATTAAAATGTTGTCATCATTTACTCACCCTCATGATGTTTCAAACCTGTATGAGTTTCTTTCTTCTGGTGAACACAAAATAAACTATTTTGAAGAATGTTGGTAAGAAGACAGTTGATGGACCCCACTGACTTCCTTAGTAAGACAAATATATATATACAGTGAAGAAAATAAGTATTTGAACACCCTGCTATTTTGCAAGTTCTCCCACTTAGAAATCATGGAGGGGTCTGAAATTGTCATCGTAGGTGCATGTCCACTGTGAGAGACATAATCTAAAAAAAAAAAATCCAGAAATCACAATGTATGATTTTTTAACTATTCATTTGTAAGATACAGCTGCAAATAAGTATTTGAACACCTGAGAAAATCTATGTTAATATTTGGTACAGTAGCCTTTGTTTGCAATTACAGAGGTCAAACGTTTCCTGTAGTTTTTCACCAGGTTTGCACACACTGCAGGAGGGATTTTGGCCCACTCCTCCACACAGATCTTCTCTAGATCAGTCAGGTTTCTGGGCTGTCGCTGAGAAACATGGAGTTTGAGCTCCCTCCAAAGATTCTCTATTGGGTTTAGGTCTGGAGACTGGCTAGGCCACGCCAGAACCTTGATATGCTTCTTACAGAGCCACTCCTTGGTTATCCTGGCTGTGTGCTTCGGGTCATTGTCATGTTGGAAGACCCAGCCTCGACCCATCTTCAATGCTCTAACTGAGGGAAGGAGGTTGTTCCCCAAAATCTTGCAATACATGGCCCCGGTCATCCTCTCCTTAATACAGTGCAGTCGCCCTGTCCCATGTGCAGAAAAACACCCCCAAAGCATGATGCTACCACCCCTATGCTTCACAGTAGGGATGGTGTTCTTGGGATGGTACTCATCATTCTTCTTCCTCCAAACACGGTTAGTGGAATTATGACCAAAAAGTTCTATTTTGGTCTCATCTGACCACATGACTTTCTCCCATGACTCCTCTGGATCATCCAAATGGTCATTGGCAAACTTAAGACGGGCCTTGACATGTGCTGGTTTAAGCAGGGAAACCTTCCGTGCCATGCATGATTTCAAACCATGACGTCTTAGTGTATTACCAACAGTAACCTTGGAAACGGTGGTCCCAGCTCTTTTCAGGTCACTGACCAGCTCCTCCCGTGTAGTTCTGGGCTGATTTCTCACCTTTCTTAGGATCATTGAGACCCCACGAGGTGAGATCTTGCATGGAGCCCCAATCCGAGGGAGATTGACAGTCATGTTTAGCTTCTTCCATTTTCTAATGATTGCTCCAACAGTGGACCTTTTTTCACCAAGCTGCTTGGCAATTTCCCCGTAGCCCTTTCCAGCCTTGTGGAGGTGTACAATTTTGTCTCTAGTGTCTTTGGACAGCTCTTTGGTCTTGGCCATGTTAGTAGTTGGATTCTTACTGATTGTATGGGGTGGACCGGGGTCTTTATGCAGCTAACGACCTCAAACAGGTGCATCTCTAATTTAGGATAATAAATGGAGTGGAGGTGGACATTTTAAAGGCAGACTAACAGGTATTTGAGGGTCAGAATTCTAGCTGATAAACAGGTGTTCAAATACTTATTTGCAGCTGTATCTTACAAATAAATAGTTAAAAAATCATACATTGTGATTTCTGGATTTTTTTTTTAGATTATGTCTCTCACAGTGGACATGCACCTACGATGACAATTTCAGACCCCTCCATGATTTCTAAGTGGGAGAACTTGCAAAATAGCAGGGTGTTCAAATACTTATTTTCTTCACTGTATATATATAAAAGTCAATGCCGTCAACTCCATGTCTGCTTACCAACATTCTTTAAAATATCTTCTAATTCTCTAGTATAACTTTATCACTAAAATGAAGAAGGATGCTGCTTTCAGCAACTTCCAATATGGTCCTTTAAACAACAACAAAAAATGCTTTAACAATAAATCTTTTTGTTTGTTCCAGTTTGATGTGAAGGCCTGCTTATGTCATTCAGTTAAAAATCATCTTTAATTGCAAAACTTCACTACCTGCATTTAGGTTAGTGGCTATTCACTAGTGATGCATTTTACACCAGATGATGGCGCCACTTTCCATGAATCCACATCTTCCCTCACAACACCAGCCTGATGAATCTTCACTGTACATTCAAACACACACTCGAACTTCATGGTTTTATTTAGCTGCGTTGTAATCACTTATATCACTTACAGCCTTGGTCTATGATCCAGACAATGATGTAAACGACACACACGTACTACCATTCAAAAGTTTGGGATCGGTAAGATTTTTAAATGCTTTTGAAAGATTTGTGCTCACCAAAAATATAATACAGTAATATTAGGCTAATATATTCTTACAATAAAAAATTAAAAACTGTTTTCAAATTAAATATATTTATTCCTGTGATAGCAAAGCTGAATTCTCATCAGCCATTACAGTTTTCTGTCACATGAACCTTCATCAATCATTCTTATATGCTGATTAGTGCTCAATAAACATTTATTATTATCAATGTTGAAAACAGTTGTGCTGCTTAATGTTTTTTTTGTGGAAAGCATGTTATTTTTTTCAGGATTTCTTTGATAAACAGAAAGTTAAAAAAAAAAAAATTTTATTTGAAATAGGATTTTGTTTTGTTTTTAGAACAATGAAAAAGTCTACTGTCACTTTTCATTAATATAATGTATCAGTGCTGAATAAAAATCTTAATAAAAAAAAAGCACTGATCCCAAACATTTGAAGTTTTGCAAATGTGTAATATATTGTTTACTTAAATAGCCCAATGAAATACATACTTTTGAAATACCAATAGTGTTCCCTAAATATATATTGTCACTTTGTGTCACTACACTGTTGGAAGAAAAGTGTCAAACACTAACTTTCAACTCAATACCTCATGATGTAAACTCTGTGAGCCAGAGAGATGTGCATTAAGATTAAAAGCAATATGGAGCACTAGTGAAGATCTGTCCCAACCTGCCCTAAGCCCCCCACAGCCTTAACTCAGCTAGGCATGTAAGAACAGGTCTCAAGGCCTGCCTGAGGTGAGAAATAGAGGGTGCTCCAGGGACTCCTCCCTCATCTCTTGCCTGTTATTACTATGCGTCCTGGCAGGCAACTCACACTATCTTAACACTTAACAGTTGATTCGCGCTACCCCTCCCCTTATGCAAACACATGCAAACTACCAGCAGACTACATCTGCAGTAAAATATAACTGTCCCTGAAGGGTAAATATATTGCCTCAGTGATTTTGGACTGTTTTGGACGCTTCCTGGCTGATGAAAATTGATTTTTGTCTGCAAATGAACCCAGATATAATATTTATGACTCGGATGGAAGACAAACACGTATAAGGGATAATGACTTGGATATTAAGTTAGCACCTCGATTTGCTTGTGTTGTGTGAGGTAAATATTGACTCAAAGGACTGAATGGCTTGCCCTGCTTCGGGGCACCTGTGTGAGTGTCATTTTGGCTGAGATAAGAGGAAACAGATCAGTAAATATACCAGCAGACAATGTGGTCTCATCCAGATGTCTGTAAAACCCCCCATTTTACCATCACACACACTGAGCACACAATGTACTGTAAATCAACATAGCTAAATATGGAAATTGTACTGCAAAAACCTCAATGAGCGTATACAACGAGCTTTCCTACAAATCATAGGCTAAAAGTTATAAAAGAAGAAATCAAAAGAAAATCAGTGTCTTTGTTGACTTTTAAAAAGGCCTTAAAGCAGTTAAAAAATATTAAAAATAAAAAATATATATCCATATCTGTATATAGTAGAGCTCCACTCTATAAATATTTTTTTTAATTAAGATTGTAATTGTCATAGTCATCCATTAGTCACCATCTGCACTACATGTCCCATCATACTCCATACATTTCCTGCACCTGCCAGCAACTATGAGTTCATCATCTGTTTCACCTGTGTCTAGTTTGTCATCATCTGTGTCACCTGATTTCTGTTAATCTGTGTTCATCAGTGTTTGTTTTTAGTCTGTTCAGTTCAGTCAGTCTTTGTCCGTTCTTAGTCCTATTTTGTGTGCATGCGTGCACATCCTGCTTGTCTGTACCTTTTTGAGTTTATTAATAGTAAATGTTTGTATTGGAGCTTTTCGCCTCTTCAGCCTACACCACACCATGACAGAAGAAAGGACCACAAAAAAAGACCACAGGATGGGTATCCTTCTCACCCCGGTGAACCATTACTGCTCATTCTCTCTTCACCTGTTTCCGATTGCCGTCCAATCGAGGAATATGTACAAGACTTTCTAGAGCTTTCACACTCGGTCAACTGGACAGATGACGTCCTTATTAAAGTGTTCGGGCTTGGACTAGACTATCCCCTGCACCAACCAACTCACGCAGCAGCGATCCCAGGTATCTTCTCTCAGTACCTGGATCATGTGCTGTGGTTGAGTGGTTCAGCCTTAACTGTGGGTGAGGCTGAGGATGATATCTCCACCACCATCACCGCCCAATCTTCACGTCATGCCTGACCAGCCCAATCTTCACGTCATGCCTGACCAGCCTGATCTTCACGTCCTGCCTGACCAACTTGATCTTCACTTCATGTATCGTCCTGACCACCCATCCAGGGTCTCATCCCTCTGAGACCACCCGTCCAGTATCTCGTCCCGCCGAGATCACCCCTCATGAATTCTCAGTTCCTGTACTCATCCAAGGTCCAGAAGAAATTCCCTTAAAAGACTTTGACACCGAACCTGAGATTCTTCACCTCATGTCTACCGAGCTTGAGTGGTTTCTCTTCATGTCTACCGAGCCTGAATTTCTTCATGTTATGTCTGCTGAGCCGAGATTTGTCCCGTCAGCCCTGCCGAGCCTGCGCGTCACGCCCGCCGAGCCAGAGACTGTTCACGTCATGCCCGCCAAACCAGAGACTATTCACGTCATGCCCGCCGAAAAGGATTGATTCAGACGAATCTTGAAACGACACGGGTAGTGACTCTCAAAGACCTCAACCAAATGGCCAGACATATCCCTGCATTTACACCAGACCTTGCAGGAGACCACGACATCCACGCTTACCTGCGAGACATTGACTTTCACCCGCAGTCTTTGATGAGTGTGAACCATCAAGATAGACTCTATCTGATCTGGATCACACCCAGCCCAGAGTTGCGACGCTTTCTGGCTCGGCAGCCAGAAAACATCCAGTCTAACTAACAGCAGCTGAAACAAGCCGTCATAAAGGAATTCTCAGAGTCTGAAAACGGACTGATTGCTGCCCTAGACACCAAACAGGGTCGGCATGAAACTCCCTATGTTTACTATCACAGACTCAGACAAGCAGACTTCGGAGCTCGCAACGAACCTAGGATGGAGGAGGACACCAGCTTCAAACCTTCATCCTATTTTAAGTCACCATTTAGCCATTATGGCCTGCCCCCACACAATGCCTTTCCAACAACTGCGTGACCTGACACAGAAGGCCTTTAACAAACACAAGGCCTCCTCAAAAAGGGTTTGTAAGACCCGAGTGATTCTGGACTGCAAAATCCTGAATACAAAGCTGGCACGAGAAGGCACCCAGCAGTGCCACAATGCAAGAGCCTTCAGCAAAAAGCTCCTAGCCAGCAGAGGGCAGAACCGGATCATAGACCTAGGCACAAGACCAACCGCTGGGAGGAGCCATGGAAAAGAACATCCTCACCCAGCAAACACCACAGGACATCCCACAGCAGTCTACAACATCTTCCTGGACACCTTTCACACAGGGGCCAAACAGAGGCTGCAAAAAGACAGCTGGAAATGCCTGCTTCTGAGTAACAAGAGCTGCTAGCACTAGCAAAAGAGCTCCTTGAACAGAACTCACCTGACGAGTACTGGGAAGAACAAACCTCTGACTCTAGCCCAACACAACTCAGGCAAGCTCAAGTTAGCACTGCTGCCAGAGCAGAGTAGCACTGCAGACTTCAGACGCCTGGTGACTGGGTGCAGAACCAAGGGCGAACGACCACCTGCCTGCCCTTTTGATACCAGTACTAGGTCAGTGTGAAACTCTCTCCACACTAAACTATACCCATAACCACATCATGCAGTCACAAACAAGCACCTGCCTCAAACGAACTGACTTCATAATGACAGGTGACACACTGTCAAGACACCTGCTGCCTCGGCACCTGCTGCAGAGACCTGGACTTGGCTACTGTCTACATCACCCACCGTGGAACAACCACCACTCCAGTAGACAGTAGTCTGATCGTTTTGCACCATTAACGTCGCTCGTTTTTGTCTATAGCACGGACAACAACGTTCAAAAGAGGGGATGTGTATCGTCTGGACCAATCAGACACGCACTAACTATTCATTATATTTAATGAGTAATCCAGCAAACTCACTCTCCCAACAAAGGCCTATGAAACTCCCCCAAAACTAACATCACTAATGAACCTTACCCACTGGCAGAACCTAGTTTCTCCAGAGAGTGGTGACTCTCACTTAAATCTAGCTGAGGAGGAGAAATAAACCCTGTTAATCCTTCTATATATAACCACTTGAGAAATGTATAAACATGTATCTAACTTTCCCATCTCATGATTTTCATTTTATGTGGTTTGGCCTATGTATTCTTGTAAACTCTATTGGGTTCATGTTTCAGACTTTGCATACTATGTTAACCAAAATCATGTGTGGCATGTTTGGTCTCTATAAACTCCAAACTTCGTCCCCCATTTGGTCATTTACATTACATTTTGCTAACTTTGTGACACATTAGTATTATAAGAATCTTGAAGATTCTTCTCTTTAACACCCAATTTGAATTACATATTCAAATGCCTCCTAAAAATTTACCTCCAAAGGAAACGACTTCGTATTGGCTCAAACACCTCCAGAGGGTGTGATATCTTCACATTGGCATCTTCTTTGATGCCAATCTTTCATTTGAAAGTCACGTATCTAGTATCTGTAAAACCGCATTTTTCCATCTTAAAAACATATCTAAATGACGTCATATGCTCTCATTGAGAAATGCGGAACAATTAGTTCATGCGTTCATGACATCAAGACTAGATTATTGTAATGCTCTACTGGGTGGTTGCCCTTCACACTTAAAAAACAAACTACAGCTAGTACAAAACGCAGCAGCTCGAGTTCTTACCAGAACCAGGAAATATAACCATATTAGCCCGGTTCTGTCAACACTGCATTGGCTGCCTATTAAACATCGTATACATTTTAAAATATTGTTGATTACTTACAAAGCACTAAATGGTTTAGCTCCGCAGTACTTGAGCGAGCTCTTAACGCATTATAGTCCTTCACGTCTTTTGCGATCTCAAAATTCCGGCCAGTTAATAATACCTAGAATGTCAAAATCGACTGCTGGCGGTAGATCCTTTTCCTATTTAGCACCAAAACTTTGGAATAGTCTTCCGACCATTGTCCGGGAAGCAGACACACTCTGTCAGTTCAAAGCTCGATTAAAGACACATCTCTTTGCCCTAGCATACATATAATGCATTATAGACTTCTATAATTTAATGTTAGGCTGCATAGATTAGGTCAGCCGGAACTGGGAACACTTCCCTTAAATCCTGATGTACTCGTTACATCATAAGAAGAATGGCATCTACGCTAATTTGAGTGTCTTTGTTTATCCCGAGGTTTTCCCGCAGCCTGCCGGATCCAGGCCGTATCCAGATCTGACGAGGAGCTTCGCCTGGACCCGATGACAATGCAGTGCTGAAGTGCCAACTAGCCTCTCCCTATGGAGGATCCCTTTCCCACTCTGCACATAAAGCGGTTTTTTTCTCCTCCATTAGGTCACCTGATGGAGTTTTTGGACACCATTAGGTCACTTGATGGAGTTTTTCGGTTCCTTGCCACTGTTGCATTTGGCTTGCTCAGTTGGGGATATTCAAATGAATTAACCAATCATTAATACCATTGATCAGCTCTACCAAACGTGGAGGTTGAACATTGTTTTGTTGTTTTGATTGATACTGTAAAGCTGCTTTGGAGCAATCTATGTTGTGAAAAGTGCTATATAAACAATCATTAATACCATTGATCAGCCCTACCAAACGTGGAGGTTGAACATTGTTTTGTTGTTTTGATTGATACTGTAAAGCTGCTTTGGAGCAATCTATGTTGTGAAAAGCGCTATATAAACAATCATTAATACCATTGATCAGCCCTACCAAACGTGGAGGTTGAACATTGTTTTGTTGTTTTGATTGATACTGTAAAGCTGCTTTGGAGCAATCTATGTTGTGAAAAGCGCTATATAAATATTCTTGACTTGACTTGACGCTTTAAAAATCACGGATCACAAGATCAGCTCTCTTGTTTCGCTCTCTCTTACTCCCCTTAGTCCTTCCTGAGAAGTCCTTATGTGAAGATGATGCTGAACTAGAAGTCCCCCAAGGACCCCCAAGGTTGTGCCAGGCTGCGGCCTTGTCTTTCCGTTCACCAAATATCCTCTGACTCACACTGGTCCTCTCTCATCAAGACAACATCAGCAAAGATCAACTGGAGCCTCAACAAATTGCATGAGGACAGTTTTATTCAAATGGGCAAGAGATGCAAGTATCAAACTTAGTCTCATTATTTGATACATTTAGTATCCTTACCCTTGTCTTTACAAATATTCATAATCAATTATAAAAAGTTGATTGGTTATTAATATTTCAAAGAGCTAATTCGCTACATAAGTGTTCATGGAGCTGGAGAAGGATGTGAACAAGGAGGGGCTGACAGAGGAAGCCAACATGGAGGAGATGCTGGAGAGAGGGACGACCCAGAACACAGCCATAATGAAGGCCCATGGTGGTGGTGGGAGGAGCCAGGGGGTTGTCAAACATCTGACCAGCAGTGGTGGAGCCAGGAGAGCTGGAGACCCAGGTGGAACTGAGGAGACAGAGGCCGGGTAACATCGTAGGTCTTGGAGGCCAAGGCGGAGCCACGGTGATGAGTGGTTGAGGTGGAGCCAGGGTGCCGGCAGACTGAGACACAGCTGGTGAGACCAAGGACCATGGCGGACCCGAAGGGAAGGTGGGTCTGATGGAGCCGAAAGGGGTGGAGAGTCCTGGAAATCTGCAGCGTAGGCAGAGCGATGACTCAGTCAGAGGGACATGACACTGTGATCCGTAAAGATAACGGTAACAGGTGGAGCTGAGGGAGCGAGGAGCCAAGGTGGAGCTGACTGGTTGATGGGCTGAGGTGGAGTTATGGGCTTGGTGGACCCAAGGTGAAGCCAGTGGATCCAATGTCAAGCTGGAGCTGGAGACCGGTAGACCCAGGGTGATCTGTGCAGCAGAGGGGACCAAACAGAGAAGGCACAGAGGAAATGAAGGGGGCCAGTGAAGGTGGGGCCGAAGACTGTCTGTCTTAGGTAGAGGAGGAGAGGGAGGCTGGTGGGACAATCAGCGACAAAGAGAGAAGGGACTTAGTATGAAGATAAAATGATGACATAAAGAAGTCCCCGGTGACATTTAAATGGCTCTTTCTCTGTAGCTTCGGGAAGTCTAATTTCCAAATTCATACTAGTAGTGAATTGGTTTGTTCGGACAGTTCTTGTAAATGAACAGAATCCAAAAAGTGTCCCTACATTGCATTTAATCTTTTTTGCATCAATATGTCTTTGACTCATATAAATTAGGGAGTATTAAATTTATGTTTAGTGTAAATGTATCTTTTCAAGTTTGATTTCGTCACCCAAATTAGGATTATTTATTCATACAATTACATAGAATCTAATTGGACAGAGTCATAAAGCACGGTTTCACAAATATCCACACAACATGACGGTGAAAAAACGATGCATGACTGAATGTTATTTTTTGGTATACTATTTATTTCAAAAATACACATTTATCTGAAAAGCATAATTGCATAATCTTAAACACTGTATGCTTTTTCCACTTGTTTTACTATAAGCAATTATCTATAATTTTGCAATATTATTTATTTCAAACAGGCATATTAAGCAAATCCAAAACAGATATTCAGAAAAGAACCAAGTTTTTATAAAAACTTAAAATTTAATTTTGAAAAAATATTTTTTTTTTGCACACTTATCAAAATGTTCTCTCTCTCTCTCTTCTCTGGCAGTGAGTAGTCTGGAAATCGATCCACGGACATTAGAGGCCGTCTAACAAGGATAAGAAATATCTTAATAAAGAATCATAATCCCTCCCTAATCCCTCATTACAGCAGGAGCACCATTCACAACTCCTGCCTCCATCATGACAGCAGCTCCTCTCATTCTCTCACTATTGTTCTGGTTCTTAAGCACAGCTCTCAACGGGTCCAGAGCTCTTTGTTTTTCCTCAGCATCAGTTTTACTTCATCTGCTCATTGCTCTTTGAGACCAGATATGTTTTAAAGGGAAATATTGAGCTTTTGTGTGGTGTTGGGTATAAGACGATTAAAATTAAACGTAAGACATATGTTTAATGACTCCTAACCCATAGGGATCTTTTGAAAAGACACTGATTCGTTTGGGGTGAGAATTATTAAGCCCTTAAAGAAAGGGTCAAACAATTCTGAAAGTGGAAGTGCTCAATTAGTTAAATTTTTAGTTAAGAAGAGTGGTTATGCTGGACCAGAAAGAGGGATATAAGAATGCTTGTAATGAAATGTGAAGAAGAAAATCAGAAGGCTGAACAAAGGTTTGTCCTCTTGAATAAAAAAATAAAAAAAAGGAGTGGAGGAGTTAATAACCAGTCTGTTGGAAAGCAACCCAACCCAAACCTATAGCCATGCGTTTAATTAAGACTAGTCAATAAGTATTTTGTGTCTTCCTTCTTCCTTACGAGGGTGCATTCATGTGTAATATAAAAAAGAGCTACCTGGATTCAGAGCACCAGAAACATAAAATATTCTTTGAGAAATCTCAGTTGTTTTGTGTCTAAAATTATGCTTTATTTTCTTTGACATTGTCAGCAATAATTCATACACGATATCAGAGAAAAAGCGCACAGAGGACTGCTTTATTTATATATTTTTTGCAGATTAACAGGTCATAAGTATTGTTATGGATACTGTAGTTCACATACTGTAAGTCATCATTTACTCACCCTCATGTCATTCCAAATATGTATGATTTTCTTCAAAAACAGGATATTTGCAGAATGTATTTTCCATTTTATGACATATTGAGAGCAAATCCAAATTCAAAATCCTCCACCTGGACTGTGTTTAGTCAAATTTACTCTTTAGCCTCATGTCTTACATTTTGGCTGTTTTTTTCCCATTTAATCATAACATGATCTGGTCTGAATACGGTGTAAAAAAACAACAACAAAAAAACATGATTCTTAAAACTTCAGCCCTTAAAATTTCAGGGTTACATATCTAACAGATGTCGTTTGACATTTACTGAACAGTTAACGCTAATGTGACGGCCGCTTCTGACGCATGTGTAAGGGCTGAAGTAATTGTAACTGTGCCTTCAAAAAAGAGTAGAGAATTGATAATAGACAGCATAACCGCCTGTGACAGTGTGGTTTAGTGAGATCTGTTCATGCATCGTTGGCTCTGCAATAACACCAAACAAAGCCATTACAAACTAAATCTAAACAACGTGTCAACCACAGTCATTGGAGTTCAGACTGTTTAATGGGTCATTGTGGTTAGAGATTCAGAATCACTAATCACTATATCAGATTCAGAATTGTAAGCACATTTTTCAAAACCATGTTTTTATTTTGTTATGTATGTGTATTCCATGTGTAAGCCTGTAGATTTTTTTTTCATGAATGAATAAATATATAAATTTGTATAAAAAATCATATGGGTTCTCCGTCAAATTTAATATTGCATAATATCTATTACTCTATTGAATAATATTTTATGATGATTAAAAAGCTTCATAAAAGCAAAATCTTTTTTTTTCTTCTGTTCTTTTTCACATGCATTCCACAACTGCAGAGAGAATGAAACTCAATCACTAGTCACTCAGTCATTGCACATTTATCCAGGTGTATTGAATGAATGGAAAGCACCCCTCCTCTTTGATACTCTCTACTCATCCGTATCTCCTGAACTCTCCAACCTTCAGTCCCCCTGCCAGTGTTTGCCTTGTGTAAAGAGAAGAGCAGGTGCAGATCAGACTCCTTTAGGCTATTTGTGTGCATAAACGTGAAGACTTAACCGCAATCACCGTCTGCAAGTGGCATTGAACTCTGTAGTCTAATCAGAGATGATAGCGCTGGCAGCAGACGCCAGGCACACGTTACACCCCGAGGCTCTGTTCACGCTGCCCTCTGCTCTTGTAATGAAGCGTGGCGGAGAAACCTCACTGAGTCATGCCTTGCATTTTCTGTCTTCTGAACCGAAGGGTGCAGGGTGTACAAACACAGTATACATTCTGATTAAATTATATCTGCTACATTATTTTTTATCATTATCATTTCAATAGCTTCAGGGTGCTTGATTGAAATCCCGTACAGCAGTAAATCTCTGAAAAATGTGGTTCCTGCTTTGCATTTATCTAATGTGAAGAGGGTTCTGAGTGTATTTATCAATGCTCAACTTTGCTCACACCATCAATTCACTCCTGATGATTAATATCCCACATGTTGCAATTTTACAAAGTAATCTCATACTTTTTTTTTTTTTCTCACTAGAAAATGTTTCTACTAATTTTGTGTCTCATCAGTTATCATTTTAGAATTAGAATTAATCTCTGCATACAGAGAAACGGTTACACTTTATTTTAAGGTGTTCTACATTTATGTGCTGGGTCCTTGTTTGCTTGATTGGTTTCACCCGATCCTTATGTACTGTTCCATTTATATTGTGCCTCTTTCCCTCATGTCTTTACTGGTTTGGTATGTGCAATCTTTGTGTGCGTGTTATCGTTCAGCTCATCAGTCCGTACAGTTAGTGTTTTTGTCAGTTCTAACTTTATATTTAATATCTTTTTTTTTTCTATTCTTTTCTTTGTTACTGATTTTTAGTCTAGTCAAATCCATAGTCTTTATTTTGCTCTAGTTCTTCCAAGCTTTTATTTTGGTTCACCTCTTGGTTTTGCTTTTGTTAACTAATCTTTTATTTTATTTTTCTCTTTAGCTGTTCTTCAAGGTTGCATTGTTTTATTTATTTGTTAATTCAATTATTAACAAATAAATATTCAAATTATTCAATTATATAATTTATTTAAATTTTTCCCTTGCTATTGCCCCAGTTAGTTTCTTATTGTTTTCTGGTGTTCTAGTTTTTGCCAGTTTTTATTTTGCTATTGTTTTTATCTCTTGTTGTCTTGGGTTTTGTCTGCTCCCTGAGATTCCCTGCCTGCTGGTTCTGGTTCTACCTGGCAGTTAGACTGGTTCAGGGTTAGCAAGCAAAGGCATAGTTTTGGTTTGAACATTGGTGCGGTTGAAGTGTAAAACGTTTACACTTCACGTTTACGTGTAAAACCCCAGCAGGCACAGGATATAGACTACAACGTCGGTCAGACGTTGGATTTTGGATGAACATGAAAGTTGGGTTGACGTCTAAATCCAATGTTTGTTTGACATCAAGCTCCAACGTTGGGCAGTCGTTGAAATTTGGTTGGAATAAACCAAATAAAAAGGTGAAATGCATGGCTGTACAGTTATTACCAGCTTCACCTAAAACTAACCAGATTTACTTTATTTAATTTCCATTTTAATGAAATCATATTTTGTATTTTTAAATTTAGTGTTTGCTTTAGTTGTGCTCTTGACCATTGACTCTTTAATATTAAAATGTCTCTGGCTGCTATAATTGTGTGCTTATAAAGCACAACTGTTGTAGCTAAAAAAGCCATGGGCAAATGAGATCAGGTGATGTTGGCTGATTATTGATGATGATATCATCATGTAATTGCCTGAATCCCTGATTGTATTCAGTGTCTAAAGCCTGGAGAGACAGCTGACAGGAGGAAATAGACCCCAATGGGGCTGGTAAGGGTTAGCTACCCTTGTCGGCAGTATCCAGCTTCGTGTTTACAGGATGCTGGAGACACCCGCCCAAGGCTTCTAAGAAATTAAAGAGAAAAATACCCCTAGAGTCTGCGAGAGCGGGGGCGGAAGATGACTCGATGTTGGACAACATGGTTAACGACTTAGGAATGGAAACGGATATGAGTATGGAGAGTAAGACTAGTTCAAGATCTGCAGTTAGTAAAGTCATTGAACTCCAAGTTTGTGTCTGTGGCTGGAGCAAGGCGACAACGGTCAGGGGTTTGAAGGTTCATCAAGGGAAAATGAAATGCTTGAGGGAGAAGGGACAAGGGCCTCGCATTGATCAGTACTTCTTACGAAGTCAGTCAAGTCAGTCGAATGAAATCCAGCGACAGGAAGCAAACCACAGCTCGCAGGATATCAGCACCCCTGTCATAGAGGAGAGGAGGGCTTGCACAGTTAGTGATGAACATATTCATACTTGTGAAACCGGTCAGACTAACCAGCATAAGAGAGAAAAGAACCTCAACGGGCATAGGCCTGGAGTTAGATGGCCAAGAGCTTGTGAGAAAACTGCATGGGATACGGTAAACACAGATCTATGCTTTGCATTGGAAAGATTAACTGGTACAGTTGAAAAGAAGCTGGATACATTTGGGGACATCATTTACGCATATGGAAGTGAGAGGTTTGGTGTGGAAAAAAGGAAGGAAAAAGTACAAACTGCTCCTGGAATGTCTAGACGGCAGCAGAAAATTGAAGGGTTAGTTAGAGAAAGGAGACAGTTGAGGAAGCAATGGAAAAGAGCAGAACAAAGTCAGAAGGAGGGACTCAATCTCTTACAAAGGGACATAAAAGATAAGCTGGCAACATTACGCAGAGCTGAGCGTCTACGGAAACGCTACAAAAAGAAGGAACGTGCGAGGGCTAATTTCTATAAAGACCCATTCAAATTCGTAAAGAAGTTATTCACCAGTGAGAAGAATGGCACTTTAAAAGCATCTAGAGTTGAGCTAGAGAGATATTTGGAGGAAACGCATACAGATGCAAAAAGGCATGAGCATATGTCAATTCCATCAGACATACCACCTATCAACCCACCAGAATACCAAATGGAGGTCTGTGCACCTAAGTGGAAAGAGGTAGAGCAGGCTGTGAGAAAGGCAAGGGCTTCATCATCTCCAGGGCCTAATGGAGTTCCGTACAGAGTGTACAAGAGTGCTTCAGGAGTTCTGCGAATTCTGTGGAAATTGTTAAAAGTGGCATGGGAAAAACAGGTTGTACCTAGAGCATGGCGCAGAGCAGGTGGAGTCTTTATACCTAAAGAAAAAGATGCTACAAGCATCAGTCAGTTTCGTCCTATTTCACTATTAAATGTTGAAGGTAAGATTTTCTTCAGCATTATTGCCCAGAGATTGTCCACCTACCTATTAAAGAATGGCTTCATTGACACTTCAGTTCAAAAAGCGGGCATTCCAGGGTTCTCAGGATGCTTAGAACACATCAATGTTATCTGGCAACGAATTCAGTCAGCTAAAAAGGAGAGGAAGGAGCTCCATGTGACATTCCTGGATTTGGCCAATGCATATGGTTCAGTGCCACATGAGCTTCTTTGGGCAGCATTTGATTTTTTCAGAGTACCAATGTCAATAACAAATTTAGTGAAAGCCTATTTTGGAGATTTGCAGTTTAGTTTCTCAACTCCAAAATTCAGCACTGCATGGCAATGCTTAGAGGTTGGAATAATGGCAGGATGCACAATTTCTCCACTGGCTTTTACCATGGCAATGGAAGTAATCATTAGGGCATCAAGATGGGTAGTAGGAGGAGAGCGCTTGGCTTCTGGGTTGCGACTACCACCAATCAGAGCATACATGGATGACATGACAACCATGACTACAACAGTAGCCTGCACTAATCGGTTATTGGGGAAGTTAACAGATAATATTGAATGGGCACGAATGCAATTTAAGCCCTCTAAATCAAGGAGCATCTCCATAGTTAAAGGAAAGGTAGTAGATAAAACATTCTTCATTAATGGTGAGGCAATACCAACAGTTTCTGAGAAGCCAGTGAAAAGTCTTGGGAGATGGTACGATGGAGATCTAAAGGACACAGTTCGAGTGGGAGAAGTTAGACAACAAGCAGTGGAAGGGTTGAAGAGCATAAACAGCTGTGCTCTACCAGGCAAACTAAAACTCTGGTGCTTTCAGTTTGGTCTACTGCCGAGGTTGCTGTGGCCACTGACTGTGTACGAGGTTTCTTTGACAACAGTGGATAAGCTGGAAGCGTTAATAAGTTCATACATCAGGAAATGGTTGGGAGTTCCACGCTGCCTCAGCAGAGTGGGACTTTATAGTAAAGGAATATTGCAGCTGCCAGTCTCTGCTTTAACCGAGGAGTTTAAGTGTGCCAAGGTCAGACTGGAAATGACATTAGTAGAGTCACGTGACAAATGTGTAAGGGAGGCAGCCCCTGTGTTAAAAACAGGTAGAAAGTGGTCAGCAAAGAAATCTGTAGTAGAGGCAAAGGCTGACCTTCAAATAGGGGATATCGTGGGACAGGTACAGCATGGAAGAGGGGGTTTTGGGCTCAGGTTAGCTCCTCCTAAATGGCACAAGGCAGGCCCAGCTCAAAGGAGGAAGCTGGTAGTCAACGAGGTGCGAAAGCAGGAGGAGAGGATGAGGAGTATAAAGGCCATTTCCCAGGCCAAGCAGGGAGAGTGGATGAGATGGGAGAGTGTGGAACAACGCAAAATGGGCTGGCAAGACCTTTGGTCAATGGAAGAGAGTAGGATCAGTTTCCTTATTAGGTCAACATATGATGTTCTCCCATCACCGCAGAACCTAAACCTCTGGGTAGGAGAGGATCCCTCTTGTCCTTTGTGTTCATCACCTGCCACATTAAGGCACATTTTGACAGGATGTAAGGTGGCTCTTAGCCAAGGTCGGTTTACTTGGCGCCATGACCAAGTACTGAGATGTTTGGCTTTAGCATTGGAAGGCAAGCGTAGTATGACCAATAAGTTGCCGCATGTTCTAGCAAAACATTACACGCAGAAGACAACATTCCTCCGCCCAGGCGAGCAACCACCAAGAAAAGGTGTTAACACCAATTCTCGGCCAGGACAACTGGAAGCTGCTAGGGACTGGAAGATGCTGGCTGATCTTGATCAACGGCTTATTTTTCCACCTGAGATTGCCACCACTAACCTACGACCAGACATTGTTTTGTGGTCTGGATCAGCACGCATTGTTCAACTGATAGAGTTGACAGTGCCATGGGAGGATGCTGTAGATGAGGCATATGAGAGGAAGAAACTGCGGTATGCTCATTTGGCCACTGAAGCAGAACAGCGAGGATGGAGAGTCCAGGTTTATCCAGTGGAAGTGGGTTGTCGAGGTTTTGTGGCACACTCTACAACCCGGTTCCTCAGGGACGTCGGATTCAGCGGCCAAGAGTTGCGTCGCACAGTAAAGAACTTATCTGAAGCAGCAGAAAGGAGCAGCAACTGGCTGTGGTTGAGACGGAAAGATTCTAGCTGGCAAGGTACAGGCCGCCACGCTACGGTTTCGTAGAATTCTTGAAAAACTTGAAGAGTCTGTTGGTTTATTTGTATAGGTTGTATAGTATAGGTTGTATAGTATACTATACAATTTGTATAGGTTGTATAGTATAGAATGACGGGTGGTTGGGTAGATATTGTGTTTTGCGTTAGGTGGTATGCCATACGGAACCGTTGCCACTGTAACTGCTTTAACGCACCAGTGGGGCTCGACAGCCTTAATCAATCGGGTTGGCGCGTATGGTTGGGTTGCGGAGAGATAGTGAGATTGTGGTTAGGTCTCAGCAGCAGGAGGGATGTAGAGGTCAGTAAGCTGGGCTGAGTTGAGTGGGGGACGGAGGGGGGTGACTCTGGGACGCCAGAGTCACTGTCGAGCCCTCTTGAGGTGTCGTGGGCTAGTCGACGAAACACTGAGGACGGAAGGTGCCCACTTGAAGACCCTAGAGATGTCCCCTACTCGGCTCAATCCAGACGGTTGTCGTGTTGGTCCACTAGGGAGACCACACTGTAGTTGCAGCCGTCGTGTGTGCTGACGCGCCAAGTACACTGCAGCCGTTAACGCCGGACAGAAGGGGAGTCACACCCTCATATGGAAAGAAGCGTAAATGGATGGAGAAGCATAGTTTACTGTAAAGCTACGTCTTAGTGTTGCTTATCTTGGCGAAAGCCGAGTACAAATCAGCATGAAGTTTTAACATCTACTCTCGTGTAATGGAAATCTTGATTATATAGGACTTGTGGTTTTAATATTGTTTTATTCATGATAGAAGTTAATTGATTCTACAGCATTCTAGCAGTGTTGTTTATCAAATAATATACTTGGTTTGTAAAAACTATTTAGTGCACCAAAACTATAGCATAACTTAGACACACACGGACATAAAGAAACAGCATACGAATCTCAACAATAGTGACAAAAAAAGCAATCTGCATAATTTATTAATTCCGCAATGCATGCTGGGAGATATGGGTGAGTTTTGATTGGTGGTGCCCAGCATGCACTGCAGCATGAAGCATTTAATTGATTGTCACCATTGTTGAGAGTCATACACTGATTCTTGATGTCAAAGTTATAATGTAGAGAAAAAAAATTTATGCACTAAATGTTTTAAAAATTCTTTATATTATTTGACAAACAATATTGCTCTCATGCTGTAAAATTAAATGGCTTCTATTATAATGAAACATTAATACACAAGTCCAATATAATCAAAACATTAGACTCTTAATAAGATCAGGGAATCAGGCAGTTACATGATGATTTCATCATCAATAAACATCAGCCATCATCATCTGTTCTCATTTCCTCTAGGCTTTTTTTGAATAAATGTGCTTACAGAATTATAACAACCAGAGAAAACTGTATATTAAAAAAGTCAAGTGTCAAGAGTCCAACTAAAGCAAACACTATAAAATACAACTATTGATTTCATTAAACCGGAAATGAAATAAATTACATCTGGTTAGTAATGCGTGCAGCTGGTAACGCTGTTTGAGTTGTTTACTCCTCTTCTGCTGAGATCTTCACAGATTTAATGTGCTGCCATGCATGTCACATTTTTTTGCGATGCTTATTCCAACCAAAATTCAACATCTGTCTGACGTTGGAGCTTGTCGCCAAACAAACGTTGGGTTTAGACGTCAACCGGTACAGGTCTTCTCATTTCTAACAATTGGAAATACTCAACTCTCTCTTCTCTATGCAATAACAACTTGTTTGAATATCATGCTATTACACTTACAACTCCCATTAGGATCGATATTGTAGTTATTTATTGCCCCCCAGGTCAACTGGGAAGCTTTGTTGGGGAGCTGGATGTGCTGCTGTCCTCTTTCCCTGAGGATGGCACCCCACTCGTAGTCTTTGGTGATTTCAACATTCATCTAGAGAAGTCGTATGCAACAGACTTCATCTCTCTTCTAGCCTCATTCGATCTCAAACGGCTCATCACCACAGGTACTCACAAATCAGGCAACCAACTGGACCTGGTTTACACAACTGCATCATGGACAACATTTTGGTGAAACCTCTCCACATTTCAGACCATTTCCTCATTTCTTTCAATCTACAACTCTTTACCCATGCACCACCAACCCCCCTACCAGTTACTTTCAGACGAAATTTACGTTCACTCTCTACCTCCCATCTTTCCTCTGCTGTGGCATCTTCTCTTCCCGCACCCTCACTATTCTCATCTCTGGATGTGAATACCGCAACAGATAGTTTGTGCTCCACTTTAATTTCTTCTTTAGACAATATCTGCCCTCTCTCCTCCAGGCCAGCACGCGCTACTCCCTCCAACCCCTGGTTATCTGAGGTTCTTCGTGAACACCGGACCAAACTCAGGGCAACAGAGAGGAAATAGCGCAAATCAAAAGACACATCTGACCTGAGTATGTATCAATCCCTGCTCTCTTCCTTTTCTGATGATGTTCATGCTGCGAAATCTTTATATTTCCACAACAAGATCAACAGTGCCTCTAACACACAAACACTTTTCAAAACATTCAATTCTCTCCTCTGTCCTCCTCCTCCACCACCCAACTCCTCTTTTAACTGCTGATGATTTTGCTAACTTCTTCACCAACAAAACAACTACTATCAGCAGTCAGTTCTCAGCTCCACACACACAGGAACTCAGACCATCCTCTCCCACAACCAAAAACGTTCTCTCCTCCTCTCCACTAACCGAGGAAGAAGTATCTAAACTTCTTCTCTCTAGTCATCCTACCACCTGCCCTCTAGACCCTATCCCCTCACACCTTCTACAAGCCATCTCTCCCACATTTCTACCAGCACTCACACACATCATCAACTCATCCCTCCATACTGGCTTTTTCCCTACAGCATTCAAGCAGGCTCGGGTAACTCCACTTCTTAAAAAACCAACATTAAACACATCACTTTTAGAAAATGACAGACCTGTCTCTCTCCTACCATTCATTGCCAAAACACTTGAACGAGTTGCTTTCAACCAAGTGTCATCTTTCCTGTCTCTAACCAACCAGCTAGATGTAAAACAATCTGGCTTCAAGAAAGGGCACTCGACCGAGACTGCACTACTGTCGGTCACAGAAGCCCTGCGCAAAAGCTGCTTCCAAATCATCAGTTCTCATTCTCCTTGATCTGTCTGCTGCCTTCGACACCGTTGATCATCAGATCCTGCTGTCCACCCTCTCATCACTAGGCATCACTGGAACTTCCCTCCAATGGTTTGAATCCTATCTCACGGGTAGGTCCTTCAGGGTCGCATGGAGAGGCGAGGTATCCAAAGCACATCAACTTACCACAGGGGTTCCACAGGGTTCAGTTCTTGGACCGCTCCTCTTCTCCATTTACACCACATCACTGGGACCCATCATACAGGCACATGGTTTCTCTTATCATTGCTATGCTGATGACACCCAGCTCTACCTCTCATTTCAACCAGATGATCCCACAGTATCTGCACGTATCTCAAGCTGTTTGGCAGACATCTCGGCATGCATGAAAGAACACCACCTGCAGCTCAACCTGGCAAAGACAGAGCTTCTCGTCCTCCCTGCCAATCCATCTATACAGCACGACTTCACTATCCAGCTAGATTCATCTCAATCACCCCATCAAGGTCGGTCAGAAACCTTGGAGTAACATTTGACAACCAACTGACGTTCACAGAGCACATTACAAAGACAGCTCGATCATGCAGGTTTGCACTGCACACCATCAGGAAGGTCAGGCCTTTCCTTACTGAGCATGCAACACAACTTCTCATCCAGGCCCTGGTTATCTAGGCTTGATTACTGCAATGCTCTTTTGGCTGGACTTCCATCATGTGCAACTTGACCTCTACAGATGATCCAGAATGCTGCAGCCCGTCTTGTCTTCAACGAGCCCAAAAGGGCCCATGTCACTCCTCTGTTCATCTCTCTGCACTGGCTACCACTCGCTGCTCACATCAAATTCAAGGCTTTGACGCTTGCTTACAGATCTACCACTGACTCAGCTCCGTCCTACTTTCACTCAATCCTACGAGTCTACACCCCTACCAGAAACCTATGATCGGTCAATGAGCGACTTGTAATTGTTTAACAATAAGGCCACATGTTACAAGAAGGACATAATTACAGTTAAGACCATTGATGCCTCCTTTAAAAAAAATAAAAAAACTTTTAAACTTTTAAAACTTAAAACTTAAAAAACTTTTTTTCTTCCTTTTCATTTGTAATGAAAAATAGCTACCTACACATTCAGAAACGACACTTAACAAATTTATAAACGCAACACTTTTGTTTTTGCCCCCTATTTTTCATGAGCTGAACTCAAAGATCTAAGACTTTTTCTATGTACACAAAAGGCCTATTTCTCTCAAATATTGTTTAAAAAATCTGTCTAATCTGTGTTAGTGAGCACTTCTCCTTTGCCGAGATAATCCATCCACCTCACAGGTGTGGCATATCAAGATGTTGATTAGACAGCATGATTATTGCACAGGTGTGCCTTAGGCTGGCACATGTTTGTTGTTATTTTCCTGTACAGTAGATGCCTGTAACATAAACTCGTATGCGACGAGAGCCACCGTGAGCAGATCGGTACCTTCAATGTCTAGCAGACTTTTGCGTTTTTACTCTTTAGACGGGAACGAGACGGTGGAGTGTTTTTAAGATTTCCACTCTGGAGGGTGGTTTCGCTTTTTTGCGTTTTTAAGCCCCAAAAACGGTGTTGCCGTCTAAACGAATGGCACATCTGATAAAATATTTTTACGTTTTCACCCGCGAGCGTTCTCGTGTAAACAGGGCCTAAATAGTGCAGTTTTACTGTATTGGTGGGGGGTCCGAAAACCAGTCAGTATCTGGTGTGACCACCATTTGCCTCATGCAGTGCAACACATCTCCTTCGCATAGAGTTGATCCGGTTGTTTATTGTGGCCAGTGGAATGTTGGTCCACTCCTCTTCAATGGCTGTGCAAAGTTTTTGGATATTGGCAGGACCTGAACACGCTGTCGTATACGTCGATCCAGAACATCCCAAACATGCTCAATGGGTGACATGTCTGGTGAGTATGGTGGCCATGCAAGAACTGGGTCAGCTTCCAGTAATTGTGTACAGAGCCTTGCAACATGGGGCCGTGCATTATCATGCTGCAACATGAGGTAATGGTCGTGGATGAATGGCACAACAATGGGCCTCAGGATCTCGTCACGGTATCTCTGTGCATTCAAAATGCCATCAATAAAATCCACCTGTGTTTGTTGTCCATAACATACGCCTGCCCATACCATAACCTCACCGCCACCATGGGCCACTCAATCCATAACGTTGACATCAGCAAACCGCTCACCCACACAACGCCATACACGCTGTCTGCCATCTGCCCTGTACAGTGAAAACCGGGATTCATTATGGATGGATTATCTCGGCATAGGAGTAGTGCTCACTAACACAGATTTAGAAAGATTTGTGAACAATATTTGAGAGAAATAGACGTTTTGTGTACATAGAAAAAGCCTTAGATCTTTGAGTTCTGCTCATGAAAAATGGAGGCAAAAACAAAAGTGTTGCGCTTATAATTTTATTCATTGTATACAACATGCCACAATTGTAATATAAATCTTTATTGAAAAATCTAATCCATTAACAAATGGGCTAATCCATTATAAATTCTACAAGTTAGTCAAAATTTACCACAATAAATACAATAGAGTTTGATAAACTAGTAATGGTTGTCATGAGAATGAAATGCTTTCTAATTTATGTTGGTGCAGGATGATGTTTTCGCCTCTTTTCATCAGTCTTTTTTAATTTATGTGGCTGTTTTAGATTATGTTTGACATTCTCCATTGTGTTTTAAAGCAGCAAATTCTCAATAGATTTAAAATAAGTCCCACATTTTATCAGCGTCGCGATAGGAATGGCTTAATCAAATCTTATCACACTTTTGTAGTGTGCTGGTGAACGCACACAGAGTATGCAGTGATTCACGCGTACCACTCATGCACAGACAAATAAATAGTCATAATACGCAGAAAATTGGTCCGTTCGGTTCGTACGGGAACTTTGTGCTTATAAAAGCAATAAAAGCATTAAACACATGGTGCATATAATTAATTAATGGCCTGATGCTATGTTTCCATTAACCATGGTATAGTCTATAGATATTTTTTTTTCTGGTTATTGGGGGGGATTAAATCATTTTAACACCACGTGGAGGCACATTTCTTTTTTTCCCACTGTTTGTGTTCAGACAATCTGTTCTTCAGTAGGGTGCAGTGCTTCAACCACCAACAGTAGGAGATTTAGCCTCAGAAGCAGTCAATGAGCTGTCCTTTATCATTTGCATTCATCCCAATGAAGTGCACGATTTGATATCAGACATTTTTGCTCAAGAGAACTCCAAACTTTTTGAGCCAATCACATGGCCCATAAATGTGACTCATGTAGCTGTAGCTAATAATCAGCTTCTGTCTCTTCTATCAGAGGGTGGAGTGAAGTCAGGGAAACCCAATCTCTCTGGTTTACTAAAGGATGGAGGTCTGGTGGAAGACTCTTTGTCTCCGTGGTCTATGCCCGACTATCCTGTTTTGCCAAAAGACAATAGAGTCAGATTGCAGTGTGTAACATGCCCTTTGATAAACCACACAACTTGTATGTGCCCCAAATTTTCTTCTCCAAGGCATTAATGGCTTGTCTGAGGAAGAATGAAACATGGAGTGACTTCCTCTTGTTTCAGAGGTGTTGTGGTTTAAAAATCTAGTGGGACTTACAGAGAATGGAAACTTATTCCCTCCCAAAAGACTGTAGGCCAGAGTTCTTACCTGCTGAACACTCGCTAAAACCATATTTATTTCAAAGGCATTTTGTGAAAAATGGGCTCACTCAAGTGTTTTAGCTCTTTTTTGTTTGACTATACATTGTAAATCTCTTTGAGCTATTCAGACAAGGTCTGGTGTCTAGCACGTTAAAAGAGGGAAAGAACAACAGGATGAAAGGTGACACTGTAATAGAAGCACAGGAGGTAATCTAATAATTTGACTACAACAATAACCATACTGTGTCAGTCCAGCCCGTTCTCATCCCAAGGCGTCATATACTGACGCTCGTGACATTTCGTCTACATTCAACGCGCATGGTACCCTTTAGCGTCAATATGAGACGCAGATTTAAATGGGTCAGAAGGCGCCTCCTAGCGGTCTAACCCTAACCCTACACCATACCTAAACCTACCCATTCTTGTGCGTGTTATATTGACACTAAAGGGTACCATGCGCGTTAGATTTAGACGAAATGTCAAAAGTGTCAGATATGACGCCAAAGGATGAGAATGCGTTGGTCAGTCATAACTGATTCATGCTGATTTGTTTTGTATTTTATTGATTTCAATGAGATTAACAAGATCTATCAAATTCTTCAAACAAATTTCATGATTAAGGTCCAGAATGCTTAGACTAACCCAGCTAACAGGGAGTGTTCTCAAAACTTTGGGAAATGGTTTGGCAGGGTTCTCTCAAAGTTATTATTACAGTAATGTTAACATCACGTTTGTTCAAAGTTATCTAGCCTTTAATAATGCTCTCTTAATGTTAGCACAAATACATCACTTACACAGTGCATGGAAAGTTTTTTCCTGAAATGTTTTATTTGTACAATTCCTGATTTTTATTTTTTATTTTAATTAGGGCTGTCAAATGATTAATCACGATTAATCGCATCCAAAATAAAAGTTTGTGTTTACATAATAAATGTGTTTGTACTGTGTAAAATTATTACATGCAAATATTTCTTAAATATATACAAGCATGTGTATGTATTTATATAAAATAATTATACACAGTACACACACATTTATTATGTAAACACAAACTTTTATTTTGGATGCGATTAATTGCGATTAATCATTTGACAGCCCTAATTTTAATGTTACTACTTCTTTAGAGAACGTCCCTTTAATATTGGTAAAATTATTAAATTAAATGTTCCCTTAACTACATAAAACTACATTTTTGATGAAAATGATACGAGAAACAATAAAATTGATAGTTATTGTTAATAAGATTACCTTTTCATAACTGCATTGTCTTTTGAGCTGTGTGTGCTGAAGAGCTGAATGAACACCGTTAGATTCAAGAGCTTTGCTAGCGAGTTAATGACCTCAACCAAATGCATCCTATATGAGAATAATCAGATATTTATACAAAATAAACATAATATTACAACTTAAATCTGCACAAAATGATGCGAAGGGACATGTGAACTTAAACTAAGTTATGTGCTATTGTCTTCCAGTAACAATTGACTGAAACACAGCAACTAAACCCAAAGAATTCACAACGTTTTATTACAATAATGTTCTCACTATAATATTATGTAAAATGACAGTCCCAAACATAATTATTAATGTCACGCATTGCTGTTTGAGCTTAGTTGGCACGTCACATTAAAACGTTTTCTACTTAGTTGAAAATGGTGTCGCGTAAACTCCCCCTAACTCCAATAGAGTTTAGAATGTCTATAATTGCCAGGCCCAATGCATCTTTTTCATTATCTACATGGATATTAAAGTCACCAACAATTAAGACAGAAACTTCGTCAGCAGGCTAAAAAAAAAAAAAAAAAAAAACGTGCCATGCGACATTTAACACATAATTTAATTAATGCACATAATTTAAATAAAATTATATTGCGTCCTATTACATTACATTACTTTCCGAACACAAAGTGATGTCTATGGCAGTAAAAGCATGTTCAGTTTCATCCAAAACAGATGAATGTGAATCTGGAAATCACATTTGAAAATAACTACATTTACCTAACCGATATAAATCAGTGTCTCAGTATTTCAATATTCTTCAAAATGAATAAAAACTTCGGAATATTACGTAAACCAGCAATAATTCATATATTAAATAATACAAATGTACTTTATGTATTTAATCTCACTCTATTATCCATTGTCTTAGCTGCTGACCTTCAATGATCCAATTCAACTAACAAGCAAAAATGACAAACATCACATTTGTATTTCATCTTTTGGTTTTTATCGCTGAAGTCAGTGTTGAACTGTCTTTTCCTGCATCCTATTCTGTTTTGTTTGCAAATAAATCTCAGACATATTGCACTGTGTTGATCCACCTTTCATTTTCTCCTTTTCCTCAGATTCACTCAATATTCCCACCCTTTCCCCACTATCTCTCAGCTCCAATGTCTGCTTCCTATGAAAGCATGGAAAATGTCTTGGTTGTCGTTTTTCGACCTTCTCATGTCCTCCACCCAGTCGTAGTTCAGTGACACACTTAGTCATTAGGTTCAGAGGTTTATTACTCAATCGCTGTGTCAAGCAGTTCATCGTCTATGGAAACACATCTTAAGGCCTTGGATTGGCCTGGCATCCCAGCAGACAGGCAGTCTGATAGTGTTTGATGACTGTCGACAGCTTCTCTCAGGCTTCAAAGAAAACGTGATGGCTAAAGATGTGTGACTGCTCACACCATAATCTATTTAAAGAAAGAACCAATTCAAATCTTTTTCATTCACCCTCACAGTAGCGAAGCGTATTCCAAGGACTCTGTAATACATTGCATTAGGAGATAAAGGCCTTCTCCACACAGCTGCTTCATGCTGACAGCTTCTTGAAAAAAGTTGATCCCTCTTTCTTTTTCAAATGTCACTCTCTCTTGCCTTCAAACATAAATTAATATTTCACTTAACAATGAAAAATCCTGTCATTCCATTCCAATGACTTATTTATTTCTGTTGAACAGAAAATAAGATGTTTAGCAAAATACTGCACTTTTCCATTCAATGAAAGTGGAAGGAGACTGGGCCTTCAAGTCTTCAATGACAGACTAAAATCCAAGTCATTATTCCACTGAAAATCCTCCGTCAGTGAAGTCGAACATTATTATTGTTTCACATGCTACTTGGTGATGTAATTAACTTTACATGAGGTTTTACATGAGATTTGAAAACCTACATTAGATCTTATGGGAAAGATTTTATGTGAATAAAGACTCAACGTGACACAACAAAAGCAAACAGAACCCATTATAATCAGTGATACCGTCTACACTGGATGCAACACAACAAATCCCCGACATTAAACTGATGTCCCGTTCTATTTCTGACGTACTTCAAGCGCTCACGCTACTTCTAACACAAAGAACAATGGATTTGCAATGGTCGCTTTGTCTCGTACGGTGTTGACACGGTGTAATACAAAGCTATGAAAAGACTTTTGCCCGGACAGGCTTGACCTAGTAAATGTATGTTTTAACTGAAAGCAACTCGTACTGACATATCTTAAAACATGTCAGTGCCATTGTTTTGTCTCAAGATGCACAACAGTAATGTTTTTTTTTCTTTTTTCTAAAGCATGTTTATAAAAAACTACTTAATTTGTCCTAATTGTGCTAATTTAACTAAGGCTTAACCCTGTCTGTGAAACCAGGCCTTATTTTACAAATCATAGAATAGTTTTATTAGATTGTGTGGTACTTTTTTCTTCTTTTTGGAGCTTGACAGCCTCAGTGACCATCTACTTTCATATATGAAAAGAGCAGCCACGACATTCTGCAAAATGTCTTGTTTTGTTTTCCATCGAAGAAAGTAAGCCACACATGTTTGTATCTGCAACTCTCTGTTAGAACAGCCAGTGAATTCCAGATGGAGAAACATGTCTCAACAAGTACATTAACTTCAAATCTATTCTAGATTGCTGTGGGTGTTGCATATGCAATGTTAAGCTGAACGTAGGCTCACTGCATGGATGTTCATTTAAGATCATTCATTTGATAAAGCACGAAATCATTTGAATGGTTTGGAGTCAAAAGGGCATAAGTGTATCAAAACAAATTTGCTCTTACGTCCTTTTTGCTCCAAACCCTTGATTTGATACTCTCAACTTGAACTTTTCACCTTTTCATGTTTTTTCCATCCCCAAATCTCTCCAAATTCCCTGCTAAACATAGACACGTCTTTTTATGGTATGTTTACGAGATGATAACGTTTTTTATATGTGTGTGTATTTTACTGCTGATTCTTTGGGCCTGTGGTTGATGGATAATGTCTTTTCCATAGTGGTCCTTGTAGGATGGGGACCCAGACGTCACATCTGCCATTGCTGCTCTCAAGAGGCCCCCAGGGCATGGGAACCTCCATCCTCCCTGTGGTCTGGGACTCTGTCCCTCCCACCCACACTAATTCAGCATGTTCCTCTCTCTTTCAGTCTTCCGGTCTCTGCCACCACATTGCTCACTCACTCTTCTCTCTCTTGCCATCCATAGCTCCTCCTTTTCCCTCTTCTGTGCTCTCTTTCCCATCCTTTACCCCCACGCTGGTTAGCATTTATTTGAGGCTGTGAAGTGAAAAATGGGCATGAGAAAAACTAGGGTTGCTGTGGTGATTCTCTCACTGGCTTTCATGTGACTACAGGTGAAAATTATAATTGTTCTATTTCAATGACTAGTGTCAACACATGGGGAAATAAAACACATCCTGCTGAATACAATGATTGTTCAACTTCTACTTCATGCTCTTCAGTCACATTTCTCTTCCTGCATTTGACCAGGCAAATGGAAGGATCTTATAAATATCCAAAGACTCCAAAATGAAAGGATTAGTTCACTTAAGAGGATTTTTCTTCATAGTGGACTGAAACGACTATCAACAGTTTCAATGCAGCTTCAAGGCCTCTACACGATGCCAGCTGTGGAATAAGGGTCTTGTCTAGCAAAACGATCTGTCATTTTCAACAACAACAAAAAAAAACATTTATATTCTTTTTAACCACAAATGCTTGTGGTTAACAGGCATAATTGGTGCTACGGCACCAATTATCAGGAAATTTGAATTCTGAAGTGAACTAATCCTTTAACACTCGCCAAAGTTTAAAACACTGAAAAAATCTAACTGAATTAGCTTATTTTGTTAGATTCTTTCTTGTTGTTGTTTCGTTTTCACTCTGTTTGCCTGAGTTCCTAGTTAATTTCCCTGGCTGTTAATTAGTTTCACACCTGTTTCTGTTCTCCTTGATTACGTTCCCTGTGTATTTAAGCCTTGAGTTCTTTCTGTTCAGTGTCTGGTATCGAGTTAAGTTGTGTTTGTCATTCTCCTGTGTTTTAGTTTGCGGATTAAATATATCTCCTTTGTCATGATGCACTTCACTTAATTAAATGTAGTTTCAATTAGCAATAACTAATAATTAATCATGTTTAATGTTTGCAACATAAATAATAAATATCAAAATAAAAACAATTGTTTTTATTTATTTCCATTTTTAAAAATCCATTTTTATTTATCAGGTTATGGTTAATCGTTCTGGTCCTTTTTTGTCATCTTTGTCTTTTTATTAGGCAGATATAGTAGTGAGTAGCAGGGAACTATTGGAGAAAAGAGGGACTATTACATGAACTAATCAACTTAAGTGTCTGATTGGGATTTTTAGTCTATGCCCGTTGATTTTTAGCCCAATGAAAATACAACTTTCAGCAGATAATCACAAGTCTTTCTTTTACAGCAGCCAGCTGACATCCTTGTAACAGTATATGAGATAACAGAGCAAATTAAATTAACAATGAACACATTCTTGATGCATCTTAGGTTTCGAAAACAAAGGTTAAATAGAGCAGGCAGTGGATTCAACCACAACAAATGCCTTTAGGGGCCACTGTAACCCTCAAATTAGTAGAAGCAGTTAATAACGTCAAACACGCCCTTGAGGACAATAAAAAGCTTTTACCAGAAATGTGACCCTTCAGCTCCTGCCTTAGTTTTATTCATGACTACTGTGTCATGCAATTTTGTATTTGTATTTCCCAGACATCCTTTGTAATTTCCTTTTGGACAGATACAGTCAATTGATGGAAAACATCAGTCTTAGATTTAAAATTTAAATGTCAATGCACTATAGTCAACCCACTTCCAGTTTATCATTGAAGAGAACAATATACTTATTCAGGAGCAGTTCATCCGGTGAACAACGACTGAAGTTGGAAATCAGCCTAGAACAGACAAGAATACAAGATCCAAAGCTCTCCAGTGTAGCCTTGTGCATGCCAAGGAGTTTTAATTAATTAATTCTTTAAAGTAGTAAATTATTAATTAACCTCACTGATTTATTTCCCCTTTAACACAGTCACCTCTGTCTTCTTGATCGTAATAGTTCCTGATTCTATTTCATGAGTGGCTGAATAGATCTCAAACATGATACTCTCGTTATCAGGCTATATAGAAAGAAGTTCCAGGTTTTTTTTTTGTGTGTGTGTGTGTGTGTGTGTGTGTGTGTGTGTGTGTGTGTGTGTGTGTGACGGCACTAAAGCCCACAGCTCAAGCCCTGCTCACCTGTCTCTCGTGTTAAAAGCAACAACTGGCTGTCCATCTAAGGCCACAACAATCTCTCAGCCTGTCAAGGCTGTTCCTCAAGGGCCTTCAAATGAGGCTGAACACATGGCCCTCCACATACAACATCTCTTATCTGTCAGCAAACACATTCATGGATTAGCCCATGCTTTTATCCAAAGCTTCTACAGATGCTGTCATCTAACAAAATATCCTTCCACAGCTTCTTAAACTCCACATGAACAAGTATGAAAACACAACAAACATTCTGTTCACAATTCTTTAAATATGTTCAAAAGGTAAATGAATGTTATAGAAAGCATCTGTGATATGCTGTCCTTTAGATAAAAAAAAAATAACAAACAAAAATCATATACAATAATTACAGTCATGTCTAAAGTCTATGGGGCAAGACAATACAACAGAATGAATGTTACTGGCTTTTATATTTTCATTGTTGAAGATGAAGCAAATAAAAAAAAAATATATATATATATAAAAAAAATGACTGTACTGAGTTGGTACCCAATTAGAGTACAAATAGCCTAAGTGAGATGTATAAATATTTAATGTGTACATATAGGCTATAAATAAGCATTCTTCTTGTTTCAAGTATTTACAGACTATATTGCCGTATAATCCTCATAGAGTGACACTGACAGGTTACAGTGTCAATGAATAACCCACTTGAAAGACATAACATCTTTGTCAGGGTTCTGCCCTGGCAGCCTTGTCTGTGGTGGTGTTGTTGTTTCATGTCTCTATGTTTGTCTGAGCACATGGATCTGTCTCAGTTTGTGTTTGCCATGTGCCCCTCCTTTCCCACCTCCTTGTTTCCTGTTACCACGGCCCCTTGTTTAGTCCACGTCGTTTCACTAATTGTGCTCACCTGATCCTTATGTGCTCTGGGCCCATTATATTGTGCCTCTACACACAAAAAAAATATGTCCTGGTTCATTTTGTGTATGTAGTACTCTGTGGTGTTTTCTGGTTTGTGCTCTTGAAATGATGTTAGCGCTTACATTTTTAAAATCCTATTCCCAGTATCAGAGTATCTGTGTTTTTGTTTTGTTTTTCTCTGCTTCTGTTTTGCTTTTCTCTGATTCTGTTTTGTTTTGCTTAGCTTTAGCTCTTGTGCTTTATAATCTAGTTTGAGTTCTCTTTTGTTTTAGAATTTTATTTTTAGTTATTTTCTTCAGTTCTTATTTTCCCTGTCAAGTAGAAGTCTTGCTTTTCTTTTGCAATTCCAGTTTTTAAAAAAGTTTTTTTCATTAGTTTGCTTTTATATATATATATATATATATATATATAATATATATTTCTCTACTTTTTGTTTCTCTAGTCATTGATCTTTATTCTTTTATATTCTATATTCTTATTCTATATCTTGTCTGTCTTGAGTCTTGTCTTGTGCATTCCTGCCCTCCCTGTATCCTGGCCACTGACTCTTTAAAGGGTTAGTTCACCCAAAAATGAAAATTCTGTCAGTAATTACACACCCTCATGTTGTTCCAACCCCGTAAGACTTTTGTTCATTTTCGGAACACAAATTAAGATATTTTTGGTTAAATCTGAGAGCTGTCTCCCTCCTTCATAGGCTTCTGGGTGATTTCATTCTGCCAGTCCAGAAAAGTTATAAAAACATCTTTAAACAAGTGACTACAGTGCACTGGGTCAACCTTAAGTTTATCAAGTGACGAGAATACTTTTTGTGTGCAAAAAAGCCCCCTAAAATAACGACTTTATTTTGTTTAATAATGAAAAACTGTTTTAGGTCATGTTTATTTCATTATTTATTCATTCATTATTTTAGTATTATGTGTTACCCTGATTATGTTTTTTTTGTCTTTGTGTATATGACCCTGTGCACTGTCTATAGATGAGTATTAGCCATGTTAATGGACAGGCTAATTACGGCCATGAACTCTGTTACATCATATGGCTTTCTGCTTTGCCAATACTGCATTTTTGTCAGTAGAGTTTAAGTTAAAAAGCAGATTTTGGTAGTTTGATCGATTGGTAAAATAACATTATACAGGCATCAATAATATACAGGTACCAATATGCCATAATACCTGAACCATTGTCACCACAGCTATTGGGTTTTACACTGTAATTTTAGCAGGATGATTTTTTTTTATTTTTACAGTGACGTCTTAAGATGTCTTAAGGCATTTTACACAAATATATTTTGAATATGTCATTTTGTTTTTTTTTCTGTGGACCTGCTGCAGTCCCCTGGGGGTCCCCTCATGGACCAAAGTTTTAGTATTAATTTTGAGATTCAGAAATGTCACTGGCCATTTTCATAGAAATCTTGTTGCAGTCTGAGGGACAGAGAAAGTTCCCTGGAACATATTTTTCTGCATGATTTGCATTTTACAATATCTGTTCCGATGAGACCGTTTTGAACAACAAACAGAGTTTTACATAGTTTGACATTATCTCTTGACTTTTGAAACCACAACACGCATTTGCAGAGAAAACATCTCCGGGCTTCTGGATGTTTACTGTAAATAGAAAAGGTTGGCTAGTTGTCATTTTCCACTAATACCACTTAGTTCCCAGGCTCTGGAGGAATTTGGTTCTGTTGCTGAACTAGTTAAACTAAGCCGGGAAAAAAGATATCAGGTTGGATAATAAACACTGTTCGCTGCCTTTAGCTGGCTTTCTTTGTTTCACTGAGGAGCCGTTTTCTGTGATGGTGTATAAGGCCAGGTGACAGGTGAGGCAAATCTGAGAGCAGTTCAAAAGACATACTCACAAACAAACACACACAGCTAAGTCAGCAAATGGAAAGCAGCTCAGAAACACTTTGTTTGTTTGTTGTGTTATCTTGCTGGGAGATGATGTAGATATCGTTTCTCTCGGTCTATCAGTCATGTCATTAAGATCTTGCTCATATCATTAATATTATGTTACTCTAAATCAGATGAAATGTCACTCATTCATTCTTTTTTTCCCCTTTTTAGTATGTGATTTGTCTCTCTTTGGCTTTATTAAATGCAGCATTTTAGTTGCATAAACTCCACAGATTTGTCAAAAAGTTACTTTTAAAAGTTGCATTACAATATAACATAAAAAGTTACTTTTTTGCTGGGCTTCCTTGTTTGTTTTTTAAAAACAAAAGTTCTATTTTTGGCAAATGTGAAATGGATGAAGGTACCCACACACTTAAGATAATGTGGGTGGATTTTGTTCCCAATTCTCCCCTTCTGACAATCTTACTAGGTAAAGTCCTGATTATCTTGGTTTAAAGGGCCCCTATCATGGATTTTTGAAAATGACCTTTCATGTAGTGTGTAATATAGCTCTAAGTGAATGAAAACATCCTGCAAAGTTTTAAATCTGAAAGTGCACCGTATATATATAAACTTATTGTCTTTCAAAAGTAAGAGTGGACTCTGAGTCAAAGAAATGAATTGTTTTTCAAACGAGTCATAAGCCGTCAACAGGCACTTTAATCTGGAATCTGGTTGTGTATGGTTGTGTATGGAATCTTTTAGTTCTGTATATCACGGCACTCCACACACTATAGGAACAAAACGAATCGGTTACCTAACGTAACCTCGGTTCTCTCTAGATGAGGGAACGAGTATTGCGTAAGCTAGCTTACGCTACGGGAAAGATTCATCTTTTCTGAGAAATTGAAGCCAAAAAATTATCCTATAATTTTGTATCCATTGTCAACGCAGTTCAACTGCAGCAGAGCATGAGCGGGCTAACTAGCAGCTCATTGGCTCGCTCACAGGGAACTGCTTAAGCCTATGAGGAGACGCGATTGAACTCTCGTCCAATGAGAGTCGACATGCTCTCATTGCGTCATAACCCGCCGAAGCGGGCGTGGTCAGAGAGTATAAATAATGGCGTCGTAGGCTGAAACTCTGGTTTTCATAGAATGAAGCGAGAAACGCTAGTAGCACAAGCACGGCCAGGAACGCAATACTCGTTCCCTCATCTAGAGAGAACCGAGGTTACGTTAGGTAACCGATTCGTTCTCTTACGAGAGGTTCTCTCGTATTGCGTAAGCTAGCTTACGCTACGGGAACACCTAGTCAACGCCGTGCGTGCTAAGCATCCACTTACGAGTCCCAGGGGAGACGCGGGGGAACCCTTGATAGTGGGAATGAACATATGTACATGAGACAGGGCCAGCAGAGTGGGCCGGTGATTGTGTAGTACTAAGCACTTGATAAGAGAGACAGAGCGGGAACCGGTCTGTGTGAATAACTCTTTTTAGTGCAGCTCACCAGAGAATCTGTAACATACTAGATAGCTAGTAGTTTAGCCTGCAAGGCGGGAACTTCAAGATTGTAAAATCTGACAAAGGTGGAAGGGGAAGACCATCCTGCTGCCACACAAATGTCGTGAATGGAAATTCCGCTGGACCATGCCCACGATGAGGCCATGCCTCTAGTGGAATGAGCCCTAATGCCCAGAGGGCATGGCAGGTCTTTCGACGCGTATGCGGCTGCAATGGCATCAACTATCCATCTGGATAGTGTCTGTTTCGAGGCGGCCAACCCTTTGGTGCGCCCACCGAACGAAACAAACAGCTGCTCAGATCGTCTGACCGGAGCAGTGCGGGAAACGTATAATCTCAGGGCCCTGACCGGACACAGGAGATTAGAGTCAGATTCGTTATCGGATGCAGGCAGAGCCGATAAGGAAATAACTTGTGCCCTGAATGGGGTACCAATCGCTTTTGGGACATAACCATGTCTAGGTTTGAGAACGACTAAGGAGTCATTGGGCCCAAACTCAAGACAGGAAGCTCTAGTTGACAGCGCGTGAAGGTCTCCCACACGTTTTACTGATGCGAGCGCAAGCAGAAAAACGGCTTTGAACGAGAGGTATTTGAGGTCCACGGTGTTTAGTGGTTCGAATGGGGGGGCTTTCATAGCTTCGAGAACTATGGAAAGATCCCAAATCGGCACCGAAGGGGGGCGTGAGGGGTTCATCCTTCTAGCTCCCCTGAGGAAGCGGATGACCAAACCGTCTTTGCCCAGTGACTGGCCGCGCCGGGGTTCAACGAACGCTGCGACGGCTGCCACATACACCTTGAGAGTGGACGGGGACCTGCCCTTGTCCAGCATCTCTTGGAGAAAACTTAGCAAGGAAGGAACCTCGCATGACCGTGGGTCCAAATTTCTGTCGGTGCACCATTTTGAGAACACAGACCATTTAGACGCATAGAGCCTTCTCGTAGAAGCCGCTCTAGCCTGCATGATCGTGTTTAACACTCCCTCTGGCAAAGCAACGGGTAGTTGTTGATCACCCATGCGTGTAGCGCCCAGCGCTCTGGGTGGGGGTGCCAGATCGTGCCGCGAGCTTGAGAGAGGAGATCTGCTCTGACTGGAATGGGCCACGGGGCTGTCTGTGACAGCTGAGTGAGCTCCGGAAACCAAGTCTGACCCTCCCAACGCGGGGCTATGAGGAGCACCGAGTGGCGTGTTTCCCTGATTCTCTGAAGCACCTGTGGTAGCAGAGAAACCGGAGGGAATGCATAAAGCGGGCGGCTGGGCCAGGTCTGGGCTAGCGCGTCGTCGCTCTTCGAGAAAAATATTGGGCACTGGGTGTTCTCTTCTGAGGCGAAGAGGTCCACCTCTGCTCTGCCGAATATTCGCCACAGCTTTTGGACTGTAAGAGTGTGCAGGGACCATTCCCCGGGGGGAATGGGGTTCCTGGACAGACTGTCTGGACCGTCGTTCAGATGGCCCGGCACGTGCGTCGCTCTGAGCGATAGCAGGTGACACTGCGACCAAACTAATATGCGTTCTGTCAGTCTGAAAAGATTTCTGGATCTGACTCCGCCCTGACGGTTTAGGTAGGAGACCACGGCTATATTGTCCGAACGGATCAGCACGTGGTGACCGTGAACGCGCGGGAGAAAACGCGTGAGCGCGTTCTCGACCGCTAACATCTCCAAACAGTTTATGTGAAGGAGGCTCTCTTGAGCTGACCAGGGGCCGAAGGCCGGTGAGCCCTCGCAGACCGCACCCCAACCCGTGTTGGATGCGTCTGTCGAGATGACTTTTCGGCGAGAACAAGTCCCCATGGAAACGCCCCGCTGAAACCATTCTGTCACGGTCCATGGTTGCAGAGCTATAATACAGGTCTGCGTTACCTTTATCAGCTGGCAGCCCGTGGTCCACGCACGGTGAGACACACGGCTCTTCAACCAGAGCTGAAGCGGGCGCATGCGCAGTAACCCCAGTTGGAGCACCGCGGAGGCTGAGGCCATATAGCCCAACGCCTTCTGAAAAGTTTTCAGAGGTGTGAGTCTGTTCATCTGAAAAGATGCGGCGAGACGCTGAACACGGCGCGCGCGCTGTGTTGACAGACGAGCCGTCATCGTGACCGAGTCTAGCTCTATACCCAAGAAGGAAATAGTCTGACTGGGTTGAAGTGCGCTCTTTGTCCAGTTGACAGAGAGGCCCAAAGCTTTCAGATGGTCGAGGAGAACTGTACGATGAGACAGTATCTCCCTCTGTGATTGTGCCAAAATCAGCCAGTCGTCCAAATAGTTCAGTATTCGCAGCCCCTGACTCCGCAGGGGGGCGAGCGCCGCATCCATGCACTTCGTGAACGTACGAGGTGCTAAGGATAGGCCGAACGGAAGGACTGTGTATTGATAAACCTGGCCTTCGAAGGCGAAACGTAAGAATGGCCTGTGAAGGGGATTTATCTGAATCTGAAAATAAGCATCTTTCAGATCTAGTGAAATGAACCAGTCCCCCTGGCGCACGTGCGCGAGGAGTTTTCTGATAGTGAGCATTTTGAACGGTCTCTTCATGAGAGCTTTGTTCAGCACTCTGAGGTCTAATATTGGTCTGAGGCCGCCGTCTTTCTTGGGAACAAGAAAATAGCGGCTGTAAAACCCCGACTCGCTCATAGACAGAGGCACTCTCTCTATAGCCCTTTTGCACAATAGTTTTGCTATCTCTGAACGGAGCAGCGTCGCCGCTTCTAGGTTCACAGTAGTTTCTAGCCGCGCTCGAAAACTTGGAGGGCGGCGGCGAAACTGTAAGCGATAGCCCAGCCTTATTGTGTTTAGCACCCACTGGGAAATTCCCGTAATAGCTTCCCACGCTTTGCAGCGCAATGCTAGGGGGTGAATGGCTACCCGGTCCTCGTCGCTGCACATGGCGGGCTGTGTGCGCGCGCTCATATTGCTTATAACAACGGGACTTACACTCAGAGAGGAGTTTATGGGCCGTGTAACAGAGTGAACAGAGGGGGGAAGCGCGCACGGGTTCGTGGGCGCTTTTATGTACTCTGAAACTCGAGCGGATTGGGGCCGCTTTATGAGAGTGTGCTCTGTGTGGGACACGGGAACAGACGTGCTTTTGTGTATGAGTGAACACAGTGTTGTGGGCACATTTATTACACAAGGTGTCTTTTTGCTCTTTTTGAGATTTATTTGGGTCGCCGTGAAAACGGCGTTTGTGCTCATGCAAGCGGGAAGGGAAACCGGCTTGGTAATGGCGGGATACACTACTGCAGTAGCCGCGTGCGCGGGGACTAGCAGAGGGCGGTATTTTGACGGCGGTCCGGCCGCAGCGGGAGAGCGCCGTCTTTTTCTCAGCTGTGCTAGGCAGACTTCGAGTGATCAGGTTTCGGCGTGATCCTAGGCCGCGGCCCCCGAGGCGGCGGCGGTCTGTGGTGGCTGTCAGAGCGAGAGCGAGGGCGGCCGCCCTGGCGTCGCTGCGAAGTCTGGCTGTGCTGAGCTGGGCGCTGAGGTGGGGCTCGTGCAGGAGGCTGGTCACGTGAGCGGCCTGCAGAGGAGCTAGCGCGACGAGGCAGGAAGAGGTTCATGGCCTGGGAAGCTTTCTGAACTTCGGAGAAACGGTCAACAATACCTGTGACGGCAGATCCGAAGAGGCCGGATGGAGAGAGCGGGGCATTTAGAAAAGCGGCGCGCTCAGAATCTCCCATGTCAGCGAGTGTGAGCCACAAATGTCTTTCAGACACACAAATGGCGGCCATACATTTTCCCAGGGCTTGAGCGGCAGATTTTGTAGCGCGAAGGGCGAGGTCCGTGGCGCTCCTCAAATCCGCGACTTTAGGGGGATCTCTTCCGTTCTCATCCCATTCGCGGAGTATGTCACCCTGTAGAATCTGTAAAACAGACATGGAGTGCAATGCAGAGGCTGCTTGACCGGCGGCTGAATAAGCGCGGGTATGAAAACTCGAAGTCGCTCTGCAGGCTTTAGAGGGAAGCACAGGTGATGAACGCCATCTCGCGGAGGGCGGGCACAAGTGTGCAGCGACCAGGTCCTCTACAGGGGGAATGGAGAGATAGCCCTTCTCAGCGGCTCCGTCCACAACGCGAAGCGGGGTGGAAGAATCAGAGCGAGTTCTGGCAGAGAGCGGGGCATTCCAGGACTTAGAGAGCTCCGCGTGTAGTTCAGGGAGGAAGGGCGCGGCCCGCTTGGTGGCGGGAGTCGAGCGCTGGCGGAAGTAACTGCCGTCCATGCGGTTGGTGGTCTGCTCGGGGGGAGGGGACCACTCGAGCCCGAGGCGTTCGACGGCCTGAGACAGGAGGCGCATTAATTCGTCCTCGATGCCCGCGCGGGTCGCGGTGGATTCACGGGCCGAAGAAGCGCGAGAACCGGACCATTCCTCACTGTCTGAAGCGAGAAACGAACATGTCTCCTTAATGTCCGCGGCGTCCTCGGAGGCAACAGAGCGGCCACTCGGCGGCAGCTGTATGTCCGGTAGCGGCGGAGATGGAGAGCGGGAGGCGACGGGCTCCGGCGGAATGAACGCTTCAAGCTGGGGTTCCGGCGGCCTCTGTGAGCGGCGTTTCTTCTTCCGCGGCGAAGTCAGAGGCGGCGCGGAAGCTTCTTTTACGGCCTGAAGTCGAGCCCGCAGGGTCGACAGCGGCATACTCTCGCAGAGCTCGCAGCCGCCATCAGCGAGGGCGAGCTCGGCGTGCTCCAATCCGAGACAGAGAGCGCAGATGACATGGCGGTCTCCAGTCTCGAGGGGAGCGCGGCAAGAACCGCAGGAAATGGTACGAGACATCTTGAAAAAGACGCTCGGCTCTTTTAGAATAAGGATACAGTAAATATGCAAGAGAGAAAAAAGGATATATTCCGTCGGATGGCGGTAGCTTGCAGGACGGCTGAAGGTGGCGAAGACGGCCGGCTTCTTCAGTCTCCTAGATGCTCGCTAAGTTGCCTTGTCGACGACGGCGGCTTCTCTCAAGATCAGCAGATGCGTGTAGCCTCGCTGAAGAGATGAAAATCAGAGTTTCAGCCTACGACGTCATTATTTATACTCTCTGACCACGCCCGCTTCGGCGGGCTATGACGCAATGAGAGCATGTCGACTCTCATTGGACGAGAGTTCAATCGCGTCTCCTCATAGGCTTAAGCAGTTCCCTGTGAGCGAGCCAATGAGCTGCTAGTTAGCCCGCTCATGCTCTGCTGCAGTTGAACTGCGTTGACAATGGATACAAAATTATAGGATAATTTTTTGGCTTCAATTTCTCAGAAAAGATTAATCTTTCCCGTAGCGTAAGCTAGCTTACGCAATACGAGAGAACCTCTCGTAAGAGAACTGTTAAATCTATGATTTTTTTTTGTCGTCATGTTTGTGGTCTGTCACATTTTGAAAATCTGATAAGATTTTTAAAATCTTTTAGTGTGGGCCAGTAAAGCCTCAGGCTGAAAGATGTGCAAATTCATTGTCTATACTGTAGAGGGTGCAGCTCAAATAAACCTTTCAACTGTGCTGCCATACTGGATTGCAGAAAAATAGGACATAGAAAAAAACAAACTAAAAAACAAATGTGATGTTTATCTTCACTTTTGCTAATTGGTATGGATGGGTTGAACTGGATCATCGAAGGTCAGCAGCATTGGTTAATAAAGGGAGATTAAAGTAGCCTATATTTATATTATCTAACATATTTAATTATTGCAGATTTACGTAATATTCTGAGTTTGCATTTCACTGTTTTTATTCACTTAGCTTACTGCAACTGTTTTTGTGCAAGTGAGATGAGTGCAATATCTAAGGCTGCATCGAAAGGTAACTTCGCGTCTGCTGCCATGTTGGATCCATAGACGTCGTCATCATCTTGCTGCTCCCTCCCCGTTCTGTGATTGGTTCCCTAGCTGAGGTGCAAAGGTCCATGGAATCCAGGCTGTCTAGCAGCGTGAATAAAATCGCGCTGTGCGCAAGGCAGCATGGGGAAACCCAGGCTAGATATAGTGTAGAATCTGAAATACTTCATACTAATTTTGTTTACAATCTTTCTAAAAGGTTTAAATGAAAAAAAAAAAATCCATCAGATTTTTCGATGCTAAAATATATTTGTTGGATAAGACACAGTGTTACATGTATTCGGTTGTTTTTGTTCTTTGTTTCGTTTTCATGGAATTTTAGTTTGCATTCATTCATCAATATGTGTTCCTTTGTCTTAGTTTCCCGCCACTCATCTGTTTCCATGGACACTAACTCAATCATCATACCTATTCATCATTTAGTTCATCACCATTAAGTATTTAAGTTCCTCCCTGTTTACTCGCAGGTGTTGGTCGTTATTTGCGTTTGTTGTTGTTCTCTTACGAGAGTATCTCTCGTACTGCGTAATATCTTACGCTATGGGGAAAAACTCTTTTCCACGAGATATTGAAGCCAAAAATTATCCTTAATTTTTAATTAATGTAAAACGCTTTGCAGCAGCATGCAGACATAGGCGAGACAGCTCGCGCAGCTATTGGCTGCCCTGCGGCAAAAGCAGCAGCTTATCGAGAGCCGCTGTGCGCGACGTCATGACCAATGGGGGCACTTCGCGCCCATTTCGTCACGTCCCGCCAGAAAGGGCGTGGTCTTGCCCTATAAAAGCAGACGACAGGCTGATACAAACTGATTTTCATCTCTTCAGCGAAGCTACACGCATCACTGGATCTGGAGTGAGAAGCCGCGCCGTCGACGCAAGCCTTCAGCGGGACGAGCCCTTGAGCCTGAAGTCGCTGGCCTCGCCGCCTTCAACCGCCGTACCTGCTGCGCTTTCCGGCGCCTATATCCTTTGCTCTGCTGAGAGTGTTTGTTCACCGTTGCAACTCACACTTCTCCCTAAAACCTCTAAAAGAGCTGCGTCTTTTTAAAGATGCCTTCCTGTGGCTCGTGCCGAGCCCAACTCAGCGACGGGGACCGCCATGTCATCTGCGTTTCCTGCATGGGTCAGGATCATGCGGCTCTCGCACTCACTGAGGGTGGATGCCACCATTGTGAGCTGATGTCTATGGTGACTCTGAGGACTCTGAGGACTCGCCTGGCATCATTCTCAGAGTCTGCACCGCCCGCTGTGGTCCCGCGCCTTAAGAAGCGCCACGCCCAGCGCGCCCCCGAGCTCTCTCCTGCCCGCCTCTCTCCTCCCAGCCGCAGTCTGCAACACCCGTCGCCGCTGCTTCACAGCGCCGCCAGGCCCGAGACCAGAGACCGCGCTCTCGCTCTGCTGGACGCCGCCCCCCTCAGCGCGGGCCCCGGCCGAGGATTGAGATCAAGCCCGAGGTCTCAAAGCCTTCCTAGCATCCCAAGGAAAGCGACGGTGTTCAAATCCCGCTGCAGCCGGATTTTCACCGAAACTTCTCGCTCGTTCAGTTCCAAGCAATGTGACTGTTCCAGTGTATTTTGCAGTGAGCAAGCTGGTTTCACAGCCCGCTTGCCTGTACACAAAAGCCGTTTTTACGGCTACCCAGATAAATCCAATAAAGAGTGTATTTTCTGGTGTCCCGGCCACGGCCGATGGTGTTATAAGTGTTGTAAGAATGCCCACGTCCCAGTGCCCATTCCCACACCCAGACACAGCCCGCCACGGTGCAGGGCTAGCACAAATAAAATCGATTCATATCGATTGTGCAAACAGTGTAGTGAACGCGCCCTTGTCACAGTGCCCGCTTACACTACACGATGCGTGTCCCCTGGTTTCTGTAAAAACTAAACTAACACACATTCAGTTGGCGCGAGCCGACAGTGTTCTCAGTGCAGTAGATGTGCCCGCTGTCCCGCGCCCACATTCTCTCTCACATTCTCTCTCACAAACACGTTCTCAGCACACCGGGGGTCTCGAGCCGCCGTTATGCCGCGGCCAGAGCCCAGATTTCATTCTCCCCCTAGCTATTCACGCATAGAACACAGGGCCACATTACTCGAGCACCTCGAGAATCTGGGCCTTACAGTCAATTGGGCGAAAAGCTCGCTGTCTCCCAGTCAGAAAATTTCTTTTCTGGGAACAGTGCTGGACTCGCAATCCATGACAGCACGCCTGTCACCGGAGCGCGGACTAAGCATTCAGCGCATCGCGAAATCCTTCCGCCACGGCTCTATATTCCCACTCAAAAGGTTTCAGAAAATGCTGGGCCTAATGGCCTCAGCAGCCTCCGTACTCCAGCTGGGCCTGCTTCGCATGCGCCCACTGCAGCTGAAAGCGCAAGTTCCGCCCCAGGCATGGACAGCTGGTCTGTTTCGCCTCAAGGTCGATCTAAAGTGCGTTTTGGCGCTGAAACCTTGGTCAGGTGTGAGTCTGGGGACTCCCTCGAGTGTGAGGGTGGTGTCTACGGACGCCTCCACCTCGGGATGGGGAGCGCTGCTCGAGGGCAGACCGCTTGCTGGCCTGTGGTCAGAACGGGAAAAGCTCCTTCACATAAACTGCTTGGAGATGATAGCGCTACGGCGTTTTTGTCCCCAGATGAAAGGCCGCCACGTCTTGGTCCGGTCGGACAACATGTCAGTGGTGGCCTACGTAAATCACCAGGGTGGCATCAGGTCCCGAAACCTTAACAGGCTGACGGAACGCCTCCTGGTCTGGGCCCAGCACAACCTGCTCTCACTGAGAGCAGCGCATGTGCCTGGTCACCTGAATGTGGGACCAGACAGACTGTCGAGAGACAATGTCCCAGCAGGGGAATGGTCGCTGCACCCGAAGACGATCCAACTGCTGTGGGAAACGTTCGACAAAGCGCAGGTGGACCTGTTCGCGTCCCACGAAAACGCTCATTGCTAGAATTTTTCCTCGAAAAGCAGAGACGCGCTGGCCCACGTCTGGCCCCGCTGTCCCCTATATGCTTTTCCCCCTGTCTCGCTCTTGCCTCAAGTGTTGGAACGAATCAGGGAAAACGGATGCCCAGTGCTGCTCGTGGCTCCGCTCTGGACAAACCAGACTTGGTTTCCAGTCCTGATGCAGCTGACCAGCACTGCTGTTAGCACCTGCTGTTAGCACCTGAGAAAAAAGAGTTTTTCCCCATAGCGTAAGATATTACGCAGTACTCGTTCCCTCTCTAGAGAGAACCGAGGTTACGTTAGTAACCGAGTACGTTTTACACACACTGTTACACCTTCTGTAGAGTTTACTTTATTATCGAAGACATTTCATATTGGAACCTGTGGTCTTCATCAAAGATTGCATATACAACCTTTCAGGGGTAAACATGGGATAATTAGTGGTGGGCAGATTGAGGCTTCATGAAACACTGAAACGGTTGAATCAAATGTGCCATATTGTGCCGAGTCTTCGAAACAATCCGACACCCATCTCCACAGTGACCCCTAGTGGTCAGAACAGTGTAAATGCAACAAAAACCCAGGCCAAACATGCATAAAAACACCTTTTATAAATATATTGGAATTTTTTTACTGGAAGTGAAATCTTTCAAATGCAATTATCTAATAAGATAAACATGTGTAAATGTGTTCTTTTATCAATTGCCAGGGTTTGTTTTGTTTGTTCTATGAATGGCTCAGCTAAACAGGACAACAAGACTATTACCTCAGTTTAATTAAACTAATGTCTAATTAAAACATCTACAAATGTATAAAACTGATCAGAGATCAGGTAAAACCCACAGACACTTCTCAGTGACTCCTCATGATTCATGGGTTGACAGAGATCATCGCCCCCAGTGGTGAACCATTGAAGTGTTTCGAAACAGTTATGATGTAATGAAGCCTTGTTTACTAAAATCACGTGACTTTAGCAGTTTGATACACGCTCCAAACCATTGATTCGGAACAAAAGATTCGTAAAAGCTTCAAAGCTTCACGAAGCAGTGTTTTGATTTTTGAGCCATCACTAGGGCTAATGACATTTTATTAAAACTTTTTGTTGTTTCAGTGACGGAATGTTTCATGGATGTATTAAATAGTTAATATCAACAGATATTTGATCACTAGAATACATTTAAACAGTCATATGCATATCACATTGTTTTAAATATGATTTAATAAAGCCTAAAGCATTATTTGATTTTTTTCACCCTAAAGAACTCTTTCATGCCAGAAAGGTTCCTTGTCTGTTTTTATGTATAAAGAGTTCTTTGGAGTTGAGTAAAGAATCCCAATGAACCTTTTATCCTGTGTTAGGTGAGAAAGTGGTAGACAATTGCAAACAGAGGCTTTTTACATGGACATTGAATAAAAGATGTTGTAAAACAGAATGATTACGCAGGATTAGTGCACGTAAATTGGCCTTTTGTCTCCGTCCACCTTTCTCACAGTCACACTCCCTCCCACATTCTTTATTAAAGATTTTCCTTTGTGGTTTCCCATCTGAACAACATTTCCTTCACAAGACTTCACACACTCCCTGGCTGAACATGAACGGTGACAAAAAGTAAAATTTACTTTGTTTGCAGCATCTTCACAGACATTTGAGGAGCCTGTGAAAGTGCTTAGCTGCACCACCATATATCTGGGAAACGTGGCTCACGTGTGATAAGACTGACATAGATAACAGAGACTTAAGTAAACAGAGAAGACTTCAAAGACAATTCAACAACAACATTTCACATATGCTGTGCTTTTTTTGAACCATGACATCAGTCTTATTATCTAGTGAGACAGGGGCATCTTTGATCTGGCTATAACAGTCTCTAGAGAAGGAAAGAAGCGGAAGTTGCATCATTGATTACTCGTGGACCAATGATATTTTTTGGACAAATCAGGTATTTATCCCATTAAGCTAGGCTAGCATAACAACCAAAATCTTTGCGATAACACCTCATATTCCCTGCCCAAATCTCCCTGGAGAATCGTGACCTCAGATGTCAACAGGGAACTATCAACAACATATACTTGCATGATAACGCTCAGGGGTTAGCAAAGTTTATAGACAACTGTGTATGTTGAGGTCTGTTATTTGTTATTTATACACAGAGAGCAATAAGTCAAACTGCATAAATTACAGTGAAATCACATTCAGCTGAAGTCAATAGGGAAAACAAGTTAAAAATAGGGCCATTCGAATGTCATCTCTGTTATGGGGCCATGTGTCACACAGTCCCAGCAATGGAACTTTATTTAAGCTTCATTCCCATGGATGAACTGTAGTTATTTACCCAGAGTTCCAGACTGCATGGAGCCAATGTGTTTTCTCTGGTCAGTGATCCTGTGCCACTTGATTCAGTTCTAAAATAATTTTGAACTTTGAAAATAATGTTGAAAACTGCTTGTTTTTATCCTGGGAGGTAAGAGATATAATGAGGAATGAGGGAATAATTGTGAGATGGATTTCATATTTATCCCATGTTTATACCACTGGCTACACTTTATTAAGTGTCTGTAATTTATTTATTTATTTATTTTTTTATTTTATTTTTTTGAAGTACATAGTTAAAGACACCTAATATAAAGGAGAACCATACATGCCATGTGTGTGTGCATTTGAGACATTGTTTATATCTTCTCAGGACAAGCAGATGTTTTGGTTTCAACATAAGAGCCAGAAGGGATGTTAATTCTCATGAGCTGCTGCACTGCACCCATAATTTCTCTTATAGCACCGCTCCTGGAGATTTACCTGCCTGCAGGGTTTATTTGTCTAATCAAACACACCTGAGTTATAGATCATCAGGTTTTGGAGTTCGTCTAATACATGGTTGGAGCTGAACTACGCTGGAAGGAAGAGCATCAAGATCAGGGCTGCGCACCCTTGCATTAGACTGAGATAAATTCTACATTTTTAAGAAAAGTATGTAGGAATAGGGCCTAATACTGCTAATATTGTTTTGACCATATTTTAAATTACACATTGCAATGTGTTATGTTTTAATGTTAAATGAAATATGCTGCAAAGATCATGTAAGTATGTTTTCTTATAGTAGGCCTACTTACATGTTTGTAAACGTGTGATCGTCAACGAGTGAATCTCTGAGCTGGTGTGAGTGAGTGGAGGCGGGGCTAATTTGAATATTCATAGAGCCACATTAAAGGGAGTAGACTTACATTCAAGCTATTTTATGGCATGACGATTTTTTTCAAGGAAAAAACGTTTAATAATGTCATTTTGGTGATCAAAGATGAGTTTAAAGGGATAAAATTATTGACTAGAGGGGGACTATAATTATTGGGTAATTGATATACTTTACTACTGAAAACATTTGTATTACAATATTTCACAGAAATACATATTTTGTCTTTAGGCTATGTATATGATAACTTACAGTTAGTAAACAAACAGGTGTTTACTGTAAAAAATTTTTCTCAATCTCAATTTTATTACATGATTGTAACTTGACCAAAAACATAATACGCATCTTCAGAAGAGGACTTTGATAAACCTGTATAAAAACAGAAATAGTCTCAACAGATTTCTCAGGTTATGCTGGTTTTACATGCAATCAAATTGGTTTTACTGATAACAAAATAAAAAGATTCTAAATCTGAGCCATGTTCTCAGTCAAAAAGCATAGTAAAAACATAATCTTCTAAATTAGTCCCAAATTATTCTCAATATGGTGACGTGGAAATCTATCAGAAAAGATTGCTATCATGTGTATACAAATCAGAAAATGAGGTATGTTGACCTCACATTTTGATCTTAAATGATCAAGGATCGATGCAGAGATTGCTGAGAATTAGAGAAATGGGGCGACATGGGGTCTGTATCACAAACTTTCACACAACCTCCAACAAACAAAAGGGGGAAGTACCTCTGTGTGACTGGCCCAAAGCAACTTCCTGTTTGTGATTATGTAGCCAAAAAACAAAGCGTGTAAGGGAACTGTCCTGAAGTTACAGCTCTATGGTGCATTACATGTGCGCTGGGTGTCTGTCCACACACAGCATCTCTGTACAATGCTGGGAAGCAGCTGTGGCCTCCCTAAAACAGACAAGTAGTGCAACCAGCTGGTAAACATGTCGCGCAGGCATTTGAGGATGAAATGTTTGGGTTGAAACTTTTAAATTTGACCATTGGTTCGCTCATATCTCCCCCTTTGCAATGTCAGCTCTACATCTACCATGTCTTAAAAAGTTCTCATTCCAAACAGTAAGACGCCAAACATCTATTGTGAGATGAATCCAGAGGAGCAGGATGCATAAATCAATCGCTGATTCACTAAGGAAGCTATTAGACTACAATAGAACCACAATAGGACATTGTAGCAATTTTTGGTGCTGTCCTCCAGCAACACCAGGAACACTCATTTGCACAGACAGCCTTGAAGCTACAATGGCAGGATTCATTCAGTAAAATTGGAGATGTCAGCTGACATAAACCTGATACTAAGTGGTGTGATTGCATGCTGTACACCAACGTTCAAAAGTTTGGGGTCAGTAATTTTTTTTTTTTTTTAAAGAAATTATAAGTTTCATTCAACAAAGATGCATTAAATTGATTTGAAAAAAGTGAGTCATGACAGTAAAATACATGCCTATAAAATATTAAGCAGCACAACTGCTTTTAACATTGATAATAGTGAGAAACTTTTCTTGAACACCAAATCAGCATACTAGAATGATTTCTGTATATGTAAGACTGGAGTATTCTGAAGATTCAGCATCAAAAAATAGGATATTTCACAATATTACTGTTTTACTGTATTTTTTATCAAATAAAGGCAGCCTTGGTGAGCAGAAGAGACTTTAAACATTAAAAAATCTTATAGAGCCCAAACAGAATTATGTGTCTGAGAAACTTCTCATAAAATCAATAGTATTTCCATGTTGAAGCCATAAGAATGTATAAGAATTGCTCTATAGGCATCATATTTTTCAATGTTAAGTGTAGAAGACCGATCTAGTTACTTCTGTATCAACATCTTTGAGGTTCCTGCAATGTAAAGTATTGAGTTTAAGTAAATACTGTAAATAACGCCCTGTCTTTTGGCACTAAGAGTAATAAAGCCTTTTGCACATCCTAAAGCTATTTACACCTTTGACTCTCTGTGAAGTGTGAGGTGATTAGTGTGAACTGCGTGTGAACACAGAGAGAGAACCTCACATATTTTTGTCAGGTTCCCCATCCGTCTATTGGTTTAAAGTAAACCAAGGTTTCCCAATCCATTCCTCCAGGACCCCCTGCATGACACATTATTACGCCTAACTAATCTTGCACACGCAACCAACAAGATGATGAGTTGAATCAGGTGTGCAAAAGCTGCAGTAATGGACAGAGAAACCCTGGACTAAATCAAGACCAAATACTACATCTTTAGTCTGTGAATGAGGTTTACTTCTAAGCATCCACTGCAGCACATGCACAATTATTTACATAAAATATGTCTGCAAAGCATCAAGAATAGTTTATTTATGAAAACACAGAGTGGAAGTGAACTGTAAACTGGTCTGATATCTTCGTCTCAGTGTTTTCTTTATGCAGGACATTCACACTGAGTGCTTCTGTCTTTGACCATCACAATGGCTTCTCAACCACACTAATATTTAATATAATATAATAAGTTTAATAAATAAGCATTTGCTATAAGAATGTTGGGAAGCAAACAACCAAAAATTCTCAAAATACCTTAGACATTTCTCAAAATATCTTCTTTTGATCCCACGAAGAAAGAAAGTCACGCAGCTTTGGAGCTATATGAGGGAGAGGAAGGATGACAGAATTTTTGGGTGAACAATCCCTTTAATACTATATGGTTAAGAGTAAGAGATAATATTGTTTAAGAACACAACAATATGTATTTTCATGGATTTTTACATGTTTATGCATCAAAATCACTATGGTACCATATGACCTTTTTTCACCCAAAAATGAAAATTTTGTCATCATATATTCACCATCATGTTGTTCCAAACCTGTATGAGTTTATTTCTTCTGTTGAACACCATCGACTTCCAAATATTATTATTTATTTTTTTTCAAATATGGAAGTCAATAGGTGCCAACTGTCTGGTTGCAACATTCTTCAAAATATCTTCTTTTGTGTTCAGCAGAAGAAAGAAACTCATACAGATTTGGAATAACTTGAGGGTGAGTCATTTGAATGTTTTTATTAATTAATAATTTACCATTGTTTCTAATAATCATGAGTCCCAAAACAATTGTAGGAAACTTTGATTTATATCTCTGATATGCCACCTATGAGCAGTACTTCACACGAGAGTTTTCTTTCTACTACAATACGATAATTACTTTGCAGTATGTTACTTATTTACTTGTTTATCAATAAAGCCCAGCAGTGTGAATGAGACAGTTATGTTAATAAAATTAAACCTGCACTGATCAAAAGGTCTGGAGTGGCGATGTTTACATGTTTGCAAAAAAATCATTGTGACATTTTTGGAGTGCTATTGTGAGGAAAAATATTTTAAATGTTTTCAAGTGGCCCATTATACCATTTAAGCGGCTAGCTAGCCTCACTTTCACATCTAATGGATTATGATGGATTATCCTGACACATAAAACCTCCATAAATATCCAATTAAAGGGTCTTTAGCCACAGTGGTGCACATGTGCCGACTGGAATGTTGTGGTTTGTGGGTTTCACCCGATCCCCCACAGATATGAACAGAAGTCCACAACAGACTTTACTCACAGGAAAATACCTACTGTTTTTTTAGCCTTACAAATGAAAAATATCACAATCATTTTTAATAGACTCACTGAGCACATTTTTATGGAAGCTTGTTTCCGCCGCAGAATAAAACATTTAAAAAGATATTTGTGACTTTTTATCTCACAATTGCGAGTTTACATCTTGCGATTCTGAAGTCAGAATAAAGTCATATAAAGTCATATAAAGTCAGAATTGTGTGATATAAAGTCGCAATTACGTGTTATAAAGACAGAATTGCTAGATATAAACTCACAATTGCATGTTATAAAGTCAGAATTGTGAGAAATAAACTCGCAAATCTGACTTTGTGAGATAAAAGCTCGCAATTGCGAGGAAAGTAAATAAAGTAGTTATAAAGGAAAGAAAAAAAATCAAACACACCTGATTCAACTCATCAGCTCATTATCACATGGGTTAATGAGCTAATGAGTTGAATCAGGTGTGTTTGATTAGGGAGACAAAGAAAACGTGCAGTGTTGGTGGGTCGCCAGGACAGGTTTGGGAACCACTGCTTTATAACACTCAATTGCGACCTTATATCACACAATTCTGAGATAAAAAGTTTTGGGGCCCAATTCTCCCCTTCCGACAATCCTATAAAGTCGCGATGGGTTCTTGATCTAGATGGTTCTACAGATTATCTTATCAAATTTTCCTGTGGTGTGTGATGTGTTAAGAGCGACTGAATCCGCTCGGATGAATGTCGGGGTCGGGGTCGGACTCGTACCGATCTGAAATTGCAAAAATGTTGACTATTTACGTCCTGTTGTGTGGGGGAAAACCAGAGGACTAACACGCATGCACTCTGTAAATTTGTCATGTGGAACGAAACAATACCCAATCAGAAAGCAAGCTCACAGAAGACTGAGGCATAACCATAGACAGTAAAAAATATGGACGTCTGTGACGTCACCTAGACTTTCTGAAGAACGGTTTTGAGGCCATTTATGGGGGGTATGGGCGGCGCCATCTTCAATACAAATGTTCAGACAGGATACAGAGGTGGTATGTGTTGTGTCAGATCATGGCCAAGACGTCAAATTTCAGGAATTCCACTTATCAGCTGTCAATCAAGCTGTCAATCAAAGTTAACATGCCCTTATTTGTCATACATGAAAAAATTCACCCCCTCACAGTTGTCAGGCACTCGAAACCTATCGAATAATACAATAAAAGTCCATGGGACCAACCTGTAAAAACATGAATTTATGCTGTGAAAACTGACATTTTAACATGGGGGTCTATGGACATTTGCTCCCTTTTGGGACCTGCCTTTGCTGTTTTTCGCACTTCCGGGTAGGCTTCATTTTTCAGATTAGAATGTTGCCGCTTGGGCATAACACAAATTAATCTAAAACCTTTTGATTTTCCCCCGCAAATTTTCTTTAAAAAGCAGTCCAAACACTATTATCGTGTCTTCTTACCCCTTCTTACCTGCCATGGTTTTGATTTATTTTAGATTTAGATTTAGTTTTGCGATTTTTACTTTGTTTTTGTGATATTTCCCGTGTTCACAGTCATTTGTGAATATAATCTGTTAGTGTGGGGTGTGCTGTCTTGGATACAACACACTGAACAAAACTGTTAAATCTATGAATTTTTTTTTTAATCGTCATGCTTGTGGTTTCTCACATTTGGAAAATCTAATTCTAGTGTGGGCCAGCCTTATAAGGGAGGCCTTGTCTGTGACCTCTGTGATGATTTATCAGATTTAAAGAGTCAGTCATGAAATGATTCTTTAAAACGGCGCTGACTGGTGTGTTGAAGTCATTTAGAAACTCATGGAATTAAGACAACCTGCTTACTTGACAAAATGAAATACACTAATCGAAACAGCAAACAAAAGTCAAACACTGCAAGCACATACAGGTGCCAGATAGGATGTCAGTTCTCACGCTTCTGATGCCAGCCTTGAGTGTGGGAAGTGTTTTTGCATGTCCACACACAACTCCAATTATCTCCTTATCGTGAGCACCTCCTCAACAGCCTCTTAGTTTTCCCTGGCCCTCGGGTCACACTACATCTTGAGATATTACCCGCACACCCTCACCTTACCTGAAGCCTTTGGACAGACACAAATATGCAAACACACACATACAAAGGTTTATAGAGTACCAAAAGAATTTGAAACACAAAACTGCCTGCGGGTGTTAAAATATACAAGTCACACCCTTTGCTTACAAACTCTACAAATACATCAGTCTTCTTATGAGTTATTCAGTTTAAATGCTGTCATCATTTACTCACCCTCATGTCGTTCTTTCTTCTGGTGAAAACAAAAGAAGATAACAGTTTTGGTAGACTACCATTGACTTCCATTGAATGGGGATAAAAATGATCTTTTTCAAAATGTATTTCTCAAAAGAACATTTTATAACCATAATTTCCAGAAGATTCAATATTTTAGCTGCCGTGTAAATGCTAAACAGGACAAAGATATTTGAATGTGGCTTTTTTAACCCAATCTCATGAGAAAACGTAACTGTTTTGGTGCTGAATTCATATGAATTCATACAAATGAAATCCTACTGTTCTAGCAATTAAACTAATCATAAACGACTAAATGTTTATTGTTTCTTTTCACTGCTCTTAGCCAAATGGCTCTTGGACATTAGGACTACACTGGTATCAACTAGTTTTCCCCATTCTTTTTTTTGTCTTTTTTTCTATTGGTCCATCTACCCCTTTAATAACAATACATTAATTATCTGGTATTTCTCTTTGGAAGAACCACATGTTAGGAGGTTTTCTGAAGAAGAAAAAAAACTATTCTGAAAAACATATAGGCCTATTTTTAATGTATTCAAAAAAGTTAATCAATGTAAATGCATGTGACTGAAACGACACTGTAAATGCGTCATTCCATCATAACTGCGTCTATCTTTTCCCTAACCATAAGCCAAGCACTCATTGGTCAAGATAAAATTTTGTTCACTCAGATGTTTTCAATACTGTATGGTCTCGAGGGTCCCACTTTATATTAAGTGGCTTTAAGTACTATGTACCCACATAGAAAAATAAGTACAATGTACTTATTGTGTTCAGGTTGTATTGTAAAACACTTTAGCTGCTATTGAGATGTGATACTGGTAAGGTTAGGGTCAGGTGTGGTGGTATGGGTCGATTTAAGGGTAGGTTAAGGTGTAAGGGAAGGGTCAACTGTGTAATTACAAATGTAATAACATCAATTAATTACAGTTGTAATTACATGTAATCACATTACAGTGGTATTTTCTAAATATAAGTACAATGTAAAAACATGTATGTACATAATAAGTCCATTGTATCAAAGTAGTAAATTCAATGTAAGTACATAGTACTTAAAGCCACTTAATATAAAATGGGACCCTTGAGGTCGTCACATATATTGGTGCAAAGCATGTCCAATTTTTCTCCCCGTCACTTTAAAAAATCTGCTATATTCCTCCTGTGGTTCACAGGTATAGAGCACAGGGACTTTCCATTTGTGTTTAAGTGAGAAAGTGAAAAAACTTGTGATTCGTTACTGCATGTTCTGGCTTTGTATTGCACAATTCTTAAAAGAAAGAAAGAAAGAAAGAAAGAAAGAAAGAAAGAAAGAAAGAAAGAAAGAAAGAAAGAAAGAAAGAAAGAAAGAAAGAAAGAAAGAAAGAAAGAAAGAAAGAAAAATATAGCAGCAGCCTATTTTTATAAGTCCACAGAGATGCAATTACGGCCTGACTAGACTTCTCACCTCTTAATGAAATTTTCCCTTTTGAGCTTTGTTATTTTCATGCTTATAATATAGGCCAGTTTCAAAAACAAACTTTTTATTTATTTATTTATATTTATTCCTTTAGGGGCAATATTTGAATCATGAGCATATAAAACAGCACGTCCTGCATTTATGTTAAATACTTTAACTGAATCAGTTAATTAAAACTTATGATGTTACTGACGACATCAATTACAGCTCTCTGCTTCTCTGTTTAACAACAGTCACCTGGTTGAACTACAGGTCAACTGCAGACAGAGGCACTAGTTCCTAAACTGGAGAGATATACAATAGGATGTAATATGGGGGAATTTTTGCCCCAAAATTGTAAATGTTTGAAGCCATTGTCCTTGCTTTTTTTTTTTTTTTTACCCTAACATTGGCTGATACCTTTCTGAACATAAAAGACTGGCTCAGAACTAAATAGAAACAATACAAATGTATGTGTCAAAACCCCAAACCTCAGTGACAGCATGCTGCATAAATTATGCAACTATTTCCACTTGATCAATAACCATCATCATAATGCAAATCAAATCGAGAATTTTTTTTTTCTACAAGATATGGATAATATTAGTCTATTAGGCTACTACAGGAAGAGTTTCTGTACTAAAAGTCACATTCTTATCAATAAAACAACAAGCACAAAAAAGGATGACAAAACTCCGATAATAATAATAAATAACTCTTCAAATAGCCTACATTATCATAAAAAGAAAAAAGAAAAAATCTGTACTAAAATGACACTTTATTCGATTGGATCCCCCATATGTGCAGTGTAGGCTATAGATTAAATTTAAAAAAGTCTATATTTAATTAGCCTAGTTATATTTTCGATGGTAACTAAAATCTTACTGCAATTTAAACAACAACATCGATCAGGTCATTCAAATTTTGGTGCTGAGATTTTCCCGCTTGCATGTTTTGAAATCCTCAACCGAGTTTAAAGGGTGGGCGTGTTTTTCCCACTGCCATTTCAGAAAGTTTGTCAAGTAAAAGAATAGCTAGGCTCCAGCTCGTGAAGTAGTGTGGCGGAAGGAGCCTCTGGATGAGAGCAGGAGAATGAAGCCTTGAATACATGATCTCATTCACTCAGCTGAGACTGCACGAGCAGGACCGGAGTTCGCGAGGACAAGCCACAAGTGCCATTTTTGGATCTATTCTTTATACTTACGTGATTTATTTCCTTTTCTTGAACAGACCAATGTTGGATATATGTTAAGCCTGCGTGGAATCCCACAACTATCCATAAGAAGGAATGCATCTTTTCCTCGTGAAACTAATTCTTCTGATATCACTCATTACTTTGACGCAAGGTAGGCTACGTTTCATTGGAAGATGCTTCGTTATCAGATAAGTAGCAATTTATACACGGTCCAACATTACGATTAATATCATTATTAATCAATAGCCTAAGTTAATTTCTTACATTTATTGTAAAATAAAACACCTTGTTCGAGAAGAAGTCACTTGTTGCGCAATGATGTCAGCAAGCAGCCTACTCACTTATTTCAAACCACAGAAAGAGCAGGCATGATGAATCGTTTGATATTCTGTAGACTAAACTTTGTTACCTGTAACTGTATCACACATTATATGGTTTATCAAAAATATTTTGGACTACGGCTGTTAACTTGTAACTAGTGAAACTTTAAGACAAATACATATTAATCTTTTTAGTAAACTCTGGATATTGTATTTTTCGCACGTAATGATTTGAAGTGAGCTGTTTTTGAATATCTGTCGGTCGGCATGGCGGTTCATAAGTAGTGTTCGGTGCAAATATTGATCTAGCGCAGTTTGAGTAAAGTTTGAACAGTTTTGCAACTAGATGCTACCTAACGTTCATTTATGGCAAGCCGTTTGTATTCCCTGCAACTAACTAGAATATTTATGTTAGTAACCTACTTATTTTTAAATACTAATCCATTAGTGAGCATCCTTTTCAATTTCATTGCTAACTATTTCCTCCATGCTTATTCCAGTTGTGACAAGTAGCCTATCAATTCAGTTGCTAACCAGTAGCCTACATAGGCTATTCATTACCTACTAATACTTATTCAATTGTTTTAGTCACCATTCTAATGCTGTATGAAGAAAAAAAAAGAAGCAATTTAACTAATATGATTAAAAAAAAAAATAGAATGAGTTGATAAATGAACCTACTACTGGCTGGAAAAAAAGTAGTATAGTATCTAATGGATAGTTAGTGAAATAAAAATTATACTAGTCACCATTGGATTGCTTAAAAGTAATTTAAAATAAGTAATTGGATAAATCTACATGATAGTCACTTTTGGATCGCTTAAAAATAATTAAAAATAAGTAATATTTGCAGTAAGTACAAGTAACAAAAAATAGATATTAGTTGGTTTTAAGTAATAAATGTTAAAGCAGCTTTCCATAGTACATTCCCCAGAACAGCTGCTGTCCAGTCCCTCTGTCCACAAACATCACTTTAAGGTGTTAGGATTCACACTTTCTTTCTGGATTCTACCCTGTATCTAACTCACTTTTGCACAGTTTGAAACCAAACTGACAAATCAAGAACATTTAATAAATAGTATTATTAATTATATATATTAAAAAGAAAAAAGCTTGCTTAATTCTAGTCTTTTTAAAATTAAGGATAATACTACTTTTGGAAATATGTAATAGATCGAGATAATATCAAATCAACACTCAATAGAAATGTATTACCCTTTTTCTGTGTTTCCAGGCCTGGAATGTTCTGAAAAATGCCAAAATGATGGTACATGTGAACCTACTGCAGACGGGAGAGGAGAATGCAAGTGAGTAATTAGAACTCAATTACATAAAGCTGCTGCGTCTGAACCATATTGAAACCCTGGAGGAATTTAATATGATGTTTTTGAATCGCACAAATCACTAATTTGAGATTTCCTTTTGATCCGGTTCCAAAAGTTTTGAATGCCGCGTCCAAACAATTGCATACCAAAACACATGCGATCAATTTGAATTCCAGCCTCGCAAACAAAAGCAAAGTGTGCTTCTCTCCTTGAAGAACATGGCCTCAGCTAATGAACGATACACACAACCTCTGATGAAGAGAGTCTAGGGCATCACCCCCACACCCCCCTCCGGCTGGTCGTGAGTACGGGCCACTTCTCCAGCCCAAGTCTCGTAGACACCCGGAGCCCTAAATCTTATTTCGCTTTTCTTTTATGGAACGACAGCTGGGGTTTGCCAGAAGCCCGGCAATCATTGTTCTCCAGTCTAGATTAATTCTGTGTGACTAATCTGTTTGAGGCTTCCCAGAATGCCTGAGTCCCCCCCCCCCCTCCCCATTCGCGCCCTGCCCCTGTTCGGGTGTTTTGTCCTATTTTGAATGCCCATTCACTCTCTGTGATTTACATTAGAAGGACAGATGGCAGTAGAGTGTAATTGGACTGGATGTTTTCATAATTGGTAGCATTGCACCAGTGGAAAATCGTGAGCAAACAGGTTGCCTCAGCGCGCATAGCATCACATAACTCTCCTTTCTCTACTGCACCCAAATGTACTCTCGCAAACAAACGCAATGGTGGACTGCTACTTTCTTCTGATTGTGATGGTTGATTTTCTAATAGGGTTAACTTCTCTTTGTCCCTCTGTACTTTTTTACTTGCATTCAGCAGTGATGTGAATGAGGGATTGGGTTGCAAGCATTTGGCCAGGGTTGCATTGTCTTTCTCCGGCTATCAATGAGTTTATCAGGGTGGCTGAGGGAGCACTATTTGAAATGGGATGGTGGCGGCTCTGTTTTTTGGCCTCCCTCAGTGGACTGCGAGCACATGGAGCCGTGCTGGCGGTGGGCCACATCTTAATTCTGTCTGGCAGCCTCCCTGCCTTAGTCGGGCCACAAAGCCACCATTGTCCCCTATCATACTCAGATTCCACTAATTAAACATGGAGATACAAACGAAGGCCGCTCTCCCGCTCAGGATGGCACGTTACTATGTCTAGTACCTTTTATCTATTGTTCAAATGCAACTGGTGGACAGACCGCTTGGGCCTCTAACATGTCTGACAAACTTAGGCAAAAAGTGAGTTCGGAGGTCAGTTTTGGCCACACTGTCTCTCTAATCAAATGGATCCATTGTGAATGCCCTCAAATGCTTTGTGAAATACTTTACTCTTTTAGTAGTAAATTTACAGTCTTTTACTGTAAATAGTGAAAATGAGAGGTTCCCTTAAAGGGGTGTAGTTCACCCCAAAATAAAAATTCTGTCAACATTTACCCACCATGTCGCTCCAAACCTCTACAACTTTTTTTTTTTTTTACATCTGACCCCTAAAAATGACTTCCATTGGTTTCATTTAGTCAGTCATATTAACTGACTAAATATCAGTTAATATGCGTTTAATATGCATATTATAATATGCAAGCAGTTAATGTGCTGTTAATTTGCTGATAAAAATATATATTTTTTTTTTACCTTATTTACTTTCAATTTCAAATCATTTTCAATTAATTTAAATGCAAATGACATATTTATTACCTGACAAACATTTTATTACAGTGCAGTAATTTAAAGTGCCACTTAGTTTAACTGCAGGTAGATCATTTTAAATCAAGTGCTGTTCATCAAGTCTTATATTGTTCTGGAAAAATATGTTGGTTCTACTTGACATTCCATGCCAGGAATACCAAACACTCATATCTGGCACTCTGACAGGCTCGTAAAGGAGTGAGTGAGTCGTTATCTTTGACTCTTTGGCAAGGCCAGAAGTCCAACTGACAGTAATACAAACCAGCTTCCACATCTGAATTCCTTGTATGTATGAGGGACGGCAGATTTGAATCAAAAGGATTAGTGTTCGACAAGGAGATGAGAGATGCAAGACTGGAGGGAGATGAGTAAAAGTTCACATGCGAACTTCAGACCTTCCGACTCAGTCTTTGATGGTCGAGTGTTGATGTAATGTGCAAAGAAAAGCTTACTGTCTTCCTATTGGGTCCCCATAGAGTCATAAAGATTTGAATAAAGAGCTAAAGTGATTGATAGGTGGGATACAGATTGTTTTTTAGCTCATCACTAACATATGCTCTAAATATTAATCTCACACTTAATCTCAAATCTCAAAAATATCTACTATAGAAGTCACCTGTTGCTATTTAGAAATTCTTATAAATGTTGAAAACAGCTGCTTAATAATTTTTGTGAAACCGGTGATACATCGGCATTCTTTGATGAATGTTGTTATTATAAATGTCTTTATTGTCAATTTTGATCAATTTAATGATCAAATTATTTTTTCCAAAAAAATAAAAAGTTTGTAAGTTGCCAAAATTTTAATTTACACCCTGGGCCATGTGTGGTGTGTCTAATGAATTAAGCCAGAATGGCCACTTGTTAGTTCAGGACAGTTTCAATACAAGCTCTGTTTTCTTTCTAGAGATGAGTTCCTCACTGCATTTAGATACAGGAAATGAACACCAGACCAGTGCCAAAGAAAGAGAAGTTGTAGTCTCTTATCATATCACTACAGATGCCTAATGTCTTCATGAAGTTGCTGGGTGTCCCATTCTTGGCATGAGCTTAATGTCAACATAATATCTCGACTAACTTGTGTCGGCAAGTTGAAATCTGATTCTTTCTCATTTCTATCTGGAATTCAGCAAACTTTGATTGTACATTCTGTTATTGGTTGCTAGATTGTGTTCTGTATGTACAGCTGGGCAAGTACAAAAAATAAATGCAGCGAAACACACCAGGCGTGTGTTGTTTTTGTTTGATGCTTTTGACCTGAGCCATCTGTCTGTGGAACACAGCATTACAAGTGGTCAGTATCAAGGTAAATAATTCACCATGTACAATGGCTGCTACTTACAGCATAATAGCCGCTAATGCCTGTGGTTTTGCCATTCATCCTTGGCAGTGGCAGATGTTTGAAAGTTTCTCACACTGTCAGAGGGATTGACAAGTATATTCTAATAAATAAATCCTCTTCCTGTTAAATGTCCAGCATCGTTCCACTTAACATGACTTCTAGTGCCATGAAGGACATCTGAAAACATTAGCCTAGGCCCTGGCCTCATAAAATCACCAGGAGCAGCACTCATTAGAAAAGTATTGCGTTTGTTGATGGCTGCTTCCTGTCCCTCACTGTCGTTCCCATAGGGTCCCTCAGTACAAGGGACAAATAAACACAAGCATAATGAACACTAACAGATGTGGGCCTGGAGGATCAGGTCTCCTCCCGTGATTACAGAGAGAGTGCGAAGAGCCCCAGGCCATAGTTTCATAAAGAACAGACAAGACTCAAAGACTCCTCAGAGTTAAACTCTCCACTACAGGAAATTAGGGTTTAAAAGAGAGTAGATTTTGCGTTATTGTTGTATGGCTTAAGGGGACAAAACAGGTCAGCGGTGCAGCCACCTCCCTAACAAAACGTACAGGTAGACTCGTCATCACACAAACAACTAATACTAGCTTATTGCCTGTAGGAATGTTCTGGGTTCATTACAATTGAATCTTTATTGACGGTATTTGAGGCATAATTTTGACAACCACAGTAATGGTCATTTCAATTAGTTTATCAGTTTTTTTGTAATAGAACAATAGGGGGCACTAAACATTAAAATAAACATATACATTTAATAGAATAGAATAGCTTAAATATTTAACAAATAATTCATGTAAAAAATAATTTTAAAATAAAGTACAGATAAAAAAGTTAAACAAGAGCACCATAAAAGTATCACAAAGATGGTCCATTATACAGCTTGTCTTCTATGTTGCAAGTCTTCTGAAGTCATATGATAGCTTTCTGTTATAAACAGACCAAAATTTTTATTTGGTTCTGATAATCCTCCCCTCCAGTGAGCTGTTAACCGGATCAGTCCGATACATGAAAGAATCATTCAGACCAGTTTTGTGAACTGGATCATTAGTCATTTTTGGATCAAAGAAAATTACTTTAGTTTATATAGAGAATAATCCTATTCCTAACATAAAAAAAACCATGTATCCAAGAATTTATGTAAATACTTTAACCAAAATACTAGATTCATTTTTAATTTTGTACCCTGAGGCTTTGTTTACATCCATTTAGGGTTGTCAGAAGTACCGGTACTTCGATACCAGAAGTCGGTACTGAAATTTTAAATATGATAAATCTTTGCAGAACCAGAGTATATTGGGTATCCTCTTTAGGCGCTGCAAACGCTCCCTTGCATCTGTGTAAGTGCTCAGTTAAGACTTAGGCTACATTCAGACTGTCTGTCCAAATCTGATTTTTGTGCTTATCCGATTGAAATCCGATCGAAATCCGATCAGATTTAGCAAGTGTGAACTGCAAAAAAATCACAGGAAATGCAATTCAAATCAGTTTCAAGCTACATTCATATGTGGTTTGAAATCCGACCCGACGCATTTCTGGAAATCCGTTTCTATCTGACCGCTCTGGTAACATTTATGTGACTGGTTTATGTGACATTTCTCATGCCACGTAAAATGTAAACTTCAGACGTTGTTATAGGAAACATGCTGAAAGTTGCTGCCGAAATAAGGCTGTTGTTCCAAAGTGCCGGGCGAGCAGACGTCGATAATGCAGTGAGCAGTGTGGACGTCAACAATTTTAGATCAGATTTTAATCGGATACACAAATAATCGGATTTGGACTGACAGTGTGAACATAGCCTAAGAGCTTTAAAGGTTTCTATTTATAACATGTTTTTGAAGCGCTGATCATTGTAGCCAATCACAGAAATATCTGTTGAGCGCATGAATGCAGTGGCCAATCAGAGGTTTTTGAGTTAGTCAGAATACGCTCAAAAACACTCAAAATAAACATTTTGTTCACCGCGCGCAGACAACTTTTTGGATTATAGCGGTATCGTTTTTGCAGGAGTGTAGATCTCAGTGAGCAGACCCTGTGATTGACAGCTTTAGTGATTATAAAGGGAGCATTCTTTGTTCACTTTCTGTTTATAACCCATATAAGATTTGAATAAAAGTTTTGTTTTTCACGCAGCTCAATATACACTGCAAAGTTTCTGGATTTACAACTGTATTTAAAATCGCGATTGAATCAGAAACTGCAATGATTGACAGTGATATAACCATAGCAACAGATCTGATTCTGTATGTCAAAATATGCATTTTGACATAATTAATTTATATGGTAATCAATATAGCTTAACGTGTATTAAACCTGTGTCATCCTTTAATTAGCCTACACATGTAGCATGATATCCAAACAACACAATGCTGTTTTCATACATTCATTCATTGTCTATTTACAGTGTCAACCATGAAAGGGCTTACAAGTTAGACTTTAACTTTTTTGTTGTGAGAGATGGACAACCCCCTTCACTTTGTGACCTTTCAATGGCAGATGGCAGATTGGAGCGCAGTGGGTGGAAACCCCCTGTGTTTCATCTGGCTGAGGGTCAGGTGTCAACAAAACATCTGCTCTGGCCTTGGCTAGCATTGCAGCACTAGTAAAACACTGTTGTCATGGGCTACCGGTGGCCACAGAATGAATCCCATCATAGTGAAGGTAGAATAACAGTATGGGGTCATTCTCTGGTCACAGAATCAAACACGAACTAGGGCTGTTTACAGAATCTGTGATTTATTTTTATGGGCTTTTTCTGTCTGAGTTGGATGGAGAGATCTTCACCTAGGTTAAAAAGGATCCTGCAGTTTTAATGTGCACAGTTGGAAAATATTTTCATCAAAATGCACTGATTGTGTTTTATAGAAAACAAGCAAAACATCAACTAAAAACGAACCGAAAGATATGTTTATTTCCTGTCTGGGGAAAAGATTTGAGATGACGCTTTTAGTCATCACATGTTATAGTTTTAGCGATCATACACAACTATACGCTGTTGATTACCATTGAAAATGATTTTGATGTATTAGTTTGTTAAAACAAACGAGAAAATCATCTAGTAGAGAAACTTTGATGGAGCAAGAAAATTGGCACTGACAAAAGGGGCTACTATCACATAATTTGGCCTTTATTTACAACTAGTAAATAAGGGCCAAACAGACCCGGCCTAAATGCTTTTGTCCTCTTTAATGTATTTATCTTAGTAGGCTACTCTTTTGTGGCCTTTTGCCACTTTAAGTAGCTTGATTGCTAATGTGACAAGCATTTGCCAAGTTAAAGAGCAAACTGGCAGGGTTTCCTACTGAGGTCCTCAGTGTACTCCCCTTAATTCCCTAATGTGTGCTTTACTAGCAGGAGCCAGCGCTGACTAAGTGCCCTATGTATTTACCCCCTTCAGAAGCAGGACTGTTTGCCAGGACGGGCAGGTCTAGTAGACTTTCAAAGGTGGTGTGATTTTCCGCAGGGTGCCGTTAAGTGCGGCTGCCAGGACTCTCCATTGAGGAGTGATGTCAGGGATGGGGACACAGAATGGGGTGAATTTTTAATGTAAACGGTTACATTCCAGCAAGGCCACAGACTCCTCCCCTCAGGCAATGCAAAAATCCTTTAAACCAGGTTCATATTCTTTCTTTCAGAAAGCTTGTGGGTCAAAGGTCTATCCATCATGGAATCCTACTAGACTTGTTTTGGGAAATTAAACTGAAGAAGAAAAGAATTTGGGATTTTAGTGAGCTGGTCAGACTGATGTGTACAATGGAGAGTTGTCTTCATTCCACACAACAGATAATATTGTATGTGCTAAGGTTTAATTCTAATAAAAAGTGTATTTAATGATTTATTACCATACCTAGCATTAATTACTAGGGCAAGCATCAACAACTCCTGTCTGAACACCTGAAATAGTGTGGCTGTTATAAAATTATGATTGTTGTCAAACATGATTAAACAGAAAAAAATACCCTAATAAAAACATAGCAACACACTAAAAACACTCAAACAGTGCCCTGGCAACCACCAACAACACCCTAGCAACAAGGAAGTGACTTTAGCATGGCCCCAACTCACACTTTCTCTAGGGAGTGTACAAATCAAGTTCCTCTGCATCAAGTTATTTCATGCAATAAATAATTACAGGTTGTTATATCATCCATCCCAAATAATTTGCCAATAGTTGGTCATTTTGAACTTACCAGCATCTGATGGTTAACTGTTATGTTATAGTAACCAATTTTGTCAGTTTTAATATCTACTGATAACTTTGTAAGTGGATAAAACACATTTTCTTTTTTCAAATATTTTTTTATTAATTTTGAGTAAATATTAGGGATGCACCGATATTGAAATTCTGGCCGATACCGATAATTATCTTCATGTAGTAGTATGCAAATATATATTGACACTGGCCATCAGTGGTGGAATGTAACGAAGTACAAATGCTTTGTTACTTTACTTAAATAAATTTTTCACATATCTGTACTTTACTTAATTAGAATCAATAGTGCATACTTTTTACTTTTACTTCGTTATTGCAGCAATTATTATACTTTCTACTCCACTACATTTCTACAACATTCTGTTACATTTTCATTACATTTTCTGATCAGTTTTTCCCCTGCAATAACGTCATCCTGACATGTTTGTCTCTCCAGTGAAGTTTGGTTGCCATAGATATATCAACCCGGTCACACTAAATGTGACACTCTAGCACGCAATGTGTTTATCGTGCAATTTATACGCGAAATTTAGTTTTTACGTGCATAGGATACGACATGGGTAGGTTAGGGTAGGCTTAGTAGTGGTGTGGGGTGCGTGTGTATAAGTTTGGTTAGGGTTAGTATGGCAAGCCAAGAGGTTCAGAATTATGCTATAAATTAATCGCGTTTACAGCCAAACGCCGTCAAATATGACGTTTTAACATATAGTAAGGATAGTAAGCTTGATGTGTATATTGCCTAATTGCAAGCATGTTCAGAAATGGTGACAAAAACTTAAAGCTGCTGTCCGTAACTTTTTTTAAGTTAAAAATAATCCAAAATAATTATTAAAAAAAAAACTATTCAGCCAGTGTTCAAAAGTATTTGCTTGCCATAGCTTGATTCAAAACGGTTAGCTTGTAATAATGATTTTAATTCCAGTGGTACTGGTGGGTTTCCGCGGGAAATTCGAGCATGTCTTTGCGTCATTACGTCACATCCGTATACATAAAGAAGGAGTTTCGGCTAGCCGGGTATACTGCGCGTGAGGAGATGTAGGGATGTATAGGCTTTTCTTGCAGCACTTTACATAATTAAACTTATGGCGGATCCAGAAAGATCCAAACAACAATCATCAGTGTCAACTGGAGATTCAGCAGTTATAAAACCCAAAAGACTTCGTACTTCGGATTTAAGGTGGCTAGAGAAAGAGAAAGAAACCGTCTCATGCGAACACAAGGATAAACATCGGCGGGGCTTTTGAAAGGTGCGTGAACTCCGTGTTTTGAAGGGGTTCGAAACGGAAGAAGAGACGGCTTTTTTCTGCTTAACAAGTAAGACAGTTCAATCGTGTAACAGAACCACTGTTTTCTTAATTCACACAGTTATGGAGTTTCCTTTGTTGTGCCTTTCTCGTTTAGCTATTATGGAGAATATGAATTCTGAACTACACAGGTAACCATAAAACACATTAAATGTAACGTTAGTCACGCAATGCTGATGTTGTTAACATTAACAATTTGAGAACAAAGTATAATTTGCACGGTTGCTGTAAATCGCGTGATTAAATCTAACGATCGCTTATCATGTCGAATGCTTTTTTCCCCCTTAGTTGATCAGAACAAAAAATGTTACTTACTTGTTCAAAAGACATTTTTCGGTGAAAATTCTTATGTTGGTCAAACTTTCAAAAAGTTAATCTGTGATTCTGAATGACAGTATCCACACAGCGCGGTGACTGACAGCAGCACTCGCCTCAAAACTCATCCGCGCTGTTTCATGACGATTATGAACAGAGATGGTGACAAAGAGGAAAAGTTTCCATAATTTTTTCAATCATTATTGAACGTCATTATAGGAGTAAGGTTGAATGAGTTAGAATGAACTGTTTTATTAATAATTAGAATATAGACATTATTGTTATGCAAGTACTTTTAATACTTAAAGTACATTTAAAATCAGGTACACTGTAAAAAATTATTGTGATTTTAACGGTAAAAGACCGTAGAAATCCTACAGTGAAAAACTGTTAATTGGTTAACAGAAAGTTTCCATACTATATACGGTAAATAACTGTGATAGATCTAATGGTACATTTAATGTAATTTTACTGTAAAATACCGTTAAATTGACAGTTTTTGAAAGTGAAAAAGAACAACTCATTGTACAATTTACAGTAAAATACCGTAAATTGACATTCCCATAATTCCCTGCGTGACACTTCACATTTGATGTATTTTTGTTGAAATAACTATATGTTTCTTCATAGTTTTCTTAGTTTTTTTCTTATCAGTTATGTACATTACGGTTTTATGTTACATTTACATACGGTTTATTACTGTACATGTTAAGTTAAGTCTGTAAAACCAATAACGTTGCTACCGTATTTTTGACGGTAAAGTACTGGCAACCACAGCTGTCGGTTTTTTACTGTAAAAATTACGGGTTTATTTTTTACAGTGTACTTTTTACTTAAGTAGGGTTGTCATTGTGGTACTTCTACTTTTACTAAACCTGTCTCTGGTTATTTGTACTTTTACTTAAGTACTGAGATTCAGTACTTCCTCCACCACTGCTGGCTATTGAACCACACATCAAGCTTAGTAACCGTAGTAACATTCAGCCCAGTGCTGAGGCGTGTGATTCAGTAATGACTTCATTATCCAGATATACCAGAAACTGCTGAAGATAAGGAGAAGGCAGGAGGTAGTGAAAAGCATACGTGTAGAAGTGCGACCACAGCTCTAGTCCAGCCAAGTAGGAAGGAAGTGAAGAGGAGGCTGGAAGATTAAAAAGGGAGGCCATGATTAGAACAAGAGGAATAGAGAGGTGACCGAAGGATTGGGATGGGATGGAAGGGAGGGGAAAGAAGAGGAGGTTTAAGCTGAATGCTCACTCAGAGGGGTTAGAGGCACCCAGACTGCGGTCAGCTCCACTCTGAATGGCGGCAGGAACAATGGGCCTTCTCATGGAGCCTGTCTGCTCTGCTCTGTGGTGGGCAAACCATTCAACTGCCTGCTGCCTCGGCCCTCTTACTCTCTTTGGGAAAGTGTGGGGGGGGTTTATGAGCAAGGAGTCGGGTGAGCTGTGAACAGCAGCTGCCGCTCCCTCATTAGCATGCGCACCTGCTCCCTGAGGCCTTTTTGGAAGGCCGACACAGGCCCTCATTGCATTATTACAGCTCAGTACAGATCATAACTGCACACAGCGATGTGTTGTCTGGGTTAAATCAGCCTAATTTGTCTGTATTAGATCTCAATTCTTGTTGAAAAAAAGCTGTTATAATTTTTTTGTGACTCAAGAGCTTGATAAACTATAAAAACATACTGTTACTTTGAAAATGCTACTGAAACAATGCTGAACCCCCCCCCCACCACCACCACCACCAAAAACATAAAAAACAAATCAAGAGAAAAGATTGCCATAGTCCTAATTAATTCTTCTGTCACATCTTTTGCTTCCTTCTAAAAGTTAGAAACGAGTGGCTGACTTTTTTTTTTCTTTTTCTTTTTTTTAAATGTCCCTGATCCATTTCAGTTTGAGTTTAGCCATTTTTGCAACACATTCAGTGCAGACTGTTTTATGAATCTGTCATTTTGCAAAGATACCATTAGCAAGGATGAGGAAGTCAAACTATATTTTCTAAATGCATGTTATTGATAATATTGTGAACAATTCATCCTATTCATCCTATTCTTTTTATTTGATCAAAATGTTAATCTTAACTCTCTTTCGGTGAACCTACAAACTAGTGACGTATGCAGGACTTCTCCAATCATTTAGTCCGCTTAAACCCACTCCTTTCCTACAATCAACTCCAAGCTCACATTCAGATCTGCCTCCATCTAAACATCAACCAATAATTATAATCAAGTTATTTTTTGATGGTTATATGGAAGAAAATGTTGAATATGGAAGAAAAGATCTGTTGCTACTTCCATATTTAATCACAAAATACAGCAGCCTAATTCTCAGGGTCAGAGAGAGGGTGGACAATGGTAAAAAAAACGTAATAAATGGACTGCAGTTAAGAGAATTATGACCCTTTACATATAATTGGATTTGAATTCATTATAATTTCTGCCCGTTTCACAGACTAGAAACCAAATTATCTACTAAAGAACTTTACAACGTCAGGATTTATAACACTTATGTAACTTTAGAGAGTTTGTTGCTGTGCTTGTTATGTATAAGATGTTTGTGTTGTTTGTGTAATATCCCAAAAACCTAAACAAACCTCCAGAAATGTGCTAGAGTGGCCATGGGACAATGAGAGGAAAGGTAGCATTGTGGGCAGCAGTGCAGTTCCCACAGCGCACTTAATGGTTTTGTCGTGCCTGATTCTCAGTCCCCTGTGTTTTCTTTTCTTGGTTGAAGTTATTGGCCATCCTAATCCTGGGAGAGACACAGTAAAAACACTCACCCCAACCGAGGGGGGCCCTGTTTGGATCAGAGAACAGTGCACTGGGAATGTGTTGAGATATTCCGGCTGCCCCCCGAGGCCAAAAACATGGCATAGGTATTCCAGAGGCTCTGGATGGCTTTAGCTTTTTGCAAAAGGTTATTTCAGCATAGTCATTTCGAGGGAGGGCCCCTTTTGTGTTGCTGAGTAAAATCGGCAAAAGATTACTTTCAAGCCAACCCAGGAAAAACCTGTTATGAAGTCTGTACGGCTCTTTTACAAAGTTTTCGCTGTGCCGTCTCCGTATTCCCAAGGTCCTGATTGATGCTGTGGAGACTCTCTACTGTAGAAGAATAGCAGGCATTGAGGTGGAGGAAGACAGCTTTGAAGTCCTGATAATGTTAGCCCTGGGTTCAAAGACCCTTGTATAGACACTGCCTTGTCTTTGGAGTGAATGAATTCAGATTCATTCAGAAAGGCTGAGGTGCTCGATTTTCTCCCTAAGAGCCGCTGATGGATGGCTGACTTTCATAAATCCATTTGAAACAGGATTAGACTTGCACCTTTTGATGGATTAGTACTTTAAACATTCAGAAAAGCACTATCATTTTCCTTTCTTTTACTTTTAAAACAGCCAGATATTTGATCTGAATTCATTTCTCACTTCAAGTTCAATACAATAAATATGTACTTCTTACACTTTTGTTGCTGCTGTGTTTCGCTGCTGTATACTGTTATGTATTTTCAAGCATACATTATATGTAAGGATGCACAAAACAAAAATTCTGGCCAATACAGAAGATAACCGATAGATATTTTGTATGCTACAATATTAATGCTACAAGTGAATTTAGGCACCATGACATTATAATGTACAGAATCAAAATGATTAATTTCTAATCTTAAATTATTAAAATTTGTATAGATCATCTTTAGGTGATGAAAAAAGTAATCTAATTAAGTGAAAATAACTGCAGCAATAATGAGCAAGCACAATTCAATATTCACATTGTCTAATTGTTTTAAAACTAATTCAGTGGTGGACTAAGTAAATAAAATGCTTCTTTTCCATTGTTTTTACATAACCATGCACTTTGTGTTTGTGTTTGACTGGTGCACTCTAAAAGAAGTTCAGCTTTTAAAAACACCTCTCTAGTTCTTGCTTTTTTTCCATTCCACCACTCTGCGTTTCAAGTTTTTAAACGCAAAGACATACTCTGTTTAAATGGCCCCTTAAAGCTGTTTTGTGTAATAGGTTTGACGTTAAAATGCTATCCTAACTAGTTGGAAGCTGTTTGTAATAGAGGTCGACCGATTCATCGTTTTTGCCGATTAATCGGCACCGATAGTTGATTGGTGGAACTATCGTTATCGGCAAAAATCCATACCGATAGTTTTTCCTGGTTGCGTCCGTTGCTGGAGCGGCTGAGAAGTGCGCGCTGTCATTCATTACAGTACGAGAGTCCTCCTGATAAGGGTCTGCTGGCATCATGCAGTACAAGAGCGGCCTCTAGAGGTGTAAGAGAAACTATCACTGATGCCTCGTGTTGTTTATTTTAACACGTGACGCTGCGCGCTGCACTGAGAGCACACGCTGCGTGGAGAGGGCTGACATCAGATGCGCGTTTAAAGCACCGACAGCGAAAAGGTATTCATACAGTACATTTTGTCATATTATAAAGTGATTCATTTGTTGACTATAGATGCTGCATTAGTAGAGAAAGAAACGCATGTTTGTTTGCCTTCGAGGCTGAGAGGACGCTAACATTTAGTACCCTACCTAAAGCGGTTAAAACACTGACAAAGTCCGACCCGAATGTTTAATGTTTAATTAATTGTTGCCATCTATTTGCATTAGATTATAACGTTATACAACTGGTCAGTTTTATGCATTAATTATGCAGCGAAGTTGCATATTTAAAGCTAGACGTAAAATAGTAAACTGCATCATACAGCCGACAGAAACATATAAACAAATCAGAAAAGCATTCGATTCGTGTTCAGAAAGAACTGATGAAAACATTTCAATGTTTGAGCTTGTTTGAACAGTGGAAAATTTTTTTAAAGCAAGATTCTGTGGCATTTCCTTCCTTATAATACCGTCATCAATTGCAACGCGCAGCCCATGTCTATCACAACGGACGCGCGCTCAACTTTCATTCAAATACAGTCTTGCGTCTCCGTTTTTGATTGTATTTAACATGAAATCAGAGTTGATTTATTGTTTACAGAGTTTGATCATATTGTTGTAATCATCTTGTATTGGATGAGTTTTGTACGTTGCAAAATGGATGTAACATTTAGGCTAAACAGTGGTTTTATTTAGAGTATTACTTTGTTTCAGTTTGAATTAATGTCTTTATTGACTTCAATATTTATTTATATATTTATTTAATTTAGCATGTTTTCATTGTTCATACAGGTTTATATATATTTTTTTTTATTTATTATTTATTTTAATTTATATAAATATAAGTTCAGCACTGTTTTACTTGGAGTGTTATGTTTAAGCAATAAGGTTCCATAGGCTGTGCTGTATCGTGAATAATTGTTTTTATCCAGTATCAATTTTAAAAACTATCGGTTGATTAATCGGTTATCGGCAAGTACGGCCCAACCTAGCTATCGTTATCGGTAAAATCCACTATCGGTCGACCTCTAGTTTGTAAGATGATTCCAATAAAAAGTTATTTTTCCATTTGTATGAGCATCTCGACAAGTTAGATGCAGTAACATTGCTGGTTGCGATTTGTTAAAAGATACTTTGTAAAACCTTTAAAAGTTAAAAATGTTGTGGTTTCGCATCATTGAATCAGTTGATTTAAGAGACCTAATAATGTCCAGTCCTCTCAATATTCTTTCTCAATACAGTTTTTTTTTTTTTTTTTTACTCCAAACTGTAAGACATTTAATGTTTGGAGATTTCCATATAAAACCACAAAAAAAGTCTAGTAGTCTAAAAGGATTTGCGATACAGCCCAGTTACCTCAATTTACACTGACACTTTATGCCGTACTAGGCTAAAGCCAATGATAGTGGCCTTATGACTGCAAAGCTCAAATCATAAACTGAATTCAGTTTAAACTAATTGTTAATGAATGATGGTTGCTTTCCACTCTCCAGGTGTCTCGACCCTTATGCTGGCTCAGGGTGCCAGTTCCGCAACCCTTGCTTCCTCTCCCCATGCAGAAATGGTGGCGTGTGCCATTTGATTACTTCTGCCAACAAGGTGGACTTTGTCTGCAACTGCAGCCTGGGCTACACGGACCGACTGTGCCTCACTCCCACCAATAACGTGTGCCTTAGCGCCCCGTGCCGAAACGGAGGCACGTGTGAACTCACCAGCATCTACAATTACAAGTGTAAATGCCCTCCAGGCTGGTCAGGTAAGACCACAATCCAGTTTTAAATGAGGCATTTGAGAAGTATCTAAAATCTCAAACCCAGACAGTGCAGATCATATTCTGACCTTAAAACGCTCTTATTCACTAGGTAAAAACTGCCAGCAAGCTGATCCTTGTGCCTCAAATCCTTGTGCCAACGGCGGTCAGTGTAGTCCCTTTGATTTTGACTACCTCTGCCACTGCACACCCTTCTTCTCAGGCCAAACCTGCAAACAAGACGTCAATGAGTGCGCCCAGAGTCCCTCTCCTTGCAAGAACGGTGGCGTGTGTGAGAACGAGGTGGGCACGTATCGCTGCAACTGCCCTGCGGAGTACACCGGGAAACACTGCGAGACCCTCTATCAGCCCTGTAACCCCTCACCATGCTACCACGGGGGCACCTGCGTACAGAAGGGAGAGACGAGCTACGAGTGCTCCTGTTTGCCAGGTAGGCATCCTTAATTCTTTCATAACCATTACCATTAGTTACAAGTGATAGCATTGAACTAATCATGCTACATATGCTTCACCCAAACTGGGAAAGCAAAGGAACTAGTTCAGGTTCCTTTCTGACTAACAAAATAATAAGAGTTCATCTTTCCATCTTTTGATGATATTCTTTTTCTCAGTGTTTATGTACTTTCTCTGGAATCGTTTAATGAAAGGTATAAAGTACAGTAAATCTTGTTCAAATGAAAGGTATAAAGTACAGTAAATCTTGTTCAAATTGAAATTCCTAAATATTATTACCCCAATCAACAAAACCTCCACTAATTACATACAATATAGCAGTAAAATAAAATGCCTGGCAAAATAATAGGGATGCACGATATATCGGCCACTATATCAGTATTGGCCGATATATGTACATTTTTAATGTTATTGTCATTGGTCTGATAAGAAAATTTTGTCAATATATAACAGCCGATAAATAAAGATTATTTCCTTCCTTCGACTGGGACACTTCAGATGCACACTGTTCGCCATTATGGTTTTGAATTGCTTGAAATATGATTGGAGTGCAACGTGCAGTGCAAGTCTGTCATATTGGCTACATGAAATTATAGACATACATACATAATTTTGTGCTTAGGACATGGCTTTTAATTGTGAGACTTTTGTTTTTGTAATCAGGCAAAAATCATATAAAAATTTGGATTTAGATTTCTCGGCCAATATATCGGTTATTGGCTTTCGAATATAAATAATTATTGTATCGGCCACAACGTTCATATCGATGCATCCGTACAAAATAAATTAATTAATCAACCGAATAGTATATCAAAACACTAACACATCATTTAAAAATAAATAATAAAATTAAATGAATGTAAAAAATACGTAAATAAATAATACAGTTACAATGCAGTTTTGCTTCGTGACAGAAAGTAGTGACAAAACAAAGCCACATGACATGGAAACTTATTGGTCAAAATAAAAAGCTTTACAATAATTGCAATATTCAAAGTGTTGCCTTATTTTATATGGCCAGCTGAATCATCATAAATCGTGAATGATTTGATATATTGCCTGGGTCTAGTACTTATGCGATTATGTATTTAGCAGACTTGTTCTAGCATATACCATTTCCTGGCTTAACAGCTGTTTACCATGCTAACAATTCAAAGCCATGATTTCTTAAATACCCCTCATGATTATGGGTTATATGGCTTGAATCTTGAATCTTTTTAATAAGAATGAGGGCATAACAAATGAGTTCATTAAATGACAGCCTCTTAACTTTGATCACTCAGAGGAAATCCACTCAGCTTATTTTGACTCACAAGTGTCCTGTTGACGACATCAGTTTCAGTGGCAAGACAAATGATATCGGCCTTCTATCCGGGTCAACACTGAAGGTAGAGATTTTAGATGAGCTCAGTGAGTTTGCAATAACAACGCAGTATCAGTGTTTCCCACAACTTTGGAACATGGGATAGGCTATGTTTTCTAGCATACCCTTCTCTCAGCCTCATTTAAACCCAGTCATAGTATCCACCGCAGCTCTGTGTGTGTGTGTGTGTGTGTGGTAGTGTGTGTGTGAACAGGCCGGCAGGAAAATATTTGCGCTTATCGTGAGGAAATGTCTGAACGACAACATCCTTATGCTGGTGTCCCTAGGCTAGAGTCAGCGTTGGGAGAATGAGTGTGTGTGTTAAAGGTGCTTGTCTGCTGTCAGTACTTTGGACCTGAATGGAACTCGTATCATGTCAGACAAACTTAACCTAAACCTCAGCTGTGAGGAAACATCACTGAAGTAATTTCTCACTTTTTTTATACCATGCATTCATGGGTTTTGAAAAAGGAATTAATTTTGTATAATGTGATCAGTTATTAAATATATCGTTACTGAACTTTCTGGAGTTAAATCGTAGGAAATTGTGGTTAGAGTCGGTTAAGTCGTTGTCGTTGGTGCCTCCAACAGAGCCCTGGTACTTCCAGCCTTCTCAGAAAAGGAAGACTGTTGACCGCAACAACAGTAACGACTGTTTTCGAATGTAATAGGGAGTTTCACAACATTTTATCCCTCTGTTTATACTGGGAAACAATCAAATTTTCATGTTTGTGTTAAAGGATCTGTGCTGTGCAATCTGATATAAATATTTAGCTCTTTGCAAGGCGACTTGAATTCTGTCAGCAAACAGTTGCTCAAATATTTATCCATGTCTAGTATTTTTGAATTTATGGGTTATGTGTTTAGTGCTGATTTTTTAATTCACCCTGCTCGAAAGTTACAGGCTATTTTGGATGATACTGTGAACAGAAAAAATCTCTGACATTCTAAAAAAAATCTGATCTGAACTCCTCACTTTCATATGTGGAAAAAAATTGTATAGTTTCTCTATCGTTCAAAACTTTGTGTTTGGTAAGATAATATTTTTTATGTTTTTGAAAGAAGTCTCTTATGCTCAGCAAGGCTGAATTTATTTGATCAAAAAACAGTAATATTGTAAAAACAATTATATTGTAAAATATTATTGCTGTTTTGGTTACACTTTATTTGAATGTGTCCTTGTTACAATGTAATTGTACATTTAGGTATTGAGTAATATTATTAACATGTACTTACTATTGAGTTAGGATTAGGGTTATTACTACTGTAAGTACATGTAACAAAGACACTGCAAAATAAAGTGTTACATCGTAATAGAAAACAGTGGTATTTTAAAAATGTAATTTATTCCTGTGATGCGAAGCTGAATTTTCAGCATCATTACTCAAATGATCACATGACATTACATCACATGATCCTTCTGAAATCAGTGCTGATTTGCTGCTCAAAAATATGGGCAGTGCCTCATATGGGCATGTAAACAATCTTCTTGCTTCTGGCTTTTAAAACTAGATTTTTAAGAACATTTTTGATGAAATCGCTTCTTTCTTTCCAGGCTTTAGTGGTCAGAACTGCGAGGAGAACATTGATGACTGTCCAGACCATCGCTGCCTTAACGGAGGGACCTGTGTGGATGGAGTGAACACCTACAATTGCCAATGCAAGCCAGAGTGGACAGGTACCAACTGCCTACTCAAACCCTACACTTCAATTACAGCTAGACACAAAGACATTTTTGAATCAGTAAGGCTAACAAGGTTTCAATGGGTAAAAACTCTTTTTTATTGGCGTTTTATCTGTGTTTAGAAAGGTACATGCTGTATTTTGCAGTGAAATTAACGGCTATATATATTTATATATTAATTCCTCAGGTCAGTTCTGTACCGAAGACGTCAACGAGTGCGATTTGATGCCCAATTCCTGCCAGAATGGTGGTACATGCTTGAACACACAGGGTGGATACAACTGTGTGTGTGTGAACGGCTGGACAGGGGATGACTGCAGCGAGAACATCGATGACTGTGCAGATGCTGCCTGCCACGCTGGAGCCACATGTCATGATCGGGTGGCCTCCTTCCTCTGTGAATGTCCTCACGGGCGCACAGGTGTGCATAGTTTTTTCACATGCAACTGAATCTTGGTTTGAGGCTCTCATTTCTTTTATTGGAGCATTAGCTTTATGAGAGCTTCGAGCAAAACCACTGAAGATAATTTAAAGACACTATTTTTTGTTTAATGGACCACTGATTTTACTTATTTTCTATTGAAAAAGAAGATATCAGTTTGTTTTTTTAATCTGCTATTGTATCTACACTTGCACATAGATGATGTAAAGCTAATAGCCATGGATTAAGTGTCATGACATTATGACTTGTTACACATCTTACATGTAGTTGCTATAGTAATTACTATAAATATCGATACTGAAATTTCTGAAACGCTTCTAATACTAATTTTCCGCAGAATTGATACATGATACAAGCTGTGCTTTCTCATCTCTCCGACAGCGAGTTGACACACAAACCTGCCTCCCCTCTCTCACTCGTCTCATTTGCTTCAAATGAATTGCCCCGATATAGGATTGCGCATATTTTGCATAATTTTACTCATTCCTGCAGATTTTGTGCTCACACCCAAAGTTCACACACATAAAGCTACCTCTCAGTACTAAATTGAGTTATTTTTCGCTGCTCATTGCGCATTAAACAGTAAAAACACACAAAATAATGGAAAAAAAATTCATGTTAACACAGTTATGTTAAGTGCACGTAAAAAGTTGAGAAAGAAAATGCACGTGTAACAGTATAATGGATCTGTGCGTTAGGTCTTTAAGTGACAGCAGCCTAATGTACCTGCTGCCAAATTATGAGATAATATAAAAAAAGATCTATATGACAGTTTTTCCCAATGGTATTGATGTCAAAATTGTGGCCATTGAAAATGCTGAGTAGCTAACCACTAGCCACAGTGGCTGGTGAGCAAAAAAGTTAGTGTCAAGCCCCGAACCTAACATTATAGTCAGTACATGTAGTTAATTACTATTAACTGTACTTAAATGTATAATTACACTGTAACACGGACACCTTAAAATAAAGTGTAAACAACATTTGTTTTGATTTCATGAGGTCTTTAAAAGCTGCCATGCTGTTTAAATAGGAGACATTCACAAATTTTTTTTTGTCATGCATTTCTGTACAAGCTAATTTGTATTGTGTGTATCGATGTCTTAGGTCTGTTGTGTCACCTGGATGATGCTTGCATTAGTAACCCATGTCAGAAAGGCTCGAACTGTGACACCAACCCAGTCAACGGCAAGGCCATCTGTACCTGTCCTCTGGGTTATGTTGGCCCAGCCTGTGACCAAGACGTTGACGAATGCTCACTGGGTGAGTAATGGCTTCTTTTTAAAAAACACCTGAATAAAATGAACACTTGAACAACACAGCAACCACCCAAGACACCCTAGCAACACACCCTGCCAACCTGAATGTATTAGTGATGGAATGAAAAAAAAGAAGAAGAAATTTAAAGGCGTTTTGTCTCTCTTTTTTTTAGGCGCAAACCCTTGTGAACATGCTGGAAAGTGTAAAAACACAAACGGTTCCTTCCAGTGTAAATGTCTGCAGGGATATGTGGGAGCCCGATGTGAACTGGACATAAACGAGTGCATGTCCAACCCATGCCAGAATGATGCTACCTGTTTGGATCAAATTGGAGGCTTCCATTGCATCTGTATGCCAGGTAATCCAAAAAATCTGCTGCATTTGAATTTTTGGACACAGTCTATATCTAAATGCTCACTATATATTACCTCATACTGGTGATGTCATTACCTCACATGACCAACCTGTGATCCAATAAATAGCTTTTTTTAGCTGTAGCTCTTATGATACTGATACCTGTCTACATAAAGCTGATATATTGTGTTTATTATATACGAAAGAAACACTAATAGCATCGCTAAGGCAGGCTGAATTCTCTGCTAAATCTGGAGCTAATTCCCCTATGCTAATTGGCAGGGTACGAGGGAGTCTTCTGCCAGATCAATACTGATGAGTGCTCCAGCATGCCCTGCCTCAACAATGGGAAGTGCATCGACAAGATCAACAACTACCAATGCGAATGCCCCACAGGTGAGCATACAGGGGTCAATCACCTCCCAGGACAGAACAGAGAGGAGAACACTAATCCCTGCCCTGAGGCAGGCTTACACAGCCAGGGATAAAATGCTCCGAATAATCCATATGAAAGCTTTTGGAAAGTTAGAATTTTTAGACAGTTTTTGCTTGAATAAGTTGATGTACAGTACTGTGCAAAAGTCTTAGGTATTAGTATTTTCACCCCCCCCCCCCAAAAAAAGGTTTTACGCCAGTTATTTGTATATTTTGCTGTAGTGTCCCAGTAGGAAATAGTTTACATTTCCAAACATTCCTTTTGCCATTAATTGTAATAATGCTGTGAGATTTTTGTGTGCACAAGGAGTCTGACAACAGCCAATATGATCTGATCTCACCATCATCGAGTCTGTCTGGGATTACATGAAGAGACAGAAAAAACTGAGACAGACTAATGAAACGTACCTGCAAAGCATGCCTAGGACAAAAGCTGTTTTAATGGCAAAGGGTGGTCACACCAAATATTGATTTAATTTAGTTAATAGAAGTTAATTGATAAATAACATCTATTTATGACATCTATTTGAAAGCATCCTCACTTTACAGCATTTTTACTTAAGTGCCTAAAACTTTTCACAGTACTGTTGCTTTGCAGGTAGGTTTCTTCAAGTGTCTCCACGGCACTGGAGTTTTTCGAGTCCTAATTAAATTAAAATCTTTAGTAAACTCAACATTGATTTAGAAATTCTAAATATTTTAATGTTTTCTCTCAATTAATTATTTATATTAAAATGTTTTGAATGTTGTTCACAGTAGATATATACGTTTTATTATTATTTTACTCTACAGTGATACTTTGTCCAGCTCCAATGATGCGAAAATCATTTAGTTGAAAATGTAGGTTTATGAAAAAGGCTCTTCTTGTAGGAAAACGGCACATTTAGGATGCTGAGGAATTCATGCATAAATAAAAAGGGGTAGAGCGGAGGTACAATATTAGGCATGATGAGGTTGTGCAAGGAAAGGGGCCTACGGGGACTAGAGAGGGGTGTAGAGGAGTTTGGAAGGCGGTAAGCTGAAGAAGTGGAAGCTAGGCCTCTTCGCTGTTTCAGATGGAAATCAGAGCTCCTTTTCAGCATGCGGCGCAGGGATTCTTTTCAGTAGTTTACACACTGAATCCATAGCAACTACAATGGGCGCTTTTTGTAATGTGGCATTTTAGCGGCTCAGAAGAAATTCCAGTTTTTCTGAAGATGCATGAGACTTGATTACAGATACCAGGGGGTCTCTGGGAATGGCATGAGCAAGTTAAGAATTTGTTATCAGGATTATCACTATTAAACAAGATGTGTAATTACATTTGTAAATGTGATCAGACTTACGATTTTAACCAGGCATACAATTAACAGCCCAGAAAAATCCATTAGATTTACCAAACGTTTAAGAACTCCATAGCAACAATTTTCTTAAAAAAAAAAAAAAGATTTATTGTTGAAGAACTTTAGTCTCCAACTGTGTCCCATAAGTCTCTGCACTGATGGATTTGTAGCCCTTAATGTGTTCAGACTGTATATTTGAACAGCAGACGTCTTTAGCGAGAGATTAAAATAACTGAGGGAGAAAGCACAAATGTTGGGGGTTCCTGAGCGCCGGGTTGCTGAATAGCATTAGGTCAGGGGTTGTGTGGGGTTCTTTTGGTGAGACAAATTCAGAGAGGGGGGCAAAGGCTAGATGGGAGAATGCACATTGTGATGGAAAACTTCTACGGGACAAAGGAGGCAACCGGCATGGCTTGGCGTTCCACTGAATAGACAGTTCCTCTTTGTCTGGTGCCCTTGGTCAGGAGGCCTTGGAAGGTTTTTACCGCCATTTTACCCCCTTCTCCCCCTCTCACCGTGATGGTTTGTTGAAAAGCAGCTTGAAAACACGATAGAAAGAGAGAGAGGGGTAAAGCTTGCCGTGTATTAATGAACACTGGCTTAGTTGTATAGACGAGTGTGGAGGAATGAAGTGAGTGCCAACCGGAGGAATGATTGTAATGACCCACAACTCTTTCCTCTTACCACCCTCTCAGGATTCTCGGGTAGCCAATGCCAGTTCGACATCGATGAGTGTGCTAGCACCCCCTGTAAAAATGGGGCCAAGTGTATTGATGGGCCCAACATGTACACCTGCCAGTGCACTGAAGGTATGAAGACACCGTCTGTTTGTTTCAGTTTTTTAAAGCTTGAAAAAGTCATAAAAAATAATAGGTGAAAAGTTGTATTTAGAGATGTATGATATATCGGCCACCATATTATTTTTAATGTTATCATTATCGTCCTGATAAGAAAATTTGGCCAATTTATTACAGCCGATAAATAGTGATTATTCCTTTCGGCTCAGACACTTCAGATGCACACTGTTCGCCGTTATGCTTTTGAATTGCTTGAAACATGATAGGAGTGCAACATGTGCAGCGCAAGTCTATAATTTAGGCTACATAAAATTATAATGAGAGATAATTTATAATTGTGTGCTTATGACATGGCTTTTAATGGTTAGACTTTTGCTTTTGTCTCTTAAAAATTTGGATTTAGATTTATTGGCCAATATATCAGTTATCAGCTTTCAAATATAAAGAATTATCGGTATCGGCCAACGTTTTCTTATCGGTGCATCCCTTGTTGTATTTCTGTTGTCAATATTTTTTTTTAGCTCTAAAATATTTGGTTGCACTTTATTTTACAGTCCTGTTCCCCTTGTACATACTTATTACAGTAATTACAATAACTGGGAAATACTTACTAACTCTGGACCTACTCCGCAACCAAATATTTATTTGGCTATAAATTGTGCTAAAAGTCATGCACTCAGAACAAAATGTACAAAAGCTGTCACTGTGTACTAAAATGTACTAATATGCACCTTCTAAGTTTATATATGGTATAAAGATGTACCTTTTGAAAAGGTACTGTCCAAGTGGCAGCTTTTGTATCTTTTTTCTGAAAGTGTGGAAAACCATGTACATTTTAGTGCCAGAATGTAAGAAAATGCTGTCATTATAAATATAATTAATTAATCTGTTTTCTTTTTAGGTTACACAGGGCAGCACTGTGAGACAGATGTAGATGAGTGTCTATCCAACCCATGTCACTATGGCACCTGTAAAGACGGCCTGGCATCCTTCACCTGTTCCTGCCGTGCAGGTTTCACGGGTCGTCTGTGTGAGATCAACATTAATGAGTGTCTCAGTCAGCCGTGCCAAAATGGAGGTACCTGCCAGGACCGTGAGAATGCCTACTTATGCATCTGCCCAAAAGGAACCGCAGGTGCCACTTTTACTGTAACGACCAAAAATGAGTAAATTCCTACCTGTCAAAAGCTCTTTTGGTCATTTACTTTAATTCTGTTGTGTTTTAACAGGTGCTAACTGCGAGGTTAACCTAGATGACTGTCAGAGCAATCCCTGTGATTATGGAAGGTGCATTGACAAGATAAATGGTTACGAGTGTGCCTGTGAACCAGGATACACTGGTAAGTGGTCTCAGATCATGTGCTTAATACACCAATAAAAACACGTGCTGAAATATAAAAATAGTGAGAACATGTGAAATGAGAGTTTAATCGAATAGTTTACCAAGCAATGAACATCTGTTTATTATTTACTCACCCTCATGTCATTCCAAACCTGTATGCTTGCTGTTATTTATCTTTGAAACATGAAGGGAAAGCTGTCACAGAAAAGTATCTTCACAATTATCTGTTCTATAGTTCATAGTGGCCATGGCCTGTAAAGCTTCAGAAAGGACTATAAAATATAACAGGGCTATAAAAGTCGACAAGTGTGAAAAAGAGACTGAAATTATTTGAATTGAATATAATTCACTGATAATCATCACTTCAACTGCAGCTCTAAAAGAGCTCAACAACTTTTTTATGTTAACAGCTAATTTATGTTTTGCTTACTCAGAGAAAGAGAAAAAACAAGCAAAAAAAAAATTATGGGGGTGATAAATTTCAAGAATATTTTCTTGTAGACAGCATTAAAGAAGCAATAAAGGTGATGCTATGCAATACACATCAATTGCTATTACCAGGCAGATATCACTGAAATGCTTTCCTTTTCCAAACCAGTTAGGCGCAAACGGTCAACTCAATCATTCATTCACCTGTCAAGTAAAGTGGATTTATGGATTCAGGTCAGAGTTCAGAAATAGGACTGATGTATCTGACCGGGACAAACAGTAATGCTGTCAGTCAGGATGTGCTACCAACACTATACTAAGGTTAAGGTTAAGGAAATGGTTAAGGGTTAGTATTTGTTTCAGTGTTGTGTAAGCAATCAACATGACCAGTGAAATCTTCAGAATCGGATGGGGTTTGTGCTTAACTGGTTCCGGGGGGAAAAAAATCAAGCAACTAAAATAAGTGTCCTGAGACTTTATAAACAGCAAAAAAAAAAAGGCACAGTTTTTCAGACAATCATTTTTGGGTTTGCTAACACCTGATTGGCTGACATGTCGTGGGAGGGTGGGGCTTTGGAGAGAGGATGTGTGGTCTAGTGTGAAGTCTAGCAGAGGTTAGAAAATGAAAGGTCAAATGGAGACTTTTGCTAAAATCTTTTTTTTATTTTGTTTTCTTGTACTCCTACTAGAATTTCATAAGATATCTAAACATTGTCTCAAACCGTGCTCTGATTTGCCAAGATACCAATTTCAGTATGAACTCAAACATCAAATTCTTCCTGAGCATTATTAAATGATCTGAACTATACTAGCCACATCCATTGCATAACTCTAAACTGCATGTCAACAAATGTCTTATTTTAGTCTTTTAGTAGAAAAATCTGGGACAAAGTTGGTACTTAAATGAAACAGACTCCACTATGTTTGGAAAAGTAGGTGGTGAAAAGGCAGTCATGGTGGCATACTGAGCTCAGGTCTTTATCAGTGTAGAAGAGATGGGGAGTCAACAAAGAGTTCAACAGGTGAGACAGGCAACAAAGCAGGGTGGGGAGAGACAGCTGGCCAGCGAGCAGACACTCGGCCCGGGCCGCGGTGTTGGCTTACAGTCTCGCCCAATCCCCCGCCTGCCGAGCAAACACGCAAGCCAGCCCGCTCCCCCATTCAGACAGAGATCTCCAGGACATCTGGGAGTTTGAAAGGAGAAAAGATTTGCTAAAGATTTGTGAAAGTCGATCTTTTAAAAGGGGGAAGTTGGCCATTGCTTTAAAGACAAGTGACAAATGAAACCTCTGCCTTTATGCTGGGCATTGCGTTCGGTGAATAGTGGTGCTGCCTGAAGTGGAGTCTAAAAGCTAGACCTTAAGCCTAGGATTTCAAGAAAAACAAGGAATTGCCCAATGAATGCTGTCAATTCAGAAGTTATTTTGACTCCCATATGACATGTGACACTAACCATTTTCATAATTCTTTCTTTTTTGTAGGGAAAATGTGTAACATCAATATTGATGAATGTGCCATCAACCCCTGTCACAATGGTGGAACCTGCATTGATGTAGTCAATGGCTTTAGATGTCTGTGCAGAGAGGGGTATCACGACACTACCTGCCAATCACAGCTCAACGAATGCCTTAGCAACCCCTGTATCCATGGACACTGTGAAGACAAAGTCAATGGGTTTGTATTATTTACATACATTACCATTCAAAAGTTTTGTGTCAGTAATATTTTTTAAAGAAATTGAATACATTTTTATTCATCAAGGATGCATTAAATTGATGAAAGGTTATAGGCTATAACATTACAAAAGTTTTTAATACATTATGTTTTTGTTTCTCGACCAGCAAATCAGCATATTATACTGATTTCTGAAGGGTCATGTGACACTGAAGACTGGAGTAATGATGCTAAAAATTTAGCTTGACATCATAGGATTAAATTACATTTGAAAATACATTAAAATAGAAAACCGTTGTTTTAAATTGTGATAATTTTTCACAATATTAATGTTTTACTGTATTTTTGATCGAATACATTTTGATCCTTTTGGTCTTGATGAGCATAAGAGACTTCTTTCAAAACATTTTAAACATTTTACTGACCCCAAACCTTTGAAAGGTAGTGTATATCAAATCTAATAAACAAACATATAAGCAGCTAAAAGTTGTACAAAGTTTTTTATTACACCTACTAAACAATGTCTCACAATCTTGCCTTTGCATAATGACAAAGATGGCTTACTCTGTCAAACCCTGCTAAAAAAACAAAGGCTTAAAAAAACAGCATAAACCAGCCTAAGTTTGTTGGCTGGTTTTAGAGTGGATTTGGCACTTTCCAGTTGGTTAGTCTGGGAGACCAGCTTGCTAGCCAGTTAAACCAGCTGCAAACAATCGTTGCCAGGCTGTGAGACGTAGTGGACACCAGCTAAGACCAGCAAACCAGCTCAACTCAGTTTTGTTAATCAAATCCCTCAGCTGGTCTAGATCAGCCTATGACCAGCTGGGACCAGCCAGAAACCATATACTATAAAATCACTTTAAGCTGGCTTTAGAAGATCACAGGTCCAAATCTGTAAGATAAAAAATAGATGTAAATGTAAAATTCAGATCTTGTTTCTTACAGATATAACTGTATTTGCGACTCGGGATGGAGTGGTGTCAACTGTGACATCAACAACAATGAGTGCGAGTCCAACCCCTGTATGAATGGAGGCACCTGTAAGGACATGACCAGTGGCTACGTCTGCACATGCCGCGCAGGCTTCAGTGGTTCGTATCATTCATTCTGCTAATGTAGTGTAACTATGTGGGATGCCTTTTGACCCCCATATCAAACTCTTTCTAACATTTGATTACAGGTCCCAACTGCCAAACTAATATCAATGAATGCGCCTCCAACCCTTGCTTGAATCAAGGAAGCTGTATTGATGACGTGGCCGGATATAAATGCAACTGTTTGCTGCCTTACACTGGTATGAGTTTAGCTTTATTCATGACAATTTTCTCAGTATGTAGCTTTGACTGTTTAGCTGTTTAAACTAGGATTTACTGAACTGTGTTTGTGAACCCCTGGGGGATTAAAAACTAAAAATGGATTAAGTTAATGAATAATTAACCAATAATTAATTACATTTTAACTAAACATGTTAAAGAATATATATTTTAAAAACAAAATAAAATTCTCAAAATAAGATTTAAAAAAATTGATATAAAAACAGTGGCGGGCCGTGCATTTCACACCTAGGCCTTCTGTCCTACCTGAATTAATAACTTTTAATAGTGTAGCAGCGCAAAGACTCTCTACAATTGTTGTTTTTATTTTGCACCGGCAGTTATAGGGTTAATGCGGAAAGGCCGGTAGAGAGAAACGAGCGCGTGAGTTTGGCTGGTGCGTTTGTGTACAGTGGTTCTTGCGCTCCGATTATAAGGTCAGAAACGGAGCCTCCCTTATCTTGTGGTTCAAGGGTTACAATAGTCCCTTTTCAGACATTACAATAGTATGGATGTTTGAAAAAAAAAAATAATCATAAATTTAAAAGAAAATCATATTCACCACGGGGAATTTTTTTTTACACAAAATCCATCCTTATATTTCTTTCCTCAAGAGGACTTCAATTACTCTGTTGTACAGGTTATATGTGCGTTTCAGTTCCAACAATAACGAGTCTAATGCTGAAAGTCGAGTCTGTCCCGTAATTTCTAGCATAAGTTTTAATTCGCTTTAGAGAGTGTCTGCTCGACAAAAGCAGTGGACACAGTCACCGCAAAACATGACGATGTGTACAGCTGACCCATGCTCTCACACAGAGTTTTGAACGAAATCAATGAGATCAGCGGGATTTTTGTCTTCAAAATCATTCGTGCATAAGTTAACTTACATTAGTCTGTTTTACCCGGACAGATTGAGCAGTGTTCCGTGACTCTGCGTTAAGCTCAGGCTGAATAAGGGATTTTTCTGGTAGGTTTGAACCTGCTGGGGGTCGAGGAGGGAAAGAAACATTAAATTGTGGGTTGAAAAACTATTAAATCTACAGGAATATATATTTTAGTCTGCAGTTCGCTACAGATGCGGATAGCTGACTACCAGTAATAGTACGCGCTCTGAGCATCCAATCAAAGAACGTGAAAATGCATACGTTATTATACGCCTGCTAGATGGCCCCGCTGTAGTCAAATCGAAATCTGATTGGCTGATTAAATCTGACTGCTTATCTGATTGGTTAAAGCAACGGTTTCATTGCCATTCATTTTAAGCTACAGGCGCCCGCACTGTCGATTCTGAAGGCCTGAAGGCAGATTTATTTGAATGGCAACGCATGATGGCTGAAATATGATTGGATAAAAGCGCTAAAATAAACATACACTACTGGAAGCAGCGCAACCAAGAGAAAAGCTATGAAATTAAGAGAATGAACTATTGGGAATAATTTAATAATTTAATTCATGGAAAAAATATATTAAAGTGCAAGTCAGTGATTCTGATAGTGTTTGCAAATGTATTGTTTAATTATTGAAAAATAACATAAAATCTCAGGGGGTACTTCAAATAAATATTTTACATCAAAATCCCGGATTTATACTGTTTTTTTTTTTTTTTTTAAGTACTGACAAATATTTAAAAAATAATCACAAAAAATAAAACATTAAAAAAATTCTGGTTATATATTTAAAAAGATATTGGCCTCAATGATTTCAAATCAATGATTTGCTAGTGAGAAGGGAACATTTTCATTATAGAAGCATTTTATTAAACAAAATGTAAGTATGCAAGATGATTCATCAATATTTTTAATCCATTTTCTTGAGGAGAAAATACATTTTAATAAATTTAAATAAACCTTTTAAGACCTCAAAGCTAAAAAAGAAATAAATCGTCGCTGCCCGATGAAACTCACGTATGTCCAAAAACGGTTACTTTTCAGGAAGTGAAAAAAACACTGTAATTTCAAAAGCAGTTGAACGTAGCGTTGTCATACTTGGTATGGCATCTTTAAGGGTGTATTCACACCAGGAAAGTCCGATAGTTCACTTGCTTTGGTCCGGACCAAATAAAAGTTTTTTTTTTTTTTTGGTACGGTTCGCTTTCACACTGCTCTTTTAGCAAGTGAACCAAAATTTGTAAACAAAACCACACGTGTGCTAAGGTCGTCCATTCATTGGACAAGGATTCTCAAGTAGGGAAATCAGGAAGTGCAAAAAAGGCTCAGCCTGGAGATATTTCGTACTGCAATGTTTGTTCTTTTACAAATTTTGTGTTATTCTGTACAAACGCAATATGAAGAAACTAATGAGTATCATATGATACAATTTCATCTATACGATGTTGTAATTCGGATTTTGAGAAGACGACAATGTGCGACTAGCTTTCGTGAGGCTGCCGTGCGCGCACTGCGTGCAGTATGTTCTGTCTCACATACGCGCTCCAGAATCCGGGAGATTTGCACTAATTTGCGGGCTTCAGGGAGCATATCAATATGCGGGAGATTCCCGTCTCTTCGAAGCTCCAGGTCAAACCACGACTCATTTTATCAAATGTAGTAGACTACAACAGCTCACTTTCCCATAACGCAACTCCGACTACGGAAGCCTGTTAACTCAAAGGCGCAGTGCTTTCTTGCAATTGAAAGTTCACGTTCACACCGTAAACGAACCGTACCAGAGATCGTTTGGAACCGTACCGAGACCACCTCTTCAGCTGGGTCTCGGTTCGGTTGTTTGGTCCGCCCCCGAGTTCGATTGCTGTATTCACACCTGACCAAAAGGTCCGCACCAAGGGGGGAAACGAACTAGAGTTCGATTCAATCGAACCAAACAAGGCAGGTGTGAATACACCCTAAATGTAACCATATTCTTGCCAGTGTAATGATATAATCCACATTTGACCAAAATCGAGTGTAAATGGACATACGTGCATATTTTACAGTAACGGTGGTCGATACGCGTTCTTCCGATCATTAATTAGAATGACCAAGTCGCGTTTCATATTGACAGATGAATAGGCTACGCTCAGTTTGTAACAATTCACCTTACACTAAAACGCAAGGGAACAGTGCAACACGCAATACATAAGGTAACGGGCAGATTGGATATACCTGTCGGGGTGATTAGGCTACAACCAACGCCCTGCTTACTTTCGTTAAACAACCCTATACATAAACTGTATAAACAATCAATCGGCACTTAAATACACTCAAAATAATTATACATTAACGAAAAAGTCACCATTAACAGGTTTAACAACATGTTTTTGAAGATATACCAGATTTATATTGCGTCGGGTAATACACAACGCTGGAGGCGCGGCCGCACTCCGACACATCAAACATATTGCAAACCTTATCATAATTTCCCACACACAATTAACCCTCAAAACCCCAATGTCCCAGTAGATTAAATGTTCATTCAAAACAACTTAACACTAGAACTACCGGAATTCCATAACTACTAGAACGACCACAGCGGTCATTCTGACCGTTCATACTTTGACAGTCATATGCCCGTACTGAACATAATTTTCATCATGTCATATCTACATTTGAACCTTTCTCTTTAAGTTTTCCAATGATGCTTTTAATTCCTGTCGTCATGTTATAACGTCATCGCCCTTAAAACAAGCACGAAGGAAAGATTGCCCCGACAGGTCTAAGGAAATGTAAGGAAAATTTTGCGTCAAAAATATATTTTTCACCACACTCACCATGCAAAAAAGTTAGGAAACGTCAAAGCTTCATACCGTTTAGTACAGCCCTGTTTGTAAATAAGTTCAATAATCAATACAAAATCTAAAAATAAATGGATATACAATGTTACGATAGGTAATAATAAAGGGCTAATTTGAACGGCACAAAAAAAAAAACGCATCATTCACTAACGCGTACGCAGTCCACACAAACACCGCATTTCGTGTGCAGTTCCCACACACTAGGCTACTTTGTGACATTGGGCACATGTCTCCTTGGGTTTTATTTGATCTTACTTAGCACTGCCTCGTTCTCTCCATCAGCTGCTGCCTGCCCAGGTCATGGCTCTCGCACCACCAGTTGTGGGGCTTTTGATTTCATGTGGTCGGAGCGAAGTTCGCTTGCCAGTCGCGTGATGAAGTCCCTCTGAGAAACTTGCTCATTTGTGCACTTCTTGAATGTGCGCGTTGATGGCGGGAAATGTAGCGGACTTATGATATCTATAATGCGTGCGGTCAAAATGACCGCCATGGCCATTCTAGGTAGAAATAGTCAGAACTGTTTTGTGTTTTGTGATTTTAATAAAATAACAGTGTCAGAATAAAATATACACATATTTAGGAAAAGTCAGAGTCCTACAGCCACATTAATTTTATTTTAACAAAGTTATTACACTGTAAAATTTAAAAACGGTCAAAATGACCGCCTTGGTAGTTCTAGTGTTAAAGAGTCCGGTTTGACTAAATGTCCTCCTCGATAAGAAGAAGGACACAACGACTAGGTGAAGCGTGGCGAGACGCCGCAGTCCACAGCTAATTTACGCAACCTCGCCACAGTGTGTTTATCCGCTGGGATGATGTAGCAAGTCCAGGAAAAGTCACGACATATAATCCAGCAAAAAGAGTTTGTGCCCCTTTGTTGTGTTTCTCTGGCAAACATTACACAGAGCCCGCTAAACACGACCGCTTCCCCGGTCACTCCAGAGCGCTCTCCTTCCCACGTCACTTCCCACTCTCCTTTTAAAACTTCTCTAGTGACCAAACAATGAGTGTGAAAAAAAAATACATAAAGGAAAATGCTTATAACAATCCGTGATTACATTATAGGCATTTGATTTAACAGTTCTTTTTTTTTTTTTACACGTGAAGGAAAAACCAACACACACAAAGCATGTTTACCCACACATAAAAACTGTACATGAAGGTAGAATAGGTGACTATTACAAGTTTATTAAATACCCTACGTCTCAGTTTATTAAATACGCACAGTTTATTAAATGTTATTCGGCTATCCAATGCTGAGCTTCCAGAGACTCTTAAGATGAAACTTCACGAGACCAGCGAGATGCCTCCACAGGGCGGGAGATACGCGGCGTGATTGACAGCTTTGACACCAAATGGATATACGTGAAAATCAGATGACATGATTTCACAACTTTTCATTGGTCATTTAGATAATGTGAAGCATACTGTATACGGAAATGAACCTGGGCATTCTATCCGTCGAAAAATCTCAAAATCGGCAAAATGGACATGCGCGGTTTTCATCGGACAGCGACGAAATACAAGTTTACATTAAAGTAGTTATTAATTGAACAATTAAAAGCCTGAAAAACTAAAAACTTCACCTATAAATTGTTGTTCGTTATACTATACTTAAACATCTAAAACTGATGTGTAGTTTGTAGCTTGTGAAGATACAAATTCAATGTCAGGAACAAGAGACCCCCCCTCCATCGATCTAGTTCCTTTTTGTTGACAATGGCCCCTCAATGAGCCTTACAAGTATCTCTGTTGACAATACAGGAAAATGGGATTTCAGCAGACGATACATTCTTTCCTCTCACTGTGTTATTTGACAAAACAGAAAATTATGTTCTGCCTCTGGAACAGATATTATATTAATTCCCAGTGACTTTCTTTTTTGGAAAAATCCACACAGCATCATCAAGAATAACAAGAATCTGTTCATACCAGGGTGGGAACAGTAGCCTGTCATGTTTCCTGTTTGCCCTACTTCCTCTCTCACAGAAACGCAAATGGCCAGACAATGGCAGGAAAACCTGCTGGCTTCCTGCAGGGTCCGGCCGTCGTGGAAACAGATAGGCCAAATGTGCTTTGCTTTGCTAGGACTGACAGGCTAATCTCCAACAGAGAAAAGAGGAGTCGAGACAGAGCCTTTGCTGAAACATAGTGTCACCTTCTAAATTTAGGCCTTCTTAACGGAAGAACGTCACCTCTTAAATGCAAAAAGAAAACACCTCGAAAGACAGATTTATGCAGAGAAAAACAACATATCTAATCTCGATGGAAGGTTTTTTAATGCTTTGTATTTGGATATTTTATCTTCCAGGTGAGAACTGTGAGACCCTGTTGGCCCCGTGCAGCCCTAAACCTTGCAAGAATGGAGGTGTGTGCAAGGAGTCTGAAGACTACGAGAGCTTCTCTTGTGTGTGCCCTGAGGGATGGCAAGGTACAAACTTCACAAACCTTACTGGAAATTCTGTCCTAGCATCAATACTATGCATAACTGTATTCATATTTTGCGCTCTCCCTCTTGTAGGCCAAACGTGTGAGGTGGACATTAACGAATGTGTCAAAAACCCTTGTCTAAATGACGCCATCTGCCAAAACTCTATTGGCAGCTACAAATGCAGTTGCAAATCGGGCTTCACTGGCCACCACTGTGAGACGGACATTGATGACTGCAAGCCCAGTTAGTGTCCTTTTTCATCCTTTTTTCGATCTAGTGCAGGAGTGTCAAGCTCAGATTCCTGGAGGGCCACTGCTCCAAACCTAATTAAACACACCTGAACCAGGTAATCAAAGTCTTCAGGATTAGACTGAAGACCTTGATTACTAAAAAAAGACTACATGCCTGTGCACATAAGCATTCAAACGCACATATCTATAGACTAAACATGGAATACACATGTGCATGCCGTCACCGCTTTCATTTTCCATTCACGTTTTTGAAGTTTACTTGGAGATTATGTGAAAAATGAATGGCCATAATGCATTAGAAGTTTTCTGTTTTCAGTCGAAAATGGTGTTGTGTAAATGGCCCCTAAATGAATAACTAATGATTTTAACAACGGAAATGAATCAAAGCCTTTCTTCTAGAGCCTCTGTACAGCCAAAAGTCTTTGTTGCATTATTTTCCTGTTATCACTGTTAAGCTGCTTTAGAAACAATCTGTATTATAAAAAGCGCTATATAAATAAAGGTGACTTGGCTTGATGTCTAAACTCGTCTTTTTCCTCTAGACCCTTGCAGCAACGGTGGCTTCTGCAAAGACACAGTGAATGCCTTCACTTGCACCTGCCTACCAGGTTTCCGGGGCAGCAGATGTGAGGAGGACATTAATGAATGTGATAGTAACCCGTGTAAAAATGGTGCGAACTGCACTGATTGTGTGAACAGTTACACATGTACCTGTCCACCTGGATTTAGTGGGATTCACTGTGAGAACAACACACCTGACTGTACTGAGAGGTAACAGCTGCACTTATTTGTGGCACGTGTATAATTTTATGAATATAGTATAAATACTGACCTTTGCTTTGGGCCACAAAAGACAATTGTTACAACCTAATTGTTACAAACCCATCTTGAATCATATCAACAAAGCAGTAGTAGATACACACCAACGAACAATTGGCCAATCTAAAATTCAAACCCTGTATGCCATTCTGCACAATGATATAGGTGTCAATGTGATGTCTTGGGAAACTCACAAAACCAGAACTGGCAGAAAAACATAAAAAAATTAAATTTAAAAAACACTTCTAGAACATAATTAACATTAGACTAACTAACTAAAATGTGTATGTATCCTACTTACTCTAAAAATGTATATAAAAACCTATGATGTTTCATACAAAATGCATAAAAATAATAAATTCACTGGAGAAAAACAAATTTGCCCTAAATATAATGTAGACTGCAACATGGAAGAAAACCTGCCACTTTGACCAATATGCCGATATCACAAAAGGAAAATACTTAAAAATACTTATATTTTGTTTTAAAGAAATGTATATTTTATTCAGCAAGGACATTGCATTGATCAACGGTGACAGGAAAGACATTTATACTTTTTGAAATAAGTTTTCTTTTTCAAATGAAAAAATCCTCTTTTTTTTTACACAGATATATTAAGCGGGCAACTGTTTTTAACATTGATAATAATAATAATAATAATAAGAATTAATGTTTATTAAAGCAAATCAACATATTAAAACGATTTCTGAAGGATCATGTGACACTGAGCATAAGAGACTTCTTTTAAACAAAATGTAATGCACCCCAAACTTTTGAATGGTAGTGTACATTGTACTGTCATTCTGAAATGCTAAGAAAATTCAATATTATGCCTCCATACATGGCTATCGGGAAACCACTTATCTCAGCTCAGTTTTCAGAACCTATTTGTTAAAGTCAGAAAACTGATCTGCCTCATGATAAAATGTAGCAGATAAAAGCTCTAGCTCTCCGTCTTCCTCTGTTGTTCATTAGCGCCCCCTCTGGTGAACAAATGACAATGCAATCAGAGCAGCATCACAGCCCATTATAAATTACCTGAGAAACTAAATTATGTTAAATGAATGTAATAAATACGACTGATAATCATGACTCCCACCCCCTAAACAGCTCTTGTTTTAATGGTGGCACATGCGTGGACGGCATCAACAGCTTCACTTGCCTGTGCCCAGCTGGGTTCACTGGTAACTACTGCCAGCATGACATCAACGAGTGCGACTCCAGACCCTGCATGAATGGAGGCACCTGTCAGGACAGCTATGGCACATACAAGTGCACCTGCCCTCAGGGATACCATGGCCTCAACTGCCAGGTAACAAATCACAGATATGGACAAAAGTTTAGTATGCACCCATCTTACATTCATTGCTTTCACAGTATTACACTAGCTGTGGACCCTAATCGAATTGTAATTAGACTAGTTTTACAGTCGGAATAAAAAAGTCACATTTAACCACGTCAATCGGAATGAATTGGCAAATCCGTATGATTTGGATTGGTGGTTCAAACCTTTTTTAAATCTGTTTGATAGGACATGTTAACACTTGATCTGGTTGAAAACCAAAACTGGAATGTTTTGCGCATGTGCAATGAAGTAGTAATAGAGTAATGATGCATAACGCATGGGATAATGTGTTGTTTCTGTTGAATCGTGTCAAAAATGACTGTTTTGTCAATCTAAAATTCTCCTTCCACTCATCATCTGTGAAGTGCTGTAGGACAACATTGTTCTACAGTTCTTGATTCGGACTCTCATCCACAGACGCCTTGATTTGGGCGAGAGGAGGGGCTTATTTACAGCTTGATACATATAAGCACAAAGCTTTTGTGTTGCTCGTCATTTTATAATTAGGACCTGAAATAGATACGTTTTATGTCTGCTTTTTAAAACAAAGAAAAGAAGCAATGGTTGGAGGATGTGCCAACAGCTGGAAAGATCAATTCCGTTTTGAAGCTTGTGACATTTAAACACACATATCAACCCAATCACTTTATTTAGCCTTCATGTAAACACTAGGTTCGGATTCATCAATTTAAACAAAAGGTGTCTATGAAAACGTAGCTAATTGTTGTTTAGTTATATTGAAATGAAAATATATTCTGTAGTATAACAAAAAAAAATGTCTCAATTAAAACAATTGGTTTTTTTAAACAATTTTCACTTAAAAATAGTACAAAATAATAATAATATATATATATATTTTTTTTTTTTGTTAATTCCACTTGTTTTAATTAGTCGATGCCAGTAACTTAAAAACTGATTGATCTATTAACTCTATCGATTTACAATATTTTTTCATTTGTTAGGATAAGTTAACTAGTTAACTAATGACTAACAACTGGTCTATGCCATCTAGTTAACTAGATTAGTTGTATGTTAACATAAATTAATGTACTGTGAACTAACATGAACATTACATTTTTTACCAACTAACATTAACTTGTTTATAAGTGTTATGTTGTAAAACTATATTGCTCATTGTTAGTTCATGTTAGTTAATGCACTAACTAATGTTAACAAATGAGAGGTAAAGTGTAAACCGATATATCCTTAATTCATATCAGCACTTTTTTGAACTTTAACAATAACATACGAGAAGATAAAAGAGATTTGAACTCATGGATGCATGTGGATGAATTCTCGTCTTGCAGGAACTGGTGAACTGGTGTAAGCCGTCTCCCTGTAAGAATGGAGGTATCTGCAGACAGAGCGGCACTAGGTACAGCTGCCAGTGTCAGACAGGCTGGACTGGTTTCTACTGTGACGTCCCCAGCGTTTCTTGCGAGGTGGCCGCCAAACAGCAAGGTAGGTTTGTTTGTATAAAAGAAAATATCTTTGCCACTCACCACACATTTTGGCGAGGCTGTTCAGCGTTTAACCAATCTGCTGTGATGTTTGCTTTTCCCACTTTTAGGTGTAGAGGTGGTGCGGCTGTGTCGTAACTCTGGCCAGTGTCTGGATGCCGGAAACACACACTACTGTCACTGTCAGGCCGGATACACAGGCAGCTACTGTGAGGAGCAGGTGGATGAATGCATTCCCAATCCTTGCCAGAACGGAGCAACCTGCACCGACTACCTGGGTGGCTATTCCTGTGAAGTAAGTAAAGAAAAGAGACGAATGACTGTAGAAGAAGACACTTTAGGTTAATGCCCGCTAAATCACCCTTCTTTGTAAAATAATTGCTTGTTTGGCAAAAATGGAAGAAACCGCCAAGTAAACAGAAACAGGCTTGTTTTATGTTTGCCATTAATTCGCCTCGCTCTTTCTCTGGTTTCTTGAAGTGCGTGCCAGGTTATCATGGAGTGAACTGCTCTGATGAGATCAATGAGTGTCTGTCTCAGCCCTGCCAGAACGGGGGCACATGCATCGACCTGATCAATACCTACAAATGCTCCTGTCCCCGGGGAACACAAGGTCAGATATCACTTCCTCTGTTTTACTCTTTTTGCCCATTCCATACTTCATTAATTAGGTCTTAACTGTTATCAGCAGGCTTAGATGATTGATGCAGTCATGGTTAATTGCATCTCATAGATGGAGTTTTATTTCATAAAATGGACAGAAACTTTCAAACAGTGTGATATATAGTGTGAAGCTTTCTGTCACAGTGTGATATATTACTAATTTACATTAAAGTTAATTGTCCTTTCTCTTTGTCTCTAGCTCTGTGATTTTAATACGTCATAGGAACACTCAAAACAAGAGAAACGCCAATATTTATATATTGATCTTAATTTTTTAACTTTTAACTTTATTCTTTTCTTTATATTAACATAATTATACTAATGACATTTATAAATAAAATGTACGAAACTTTATAAATATTTTTTATTTAATTATATTAAATTTTATGGTCATATTAAAAACCTTTAATTAGTTTTGAATTGTCTAAAATCAGTTTAATTGATCAGTTGTTGTTTTTTTCAGTTTACAGTTTTTTTTTTTAGGCTTAGAATATCACATTATTAGCTTAGCAACATGCTAACATCAATTCTAACATATAACTCTAGGGTGAATCACAATATAACCAACTTGGATTTGAAGTAAAACAAGTATTTGAAAAATCAGACAACACCAAAGTACAATCCCATGAAGCATTGCGGATGAAAATCAGAATACAAACGATGTATAAATATGGACAGGTAGTTTTAAAGATGTTGATTAAGTATATAGATAATAATAATAATCTCCATGTCCCTATGGAGAAAAAGGAATGGGATTTTGACTTCCAGAACCTGACTGTTGCACTCTGCCTCTGTATTCCAAATCAGTCAGTAATGAATAAATTAATGAATAAAGTAACAAATCAGTCAGTGCCTTAGAGGACAGCTGATACATAGGCAGTATACAACAAGGAGCAACAGAGCCTATATTTACATCTCTGCTAGAGTGTGTTAGAGCAGCTTTTATTACACCTTTGCCCTCCGCTCCTCTCTCAGGTGTGCACTGCGAGATCAACATCGACGACTGCACACCCTTCACCGACCCCATCACCCATGAGCCCAAATGCTTTAACCAGGGCCACTGTGAGGACCGTGTGGGCGGGTACCATTGCATCTGCCTGGCTGGATACGTGGGGGAACGCTGTGAGGGTGACGTCAACGAATGCTTGTCCAACCCTTGCGACCCCCGTGGCACGCACAGCTGCATCCAGCTCACAAACAACTACCGCTGCGAGTGTCGCACAGGATACACAGGTACAGCACAGGCTACTGTGGACCATTTCTTTCTTCGATTTAGAGAGTAATGCTACTCTAGGATCCTGCTGTCAAAATGTGTAAAAACCTTGCTTGTGTATCTCTACAGGTCAGCGGTGTGACAAAGTGTTTGATGGCTGTAAGGGGAAGCCTTGTCGTAATGGAGGCACCTGCGCCGTGGCTAGCAACACTCCTCATGGCTTCATCTGCAAATGTCCACCGGTTGGTCACATTCTCTGATACATTTAGCCAATGGTCCTTGTGTCCCTGTTCTCAACTCTTCTGCCTTATTCTTCTGCCTTAACTCTTCTGCCATTACATAGGATATGAACTAATTGTGCAGATCATATACACATCATTTACATAAATGTGGCATAAAAATAATTAATTTTTTTAATTTTAGTCACAAGACCGCAGATTCATTCTAATGTAATTTTCTAAAGTTATTTTCATTCTCTACATTCATACACTATCGTTCAAAAGGGCCAGTAAGATGTTTTTTTTTTTCATTCAAAGAAATTAATAGTTTTATTGAGCAAGGATGCATTAAATTGATAAAAAGGAACATACTTTTTTGTAACAATGTAAGTCTTTACTATTTAAAAAATTAATCAAATAATCCAGATTTTTTATTGTTGTACTACACAGTTTCCACAAAAATTATTTATATTATAGAATTATGTGGCACTATAGATGCTGAAAATTCTACTTTGCAATCAAACGGATAAATTACATTTGAAAATATATTAAAATAGAAAACAGTTGTTTATATTATATTTAAAAATGTAATAATATTTCACAATATTACTGTTTTTACTGACTAATTTTTGATTAATTAAACATTTAAAAAATCTTACAGAGCCCAAACGTTTAAATGTTACTCTAGCCTGCATATTTTACCATAGCTTTGCTAAAAAAATAAATAAAAAAACATCACTAAACTAATAAATACATTTTGCGATTTGTGTATGTCTTGTTTAGGGTTTTACAGGCTCAACCTGCGAGTATGACGCTCATGCTTGTGGGAGCCTCCACTGCAAAAATGGCGGTACATGCGTCTCTGGTCACAAGAGCCCCAAATGTCTGTGCACCCCTTCCTTCACTGGTCCTGAATGCCAGTATCCCACTGAGGGTCACTGCACCACTAATCCCTGCTACAACGGAGGCACGTGCGAGTACATCTCAGAGGACCCATACTACCACTGCATCTGTCCTACTGGCTTCAATGGCCTCTTCTGCCACATCTTGGACTACAGCTTCCCAGGCGGCTCTGGTCGAGACATCACACCCGCTCCAGAAGTGACGGCGAGCTGCGAGATAGTAGAGTGTGAAAACAAGAAGGGCAATAAGATCTGTGACAGCGCATGTAATAATTATGCCTGCGATTGGGATGGAGGGGACTGCTCACTGAACTTCAATGACCCGTGGCAGAACTGTTCGGCCGCGCTGCAGTGCTGGCGCTATTTTAATAACGGGAAGTGTGATGAACAATGTCACAACGCTGGATGCCTCTATGATGGATTTGACTGCCAGAGACTGGAGGGCCAGTGCAAGTGAGTGCTATCTGAGAATTTGTAACACCGTTTTTACACAAGTTTCAGTGCAAGGTTTCAGTGGGTTTCTTGTTTGAACTTCAAACAATTTGAAGCTAAAATGATCATGCTCGAGATAATTTTTCAGGGACGTTTAAAATTGTGATTGCAGGTCTGGAAAAAAAACTGAAAAAACATGGATTTATATTTAATAAATAATTTATAAGCTTAAATTTGTATTAAATGATTTTTAAAATCCAGTCTTAGTCAGGGTTTTTAAAATGGCTATTAACATTTAAAAAAAAAAAATGTTTGTAGTCCAGCCATCAAGACTAGCTTGGGAAAGCTAATAGCCATAAATGGCTATCTAGAAAGAGCAGAATCTTGAGCTTTTTATCTCTGTTTTCCATGCCATTTTTAAACTCTGCTCTCCTCTCTCATAGTCCACTCTACGACCAGTATTGCAAAGACCACTATTCAGATGGCCACTGTGACCAGGGCTGCAATAATGCAGAGTGCGAATGGGACGGGCTGGACTGTGCCAACAACATCCCCGAAAAGTTAGCTACTGGACTCCTGGTTGTGGTGGTCCACATTATGCCCGAGCAGCTCCGAAACAACTCCTTTGGATTTCTGCGAGAGCTCAGCAGAGTGCTCCACACCAACGTCATTTTCCGGCGTGACACCAAGGGAGAGGAAATGATCTACCCGTATTACGGCAATGAGCAAGAACTGAGGAAGCACAACATCAAACGATCACTAGATGGCTGGAACAGTGCTTCTAGCAACGTCATGAGCTCGGTAAAAAGCAGTATTTACAATATAGTAGTGGAAGGAGGGAGAAAACGCAGAGAACTGGATGAGATGCAGATCAAAGGGTATATATGCTACAACTGAGCCCTCATCTGCTTTAAAAATATGTTTTAATATAAATCAATGAAAATCATGCTTTTGATTTCCATCAGCTCGGTGGTATACTTGGAGATAGACAACCGCCAGTGCTACCAGCAAACCTCTGAGTGCTTCCAGAATGCCAACGATGTGGCTGCTTTCCTCGGAGCCCTGGCTTCCAGCGGCAATCTGAATATGCCTTACGTCATCGAGGCCGTCACAAGTGAGTGTTTGGCACGAGTATTGTCGTGTGCCTCACGTCTTCCCATAATGCCCTTAATCAAGACTAGGCCTCACATCTTACTGCATGCATTCAGTAGCAACCCCCCTTCCCCAACCTTTAACCCCACGCCTCCTACCGCGGATTACAGGGATCACTTTGAAGTTTGTGCGTTTCTTCCTTATAACAATGAATCAAATGTTCTTTGTGCATTAGACAGACTAAGCAATCAATGCGGCAGTCTGAGGGCAGATCCACTGGCTCCAGGCACCGAAAATAGCTAATTGATGCAAATCATGTCAACTCATTTGGCCCAACAAGACACTCTCATACATGCATATCACCCATACATGGCATGAATCTAAAATGATGGGGGGGGGGGGGGGGTGCTGCAACCTTAACCTTGTTGAATGTACCAGACTTAATGCATCTCCAAGGGTTTAGGTGAGCAGAGTTTATCATTTCAAAATCGTTAGTGGAGAGAGCTTGAAAAAAGAGAGGAGAAAAATTGATCGGGAGTGTGCTAGAAGTTGGGAGTCTTTGTTATCTCGAAAATCCTAATAAATCCTTCGTCTTTACAGCTTAAAGTGTGCGCGGTAATTTGAAGTTCATTAATCCCTCCCTTTTTTTCCCTTAAAGAAGAACGGGTAAAGTTGTCTCCTGGTACCCTGGGCTGAGAAAGGGGAGAGGAGGTGTTCTTTCTTTTCTCTTTTTTCTATCCTCCTCCTTTTCTTATTTGCTAGCTCTTTCTTTTTGATGAGAAGCGGTTAGCAATTCTGATTAACACGAACGCGTGCCTCGCTCTAGTTTGTCCGTCCATCTCCAGCGATTTGTGCCTCATCGTTGCGTGAGGAACATATTCTTGTCCCTTCTGTGGGTCTGACATGTCAACTGTGCTTCCTGTGGCAGGTAAGATTGATGGACCCTCGCCCATAGAGCTCTATCCGGTCTACGTGGTTCTGGCAGGACTGGCACTGTTGGCCTTTGTCGGCGTGGGAATGGTCGCTTCCCGTAAACGCCGCCGTGAACATGGTCAACTTTGGTTTCCGGAGGGTTTCAAGACTAGCGAGCCCAGCAAGAAGAAGAGGAGGGAGCCAGTCGGCGAAGACTCTGTTGGTCTGAGGTAGGTTCGCTGTGTCATCTTCCGATATCAAGCTTGAAGGGACAAATTATGATGGAGGACAACTTTTTCATTTGAAGTTATGATCATTTGTTGAGTTTAATTTAATTGACTAGTTTTAGGAAGAAAGTGGAGGCTGATAATCAGTGACAGCTTTTTGGTGTTAGAGCACACTCTTTAAGTTAGATTTGCTGGGATGTAGCAAAGTGCAAACAAAAGTTATGTCTAATGAGTTATTTTTCTGAAAACAGGCCACTTAAGAACTGTTCAGACATTTCATTAATGGATGACAACCAGAATGAATGGGGAGAGGAGGAACCATCAGACACCAAACGCTTCAGGGTGAGCAGAGCAACAGAAAGCACTAACATTTACATAGAAGTGAATTTAAAAAGCTTCTTACAATTAATATTTATGCATTAATTAAGACAATTCATTAAAATTTTCAATCGCTCATTCTCCTCTTTTAGTCTGAGGAGCAGGCGATTCTTGATTTAGATGATCAGCCAGATCACCGGCAGTGGACGCAGCAGCACTTGGACGCAGCCGATCTGCGAATCCCATCCATCGCTCCCACACCCCCTCAGGGCGAGATAGAGAGCGACTGCATGGACGTCAATGCCCGAGGACCAGGTTAGGCATTGTTGTATAATTTAAAAAAAAAATTAAATCCCCTATAAATGTAATAATAGTTTCATTATTGGGTTTGCTGATTTTTCAATAACAAGAGAACAGTAATTATAATGTGAATTTAATTATAATTATTTTTTAATATGTTTTCTATTTATTTATAATAAAATGTTATTAATTGATTCAAATTTAAATAACATTTTTAAATTATATCTTTCTATAGCATTTAATATTAAACAATTTGATTATAATATGTTAACATAAATATATATATATATACACACACATATACATACTACTATAGATACATACATATACATGGTAACACTTTAGTTTAGGGTCCAATTGTCACTATTATTATAAGCATGCATATTACTAGGAAATTGGCTGTTTATTAGTACTTATAAAGCACATATTAATGTCTTATTCTGCATTATCATATTCTACATCCTTTAATCCTAAATAAAACTTAACAACTACCTTGCTAACTATTAATAAGCAGTAATTAGGAGTTTACTGAGGCAAAAGTCATAGTTAATAGTTAGTTAATAATGAGAATTGGACCCTAATCTAAAGTGTGACTACATACACACACACACACGTATTATATATAAATAAATAATGTGGCCTCATTGATCAGATAACTAAGTAGTTAACTATTAGATTTTTACAATCACATATTTATGTAGGGAAATCAAGTTAATTATTTAGCTAACACAGATATGGAGATATTCATTAAAATTTGTTATTAGAACTCAACCTGCTTAAAATTCTGGATTGTGGATTACACCTGTTCCTCGGTTTGCACACAGTGTGTGTGCGTGCTGTCGAATGCTGGGATGAGGAACTGAATTGAGCTCTAAGTAGGAGTTAATGCTCAGGGCCCTGTGGGAAAAGGAATCCACTTCAAAGGCTCTGACTGAAAGATGTAAACCCCGGGGGACTGAGCACATTTTTACCAGTCTGAACGATTCATCCTGTGATATTCTGCTTACATGTGTTTTGCTAATTAAAACTCTTTATGAAATGCTCTTCTCTTTCTATAAGCACCAATATACCCCTGACAACACTTTAAGATATTCAAAGGCAACATTCTTTTGGTATCTCTTTGCAAGCTGTTTTTCCTTTTTTCCTCTTTGTGTGGATTGATGTTTTTAAATCGACCAAATCAGGCCTGATTTGGGAATAGCTATTCTTTTGAAGCCGCGAAGCCCCAGTCGAAGTCAGAAAAGAAAGCAGCTTCTCAGAGGTGATAATACTCAGTTTTACCAGCGGTTGAAATTTCAAAGTGTGGCCCGCATCCCTGAGCTTTACCAAACCGCCACGCTTGATTACAATCCGTTATCGAAGCGATCTGGGGTGATTGAGAAAGGCAGCGCGTCAAATCCCACTTCGATTTGTTTGTTTCTTTGCCGTTGCTTTGGTCCATCACTTTAAGGAAAACATTTCTTTAGATTGCCGTCAGACTAGTCCTACTCAAAGGAAAGTTTTTGGCCCTTCAGTGGAGTTTCATTTGTCTCAGGTGTTTCTCTTTAAACTGTTTAGTAGAAATAACAATGAGAACTGGACAACTGGAGACCTGGGGGGGTCTTCATGGAATTTAGAATTTGAAAAATGAAAGTCTCCTTTGTATAAAAAAAATATAAAGGTAACAGACCTTCACTCTCTTTTTCCTCTCTAGATGGCTTTACTCCTCTCATGATCGCATCCTGTAGTGGAGGAGGGCTAGAAACAGGGAACAGCGAGGAAGAGGAGGATGCTTCAGCAAATGTCATCAATGACTTCATCTACCAAGGTGCCAACCTTCACAACCAGACAGACCGTACGGGTGAGACGGCTCTACACCTGGCTGCCCGCTATGCCCGCTCGGATGCTGCCAAAAGGCTCCTGGAGGCCAGCGCAGATGCCAACATCCAGGACAATATGGGACGGACTCCATTACATGCTGCTGTGGCTGCGGATGCACAAGGAGTCTTCCAGGTATGTGAACCAGGACTGCATAAAGGAATGCTGTATAAATGACTGTATTTCCATCGACTGATGATTCCTAAGCATGTTAACCATTGTCCCTTATGCAGATTTTGATACGGAACCGTGCCACAGACTTAGATGCCCGCATGCATGATGGCACCACACCTCTGATACTGGCAGCAAGACTGGCGGTCGAGGGCATGGTGGAGGAACTCATCAACTGCCATGCTGATGTCAATGCCATTGATGATTTTGGTATGACTATTATTACACTGCCTTACTTAATTCATTCACTTGTCTTAAAAATCTTTCTTAATTATCTGATCTAAAGGTTCATTTTAAAATGCTTGTAAATAATTTTGCTGACAAAGAAACATTGTGCTAATGAATTTATAAATAAATAAATTATATACATACATTATTAATAGTAAGCAATAAATAAGATTATTATTATTATTATTACTTAATGTATTAAATCAGAAAACGCAAAAAATGCATCCAACAAAGACGAGTTGGCACCTCATGAAGTTGCTTGAGATAAGATAAGATACATGTATATCTAAGATATACCGTTAAAAAAATATATGGGTCATTAAGATTTTTATAAAATAATTTTTGACTGCATTAAATTGCTATATATATATATACTGTAAATGCTGTTTTTCTGAACTTTCCATAACTTTCTAAAGAATCCTGAAAAAAATCATGGGTTCCACAAAACATATTTAAAAAGCTTTATTGAGCAGCAAATCAGCATAATATAATTATTTCTGAAGGATCATGTGACACTGAAGACTGGAGTAACAATGCTGAAAATTCAGTATTGCCATCATAGGAATAAACGACATGTTAAAATGTATTTAAATAAAAAAGAAAACCATTTTAAATTGTAGTAATATTTCACAATATTAATGCTTTTACTGTATTTTGATCAAATAAATGCAGCCTTGGTGACAATAAGAGAGTTAAAAACAAAGATTTTTATTTTTTACCAACCCCAGACTTTAATTAATTTAAGTTTTTAGTTTTGTCTATTAATTTTGATGACTTAACCATTATTCTAAAATCTGGAAAAAGATAATAATTAAAGTTGAATCCAAACATTTGACTGTTAATGTACTATGGCAAGATAAATGTCAGATTTATCACTATTGTATGTTGTATTTCACATGCTTTCTGTTTGTGCTACAGGTAAATCTGCTCTTCACTGGGCAGCAGCTGTGAACAACGTAGAAGCGGCGATGGTGTTGCTTAAGAACGGAGCCAATAAAGATATGCAGAACAATAAGGTAAGCAGCACTTCCTTTTCTTTAATCACAAATAATGCTTTGTGTTATTGTAGACATTCGCATTATACTCAGATTAACACCATAGCACAAAACCATTGTCATTTTCCAAAATGCTTTTGGCTAACCAATTATTTTCCCACGTTCAGGAGGAGACTCCTCTATTCTTGGCAGCAAGAGAAGGAAGTTTCGAGACTGCTAAAGTTCTGCTCGAGCATTTTGCTAATCGGGAGATAACCGACCATATGGATCGGCTCCCACGGGATATCGCTCAGGACAGAATGCATCACGACATCGTGCGGCTCATCGACGAATATAACCTGGTCCGCAGCCCTCCCATGCACAGCGCCCCCCTCTGCACCACCCTCTCCCCACCTCTCTGCTCTCCCAACGCCTTTATGGGCAGCATGAAGTCCTTACAAAGTAAGAAGCCCCGCAAGCCTAGCGCAAAAGGCATAGGTTGCAAGGATGGCAAAGACATGAAAGTCAAGAAGAAGAAGACACAGGATGGAAAGGGACATTTGCTAGACAGCTCGGCCGTGCTCTCGCCGGTGGATTCCTTGGAGTCGCCCCACGGGTACATATCTGACGTCGCCTCCCCACCCCTAATGACATCACCCTTCCAGCAATCGCCCTCCATGTCACTTAATCACTTACAAGGCATCGCAGATACCCACATGAGCGTCAACCATTTAGGCATGGGCAACAAGCAGGACCTGGCCCACATTCAGTTCGATCCGTTACCCCCACGTCTCACCCATCTGCCAGTGGCCGGTTCTAACGGCTCAAACGTCATGAACGGCCAATGCGAATGGCTTGGACGGATGCACGGTAGTATGGGTCCTCAAAATCAATTCGCAGCAATGAGGAACGCCTCAGGTCAGGCCAACCTTCACCAATCCGGCCTGATGGCGTCTCTCCACAATGGCCGCCCCGCTACCCTGTCTCAGATTTTGAACTATCAAAGCCTGCAGAACGCGCACCTCACCACACAGCCGCATCTAATGCAGCAGATGCAGAACATGCAACAGAGAGCGCAGCAGACAGGCGTCCAGCTGCAGCACCAGAGCACCAATCCACCCAGTGGCGTGAGCCAGAACTTCATCGGCGGTGAGCTGGGTGGCCCGGAGCTCCAGCAGAGCGCAGGGAACAGCATGCCCATCCACACCATAATCCCCCAGGAGACCCAGTTGCTAAACCCGTCCTCTCTGGGCCCCAGCATGGCGGGGACGCAGTTCCTGACTCCACCTTCCCAGCACAGTTACTCAAACGCCATGGATGCCAACACCCCAAGCCACCAACTCCAAGTGCCTGACCACCCTTTCCTCACGCCGTCTCCAGGTTCACCGGACCAGTGGTCCAGCTCGTCGCCCCATTCCAACATGTCTGACTGGTCGGAGGGCATTTCCAGTCCTCCCACCAGCATGCAGTCGCAAATTGGACACATACAGGAGCAATTCAAATAGAACAATACTTTAAAAAAAATTTTTTTAAGGAACACTCCATAAGCCTGCTTACTGAAGGGTCATTAAAATGCCTCTTGTACTAACCATTTTTTTTTTAATTTATTGATATTTTGTTATTTATACTTTTTTTTCACCATTTATTTTTACATTTGGGCAAAATAAATTATCTTGAAGAAGAAGGTAAATTTTTATAATGCAATGCTATTTACCTTGACACACTGTACTCAAATGTACACACTGGGTATTTATTGGTCTTAAAATATGCCTTTTTTTATTTTTATTTTTTAGTTAATCGGTCATTTTTTAAAATTGATTTACACCTAATATTGTATAAATTTGTATAAATGCAGAAGTTATTGTACGGGCATTTTAGAGGGCATGTTTTTATACAACAAACTTCAGTGTTAAAGTAGATGTATGTTGTCTGAAACAAGCTGCTTTTCCGTTATGATTGAATTTCTTACGTGTTATGTCATCTGAAATTTGTTTTGGTTAGGTTCTCATTTGTGTGTGTGTGTTACAAGGTTTGTACTACAAATAAGTAGTCGTTTTATAATTGAACATTTGTATAGTTCAAAGTGATTTTGCTCTTCCTTTCTTTCTCTCTTTCTTGTATATTAAATTCCTGCAAAAAGCAGATTTCTTAATGTCCACTGTGAATGTGGATGTGAAAGTGAGGATCTGAGCTACTTACAGGAAATACTTAATATTGACTTGTATGAAACAGGTGTCAATATTCAAGTGATCTGTATCTTTCCTCCCAATTTTGTAGAACTGGTCACGTGGCCAAAAGTGTCTGGGGTTTTATGGAGGTGTTTCAAATTGAACTTCTCTTTACTGTACTTCCAGTTTTGTATCTTCGTTTGAGCCTATGGCTAATGTAAATAGATATATTGTATGCGTTTGTCATGTAAACAGGATTTTGTTTCAGAAATCTTAAGTGTGCCATGGAAATTTGAAATATTTTAATGCTACGTAGTTGTTTTCTATACGCAGAACGTCTATATATTTTTTCTCAGTATCACTGGGGTAGAGACAAATATAATAAATGTAGGCTATACACACAAATCACTAGAGGATATGCCATATAAAATAACACAATTAGATGATTTATGACTCACTATTGACCACCAATATTTTTCCACAAAATCACAAAGACAAGTTAAAAGGTAAACGGGCTGTGTCATGTATCCTCTTTAAGCCATCAGTACTTAAGTGTTCATCAGCTTTGAACCGCACTGAGTATACAATATCTGTAAATGTTACATATCTGCAAATGTGTAGTTTACATGCAGAGTATTTTCTGTCAGTTCTACTGTCTGTTCAAGTTTCTTTGCATAATAAAAGATACCTATGTGTATTCAGATTTCAGTCTCCTTTGTTGTATTTATCAGTCTTTCTTCCAATAAAACTTTATTTTATGGCCTATTTAGCTTATTTATAAAGTGTATTTCTTTTACACTTTAGCTTAATTTATATCAAAGCTCAAAGCCTTTATAGACAGCAACTCAAAACAGATCGACAAAGTTATAATTGCAATTAAAAGGTTTTTTTCTTGTATTTTTATGACTAATATTTATATACTACGGGCTGCTAATGGTTTTATTTCATTAGCCTGTCAACAGCGCCATCTGCTGCTGAGAGCTGAGAGGAAAAATGCCATCGTTGAACTAAAGCGGCCAACCAGCCTTCAAATGTCTACTTTATTAAGTACTCATTTTGTGAGTCTCGGGCTCGGCTATACACATTTTGTTACATTTACATTGAATTCTTTCTGCATTGAATTATTTAAAATCCTTCAAATCTAATGAGGGATCACACAGACCTTGAAGTTGGGGGATAGGAGAGTTTGTTGTGATTAATTAGAATAATTAATTAAAATAAATCAAATTGCAGAATATTAATGAATTGATACTGATAATAATTTAGGCTGATGATTCTAAACCTTTGGGACCATCCTCTCAATATACTTGAGGCAACTCTTCACAATACTAGAATTTGATTATTTTTCTGACTATACCACCACTTAAGTCAGCTTGAAACGGAAGTTGTGATAGTCTTTACTACCATGTTGTGACGTATATCAGAGCGAAATGGCTTCTTGAACAAGGAAAAATGCTGGCTGCGTCCGAAATCGCATACTCTCTTGATTAGGAACTTATTTAGAATAAGTAATTACTTAACGACTATTTCTATATAGTATGAGTGTGTAGCCTATAGTATGAATGTAATCCGAATGTACTATATTCGCCATGTTGTCATTATTATGTGACCTACCAGTGTCAGTTGTGTTGCTACACCTCCATTTGCAAATCCTTTCCTGTGGCCTCATGGGATAGTAAAGTGTCCTTTTTATCCACACTTCAGAATCTCGCCAGAAGTAGGTCATCCGGGTACTTTTTGTCTACTTCTTTATGAGAATTGTGAATTTGGACATACTTCTTTTGTCACATTTGTATACTATACAGCTACTGTAATCAAAATAATTAAACCCTTATTGCAAATCAGGTTTATTGGCAATATTTAACACTAGGACTCCCGGAATTCTATAACTAGGCCTACCAGCCTATAATGGGCCATAGAAGTCATTCTGACTGCTCATACATTATTTGCATATAATTTCAATAAGCTATATCAAATCTAAGAATAAATGGATCTGTAATGTTAGGATTTGCAATAGACTAACTAATGAGTACTAATGAATTTGAATTTGAAAGTATGAAAGAATTTATGTTTATTAGGGCCCGAGCACTGATGGTGAGAGGACCCTATTGTTTTTGCTCCGTTTATTCTTCTTCTTCTCTAATAAGAATCGCTTTTTAGAGGGCCTAAACATGCTAGAAAACTCATGAAACTTTGCACACGCTTCAGAAGTGGTGAAAATTACGTGTGATGTGGTTTTCAAAATTGGGTGGGGCAAATTCTGTAAATTATTGCCCCCACATTTTGCCCCGGCTCTACGTTTCACGTACAAGTATGAAATTTGGTACATACATGTAATGACCCAATACCTACAAAAAAGTCTCTTGGAGCGTAGCCCTAAACACAACAGGAAGTGAGCTATTTTGAGCTTCCTCCTAGATTTTGTGCATTTTTCGTAATTTCCTGCACTCAAAAAAATTATATGTTGGCTTTACTTAACTTTTCTTTGTAAACAGGTTCCACCGGTTCCACATAACTATGTTTCGTTAAACAAACATAATATGTTCATGTAACTTCAACAACATGGAATTTGGTCATTTTAAGCGACCCAATTAAACTCTGAGCTAATGAGTTAATTAAGTGATTTATTGAGTGATGATTGTGCATTATTGAAGACACCTGATGTTAACAAGCAGAATCACTGAAGGAGAAAACCGGAATGTTTAAGTCACCATTATGGAGATAAGTGTGTGTTTTAGTTGGGCTCTTGACCCTTAACTCATTAACTTTAGAGTTTGTTTGGCTGCTGTACGTGAGTTATAGCAGCCGGATGAACAATGAACAAAGGTGATGGAGCTCTTTCTTAACCAGCTGGGACCAGGATTGAAAACCACTGCCTTATGGACACCTCCACTCACCACAGTGCCCGATGAAGCACCCGTTCCGGACACCCGTTCTGAAGCGAGAGACTGCTTTATATCTGCAATGAAGACCAGAAGAGTTTGTTCAGAGGGTGATTAGTCTCTGTGTTGTGCTTTCTCACGGGATAGCTGTTTTGGACGGTGCTGGGTGGTGGTGGGAGGTATCATACTCACACCATATCTATGGGAATGACCCACGGCGTCAGGTGATGTGGCGCCCTCACTCCCTCAGCGCCTCTGACCAGGTGAAGCACTCTTACTACAGCTAGACGCTACTTTATATCTCTCAAAGTCACAGTAGTGAAGATCAATAGTGAAGGCTTCGCTAGGTGGGTGTCGGATGGGGTCCACTTCAGCTTCTCGTGGGTTGCCGACGCGAGTCCGGGAGGGACGCAGGACAAGCCCTTCCCTGGCTGTGGTGAGTGGTGTGAAATCGGCGCACTTCCCCAAAGGTTTATTGAGTGCCGAAGTTATGACGCCACTTTGTAGGCCAAAACGCGGAAGTGAGTTAGCATTTTAGCACTTCCGGTTCCCTCGGCCTAAAGTCTATGGGTTTTTGAATGGATTTTTGCTTAATCGCCTGAAATAAGGTCTATGGTTAACAAAGCCTCTAAATATTTTCACGTTTTGATCTATGACATAAAACACACCAGTTATAACCTGCTTGTGGTTTTTTAAACTTTTTACCGTTATCATTTTATATCTAACGGCTTTATTTAGGCTTCAAAATTTATACATTTTGGATTAACTTGTAAAGATTATCTTGATTGACAAAACGTGTAAGGGTCACAACTCTTTGTTGAACACAGACCTTACTTTTTGCGATTTTCCAAAAGTCTATGGGGAAAATGCATGTAAATATATATTATTATGTACAATAATGTTTGGCCATCGGGGGTTGTTTTAAAAAAAAACTCAATAACAACAACAAAAATATCAACTACTACAAAAATAAAAACACCAAAAGTAATAACAACAGCAACATTTAAATAACCACAAAGTTAATGGAAAAACTAAAAAACAACGCCAATAATAACTAGAAAAAAAAGTTTGACAAACTTTAAGTTGGCTTGAAAAAGCCGGATCAGAGAGTTTGAAGTTAAAAGTAGTTTGAAGTTTAAAGTAGTTTGAAGTTTGATAGATGGATTAGTTAGAAAGAAAGAATAGTTAGAAAGAAAAGAAAGATTGGTTAGAAAGATAGATAAATAATAGTTACATAGAAAGATTAGTTTCAATGAAAGAAAAATTAGTTAGAAAGAAAGAAATACATTTTAGTTAGAAAGATTAGTTAGAAAGAAGAAAGAAAGAAAGATTAGTTAGAAAGAAGAAAGATTAGTTAGAAAGAAAGAAATGAAGAAAGAATGTTTAGTTAGAAAAAAAGATTAATTAGAAAGAAAGAAAGATTAGTTAGAAAGAAAGAAAGAAAGAAAGAAAGAAAGAAAGATTAGTTAGAAAGAAAGTAAGATTAGTCAAAGAAAAAAAGATTAGTAAGAGACAGAAATAAAGAAAAAAGAAAGATTAGGTAGAAAGAAAGAGAGATTGGTTAGATAGATTAGAAAGAAAGAAAGATTAGTTAGAAAGAAATATTTGTTATAAAGAAAAAAATAAAGATTTGTTATAAAGAAAAAAGAAAGAAAGAATGTTTAGTTAGAAAAAAAGAAAGATTAATTAGAAAGAAAGATTAGTTTGAAAGAAAAAAGAAAGAAAGTTTAGTTAGAAAGAAAAAGAAAGATTAGTTAGAAAGAAAGATTAATAGGAAAGAAACAAAGAAAGATTAGTAAGAAAGTAAGAAAGAAAAAAGAAAGAAAGATTAGTAAGAAAGTAAGAAAGAAAGATTAGGTAGAAAGAAAGAAAGAAAGAAATATTAGAAAGAAACAAAGAAAGAGTTAGAAAGAAAGATAAATTAGTTAGAAAGATAGGTCAGTTAGAAAGAAAGATAGGTCAGTTAGAAAGAAAGAAAGATTAGTTACAAAAAAGAAAGATTTGTTAGAAAGCATAAAAGAAAGATTTGTTAGAAATAAAGAAAGATTAGTTAAAAAGAAAGAAAGATTAGTTAGAAAGAAAGATTAGTTAAAAAGAAAGATTAGTTACAAAGATAGATTAGTTAAAAAGAAAGATAGATATATAGATAGATAGATAGATAGATAGATAGATAGATAGATTAGGTAGAAAGAAAGAAAGAAAGAAAGAAAGAAAGAAAGAATGAAAGAAAGAAAGAAACAAAGAAAGATTAGTTAGAATGAAAGATAAATTAGTTAGAAAGAAAGATAGGTCAGTTAGAAAGAAAGAAAGATTAGTTAGAAAAAAGAAAGATTAGTTAGAAAAAAGAAAGATTTGTTAGAAAGAAAGATTAGTTAAAAAGAAAGAAAGATTAGTTAGAAAGAAAGAAAGATTAGTTAGAAAGATAGATTAGTTAAAAAGATAGATTAGTTAAAAAGAAAGATAGATTAGTTAGAAAGAAAGATAAATTAGTAAGAAAGATTAGTTAGAAAGATAGATTAGTTAAAATGAAAGATAGATTAGTTAGAAAGAAAGATAAATTAGTTAGAAAGAAAGATTAGTAAGAAAGAAAGAAAGATTAGTAAGAAAGATTAGTTCGAAAGAAAGAAAGAAAGAAAGAAAGAAAGAAAGAAAGAAAGAAAGAAAGAAAGAAAGAAAAAGAGAAAAAAGAGAATGAAAAAAGAAAGATTAGTTCGAAAGAAAGAAAGATTAGTTCGAAAGAAAGAAAGATTAGTTAGAAATAAATAAAGCATAGTTAGAAAGAATGAAATAAAGAAAAAAGATTAGTTAGAAAGAAGGAAGGAAAGAAAGAAAGAAAGAATTATTGGTTATAAAGAAAGAAAGATAGATTAGTTAGAAATAAATTAATAAATATAGATAGATTAGTTAGAAAGAATAGTTTGAAAGAAAGATTAGTTAGAAAGAAAAAAGAAAGATTAGGCAGTGTTGGGTGAGTGATTGGTACTTCCCAAGCTTTCTCTCATGGGCCTCTTCTATCCTCTCCTCCCATGGCACAGTCAGTTCAAGCAGCACCACCTGTTTTGTTGCTCTGGACCAGAGAACTATGTCTGGTCTGAGAGTTGAGGTAGTGAGCTCCTCTGGAAACTTGAGCTGTCTCCGGAGGTCAATTCTCATGTCCCAGTCAGTAGCCGATGTCAGAATTCCTGCGCCAGAGGATGTCCCCCTAGAGCTCTCCCCTGCTCTAACAAACCTAATCAAACGGGGTGCTGTCGTCCTCATGCTTTTGTGGGTCTTCCTTCTCTCTTCCTCCAGGCCTGTAGCTAGCACGGCAAGTATCTGGTCATGCCTCCATCTAAACTTGCCATCAGCCAGGCTAGCCTGACATGAAGACAACACATGTTCAAGGCTTGCCGGTTTCCCACACAGCGTGCAGTCCGGGCTCTCAACCAGCCCCCAACGATGGAGATTCACTGGTGTTGGTAGCACATCGTATGTGGAGCACAGAAGACAGCCCCACATATCCCTCCACCCCAAAGATAGATAAGTTAGAAAGAAAAATTAGTTAGAAAGATAGATAAGTTAGAGAGAAAGAAAAATTAGTTAGAAAGAAAGATAGATTAGTTAAAAAGAAAGAAGGATTAATTAAAAGGTAGTAAGATATATATAGATAGAAAGATAGTTTGAAAGATAGTTTGAAATATAGATTAGTTAGAAAGATAGAAAGATAGATTAGTTAAAAAAAAAAATAAGAAAAAGAAAGGGCCACCATAGTCTTGGCTCATTTTGAACTGTTGCAATGAAAGTCAATGGGCTTTTTATGATTTTAAACATTAATTTTTAAGAAAACTGAAAGTCAAATCAGTCTGAAAAGATATAGCACACTAAGTCAGAACAGTCTGAAGGTCTGACCCAAGTTTGGAGTTTGTAGAGTTAAAGCTCTAAGAGGAGTTAGAGTAAAAACAATGTAGTCTCAGAAAAAGAATAATAACTAGAAAAAAAGTTTGATGAGACAAATTTTAAGTTGGCTTGAAAAAGCCAGACGAGAGAGTTTGAAGAAGTTTAAAATAGTTTACAGTTTGATAGATGGATTAGTTAGAAAGAAAGAATAGTTAGAAAGAAAGAAAACAATTAGTTAGAAAGGAAAGAAAGATTAGTTAGAAAGAAAGAAAGAAAAAAAGATTATGTAGAAAAAAGAAAGAAAGAAATATTAGTTAGAAAGAAAGATTAGTTAGAAAGAAATATTAGTAAGAAAGAAAGAAATAAAGAAAGAAAGATTAGGTAGAAAAAAAGAAAGAAAGAAATATTAGTTAGAAAGAAAGATTAGTTAGAAAGAAAGAAAGAAAGAAAGAAAGATAGATAGATTAGTTAGAAAGATACATTAGTTAGAAAGAAAGAAAGATAAGTTAGAAAGAAAGAAGAGTTAGAAAGAAAGAAAAAAGGATTAGTTAGAAAGAAAGAAAGATTAGTTAGAAAGAAAGAAAGATAAGCTAGAAAGAAAGAAAGATTAGTTAGAAAGAAAGACAGAATAAAGGATTAGTTAGAAAGATTAGTTAGAAAGAAAGAAAGATTAGTTAGAAAGAAAGAAAGAAAGATTAGTAAGAAAGAAAAAGATTAGTTAGAAAGAAAGAAAGATTAGTAAGAAAGAAAAAGATTAGTTAGAAAGAAAGATTAGTTAAAAAAGAAAGAAAGAAAGAAAGAAAGATTAGTAAGAAATAAAGAAAGATTAGGTAGAAAGAAAGAATGATAGAAAGATAGATAGAAAGAAAGAAAGATAAATTAGTTTGAAAGAAAGAAAGATTAGTTAGAAAGAAAGATTAGTTTGAAAGAAAGAAAGATTAGGTAGAAAGAAAGAAAGAAAGAAAGAAAGAAAGAAAGAAAGAAAGAAAGAGGGATAGATAGATAGATTAGTTAGAAAGAAAGAATGATAGAAAGAAAGAAAGATTAGTTAGAAAGAAAGAAAGATTAGTTAGAAAAAATATTTGTTTGAAAGAAAGATAGATTAGTTATAAATAAATAAATAAAGATTAGCTTGAAGAAAGAAAGATTAGTTTGATAGAAAGAAAGATTAGTTATAAAAAAGAACTAAAGATTAGTTTGAAGAAAGAAAGATTAGAGACAAAGAAAAGTTAGAAAGAAAGAAATAAAGATTAGTTAGAAAGAAAGAAAAAAACTAAATATTAGTTAGAATGAAAGATAGATTAGTTAGAAAGAAAGAAAGACAGACAGAACAGAAAGAAATATTAGGTAAAGAAAGAAAGAAAGATTAGTTAGAAAGAAAGATTAGTAAGAAAGAAAGATTAGAAAGAAAAAGATTAGTTAGAAATAAATTAATAAAGATTAGTTAGAGAGAAAGAACTAAATATTAGTTAGAAAGAAAGATAGATTAGTTAGACAGAAAGATAGGTAGATTAGTTAGAAAGAAAGAAAGAAAAACATTAGTTAGAAAGAAAGATTAGTAAGTGAGAAAGATTAGTTAGAAAGAAAGATAGATACGGTAGATTAGTTTGAAAAGATTAGTGAGAAAGAAAGATTAGATAGAAAGAAAGAATGATACAAAGAAAGAAAGAAAGAAAGAAAGAAAGAAAGAAAGAAAGAAAGAAAGAAAGAAAGAAAGAAAGTAAGAAAGAAAGAAATAAAGAAGGATAGATAGATAGATAGATAGATAGATAGATAGATTAGTTAGAAAGAAAGAATGATAGAAAGAAAGAAAGATTAGTTAGAAAGAAAGAAAGATTAGTTAGAAAGAAAGAAAGATTAGTTAGAAAGAAAGAAAGATTAGTTAGAAAAAAAGAAAGAAAGAAAGAAAGATAAGTTAGAAAGAAAGAAAGAAAGATTAGTAAGTAAGAAAGATTAGTTACAAAGAAAGAGATACGGTAGATTAGTTTGAAAGAAAGAAAGAAAGAAAGAAAGAAAGAAAGAAAGAAAGAAAGAAAGAAAGATTAGTAAAAAAAGAAAGATTAGTTAGAAAGAAAGAAAGATTAGAAAGAAAGAGATTAGTTAGATAAAAAAATTGATTAGTTAGAAAGAAAGATTAGTTACAAAGAAAGATTAGTTAGAAAGAAAGAAAGATTAGTTTGAAAGAAAGAAAGATTAATAATAAAGTAAGATTAGTTAGAAAGAAAGAATAGTTAGAAAGAAAGATTAGTTTGAAAGAAAGATTAATAAGAAAGTAAGATTAGTTATAAAGAAAGATTAGTTAGAAAGAAAGAAATATAGATTAGTTATAAATAAAGATTAGTTTGAAGAAAGAAAGATTAGTTAGAAAGAAAGAAAGATACATAAGTTTGAAAGAAAGATTAGTTAGAAAGAAAGAAAGATTAGTAAGAAAGAAAAAGATTAGTTAGAAAGAAAGAAAGATTAGTTAGAAAGAAAAAAGGATTAGTAAGAAAGAAAGATTAGACAGAAAGAAAGAAAAAGGATTAGTTAGAAAGAAAGATTAGTTAGAAAGAAAGAAAGATTAGTTAAAAAAGAAAGAAAGAAAAAAGATTAGATAGAAAGAAAGATTAGTTAGAAAGAAAAAGAAAGGAAGAAAGAAAGAAAGAAAGAAAGAAAGAAAGAAAGAAAGAAAGAAAGAAAGAAAGAAAGAAAGATAAATTAGTTAAGAAAGATAGATTAGTAAGAAAGAAAGATAGATTAGTTAGAAAGAAAGAAAGATTAGTTAGAAAGAAAGATTAGTTAAAAAAGAAAGAAAAAAGATTAGATAGAAAGAAAGATTAGTTAGAAAGAAAAAGAAAGAAAGAAAGAAAGAACAAAGGATTAAATAGAAAGAAAGATTAGTTAGAAAGAAAGAAAGATTAGTTAAAAAAGAAAGAAAGAAAAAAGATTAGATAGAAAGAAAGATTAGTTAGAAAGAAAAAGAAAGAAAGAAAGAAAGAAACAAAGAAAGATAAATTAGTTAAAAAGAAAGATAGATTAGTAAGAAAGAAAGATAGATTAGTTAGGAAGAAAGAAAGATTAGTTAGAAAGAAAGAAAGAAAGAAAGAAAGAGAAAGAAAGATTAGTAAGAAAGAAAGATTAGGCAGAAAGAAAGAAAGAAAGAAAGATACAAAGAAAGAAAGAAAGAAAGAAAGATAAATTAGTTAAAAAGAAAGATAGATTAGTAAGAAAGAAAGATAGATTAGTTAGGAAGAAAGAAAGATTAGTTAGAAAGAAAGAAAGAAAGAAAGAAAGAGAAAGAAAGATTAGTAAGAAAGAAAGATTAGGCAGAAAGAAAGAAAGAAAGAAAGAAAGAAAGAAAGAAAGAAAGATAGATAGATTAGTTAGAACGTAAGAAAGAAAGAAAATATATTAGTTAGAAAGTAAGAAAGAAAAAGAAAGAAAGAAAGATTAGTTAGAAAGAAAGAAATAAAGATTAGTTAGAAAGAAAGAAAGATTAGTTAGAAAGAAAGAAAGAAAGAAAGAAAGAAAGAGTAGTAAGAAAGTAAGAAAGAAAGATTAGTTAGAAAGAAAGAAAGATTAGTTAGAAAGAAAAAAAGATTAGTTAGAAAAAAATTAGTTTGAAAGAAAGATAGATTAGTTAGAAATAAATAAATAAAGATTAGTTTGAAGAAAGAAAGATTAGTTTGATAGAAAGAAAGATTAGTTTGATAGAAAGAAAGATTAGTTATAAAGAAATAACTAAAGGTTAGTTTGAAGAAAGAAAGATTAGAGACAAAGAAAAGTTAGAAATAAATAAATAAAGATTAGTTAGAAAGAAAGAAAAAAACTAAATATTAGTTAGAATGAAAGATTAGTAAGTAAGAAAGATTAGTTAGAAAGAAATAAAGATTAGAAAGAAAGATAGATTAGTTAGATAAAAAATAGATTAGTTAGAAAGAAAGAAAGATTAGTTACAAAGATTAGTTAGAAAGAAAGAAAGATTAGTTTGAAAGAAAGAAAGATTAATAATAAAGTAAGATTAGTTAGAAAGAAAGATTAGTTTGAAAGAAAGATTAAGAAGAAAGTAAGATTAGTTATAAAGAAAGATTAGTTTGAAAGAAAGATTAATAATAAAGTAAGATTAGTTAGAAAGTAAGATTAGTTAGAAAGAAAGAAAGAAAGATTAGTTATAAAGAAAGATTAGTTATAAAGAAAGAAAGAAAGATTACTAAGAAAGAAAGATTAGTTAGAACAAAAATATTAGTTTGAAAGAAAGATTAGTTAGAAATAAATAAAGATTAGTTTGAAGAAAGATTAGTTAGATAGAAAGATTAGTTTGATAGAAAGAAAGATTAGTTATAAAGAAAGAACTAAATATTAGTTTGAAGAAAGAAAGATTAGAGACAAATAAAAGTTAGAAAGAAAGATTAGTTACAAAGAAAGAAAGAAAGATTAGTTAGAAAGAACAAAATATTAATTAGAAAGAAAGATAGTGTCAGGTTGCGTGCAGGTAGCCGAAGACGAGGACACGGTTGCTGCAGTTTAGGAGATTTATTATACAAACTTAAACTACAAAAACAAACAGGAACAAAAGAACAGACTCCAGGACTTCAGAATACACACAACCATACACGGACGACGACCTTCGGGCGGCCATGGCGGTGAGGACCCTTCGGGCGGCCATGGCGGTGAGGACCCTTCGGGCGGCCATGGCGGTGAGGACCCTTCGGGCGGCCATGGCGGTGAGGACACCTCGGGCGGCCACGGCGGTGAGGACCCCTCGGGCGGCCACGGTGGTGAGGACCCCTCGGGCGGCCACGGTGGTGAGGACCCCTCGGGCGGCCACGGTGGTGGTGTTTTTTCAGGCCTCCGTGGGTCTTTGGCCGGCCATGGAGAAGGCGTATAGCCCCCCCCCAAAATTTTCTTGGGGAGAAGGACAGGCTCAGGAACGGGAACAGACTTGACGTCAGCGGGCTCTGGCGCAGGATCAGTGGGCTCTGGCGCAGGATCAGCGGGCTCTGGCGCAGGATCAGCGGGCTCTGGCGCAGGATCAGCGGGCTCTGGCGCAGGATCAGCGGGCTCTGGCGCAGGATCAGCGGGCTCTGGCGCAGGATCAGCGCTGGACGAGACCAGCGGTGAAGGCTCAGGGTCTGTGCTGGACGGAACCAGCGGTGAGGGCGAAGGCTCAGGATCTGTGCTGGACGGAACCAGCGGTGAAGGCTCAGGATCTGTGCTGGACGGAACCAGCGGTGAAGGCTCAGGATCTGTGCTGGACGGAACCAGCGGTGAAGGCTCAGGGTCTGTGCAGAACGGAACCAGCGGTGAAGGCTCAGGATCCGTGCTGGACGGGACCAGCGGTGAAGGCTCAGGATCTGTGCTGGACGGAACCAGCGGTGAAGGCTCAGGGTCTGTGCTGGACGGAACCAGCGGTGAAGGCTCAGGATCTGTGCTGGACGGAACCAGCGGCGAAGGAAACTCTGGGCTGGACGGGACCAGCGGCGAAGGAAACTCTGGGCTGGACGGGACCAGCGGCGAAGGAAGCTTTGGGCTGGACGGGACCAGTGGCGAAAGCTCTGGACTGGACGGATGGGCCATGATCGATGTGTGTGTAGCCCACACACACAAGATCGCCGTAATTAGCACTGTATCTTCCAGAGCTGTCTGGACGGTCTCTGGCTGGACGGTCTCTGGCTGGACGGTCTCTGGCTCGAAGACTGGCTCTTGCTCGAAGACTGGCTCTTGCTCGAAGACGATGGGCTCAGGCGCTGGCTCGAAGACTGGCTCTGGCTCTTGCTCGAAGACTGGCTCTGGCTCTTGCTCCAAGACTGGCTCTGGCTCGTGCTCCAAGACTGGCTCTGGCTCGTGCTCCAAGACTGGCTCTGGCTCGTGCTCCAAGACTGGCTCTGGCGGGCTGGCGATGGGCTCAGGCTCTGGCGGGCTTGGAACTAGCCTATATCGCCCATATCCTCCCCTGTGACCCCCACGGCTCCCACGGAACACAGCCTGGCGGGTTCCCACAAAGGCCTGCCTCCAGCTCTCCATCTTCTTAATTTTTTAGGTTGGTCGTTCTGTCAGGTTGCGTGCAGGTAGCCGAAGACGAGGACACGGTTGCTGCAGTTTAGGAGATTTATTATACAAACTTAAACTACAAAAACAAACAGGAACAAAAGAACAGACTCCAGGACTTCAGAATACACACAACCATACACGGACGACGACCAACAAACACTGAGGGAAAACACAGGGCTTAAATGAACTGAACCAAACGAGATAATTAACTGAAAACAGGTGAAGAGAATGGGTAATCAGACAGAGAGGGAAAACTAACAGGACTGAACCAAAATCACAAAAGACAGGGGGAAAACAAGATCACAGAACTGAACAGAAAACATCAAAACGTGACAGATAGATTAGTTAGAAAAAAATATTAGTTTGAAAGAAAGATTAGTTAGAAATAAATACAGATTAGTTTGAAGAAAGATTAGTTTGATAGAAAGAAAGATTAGTTATAAAGAAATAAATAAAGATTAGTTAGAAAGAAAGAAAACTAAATATTAGTTAGAAAGAAAGAAAAAACTAAATATCAGTTAGAATGAAAGATAGATTAGTTAGAAAGAAAGATTAGTTAGAAAGAAAGAAAGACAGACAGAAAAGAAAGAAATATTAGGTAAAGAAAGAAAGATTAGCTAGAAAGAAAGATTAGTAAGAAATAAAGATTAGAAAGAAAGATTAGTTCGAAATAAATTAATAAAGATTAGTTAGAGAGAAATAACTAAATATTAGTTAGAAAGAAAGATAGATTAGTTAGAAAGAAAGAAAGATAGATTAGTTAGAAATATAGATGTTTAGTTAGAAAGAAAGAAAGAAAAAAAAATGAAAGAAAGATTAGTTAGAAAGAAAGAAAGATTAGTTAGAAAGAAAGAAAGAGAAAGATTAGTAAGAAAGAAAAAGATTAGGTAGAAAGAAAGAAAGAAAGAAAGAAAGAAAGAAAGAAAGAAAGAAAGAAAGAAAGAAAGAAAAATTAGTTAAAAAGAAAGCTAGATTAGTAAGAAAGAAAGAAAGAAAGAAAGAGAAAGAAAGATTAGTTAGAAAGAGTGAAAGAAGGATAGATAGATTAGTTAGAAAGAATGATAGAAAGAAAGAAAGATTAGCTAGAAAGAAAGAAAGATTGGGGAAAGATTAATCTTTTCTGAGAAACTGAAGCCAAAAAATTATCCTATAATTTTGTATCCATTGTCAACGCAATTCAGCTGCAGCAGACCATGAGCGGGCTAGCTAGCAGCTCATTGGTTCGCTCACAGGGAACTGCTTAAGCCTATGAGGAGACGCGAATGAACTCTCGGCCAATGAGAGTCAGACATGCTCTCATTGCGTCAGAGCCCGCCGAAGCGGGCGTGGTCAGAGAGTATAAATAATGGCGTCGTAGGCTGTAACTCTGATTTTCATCTCTTCAGCGAGGCTACACGCATCTGCTGATCTTGAGAGAAGCCGCCGTCGTTGAAAAGGCAACTTAGCGAGCATCTGGGAGACTGAGAAAGCCGGCCGTCTTCGCCACCTTCAGCCGTCCTGCGAGCTAGCGCCATCCGACGGATTTGTATCCTTTTTACAAAAGCTTCCTATATTGTATCCTAAAGAGCTGAGTGTCTTTTTCAAGATGTCTCTAAAAATTTCCTGCGGTTCTTGCCGCGCTCCTCCCCTCGAGGGTGGAGACCGCCACGTCATCTGCGCTCTCTGCCTCGGATTGTAGCACGCCGAGCTCGCCCTCGCCGACGGCGGCTGCGAGCTCTGTGAAAACATGCCGTTGTCGACCCTGCGGGCTCGACTTCAGGCCACTAAACATGCTTCCGCGCCGCCTCCGACTCCGCCGCGGAAGAAGAAACGCCGCTCTCAGAGGCCGCCGTTCATCCCACCGGAGCCTGCCGCCTCCCGCTCTCCGTCTCCACCGCTTCCGGACATACAGCTGCCGCCGAGTGGCCGCTCTGTTGCCTCCGATGACGCCACGGACATCAAGGAGACATGTTCGCTTCTCGCTTCAGACAGTGAGGAATGGTCCGGTTCTCACGCCTCCTCGGCCCGAGAATCCACCAGGACCCGCGCTGGTATCGAGGAGGAATTAATGCGCCTCCTTTCTCAGGACGTCGAACGCCTCGGGCTCGAGTGGTCCCCTCCCCCCGAGCAGACCACCAACCGTATGGACGGCAGCTACTTCCGCCAGCGTTCGACTCCCGCCACTAAGCGGGCCGCGCCCTTCCTGCCTGAACTGCACGCGGAACTCGCGAAGTCCTGGAACGCCCCGCTCTCTGCTAGAACTCGCTCTGACTCTTCCACCCCGCTTCGCATTGTGGACGGAGCCGCAGAGAAGGGCTATCTCTCCATTCCCCCTGTAGAGGACCTGGTCGCCGCACATCTATGCCCGCCCTCCGCGAGATGGCGCTCATCACCTGTGCTTCCCTCTAAAGCCTGCAGAGCGACTTCTAGCTTTCACGCCCGCGCTTACTCAGCCGCCGGCCAAGCAGCCTCTGCACTTCACTCCATGTCCGTCCTGCAGATTCTACAGGGTGACATACTTCGTGAATGGGATGAGAGTGGAAGAAATTCCCCTCCAGTCGCGGATTTGAGGAGCGCCACGGACCTTGCCCTTCGCACTACAAAATCTGCCGCTCAAGCCCTGGGGAAATGCATGGCCGCCATTTATGTGTCTGAGAGACATTTGTGGCTCACACTCGCCGACATGGGAGATTCTGAGCGCGCCGCTTTTCTCAACGCCCCGCTCTCTCCATCCGGCCTCTTCGGATCTGCCGTCACGGGTATCGTCGACCGTTTTTCCGAAGTACAGAAAGCCTCCCAGGCCATGAACCTCTTTCTGCCTCGTCACGCTAGCTCCTCTGCAGGCCGCTCACGTGACCAGCCTCCTGCACGAGCCCCACCCCAGCGCCCAGCTCAGCATAGTCAGACTTCTCAGCAGCGCCAGGGCGGCCGCCCTCGTTCTCGCTCTGACAGCCGCCACAGACCGCCGCCGCCTCGGGGCCCTCGGCCTAGGAAACCTGATCACTCGAAGTCTGCCTAACACAGATGAGAAAAAGACGGCGCTCTCCCGCCGCGGCCGGACCGCCGTCAAAGTTTCGCCCTCTGTTAGTCCCTGCTCACACGGCTACTACAGCAGTGTATTCCGCCATTACCAAGCCGGTCTCTTTTCCCGCTTGCATGAGCACAAACGCCGTTTTCACGGTGACCCAGAGAAATCGCAAAAAGAGCATAAAGCCTCTTGTGTAGAAAATGTGCCCACAACACGGTGTTCACTCATACACAAAAGCACTTCAGTTCCCGTGTCTCACACAGAGTCCACTCTCATAAAGCGGTTCCAAACCGCTCGAGTTTCAGGGTGCATAAGCGTGCCCACGAGCCCGTGTGCGCGTCCTCCCTCTGTTCACTCTGTTACACGGCCCAAAAACTCCTCTCTGAGTCCCGCTGTCATAAATACTATGAGCGCGCTCACGGCTAGAAACTACGAGCACGGCTAGAAACTACTGTGAACCCAGAAGCAGTGACGCTGCTCCGTTCAGAGATAGCAAAGCTTTTGTGCAAAAGGGCTATAGAGAGAGTTCCTCTGTCTATGAGCGAATCGGGTTTTACGGCCGTTATTTTCTTGTTCCCAAGAAAGACGGCGGCCTCAGACCAATCTTAGACCTCAGATTTCTGAACAAAGTTCTCATGAAGAGACCGTTCAAAATGCTCACTATCAGAAAACTCCTCGCGCATGTGTGCGCCAGGGGGACTGGTTCATTTCACTAGATCTGAATGATGCATACTTTCAGATTCAGATAAATCCCCTTCACAGGCCATTCTTACGTTTCGCCTTCGAAGGCCAGGTTTATCAATACACCGTCCTCCCGTTCGGCCTATCATTAGCGCCCCGTACGTTCACGAAGTGCATGGATGCGGCGCTCGCCCCCCTGCGGAGTCAGGGGCTGTGAATACTGAACTATTTGGACGACTGGCTGATTTTGGCACAATCACAGAGAGAGCTACTGTCTCATCGTACAGTTCTCCTCGACCATCTGAAAGCTCTGGGCCTCTCTGTCAACTAGACAAAGAGCGCGCTACAACCCAGTCAGACTATCTCCTTCTTGGGTATAGAGTTAGACTCGGTCACGATGACGGCTCGTCTGTCAACACAGCGCGCGCGCCGTGTTCAGCGTCTCGCCGCATCTTTTCAGAGGAACAGACTCACACCTCTGAAAACCTTTCAGAAGGTGTTGGGTTACATGGCCTCAGCCTCCGCGGTGCTACAGCTGGGGTTACTGCGCATGCGCCCGCTTCAGTTCTGGTTGAAGAGCTGTGTGTCTCACCGCGGGTGGACCACGGGACGCCAGCTGATAAAAGTAACGCAGACCTGTATCACAGCTCTGCAGCCATGGACTGTGGCAGAATGGTTTCAGCGGGGCGTTTCCATGGGGACCTTTTCTCGCCGAAAAGTTATCTCGACAGACGCATCCAACACGGGTTGGGGTGCGCTCTGCGAGGGCTCACCGGCCTTCGGCCCCCTGGTCAGCTCAAGAGAGCCTCCACATAAACTGTTTGGAGATGTTGGCGGTCGAGAACGCGCTCACGCGCTTTTTCCCGCGCATTCACGGTCACCACGTGCTGATCCGTTCGGACAATATAGCCGTGGTCTCCTATCTAAACCGTCAGGGCGGAGTCAGATCCAGGAATATTTTCAGGCTGACAGAACGCATCTTAGTTTGGTCTCAGTGTCACCTGCTCTCGCTCAGAGCGACGCACGTGCCAGGCCATCTGAACGACGGTCCAGACAGCCTGTCCAGGAACCCTGCACACCCTGCACACTCTTACAGTCCAAAAACTGTGGCGAATATTCGGCAGAGCAGAGGTGGACCTCTTCGCCTCAGAAGAGAACACCCACTGCCCAATATTTTTCTCAAAGAGCGAGGACGCGCTAGCCCAGACCTGGCCCAGCCGCCCGCTTTATGCATTCCCTCCGGTTTCTCTACTACCACAGGTACTTCAGAGAATCAGGGAAACACGCCACTCGGTGCTCCTCATAGCTCCGCGTTGGGAGGGTCAGATTGGTTTCCGGAGCTCACTCAGCTGTCACAGACAGCCCCGTGGCCCATTCCAGTCAGAGTAGATCTCCTCTCTCAAGCTCGCGGCACGATCTGGCATCCCCACCCAGAGCGCTGGGCGCTACATGCGTGGGTAATCAACAACTACCCATTGCCAGAGGGAGTGTTAAACACGATCATGCAGGCTAGAGCGGCTTCTACGAGAAGGCTCTATGCGTCTAAATGGTCTGTGTTTTCAAAATGGTGCACCGACAGAAATTTGGACCCACGGTCAGGCGAGGTTCCTCCCTTGCTAGTTTTTCTCCAAGAGATGTTGGACAAGGGCAGGTCCCCGTCCACTCTCAAGGTGTATGTGGCAGCCGTCGCAGCGTTCGTTGAACCCCGGCGCGGCCAGTCACTGGGCAAAGACGGCTTGGTCTTCCGCTTCCTCAGGGGAGCTAGAAGGATGAACCCCCCACGCCCCCCTTCGGTGCCGATTTGGGACCTTTCCATAGTTCTCGAAGCTATGAAAGCCCCCCTATTCGAACCTCTAAACACCGTGGACCTTAAATACCTTTCGCTCAAGGCCGTTTTTCTGCTCGCGCTCGCATCAGTAAAACGTGTGGGAGACCTTCACGCGCTGTCCACTAGTGCTTCCTGTCTCGAGTTTGGGTCCAATGACTCCTTAGTCGTTCTCAAACCTAGACATGGTTATGTCCCAAAGGCGATTGGTACCCCGTTCAGGGCACAAGTTATTTCCCTATCGGCTCTGCCTGCATCCGATAGCGAATCTGACTCTAATCTCCTGTGTCCGGTCAGGGCCCTGAGATTATACATTTCTCGCACTGCTCCGGTCAGACGATCTGAGCAGTTTTTTGTTTCGTTCGGTGGGCGCACCAAAGGGTTGGCCGCCTCGAAACAGACCCTATCCAGATGGATAGTTGATGCCATTGCAGCCGCATACGCATCAAAAGACCTGCCATACCCTCTGGGCATCAGGGCTCATTCCACTAGAGGCATGGCCTCATCGTGGGCATGGTCCAGTGGAATTTCCATTCATGACATTTGTGTGGCAGCAGGATGGTCTTCCCCCTCCACCTTTGTCAGATTTTACAATCTGGAAGTTCCCGCCTTGCAGGCTAAACTACTAGCAATTTAGTATGTTACAGCTTTTCGGGTGAGCTGCACTAAATAAGAGTTATTCACACAGACCGGTTTCCGCTCTGTTCCTCTCTATCAGGTGCCTAAGTACTACACAATCACCGGCCCGCGCTGCTGGCCTTGTCACATGTACTTATATTCATTCCCACTCATATGGGTTCCCCGGGTCTCCCCTGGGCTTAGCACGCACAGCGTTGACCAGGTGTTCCCGTAGCGTAAGCTAGCTTACGCAATACGAGAGAACCTCTCGTAAGAGAACGAATCGGTTACCTAACGTAACCTCGGTTCTCTCTAGATGAGGGAACGAGTATTGCGTTCCTGGCCGTGCTTGTGCTACTAGCGTTCTCGCTTCATTCTATGAAAACCAGAGTTAAAGCCTACGACGCCATTATTTATACTCTCTGACCACGCCCGCTTCGGCGGGCTCTGACGCAATGAGAGAATGTCTGACTCTCATTGGCCGAGAGTTCATTCGCGTCTCCTCATAGGCTTAAGCAGTTCCCTGTGAGCGAACCAATGAGCTGCTAGCTAGCCCGCTCATGGTCTGCTGCAGCTGAACTGTGTTGACAATGGATACAAAATTATAGGATAATTTTTTGGCTTCAGTTTCTCAGAAAAGATTAATCTTTCCCGTAGCGTAAGCTAGCTTACGCAATACTCGTTCCCTCATCTAGAGAGAACCGAGGTTACGTTAGGTAACCGATTCGTTTTATCACACAGCACAATGCCACAGATGTCGCAAGTTTTGAGGGAGCGTACAATCAGCATGTTAACTGCAGGAATGCCCACCAGAGCTGTTGCCCGTGAATTGAATGTTCATTTCTCTACCCTAAGCAGTCTCCAAAGGCGTTTCAGAGAATTTGCCAGTACATTCAACCGGCCTCACAACCGCAGACCATACCACACCAGCCCAAGGACCTCCACATCCAGCATCCTCACCTCCAAGATCGTCTGAGACCAGCCACCCGGACAGCTTCTGCTTCAATCGGTTTGCATAACCAAAGAATGTCTGCACAAACTATCAGAAACCGTCTCAGGGAAGCTCATCTGCATGCTCGTCAACGTCGTCCTAATCGGGGTCTCGACCTGACAGCAGTTCGTCGTCGTAACCGACTTGAGTGGGCAAATGCTCACATTCGATGGTGTCTGGCACTTTGGGTGTTTAGGTGTTCTCTTCTCGGATGAATCCCGGTTTTCACTGTACAGGGCAGATGGCAGACAGCGTGTATGGCGTTGTGTGGGTGAGCGGTTTGCTGATGTCAACGTTGTGGATTGAGTGGCCCATGGTGGTGGTGGGGTAATGGTATGGGCAGGCGTATGTTATGGACAACGAACACGGGTACATTTTATTGATGGCATTTTGAATGCACAGAGATACCGTGACGAGATCCTGAGGCCCATTGTTGTGCCATTCATCCACGGCCTCATGTTGCAGCATGATAATGCACGGCCCCATGTTGCAAGAATCTGTACACAATTCCTGGAAGCTGAAAACTCCCCAGTTCTTGGATGGCCAGCATACTCACATGTCACAAATTGAGCATGTTTGGGATGCTCTGGATCAGCAACAACCGGATACACTCTATGAGAAGGAGATGAGTTGCACTGCATGAGGCAAATGGTGGTCACACCAGATACTGACTGGTTTTCGGATCCCCGAAATAATGTTATTAATTTCAATTATTTCAGTCGATGCCGACAATTGCGAATATTTCAGATGATACCAACTTTGGATCGACAAAACGATCAAAAATTATCCTTATACTGTATATTATCCTAACACAATCATTGCCAGCACAAGTTGGAATTTCTGCATTACATGTGATTTGTGTGTGTCTAACTAAATACATGAAGTTAGCCAAGCACAACATATTGTTTTAGCTGTTTATTAATGCCATCTGGACTTTATTTTGACACACTTATCTCTGACTGATAACAGAATACTTCCTAAATTGTAACATTGAAACAAGCATTTTCTGTAAAGCTACTTTGAAACAATATGCAATGTGAAAAGCGCTATACAAAATTAAACTTGAATTGAACTACAGTGCCATGAGTTGCCCACCAAACTCATGATAAATATTAAGCAATTATCTAAATGCTTTCAGTTATGTTATGCCTACACAATTTGGACCACAATAAAAGTTTCAGGCTGATGGGCTGTTGAAAGGTCTTGATTTTCCTTTTGTGTATAAATTACAATCTTGTCACCAGAGTTCATTAAGTAAAAAGCTTCTTTCCACATCTGGTCTCTCTTTTGGAATCTCAGCCATCAGTCTAATAAATCCTGTGTCAATATGAGCAAACATTGATTGATTTCTGAGGACAGGACCCTCCACAACCAGAGCACTCCAAAAGATTTTGGGGATGGTTAATGTTTCCAGCTGAATAACTCCGCATGAGTGTTATTCCCACTCCCTGGTTTAAGGACGATGAACATCTGCTTTATACAGTAGCACTGGATCAACCAGGGGCATGACATTCATGCAAGCTAATTTATTATAAAATATCAGTATTATGTGTAAAACAATAAGACAAACATCAGCGTAACATTAGGGATAATTTCCCTTCCTGAGTACACTCTTAAAAATAAAGGACTTTTTCGGTTCCCTATAAAGAACCATTCAGTGAACAGGTTATATAAACATTGGCACTTTAAAGGTTTTTTTTTTTTTTGCCAAATGGGAAGGTCTTATGGATATTCAGGTTCTTCATGGAACCCTATGTCAACCTTTATTTTTAAGAGTGCACCTGGAATCAGGTCCAGACCAGCATGAAGTTACATAATCCATTCCACAATGACCGCAACATGTTTTTACATATATACTTTGGGCAAAGGCAGTGTTGTGTGTTTGTTATTGCCTTGTAAGACTCAGAGCAGGGCAGTGCAGGGAGGTGAATGTTTGCTTTTCAAGATGATTCAGCGTTGAGGTGTGACTTGAGATATTATAACTAATTATATGTAATATATAATCAGGTTCCCAAAATGAAATGTAATTAGATTATATTACATTTTAATATAGTACTCATAATCATATACAGTTATTGAGGTTACTCAGTTGTTGATTACATCAGGATTACTTAATATTCACAAAATGGCAGTAAATTATTCATAATTCAATGATTTGCACTAATTCTGCCCTAGTTTTCCTTTCTAAAAAAGCTTATTGCTTATATTCTGACAATTTTTGTGGAATTGCACACACAAATAACTGCCACTAATAATTAAATGGAAAATTGAGAGGCAATATTTTTAGTAAGTGTTTTATTTTTCATTGTTTTTATTTTTAAAATATTTCTTTTAATTACAATTTTTGTGATTTAATTATTAGCTTTTCATCAATTTACAAACCCCAGTTTGAGAAAGCCTGACATATTTAATTGCACTTCACAATATTGATAACAAAGAGGAGAATACATTTTCTTTTTCGTCTTTTGTTTGTTTGTTTGACTTTATTGTCTATTCAGATTTACTGGACAGAAATTCATCTTTAACACTGGCATAACAAACAGATACATCAGACAGCACAGTACAACCACATTATATACCACATAATAGAACACATGGGGCACACATTTATCTCTGTCAGAAACATTAAAACAAATGAATAGGCTACTTTTCGTTTTTATATATCGATATGCTACAAGATGATTCTATTTCAATCAACGTGATAAATGAGTTAGGTCCAAATTAATCAAAAAGTTATCAGATTAGTGAGATTACATTAGGCTACCTAAAATATAGATTGCGTAATAAAATACAATACAAATTACATGATGAAAATTGTAGTTAAAGTAATCTACCTAGCACAATCAGCAAAGTTTATACATTTGTTTATTTATTGTACTTGAAAGACTGCAAGAAATTGAGAACAATTAAATATTCTAGGTGGACAAAATGGCAGTAAGCTAGCCTAGTGTTTACAATCTTCAGGGAGCATAAAAAAATAAAAACGTGTGTCTGCCTGTTACCTTTGTGTTTTCCTATACATTAATATAAAGCATTTGCAAATAATACATTATTAATTGGCTATCACAACCTACACACAGGACAATAAAGAACCAGTAAACAATTATCATATCATTAATCTGCACTGATTTTATGTCACTGACTGTAGTAGAATGCCCATTAAACTGGACTTTCCAAAAAAAGTAATAATACAGGAAATTACTGTAATATAATTAAGAAAGATTAACCATAATTTCAGCTCCCTTCCATAACAATTTAGCCATATCCTACCTAGAGGCATTAATTATTATATTTTAAACACACTAACAGAATAAAAATATCACTGCTTTTCTTAACCAAACACAACAATCAGGGCTAATAACAATATCGGTCAAGGCTACTACAAAACTCTCAACCACAACAGCACATCTTGAATAATTGACATTATAAACTTTAAGTCGGTTTTTGCGGTTATTTTGAAGTGTGTTAGTAATGAAGGCTGTTACACACTCACAGGGGTTTGTCATTCATCCACCGACACGTATCTGCTCGGACTAAACGTGGCCTCATGATTCCCACCGGAGCCTTTTACCCTTTTCTTTCATTTCTCACCCACAGATTTGTCACAGTGGATTGTTGATAGCACATCATATGGAAGGTACGTTGCGGTAAATGTGGCTGTTTTCATTAATTGCTGACAAAGGGGCTGTAGTTTAGCAGCGAGTTGCTAGTCCTCATCTCATTAAAGCAGCATTAGCTGTTAGCCGTTGGTAAGTTAACTGTGTTTCAGTCAAAACATGCAAACCAGTTTACGTTCAGGACAGCAGTTCTCACAGATGGTTAAATCTAGCTCCCAGTGTGAGTGTTTGAACATTTAACATATTATATTGGTGTTTATTAGCTACCTGGGCGATGGCTAGCTAGTTTGCATATAAACTAATCACAGACTAACAGCTTATCTTGTTTTGTCAGGAGGCGGTTAGGTTTGTTTTGTTCAATAGCTGTAACGTCAACTCAACAAATGTACATGTCGTTTATGTCTGGGATTAATATTATTACATATTTGAGAGGATAGTGTTGGAATAAAAGCTAACTTACTCGTGTGCTAGCTAGCTTGGACGCTAAAAAAACCCCCCTGAATTACTGCTCCAAAGCTCCTGACACATTGCCATGCAGTTTAGGAAACACCACATTCCCTCATAAGAGATAGTGGTTAAGGTTGTTTGAAAGTGCTTTTTGCTTGTGTGCTTGCAGACGGTGGTTGCGGGATGGACGCGGAGCTGGGTGCTGACAGCGCCCGCAGAAAGATGGAGGCGGCGGGCGAGGCGCTGGAGATCGTGCCGCTGGAGATGTATGATTCAGCCCGAGCCAAAATAGCAGCTAACCTGCGATGGCTGTTCGCCAAAGCCTTCGGTATCGGTGAGTTCATTTAACTTTGTTTATGAATGAAAACCAGACCGAAAAGCAAGACTTGTATTTATTAACCGACTCTGTGTGATATGTAATCAAAGACAAGTTGGCTAGACAGCCAGAAAAATGTGCTGCTCCCCTTACTGAGATATTATCACCTGACTTCATCACTGTACGTTACCTTGATACTGTTGTCGTGGTGCATGTCCAAAAATGGTATTTCCTACTTGTACACACATACTATGGTCTTTACATAGTACTTAAAATGTTTCAATGCTATATTTACCACAGCAAAATTATACAGTAGCCTATTAGAAACATTGGGTTGCACTGGTATCAGAGATGATAATACCGTGGTACTTTGATGGATGCTACTGAAATGAATTTACCAGGGTATTTACATAGTACTCTAACAAGGTATTTACAAGAGTTCATGGTAGGCTACATGTCTGAAAAAACATGATAGCAGCATGGTACTTTTAAATTTTTTTGCAAGTGTGAGCTAGAGGTGGGTGATATGACCCAAATCTTATTTCACGATAACAGTATCCACCTTATTTTGAAATATGGAAGTTATTTTCTTCTGAGACTTCCAATTCATTTGACGCTATAGGTAAATAACTAGAAGAATAGCATTGCACTAAAAGCAACAAATCAGTGAGACTATGATAATACGTGAAAATAATACAAAGAGGAATACCAGTTTGCAATATCAAGCAGCATAGCGGACTGTGCAAGCTTTTATTCACATAGACAGTACCATGATCTTGACATGATTCTCCAAGCTACTTAAAATATCCAAAAACTGGTTTTGCCATGGTAGATGTCCAGAAAAACAAACAAAAAAAACATGGTGTTGCTATTATTATTCACAGTGGATTGACTTTAAGCAGTACACAAAATGAAAACTAGTCTAGATTTATGGAAATACTACTCAACAGATCAAGAAATATTACAGATGTACTTATTTTGGAGCTGCACGATTAACCGATTCAATAATAATACAAATAATTAAATTCAATCGAATAATCAATTCAGACACACACGCGGTCTTATTCCTAATTGACAATGATTGAGCTTTATCTACCTTTGACAAGTACAATCGCTGACCCAGAGAAAGCAGTTGTCATAGGTATGAAACAGCTTCACAAACAGTCTTTTCTACCACACGGTATAATTATTCCTGTTACAATGATTCAAATTATCACAGAATTGCTGGGATAAAGGTTTACAGTTCAGAACATTGATGTCTACCATAGCGATTCAAATAGAGTAAATCACTTTGAAAGTAATTTGATGCTTCAATTAAATCATTACACCAGAAGGTGGTGACAAGTGACTGTTAAAAATGTATTCATTGAATCATTCCTTCAAGAGATTTGTTCAAAAATGTTGATTCATCCAGCAATGAAACAAGTGAAGTCTTTATGAGCTATTCATTGAATCATTCATTCAATTTCAAACTGATTTTCAAAATAATAATGATTAATAAATAATTCATTCAAATTAACAAATTTTTTTTTTTAAATAGACAGCAATTAACATTTTGTCAGAACCTCTAGTAAATTACATATTGTTTTGTTTAGTTGTTCATTCAGAATCGTGGGAGAATCATGATCTCTATTTAAAAAAAAAAAAAAATCAAGATTCTCAATTTATCCAGAATTGTGCAGCTTAGCCTATATATGGCCTACAAAATGTTTTGGCTTGGAGGGCACCAGTCTGAGTCTACCGTTGTTGTATTTGACAGTCAGGATCAAAAGCATTTGTCCCTTCTGCAATGCTTGCACAATTGAAATGTTGTGGATGAACAGGAAGGGTTTTCCTAATGCCACCAACTCCCTGTCAGCAGATATAGAGTGCAGGCTGTATGTGGGGCACCAAGAGTCTGTTTTGTATTTTATGTATGTAATCTATGTTGAGATATGTTTCAGATATGTTAAATTAATAATTCACCAAAATTGAGAATTCTGTCATAATTCACATTTATTGTGATAAATGAGGCATTCGATAATGAGATCAATTCGATAATGAGGTTAGGGCCTAACTGTTTGAGTACCTGCATATGGAAAAAGCACTGACCAGCAGACATAATTTGCTCCAGGTATATTTTTGGCCTCTGCTCTAGTATCAGTCACTAATGACTGTTACATATGAGCACTGCAGTGTGTGGGCAAATGTGATCAAACTAATAGTGGGGTGGACTTTTTTTTTTTCACTTATTGTTGTTATATAACATGCATTCATTTATTTATTTTGTGTGACAGATTTAGTATTGATTCATGGTGGTACCAGAAGAGTGGCGCACAAAATCTGTCATGAGCATATGGCTCCTATTAGATCATCTCATAAGACTGTCACAGTGGAAAGGGATCCTATTGGAGGATGTATTCAAGCATGCTCTGGTATATGTAGCCTGTACCCCCTCTAACAAAAAGGCCCCCAATCTGCTGTCATCGGTGGGTGAAACAAAAGTGGTGTGTAAGACTCCTGACCTCGTTTAAAAGCTGAGGAAGCTGTCTCTCGGCTGTTGAATGTTTAATAATCTGAACTGTCTTTGCAGGCTGTGTCAGTTTGCCATAACAGTGATGGGTAATAATAATAACATGGCTGTCAATAATTATATTAACGTGGGAGTTATTTAATTACTGAAGGGGTTAGATATGTGCTTGTCTGTGGGTTGAGGTTCAAATACAGTTTATTCCACCATTATTGTAGAGTTCTTTGTCCTCCCCCTCTGCTTTTCTGTTATTCAGGAAGGATATTCCCTTCAGTAAAGCTGTGGTTAAAGCGGAGTTGTTTCAGCCCAGTAATTGGGCTAAATGGAGATGAAGGCCATGTGCATCTTTAATGTCAGAAATGGGCCAGATTTGAAGGGTTTCTTTGCATTCTGATGATTACTGCTTTGAATGTCCTTTTGAATGTCCAGTTCACTTTCTTTTAAGATAAAAAAACAAACAAAAAAACTTGAATACTGCAGGATAAATACACAAATGCTTTCAACTGGGGCCATATTCTCTTCTTCTGCTTCTTTGGTGTAGATATTTGAAATTTAACAAGTGCATTATTTCTTAAATTCGTTTAGATGTTTTATTAACATTTTTATATATGCAGGGCTCGACGTTAACACAGATAATTTTACTTGCCTGACCCGCAAATAACCTGATTAAAACGTCAATAACAAAAAATAGCAAGGGAATTACTGAAACGCAAGTGATTTTGTATTATTTAGTGTAAATGATGGTGGATAATATATAATGTACTGATGGTGACAAGGTTGGCCTGTTGTGTTGAGTCTCGCAAAAAGATAAATCGAAATAAATGTGCACAGCACACACAAAGAAACTCAGTTAAAAATTTGAAATATGACAAGGTTAAAGGGTTAGTCACATAATTTACTCACCCTCAAGCCATCCTGTTTGTATATGACATTTTTCTTTCAGTCAAACACAATCTGATTTATATTAAAAATCATCCTTCAACTTTATAATGGGAATGAGTAGCTCCTGAGATGTTGAAGCTCCAAAAAGAGTATCCATATTTATAACTTTATTCAATTTATTTTAACTGATTTACTAATACACACACACACACACACACACACACACACACACACACACACACACACACACACACACACACACACACACACACACATATATATATACATACCATTATTAAATACCTTTACTAGTTCAATTTAAATAAATAAATAAAATTTAAATTGAACTAGTAAAGGTATTTAATAATGGTATGCCAAATCAATTTAAAGAAATGGTAAAGGACCTATGGTTTGTGCTTTACACTATATATTCTTATAAATACCTAACATGTTTAAATTAGTTGGTATCCCTGTGCACATTAATGCAATGCTAAAATCATTCTCCTGTGTAATAATATGCTCTAAATCAGCTGTATTAAAACACAAGACATGCTCACTGTAATTTTCCAGTCTTTAAACAACCCGTGCATGTGGCAGACGGACTGGTTTGGAACAAAGCAGACCGCTCCACGTGGCTCATCAGAGGGGGGCAGGTGTGTGTGCATAAATGCATGATGGATGATTGGACCCAGTGTCTTCACATTTAATGATATGGTTCTCCTGGGGGATGCCGGTGCAGAGGGCGTCAAAGTATTTGTGGTTGGTGTGGACGGAGCAATGGCTGCCCAGAATAGGACATGTCTGGCCTTTCTTGCCAGTGTTTGAGCCTCATGGTTGCAGCCAGACCCCCAGCTGCCACAGCACATCTGCGTCTGCAAAGGAGATTTTGTGATGACACTAGGGCCCTATGTCTTGCTTTTCACACCATCACGCTATTGTCTAGCACATAGTGCCGTAGATGGCAACAAAGCAATGGGTTCGCCGGCAGATTGCATCTGATACCAGACATAGAAACTGTAGCGGCAGTAACAGTTGAAAACATCCCAAGTATTTCATCAGTATCTCAGCATCAGTAAAATTTGTTTATATCCTAATTTATTGTTTTCTCATCCTGTCAGATCACATCCCAGAGGACCTGCAAGACCCATTCTACACAGATCAGTATGACCAGGAACACATTAAACCCCCGGTGATCCGGTTACTGCTGTCCTGTGAGCTGTACTGTCGCGTGTGCGCCCTCATTCTCAAAGGAGACCAGGTGGCCTCTCTGCAGTCCCACCAGTCAGTCATCCAGGCCTTGTCTCGCAAAGGCATCTATGTCATGGAGGGCGATGACACGCCTGTCACAGATTCAGATCTGTCCTGCCAACCAATCAAAATGGTGCGTTGCATTCAAAATGTATTTGGTCATTTTGTATCTTTGGATGTGTTTGGGATATAGTACTACTCCTAAAATATTTACAGTATGCTGAATGTATAACGTGAGTTTGTAGAAGACGTGATTGTATATATTTACTAATATGCATGATGTACATTTATTATTGAATATAATATAAACGTGACATTAAAAATATTTGTTGTATAATATTTATTAATGTACATAAAAAAAAAAAAAATTATAGTGGGTTTTGTCATGCCGGAGGATATATATAAAATCTAGTGGTGTAACGGATCACAAAACTCAGGGTTCAGATAATGATACGGTTTTTGAGTCACGGATCGGACCATTTTTCAGATCAGCAAAAAAACAAAGAATAAATATAGCTTGGTGGGTGGGCAAATGTCATTTTGCTTTCCATTTATTACTCAAATCACTGTTTAAGTACTTTGAGACCACAGGAAAAACTAGGCTACTAGCCTAACTAATAAAGTTCAAACATTAGGATATTAAAGACAAGTGAAACAGTCTGTAATAAAATAAGAACAAACAAACTACAAGCATGGATAAATACAATAGAATAAAGTTACAAATAAAGTAAGGTCTAACAGAAGTATTCAGGTAAAGAAATGTAATAATTACATTTATAATAACACTGTATTGGTCACTGTATAAATTAAATATAAATTAATCTTTATTAAATCTGTGTTTTGTTGTTTGATTAACATTAATGACATAGTCAGCAGCAGGTATTTTGTAGGCTGCTGTCGCTTTAAGACCTAATTCACAGATCCAATACAATGATACACATCCGATTTCTTTCTCAACTGTTTACATTAAATTAAGACATAAACCTACAGTGTTTAGGAGAATACTTGCAGAGACGGGTACATTAATTTGTCCATTTAAGTGCAAGGAGACGTGAAAGATCAATTCATTGTTTGAGTATGAAAGTGAGTTCTCTTTTGTCCCTTCGCTTGAATGATTTATAGTCATTTGAATGTGTAAATTGGTAAGACAAAACACAACTTTCTGTCTATGATGATAAAACTTTGCAAGTAATCTGTGAAATCACACGTGTGCCGAACAGTGGGGCCTGGTCTATAGGGTACTACGATCCATTACAGCCCTAATATAATTATTAATAAATTATTTACACTTTTATATATTTAAAATAAGTATAAGGATAATCCATGCACGGCATTAAAAGATGTGAAGGCAAAAAAAAAAAAAAAAACGCACCGGCCGGCTACGAATCGTTAAATTAGCATTCTAAAATATTGCCCCGCGGCCCAGCTAAAACAGTTCACACTTCAAAAACCGCGACGTTACCACCTTGTTGCTGAGTAATATAATGTTGAGATTCATTAGAAAAGTTTATTTATTAATAAAAATCGTGTTGACAACAACTTTCTGTTGTGCCATTGAATGTTTCTGTGCGATCTCCCATCTCTGTTTGTGTGTACGCGCAAAAGTCAATGCCAGGGTGTTTGATTTTGTTATTGTACACTGCCGTTAGTCAAAAGAGCCCTACCCCCATATATCTGATATTCTACTGCCAAGCTATGGCAGGGGTCCCGTATGGACCTTTGTACTCAGCCCCAGGTCAAAAAAAAAAAATCCCCAGCCCTCCATGATATTCTGCTGCCAAGATATGGCTGGGTAATATTAATTTGGGTTTGCTAGGGTGTTTTATGTGGTTTCTAGGTTGTTTTACAGCCCCGAGTTAAAAGACACTCCTAGATATGATCCATATGACCCCTTTTTGATTTATATTTCTTGTATAAAGCAGCAATAGCATAATTTGAAGTATTATTCGCATCCATAGCACACACACCAGCATTTTGTCTGGAGGAAAAAATTATAATCGTAATGGTTGCCTTAGCAAGCACTAATTACAGTCCTGAACCAGACAAAGAAAAAGCAAATGTGATATGGAAACTGTGGTTTGCAGAGATCTTCCTGTTGTAGATATCTCTGCACTGACAGGAGAAAGCTGCTATTGTTGGCATATCCAGCTTGTGTTTTTCCTTTCACGTATAACCACTACAATCACCCGTCCAAACAATTAGTGTGATCAGTGCTTGAGCTAAAGTAGCTCAGAGCGGAGTGGATTTCATTGATTCACAGCTGTATTTTTTTTTTTAGCCAGTGATGTGCTTTCTCCAGTGAATGGCAATCACTGATGTTGGTGAATCAGCATTGTACACTCAACCGTGCTTTTATCACTTGAAATTCAAATCTTTGTGGTCGAGCCCACACCCTGTGCAGAGCCTAACACAGTCTGATTCACACAAACCTGTTAGACCGAACAGAATGGCTTTGTGGGGTGTGTTCTGTGTACAGCATGATGACTTTTAAAGAGGTGTAGTTTGTGTGCTTTGAACCGGTGTTATAGCATCAGTACTACATCAATACCAGGCATCATGTTATCAGAATGGAGGAGTAGCCTCAATAGTGTAAATCTTATAGTACACAAGTCTTATAGTACAAACTTTGACATGAAGTGCTATTTTTAATCTGGTTTAATTGACTATGGGCCATGTGAATTATTTGTGTCACGAAAAAGCATGTTTACCATCGTATTTAGCCGACGTCTGCTACTGTTTTAACGTGGCCCAGAGCAGCCTCTTTGTTCTTTTCTTAATGTTTATTGGACATCTGCCTGACCACTAAATTTGGTTGACCACTAAATCATGTTGTGTAGCTTGACACATTGGCAAAACTTGGAATGGGATACTAGTGTATTGCTTAGTTACTGCACTGTACATTACCATTCAAAGGCTGAGGGTCAGTGAGTAAAAAAAAAAAAAAAATTATTCTTTAAGGATGCATTAAATTGATCAAAAGGAAAAGGTACAGTTAAGACTTTTAAATTGTTATAAAATTCTATTTCAAATGAATGCTGTTTTAAAAAGTATCATGGTTTCCAAAAATTATTACGCAGCACAACTATTTTCAACTTTCAACTCATAAAAAAAGTTTCTTGAGCAGCACATAAATGCAATCTTTTTTTTTTTTTATCAAACAAATGCATGCAGCGTTGGTGAGCGTAAGAGACTTCTTTCACAAACATTAAATAATCTTACAGACTCCAGACCTTTAAACGGTAGCAAATGCTTTAATGATTGCAGTTGGTTTGCAATTTTATTTGGTGTCAAATATCTTAAAAATATAACGTCTGAGTCTAACTGTTCAAGTTGAAAGTATTTTATTGGGGGACACAGTGTGCTCTGGTTATATGGCACGTATTGGCAAATGTATTTGGTCATCTTGTTTTTTTTAATGCAAATTTCATACTGTGCGCTGCACAGCACACATACTGCAGAGATGGTACAAATAGTGTGATAGGGTGCTTTAGTACAACGTTTATCTGAATCCAAAGTCCATCACACTCCAATCTTCTGGTTTATACTTGTCAGTCGTCTGACATGCTATCTGAGAAAAAGACTGTGAAAGTTCGCTGACACTTTTGGCTTGAGTCACGGATCAGTCCGCTGAGATTGTGCTGGCGTATGAACAAGCCAGTGGTTGACTGCTGTTGGGGTTGCCATGGTAACTGGATGGGCTTTGTTCATAGTCTCAAACTAAGACTAAATGTTCAAGTGCTTGGTGTATTTTGTGATGGGTTATTCAAATCATGAGGTAGTGTACACGGTTGTAGCCAGCATGAGGAATGTTACATAAAGGTTTTTACATTTCATGAAAAATGCTAAATATTATGTTATCTACTTCATCGTAACTGCTTTTTGGCAGATTAACTGAGGTCAGTGTTTTTATTAGCTAGAGCAGTATGACCTTCTTTGGGCTAAATAGGAGATTGTTTCCTCAAAGCTGTGCACATTTTTTCCTTTCTTAGTCTGAGGAAGAACAGCACCCTTAAACTTTTGGAAGTTCTGAGTGTAGGGACGTTTCTTTTATTAGGTAACAACAAAGTACCAGTTTTGTCATGTCCTGTGAAAGAAACATTTTACTTTCATATGCATTATATTTATTTTACATTATATGAGTATCATAGTACTTGCTCATAAATAACTTAATTAATTGCTCATAAGTAACCGCTAACCGACGGTAAGAATTTTGACCGATTAATATTATCAGTTAAATGGTTTATAAAGTAATTTAAGTAATTTTTAAGGTCATTTTTCAAGATATTTTTCAAATGTTTTCTGCATGGTTAAAAATACACTACACATATAAAATTGCATTTTTGATAGAGAAAAGAAAGGGTTAAATCTCGTACAAGTTGCATTTTATTATTAAATTCGGAAATAACGAAAATGTTTACAAACATAATAAACACATTTTATTTTGAATGGGTCATAGACTTATTTAGTAAGATTATGCCTGAAAGGGTTTTGGATTTTTTTTTTTTTCGTTAATAAAAATAAATAAATAATAATTATCTATCTATCCGTTAAAGAATTATATGAATATCCCTATAGTAGTACTACCTTTCAAATGTACTTTATGCTGTCATAAAGTTTATAGTGAAAACTGTTTTTTATTTTTGGAAAGTCAGTTGATAAAATGTAGTTTGTTTTCTTGTTCTTATGCTGCATGAAAGTGCAGTAATGTGACACTTCTTTGTCCTCTGTTTTGTGGTACAGAGTTCTCACATCCCCATGATTGATGCTTTGATGATGGCCTACACTGTGGAGATGATCAGCATTGAGAAGGTTGTGTCCTGCGTGAAGCGTTTCTCCACATTCAGTGCCTCTAAAGAGCTCCCCTTTGACCTTGAGGATGCTATGATCTTCTGGATCAACAAGGTGTGTTTTTTTTTTGAGGGTGTGGCCCTTAGTCAAGTCATGTTTGTATTGAAACAGTCCTTGATGTATCACATTAACTTGCTTTTTTTGAACACAGTTTAAATGGTGAAATTTCTGTTTGAATAGACGTATTGTGTACTAATAGCTTAACTGCATTTGTCTAGTCGCTTAGGGGGCCTTTCAGTGCTTGGCCAGATCATGTCCATTCATGCGAGCATGCAGACCTCTGCCAGCACTTATAAAATAATTCAAAATAAACATCTGAAGTTTCTAAAGCCTTCTTTTAAATGTATTTTAGCACTTCCCTTCTTTGTGCTGCAGGTGAACCTGAAAATGAGGGAGATCACAGAGATGGAGCACAAATCAAAACAGCATCTGCTGGATTCTCCAAGTCATCAGAAGGTACCCGACGTCCCAGCACAAGTGTTTCACTCATAGATTGTAAAAACTCTTAATTCTCAGGCGCTGTTTAGACCTGGTTTAAACATCTGTCTTGAGGAATCCATTCACAAGTGAACATCGTTAAAGACAAGTGTAAACAGGGTTGTATGTGTCTAGATAACATTATTCAAACAGCATTGAAGGAAATGTTAGGGGGAAAGGAGTTTTTTGTTTGGTTTGGTTTTGTAAATAATTGCAATTTTAATTGGAAAAGTAATGCCGCCCCTGGTCTCTGATTTCAAGTGTTCACTTGCTGGAGACGTGTTTGAGACATACAATCGTCTGACCACTTGATTGAATCAAATGCAACGGTTGTTAATACCAGGTGTAAACAGGACCTCAGGTGTCAACTGAAATGCCAAGACTCGTCTGAATACATAATACTTATGTAACAACAAAAGGCTTGTGGAAATGATCTAATATCTTCAGTTGGCATCACTCCTTCTGTTTCTCCTCTAACCTCATAGCAGGGTCATATCTGTCTGCTCTTTTCTTCCCTAACTTTACATCTTCTCTGCTCCTCTTCCTGTGTCTTCCCCTCTAACCTCCTCCCTCGCTACTGGGATAGTCTCCCTCAAAATGGTATTGGAAACTAGTACCTGTAAGTTTGCTGTGAGTGCTTCCTCTCCACTGCACGCATAGTATGTGTCAGTCCCGACGTACGCCATCACCACTCAGGTCACGCTTTTATCTAATCAGTGCACACTGGAAGACACTGCTGTGCAGTCGCTCACGCTGTAATCGCGCAAAATGATCTGCCTTTCACCCTTTGAGCACATGCAGTTATGAGCTAACACATGCCGCTGAGTGTAATTTGTATGTGTGTGTGTGTGTGTTTGAGAGAGTGAGAGTCAGTGTAAGTCTTTTACTTAAGCTTTCGTCTTCTCATCTTTTGCAGTCATTTCCATCTTCATTCGTTTATTTCTTGTCCTGTCTGTCCTATGACTTAGTCTGTCCTTCAGGCTGATCTTATGTTTGTACCTGCCCATTGCATGCTGGATCTTGTGGGGGTTTCATGAGTGGCACAGAGATCCTCTGTCTCCATTCTGCTAGCTTTACCTTTAGATCTGTCTAGCTTTCACTGTGTCCTGTCTGAAATCTAGACATGCTGTCTGTTAGGGCTGAACACTTGAATACATTTACAAGATTATGTTTATGGCTGCTGTGATAAATGTGTAGATGCTGTAGTGGTCGACCAATATATATGGTTAATATGCAGGCTGATATCGGGCTTTTATTTTAATTATCGCCATTGGCTGATACATTTCTTTTTTCAGTATGTCTGATAAGAGTCGGAAAAGAGGGACTTTTATTTTGACAGCACTGAGAACCCCAGTGCCTGCTAACAGATCTGTCTGATATAAATCGAAACGCTATAATACTGTTTTCCGTATACCTATTCCTTTGTGCATGATGGAATTATTTTTTTATGTCAAATAAATATATATTTCATTACAGAAATTATTAATGTATTATTTACGTATTATTTACTGTCTTTAAATGTGATATCATGCACATTGGCTTTATATCAGCCGTCTGCTTCCCTGCTCTCTAAGCCTGCGGACCCACCGCTCTGCACATTTTGTATGTCTCCCTTATCTGACATACTTAGTTTATGGAGCTCTTTTTAACAAGCTCATGATCTGAATCAGGTGTTAAATAAAGACGTCGTACAAGATGTGGAGAGCAGAGGACTGGAGTTGAGAACCACTGCTCTAAGATATTGGCATTGGCCAGCAAACAATCCACATCAGTCGACCACTACATTTGCGAATTGTTTGCATTTTGGGTTCTTGACTTTTTTTGTGGCCAGTCACTGTTCTGCTGTATTGTTGCATAAAGGAGCAGTTTACCCAAAAATAAAGAGCCATCATTTATTTATACTTATGTCGTTCCAAACCCCTTATGGTGTTGCTTTTATCAATGGAACATAAAAGGAGAAGTTGAGAAGAATTTCCAAGCTGATCTTTTCCACACAACAAAAGTGAATGAGAACTGGGCCTGGACCTGGACATTTTAGAGCTACATTGGAGCAGAAGAACTTTTTTTCTTTTAGTGCATAAGTTGTATTAACATTTTTTTAATACGTTGTACATTTGTATATACAGTATACATGTATACAGTGCATGCATAATCATTATGCAAATTGATATTCTGATAAATTTTGTTTCCCCAAGCACATTTGACTAATTCCAAACCACATCAATCTTAATAACTACTATTAATTTAGTATTTTATTATTTATAAGTGATATATAATTAAGGAAGGTCGGAAGTGAAAAATGCCTTATATTCAGGTGTGCATAATTATTAAGGTCTTAGATGTCTTAATACACCTGCTGCTGTTTGTGTTCTTAATGTTAATCAAAGAACAAAAAAAGAGAGAAAATCACACTGCTCTTGACTGAATAACTTTTGTAGCTTTAATAAAGATGAATCTATATTCAATTAAAAGGCCTAATCAGATAAAATAAGTAGAAAATGACCATAACGTCGAGCCTTGATATATTAAAGGCACAGCTAAATGTGACATTTATTACAATGGGTTTATGTTTTTTTTAAAGCTTATTAAATGTTAAAATGTATATTATATTGACATTATTAATAGTATTAATTATACTGTAATGTTGAATGGCTATAATTAATGACTAAAATTTAGGTAAAAAATCAATCAATCAATAGAGACATCAGTATCAGAACTGGTATCTGTGATACTGTCCCTCATTCATGCTGCCATAAAAATGTAATATATACTGTCTTTGTTATTTCTGTTGTCTTGGAGATTCAACGTGAAGGTATTACAAAATAAAAATATATTAAAAACGTTAAGTCCCGGTCCCTATTCACTTAAAGGAGAACTCCGGGCAATTTTTAAGTTAATCTTGATCGTTAGACCTTTGTGAGTACTGTCTATAGAAAAAAAAACGAACCGGATTGGTGCTTGCATCGCGGAGCTGCGACAGCGAATGCCCAGAGCTCCCACTCAGCTATAACGGCAGCTCTGGGGGCATATACATAAAGAGCGTTTTTGTGCCTCTTAACAGACACAAAATGCAATTAAAATGTCTGTCCAACATGAACAGGGACCTTACCTGTGAACAAGATGCGTTTAGCAACTTAGCCATGGTTTAAATTCACCTAAATAGTGTTTTAGACACCAAGCTGTAGTCTCGTGCTGAAGTCTCGCTCCTCCCACCTGGACACTATTGACCTTTCCCGGCTACAACTGAGATCACGGGACTTCAGCGCGAGTCCAGGTGGGTGGAGCGAGACTTCAGCGCGAGACTACAGCTTGCCGTCTAAAACACTATTTAAGTTGCTAAACGCATCTTGTTCACAGGTAAGGCCTCTGTTCATGTTGGACAGACATTTTAATTGCATTTTGTGTCTGTTAAGAGGCACAAAAACGCTCTTTATGTTATGCCCCCATTGCTGCCGTTTTAGCTGAGTGGGAGCTCTGGGCATTAGCGGTCGCAGCTCCGCGTGGCAAGCACCAATCCGGTTCGTTTTTTTTTCTATAGACAGTACTCATAAAGATATAACGATCAAGATTAACTTAAAAATTGCCCGGAGTTCTCCTTTAAGTAATATGGAGAAGAGCAACTTTGATATTCTGCTAAACATCTCTTTTTGTCTCTCTTGGATTTTTTTTTTGTGAATGACATGAGGTTTAGTAAATGACAATGTAGGTTTTTTTTTGGATTAACTAATCCTTTAATTTGTCTGTTAGTCTTAGTCACTTATGTTATAACTGTTGTCTAGGGGCTATCTAGTTTTGTTAGACCGACAAATACTCTTATATTTAGCCTCAAGGATCAAATATGTTCCTCTTGCAAAAGTGCCTCTTGCCTACATGATAACAGTGCCATATACCAAAGGTTACTTTGTGGAATAAAGCCTGTTGTTGTAGGTGCTTTTGACAATTTGGCCTCCTTTCGTGTCACCTCTAGGTACGGTATCGGCGGGATCATGCCTCAGGTAGACAGATGCCCTTCTTCCCCCTGCTGGAGGACCTGATTAGGGACGTGTGTGACGGTGCTGCACTGCTGACTGTGGTCCATTACTACTGCCCAGACCTGATGAAGCTTGATGGTAGAGTGACATTAGGAATACTAAGACTAGTTAACTAGTCTTTTAAAGGAATTTCAGACCTGCGTGTAATCTCTTCACCGCTAGTGGCACCAAATCTAATCAGGTCTCCCAAACACTCCTGCCTCCTCCACCCTGCCCCCTACTTCCTCCTAAACAGTTTATTAAGTAGACCCCCCTCCAGTTACGCCATTGGTTGATACAGTTGTTGCTATGTCAGACAGCTTAAACAAACAGAACATGTTTTGATGGCGCCACAGAGCTTACTTTTTTTGGAAAATCAACATGGGCCCACAGTTACATACTTGCACATTCAGCTGGGAAAGGAGAAAGTATATTTTTTTTAACACACTGCCCCTTCAAGATTGGTGTTGCACTTCATTTTAATCTTGTAAATCTTTAAATAGGAAATATATTGATTGAGCCTTTATAGACATGTCAATGCCATTGTTTTTTCTCAAGATGCACAGCAGTAATGTTTTTTTTTTTTTTTTTAAGGAATATTTCTAAAAGCTACTTAAATGTCCTAATTGAACTACAGTCTAATCCTGGGTTAATCTAAGCCCTGTCTGTGAAACCAGGCCCATGCTTTTATGGCTCACAGTATGACTTGTATAGTACAAGGAGGAAAGAAACACCTGAAGGCCCAAAACTGAGCAAAAATGTGCAATTGGGTGCAATTACTTACATTTACGTGGCCAAAAAGTAAGATGAAATTCTGATCTTCATCCAGATTATATAATGGTGTAGCAGACTACTTACAATTGTCACTCTATATTTTCCAATAATGTGTCTTAGTATGATGCTATTTAAATGCTTAGATTTAAGCTCTGTAGTTTTTAATTGTGGAAACCATATAATGCAATGCAATACAATGATGATTGAGACATTTACAAATAAACATTCATCAAAAGTTAGATGTATCATATTTGATAATCAATCCATAGATCTTTTTTTTTTTTTTTTTAGAGAAATCTGTTCAAATTAATCAAATAAACCTAAGTTGCTTCGGTCCAGTAAATGAAATTCAGTAAAACAATCAGTAAACAATTCAAAGCAAAAAGATGCATGTTGCCACTAGCTAAAAGGGCACGTTTTTAGAATTATACTAAAAGGCCTTTTAGTATTAAAGTACTAAAAAAGTAAAAACTATCAATCAGACGACAGAAGGCATTTGATTGCTTTGATTGTTGATAATTTAGATGCCTTAGAAATTTGCATATCAAATATGATACAGTAGGTATCTTGAAGTTTGTGTTTGTTGGTTTGCTTTTTCATAGTGTTGATTGACTGTAGTTTTATTCCCCTGGTGCTGTACCTCGTTTTCCGAAATGTTCTTTTACTTCAACTCGCTAGCAGATATTGACCTTGTTTGGATTCAGCCCTTGGTTTAATGTTCATGAATGTCAGAGCCTGCATGCCTCAGGATAGCTTGTTTGCTAACTTTGTGTTTTATGTTATCTGCAGACATCTGCTTGAAAGAGGTGACCTCAATAGCAGACAGCCTTTATAATATCCAGCTGCTGAAAGAGTTTGCCAATGAGTACCTTAACAAAAGCTTCTATTTGACTTTAGAGGACATGTTGTATGCACCTCCTGTGCTCAAGGTAAGTTATTCAGTTATGTATAATGCATCTCATCATTAACAGGACGTTTCATTTCCCTATGGATCTGTTCTTGATTTATTCGCTTTTTTTTTTTTTTTTTTTGCAGCACAACGTCATGGTATTTATAGCGGAGCTCTTCTGGTGGTTTGAGATTGTCAAGCCTGAGTTCGTCCAGCCGAGAGATGTTCAGGAATTTAAAGATGGTGAAGAGTTTTTTTTTTTTTACTGTGCATTTGTCATATTATTGTGTGAAGCGCCTTAAGTTGTTCGTTTGTGTTTACTGCCTTTTTTGCTGACATAAAATTTTTTAAACCAATAAAGTTTACATGAAGCCTCAACCAACGTCCTCAAAAGTTGGCTATTGTACTAATAATTTGATTTAATATAATCATTGCAGCAAGAGCAATGACTCAGCCCAAGAGTGCCAGGCCTACTGTGCCCATCTCCAATGCCACCAAACGGAGCTTCCTGGTGTCTCCTGGTGTGGTTGATCCAGCTCTTCCTCTCCAGAGCAGCCCGGAAGTTTGTAACAGGTACTTCCTGCACCCTGAAGAATCTGAGCCTCTGTAAGTGCTTCATGGTTTTGTCTCTGTTCCATGTGTAAAATCATTCATTGTGGTAGTTGTTTGTGTGATAGTGATCTGGTCGAACACTGTTTCAGTGTAAAAATATGCCTTGGTCATTCTCAGATTTCTTTCTAAATAAACTTATAACTAACATTCCCTTCTTGCTAAACTAAAACAATTTATACCAGACAGACACCTACTACAGATACCAGAGTAAAAAAAAAACACCATGCCTCTGACATTCTTCATAAAGTAAAATCTAATTCAGAAGAGTTAATTTCTCTATTAGGCTATGTTTCACATTTTAGTAGATCACCTCTTAGAGGGTGTTTCATTTTACACAGTAACTAAAAGCAGCAAAAAACTGTTTCAAGAGGACGGTTACTTGATTATCTAGAGGTATTACTTTTATTTTTCTTCGATTTCTGAAAAGAAAAGAAATAACCTCAAGATAACCTTGTTAAGATTATTTTATGTTGTAATTAGGAATGGGTCCAACACCCTACTAGTCAATTAGTGAGGTCGAGGTTAGATTTAGATATTTTTTTGTTTGTTTGTACTTTAATTTAACTTGCTGACAAAGTTTAATCTGTAGCTGCATCCCCTTTAAAGCACAAGCAGATTGCATCGCATTACATAGTTTTGCACATCCCCAGTCATGTGAGCAATGCAAGATAAATAAATAATAATGTAGGACCTCTGTGGGCTTCCATATGTTGGGAAATATTGCTTTTGCAGTCATGCATGCACTTTAGAGGGAACTTTGCTTGCATGATTATGATTCACGCTTGAATCATATATTGTCTCATAACGTCTTTTGCCTTGTCATGTTGTACCTGTGTTTTTTCGGCATGCTGAGACCGTACTGCGCTGCCCTGCCTAACTTAAATTAATTTTAATAAGTTCACTTTGCTTACTCTTATTTCACAGTCAAAGTAAAAATACAAGCTACTCGGAAATAAAAGACATTTTAATGTCATGCTTGTGCTCTGTAATTGTAGTATTCTTAGTTTTAGATTAAGTTATTCTTTTTAAGGTCCTAAACCGAGCAGTGCTGCTTGTCTATATTTATCCATCCACATGGAAAATGTTTAGTGTCAGTTACGATTAGATTTTGGCTGGATAGACCTCTGGGGCCCTGGCGATCATTCGTCCTATTTTTATTTTTTTGTTCTGGTGGTTTGCCAACCATGTTCTCTGCTTGCGGTTTCAGTAATAAGGGGAGTTCCAGCTTCAGCCCCTCCCATCCACTTCTGCCACTGAGACAAAGACAAAAGAAGGCTCAGCCAGGAGAGGAAAGCACTGGTATGGCATCAAGCTTCTGCTGCCATTCATAGACATACTCTAACTAGTTTGTTGTTGTTGTTGTTTTCATGCTCGCATGAAAGGTACCCAAAAATGTTGAGTCTCATATATAGTTAATTTGTGTGTGTTTTTTTAAAGCTCATTTGCTTAAACTTTGAAAGTTGGATATTCTGTCCATTTGTCTATTATTATAAACTTAGTTTAAATGGAATCTGTAACTTAAGCGGTTTAAGCAGAACAACACTGAGGATTAGTTATTTAGAACAGTGTCCCAATCAGAATGTTTGAGTAATATAATATTTGGCTTAAAGAAAATAAAGTTGGTTTTAGTCCCATGATGACCCCCTCACACCTGTTTGTATGACTGTTAAAGGGGTGGTTTACTGCTTTTTTTCTTTGCATGATTGTGTTTATGGGGTGCAATATAACATGTTTTCGTGTTTTTTTTTATTTTTTTTAAAGCCTTATTTTTCATAAATTTCACCTTTATTGTAAGCCGCTTTCCGTAACGTTGTCCGGAAACTTCACGCCCATTACCTTTACGGGCGAAAGTTGCATTTGCTCCGGTCTAATGTAAATAATGATGTCAATACTGCTGTATCAGTTTGAGCCAGAGTCAGACCCAGAAAGCGGCAATGAAGAGAGTCAAGCAGAACCTCCCCAAACACGGCTCTTACAAAACGTTTCTGAAATGGTATTTTTTTTAAATGGCATCGAATTAACTGGCTACTATAAACAAACAGCGTTGGCATTGGTTTACATTCTTGATCAAATCGAAAAATTACGTCATAAAGTATACATGGGAAAATACATTTACAAAATTAGTACATAATTACAAATTCAGGTCCAAAATGTTTGTACGCATTTGTCATAGACACGAAAAAGCATAACTAAGTGGCTACTAAAGCCAGCGCTGGCATTTGTTTACGTCCTTGATAAAACTAAAACATTATGTCTGAAATTACACATGCAAATACATTTAAAATGATTAAGTCTTACTTACAGGTTGTGACCCAACAACCGCTGCCTCTGGTTTTAAAGTTGGAACTGCTTCATGTTTTAGTAACAGTTTCTTGTTGAATATTGCATATTCCAGAGGGAGGGTTGATGTAAATGTATGGGTTAGTTACGTATAAAACCCGGGACGTATCTCATTGTAGTCCCATTCGAGTCTTTTTTTGTAGGCATTAAACTTCCTGATTTTTAAAAGACGATATCTCTGCTTATGTTGAACTTTCAGCGCAGCAACTTTGCAGACACTGTTCATGCACCAACAGCAACATTACACACTATTTAAAATGAATAAAGTGAAATCGCAATCAACCACCCCTTTAAGGCCCTTTTGGCTACTACAGTTTTCATTTGTTTTTTTAGTAAATTTTTTTCCAGCATTATGTTAATGTGAATGAATGCATAAATTGTGAAATATACTTACAATTTCATCACTCAATTTATGCTAATTTACATAAACTGTTGTATTGTAGTAATTGTTTCTAGTTAATTTTCATATGAATAATGTGGGGGGTAGACCTAGATGTGTCAAGTCAGTGTTTTTTTTTAGTGTGTGACTTGTGAATCGGGTAATCAAATTCTCAGACTTGTGCTTTTCTTACTAGCCTGTCGAAATCGCTCCAATTCTTTGACGCAAGAAGCTCACTCAAGAGGATCTGTGGCTTGGTCAGATAAACGGCAGAGGTACAACACTATTGCTAAATATAAGTACTTAAAACACATATTTTAAGATATTACATTGGTTTTATATTTAGTTTGGTAATTCTTGTCTTATAATAATCAGGCCACTGTCTCAGCTGAATCGGTATGTTCTCCACTCTGCTACGGACAGCGATGCAGACTTGGCCTCGGGTGACAGCGTTAGTCTGACTTGCTCTATCAGTGAGGACAGCCTGGCATCCACTGTCACACCCAAGCATCAGAGCCATCCGGGTCACGGCAGTGTTAAACGGGTCAATGGCCATGCTCTACTGGGCAACGTTAACATGGACGAAGAGGATGAACTGGTAACCATTGCCAGGGCTGATTCATCTAAGGACGACATCACCCTGTTAAACTCTGAGGATGCAGAGCGACAGAGTGTTGCCCCTGGTGCTAAAACATGCATTTGGGGAAGACAGGAGGAAGCATCCTCAGAATCCCGAAATGCCAGTTTCTTCCTGGAACCTTTGATGCCTGCAGTTCTCAGGCCAGCCAAAGAGAAGTCCGTAAGCCTGAATAAGGAAGAAGAGTCAGGTGAAGGGCGTCATCGAGGGTCAGCACGAAGAGTGGCAGGAGCAGAAAGTGCTCTTTCATCTTCCAGACGGAGACCCCCTCACACCATTAATCGGACCTTTACCCCCAACACCAGCTCTGAGTTTGAGACCACTATCGAGCACAAATCCAGTGAACTTGTGCCTCTAGCCCCTGGGCAAACGCAAACTTTCAAACCACTGGCGACAAGTAGCATTGAGCAGTCTTCTGCTGAGCGGTCACCTGGGTTTTACCTTCATTCATCTGTGCCTGAGGACAAGAGTCCTGTCCAAGCATGGGACATCCATCCAGGGTCTGATATAGAGACCGTGGAGACCATTGAGGAGCAGGATGCAGAGCTCACCAAAGAGCTCCATCCAGACAAGAAACAGTTTTATGAGGAGGATGAAGAGTCGGCCAAACTGTGCGAGGATATGAATGTAAAGGAACATGTGGATAAGGATGGTGGGAGCAGATGCTCTAGCCCTGGCCAGCAGTCCCAAGTCAGCAGTGTGGCTAGTGGCAGTGTGCGTATGACCAGTTTTGCAGAACGAAAGATGCTGAAGTTTGGTAGCAACCAAGACATCCGGTCCAGCACAAGTAGCTCACAGCGCACAACACCTGATGGCTCAGAGAGTTGCCCCCTTCCTCTAACCTCCTGGAGGATAAAAAGAGACCAGAGTCCCACACCGCAGAACAAGGATAGTACCAACATGCTGGCCTCTGAACTTGTTCAGCTTCACATGCAACTTGAAGAAAAGAGACGTGCAATTGAATCCCAAAAGAAGAAGATGGAGGTCTTCACGGCAAGACAAAGGCTTAAGCTTGGAAAAGCAGCCTTCCTGCACATAGTAAAAAAAGGGAAGAGTGACACTCTCCCTCAGCCTACAAAGTCTGAGTACTACTTGAAAGATGGTCAAAAACTCAATCAAGAGAAGTCATCAAAAGATGATACCTGTGTTGATTCGAGAGATGGGCAGAAAGAGGCTGAAGAGCCAGAGAAGGCTTCTCTCGAGTGGGCAGGTGGGGGACCTGTGGCCCCTAGTGCCTTAGATATGGATGAAGAGATAGATCTTAATGAATGCAACCGCTCCATTGAGTTGCTGAACGAGGCCATAGGAAACATTCAGCAGAAAATGATGCAACTTTCACTCCAGCAGGAAGTGCTTATGAAGCAGAATCTCCAGTCTCCAACAGGTGCTGCTCAACCTCCTAGCAGTGACCAAAGTAATGGATCTGAAGCCAGGATCAGAGCTTCTATACATTTTGTTGAACCAAGTGGCAGCCCTGTGATACGAAAGCCGCCCAAACTAAGTTCAGCACGGTCCCGTTCCAAACCATCAGAGCTGTTGCTTAAGGAGCACAGCAAAGGGCAGAAGAGCACTACTCCTACACCCACTGACAGCCCCTCTGTCAGGTTAATTCAAGGAGCCAGGCCCCCCAAAACAGAGCCTGAGGACATTGTGCAAAGCTCTTTTAGCAAAGACAAAGGGAATCCAAAAAGCACTACATTCCACCTTAATGATGAAGCTAACTTGAGGATGGTCTCTGGGGAACCAAGTTCTGTGGCACTTGGTATCACTTTCGAAGAATCTATGTCCAGTACCTTACAGGACACTGAGGCTACATTTGATGATGGGCCAGCAAGGAATAATATCTCCTCAGAGGACATTTCTAGAGGAAAAGTCAATCTTATTGAAGTAGACTTGTCTGATTTGGCTTCCAACCCAGATGAAGAAAGCACAGATGTTTTGGATGTCACCACTGATGGAAGTGATGGGGAAAAGAAGTCTGGAATGGGCTTCTTTTTCAAGGTAAAGTTAGTGCAGTGAACAAGGCATTAGAAAAAGATCTATCTGAAGGATAATAGGTTGTATTGTTCTGGCAAAGTGTTTATTTTATTTACTGCTAACATTTTATTAGTGGAATCCCCTTACCCAAAGTATTTATAAGTAAAGTATAAAGTAAAGACTCTTGTGTAACTATCGTCCCAGATCTATTTTACCTATTTTATCTAAAGTAATTGAGAAAGTTGTAGCAGCACAACTGATTGACCACTTAGAAGCCAGTCAGTTCCTCCACCCACAGCAGTTTGGTTTTAGATCGGGTTATTCAACTGAAATTGCAAACTGCTGTTTTATTGAATGTGAAAAAATCCCTGGATAGGGGTGATGTGGTGGGAGCTGTATTCCTTGACCTTAAAAAGGCTTTCGATACAATCATCCATAGCTTGCTTTTAACTAAAATGCCATCTTTTGATTTCTCTACTGAGGCAGTACATTGGTTTGCGTCCTATCTAGAGTACAGTGTGTTAAAGTTGCCCAGGAAAAATCCTCACTTTTGAACATCAAATTGGCCATACCACAGGGCTCCATACTTGGTTCTTTGCTGTTCAGTCTTTTTATAAATGATTTACCATTAAACTGTTCAGGTGGCAGCTTCCAGCTCTATGCAGATTATGCAGTTCTTTATGCACCCGCTAAGTCACCAGAGCTGGCTGCTGATATACTGTCTGCATGCATGGCTGATGTCAGACAGTGGTTCAATCAAAATCAGTTGGTGCTAAATTTTGCAAAAACAGTCTCCATGTGTTTTTCTATTAAGAAACTTGATCTAAGTGAAAGATTCAAAATTAACTTACAAAATGGAAAAATTAAATATGTTACAGAATTTAAATATCTTGGATTGGTCATAGATCCTCAACTTAAATTTGATAAACATATAAAGAAAATCTCTAAAACAATACAAAGCAATCTTAACTGTTTTAAACTAATCAGAAATTACATCCCAAACCAGTCCGTCAGTCTGTTAGTTTATATGCAAACATAACAACACCCTGGGGAAACATCCCAGAAAACCCTTGTTTCATAAAAATGTAAAAATCTAAAAAGTTTTGTTGTTAAATGTCTGCAGGATGAGCAAAAAGCAGAGGATGAGTTGGCCAAAAAGCGTGCAGCATTTCTGCTGAAACAACAGAGGAAGGCAGAGGAGGCACGGCTCCGCAAGCAGCAGATAGAGGCTGAAAGTGAGATGAAAAGAGATGAAGCCAGGTATTGACAACCTCTGAAGTGCCGTCCTCCAGGAATATAAAAACGGTAAAGAGAAGCTCTGCATTTTTTTATGGAGTTTGTATGTTTAAAGCCTCTATTCTCTCCCAAATCCAGGAGGAAAGCTGAAGAGGATAGAATCAGAAAAGAGGAGGAGAAGACTAGGAGAGAGTTGATAAAGCAGGAATATCTTAGAAGGAAACAGCAAGAGATGTGTGAGGAGCAAGAACAGCCTCAACCCAAACCGAAGACCAAGGCCAAAAAACAAAGGCCAAAATCTGTGCTGAAAGAAGAACCTTCAATCCATGTGCTTTCCAAGTGCCACGCTGCCAGTAAGTTTTAAATCATGCCTTCTGTTACTGCATTATTCCTAAGTTAATTTTTTTTTTTTTTAAATTGTTTTATTTTTGCTAATAAAAATTTGATGTCATTTAAACTGAAATAATGAAACTATCCCTCACCAGATGAGAATCTCATCAGTGCCCAGTCTGGTTCTAGTCTATCACTGGCCTCTGTGGCCACCACTGAACCAGACAGTGTCAATTCAGGAGGGGCGGGATCTCAACGGTAAGTCCTTCCCACTGTCCTACAGGGTGTGTGCCAATGCGTGCTTGCATTTGATTAATTTGTTTCAGAATCAATTGAATGTGTTCAGACTGTGACCTCCAGAACACATTAATGTTACTGTTCGTTCTTTCCACAAACAGAGGGGAATCAGTAGAGTCGTTTCCAGGCCTCAGTCGCAACTCCAGTCGGACTACAGAGAGAGACTGGGACAACGGTTCCACCGCGTCTTCCGTTACATCAACATCCATGGCAGAATACACAGGTGAGTTTTTCACTTTCCATTCTGTTGAAAGCAACTGGTTAATATTTGTGTTGATGTTCAATAGCTGTGGGTGACACATTTTGGTCTCATGTACTAAATTATTTAAACTTCTTTGGATTCCTCTGCACCAGGACAACATCCTGCGTTAAAAACCGCAGCATGCTGCTGATATCATCTCGACCATGCATTAGTTTGTTTGTCTTTGTGCTTGAGCACATACATGTTTTGCTTGTGCAGACATTAGTGGATGAGTTTGTCCTTTAAGCCTGAACTCTCTGAAGTGTTTCACTTGTTTGCTCTGCAAAAATGCTTGGGTTCATGTCAGTTATTTGGGTAATGCTCAGAATTGCGTATTGATGAATTTTATCTTAACATTCACCACAGAGAACTTTTGAAGCATGTAAGGCAATGGATTGTTTAGAAGGAGAATAGACAGGTTTGTGGCATTTGTTGGGTGTCAGAATGATGGATGAGGTAGTTTAGCTTTTAATCATGGAGACTGAGAATCTCCTGTACGCATCAACGAGAGCTGTATATAGGGTTCAGAGAGGGACACCATGTCCTATCCAAGTGACATAACAAATTGACTAGCGATAAACGCAAGTTGCTCCACATAAGTTGAATTATAAACATAAAATATGTTCTGTTTAAGTGATTTTTCTCGTGTCGTAAAGCATTTTTTTTTCTTTTCACTTTCACTGTGGACAGAAAAATAAAGAAAATAAAATTGCTCTGAAAAATGATGTCAGCTGCATATTATCAATCTAAGTAACGATTGTGGTACTATTGTCTTGGGTCTTCAACAGAAGTCCCAGTGAACCTTTTTTCTTCTCATATTGAAAGTGTTTTATTCAGCAAGGAAAGTTACAGCAAAGCGGTTTATGGTGTTTCGTAATATTTCTATTTCAAATAAATTATTCCTTTTAATGGATACTCTTTACATAATACATTATGGTGAGTCTCATTTGTTAACATTCATTAATGTGTTATTAACTAGGGATGGGCATTCGATTAAATTTTCTTAGTCGATCGTCGGGAGAATTAACGATCGACTATCGATTAATCATTAATATTTTTTATATATTAAAATTAATTATTTATTTAACTTTTTATAAATTAAAAATGCAATGAAAATACAAAAATAGAGCGTGTTTTTCCTCGATGAGATCTTTATTACAAGATGATCAACTGGACATTCGGCTAAACTTGAAGATATGCGCTGCGGTGCTCTAGTCTAAAGCAACGGAACCTGCAGCTGCGAGTTGGCGTTCTCAAACAGAGACCCGATCGTTTGTTCCAAAATAATAATAAAAAAATCATGTTAAACAATAACTTAACCAAAAACATAATATTACTCAAAATGTAACTCAAAACTATCCAAGGCACGGAGTCGAGAAAGAGTGTGAGAGATTTAGCCTACAACAAATAGGCTACCTTAACAAAGCCTCATAAAAAATAACTAGTAACTCACATACAACTTCTGCACCAGTCTACTGATTTTTGTTGAGAAAGATAAGCATGTTGATGACATGAACTGGGGTCAGACGCGACCGCAACCTGGTGACTGTCAAGCCTTGTTTATACTTTCGCCTGGCTCTGCAGCGCGAGTCTCCGCAAACAGACGAGGCGTTTATAGCCTACTCGATGCGCTCGCCTGTGAAACACCTAATACCGCAATGAAGTAATTTTTTTGCCGCGCGCACATTCGCGCTCGTGCGGACGCGTCGAGTGTAAACAAACTCTTCAGTCCAGCCGCCGAAAACACCCGCTCTGAGGGGACTGACGTTGCCGGGATGCACAGGTACCTCCGCGCTAACTTGACCAGCCCGGGGAACCTTATTCCGTTCACAGTGGTGCAATCCAGCGGTTCATTGCTTCAAGGCTCACACTACGCAACTCAACCATATTAGTTTAATCGATAACAAATTAACATGATCGACTAAATTCTTAACGATCAATAATCGATTGTCGATTAATCATGCCCATCCCTATTATTAACTAACATGAACTAACAATGATCGATATATTTGTACAGCAATTATTACCTTTGTTAATGTTAGTTAATAATAATGATCATGTTAGTTCACAGTGCATTAACTAATGTGAACAGATACAACTTTAATAATGTATTAGTAAATGTTAAGATTAAGATTAACTTGAACAAAGAATGAACAAAACTTCTACAACATTTATTAGTTAATTTTAACTAATGTAGTTAACTAATGTGACCTCATTGTAAAATGTTATTGTAAACTTTCTATTAGTTTCCACAAAAATATTCAGAACAACTGTTTTCAACATTGACGATGATATATTAATATTTAGAATTTTTTTGTGTGTATTTGTCCGTTCAAGTGCAAAACTCAGTTCAGTATTGCACACTATACAGTATGAGAGGCTACTTTCTGTGTGCACGTTTTGGATGTGTGTACTGCACAGAAAACAGCGTGTGAGTCTTCTTGCGCATGAATGAATTGTTCAAAGTTATATAAAACTGCACACAAAGGAATCGATAATATTTAAATTTTATAACAAGTATCCGATTCCTGGCCTTAAGTGTCCGATTCTAGAATTGGAATTGATTTTCGATTGCTAACACTAATCTTGGTGATCATAAGATACTTTTTTTTTTTAAACACTTAAATAATCTTACAGACCCAAAACTTTCAGCATTAGTGTCCTTGTAGGACATCCATGCTTTTCCTTAAGTGTTATATTAAAGTTTTAATCTTTTTTTATATCAATATTTTGTCACTGTAGGACCCAAGCTTTTCAAGGAGCCAAGCTCGAAGTCCAACAAGCCAATAATCCACAACGCCATCTCTCATTGCTGCTTAGCAGGGAAAGTAAATGAACCACAGAAGAACTCCATTCTTGAGGTGTGTGTGACCAGTTTGGAGGTTCATGGCATGCAAATAATATTGTGAAGTTCCCAATCAATTTTGATAATGAACTATAGTAATTTAATTGCCTCCTTTTTTACCTGTAGGAGCTGGAGAAGTGTGACTCCAACCACTTGATGATTCTCTTCCGGGACAGTGGGTGCCAGTTCAGAGCCCTTTACTCCTACTTCCCCGACACAGAGGATATCCACAAGCTCACCGGCACAGGGCCCAAGAGCATCACTAAGAAGATGATCGACAAACTCTATAAGTACAGCTCGGACCGCAAGCAGTTTACTGTAATCCCCGCCAAGACCGTGTCCGTTAGTGTTGATGCGCTGACTATCCATAACCACTTGTGGCAAGCCAAAAGACCCGCAGGACCAAAAAAGAGTGGAAAGTGAAGTCAGATGGCACTCGTACGATCTGCACTTTTACATCGAGGCCAGTAATCTGCTTCCGTCAGAGTTTGGATGGAAGAGGTTCGCTGGACAAACAAACAGGCATGAGTCAACATGCACTTCATTTGAATGTGTTTTTGGTTGAAGTAGTCCTTTACCCCCAATCCTGTGGTCCTTTTACCTGATTAATTTTTTTGCTACTTGAAGTATTTATTAGTTTGGCACTGAATAGCGAAACGCTTCCCCCATGATTGTTTTCGTTTGATTTGTTTTCCTCTTTGTTGCAAGGGATATGAGTATTCCTTTTACCATCTTCAAAACATGTCTGCTGCCTCTTAAGATTGCCAGAACTCGAATTCATGTAAAAAAAGAAAAAGAAAAGCTGACTTGCCTATCAAACCAACTTTTTTTGCCTCCGAAACATGCTGCTCCTTTGTTGTCGCTGGGACAATCCCAGGTCTGCGTACTTTTGGCCTTCATGCGTTGTGGTACAATGTCTGTTTATTCAGTGCTTTAAAAAAGCAGCTCAGCTGTAGCCCTTTTTTTTTTTTTAAACTCGATGGTCCTTTGGATAGGGAATCAAACAGATCTTGATACGTGTCAGACGCAGTTCTCTTCTCTTCTGTTCTACTCTGTAGCGGCCTCTCCACTGGACTGGTCTTTACTATGGTGCACTTATGATCATGTTTTAGTGCTTTTATTATCATGCAATGTAACCATGTTGATGTTGGCACTGGAGCTTTTTCTCATGCGAAGGGCAGCATGCTCTGTTATGAAGAGTGTCGCTGTAAACGATTTGAATGACAGTATTTAATATATTCATAATCGGTTACTTCCCCTGCAGTCGCTGTCTACTTATTTACCAAGGTTGAAAACATTCCAGAGCGAAAAGTGTCAACACTGCCGACATCCTTGTGTCTAGACGTTCGAGAACACTCACAGAAGCCTCGTGTTTGGTGTCAAGATCAATTGAGTGTTGCACATGCACTTTATAATTTTTTTGCTCATGAAGGTGTATAGCTGGGGTAGAATTTCAAAGGGCTTACTAAACCATTTTTTTTTGCTCCTAAAGCTATTTGTTGAAAAGAGAAGGTACTCTGTTATACACTGAGAAACACTAACACCGAAAAGAGCACACTGACAGAACCTTAATGACTCTTAAACTACTGTATCCAAATAATAGGTGTTAGACTTGTCTATACGTCGCTGCATTTTGTTTAATTTTTAATTGCAGTTTTGTATATTATATGTGTTTTTATATCTTAACTAAAAGATTGTATTGATGTTGATCACCTGTTTGTTTTTTTTTGTTTTTTAAACACTACTACTCATTCTTGGTCATTTTGCTTCATTTATCATACTATTATTTATTTTAAATAAGACTGAGAATTAATAAATATTTCAAGTCAATACATTCATTCTCATTTTTTTCCTTTTAATTGTCGACATTCTCATCTTTCTTCCACTTTATTTTTTAACACCTCTTGCTTTTATACAGTAATTGCACTTTGCCTCATACAGTAATGAATATTAGTATCAAGTGTTAAACATTTTTCATGTAATTTTTTGGCAGTTGATAAACTTTTATATCAATAGCTTTAATGTCATTGGGTGATTGCAAGAAAAGATGGTAGTGTAATTACTGGGGGTCTCGTGATGGGCGACTCAACAGGTGTTGTGCGAACTGGAACACCGCAGGCCGTGCTTCTTCGACGAGAACTGTATCCTTGACAGTCCACTGATGACACATTTGTATCGTGGCAACTGGCAGTTTATCCACAGTGGGGGACTCAGGTCAGGCATTCGGTGGACTGATGGTCATTAGACGGGAACTCTGAAGACATTGTTATTTGCTGTTTTTCACTATGCACGGTGAGTATTATTGCACTTCGATTTAATGTTGGCTTCAAAATCAACCAAATTGTGATATAAACAGATGTTTCTTTTCTTCTGCCCAGCTCTCTTTATTTTTATGGTGTTCCAGTGCATACATGAAGCATGGTGTCAGTCCTGTATACAAACAGATACAGACTACGTTTGCAAGGAGATTCCAAAAGGTAGGATGGTCTGAAGTCACATACATACTCATAAAAAGAATGTGCGGTTACACTTTATTTTGATGGTGACCTTAAGACGTTCTGTTGACTAGAAGTAATCTTACATCTACATGTCAGCTAACTCTCATTAGAGTATTAGTAGATGGCATGTTACTTGCTTTACTTATAGTTAGTTGAATGTCTATTGGGGGACCATCACAATAAAGTGTTAGAGTATTAGTAGACTGTCTGCTTAATATATGCTAATGAGTTAGCGTAAGTGTAACAGAATGTCTAAAGGGGACCATCAAAATATAGTGTTACCAGTTGTGCTTGTTATTTGGCAGAGAATATAAGGCAAGTAGGTCAGATAAGTGTCAACTCACTATTTTCAAAGTTTTAAATAAAGATTATTGGAGGACTTATTTTCTTTCTTTTCTTTTTTTTTTTCTCACAAGAAAAATGTCATGTTTAATTCACGGTTATTATTTCATAGTAATTATTTGTGAACTGACCAATGATGAGCTCCTGAAAGGACACCAAAAAAAAAAAAGTACCACAGAAGTGATCCATACAACTAATGCACTATATTATAGTCTTCTGATGCCATACAGTTTTACGACTGAAAGTGGTTATTCACTGGAAATCCTGGTGCTCTGGTCACCATTGACTTTAATTATTTGGAAAAGTGCAGTCTGAACATTCTTCTCATCATATCCTTTTGTGTTCCACAGATGAGTCATTAAGGTTTCAAAGTAAATAATTTTTGAGATGAGCTATCCCTTTAACCACTTACCAGTCACCCCCCTTTTTGATAATCGTCCAAAATGATATACCCATAATAAAATGGTTGTTGCTAATGAGTCCTTCTGACTGCACACAAAACCAAGGTATACTCAGAAATACAAGATACAAGAAATACTAATAGAGAGATAAATAATCTAAAAAACAATGGACAATATTTTCTTTTTTGTATAATGTTTATGAAAAAGAAAATAGCTTAAGTCAAAATTATACATGCCTGGAAACGCAGGAGTTTCAGATTAACACATTTCTATTTCTTTTTTCTTTTCTTCTAGGTTATCCTGCTGGCTTGACCTCTGTGATTATGTTTGTGAATGGTTTAGGAGAAATCAACTTGTCCATGTTTAACAGCACAAATCTGACCTCTGTGAACAGTCTGACTATGGCAAGCCAAGGTGTCACAGCAATAGGGCCGCACACCTTTAATAAGTTTCAGAACCTCAAAACTCTTAATTTGGACAGTAATCTTCTATCCCAAGTCTCGTCAGACTGGTTTAGCCATCATTATGCAATTGAGACACTCAGACTGTCAAATAATAAAATCACTACACTGGATCACAATTCTCTTGAAGGGCTGTCAAACCTGCTCTTGATGGATTTATCTCATAACCAGATTCACACTATAACCCAGAATAGTTTTCTCAGTCTTAGTAAACTGAGGCAGTTAAACCTGTCTTACAATCAATTGACATATTTGAGTGCGGATTTGTTTCTTCCACTTAACGGCACAAAGATCCGTTTGGATGGAAATCCCTGGGACTGCTCCTGTTCTGTGAAGGACTTTGCCAAATACCTGAGAGGTATACATTCATTTCCATCTCATACTTAATCTAATGCAGCAGAAATATCCAATATAACATTATAAACAAAGAAAACATGTATCACCTCACCCCCATTCCATTTTTTTTTTTTGTTCAAAAGAACAGTTTTGAATTGTAATATTTTACAATGTGTTTTTACTGTATATTTGATCAAATAAATGACTGTATTTTTTAATAAAATAAATGCCTTGGTGAGCATGAGAGACATTTCAAAAACCATAATATTACAGACTCCAAACTCTACATGAATAGTGTACATGAGGCTAATGATAGATCATTTTTGGGTAAAACTGGATTTTAAATGACTTTCAAACATGTATGCAGGTCTGCAGAATGCCTCGCTGCTGGAGAAGGAGATGTTGGTGTGTTGTAACAACCCTCCTGCGCTGAAAGGTCTGCCAGTATGGCAGGTACCAGAGTGTGAAACCCCCACAACCATGGGCCCTAACACTACGAGTGGTATTAATGCAAGCCTTAACACTGGAAGTCCTGCCACTGTAATTACAACCAAACCTCTCACAATTGGACACTCAACTTTAATCATTTTAATTGGTATGTAGATTTATTGCCTAATCTCAGCCCCCAGTTGGGTAACTTTCATCCACTGTAGCTTGTGTTGGGTTACAGTATGTTATGTTGTGAATGACTAACCTTTTATTATTAACCAGTGGTACTGTGTGCCCTGGTACTTGTCATTTGTGTCCTTTCAGTACTGTACCACAGGAAACGAGAAAGGAAACATCTACAGGCTGTAAAACCTTCTTCAGAGAGATCAGAGATTATACAGGCCAGTGAAACAACTGCAAAGAGCAACCGAGAGGAAAACAGAAAAGTGAAATCTGAAGTTGCTGATAAGACGCAAATTGCCACAAGAGAGGTGTTACTAAGGACAAACCAGATGGTGGTTGGAGATGAGAAGTTATCACAGATTTACCATATTTATTCATCAAGGACATATGAAACTAGAGAACCCATTAAACGCGTGAGCTCCGCCGGGCCGGTCCTCTGCAGGACAGGGATGTTTGCTAAACAGATTGAAGCAGAAGTGGCAACTGAGGAAGTTGGAGTGATGAATGATGAGTATTTCAATGGATGGATGACCTCAGAAAAAGAAAGAGACAATATGAATATTGAAGAGGTGGAAAAGTTGGAAGACGGAAAAAACATTGCAAACAAGGAGAGTGATGGATTCACTGATGAGTTCAGTAACACCACAGACACTCTTGAATCACACATGGAAAGCCTTCGAGAGATAAATGAAGATACTGATAAGACTGTTAAACCTGGAACAAGTGTAGACGAAGATGTTCCTCAGAATGCTGTGGAGATTGACGTGTTGGAAGACCTAAATGAGTTGACCGTTGGAACAGGAAGCAGTCAAGATATTCTCCAGGTAAATCATGTGACATCCCAGTCTGAGGAGACTGCTGAGAAACTGCCTTACCTCACGATTGGTGCCGATCCAGAAAACCAGACTTCTGTGGTCGATCAGCACACTGATCAAGTTCCATCTGGACCTTCGAGACCCATTCGGCGGGTTCTGACCTGGCCTCCGACCGCGGTCCAGTGGAAGAAGCAGTGGGCTCAAAATCAACAAGTCCTCAACGTGTTCCCCAAACTAATATTTGTAACCGGTTGCAGGCATGAAATCAGACCATTTCATCCCAGGATGTCTCCTTCAACCCTCCCAACCGCTCCACATTTCAATGCACTGGAGTTTCTGCCAGAAATCACAGTCCCAATGGAAGATGTCAGAGTCGCTATTGATGAGGACACTTACAGGGCAAGTCTTGAGTCATCCACTCAAAAAGTCCAGCGTTTCACTGCACAAGAACACTTCACTAATGCTAATAAATCACTGAGGGAAGATGGCAGGATTTTTACAAATGAGGAATCATGGAGGTCAGATCTTGAGTCGACCATCTTCTCCAACTTATCTTTTAAAAACTCGCCTATTGAAGAAAGCGAGGTCTGCTCTGAATTGTTCAGCATTTTTAATCCATCATTTGGTGGCAGCAAGTCAAAGCCTGCTGTCGGAGAGGAGATAAACAACAAGGATTACATGGAGGAAATGCAGAGCGTGAAGAAAAGGACACACCGAGATCACCAGAGTGAGCAGGTTGAATCAGAATTCCAGAAGCAGTCCAGGAGAGTTGAGAAAGCGGCGCCAAGAGCTCATAGAGACCAGCCGCGGGGTCAGGTGTGTAACGGCTCCGACTCAAGAGCGCCCCCTTCAGGAGGTTCTCCAAAAGATGACAGCCTGTTGCTGGGGAATGAGTACACCTTTATAGACCTGCTACACGAGGTGGTGGAAAATCATGGGCGGTGGACTCGAGACCGATGGAGACAAACACAAAAAAACAAACTCAAGCTCAAACAGAGTCGTTAGGCGCTGGAAGGATATACAGTATAAAAACATGATTGATTTTTCCCCAAGCTGATCTGGTGTCTGTGCCACATTTGGAAAAATAAGTACATTTATATTTTAGTAAATACATGTTATGATCTTAAAATAATAATATGTTCTTCAGCTTTGTAGGCGAAACCGGCAAAACAAAAATACTGTAAAATATGCTAAATATGACACTGTTGGATATGGTATGTAAAAAATATCAACTGCAACAGTATTTTTTTTTTTTTTACAACAGACTAGTACACACATTTGAAATTGTTACTGCATCATTAAATGTAAAGTAAAATGTGTTAAATCAGGTTTATTCTGATTCTATACATCAGAGTTATAATATCCATTGGTTGGAAAAACTGCCACGTCTCTGGCTGCATGCAGCATTTATTGATTCATTCTTACATGTTAGTACAGACTTCATTTAAGAACTTGTACAAAATTTAGAAGTTCATGTATTGTTCAGTACAATCCAAAAACAGGAGCCAGCAAATGTAAACATGGGTCTCTGACACATTTGGCAAGATTAGGACATGCATGGTCCATGTTTTCTATAACTACTGAAAAATAAAACAAAGAAATGTTGTAAATTACAACAGCTGTGATCAGCTGGTCAAGATATATTTAAATCGTAGGGAACTAGTAAAAATAGAAGAAATCGGCAAGCTGTAATTTTGAACATGCACATTATGCATATCCTTTCCAAATGATGGCTGGAAATTTAGGGAACAAATATTATTTTTTTTAAAAATCAGTGACCGGTGGACAGAATGTAGGTGACATCTTAACACAAGCAGTAAAACATGAACATAGTCTGATTTACTGTACAGTATTCCAAGTAACATGTCAAGGGTTGGTAAAACCGGACCCTTAATAACACCCCTATACACTACTGACAGGTCTTGGAGCTATGCTATTAGCAATAAATAAACTGATATGCTAGATCAATGGAAGCAAAATAAGGCAGAAAACATCATAAATACACAATTCTGAAATATTTTAAACAATAGCTACAATGATTTCCCTGTTTCGTTACTTTCATTGTCATCTCACATTTCCTTATGGAGACAGACAGGTAAGAGTTATATGAGAGGTATTCAAACTTAGCTACTTTGAGCAAAGTGGGCATTCACATCTTCTGTATAATGAGAGATTAATACGTCTGTCGGTTGAAAGAATAGAAAGATTAAAAACAAAAGCAGCTTTTCATGATAGATTGAAATGTCAGCTCCATATATTCTTGATACAGAGGGCAAAGAAAAAAATAGAAATATATCAATATAATCCAAAAAATACAATATAAATAACTTTTTTGAGCCATTATTCACCTTTTAAATCACTCAAATTGGTTTCATTTATGTAAAATGTATTGTGAAATGCAAATTTAAAAAAATGTTTTCTTATGTAGTTTAAAGGGTTATGTACTGCTCGGTCAACAGAGCTTTGTGCAATAAAATCAGCAACTCCAAATGATGTAGGGGTTAATTCAGGTTGACTGGGACACTTTTTCCAAGTCATTTAAATTTAATTTGATCTGTTTGTCTGCCTAGATAGATTTGAATCAGATATATTTTTTTGTCTTAAATGAGCAGTAGCAATGTATGTTTTGTAAAATTATTTTATTAAAATAAATAATACTACGCAATTGAAATTGCTAAAATTAAAGTTAAATACAGGTGCTGTTGTAAAAAAACAACAAAAAAAACCACTTGGTAGCTTTGAGAAATGTCACTGAAAACTTACGTCTTCTATTGCATCTACTATTATCTTTTGTACAACCCAAAAATAAATTCAGTTTGACATCAAACCTTTTTCAACACTGATCGTGTGTATAGTATACCATTTGGCATCTCTTCAATTACACCTAATCAAGATCCATGCAATATGTATGATGCACCTGAAGCACAGTTGGCTTGTGCAGTGCAGTTCCTACGAATCTTCATGTTTGCTGTTGAAGAGGTTCCATTCTTTTGCTGTAAACTTAAAATCATATGGCGATGAACTTTACGTTCTGTTCTTGGCCCATGTAAACTGGTATATGATCACACTTGTAGTGATAACTGACAATTAAAAGTAAATAATCATGGCCTTCAGTTACATGTAAAAGCTTCAGCTTGGGATCAGCTTTTCAAACGTAAAACTGTGCTTTAAGGATGAAATCACAACAAAATACTGTGAATACTAAGAGGTCACTGAGCTATGTAAAAGAATAAGTGACTAACTTATATATGTACAAATAGATGTGTACTATATATGTGCTATATATGTAAAAAAAACAAATAGCACTGATGTAAACTTAATTCTGTTCAATATCATACTGAAACCCCTCACATGTATTACAGGGCAGTATCCAGTGTTCTGGTCCACTCAGGTCAGCTGACTGATGTAATGGTTATTTCTGCTGTCTTTAGCTGCCCTCTTCAGTACTGCTTTACCTACTGTTTCTGATATATACTGCGCTATAAATCCAAAGTGCTTGGACAGCCTGTTTGGTCCAAAGTGATTCGCACTGAGCCATGTCTCAAGTACAAAAATGTAATAACCAGCCACACTCAGAGAAGTCTGAAATGTGCCACGAGATTCTACATGTCTGAGTGATAGAAAAGAGGAATCTGTCAATTGTTTCAATGGAACAGTTAATGCCGTTTGGCGTGGTTGGGCAGCTTGGGTTGTCAGTGTGTTGGCACATGGGTCGTATCTGTGTGGTCGGTTGGTTGGTTGTGTGTCCTGACACTCTTCATGCAGACTGTAGCAGCTCAAGGCGAAGGAGGGAGGGAAGTAGGGTTAAAGAGAACTTCCGGTTCTTACAGGTGGGTCTCGTCCCTCGTTTCAGCTCCATAGTCTTGCCGTAGCTTCGGTCCTGCCGGAGCCCCTGGGAGATTGTCAGGGACGTGTGCCAGCGGATCAGAGCGGATGATATAGCTACGGAAAGGTAGATATCAAATTGTACGGTTAAAAACCAGTCAGCTAGAACCAGCACGCGGTTTAAAATCAAATGCCGATTCATAATGAAAGTCAGGTCCATCACAAAATGTTGAAAAAATTAAATAAAAACCTATGTCAAAGTGTAATTGCAAAAATAACTAGATTTGTATATGTTCTGTAGAAAACGGATATATGCTTATAAGACGGATATATGAACGGAGTTCGGAGTGTTAGCATATTGCCATATTGCTAAGGTTCTGGATGGTTGCTAGGGTTTTTGAAGGTGGTCTCATCACTTTGAGCTGTAATAGCTCAATATTACAATAATTTAAGGTTTTGTTTTGTTGCACAAATTATATGGGACAATATACCAATATAAAAACGTAAATGTTAAGGGTTGGTTCAAACAGGCAGTCCCGCCCCAAACTAGGTAATATGATGAGGGAAAAAATGCAGTGTCTTTTTACAGTAAGTGCAAATGTCCGGTCTTCTTCGCAAAGGCTTTTTATACTACCCACGCCCATCAATGTCTGGTTGAGCCAGACAAAATTATAAAAAGAAACCAATCTGGTAACAAGAACAGTGGTGTGGAGCGTGTCAAAACCTGATTTCACCAAGTACAACATGTTCCAGGAACAACATTCCAATCAACCAATCAGATTTAATCAAGTTTACAGTTTGTTAACTTTAGGCTTACAACCAGGGTAGGTGCTTCTATTCTACCTCAGTGTTATCCGCTTATTTCCCTCTGATTTTAGGGATGACATCTTATGGTTAGGGTTTAGTTTAGGAGTAAGGATAGGGTTATGGTTACATTTTCAGACAGGAATGTTGTTCTAGGATCAACAAAATTCGTTCGGAGAGTGAGGATAGTCGATTTAGCTTTTGACGCGACCGAGTTTTTGTTGATCCCATTCTTCTCCCTATTGCAATCACAAATCATCTTTAATATCTGACACTTACACAATATCATTGAGCTCTAGAATGGTGTCCGGAGGAGGGTTTATCAGCACATACGACAACGTGTTCTGATTGTCATTCATTTCATCTGCAAGAGAAACAAAACACAACATCACTGTCATACTTAACCTGTATCAGTTCTTAACCAAAAAAATTCATGTGACACAGTTCTGATAAATTATCTTTAACATTTATCTCTATCCTTACTCCCTATTATAAATAATGAAACTTCTCTATACTGTCGAGTCAGAATAGCCAACAAAAGTAGGGAAATATATTCAATAAAATGTCAAAAGGGGAGGAAGTTGTTGTGTAACCCCACAGTGTTACGATTTTGTAGGCTGGGTTTCTGAGGCTTTGTTGTATTTTACCTGCTTGTAAATGACTGAGAAGTGTGAACCTTTGCAGTTCTGGAAATAAGGAGACTCAAGACTGGGACAAAGTGTCTCTGCTTCTCCAAACCCACCTGTTTGAGCCACTTATAATGCCAGGCCAGGTAAAAGAGAGAGAAGGGCTAACCGTTACTGACAGGGCATGGCTGCATTTACGGAACGCCCATGCAACCAAAAAGCGCTCCCCATGCGTGGACACATGCAGACAGGGTCCGCATCAAACCATGAATTCAATATTCCCATCCATCCATATACTGCATCATAATCACAGCTGACCCCATAAACGTTGCTCAGTTGCCATGCTAACACACAGGCCAAAGTAATCAAACAGTGCGACTGACACACACACACACACACACAGATATAAGCATGCTTAGAAGATCTGTCAGGCCTACCAAGCCAAGGCTCAACCAATCAGAGTGAAGCAAAAAACATTAGTAGTGTGGGATTGGGAGGAGTCAATATTCAAGTGCTAATTAAATAATTATGCCAATGGGAAACCCAAGTACGTCTTACTTCTCCCAGTATCACCCCGTTAAAAGAATAAAAAAATAAAAAAACAATGCTGTATACCAGTGCAAGCAGACTTATAAGTGTGCACCTAAATACCTGCACTAGGTGGACCCTTCCGACAAAGACTGAATGGTTTCTACTCCACTCTGTCCAAACATCCTGGAATCAAAAGCCCTCACTCATCATGTCTTATATCAATGCTCATATGCCAGTGAGTACCTGCAGTACCCTCTGTCATGTAAGTACCCTCTTCAGTTCGTACCAGAGGAGAAAAAGACAACTACATCACTAATTTAACTATTAAATCAGACTTCATTATTTCATAAAACAGGTCAGCACTGCTCTCAAATGACATTGTTGTGCATGAGCATGTTTTTACAAGCATAATGAGACAATTTTTTGGTGCAATACTGCTGATTTGGGTATAAAAAAAATGCATTTTAACATAAAAATTGTGACTAATAGCAAATGTGAAAAATACAATGTCTGTAAATGCTGTTTATTACATCCACACATAGTCTATGCAGGATGAAGTTACAGACTTTATTTATAATTGTATTAATTCATAATAAAATGCTTCACTTTTTTTGCATTTATGTATATATGTACGGGATAATGTACAGCCATGATCGCAAAATGATTGTGTTTAGGACGGGTGACAAAAAGCTAAAGGCAGTTATTTTGCAATAATGACTGGCTGACTGTGCATTATACAGCTTATCGCACAGCTACTTACAAAAAAAGGGATGAGGAACATTCATTTCAGTTGAAACGACTTGAAATGTTTTCCTTGTACATTACCATTTAGAATCAAGTATTCCAGTGTGCTGTGTAATAATAATTATATACATAAATGCAAATTCGAATATAAAAACAACATAAGTTGGCTTTACAGATAAGCGCAAGGGTCGTTTCTAAATCATACTGGTTTTGTCCAGCGTCATTATAATGTCAATAGCCAGCAGTTTCCTGTAGTCTGTTTTTAATCAGATAAGAGGAAGGCTCATGGGACAAAGACTAACCTACTGATGTCATCTGGAAAAAATGTAAAAACAGGAGGACTGCAGACAGCAGGCTTCAGACATATTCATGTAGATTTAGTAAGAAACTTTCTGCCAGGAAAATTTAAGAATCAGGTACTTTCGAAATGCGCATATGCATATGCCTTTTGAATCTAAAAGGAAATTAAACAAAAAGGCCTATTGGTGCTTGTCCTATTAAATACACACTGCTGATGCCGTTCCAATTAATGTCACTGGACAAATTGAGAAGTGGCGTTTCCTATTAACATCTCATCTGTCTCCAGAACATCAGGTTTCATTCAGCTCATGAATCAAGTGACTTGTTCTACAGGAACGATCCTATACTACAGGAACAGTGTTGTTGAGTGGATTTACCTTGCAAATATCCTAGATTTACTCGGTTCATCACATCACTTGCGGTTAAATTAGCTACGTCCTCTACAGCGTGCAGGGAAAAGGCCAAAGTAGAAAGAGATAAGGAAGAAAAGGTCAAGCAAGCAGCTCAGAAAGCAGCACTTTGTAAAGAGAAAGATCAAGAAAAAATCATCATGCAAAAAACACATTCTCAAAATATAATTAATATTACTTTATGCTATTATGGTTTATATTAGTTATAGGACTATAAAATGTCATTACTAACAGAACACTATGGCTACATTTCATTTTTAAAGATGAAGTGTGTAATTTCTGCGTAAAATGGGAAAATAACTAGTTTAAACTTTATATATATATATATATATATACACACACAGTATCTCATAAAAGTGAGTACACCCCTCACATTTCAGCAAATTTTAGTCTATCTTCTCAAGGGACAATACTATAGAAATGAAACTTGGAAATATTTTAGAGAAGTCATTGTGCTGCTTGTATAGCACTATATATTTACTGTCCTCTGAAAATAACTCAACCTACAGACATTGTTGTCAAAATAGCTGGCAACAAAAGTGAGTAACATATCAAAACTGTGTCCAGTGTCAATATTTTGTGTGTGCACCATTGTTATCTAGCCTCAATCCTCCTGGCCATGGAGTTCACCAGTGCTGCACAGGTTGTTGCTGGGATCCTCTTCCACTCCTCCATAATGACATCACGGAGCTGCTGGATGTTAGTCACATGGCGCTTATCCACTTTCCGCTTGAGGACGCCCCACAGGTGCTCAATAGGGTTCAGGTCTGGAGCCAAACTTGGCCACTCCATCACCTTCACTTTCAGCTTCCTCAGTAAGGCAGTTGTCATCTTGGCAGTATGTTTGGGGTCGTTATAATGCCAGTTTCTGAAGGGAGGGCATCATGTTCTGCTTCAGAATGTCACAGTACATACTGGAATTCATGTTTTCCTCAATGAAGCACAGCTCCCCAGTAACAGTAGCACTCATGACAGACCATGATGCTCGACTGGCAAGACAATGTTCTTGGTAGTCCTCACCAGGGCATCGCCACACATTCTGGACACCATCTGAGCCACACACATTTATCTTAGTCTCATCAGGCCACTGTTTGCAGGCTTTCTTGTGAGCCAGCTTCAGAAGAGGCTTCCTTCTGGGATGACGGCCATGCAAACCAACTTGTTGCAGTGTTCGGTGTATGGTCTGAGCACTGACAAGCTCATGCGTCTGTTTTTTTAAGCCAGTTTCTGCACCTGACGCACAGCACAAGGACTCAACTTATTTGATTGACCCTTGTGAGGCCTCTGTTCCGAGTGGAACCCGTCTTGGAAAACCTCTGTATGACCCTGACCACTGTACTGTAACTCAGTTTCAGGGTGTTACCAATCTTCTTATAGCCTGGCCCATCTTTGTGGAGAGCAACAATTCTAATTCCCAAATCCTTAGAGAGTTATTTGCCATGAGGTGCCATGTTGAACATCGAGTGGTCAGTATAAGAGAATTGTACTCAAAGCACAAATTTTAACTGCTATAATACAATTCACAATAATTTGTATGGTCCTGTTAAGCAGACAAAAATTATGAATATGACATGTGGCTTTGCATGGTTAAACGACATCCAGCTATTTTGACAATAATGTCTGTATGTTGAGTTATTTTCAGAGGACAGTAAATATATACTGCTATACAAGCAGCACAATGACTTCTCTAAAATATATCCAAGCCAAGTTTCATTTCTATAGTATTGCCCCTTGAGTGGATATACAAAAATATTTGCTTAAGTGTGAGGGTTGTACTCACTTTTGTGAGATACTGTATATACTGTATATACACACACACACATATATTATATTATAAATAATGATATACATACACACATTTTTTATGTAAACGCAAACTTATGTTATATGCAATTAATCAATCTGACAGCACTAGTTTTGACATTAAAAAATGACACACTTCGCCTTCAGTTTTCAACAGTATTTCTCAGAGTTGATTAGTGAAAATCAGAGAATGATTTTTTGCAACATGGAGGATGGAAAGTGAGTAGTGAGAAGTTTCTAGAAAGGTAAATATAGAATAATAGACCAGGCAGGACACACAAAACAGAAGTTGTCGATGGTTAGCTCTGGCCATTCAAATGACCACCTATCCTTCAACAATAAATCATATTCATCGTGACGCTATATAACCCACCACCTGCTATAATATGCTATATAACCCAGTGAGACAGTGAGGTCCAACAGTTTGAGCCAACTAAGAATAAAAAAAATTAAAAAAATTATTAAATAAAAATACAGATGGTCAGATGTTCTTGCTTTCATTGAAGCTCAAGACATTCTATAGATCATATCAAAACATGCTGGAGAACATGATCAGCATGTTTGAAACAAACGTGTGGACTTCATGCAGAAATTCAGATAATCATTAAAAAAATGAATTGCGCTCAAAGTGATATGTCGATTACTTACCAGGAATATTTTCATTAGTGGCTTGAGACCATTGGACTCCACTGTAGTAAATATTACAGTGTGATATAATATTCCCTTATGCAATGATTAATAATAAAGGCATGTAAACTATATTTCACTCCTCTTTCTGTTTGTAGTTTTCCTGTGATCCCTGCTAAAGGATGTTTCATAAGAATAATGATTGATGCAGGGAAGGGGACAACCATAAAATGATTTACAAAGAGAAACACTGTGAAAACAGATCTCCACCATAGTACATTTATAATGACACAATGTATCAAAAAAGACATCAATGCAAGGGGTTCTACACCTTCAATATTTTAGTAGGCACAAATGGAAATACTCACTTCTCCTTGTCAAACTCACCGTATCCTACAGTGGGCAGCCCTAAGTGCTTCATGCGGTTCTTCACCAGCTCTGACAGCTCCTGTCTCTCAGAGCGCCGGTACAGGTTCAGGCGCTGTTGATTGATGCGTTCGGCTCGACTGGGTGGTTTAGTGTTTTTCCTGCTCAGCCGTCTCGCCCACTGCATGCTCTTCTTCCGCAGGAGTGGGTGCTCTGATTGGTCGCTCCCTGTGGAGTTTCTGTGGGCGGTTTTCTCTTTCCAGGATTCCCTGCGGTCCCGCGGGTCCTCACAGTCCTCCACAGACACCTGAGACTGGTCAGCATGGCAACAGGTTGTCAATAGGTTAGCAGTGTTTAAAGTGGTGGGGTGACGGTTTCATTGTCTGAGGGCTGAAGTCATTATGTTGTACTTTTTTTGTATCAGTTAAGTTTATTAGCAGTTGAACCACTTTACTCTGTCAAAGTGCACTAAGTAATGACATATATTTTAGCTGTCTCTAATTCAATTTTTTTTGTCTTTTGTCAAATCAACTTAGATAATTAATGTGATTCAGATAACATAATATTTTGAGTTTCTGTTGATTTAACCAATCAACGAACTCAAAATGGTAGGGCAACCAGATAACTTATTTTTTTTAAGTTAAACCAACAGTGGAGCCTTGTCTACATTTAAGGTACAGTCCTGTTCAAAATGTTGGTGTCAGTAAGATATATATTTTTTATTAATACTTATATACAACAAGGACAAATTCAATTGATCAATGTTAACAGTAACAACATTTACATTGTTACAAAATATTTCTATTTCAAATAAATGCCATTCTTTCTATTCGCTTGAACTTTCTATCCCTCAATAAATCCAGAAAAAAAGTATCATGGTTTTCACAAAAAATATTAAGCAGCATAATTGATAATAATAATGGTGCTGCTTAATAAATTATTAATTAAAACATTTGTGAAAGTACTTTTTTTTTTAACCAAATTGCAGCCTTGGTGAGGATAAGAGACTACATAAAACATAAACAAATCTTACTGACCCCAAACTTGTAGTGAAAGTCAATCTGATGTTTTAGAATAAAAATAGCTTTACCTAAAAAAAAGTAAACATTTTCCAGATAATAATAATATTTCTTTATTAATAATAATTGTAATTATTTGATTTGACTTCAGTGCAGTTATAATGAAGATTTTTATTTGTATTTAATTATGGAAATGAATTCAACAGTACAGAATTATGGACTTTAATTATTATTTTTTTAGTTAAGAAAACGACTTGCATCTTTAAATAACCCCACTCACATTGCTAAATTATATACAGTGGTGTGAAAAAGTGTTTGCCCCTTGGTAAATATGAACAAAGATGGCTGTAAAAAATAAATCTGCATTGTTAATCCTTTTGATATTTTATTTTAAAAATTAGCAAAAATCTAACCTTTCATTGAAGTAAAAGAATTGAAAGTTGGGGGGAAAATCACATTATGAAATAAATGTTTTTCTCCAAAACACGTTGGGAACAATTATTTGCCCCCTTTTATTAAATACTTTTTGCAACCTCCTTTTTCCAAGATAACAGCTCTGAGTCTTCTCCTATAATGCCTGATGAGTTTGGAGAACACCTGACAAGAGATCAGAGACCATTCCTCCATACAGAATCTCTCCAGATCCTTCAGATTCACAGATCCATGTTGATGCTGCTTCTCTTCAGTTCAGCCACTCATTTTCTATAGGGTTCAGGTCAGGGACTGGGCTGGCCATTGCAGATGCTTGGTTTTGTGCTCAGTGACACATTTTTGTTTTGATTTTGATGCTTGTTTTTGGATCACTGTCCTGTTGGAAGATCCAACCACGGCCCATTATAAGATTTCTAGCAGAGGCTGTCAGGTTTTGATTTTTTATCTATTGGTATTTGAACGAATCCATGATGCCATATATCTGAACAAGATGTCCAGGACCTCTGGCAGAAAATTAGGCCCACAACATTAAAGATACAGCAGAGTATTTCATTCTACACATGGGGTACTTTTTTATCCCTGTGTGCACCAAACCCATCTTAAGTGTTTGCTGCCAAAAAAGCTATTTTTTTTGTTTCATCTGACCATAGAACCCGTCCCGTTTGAAGTTCCAGTAGTGTCAGTTACTTTTCAAACGTTCTATGGTCAGATGAAACAAAAAAAATAGCTTTTTGGCAGCAAACACTTAATATGGGTTTGGTGCACACAGGGATAAAAAAGTACCCCATGTGTAGAATGAAATACTCTGCTGTATCTTTAATGTTGTGGGCCTAATTTTCTGCCAGAGGTCCTGGACATCTTGTTCAGATATATGGCATCATGGATTCGTTCAAATACCAATAGATAAAAAATCAAAACCTGACAGCCTCTGCTAGAAATCTTATAATGGGCCGTGGTTGGATCTTCCAACAGGACAGTGATCCAAAAACAAGCATCAAAATCAAAACAAAAATGTGTCACTGAGCACAAAACCAAGCATCTGCAATGGCCAGCCCAGTCCCTGACCTGAACCCTATAGAAAATGAGTGGGCTGAACTGAAGAGAAGAAGCATCAACATGGATCTGGGAATCTGAAGGATCTGGAGAGATTCTGTATGGAGGAATGGTCTCTGATCTCTTGTCAGGTGTTCTCCAAACTCATCAGGCATTATAGGAGAAGACTCAGAGCTGTTATCTTGGAAAAAGGAGGTTGCAAAAAGTATTTAATAAAAGGGGGCAAATAATTGTTCCCAACGTGTTTTGGAGAAAAACATTTATTTCATAATGTGATTTTCCCCCCAACTTTCAATTCTTTTACTTCAATGAAAGGTTAGATTTTTGCTAATTTTTTAAATAAAATATCAAAAGGATTAACAATGCAGATTTATTTTTTACAGCCATCTTTGTTCATATTTACCAAGGGACAAACACTTTTTCACACCACTGTATATATTTTTTTATTATATAGATTACTAGTAACATATAAAGAGTAAATGACACAGGACAGACAATGAGCCATTGAAACATAGCATAATTCCATTAACATATGAGAATGTGGTTGAGAAATGGGGTGAAGTCTGCATTCTTACCTCTTTACAAACCTCCTTGTACTTGAAAAAGCAATAGTTGTGAATGATCAAAATGAGAAATGATTAGCACAAGGATTTCACAAGCTTCAAGTCACAACACAGTTAATAAGGCAGCCAGCAAAGCCATGATTTAGCCCAAAATAAAGCTGTAAATCTTCAACACAAGATCAAGTAAAGGCGCAGTGACAGATCCTATCTGCAGTGCAAGCGTCTGGAGCTGCATGGACCGTGTAAAGCGTATTTATCCGTGTCTGAATGCTCTGATCTCTTCCTGTTAATCTCATCTTACCTCCGAGGAAGAGAACATGTGAGATTCAGTGCGGTATATCCCAATGGGGATTTCTGCACTAGATGAACACAGCTTCTGGAATAGTCTTCCATACGTCCGGATCCATAAGTCCTCTTCCGATACCTTCATCTGTTTCAAAAGTGAAGGGTGAAGCTCATTAACACGCAGGTCAAATTTTACTATATATATATATATATATATATATATATATATATATATATATATATATATATAAATAATATAAGCAAATTTTGGGCTGAAATGTAACATTTCGTGGGAGTTTTAATGAGAGTCGTCCATTATGTCACATACTAATCTGCCTTTAAAACTTGTGATGTTATTTTTACACCGTCTGTTTCAATTCACTCCTGTCAGCACCAACAGATTTGTGGGTGGGCAAGTTTAAATAACCAGCTTTGTGCATTTTAACTCAAACAATGGCTTGCATAATACGTGACGCACTGATGCCAGACGTACTGGCTTGCTGAGGGTGTGTGGGTGCGTTTTTGTTACACTTACAGCACACAGGTAGCCAGAGCCCGGGGTGGTGTCTAGACCCAGCAGCAGTCTTGCAATGAGAATCATGTAGTCCTTCACAAAAGACTAGAAGATAAACAGAAACGATATATAAACACCGAAAAAACAGTCCCCAGAAAGCACACAGATGATCTCCAGACCTCAGACAAATCAATAAAGGCTCCATAGAGACTCAATGCCTGAGGGGAGAAAAACCTACTGCAAATGCCACTTATTATTCTCTGCTTCTATCTGCCTCACAGAAAGGTATCGGCCTACATGAGTATCAAATGTGTAGAGATACTGCAATAAACTGATGTACACTCAACGGCTGGAGGACACTTGTAATGCACTGTGAGGGTCGTGCTGAATGAATTCCCGCGTCTCAACAGAAGATGGCGCCCGCAGCTGAATCATCTATCCATCCATTTTCCAAACTGCTGTGGGTACATCTTAATACCATAAATTCCTTTTTGACTGATTATTCAATTGTTTAATAAGGTTTAAACATGCTTATTTCCATGACAGAGTTCAATATAAATCTTTTCATTACTACTGAGCTGCCAGTTTATTTTCAAATGATTATTAAACAGCAACAAACTGTTAAAAGGCGGCAGCCCTTGCAGCGCATTCAGTGTCCAAATTCACTCACTCATTCTAGTGAAGGAGAATTATATTAGTGGAGTAATGTAGGGAATAGTGAATGAGGGTATAGGGGGGCGATTTCAAACACAGCTTATGACCGACTACTCAAGTTATGTTTCGTATAGTTGTTTCCTGTGCCTCTATGGTCAAAACATGCATATAGTACCAAATTAATGAATGTAATACCTTTACATTTTACTTCATACATTTTAATGTGCGAGGGGCAATGTATTTTTATATATATATATATATATATATAAGAACATGATCCTTCAGATATTCTGATATGCTGATTTGGTGTCGAAGAAACATTTATTCTTATAGCAATGTTGAAAACGGTTGTGCTGCCTAATATTTTTGAGAAAACTGTGACCGATTTATTTCAAGATTATTTGATGAGTAGAAAGCTCAAAAGAACAGAATTTTGAAATAGAAATCCTTTGTAACTTTATAAACGTCTTTACAGTCACTTTTGATCGATTTAATGTGTCCTTGCCGAATAAAAGCATTCATTTCTTTGTACTGAGTCTGACCCCACACTTTTGAATGTTAATGTATTATTAAAATGCCTTTTGTACAGAATTAGCAGAATTTGCATCTGATCTATTACTCACCTGGTAAAGTAGAGTGTCCAGCATACTAATACTGAACACTCTGCCTGCAGCGAATGGGAGGCGGAACATGAATGCCAGATTAGAGCCTTTATCTCTCTCTATCTGGAGAAAGGGGAAAAAGATCATAACAAAAGATTGATGGAACTTTCCACCGCTGATGATCTCAGATTTTGAGACCATCTGGAAATCTGTGACGCAGTATTATATTAGTTTTAGTATTTTCAGCCTTTTGAAGCATGCAATCACCACAAATAAATCATACTTAATCACTTGACAAATTCCTATTGGAACATGTCATAATAAATTTGTAGAATTCAACCCAATGTTATTTTGTATCATATAATATTTTGAAATGATACTATGTTAATGTTAGGCCTGGTTAGAGTAGTTAAATTGTCTAATGGCAAGGAAGAAAAATAATATAATATAATATAATATAAATTCTTAGTCCAAAAGTCTGAGATCACATGGACAATATGGGACTCAAAATGTAATTTAAATCAGAAAATAAAAATAATTTAGATTATTTCTGCACTATTTCTAGCTCACAAACTCAAGGAGCTCACGCAGCTTGCATTTAATCATCCCGAAATTCATATTCATTTTGCAATTCAACTTTTCACTGAAACTATAATTTATATTAGAATTTACAATAATAAAAAAAAAAATATATCAAAAGCATGTCTCAGATGTTTGGACCCCAATGAAAGTCAAATGGCATGGCTGTTAAGATATGAGACCTTTTCAAGTTTGGAGAGAGCCAGGGAGTAGCAGTCTTTGGCACGAAACTGCATGAATCTCATATTAGAAGGATGGGTTAGCTCAGTGATTATGCTGAGACTGGGAAACAACCTAGTAGACACAATAACAGCAGAACAAAGACAAAAATGACGTTTTTCGGGGAAAAGTAATTAGTACCCAATGCCATCATGATTCCAGCTGATGTTGAAAAAGACATCAGCTGAAAGAAAAACAAATGACAACCAATTTGCTAAAGTTATTAATGTCCGTACCTGAACATGGTCTGCACATTGACTATGGTTTTAGCGTCTGCCATGTAGTCTTCCTCTGCACTCATAGTGCTCTCCTTGTCCACCACCACCAGGTTATCAGCGTAGATGATGCCACACTGCAGTAAGTTATCCAAACTACGACAGAAACCAGCACAAACCCACCATTCAGACTGGACTAAAGCCCATTTCAGGATGTGCACGTTTACTGAAATGTTTAAAGACCTACTTGTCTATGGTACCAGCCATGTAGTACACCATAGGGAAACAGCAGATGGCCTCAAGAAAATGATTATCAGGCCTGGAAATGGAGAGGAAGAGCAGTTTAACAATGCTAATCCACTCACAGCTGCACTTTTAAAGTTCTTAAAGGTTTGGCACTGCCAAACAACCATATAAAAATGTATTAACGGAGTAAAAGCTTGTGCAAAATGAATAAGCAGGTAATTGCAAAAAGGATTTTGACACATCTCCGAGTTGCCATGGAAACTCTGAGGAAGAATCTACAATGTGACGACAATTGTGTACACAATTTTGCATTACTGAAAGGAAGAATGTGTGGAGCATAATGAACATAACACTTCTGAAAGTCTACAGCATTGGAGAGGAAGATAATACATTAAGATGGACAGTAAACGACAAATTGCTATCATTTCAATATAATGCACTTTAGAATGTGAAAAGTCGATAAAGAAATATGTTTTTAAGCAGATACGCCTGGAAGTATTTTCTAATGGTAAAGTCGGGATTAATAATGCTTCTGCCTGACTATCGAAGTAACGGTAACATGCGGTGGGAAAAGTGATGAGGCAGCTCGCTCACGGGTTATCCAACAGCAACACGATGGGATTCAGCTCCTTCCGGGGTCGGTAATAGGCACGCAGTGGCACTATGAAGTTGTACAAGCCGTTTCCTGCTGTCTCAGCCGAAACGATAATCAACTTGTTCTTGAAACCATACGCCTTGGCATCTTCAAAACTATTGTGCCGACAACCCTGAATCAAACACAATTAAATAAATGATGGACTGGAATAAATGATGATAAGCGGGGTCAGATTGAGGGATTTAGGCAGGCTAAATTAAATGAACGTATGATGGCATTGATAGGTTTAAATATTAGAATATGGTTACACTCTATTATGTTGAAATAAATAAATAAATACAATTACAATGAAATGAAAGCATTAATAAATAAACAAGCCATGAAATACGTTTTTTATGTCAAATGAAAAAGTGAAATGCCATGTGAAATGTGTCTAGAAATAAAATGAAACATGAACTGAAATACCTTAAACAGAATGTGAAGTAAAGAAAATAAATATAATATGGAACTGGATACATCACGAAATGTTGCAATCAATAAATATAACCATAATGAAAAGGGAGTAAACATAAATAAATTGTATGTGAAATGTATTTATGTAAAATAAAAAGAGACCTTTAATTTTTTTATTTAGACTGTTAAATCCCTCCATATAAATGCATTAGCAAAACTACACATAAACACACACAAAAAAAACTTTCAGTAAACACTTCGTGGACAATTCCACTTTCATTAAACTACCCCATGATAATGAATTAAACTGAATCGGAATATCAGTATTTCTGGGTGAATTAAGATTTATACACTCACCTTGTCAAGTCGTAAACAACAAAATGGGGCCTTTTGTTGCAGAAGGTGGCAAAGAGTTGGGGAGCTTCCAATGTAAGGGGAGTTTGGAGGGTAGCCTTTAATACACCTTGAAAAAATAGAAGGATATCAAATGTCAAAGCTCTAAATGTGAATTACAACGAATTCTTCTGTTTAAAAATGCACGGAATATACAGTAGCCTACATGAACCCCTGACTGACATCAGTCAATCTGCAAAGGCTTTATTTTTGAAAGCATTGCATGTAAATGATCAGTAGAGGGCACTGTGAGTGCACTGGACATTCAGCAGGGATCTTCACCAACTCTTACAAAATGTAAAAATGCAGAAAGTTTTCTGAGGGATGTGTTAAGGAGTAGGGTTAGGGTCAGTGGATAGAATATATAGTTTGTACAGTCTAAAAATCATTATGTCTATGGAAAGTCCCCATGAAACATTAAACTGTAGTGTGTGTGTGTGTGTGTGTGTGTGTGTGTGTGTGTGTGTGTGTGTGAGAGAGAGAGAGAGAGAGAGAGAGCGCACATGCCTCCTCCGGCTCTGACTGACATAAGCAAACGCTGTAATTATTCTGAAAGGCTGTTAGCTACTAACATCTTTAAAGTTCATCTGGTCTTCCTGAAAGCTATTAAATGTAATTCAACAATCGCACTAGAAAGAGTAGAGTAAGGAAATATCTAGTATTTTTTTAATTTATAGTTTTATTCAGTAAAGATGCATTAATTTGATCAAAAATAAAGATATTTCTAAAATTACAAAAGATTTCTACTTCAAATAAATGCTGTTCTTTTTAACGTTCTATCCATCAAAGAATCCTAAAAACATGTATCACGGTTTCTCCAAAAATATTAGGCAGCACAACTGTTTATCAATATTAGACAATAATTAGAAATGTTTCTTGAGCAGCAAATCAGCATATTAGAATGATTTCTGAAGGATCATGTGACACTAAAGACTGGAGTAATGATGCTGATAATTCAGCTTTACCATCACAGGAATAAATTACATTCGAAAATATATCAAAATAGCAAACAATTCATTTCACAATATTACTGTTTTACTGTATTTTTGATCAAATAAATGCAGCCTTTCTGAGCATAAGAGCTTTTAAAAACGTCAAAATCTTATTAAACTTTTATACGGAAGTGTATAGGATTTTACTGGTCCCTTTATCATCCAATGGCCATTTTATTAGCCATTTCGTTTTGTTTTGAAAAAGTAATGTTTAGTAAAGGAAAAGCACAGTTCTACACATCATGCCTCGTGATTTAAGGCTAATTTTTTTACATTTGCTGGCTGTTTAAAAAGTCAAATACAAACGACTCTACTGCTGTTCCCCTTAAAAACCTTATTCATTTTGTACTTTTGCCAACATTATTTACTCTATGGCTGGTGCTCCTTCCTCGTCGGACTGGTTGGTCTCATCTTCAGAAGGGTCACTGAGAAGATCGCAAGGCAGGATGGCAGAGGAGTCTGCGATCTCCAGCACAGGGGCGATGCTGGGTCTCCGACTCCCTGCTCCGTTCTCCGTGGGCAGAGCCAGTTTACTGCTGTCAGCCGGCGGATCTGGATTCTGCAGGTCAATGGCCACAGTTCCTGCAATACAACACAAAGAGGCCATGAGAGTGGAGGTTTTCCTCCTGCAGCATGGAAGATACAGCATGAGGAAATTCATATAGATGTGTTTACCCGGTGGACGAAAATAATCTAAAAACTGTTGTCCGATCTGATATCTCAGCTGCTTTTGTGCAAATTTGTGTGCAATGAAAACTGCCAAAGAAATATCATCAATTTTAGCCAACATGACTCAGAATTGAGGTCAATTCCAGTTCATTTCCACCATCGCATGATTCAAAACGGAACAATTTGTGTAAATTACTAGAACAATTGGCCTACATACAGAGTAGATGATATGAATGTTTAGTTATAAAAATTTTTAAATACACTGAAGTTGACCTCAACCCTGATTTATTGCTTTTTATGAATAAACACTGATTTGCACATTTCAAATCAGTGCTTTGCAACTAAAATCTTTAAGCACAGTGAGGTTTAATTTAAAAATGGTGAAAGGAAGAAAATGTTCTGAAGGGAAATTCTGCTGTTATGTAGAAGAATGTTCTGCAGCAATATGTTAAGTGTAGAAAAAAAGAAGAAAAAAAAACCTGTGAAGAAACGTAATGGACTAAATGCTTTTACACAATTATGTTAGAGAGTGGTCCAGGGATATTTTACACATGCAAGTGCAGTTACCAAGCCCAATTAGAAAAACAAATCTTCATTAAAACAGCTTGCAGGGCAAAAGACTTGACCTGTGAATTCCTAACGGGAATGAACGGGAGAGAAAGGTTTCTGTAAATGTTAACATTTACACGGACATCCACCAATGATGTCTTATGATTTAACTGTGATTTAACTAATGCTATGAAAACCACATGCTCAGACTTACCATATGAAGCAGACTGATCAACTTCAACAAAGGAAAAACAATAAAAGAAAGTATATTTTATCATGAGCATGAGCATATTTTGATATATTCACCCTGCTACTGCTGCTTCTGAGTGCTACTTTAAAACCACTAACTGGCATATGTTAACCATATGGAAATCGCATTAAACCAACCCTGAGGCTGCACTGATGTAAACAAATTAAAACTTTGTGCTTCATTTGTTTTGGATGTTATGTAACAATAACAACACCATTTATGTTTAAAGCAGCCATTGTTTTGCAATAGCTAGTGCTGCTAGTGGCGCAGAAATTACAGACCGCAGCTTTAAAGAAACGTGTTTTTTTTTAATTACACCCTTTGATTATTAAAATGTTCAAGGCTTCTGTTAGTGACATGACGTTCAGGTGTGTTCCCTCACCCATGCTTGCGATGATGCTTTGCACCGGGAGACGAGAGGGAGCGTCATACACGCCGGTGGCCGACAGCCCTTTGCTGTGCTTCTCCTCCTGTTTGAAGATGAACGCAGAGTTCTCCTCCTTAGTGATGTTGATGTAGTAGCAGGTATCCGTGGCAGACATGATGTGGCGAGGGCCGGGGTTCAGAAGTATGCTCTTATTCTCTTCTCTCTTCGTGCCAATTAGGCAGACACCGTACCTAAGGAAAAGACGATTGTGTGCGTTTAACATGGAGTTTAAGCGGGAAAATCATAGTTGTAAGTCATCTTTATTTGGGAGGATCTACATCCTGTTCCTGCTTTTTTTAAATTATATTACATTCAACTTTATTGTCAATAATCCAATAGTGAGCCAATAATCATCACCATCTATAAAGCATCTAAAAAGAAGCGCATCATGTGAATAAAAGTATTACGATACAAATGGCAAATAAAGTACACACATGGCAGTAAAGTGCAGTTGACCATTATAGTCCAAATGAGATTAGTACAGTATGAGACATATCAGACTGAGCAACAAAGTGCAAATTACATGATATGCACACTAATGTATATATCATGTAAGATTGCATCATGTGTCTGTATGATTTTTATTTAGAGAAATTAATACTTTTATTCAGCAAGGATGCAAATTGATCAAAAGCGACAGTAAAGACTTTTATGTTGCTACAAAAGATTTCAAATATATGCTGTTCTTTTGAACTTTCTAATTATAATACTATTTTTTGAGCAGCAAATCAGCATATTAGAATGATTTGTGAAGGATCGTGTGATGAAGACTGAAGACTGGAGTAATGATGCTGAAAATTCTGCTTTGCATCACAGGACTAATTAATATTTGAAAATATATTGAAATGTAAAACATTTATTTTAAATTGTAATATTTCACAAAATTATTGTTATTACTGTACACTGTAAAAACATTTTTTTAACTTACTTCCAAAAGTTGAGAGAACTTTTTAAATTCTGTCACATCGGACAAATCGGACACAATTGCAGTAAATTAAGTTTAGTTTACTAAAATCTTTTTATTATAGTGTATTTTCTTATCCAATAATTGCAGCCCTGCATATGAGACTTCTTTAAAATTAAAAAAAATATTGAATGGTGGTGTAAGTAGGGATTGTTAAAAAAAAATCATGAATAAAATTAAAAAAACTGTAAAATGCCAAACGAGAACAGGAAAAACACAAGCATGCTAAGTCAATTGATTGATGAGTTTTTTAAACCACATTTATAAAGAGGCACAAAAATATGTCATAATTTTCGGAAGGTTTATAAGATAATAATTTAACATACATCAGAATAGTGAATCGCGCATCTAAATAAATGTTAAATGCTCAACAATCACTCACTTTTTATGTGCATGGAAGGAGGCGTAAGTGAAACTCTTCCCATCATATTCGCCAAAGAACTTGCTGTCCATCAAACGGATGTGGTAAACTTCATTCCCCGAGCAACGGCCATACGTCCTCTGCCACTGTTCTGGAGATGTCTGTCCCTCCCTGAAACCCCAAACAGACAGTTAAAATTCAAGACAACACAAAAAAAAAAACAGTGGGAAACTATTGTGGGATCATTTGAGTTTTTTTTATGAAATGATTTACCCAGCAAGGTCAGTCTCCCTCTGACAAACGATCACATAAAGTTTAATGCCATTGATCGACTCTCCTGGCAAATGTGCTCTGACTAATTATTTGTGACACTATTATTTGTTAGGATCACGGAATTGGAAAGGTTACGCGAAGAGCCATTATTTATTAGTAAATCCTTCAATAAACTAAACAGCATTTCAAGAAACACTTCTCGTACATCAGCCGTCAAATGAAAGAGGAAGACATCAGTACTCACTGTCCACGAGACGTGTGCACCAGCAGTGTGACCAGTGTAGAGGTGGCTGGACACACACAGTTGAGGGCCAGCATGGCATACTTGAACTCCTCTTCACACACCACATGATCTAGAAAACAAAACATACCTACACATAATCTATGTGAGAATAATATAATATAATATAATATAACATGCACTGATTGCTATGACGGCAATATAAATATATATATATATATATATATATATATATATATATATATATATATATATATATATATATATATATATATTACAGAAAGCTTTAAATCTCAAATAATAAAACACCAAGCAACGATGGACTTCCCACTGAATTCTATATGCACTTCTATCGGAGACAATATGAAATTAAAAACACCTCAGTTCCACCACACTTGGGAACTGCCCTAATCTCTGAACTTCTAAAGCTGAACAAAATAAATATAAAAATCCAGCGCCACCAGCCCATACCACTATTCAACATGGCATCGACATCATCAGAACAGCATTAACACACAGACTTGAATCTTATTTACTCAGACCAAATTGGTTTCATTACTGGAAGATACTCTTCAAATGAGAGACATTATCATTTTAAGGTAATGCATTTATTAAGGAAAACAAACAATTTTCTTAGCTTGAGATGCAGAAAAAGCAAATGACAGAGTTAACTTGACTTTTCTTTTAGTGACGCTAAGAATATATAAAACCCTAACCATCATTAACCATCATATAACACTGTATTCAGATCCCCAAAAGATCATTTAGTAGCACATTCTAACATTTATCAAATACTGATCTTTAAAATCACAATCAGTACTAAGTTCTGACTAATTTGTCAAGCCCATTTTCATCTAAAACACAAAACGGTTAAAATGTTTGTTTTTTCTCCATTCTCCATTATTTGTCTTTCTCAAGGTGTTTGAAGTAACACATGATTTTATAGCACATAAAGGGGCATATTAATCCCTCTCTAATAATTCATCTCTTCTGCTAAATGAACACATGTAATTAAATGCAAATGCAGTGCTACACTTACAAAGTAGATACTCATAACCATGAAAGACTTAAATGAGGATGTATGCTTTGGGATGCGGAGAGTGTGGAATCCAGAAATATCTATATTTATTATTCATACAGCAAACACACCCAATCTACAACCATATATACCACAATAATTGCTAACAGATGGCTGATATACATACACCCATGTCTAATCATCAGGACAGTTTTTACATTTCACACTTTTATTGATGTATTTTGTGTTTATAAATCAAAATACATTTAAATGTTTGAAAAAAAAAAAGAAGTTGTTTTTAAAATGAAAATACATTTTAAGGAGGACATATTTGTCAAAAATTATGACTATGAAAAATAATACGCATTAGATTTGTGAAGAACGGATGAATGCTTACTAAACTTAATATATTAATTGACCTCAGGAAGGCAAAAGACTCACCTGCAAATTTGACATGGAATTTGTTCTCAGGTTTGAGAATCTGGACATATAGAGGACAGTTTGGAGCAAAGTCCTTCACAGCCCACGCTCGCAGAATGGTTTGATGATCCTGTAAGAACAGACAGCATTCTTAAAGTGTGATGATGTGCAAACTCGTTGATGTATGAAGAGAAACAATAAAACACTGTAATAGTCCGATTGAAATTCATTAATGACAACTATTTTAGCAATCGATAATTCTGTTGATTATTTCTTTGATTAATTGGTTAAACAAATATGTAAGGTTTATAGCTTTTATAATGTATGCTATTTGTGTGCATAAACAATTTATAAAGGTTAAGCCTACAATACGATACAAAAAAAAAAAATCTAACTGAAAGATGAAAACAATAATACAATTTTAATAAAGTATAAATAACATTAGCATAGCTAGCTTTAAAGGTGCAAAACACAAGTCTCTGAGTTTTTGCAGAACTACGCCCCCTCTGGTGACAAGCGAAACTGCAACCAGAGTGGTGGCACTAGACAAAATTTTTCTTTTCTTTACTTTACGTGGAGTTTGCGTTGGGGTTTGGAATGGACTACAAGCCGGTCTCTTTGAATCCATCTTCTACCTTTGACGCACGAGTTGTCTTCGCTGATGCGGAAAATGGCGGCTTACACAAACCTGCGAGACATAGCCTGGTGAACGTGAACGCGCATGACGTCACGCCCAGTCTCAAATTCGAGCCTGAATCCTTCTTATATATTTTACTGTACAGGATTATAGAGGCAATCTCAGTGAGCAGAGAAGGGCTCATTCAGCCCATCAGGCAGTTCTTTAAGCATGATAGGATAGAAAAACAATGTATTTTTAACATGAAAAGTAGCGCAATGCACCTTTAAGATTACTTGCATTCCATTTAAGATTTCAAGCTTCTATTATGGTTCATTTAAAAAGTGAATACTGTTTTGATCAAAATAATTGGGTTTCTTGTCTTGTGCTTGGGAAAATGTATTTCTTTATTGACTTGTTGTTATTGACTAAATAACTTTAATACTTTTGGCAAGGAACTGTATAAAAAAAGTCTGTATTTACGGCTGCGGTGCGGTCCACTTCATTTCTGCTGCTGAGGATGAAGCACGCCTCTGCATCGTCCATCCTGCAGAACACACAACGTCATGACACATCAGTCACTCAGAAAGGACACTTCACTGCTATCTTCTATTTATACTACCCATAAAGTGAATTCCTCAAGAAGGACTGCAGATATGTGTATGTATGAATATGCTGGTGATAGGTAATTATTACCATGTTTCAGTCAGCACTGACGGTCAATTTCACGGTATACTAGCCTCTCTAAAGCAGGTAGTTCTTTCTCATTGACGAGCTGGTTTTCCCACTCCTAATGTTTTCTGGACGTGTTTAAGGTTCCAAGTAAACAGAATCCGTGACGTGCTGTCAATAGCCATAGTAAATCTTTTTTACTTCCCTTAATTTGTAAAAACAAACAACAATTGTGTGTAATGCTCTGACATTGGTAATCTGTGTTGTACGCCATTGAAATAGGACAGATGTAATAAAATACACACTTCTTCTAAAGTACAGCCACAAGACACTGCTCAATTCAGCATCACAAACACTATCTATCTTTACTGTGGATAGTACATCCTTAACACTTATATTTGTAAATCCACATTATAAACAGACTCACAAATGAGTAAAAAGGCTAAATTCACAGAGTGCAAATGTAACAGCTCTGCATTTATTGGTGCATTAAATTACAGTTACAAAAATGACCAGTGTGTGTTTGTGGAATGTACAGTATTGTGAGATTACAAAATAAGTATTTTTTGCATTTTTGTGCATGACCTGGATCATGCATTTGAGAGAATCATTGACACTGTTAAGTCATTTAAAGCAAATAAAACTGTGATGAGAATAATCTCTCTGGAGCAGCAGGGACATTATATAATGCCCTGATTTTAAAAGCCCTACAAACAATAACCAGGCATACGAAAAATCTACAATGCTACAATAAAATATTAGCGATGTACGCCATGTGTAGATATATAATCAGTTTTACATATAGTATAGTATTTATAGTAGTTTCGAATGGTCATCAAAGCAGAAAAATATATTTGGGTATTGCTGGTGCTGGGAACAGCTGGTGTAGTTAAAGTTTAGTAGTAGGGGCAAACTGCAATACAGTTCTAAGCAGCAAAACCATAACTCCTTGGTGACAACTGATCAAGTTTCATGACACTTTAATACAAGTGCTTTAAAAATATGAGCTGCAGTGCACATTTCTGCTTTTAAACCCTTGAGAATGCTTGATCGTATAGACTTCAATTGAGTGAATTACTGCTAGAAAACAAATCGACATGGACATTTAGACAAGTCACAGATGCTTTCGATAGAGCTGGTTTAAAACACAAAACATTTAAAGATGAAAGACATACTGTACTGTGAGGAATCCCTATTGGCAAAATAAATGAAAGCACTCACAACATGCATAATTCACCCAGCAATATGCAGCAGCAACGAACACATTTTAAAAATTAGAAAGCCTTTTTTTTCTGCATAGAGACTTTTAACAAAAAAAAAAGGCAATCTCCTCATGAAGTACTTTAAAATCCAACCTTCCAATTACAACACAGAGATTACAAAACTGGCCAGGAAACTTTAGACAGACTGAGTTTTATGAGAAATTCACTGGAATATGAAGTAGGCATATTGAGACAGATTTTCTGCATTTATAATGAAGGATTTGAATTGCAGTTACATTGCAAGAAAAAGCACATATATTATCCTTACATTTCAAGGCTGCTTTAATAAGGAACAGATGGGCTTGAGACTGGTGTCAGATTTGGCTCTGATGGTGGAGCTTGCAGGTTTACTCTTCAATTTTCCACACAGACTAATTTAGTTTTTTGGGAGCCTGTCCAAAGCTTCCATTTGGAAACAGTTAATCAGTAGGCCTATGCTAGTTTAAATTATAGAAATGACACATTGATGTACTGTATATTACTGTTAAAATATGACATCATACTTATGACTCAAGTTTACTAACAGCTCTTTCACTCTTAGACTCTGAAAAGCCGGAAACACAAGTTGTCTTTCACAGAGAATAATGAGATTTTGCTAATTTAATTAGCTAAACTGCTTAGCTCACCATTAGGCCAAACCTTACCGGTGAAGCATTGCTTTGCACTTTATAGTGAGACATAAATCTGTCTGCCACAATTGCTGTTTTAAGTACCGTTCTAGCAAGTTGTACTATTGATGTCTACATTTGATAGGCAACGGGGCTGCAAGTCATCTTGCTCAATATAAAACTGTTCAATTAAAGAACTGCACACCATATCTTCTTCTTTCCTTAAATATTTTTGGCGAATACAACTCTTAACATACTGGTGAATGTACAAGAGCTCTCGCTGACAGGCAACATGAGAAAATAAGGTCTTTGACACTATTAATTCGGAGGTCAATTCTCAAATGTTCTCAGTAATTTAGTCAGCATTATGTATTCATGTATTTAAAAAGGACTTGAAAGGATGAAATCACTTGCAGCTGTACAGATCAATTTGAGATCAATTTGCAGATGTATTAGACTGATCTCTCTGTCAACTTAATGGCTCTCTCATAGACTCTCATAGACACAGAGTCAGAACCTCAAATCGAACTAACTGCAAGGTGACTTTGATAAAAAAAAAAACACATTAAGTGCAGGGTTTACATGCATAATTTTCTTTCGTCATCGGTCTCGTTCCTGGCTCACTAAGTGCCATAATTTTTTTAAATAAAAGAGAAATACAGTTTTTGTTTAGTGTGAAAGAGGACATTTTTGACATTTTGTTCCACATGAGACAAAACGCCACATGAGCTTTGTGCAACACAAGGTTAGATATACAATCAGTTTAAATCAAATGACCTGTGCAAGAAGTGATGGGATTACATTGAATAAATTTCAATTATGACAACTCTCTGAGTAGTTTTGGCATGTTAATGAATATGGGTTAATGCATTTGGTCTTGGTGGACTAGATCTGTGACCCACATTGCTGCTGCTAGTATGGACTTGCTACTGCCAATAGATAGACAGACTCTGTGATGTGAGTACAGTATGTAAGATATGCTGCTCCTGCATAAATAGACATACATAAATACCATAGCAGATCTAGACAGGTGGAGCTGGGGAGGTGGAGGGTTTCAGAGTAACTCTGATAGCATGCTGAATCAGACTTTAAATGATAAGAAAGCAATCACAGGGCAATCGGTGTGTGCCATGTGGTAAAGGTGTGATTGCTTGCAATTTACCAGCACCACCTAGAGTCCCATGACTGAACTAAATATGTAAACAGCTTTTTTTAACCAAGAATAATTGTTCAACATCATTTTCAAATATAATTTTTGTTTCGAAGCTGCATTTAAAATCTATAAAAGCCTATCCAAAATGACATTTGTATAATTTCTTAGCTCTTATATCTTCTTAGTTTAATCATGAGCAAAATGCATCCACATATACCCAAGGGACCTTTTTTAAGAAAAAATAAATGCTAACACTTTAGTTTAGGGTCCAATTCTCACTATTAACTAGTTGTTTATAAGCATGCATATTACTATTGTCTGTTTATAAGTACTTATAAAGCACATATTAATGGCTTATTCTGCATGACCATATTCTACCTTCCTTAATCCTACCCAATACTTAAACTTAACTACTACCTTACTAACTATTCTTATGCAGTTTCTGTCAGGACCACTACAGTCAAAAACGATTGACAATTAGGATACAGTTAGGATTGGCGGTCTGGTTCTGTTCTGCAGCCTAGCATAGATAAGAGCAGGGAGAGCAGCAATAACACCCCTTAGGGTAAACGGAACAGAACCAACATGAATGTATTGTAGATATCATTAATTCAAGGTTTTAAAGTTCAACATAATTCGAGAATTTATTCTGATTCAAGGGGAATCAGAATGACAAATACTGGCGGGACGAGAGGAGGAGCTGGGGATGGAGGAGGGTAATTAGCTACATAACTTTTAGAAATGCGATTGCTGCTGATAATACTGAAGGAGCTTATATATGTATACAGTGATAGGCGTCGTATTCCTATAGGTAGACGTGTATCAGCTGAGAGTCAGCTGATGCGAGCTTGACTAACGTGACCTGCCAGAACGGACGCTACGCTTAATAATTAGGAGTTTATTGACGCAAAAGTCATAGTTAATAATGAGAACTGGACCCTAAACTAAAGTGTGACCAAATTAACAACCTACTTGGCCCTCATCAGATCTTGGTCCTTCAGTGCAGAGCCTTGGAGGTAGATGACCCGTTGAGACCACAGCGGGATCTGCAGAATACGCCGCACCTGGATGTCCATCTCCGTGGGACAGAGTATCACCACATAATAATCCTAGACATTTGACAAATGTTAATTCCACCATCACACACTGAGCTAGCTTTGCATATTAGCAATACACAGAACAATAATAAACACTCACATATACGGGTTTATGCATGTACCTGTAGTCTCGGGTGGGCATAGAACTCATTGAGGAAATCCATGAGCAAGTCTATTTTGAGTGAAGTAACACAGAGAACCACATGTTTCTCTGTCTGAGCACGGTGTCTGCTGTAGTTTCCACCTGACTTCTGCCTCTCCATCCAAAGATACGCCAACTCCTCAAACTGGTGTTGAAATGAAAGACAGAAAGCAAGTTCTGTGTAAATGCAGTACATTTTTACTAGTACCACTCATTTTCTGCTATAATCATCTGATCGTGGCACCTGTAATGGCAGCACCACCAGAGCCACACAGATCATGATGACCACCAGTAGCTGAGAGGGCCAGATTTTGGGTGTGACGTCTCCATAACCAACCGTCGAGAAGGTGACGATGCAGAAATATAAAGAGTCGAAGAGGGTGAGACTCTTTCCTGCCCGCTCGAGATGCTGAATCCCACAAGCCCTAAAGAGCATTACAAAACATTTCAGGAAACAATTAAAAAAATATACATGACTTAAAATAAATTCCGCATCATGGTACTTTTATAGTTGGTAAGACATTCCATGAATAGAATTCAGCAGAGCTGTTCAGTCACGATGTCAATTTGTAGGCTTGCCCAGAAGGCCATTTCACCATGGGCTCCCTCAGGAATTTCAAATGGGTAGCGGTTTTCGATTTGAGTAAAATGAGGTCTGTGGGTAGCATTATTTCAAGAGACTTTCCCATTTTGTTCTATAAAACAAATTGACACAGAGTCATACCTCAAAGGGGTATTTTAAAACCAATTTAATTAATAATGTAAATACGAAAGGACTATAAAAAGTGGTCTGATTCACCATGTACACTCACATTCAGTGGGAGTTGTAGTCCTTAGGTAAGAACTTTATTCTGACATGTCCGTTCATATTGCGTCCCCTTGGAATTATAAGGTTCTATCTGCGTTCTGAGCAGTTTTGAGATATTGAGCTTCAAAGATTTTGCATTACATATAGGAAAATGTGTATGGGGAACAAGTTTCTTTCAAACATAAAAATAACAGGGACCCTAAATGTACAAAACACATCACATAATGTAAATAAGTTATAGAATATGTGAATAACTCAATTTTGACAAAAATGTCAGATAGAACCTTATAATTCCAAGGGGACAATTGGTAAAAGGGTGTCAAATATTATGCAAATATATGCTAAAACAGAATAAAACTATTGAGGATAATAACATGAGGTTAATTAAGGACCTGTAAAAGACACTGTTGAAAATCAACAAAATTTGACTTCAAGTTTTAAGTGTTTCTATCATTTCCTATGCACTCAAATAGAGTGCAACGTTTGGGTTCCAAAATAGGCCTACCATTTACATTCGCCATAGAGAATGTGTTTTATTTAAACATAAAAAGTATATCATGTTCAAGACAGACTTATATACTTAAATAAAAAACATAATATATACATTTTACTGAAATAAGTTTTCAGTAAAAACTTTCAGTACTTAAAATAAGTTTTTATTTTATTTTAATATATTTTAAAATGTAATGTTCAGTAGCCATTACTCCAGTCTTCAGTGTCACATGATCCTTCAGAAATAATTCAAATATTATCAATGTTTAAAACAGTTCTGTTGCTTAATATTTTTATGGAAAATGTAATACATGTAGATTAATTTTGTGATTCTTTGGATTCAGTTTATATATATATTTTGCAATAAACGATTATTTTCATATACTTCATGTGCTTGGTGACCCACATTGTATTATAAAAGATGCTCATTTGACAGTCTTGTACCTTTGTCTTTTTCTCATACCTTTTGTTTAAAACAAAGTATGTGATATTGTGATTCATCTCAGAGCTGGGTGCTTTATGGCTTACACCTCTTTACGAAGGATTCTTTGTAAATCCCTACGGAGAAAATGAATGGGAAAATACTTCCAGAACCCAGACTTCTGAAAAAGGGGAGCTGTGACTGTTGTGCTATATTAAATACTCAGTAGATTTCGTTGAATGTTCCTAAAAAATGGTAGCATCTTGATTTGACACTTCATTTGATTTGACACTCCAAAAGTTCATTTGGATTAACTGATGTACATTATTGATCAGGACAGTAACTGTGTGACTGTTTCAGATCTGCAGCATTAGATACAAGCCTGTAAAAGGCTGAAGCCCCATCAGGGATATCAGAGATCAAAGAGCTTTACCCAGTGAAGACCAGACAGAGCAGTGTACAGATCAGAATGAGGACCTGGTTGAACATGGCAGAGTGTGTGCGCTGAATGGCACGATGGAGATCATTCTAGAAAGTAACAGAGATAAGTGAGAGAGATCTCTTTCGTCAAGAGACTAAGCAAAGGCAAAAATACAAGAATAACACAGACACAATGCAGGCAACGTGAGCTATCTGTAAAAGCCCAGTTCTGAAAAACGTTTGCCAATTTAAGAGCCTGCTTTAAAAAGAACTTAATAACCTTCATTATCTTCCAGGTCTAGTGGTTCATTATCAGGTCTAGTGCTCCTCACGCAATTAAATTTTCTATTCCTATAATCTAATATTTCGGACTTTAATAGAGCAAAATATACAAGGAAATGTGAATGCTCTTTAATAACTGTACTGCTCAGCTATATACAGTATATGAGATATAGCCTATAGGCTACATGTATGTTAAAGGTAGGGTAGGCATTTTTTTTTTAGAAACACTTTTTGTTATACTGGTTGAAACTCTGTTCACATCCTGATAGCAATCAACAATAGAAGTGATATGAATATGAATATTAATACATGTGATGGCGCAATGGATAAGACACATGCCTGTGGTGTGAGAGACCCGGGTTCGAATCCACTGTGAGACACCAATGTGTCCCTGAGCAAGACACTTAACCCCTAGTTGCTCCAGAGGCATGCGACCTCTGACATACACTACCGGTCAAAAGTTTTAGATCAGTAAGATTTTTTATGTTTTTAAATGAAGTCTCTTCTGCTCACCAAGGCTGCAATTATTTGATAAAAAATACAAAAAAAACAGTAATATTGTGAAATATTATTACAATTTAAAACAGCGGTTTTCTATGTGAATATACACTCACCGGCCACTTTATTAGGTACCCCATGCTAGTAACGGGTTGGACCCCCTTTTGCCTTCAGAACTGCCTCAATTCTTCGTGGCATAGATTCAACAAGGTGCTGGAAGCATTCCTCAGGGAGTTTGGTCCATATTGACATGATGGCATCACACAGTTGCCGCAGATTTGTCGGCTGCACATCCATGATGCGAATCTCCCGTTCCACCACATCCCAAAGATGCTCTATTGGATTGAGATCTGGTGACTGTGGAGGCCATTTGAGTACAGCGAACTCATTGTCATGTTCAAGAAACCAGTCTGAGATGATTCCAGCTTTATGACATGGCGCATTATCCTGCTGAAAGTAGCCATCAGAAGTTGGGTACATTGTGGTCATAAAGGGATAGACATTGTCAGCAACAATACTCAGGTAGGCTGTGGCGTTGCAACGATGCTCAATTGGTACCAAGGGGCCCAAAGAGTGCCAAGAAAATATTCCCCACACCATGACACCACCACCACCAGCCTGAACCGTTGATACAAGGCAGGATGGATCCATGCTTTCATGTTGTAGACGCCAAATTCTGACCCTACCATCCGAATGTCGCAGCAGAAATCGAGACTCATCAGACCAGGCAACGTTTTTCCAATCTTCTATTGTCCAATTTCGATGAGCTTGTGCAAATTGTAGCCTCAGTTTCCTGTTCTTAGCTGAAAGGAGTGGCACCCGGTGTGGTCTTCTGCTGCTGTAGCCCATCTGCCTCAAAGTTCGACGTACTGTGCGTTCAGAGATGCTCTTCTGCCCACCTTGGTTGTAACGGGTGGTTATTTGAGTCACTGTTGCCCTTCTATCAGCTCGAACCAGTCTGGCCATTCTCCTCTGACCTCTGGCATCAACAAGGCATTTCCGCCCACAGAACTGCCACTCACTGGATGTTTTTTCTTTTTCTGACCATTCTCTGTAAACCCTAGAGATGGTTGTGCGTGAAAATCCCAGTAGATTAGCAGTTTCTGAAATACTCAGACCAGCCCTTCTGGCACCAACAATCATGCCACGTTCAAAGTCACTCAAATCACCTTTCTTCCCCATACTGATGCTCGGTTTGAACTGCAGGAGATTGTCTTGACCATGTCTACATGCCTAAATGCACTGAGTTGCCGCCATGTGATTGGCTGCTTAGAAATTAAGTGTTAACGAGCAGTTGGACAGGTGTACCTAATAAAGTGGCCGGTGAGTGTATATCTCCTGTGGAAGTCTCAGAAACAAAAAAATGTTCATCCAATGCAATGACCGAATGCTATGATACAATGTCCTACCTGCCTGTCAACAGACATCACACGTCATCTTTGACAAACAGCAGCCGCCTTTTACAGTTCTTCCTGAACCAAAACAACGGGCCAATACTGCGTTCACGCCATCGTAACCGTAATTACGAGATGGCAAACCATGATGTTGTACCCAGAGCTGTTCACGTCAACACGATAGTGTCAACACTATTAGCGCAGACATGAATCTGCAGCAGTCAGCTGGTACAAGTCAGAGCTCTGTAGGTTGTTTACATTCATTATTATTAAAATGTTATGTGGTTTGAGATAAGAGGTAATTTAACGCCATCTCTCGTCTCTGACTCTTTGCAAACTCTGCTGTGTGAGTTCATGTGTTTCAAAGCTATAGCTTGCTTTTGCTAGTCTCTCCGAGATTGCCAACCCTACCTTTAATTACAGTGCTGTGACCATGGGATCAGGACTAAAATGGGGGTAAAAAAGACAAATATTCAAGGCAGTGTCACATTTTAGTGGTTGTAAGCATTCTCTTTTACTAATATCTTTGCTTAAATCATTTGTAAAAGGACATTCCCCCTGCCAGGTTTTCTCTGGCCATTTGACCTGACCATCTGGCAGGGAAGGGAATGCTGGCACCCTCTCAGATTTTGCTCATTGACGATGCATTTTCATTTGTCAAGTGCATAATGAAGTAAAGCTTCCCAACACAGCAATATCACCAAACAACACCGATTATTCTGCTAAGACACCTAATAAGATGTCCTGCAGGCATGTGAAATGCACTACACAGCTGCACAGGCTACTTACAATCATGTTCTCCAGCGCTGATTTGGCAAGCCAACAATTGAGAAACACAGGAACAAATATGTTTCTTAGCGGATGCCAAAAGATCTACAAAAAAAATAGATATAATTATATATAGAAAAGCTGTGTGCCTTTCCATAGCTTTTACATCTGTAATGCCATTACACAAAATAATTAAACAACCTATAATTTTTTCCCAATGACTACAGGTAAAAAAATTGCTATTTGTTACATTTTAGTAATTATTATTCCTTCTCACGACTGACTTTCAGGTATCAATGGCTATGCATATAATTACACTCAAACACAACAATATTTTGTCAAGGCAGCAACTTGATACATGCTTCTGTGTCCACCAGAACCTTCATTACTTACTGTAATAATAAATGGCACTGTATTGATCATCTCAATGATGAAGGAGATTTGGAAAATTTGCTCCCAAATATTCCCCTAGAAATAAAATAAATATAAGTTACACCGTAGAAGAATCAAAGAACATAAAAAATAAAAATCAGAACACAAAACGGTCTGCATCCTAATTCACTACTGCATATCTCTCATAAACAGTATTTGACAATTTGGAATTAGTGCATCCCAAATTACAGTTTGATAATAGTCAAATGTTGTGTGTGTGGATTCTGTGTGTGGATTTTAACATATTTTAATAGTATGTCAGTTTATAGGTGAAGTGTGAACAAGTTGTCTTACAGTATATCCCACTATTACTGTATATGCAGAGACAGCTATGTATATGTCAGACACCTATTGACTTCCCATAAAAGTGCATACTGACTAACCATAATATACATTAAGTGGGCAAACTGGGATGCAGCCTTTGAATACAACAAAGATTAAAGAAAAAAAACGCCTTTTCTTGATAAATCAATGAAGAAACAGAAAAACAAGTTAGAAGTTTTTTTTTCTTTCTGTTAAAAGCGAGGCACACTTCCCATTATAGGCAAACAAAGAGGCCCTTTAGCAGCACAAGAGGAGATGAAATGGTCAGATTTAATTTAGATCAGTGATTAGAAAGCTCACAAGGGCAGAATAATAATGACAATAATCTTACCTTATAGCTGAGATACACCAGGAGCATTGCTTGCAAGAAGCTAATTAAGGCCACTGTCACCTGTGGTGCAGGAAACATAATCATAATTTTGATTAGCAGAGTATCAATATCAGAGTCTAATGAAAAATAACTCTTATCACAGCCTGAGTTCCGTCAGAGTGAGAGATGTAATTAGTAGTCATAAAGAAATGTGAACAGGGATGCACACTCTTAAAAAATAAAGGTTCATCAATGCAAAAGCCTCCTATGGTCTCTCCTCTAGAACTGTCTGGTTTAGCTCAGGCAGCAAACAGGACGAAAGAAGATTGCAACGGACAGACTGAGAGTAATTGGTTAACTTTATATAAAGTTGATATCATTCTGTTAGTCTGTGTTCCAGACAGACTGTCAGTCTATGTAGTGGTGGGTATTTTAAATGTTTTATGCAGGTTATTCCATTATGCCAATTAATAGCGAGAAGACACAGTCTTTATAAGAGAGTCGTTAATTCACTCAACTGATTCATTCAAAGCACACTGATTTATTAAGAATCCAAACAAGTGACTGATTTTATGATGTATATTGTTTGAATTACTCACTAAACCAATTAGTCCAAATGTGATTTCCCATTTGAGTCATTCCCTCAGCTGAATCATTCAGGAATTAAACAAGTTACTGTTTTTATGTATTATTGAATCATTCACTCAATCAATGTTTTCAAAAACACTGATTCAATCAGGAATTAAACATTTCTACAGTTGCTTTGGATTAGTTTGGAATTATTTTGTTGGAGGAGCAAAACAGACAAAGTCTGTTAAAAATATAACTCAATATTAACTTCTTGTTTATTGAACTGATGTATAAAAACAATGTTACACCCACAGTAGTGATACAGCTTTTCTGATTCTGATTCTAAACCACTAAAACACTTTTTTAAAAGGAATATATTACAAAAGGTCTGTTTTATAATGTTAAACTGTTCTTTAAAGGGGACCTATTATGCAAAATTCACTTGTACATGGTGTTTGAATATAAATGTGTATAGACAACCATCCTATAATGGTAAAAATCCACCCACTTCTCTTTTTGTAATACCCATAATTAGCTGTTTGCAGATTCTAGCATATGTGACGTCAAATATGCTTAGGCGGACTTTGCCCTATTATTATTATTACCCCGCTCTGAGTGAGCTGTATACAGTCCGCCATGTTCATCTCCTCGCCAGAGCATTTTACAGCTGCATTCAAATAAGAAATGTGTTCTTATCAAAGCTACTAAAGTTAATTCAATCAAGAGCAGTGAGTGATTTTCTGTTTTTTTTATTATTATTATTATTATTATTATTCATATTAACAGCATATATAGCAGTACTGCATATTATGCTGCTTTCACTTTAATACACATGTCTAAAATACACATGCAATTTATTTACTTGCTGTTTACATTCACTGTGTTTTTGACAGTTTAAGGTCAATAATACATGAAAGAGAACTTTGTTTAATTACTCTCGGGACGCTCTGTCTGACAGCCAGCTTTCTGTGTGGGTGCTTGGGGTGTGCACTCAGAAAACCATATATCAGAAGTTTGGACTGATATATGTGTTATGAATTTAGATTTACCCACGGCTGTATTTCAAATGTACATAACAGATTTACAATAAAATATTTAAGTCTCCCAGTCATTGACTTTTACTAAAATTGTGTTATTTACAATGCACAATTATTATTTTTAGATACAACCAGATTAAAAATGGGGCATATATATCTAAAACTGCCGGCAGGTCAAATTTACCAATATTTAATGCCTTAATTTTCACGCTGTGTTTAAGGAATGTGTAGGCTTGCTGTAATCAGTCACACGAAACACATTCAAATAAAGATGCTTTAGCCTACTCATTAATGTTCAAACTTTGGATTAATTATTAATTTTTGTTTTGCATCTTTTTTATCACTACTGTGGTGCTATTTATTCAAGTGTACCTGTTTCCTGAAAAAAATATTTCCGATCTATGATGTAACGAATAAAACAAATTGTATGATTACCCCAAGTTGTGTTGTTCTCTAATTCAAATGATAAATTATATAACTAAACAAATTAATAATTAATTAGGTGAAACTGTGCTTGAATTTGTCGTTGCATCATGCATATGCAGTGCAGTGAATTATTGTTGGCGGCTGGTTAGAGGGCGGAAAAGTAAGTGCTTCACTGTTTCAGTTCTCTGTTTCAGTTCCACTGTATGCTCCGACACTGGTGATGGGTCCTATTTCCTGAAAGAGATCCTAAATTTAGACGCGGAGGTTCAGGTAGCTACTACAAGATTATGTGGTAGTCAGCATCACTTCTGCGAGAGCACCCTCTGAATAGGAAGTTGTGCTTATGCCAAATAGAAGTGGAACCTATTTGTTGAGTGAGTCTTCTCTCCGTGAGGAGATCCTGAAAGCATTCGGTCATTTCGGCCAGCAGCCATATCACCCTGTAGCCCAAGACTGGTTGCCCACTGAAGCTAAGCAGGGCTGAGGTTAGTACCTGGATGGGAGACCTCATGAGAAAACCAGGTCGCTGCTGGAAGAGGTGTTAGTGAGGCCAGCAGGGGGCGCTCACCCTGTGGTCTGTGTGGGTCCTAACGCCCCAGTATAGTGATGGGGACACTATACTGTCAAAGAGCACCGTCCTTCGGATGAGACGTTAAACCGAGGTCCTGACACCCAGAATGTCTTTCAAAAGAGTAGGGGTGTAACCCCGGCATCCTGGCCAAATTTGCCCCAGTGGCCTCTGTCCATCATGGCCTCCTAATCATCCCCATATATATATATATATATATATATATATATATATATATATATATATATATATATATACTAATTGGCTTCATCACTGTCTCCTCTCCTCCAGTAAGCCGAGAAAAGCGCTATATAAATGTAATGAATTAATTATTATTTCAGTGCTCTCTTTCCTGCAAGATGGGTTGGAGTGAGGGCTGTGTCCTCCACTCTCAAATTGATGTTGCCTCTATTTTTGAGGCATATCATGATGCAGTAGCATGGGTAGCACGTCCTGATCGTCAGGTTCCTGAGGGGAGCAAGGGAAATTAATCTCCCTTCCTTCCATGTACAGGGAACACTTTCCCAGTGATCCTGCAGGAACAGCAGTGACTTCCCTGGCCTAAGCCCTGTCCCGTCTCCTTAAATCGGGGGGATCAGGTGGCTTTGTCTAGGCACTGGAAGGTGGCAGCACTAGTGGCGTTTTCAAATAGATCCCCATTCTGTCAACGTCGACTACGTCTGACGTTCTCGACTGAAAGGGAACGTCCTGGTTGCGTATGCAACCCACCGTTCCCTGAAGGAGGGAACGGAGGACGTAGTCCCCTCGCCACTACTGCTGGACCACCGCTGACTCCGGGGGCCAATCGGCTCCTCAGCAAAAAAGCAACTAGTGCGTGCATCCACTTCCGTATTTATACCCGCGCTGTGGGGGCGGAGTGTGTGATGCGAGTCACGCACGGCAATTCCATTGGCTCGTTTAATAGTAATCGAAGACGATTGGCTCCCTGGCGTTATCCCCATTCAGTCGTCGTCGACTATGTCCTCCGTTCCCTCCTTCAGGGAACGGTGGGTTGCATACGCAACCAGGACCAGAAATATGTATTTATTTCCCTCTAATTCTTGTTGTCATTGCAGGCTGGTTTATTCCCCAATATTCCCCATTAAGAAAAGTGATTAGTGTAGTTTGCTTAAAATAGCCTTGAACATAAAAAAACAGGACAGAAACATACTTGATGAATAAAAATAATAATTTCATGACTCTAGACATTACTTTGTGAAGACAGGGGCATAATACAGTGACATAATAAGTTTTTTTGCCATATCAAAACAGTAATCAGCGCATGGGTAAATTTTACCCGCTGGTGGTTATAGTGTTAAAACGCATGTATATAATAAACTTTCATGATGATGAAGAGCAGCAATGTCACGTGATCAAATCCAAACAGATGTTTTAGTTTTTGGCAGAGCATCCGAGGCACGAGCTGTACAGGCTCTGCCCTCTTCTGGAAAACTGTGGGAAGCAGCAGCACATTTGCATTTAAAGATACTGTACATGCACGGAGACAGCATGTTTTTCCTTCCACTCAAAAATGGTAATTTACAACATGGTATAATAAATGATCTGTGGGGTATTTTAAGCTGAACCTTTACAGACACATTCTGGGGACACCTGAGATTTATATTACATCTTGTAAAAAGCAGCATAATAGGTCCCCTTTAAAAACACTGTAAAATTATTTTGGTTCCACCTGGAATCTTTATTTTTAAGAGTGTGGTTTTAAAAAAAACAAATCTCAATCTACCTGTATTGCCCATACAGGAACTCTCCTATTCACCCAAAATATTAACTCCCTTCAAGAAACACAGTATAGGAAACACAAACAGATATGAGACAATTAGAGAAAACATTCAAGAATAAACACATTTTATTTAGTTAAGTTGATTTGTGATCTGACATGATATCTAAGTTCAGACAGGTCTCACCAGTTTATTTGCGGGGGATCTGTGGTCAGGTTTGTTGTGTAGTTTGCACAGGCTTTGCTGCAAAGGGCATCTGTGATGTTTGTGCAGTGTTTCCTATAATTATGATAACAGGCAGTTAGTACACAACAGACATACAAGTAAAAGACATCAGGGTTGAAAAGCTGAGGGATCATGCCTGCTGGCTCTGACATACATAACAGCGTAAGATTGCCTCTCTCTTGATTGCTGCTAGTAGGGCTCCCTCTCCTCTCCTCTCCCACCATGGTTGCACACAAGTGCACACAGCTCTCTCTTTCTGTCACCTACTAACACACACACTGTGCCTCATTGTCTCTTAACGTTTTTGGTGCTTGCATTGAGACGACTCTAATGGACACTTCAGACAAAGTAGTCTGGGTTTTTCCTGAGAGCAATTTAAATGATGCTTTTGAGATGTACTGTAATGTGTTTTGTTTCGGTGAGCTGCTGTTGCCGTTTCATGGAAGAGTTGAAGAAAAATCATTATACAACGGTTAGTTCAGGTCCTCTAAGATGATTGGACATGCAGTGTTCAAAGATTGCTGATGTTTTGCGTGAAATGTTCGTATCATTCTGCTGTCCTGTGTTAACAAGTTTCCACAGTATGCGAATGGAAACAGGAGTTTCTTATTTTGCATTGAACAAAGGTCTTTTTTTTTTTAGAAGTCAGAATGTATTTGTTTGTTTTTCTCGCTCCAGGATCACACAGAGTGGGTTCTTTCAAACAATTGCTTGGTATCTCACTATGGGAAACGCCTCAGGCGTTATAAACGGAAGCACCAATTACACCACGTCTGTCCGGAGGGCGGACCAATGACAGCTCATGACAAGGAGCCCACCCACTCACTATACCGCAGTGATCCCCAAAACGGCATTCTTCTTCTCTTCCCTTTGAAGACTTTCCTTCAGCACCTAGGCTGCGCTGCTCCAGTTCACAAATGTAACATTAATGTTGACATTGCCAAAGTAGTGCAGATACTATCAGTTGTGGGTTTCTCTGCTTGTTATTGAGCTTTTCTGCTTAGCTTTTTAATAGAGTTGTGTCCTAGCCTAGTTAACAAGGCGAGTTAAGATTCTGAATATTTTAACTCACCATGTCTGCGTCAAAGATACCAACGAAGAAAGGGAAAGATTCCCACTTCCCGGTCATTTCTGGCAGCATGTGGATTAAATCCAGTGCATTGCATGTATGGGTGTCAAGCACGCTCAATCCGCGCTGGTTGATGTGGAAAGTTGTGCTCACATGTCACATGATGGCGGCTAGGATTTTGGAAAAAAATACATATTTTTTTCCTTCGGGTGGGTGCATATTTTAAAGATGATTCCTGTCTCTCTACTATCCTTCCTTCACCTTAGGGGTGAGGCTAGGATTTTGGAAAAAAATACATATTTTTTTCCTTCGGGTGGGTGCATATTTTAAAGATGATTCCTGTCTCTCTACTATCCTTCCTTCACCTTAGGGGGCTCAACAAAGAGCCCGACTGATTTATCGGCCTGCCGATTTTATCGGCCGATATGAGCCTGTTACAGATATATTGGCATCAGCGTATATGATGCAGATATGCCGGCGATATGAACTTAACGCTGATAAAATACTTGCAAATTGTGTAAATACGTAGTTTGTCCAGCAGAGCACGCTCCATTGTTTTCTACTGGCGACCCAAGTTACTGTAGTGACACCAGTCAACCCTTTCACTTCAGAGGTCTCTTCAGACACGGTGTAAGATGCGCACACATTAGCTTCCACTCCATTGACAAGGTATGGAACGTGACTAGCTAGCAAATGTATTAAACATGTATGATAAGATCGTTGTGAGAGTAAAGGACATTGTTTATTTACTTAATAGCATTGCGTCTCACCAGGTGACAACATAGAGTTAAATCACCATTCAACAATGTGATCTACAGTGGATGTGGCGCGACGCGAGCAACAAATCTCCGACAGTAAACTGAGGCCTAAAACAAATGCTTTGTAACGGGCGCTTTGTCACGTCCAGTGTAGAAAGTTTTTAGCTGTTGCAACCCGAGCGACAACGGCTGCGTCCGGTGTAGACGCGGTGTTAGCCCATTCTGCCTATAACGCTACGCAATATAACATCAAGCAATATGCAATAATTTATATAATTATAACACTTTATAGAGGGCCATTTTCCATAATATGTTCCACTTTTACGTTTCGTACATTTTGCTGACTACTTATTTAAAACATATGTACTTGAACAAGTAGGTTAGGCTCCCTTAGTGATAGCTTACAACCCTATGTAAAAAAACCTAGGGGTCCATTTTGACCCTTCACTACAATTTGACAAACAGGTGAACACAGTTGTAAAGAGTAGCTTCTTCCACCTCAGATCGGTTGCGAAAGTAAAACATTTTCTTTCTCAAAAAGATCTTGAAATTGTCATCCACGCACTAATCTCTTCTAGACTGGACTACTGTAATTCTCTGTATGTCGGTCTTCCTCAAAGCACTCTATCTCGGCTTCAGATGGTCCAAAATGTGGCAGCCAGACTGCTGACAGGAACAAAAAAACGGGAGCATATCACTCCTGTTCTTGCTTCATTGCAGTGGCTCCCTATTAAATTCAGAGTTGATTTTAAGGTCCTTCTTTTTGTATATAAGGCTCTACAAAAATCAGCCCCGGATTATCTCTGTGAAGTTATCCAGCCATATACAACCTCTAGGTCATTAAGATCCTGTAACCAGCTTCTTTTATCAGTCCCTCATTCACGCTGCAAATCCAAAGGCGACAGAGCTTTCGCGGTTGCAGCACCTAAACTTTGGAACAGCTTACCCTTTAATATCAGGGCCTCTCCATCGCTCAACGTTTTTAAATCTAGCTTAAAGACTCACTTTTATACTCTTGCATTTGAGTGACGCTGTGTATGGTACACTGTGTATATGTACGAAGAAATGTTCTTTTATTAGTTTATTATTATTAATAGTTTTCTCTATTAATTATTTTTTTTTTGACCGTCTGTAAAGCACTTTGGATCAACAAATGTTGTGTTTATGTTGTGCTCTATAAATAAATTGACTTGACTTGACTTGACTTGAACATGTTTTCACTATGGTATTATTACTTTTACTGTAGTAAAAGATCTAAGTACTTCTTCCACCACTGGTAGAGACTAGAGGAAATAAGACTAATAATAGAAGATAATAAGGTTTTGCCAGAGACACTCATTACATTAAGTATATTTTAACGTTACTAAATAAAAAGGCAAAGTCATTAGTGAAGATTATGCTACAGTATTTAGAATATAATATAGAATAGAACATGCAATGCAAACTAGTTTGGTTCCAGCTCAAATGTATCATTCTCATTCAATCTTTCACCCTGCCTCCATTACATACAGTATCCTTGTTTCATCATTATAAGTGTCTGATCACCACATTTAGGTGATAATTGCTAAAGAATATGTATATTTATTCTGTTTATGTATACTGTATTCTATATACAGTTTGGACACACGAATGGGAAAGTGTGTCCAAACTTTTGACTGGTACTGTACTATAATATACACATAAATAATATTGGTACTGTACTATAATATACACATTAATAATATCGGCCGATATATTGATATCAGGCTTTATTACTCCCTATTATCTGTATCGGCATCGGCCCCAAAAAATATCAGTCGGGCTCTAGGCTCAACCCTCTCTCCTGCAGGACCTATCTTCATGGGGGATATCATGGATGCTGAGTCCCCTGAGCTTACGCTGCATTTTGACCAACAGCTGAGGTGGAGGGAGGTGATGAGGAGGATGAGGAGATGTTGGCTCGCCTCCTCCAGGATGAACCGAATAATAAGAAGAATGACGCTATCGTGTCTGCGGCCCAAGCATCCAGGTCTATGAGCGTGCCAAGTGGCGATTAAGCATCGACGGTGGTGGATTGTGACCTAGTGGAGGTTTTTAAACATGGGGACCAGGGAGTTTAACTGGGATATTTATGATGGGAGAAACTCCCTTCTCACCAAGGGCTACTCTTTAATATGAGAGAGATGGAGGAGCTTGGGCTCTCTAACCCTCCCACGGTCAAACAGTCAGTGGCTCACCACCTGCATCCAGGGCTGGACTGGCCATCGGGCATACAGGGCATTTTCCCGGTGGGGTTCGTTTAGTTTTGCTTAATTGGCGGCCGCGGCGCTGGGATCTTTGTGCCGTTGAAATGCATTGGACAAAAAAGTCAGCGTGGTTTTTTTCTTTCTCACAGACCGGCCCATGAAACACGGAGATCAGCGGCCCACTGGTTATTTTCTTGATTGACACTGGGCTGGGCCAATCACATCTTTAATCACCTCCCCATCTGGGCTCTGAGCGAGCGTGCAGTGTCAGTGTGTATCTGTCAAAATAGTCACAAAAGCGTTGGAGAAGAAACGCAAGGAATGTGCAGAGAAATGGCGTGAAAAAAAGAAACCCTTCAAGTGTCTGATGAGGAGTGAGGAGGATCAGGAGAGACATTAGTGAGTGTAGATAACTGTGGTCAGCAGAACTAGGCTACTTTCAGGACACAGGCTATGAGAAGGAACCCATTACACAGTTACGCATTATTTCCACATCTGCATATTTGACGATTACGCATTTTACTAGAATTGTAATGAAAGTATGAGACCCGCTTGTAAACCATGTTTTCCGCCAAAATAAAAGCTCGATGCAGTTTCCATCAAAATAAAAGATATAATGTGTTTGTTTATCTCTTTCAAGTATAGAAATTAGTTATAAACTAATTATGAAAGTTGCTTTTATTTTTCAGTGCATGTGTTTTACAATATATGGCTATTACTGTCATGTGATTAACATTATAACTATGATTAATTATGTAGTAGTGTTATGTAGACATACACTATATCACAACTAAAAGAGTTTTGAATTTTTCTTTGTTCAATTTGCACACTGAATATGGGTTGGAGCTCTCAATTTTGAACTCTCAAAGTGCACCAGATTGATGAATTTAACATTAAAAAGCACAAAATTTTCTTACGGGGGGGTCCCCCCTAGAGGGACAGAGGCACACTCACCACTAATTTATCAAAAATCTTGTGAGAAAGACTGGTATTGCCAATGCAATTGGAGAATTGTATTTTACACTCAGTAGTTATTTCATTTGTTAAATCTTACCCATTCCTGCTCACTCATTACATGGCGTTGGTTGTTGTTATACATATTCAAGGGCGTACAAAGTTCGGTTGTGTTTATGTTCATATGTAGTGGGCCGGTCTGGGCCAAAATGCCCGGGCCGATTTTTTGTCCCAGTCCAGCAGAACAGGCAGACCACTCTCTCATCTACCAGTCTCTCCCTCCATTGGAAAATGCAACGGTTCACTGCTTCCATGTCCCAGAAGATATATAAATCATCTGTGCTATCTGTGCAGGCACTTAAGGCAACTTCATTGTTGAAGGGCTATCAAGCCAAGCTATTGGAGGAGCTGGGAGCTCAGCTGGACTCAGACAATTCAAACCTGGTGGTCTGGGAGGAAATCTGTAATATAACAGTCAATGCACCTCAATCTATGCACCTCACATGGTATGGTACGGCTTGGTATGGCTCTTGCGGGTGAGAATATCAGCGGAATATTTGAAGGCTCTTCATCAGTGTTGAGACCTCTGTGTATTCCAGATAGTGGCTCCATTGGGAATAGCATCCCTGATGGCTGGGGGGCTGTTTTATTTATGGCAGATCGGTAAACGATCGCTGGATGCCCCAGCTTCACAAACTTCATATAAATATGTAGTGACCCTGAAACATTATCTGCTGTTTGTAAAGGGATTTGGTCAGGACAGACAACATGATGCTGGTGGCATTTATTAATAAACATGTTTGTTGAAACTGCATAATTTAGCCCACAAGCTGATTGTCTGAAGCACTGTTCACTTCAGCCCGCTTAGAACGACACACGTCACAGGAGTCCTGAATGTAAGAGCGGATCTCCTTTCAAACAGAGAATGGGCACTTCTATTGAAGAATGGGTCTGACTATTGAAGAGTTAAATTTGAATGTGCTCTGGCTTCCCCAGGAAGCTATAAACACTAGTGCTATAGCCCCTTCAAATTACATATTCATTTTCAGTGTGCGTTTTCTACTATCAAACTTTATCTGGCTGCTATTTCGGCTTGGTTTCGAAGGCTTCGATGGAGCTCTGGTGGGACGACATCCTCTTATATGCCGTTTTATTAAGGGAGTGAAACGGTGGTCACCAGCGTCAAAGCAGCTGATCTTGTCAAGGGAGGATGAGGAGTGGAAATTTCACACTTTGTATCCTGTATGAGCGTTACGCTATTATGAAAAAATGACATGGCCGTTCAGGAAGAATGATCAGTTATTCGTTTTGTGGGAAACTCGATGTACGTGTAAGCCATTCTACTCGCAGCACCTTTCATTGGATGGTGGAAACGATTGAATTCACCAATTCACCTACAGTATGGGTCTTTATACCCCAATGGGCTTAAGGGCCCATTATAGGAGAGGTATCGCTCGCTCATGGGCATTGTTTAAGGGGATTTTGATAGGAGATAGGAGATATAACTGCAAGCAGGGCTTCCCCACTCATTTATCATATTTTACTGTGTGGATGTCACTACGCCTACTATGGCTCATGCAGTTGTTGAAGTTGTCTCTTTGGAGATATGAGAGGTTATCTTTCATTCTTGCCGGGTCTGTTTGGCGGCTTTGGAAAGCAAGTGCATTGGCCATATCATTCCCATAGTGAGATACTGAGAGATTGTTTGAAAGAGAATGTTAGGTTACTTGTAAGATCTTGGGTATCTCACCAAGCTTCCCTACTCGCACAACACTAGGAAAAGCAGCCGTTTTGGGGATCACAGCGGTATATATAGGGAGGGGGTCATGAGTCCATCTTTTAGACAGACGTAGTGTAGCGTGGTACAAAGATGCGGTGCTTCCATAGTCTATCACGCCTGAGGTATTTCCCATAGTGAGATACCAAGCTCTGTTCTCAGAGAACCTAGGTTATGCAAGTAACCTAATGATTTCTATCACCAGTGAGGATGAAACCTGAAGTGGAGCTGAACCAGGCTGAACAAAATCAATTTATACACAAACAAGAGTGCAGTCGTGTAATACGGCAGTTTATGTAAAAATAAAAAAGGTCCCACTTTTTATTAGGTGTATTTAACTACTATGTACTTGCATTTAAATTGATCATTTGATACAGTGCACTTATTGTGTACATAAATGTTTTTACATTGTACTTATTGTAAAAAAGAAATCCCTGCATATAATTACAGCTGTAATTACACTGCTGGGCCTTCCCTTACATCTTAACCCACCCTTGAACCTACCCATACTACCAAACCTGTCCCTAACCTTACCCGTATCCCACCTCAATAGCAGCAATAGTGTTTTGCAGTATGAATACAATAATTACATTGTACTTATTTTTTGGTTTAAGTACATAGTAGTTAACAACACCTAATTTAAAGCGTGACCAAAAATCTATTTCAAATAAATTCATAATACTTTATATTCATCAGGGAATCTTGCATTTTTTTAATCAAGGTTTCCACAAAAACATTAATCAGCACAAACATTTTCAACACTGATAGCAAGAATACTTTTTCTTGAGCATCAAATCAGCATATCAGGACATCATAGAAATAAATTATAAATAAATTATATATTTGTTATATATTCAAATAAAATTGAAAATTATTTGTACTACATTTTTTATTAAACAAATGCAGCCTTGGTGTTCATAAGATACTTCTTTTAAAAACATTTTAAAAAAGCAAACATTTGAATGGTAGTGTGCATGTGAGTAAAAGATGGAAGAATTTTCATATTTGGGTGAATTATCCTTTTAAGTAGTTAATGTTTACTCACCGTGCACATGTGACCTGGTTAGTTGGATCATCTAGTGAGACTCTGATTATATAGAGGAGACATGTTAACAACTTCAAGGAGAGGTTGAAGAGGCGTATTCTGAGACCTGCAAGTAAATTATAAAATGGAGATTCATACCATATAAAACTCATCAAAACTCGTCTAATATATTAGAAATAATTCAGCAGTCTGGCAAAGCTGCAAACTTACAGTACCTTCATAAATCCAAACAAACAGTTTCAACAGTCAACTTCTCTGTTAGGATGATTTAGCTTGTGATAGGCCATATACAGGTGAAACTCGAAAAATTTGAATATCGTGCAAAAGTTCATGTATTTCAGTTATTCAAATTAAAAGGTGAAACTAATTTAGTATATATAACTATATACATATGCATGATTATACTTTTCAGAGGGCTGACATTTCTGTATTTAAAATCCTTTTTTTAATTGATTTCATGTAATATTCAAATTTTCTGAGATTTTTAATTTGGGGTTTTCATAAGCTGTAAGCCATAATCAGCAAAATTATAACTTTTTCACGATATTCAAATTTTTCGAGTTTCACCTGTATATATATATATATATACATAATACATATATATACTGTATATAGCCTATATAAATAGAGGCCTTGAACATGTTCACGTATAGTGACATTGAGATCCATAAACATTGTTTATGCTTGCAGTAATGGATTTTACTTTATTGGTTTCTCAGTGGTTGTAAATGGCTGAAAAGGTCAAAAGATTTTACTTACTTGACCTTTGGTTTTTTATGAAAAAGAGCTTCAACCTCTCCTTGAATGTGTTTTCATTTACATAAAATTCCACCTGCACCCTGTGGAAAGGGAATAAAATTATGTTTAATACAATTTTAATGAATCTTTAAATTAATTTTTTTACATAGAGTAGTAAAGGTGAATGTACAAAAATATGTGGACACTTAATCACACTTTATCTAATGTAATGACATTCACACATTGTTAAGTGTCCAAAATCATTTTATGATTACAATTCGAAATATTTTAATTAATGTCGTTTATTATGTCTCTGCATTGTGCAACATTCACAAAGCAATAACATAATGCACTATTAAAAACTTCAGCTAAAACTATCGGGTAAATAACTTATTTTAATCTCCAGATCCATCTCTGAGACGTATGCAAGCGTTTAAAATCTATCATGACATCTGACAGGAAACATTAGCAATGGTGGTGTTTCAGATGAACTCTCAGTAGATGTCAGCCTCTCTCATCCATTAATGTTTCACTAAGCATATCACTAAACATGTCTATATGCTTGAATTTATATATATTATCATCATATTGCAGCAAAATCCATAATGATCCAAAATCCAGCATCTCTGAATCTAGCCCGATGCTACACAAAATCACAGCAACTGAATATACATACTTCCCGTATAGAATGCAAAAAGTATACAAAGAAGCCCATAGCCATGTTCACACTATACACATTCATACTTATAGAAAGTAATTTATGGTCAAGAAGTAAGTTCATTATCAAATGCTATATTATATTTGACCATATGATTTCGGACGCAGCTAATAATGATTCACAGCAGACATTTCCCCTTGACATACAATAGCAGACATACGATTCCCCTTGCTGGTTTACAGTGCTCATGACTGTCACGACAATTTCCCAGGACACTAACCTGTATTTCAGTGATATCTGTCAGGTATAGACATTTTATTCATGGTCTGAAATATTCAATATTTCTCAATATATTTATTCTAATTACACCTACATTTACGGGGGATAAGCCATATCATAAAACCTGAATAATGCATGCTTTCCACAGTAATAATTTCATTTGGCCTTACTAAAATCAAACTAGATTTAAACTAAAATCACTGAGCGTTCACTTTGGGAATCATTGTTCGGAGTATGTTTGATATTTGCGATGTCACAGGCATCATATTAATGGCAAGTTGGAGCTTCCCAAAGCCCTTTGCATCTGTCGAGGGCATGACATGATTTATATTGTAGGCAGTAATTATGAGCAACATATTCAGCAGAGAAAGAGAGAGAGATCCTAGAGAAAAGCCATTGTTTCCAGCTTCCCCGGCTCTGTCTCCATGGTGATGCCTTTAAAACAGGCTGCGGTGACACATATACAGTATATATTTGAGGACCCCCATGAAAACGAGATGTTTCATCTCATGGGGCTGATCCTCTAATAAACGTTCATAAATAAATAAATACTTACAAAGCTAAGAACTGTTTTGTGTCAGGCAAAAAATAAAAAATAAAAGTTTACATAAAATGTTGACCATTGTGATATATTAGCAAAAAATAAATACCAGCTTCTTGAAATAGTCCCAGACTGATTTTCACTTCCAGATTTTATATGGATGTGTCTATCTGTGATTTGCACCCACGTATATGTATGTGCGCACAAAAACGAACCAACAGAAACAAGCTCACACACACATTCCAAACTTGTCCGCAAGTCTTCACTGTGCCAGAGCTAATTGCTCTGCCTGACTGTCAAACTGTTTCTCACATTAGAAAGGACTGAAATTATAATTGCAAGGAAATCCATAACACTTTATGCCAACATAAAACAATAAGGCTGGTCAATAATAGCTGAACTGATAGTAATTTAGTCTCTGTAAAAATCTTTATTCTTCTGATTTGAGCAGCCCCAAATATATCATCACTCCTCCCACGTACACTAGCTCTCCAACAGACAGATACTCTATTTATAGTGCAAGGAGCATTAATACTGAAGACTCAGAACCTGTGTGCTCATGTCAGCCTACTTTACAGAGCTTTCTATGGAAACAATCGTTAAAAGTTAGCATGCAGACTTTTAATGGTGAAGCAAGCGTTTTCTTAACATTGGAGTAACAAAATCAAAACATCCATTGAAGTAAGACATACACAAGTAAGTGTAGAAAACTGACTCTGAGCATCAACTGTTCTCTTCGGTAGATAAAATAGTTACACAATATAGTTTAACATGTTCTGAGTGCTTCTGTTGTTCTCATTTATGGGTGTTGTAAAGAGAGTTTTGTCTTCTTTCACCACTGTCTTGATTGTTTGGGATCATTACTTTGTAAACAAATAATATATTTATATTCAACAGTATTTGAACCCTATACAGAACACAAAAAACACACAAAAAAGAACATATTAGCTGCTTTTACACCGTCTGGCCGAACGGTTCTAAGAACGGTGAGGAATGGTTCCATTACATTTCCACTTGAGCCTGGTTCGGCACAGCACAATTACAAACCATTCACAGTCTGGAATTCTCAGGGCGGTTGGATAACTGTGCTGAAAGAATGCATGTAGTGACATCTCTCTCAGGATTGGCCACCTGTCTGTCACCTCAAAATTCTGAAAACTGACATTGTTCCACTTCATTGTAGCTCTCAAATTTCACTATTCACAATTTCACAGTGCATATTCAAACGTGAATCAAGGCACATCACAATCAGTTTGATATTAATGATTATATCAAACGTGGACAATATATATTAGGGCGACGATATAAATGTCTATTGATGGAGACTTTGTTATATCATGCATATCGCAGTATGTAAATAGATGTAGCGCAGGACTGCTTAAAGTCAAGGATGTGTTAGAGTGAAATAAAATTGTATGAATGAGAAAAAATAAATAAATCGGGGGACGTGCTCAAAATGTTAAAAAGAGTTATTAAACATGATAAGCCACAAAAAAAGAATGTTGTACTCACGGTTGAAAACTGACATGACTTTCAGAGACTGAAGATGTGTTGTGTAAAAAATGTGCTTTAAAAGAGCACTTGTGCCCTCGTTTGAACATCCTCCTCTTGATGGTTCAAAGAGCACTCACAACTCACTAGAGAATTTTCAGAATGTCCACATTCAGCAAGTTATTATAGAACAAACCGAAAGCCATTTGAGTCAGGAAGTCAATAACTAGACAGCAATGTGACGTTTTCAGCCTACATACTAACCACAATCAGGGTATATAGTTGCACAACATCCGCCACCTCAGAAAAGATTTCACCAAGGAATCTATTGAGGTATAGCCATAGGTGCTATTCTGCTCTAGTATTCACTACTGTAACTCCTGTTATTTCACGGTCCTCACACTCAAATGGTGGAATCAACTTACCCATACAAGTTGACATTGTAAACATATGCAATAATAGATGCAATGATAGTTTGAAAAAAATCCATTTATTTAAAATGGAACAGTTTATTGAACTTTTAGACAAATCAACTAAATAAATAAACAAAAAAGTTATGTATGTGTTTTTGTTGAATATCATATCTGATACATCCGACTTTTTGGCTGATATAATGATATAGAAGAATATGTAGCTCACACTCACAGGAAATAAAACACTTACATTTTCTCAAAGAGGCCCAAAAATATGCAATTTGGCAGCTGTTGATACTTATATAGCCATTTGACAGCTTGTAATGTAAATCATTGAGATCTTTTTAATAGTATAGCAGACTTTACATATAATGCATATAAAGTCAGTCGTCACTTTATATCTCCCAATAATATGTCTTAGTAGGACGGTATTTAAATGCTTAGTTCCCTATCAAAAGCTATTCTCCATGCTGTGTTTCATACACTAATGAGAAAGTTTTTTGTTCAACCGGTTGTGAAGCATGTGTGGCAAACATGCCAAGAACTTGGCTTAAATAACCTCTGACGTCACTGGACTCGCACTCGTGAGAGGCTATAAATAGACGTGAAACAGACGTGCCTTCAGGTTTCTTTGTCTTCAGAGACCGCATTGTGTGTGCTTCTGCTCTCTCTATCCCTTCTTTAGGAGTTAGGCAGTCAGTTAGGGTGCTTTCTTTTTTGATAAAAAAGAAAAATAGAGAACTCATCATGTCCCACTTTATCAAGAGGTGCGTGCCTCCCTGTTCACAGCCTATTCCTGACTATGACTCGCATGAGTTCTGCTTTGAGTGCTTGAGGGAAGAGCAAGCTGCTCTTGCGTTTGAGGAAAGCAAGTGCGAGGACTGCAAGTTGTTTTCCATCAAAGAGCACTGCGCTAGACTTGCTTATTTCCAAGGGAAAGCCCCCACATTAAGATAGTGGGGCTCGCGGGTTGATCTGGCTGAGGAGCAAGAGACGGGTCCTTCTCTTTCAGATGCTCTCTCCAGATATTGAGGTCCTTCAGCCCGCTCCCAAAGTGCGCCTTGGCGATTCTTCGGACCGGGCAGAGGATGCTGCCTCTATTGCTTCTGCTGAGATGAGAGTTGGAGAGTGCCACCTCTGTGCACTCCTCGTATGATGATAAAGTTCATGAGGAGTTACTCGAGGTAGTGACTCACGTAGTGGCCAGATTACAACTGGACTGGCCACAGGAGCAGGAGACACCAAAGTGTTCAAAGTTAGATGACAGATTTCTGTCTGGTGGCCAGGGGGAGAGGCCTCAGTGTCGGTCTCTATCTCCATGATGAGTTAACTCATTCATGGGAAACGCGTATTCCTCCCGTGTATTTGTGCCCTTCGACTTATTCGACTATCGTGGGTGCAAACGCACGTGGTTATATGATGATGCCCTAGGTGGAAGAGATGCTCGTAGGCTATCTCTCCCCTGGAAGTGCATCATCAGCCAGCACTCCACATACAAGCCGTGCAGAACAACATCCATGCTGGTGGGGAAGTCGTTTCAGGCAGCGAGTCAGGTTGGTGCTCCCCTGTACACTATGGTAGTGTTACAGGCATACCAGGCTGACCTGCTGATGACCAGGCTGACCTGCTAAAGGATTTAAGCACGAGGTCTTGATGAAGTGTTTTCAGAACTTCGCCGGCCCACAGATCTGTCTCTCCGGGAAACTAAGCAAACGGCTCGCACCATCGGCTGCTCTATTTCGGCTATGGTAGCCAGGGATAGGCATCTGTGGCTTAAAAGTATCCATGTCGTCTTCTGGACTGTTTGGTGACTCCGTTAATGCAGTGGTCAGCAGCTTACGGGAGGCAAACTAGCACGAGGAGGCATTTGATAAGTTTCTCCGAGCTCAAGGGCTGCCGGCCACCCAGCCCAAACCCGGTCTGGCTCCTAAGAGAGGTCCAGAAGAGAGAGGTCCAGAAGTAGTGAGGTGTGATTCATTCCCCCTCGTAGAGATTGGGGACTAGCTTGCCATTTTCAGCAGCCTAGGAGGAGAAAGGGGCACAAACATTTGTATTTGTATCAATTTTATATCAAAAATGTAGCTCCTTTCCGAAACCCTCACAACACCGCTGTTCCATCCCCACCGCGGATGTTGAAATTAATAGATTGGTTTGTCACAAGCAATCTCAAAGATGTCTATTTTCATATAGAAATTCTGCCACAACACAGGAAGTTCCTGAGGTTTGCTTTCGGGGGTGAAGCTTACCAATAACGGGTCCTACTACGGTAGTCGCCTACCAACGCGGACTGCGATTTTGCCGTCTGAACAGACTATCGCAGCAGGTTCTGCTGCGGGCTCAGGACAAGTCCCTCAGATTTACATTCCTTGGCATTTGAATATGTGATCAGAAATAATATCCCTCCTTGACGGCCTATCCTTGGGCGATTCCAGTCAGGAGGGCCTTCTGTCTCAGTAGCAGGGGACAATGTTTCATTCCCGGCCTGAGCTTTGGAATCTTCACGTTTGGGGACCTGCACTTAGGGGGACCAACTAAGAGATGCTGGGCTTCCAGCTGATGTAGTAGAGACATTCTGAGTGCCAGGACTCCTTCCACTAAAATAATTTATACCCTTAAATGATGTGTCTTTGAAAGGTGGCAGTTCACTGCCAGATTGTTTCAGCAAGAAGTTGTCAATAGGCACATGTCCTGCTATTCTCAGGGTATTTGTGGCTACCATATTGGCTTGTCATGCTCTAATTGACAGGGTTCCAAAGGGGAAACACCCTCTGATTGCTCGCTTCATTTGTGGAGCTAGGCAGCTGAGGCCTCCATTTAGTGCGAAAGACCCCTCGCGTCACTTAGCCATAGTTCTTGAGGGACTGGTCGGGACCCCTTTTGAGCCACTAGAGCAATGTTACCCAACCTTTTTTTTTTTTAGCCATGGCACAGTTTTGATAAATAGAAAATCCCATGGATTATGCCAAATGGCAAATTAAAACTGGATGTTTCATTAACAAAGTTCAGGAGGAGCACATTCAAATGCAGTTTTATGACTTCTAACACTAGTAACTTTCCAGCTCTACCTACTAAATCACTTCTTGACATAATTTAAAAAATCTGCCCACTCTCCAAGAATAATATAGATTTGATATACTCTTTGATTTCTTCATAGAATTTAACATCTTTAACAAAATCAAAGCAACAATGGGAAATTGAACTTGATTTGAAATGTTCAGAAGAAGCATGGCAATATATTATAAATAAGATTAATTCAACCTCAATCTGTTATTCAATTCAAAGTAGTTCACCGCCTTCACTGGACAAAAGCAAAATTAGCAAAATTTTCACCAAATATAGATTCCTTGTCTATAGGTGTAGAGTTGAGATCGCTAATCATACACTGTTGGCAATTCATATTTAATTTTCTTTGAGGAGTTCTGAATGTATCTATTAATCCTTCCCCCATTCTTGACATATTTGGTATGACTACAGAACTCTGTTCAGATAATAATGCTAAACATATGATTGCTTTCTCGACTTTAGTAGCTAGACGTCTTATGTTCCTTAAGTGGAAGGAGAGATCTACTTTTAGTCATTGGATTAGAGATCTTATGTATCATCTTGCACTAGAGAAGATTTGGTACTCCACTAAAGGCTGCAGTCAACCCCTTTTTCATTATTTGGCAGCCAGTGCTGACTTGCAAATGGGTCAAAAAGTATTTTTTTCTGTATAAATTTTTTGCTTGTTATTTCTCTTTATTTATCCCCCTCCTTTTGTCTATCTGGCCCTGTGAGGCCATAATAATATGGTATAGAGTAGTCAGGAAGATAAAGGGCATATTGCATTTTCTTTCTTTTAATATATAACCATGTATGAAAATATCATATAAAAAGTTCATGCAGGATTTTAAATTGTTTTGCGAGACATAAGGGCACACATTTAGTAGAAAACGTAACAGTTTCCTTGACCGTGTTGAAAAAACGATTTTTTTTTCAACATCGCGTCATATTACGTCACGGGAGGGAGTCGTTCGTCGGGCTGTTCAGTGCAGAGTATGCTGGTATTCAGTAGGAGCGGTCGTGATTCAGTGTGTTTTCTGTGGTTGTTGTATTTCAATTAATTATCGGCGTGGTAATTATTGTGAATTATGGCCTGTCAGGACATCAAGTCCACAGATTTCCGAACAAAAAAAGGACGGTGCTATCCTATCTTCCGTGCCTGGGTGCGTTTAGTGTAGGTGAAGAGACGGGACTTCACTTCTGGATCTGCTTAGAAACACGCGGTAGTGTGTAGCATTCACTTTAGACCGGATGATTATAATCTTGGCGATATGATGGAGTTCAACATGGGATGCCGAAGCAAGAACCAAGTGAGACTCCTTCGGTTCGGTACACACAGCTCCTTCATCAGGTCCGCCGGCCCATCGGCATGTGGTTCGGCCAGCGGTGGGAAACATGACGCTCACAGATCCGTCAGAGATCGCTTATTGTACATCTGTTTTACAAAATATGCCTTAATTCATGAACATATCCTACATAAACTTGTAATGTAATGCATTTATGTGTTTGTTATTAGTCTGCAGCCGAAACGTAATATTATTATTATTATTATAAATATAATATATTATGTTCTATAATTCATTTTCAATCTGTACAAAACAACTTTAATGTTTCTGTTGGCTGTTTACATATGACGTTTTTATACAGTAAGACAGTTGTGATTGTGATTATTTTTGTATTCATTTATTCAAAACCTTTAACTATAAAGTCCTTCTTCCTCTGGAAACTGTCTCCTAATGACTTACATTCACAACACATGCAATTTAAAGGTCTAAATAATAGCTTTGTTATTGCCTGATACATGATAATAATCTGTACAATATTGTGATCTGAGCATTGTGATCATATACATAGGCTATCGTCGGCTAACGTGGATAAGCTAACACTGGTCTCTCACCGAGACCCCTGCCCTGTTCTCCTCACACACACCTCAGTGTGTCTCTGACCGTTCTGTCTAATCCTGGCCTGTCCACTCTCTTGGCCACATCCCAGGCTCATAATTATATGGCTGAGGTCCGTCATACGAGTAAACATTTAGGCTACAATTTCCTCAGCGTCCGAACCGTAATTGCGATCCATTGCTTTCCTATTGTTTACTTTGACCGCACTCCCTCATGTTACGTCACTTCCGGTTTGGCGGTTTTCAAATGCGGAACTAAAATTTTCACACAAAAATTACTCTAGAAGGCTAAATTTTATACGTTTTATAAGTATATGTTTATATTTAAATCTAGTTCCTACATTTTTTTTCTATACATTGGCTCACTGGGTACTCTAACCTGCAATATGCCCTTTAATGTGTAAAGGTGCAGGTGGGATGGGGGAGCTCTGCTGGAGCAAGATAATTGATTTAATCTTCATTTGTTTATGAAATTCTTGTTATATTATACTATTTAAAATATTAAATAAAAAAGACTTTGAACAAAAAGCACATGCATGTGTCATTATAATATTAACATTTTATGAAAATCAGGCTCAGATGGAGTTGCAAGGTTTTTGACCAGCGAATGACAACTAGACGGCAAATACTAAGACTCTTCACCGCTCTTCAAATACAAAAAACATTAGCCTTTTTAGACATGGTGATTCTTGAGTGAAGAAAACACTGTACTTATTCGAACATCAGTTCTTTATTTACCTTTCCATAGCAAACAAGCAGAGCTCTCCAAACTGCGTGCTGCACTTCATTCATGATAGAGGCAGGGTGGAGTTATCATGTTTGACTGACAGTTTGAGGATCCAACTGAATTACAAGGTTTAGTCACAAGCTATTTTAAATACTTTTCATTGGTAAAATATTTGTAAAAATCCACTTATTTCTAATGATGTGACCAAGCCAACATAATACAAGTCAGTTCAGGGTGCCAAAATTGACTCAAACCGTTGCACTGATTGTTGATAACAACAATGGATGGAAACAATATAAGAGGAAGAGGAGGAAGAGTACATGTAAAAGGTGGTGAACAAGGAGGAAGAGGACGAGAAAGAGCAAGTTGTGGAGAATGATGTCAAGGCTGGATCTGGCACACACCAGAGGGTTTTTTCCCTTTGCCTGACAAGAGAAGACATTACCTGTGATGTGGACAAAGTCCTCAGGGTGGACCCAGCAAGAAGACGTATGCTGAGGCAGAATGAATCTCTCATTGACCTTGATTTTACAATTGCACAACTCTTGTGAGTAGTGTAACATGCTTTTCATTTAGAGTTTGTTTTTAACCTTTTCGTTTTTTTGCAAGTGTTCAATATACAGACATTCAACAGGCCTACTATACAATATTCAGTGCAATATTAAACTTGCAGTGCATACAGTATACAATTCACCTTACTGCTGTAAGTTTGTTACAATTTAATGTTTTTCTGTAACTGTTTTCCATTTTTTAACGTAGTGTCTAATGAATGATCTGAAAAAATTATTTGATTTTGAGCACAGATAAAATAGTTTTGAGGCAACTGTTTGATTTTGCCAGAGGACAAAGTCAGAGGTTTACTGAATGTAGTTTGAAGATTTGGTTTTGTGTTTAAGGTTTTGAGAAAGTTGGTGATGGTTTCGAGAAATATGCTTTAGCATTTAAGAAAAACTGTAACATTACGCAGCGTCGAAGTTCCCTCGTAAGGGAACAAGACACATTATCTATTAGCCATTCTTCACGGATGTCTGCACGGCTTCTGAAGACAAATAGACTCTGGGGATTCTGTGACGTTGTTATAATTGCATCCTGAAAAAAGACCTTTTCAGAATTATACTAAAATTATTTTAAAAAGCCCTGTTGAAGGATAACAGGCTTCACAGCACAGTGCCTTAGAAATGTATGTATCAAGTATGATACAAATTAAAGCTTTAACCGTTTTTGCTGATTCATCTTCAGATTCTGCACTGATAACTGATTTCTGGAACTATCAGTTATCGGCAGTAGCCAAGTCAAGTTACCTTTATTTATATGGTGCTTTTACAATACAGATTGTTTCAGTTGCGCCCATTGCAGGAGCAGCTGAGCAGTGTTTGTTGTCATTACACAGTACGACAGTGGCCTCTAGAGGCAAATTAAAAACTGTCACTGATGCCTCGTGGCATTTGTTTTGACACGTGGCGCTACACTCTGCATGGAGGAATACTCAGATGCGGATTTAAAACAATGAAAGGTATGTATAATGCCCCGGTCCTAGTCTGGCCCGGTTCTATGGGGGTGATAGAGATTGCTAGGGTATCATATTGGCGAACAGATTCGGCAAACGCTCAGTGCGCATTCGGGTTTGCTTTCTGGAGAGCATGAAAGGTTTTTATTTACAACATGTTTTTTGCAGCGTTGAGCAATGCAGCCAATCACAGACATGTCCATTGATCTCTTGAATGCAATAGCCAATCAGAGGTGTTTAAGCTAGTCAGAATACACGTACCGTTCAAAACAGTTGATACCCGATATTCCACACATTGTGTAGCTAACTATAAAGTTTACTCTAATCATAGAATATTGTAGGTACAAAATTAATAGTGTTCCAAAGTTGTTGTCTTTTGGTGAATTTCTCTGTTTCAAAGCTAAAATATGTCACACGGCCTAAACGATTTGTGCAGAACCATCGATTTTTCATGAGAGGGGTGGTTGGGGGAATCCGTCCAAAATTTTTACAAAATATAAATGTTTAGCCTTTTTGTTAAAATTACTTGTACTGATTGACCAAACTCGCCGTATGCTAGGTAATGGAGACTTTAGGTTTGCAGGACTTCAAAGAACAGCCTCTGATTCACAAAATGCGCTGTACAACGCTGAGATAATGTGCAGATTGTGCTGTCAGTGCTTTATGCTTTAACTTTGTTTCTATAAATGTACAAGACTGAATCGATGCAGCCTTTATAGGCTTAATATTCTTAATATTCTGGAAAAGCTACAGTAAATGCTAAAGTAAAATCTTTTTTTTGGAGGGGATGTTCCAAATTAAACACAAACAGTTCTGCTGTCATCCTCCAAGTGGTGCGCCCTCAAAAATACACCCCTGGTTTCAAACGCTGGACTTTTTGTTCAGTGCTGAGATCTGCATGCTCGCAAATCTTCTCATTATAACAAAATAGACAATGCAAAAAAGAGATTAATTGTGTAGTGTAGACATCGTCATAACTGAGATGAAATCAGCTTTTTATTCAGTATATGTTTTAGAAACTATTGATTAATTAATCAGTTATTGGTTATTGGTTAATCGGTAACTTTCCAACTTAGTTATCGGTATATGTAAAATACAATATCAGTCGACCTCTAGTTCAAATCGCAAAATCTCTCCCAAACTCTTGTCACAAGATCAAGACTCCTCTTTTATCAGTTATAGGCCTATGCACTAGGTTTTATTGTACTGTATTATTATTAGGTTTATTTGGTTAAGTTAGTACTTCATTATATGCACAGGAAGCATTTAATTGCCTTATCTAATTTCTGTATAAGTCACTCTGGATAAGAGCATCTGCTAAATGTAAATGAGTCATTAGTCTGTAGTCCAAAGAGAGGTGACAACAACACTAATTTTCACCCGCCACAGACGGCAAGACGGATACCACGGTTCCACTCTGACTTACTGTGCGTTGGTTGAATCCATACTGTACTCTTCTGTGTACCTGGATAAAGCAGACATGGGCGACACAAAAGGGTAGAGAGAGTTTCAATAAAGGAAGCATGCAAATTATAAACATGCAAAAACATGCTGGAAAAGGCTGGGTTGGCCACAGTCAGACAGATATCTTTGTCAAATGTCATTGTGCTGTGACACACTGCATTTTCACAATGTGTTTAGGTTATGACATTTTGAAGTGCCATTTGAAAGCTTTGAGCAGTGAGCTGGATTCATAATCTGGATGAAAACCACAGGAGTATGGAGTTTTCATAGCCCCAGGGTTGCTCTGTGTGGCTATTTAGTTGACACAAAAATGGATGATCATGATATGGATTACATGGAGGTTCGATGATGAAAAAACATGATAAATTGAGAGCAATATTGCTTTTAATGATTGAAGTACAATAATATTGTACCAAATATTGGTGTGTACAACTGTCAAATAGGTGCAACTGCAATACAACAGAAAATGCAAAAACAACTATTATACTAATACAGCTGGTCCAAAACGCAGCAGCTTGAGTTCTTACCAGAACCAGGAAGAATGACCATATTAGCCCGGTTCTGTCAACACAGCATTGGATCCCTATAAATATTGCTGATTACTTACGAAGCACTAAATGGTTTAGCTCTGCAGTACTTCAGCGAGCTCTTAACGCATTATAGTCCTTCACGTCTATTGCGATCTCAAAATTCCGGTCAGTTGATAATACCTAGAATATCAAAATCGACTGCTGGCGGTAGATCCTTTTGCTATTTAGCACCAAAACTGTCTTCCTAACATTGTCCGGTTTTTGAAAACATATCTCTTCAACCTGGCAAACACATAGAACACTATATTATTGCTACCCTGGACCACTAAATCAGTCTTATGTGTAAAAAAAATTTAATTGAGATTTATATATCACCTGAAAGCTGAATAAATAAGATTTCCATTGATGTATGGTTTGTCAAGATTGGACAATATTTGGCCGAGATACAACTATTTCAAATCGGGAATCTGAGGGTTAAAAAAAATCTAGATATTGAGAAAATCGCAGAAATGTTTCCATTTCTGTTGGTGATTGTGCTGCATTGATATATTTAAGGTAGTAAATTTACTAAATTTCTTCATGGATATCTTCAATAGTTGTATCTCGGCCAAATATCTTAACTTAATATCCTAATGATTTTTGGCATAAAAGAAAAATCTATAATTTTGACCCATACAGTGTTTTGTTGGCTATTGCCACAAATATACCCGTGCGACTTAAGACTGGTTTTGTGATCCAGGGTCACATATTACCTATGATTCAAATCAGTTAAATGATTATTAGGCTGCATAAATTAGGTCAGCTGGAACCGGGAATACTTTCTATAACACCCGATGCACCATCATAAAAAGAATGGCATTTAAGCTAATTTTAGTCTTTCTGTTTATTCGAGGTTCACTGTAATCAGCCGTATCCGGGCCGTATCCAGATCAGATGGTGGATCTGCTCCTAGACACGACCACAATGCATCCCTGAAGTGTCAGCAGAGATTGTGTCAACTAGACTCTCCCCTGTGAAGGCCTTATTTACCCCTTTTCCACCAAAAAAGAACTGGTTCGGAACTGGTTCTGGTTCAAAGTTGGTTCGGAGTTGGTTCAACTTGCGAACCTTCTCAGAACCTGTTTGTTTTTCCACTGACTAGAGCGCCCAGCGAACGACGTCGTTACGTCACTGTGTACGTCGCCATACGTCTTGCAAGCTAGAAACGCTTGTAAGTACAACATTACTTTGGGATTATCTCTAACTCGTGTACAAGAAGGCCTTAAAAACAATTGAAATATGTAAGTCTTTTAATCTTTTCCTTTGGTATTTAATCTTTTATATGTTATGTACCCATGTCTTGTGTCTTTTTTTTTTCTTTCCATTTATTTGTTCTATATTGTGACTGTTTTCTTCTTTGCTTACATAATGTTTTCAATAATTTTATTTTATTTTTTTAAACTAGAAACGCTTGCGCCAACTTCAAGCATAACAATTACAACGGCGGACTACATCGTGTTTCTGCAAATGTTTCTCCTGGCTTTGCGATCCTATATTATGGTCAGAAAAGATGTTTAGAACACATCTAAACCCGCCCCCAGCCCCCGACGTAAACATGACGTGGTAAAAGAACGGTTCTAGTCCAGCAAAGAGTTGGTGCCGCTTTGGAACCAGTTTTCCTGGCCGAGAGCCGGTTCTTTGGCTGTCGAAACACAAAGAACTGGTTCGCGCGCAGGCACCGGCTCCGAACCGGCTCTCAAAATGCTTCGGTGGAAAAGGGGCTATTGACACGACAGCCACCAGCACTGATCCACAACAAACTCTTCCCATGCTGGCGTGACTCCGATCTTCAACCAGATGAACTGCATAATATAATGTTCCGATCCAATCTGACTTCTGACCTGTAATGCTACCTGAATCATAATCATACACTGTTCGTTCGTTGACCCCCCGACTGAGCCTCCCAAGGTTTTTTTCTCCATTCTGTCACCTGAGTTTTGGTTCCTTGCCACTTTCGCCTTTTCCGCCATTGTCGCCATTGTCGCCATTGGCTTTTGGCTTGCTTAGTTGGGGACATTTGATTTTTTATATATTTAACATTACAATATCAATATTATTATTACAACATTATTTTTCTGGTATCTCTGTAAAGCTGCTTTGAAACAATCTGCATTGTAAAAAGCGCTATAAAGGTGACTTGACTTGACTAATAAGCAAAGGAAATAGACATTCCTGAAGGAACAGGCTTAGTGAACATCCATGTCGAATCGACTTCATATTCAATCTGAATTTATGGGCCAAATATTCTCTGTGAATGGATTACATTAAATATTCCCTCTGTGTGGTGTGGTGAACAGTGCAGTATTTCAGCTGAACAACCACAGGGCTGTGAAGGGTTCATTACGTTGTAGCACCATCTCACTGGCACAATCAATGCAGTGTAGCTGATCAATTTTGCTGACAGAAATTTATATTAAGAGTCCAAAGGCAGGAGGCCATAACCCCAAATAACCCCTGTAGGGCTAAGCAAATATGGGCAGAACTCTTTAAAGTCCCCGTGAACCGGAAGTTGCAACCGACTTTTCTCCAGTGTTGTGATTTCCGAGATAAACGGAATACTAAATGAGGCAAAATAGTGGGCATGGCTTTTTTTTTCAACTAGCACCTGATTGGATCTAGAAAAGTAGGTGTTTCTAGTAGCCTGTCTACTGTCAGTTGGACGGGCATGGTTACGAATGTTAAGCAGACACCCAAACCGTCAAACCTACGTCATCAGGGAAGGTCCTCCAAGGCAGAGGGGAGGGGCATTTTCAGACTTTGATTAAAGATTACGAAGCCAAAAATTTTTTTTTTGTGTGGATTGACTTGCACGGATGAATTGTTCACCACAAAACGATAAATTTAGGCAAACAAAGTAAGTATGGTCAATTTTGATTTCATGGGGACTTTAAGGCCCTAATACTTCAAAAATCCTTTTAAAGGTAGGCAATACATTTGAATTAAACGTGACACAAAGGCCTGTCTCATCAAAGTATGATAATGCCTAGTGCAATGGATTTCATCAAAATGCTTGAGGACTGTTAGGACACTCCAGGCACAAGATGGTTCTGTTGGGAGAGACAGAGTCATTTACACCTCAATGACACGTCTGTACCATTTGCTTCACAGGACATAATGCTTTCAACTACGTACTGTTTATTTACTAGTGTGTTCTAATATGTAACTATGCCATGTTTGGTCTCATCTGACAGCTTTTAAACTAAAATGAATGGTGGCGAACTTAATAGAGATATTAAAGTATCCTAATGTACAATCTAGGGACTATTGGTTAAACATGCATTGAGGAGAATATGTTAATGTTCTTCTCCAAATCTTGATCACTACACATTTGCCTCATCTTTTGGTTTCCTGTCGGTCGGTTTCAGTGTTGGTATTCCCCTCATGTTGAACAATGCTTTGCTCAGGGCATAAGAAGAAAAGGTAACTGTTGATCTTAGAGAAAGGCTTTAACCCCGCCACTCCCGCACACTGGTGTTTAACCTCATACTATGAGAAAGGCTTTTATGGCTTGTTCAGCTTCTGCACAACAGTGCATTATTTGTTACAACTAAGTTTTCTACACAGTATGTTGTTCCATTCTACTGTCTGTATATTTAAACATGTAACTTAATAAATAACTTTGCCTGCTTTAAAGGTTTTGAGAATCTTTCTTTTTATCACTGATTATGTGAAAGCTAAAGCTGAATCTAAACGTTCAGGTTAAATGCTACGTTTTCCTATCAGTTCTAAGAAAGACCTTTACCTTTAAAGAATAAGAGGTTCAAAAATAACAACAACTTTAATGGAGTCAGATTAATTATATTGGAGTCAGATAAATATTTAAATTATACACGTCATCCTTCAACTGCCTTTTGTTTCCGTATATTGGTTCAAAATAGCAGCGTAAGTTTCCTTACACCCCAAACTCAAAAAGACTGCTGCATGTGTTTTCCATGGGACATATCTTAATTAATATTAATCACAAATTCAAAAACCTAGTATCTTAATAATTTCTTTATCACCTAACTACATAGTTAGGATCACTAACATGACAAAATGTATTCAATTACTGATTGTACCCTTCCTCATCACTGCATGTTTTACTCAAACATTAGCCTATATAAATGTATTCACTCAATTCCAGTAAAGGCTAGTCAAGCGTACAGTAAGTGCTCTGCTGATATTATTAGTGTTACGTTATCTCCCAGTAACCTTTAAGTGGTTCAAAAATGTAAGTAGATAAAAGACATTGCGAAACACCTTTCCCTGAAATTACATACACAATATAGATAAAAATTACTCTATTTCAGCACTCTCTCTCTCTCACTCTCTCTGAGCATGCATGAGGGGGTGTGAATTTAATACTAACTGATAAAGTATTGTATACTTTAAGGGTTTTTTTCACCCCAAAATGAAATTTCCGACTAGAATACTTTTGTGCGAACAATTTCCTCTCTTCCATGTCAGTCTCCTAAGCTGATCATGTAGTAAAGTCTATGTCAGAACAGCGGCTCATTATTGGCCAACGATGGACTATTTTAACAATTTCTTTACTAGCTTTCTGCACCTGTTGCATATTGCTGCCCATGGCTGGTTTAGAAACCTCTTGGATTTAATCATAAATATCTTAATTTGTATTCCGAAGATGAACGAAGGTTTTTACGGGTTTGGAAAGACATGAGGGTGAGTAATTAATGACAGAAATGTCAAGTTTGGGTAAACTAACCCTTTAAGCCACTCGTGGCTTTCGACACGTGTCAGGATAGTATTTGACCTTGTACAGGTATTTTGGATAAAATAAATGTTTGTTCCCGTGACTCCTTTAGCGGACCCAGCAACTAAAGTCACAATTTTAAATGCGTCACATTTCATCTCATCTGACCCCATTATTAAAGAACTGACAGGATACAGAAAAATCACAAGTCCTGTTAGAATGGTCCCATTAGGAGGTAAAATCACTGCATTGAAACACGGTCTTTTATTTAGACAGCAGGTACTGATGTTTCTAAGTTCACCGGAGCGCACATTAGAGATCTCGTTCCACGTGAGTCACAGAGAACTCGCAGAGAAAACTCCTAAATGTTGTATGCAAGCAACAATAACCTCAAGTGCTTTGAATGTGAAGATTTAGGCCACAAACGTTTCTCTTGCCCGCATAAGAAAGTGGATAATGAATAGCAGTTGCCTGTTGGTTCAGCTGAGAGCGGATCTTATAAATATATCAACAATACCGATACCGCGGAAACAAGCGACAGAGAAAAGCGAAAGGCCTTCAAAGAAGGTCATCAGGCACAATGAGGTAAGTGAAAGAGCAGTGAGCAAGCTGGATGTAGTTCTGCTGTTGTCAGGCATTTAAGCGATGGAGTTGAGGATGTGGATAATAGTAAGAATGTGACTCATATGTACTGTCAGTAGAGGAAGGCTCAGTAGATGAGCTAGAAGGACTAATTTGTATACTGTAGCTCAAATTAATTAATTTCTTGATGAAACTAAGGGTAAAAGTGTTGAAATTTGTGGGGTTTTTTTCCAGATTTGGACAGGTTTATAGCATCTGTAATGTGGGCAAGAGTTAGCAGTTATGAAGTGCTCTCACAGCAGAAACGCTTAGACTAAAAAAATACATTATTGCAATTCAACAAAGAAATAGATTTAGAAAAGAGAGGACAAAGAGGGGTAAAACTAAGTAAATACTATAGGTAACATCTTCAAAGAACAACTTCTTGACGGTTTTCTCACTAATCTCTCTTTTTTAGGCCTTACGGGTGGGATCCCTTAATGTTAATGAGATAAGGGATAAGAGAAGGCTAATACCATTATATAATTTATCTGGGTAAAAAAATCTAGATGTGATTTTCTTGCAAGAATCTGTGAATAATTGGTGGGGGAATGAGTGTGTTCTTAATCATGGGACTAACTTAAGTGTAGGAGATTTTTCTGTCAAAAAAAAAAAAAAGAGGAACCACTTTTTTTCCAAATTTTTTTCATTTATTGTTTCAGTAAGGGAAACTTGAAGCTTTATTGTCTAAATTAAAAGAATAGTGTAAGATTTTAGGAGAAGGATTCTCATCCATACTTTTTATTTATGGGCCCAAGAATAACAAAAATGGAAAGCAGAATCCGTGTGTTGCTTAATTTTTTGTTCGGGCATCAGGCAAAAATGGCAATCTGGCTATCACACTAAGGTAAACTCAGTGGTGTGGGGTCAACTGATCCATAAATGTTTCCATCTTAAAGGGTCAAATAAAATCAAGGTTAAAGGTGTAATATGCTTAGTCAAGTCAAGTCTCTTTCTCTCTCTTTTCGCGTTTGCGCATGTGTGAGCGTCTGTTGAGCGAGAGTGGAGGGTGATTCGGAGCGTGGCTGAAGTTTCTTCTCAATTTTCACGGTCTGTTGTGTTCTTTCTCTTCTGCTATATCTTGCTGAAATTGGTATCGTGTGTGTTTGTAGGGGGGGAGATTAGGATAGGGGAGGTTTAGCCAGTCTTAAACTGGCGGCCATGGATAGTTCGGGAGGAGCGGGTTTTGCCCAGCTCACCCGGCGGCATGGTATTAAAGTGCCGGTTGGAACTGAGAGCTCAGTGGAGGAGGTTAGTATAGCGATCGGAAAAATTGTTGGATATAACAGTATACGGTCTGCATCTAGGATGAACGGTGCTGTTGTCCTTTTTTTGGATAAGATTGAAAAAGTAAATGAAGTCGTTGAGAAAGGGATAACGCTGAATGATAGTTTTGTGAATGTTTTTCCTCTGGTTAATCCAGCGAAGAAAGTGCTGCTATCGAATGTGCCCCCTTTCATTAAGGACGAAACTTTAGAGAGGGAACTTTCAAGACATGGTCAGATTGTTTCAACCATAAGAAAGATTCCTTTAGGTTGTTAGTCTCCGTTATTGAAGCATGTTGTTTCTTTCAGGAGACAATTATATATAGTGCTGAAGAGCGATATAGAGGATTTGAATATTGTTCTGAAGTTTAGGATTGACGGTTTTGACTACGTTATTTTTGCGACAACTGAGAGTTTGAAGTGTTTTGGATGTGGTAAGGAAGGCCACTTAATGCGTTCATGCACTGAGAAAGAAACTCAGGAAAATAGCACTGTGGGAGGAAATTCGGAGGAAAAGAATCTGGAGAACAATAAAATAGAACAGGTGCTTGTGGCTGGCGAAAAATTAAAAAATGTTGACGAGGTAGAGGTGAATGGAAATGTAAATGAGAATATGAATGAAACGCAGGGAAGTGATGAAGTAAATCTGATTGAGCTACAACTTGTAGCCTACAAGCAGATCTTTTTCGAGATGATGAGACAATTTTCAAAGTTCCAATAGTTAAGAGAAAAACAGATCAAGGGGAAGTTGTGCCTAAATCTAAGAAGAAAATGCAGGATGGTGTTGCAACTGATGATGGAGTTAGTGGGGAGTCCTGTAGTGCAGATGAGGTTTCAGAATCAGACAGTGAAAGAGAAACTGTCGATTCTCTCTTTAATTCAAATCTGGAAAACTTTAGTGGTTACAGTTTGGAGCGAATAAGACATTGTCTACAATCCACGAAGGGGAAGCGAAATGTTGAAGTCATTGACCATTTTTCTGATCAAACGATGTTTATTGAGTCAGCCAGAATGGCGATGAGGCGAAGAGGGGAAAATTGTCTGTCAAATCCAGGTGTATCGGCTGAAGAAAATTGTGCAAAAATTTAGTTCTCAAATAATGCAAAATGAAAGTGATCAAATGGTGGAGTAATATTAATGTGTATGTGTTGTGCCTTTTGGTTTGCTCTCTTCTAATGAGTAATTTTAAAATCTCATCCATTCATTTAAATGGAGCAAGAGACGCTGTTAAAAGAGCACAACTATATGATGTTTTGAAAATTAAAGGTATAGATATTGCATTTGTACAGGAAACTCATAGCACGCAAGAAAATGCTGTGGAATGGCAAAAAGAATGGGATGGCCAGATTTTAAGTCAGAGCAGTGTTTTTAGTGCAGGAGTTGGAATTTTATTTTCCAAAAAATTCTTGCCAGATTCCTATAATGTAGAAGAGATAGTGAAAGGAAGGTTCTTAAAAGTTACAGCAAAATATGACAAGATTATTTTGGAATTGATTAATGTTTATGTTCCAGTCGATGCATCTGAGAGAATAATTTTTTTAAACACACTTGCTAATACAATTCAGCAATGTCAAGAGTGTCATTTAAAACTTGGTGGAGACTTTAATTGTACCGCCGATGTAAGAGAAAATCACATTGCTTTGGCAAGGTTGGATAGATTTTATTGTTATAAGTTTCAGTCTCAATGCTATAAAAGTTGTCACATATGTCCAGTAGGTTTTTCAGATCATTCTATGGTGATTACTTATGTGTATATTAATTCTATAAAAATTACAAGTGCTTATTGGCATTTTAATTGTGCATTTATTGAAGATTAAAATTTTAAAAAAATATCTTAGGTATCTTTGGGAAAAATGGAGATTGCAAAAAGAAAATTTTATTTCATTGCAACAATGGTGGGATGATGGAAAACTTCAAATCGAACAGTTTTGTAATCAATATGCTTTCAATTTGACAAAGGACATCATAAAATCTATAAAAAAAAATTGGAATCTGAAGTTTTGGAGCTTCAATATTTATGTGGGGCCATAGGTAATCCAGATCATTTTAAGGCACTAAAAAAAATAAAAAAAAATAAAAAAAAATGTTTGGCTGATCTGCTTGGAGTTAGGCACAGGCTGGTGAGATCAAGGTTTCAGAATATAGAACTTGGAAAAGAAAAGAACTTAGGAAAACTGCTGATATACGCAGAAGAGCAACTAAGTTCTATGAAGAGCTTTATACCAAAGAGTATAAAGAAGATAAGTTAATGACACAACAATTTTATAAAGATCTTCCTCGGGTGCCTAAAAACGCTTTTGAAGAACTAGTGAAACCTTTATCAAAGGAGGAGTTATATGTCTCCTTACAAAGCTTAAAAAATGGCAAGGCACCATGCAGGAATTGATGGTTTGCCTGTTGATTTTTTTAAGGCCTATTGGGAGTTTTTGGGAGAAGATTTGATTGAAGTTTTGAATGAAAGCTTAAATGGAGGAAAGCTGCCACAGAGCTGTAGAAGGGCAGATTTAACCATGCTCCCAAAAAAAGGTGACTTAAAAGAAATAAAAAAATTGGAGACCGGTGGCATTGTTGTGTGCTGATTATAAAATCTTATCAAAGACCTTGGCTAACCGGCTAAAAGAAGTGATGGGAATGATAGTACACACAGATCAGTCATATTGTATACCTGAAAGATCGATTGTGGACAACATCTCACTAATTAGAGATGTTTTAGAGGTTTCTAGGCTTTTTGGCCTGAAGTGTGGTTTGATTTCACTGGACCAGGAAAAAGCTTTTGACCGGGTGGAACATTGTTACTTATGGGATACTTTTAAAGCTTTTGGCTTTTCTCCTGGTTTCATAGAAATGATAAAGGTCCTTTATGATGACATTGAAAGCATATTGAAGATCAATGGTGGCTTGAGTGCTCCGTTTAAGGTAGGAAGAGGAATCAGACAAGGATGTTCAATGTCTGGTATGTTGTATTTAATTGCTTTGGAACCTATGTTAAGTCAAATAAGGGAGAGTATTTGTGGTTTCAAATATGATAGTGCTTTAACTGTAAAAAATGTCAGCATATGCCGATGATGTAATAGTTTTAGTTAATGATCAACAAGACATTAACAGACTAACAGAAATTGTTGAAAATTTTGGTAAAATTTCCTCTTCAAAAGTTAACTGGTCAAAGAGTTCACCATTTTTATTGGGTGATTGGAGGGCTGAAAACCCGATTTTGCCAGGTGGAATGGTATGGGCAAATAGAGGTTTTAAGTATTTGGGGATATTTTTGGGTGATGAGACCACAACGCAAAAGATTTGGGAAAATGTTTTAGAAAGAGTTCAAGGAAGACTGGGGAGGTGGAAATGGCTTTTGAGAAAAATGTCATTTAGAGGGAGAATTCTTGTAATTAACAATTTAGTGGCATCTATGTTATGGCATCGCCTGGCAGTATTAGAACCCCCAGTGGGCTTGTTAGAGAAGATTCAAACCTCTCTTGTTAATTTCTTCTGGGACAAATTGCATTGGCTTCCACAGAGTGTTGTGTACCTTCCTGTAGAGTAGGGAGGACAAGGTTTAATACACCTTGCAAGTCGGAAAGCTGCTTTTAGACTGCAGTTTGTTAAAAAACTATTGTATCAAAAAATGTCTTGGACAAATATAGCCTTTAAGCTTCTAAGTGTGGTTGGAAAGTTTGGATTAAAGAGAGAATTATTTTGGACAAATTCTTCAAAAATGGGTTTGAAAGAAATATCCTGTTTTTATGAAGGTGTTCGAAAATCATGGAGTTTGATGACAATAAAAAGGTCCACTGATGGAAAATCTTTGCATTGGTTAATGCTAGAACCTTTGATTAATGGATCTCGTTTGAATTTGTCCTGTGAAATAGTACCATGGTTTGAACAAAGATTGAAGAATGAGAAGATTATAACAATGAAGGACTTGGTGGAAGTGACTGGATGAAATTTAAGTAAATCTGTTGCATTGACTCAAAGACTTGGAATTCGGTCCGAAAGAATAGTTGGACAGATGTTGAAAAAATGTCAAAACTCATTATCTGAAGAGGAATGGACGCTTCTCTATGACTTTTCAACAATAAAAAGTGAGTCAAATGCTAAGGACTTGTTTCCAGTAATAAGGATTTCTCCAGACTTGCCAGATACAGATACTAATTGTCCTCTAACAATTTCAAAAGGTTGGAAGGACCGAAATATTATGTTTATTGGTGGAAAGAGTTTTTGTAAAATGTGTGTAAAAGTGTTGAATAAGGAACAATTGATGCATCGTTCTGACAATCCTTGGAGATGTCACTTAAGTGTGGATTCTAGTTTTAAACCAATGTGGGGTACGTTATACAAACCACCATTGACAAAGTTTACTGGAGATCTGCAATTGAGAATTATGCATGGCATTATTGCCGTTAATGCTTTTATTTCCATTCTTAATCCGCTTGTAAAAGAAAACTGTACTTTTTGTGAACAGAGGAAAACAATATTTCATTGTTTTGTACATTGTGAGAGGTTAAAGCCTCTGTTTGAATTGTTGAAAGGGATTTTTAATGATTTTGGTGAAATATTTCATATAAATGTGTTTATTTATGGTTTTAAGGATTCAAAAACAAAGAGAAAAATGGGGCGTTTGCTCAATTTTATTATTGGTCAAGCAAAAATGTCTATTTATGCAAGTAGAAAACAGAAAATTGAACATGGAAATGAATGTAATATAGTGAGTGTGTTTAAAGGGCTTGTAAAAGCGAGAATTAAGCATGATTTTTCCTTTTATTTACATATGAAAAATTTATGGGATTTCGAAAAGATCTGGACTTATGGAGATGTACTTTGTAAAGTTGAAAACAATGCTTTAATATTTTCCGATTAATTGAGATGAAGTAATGTGTAAAAGTTTCTGTGAATGATTACTGTATAGTAAAGTTTTTCTAAAAATCAAATCTCTCTCTCTCTCTCGCTATATCATACATAACACATCAAAAGTGCATCTTTACACTTTTTTAATGGGCATTCATGTTCACACTAAGGATGATAACTATTACTTTATAATAATCGTATAGAATCGTTTCACACCACAGTTATAACAATAACACAGATAAACTTTCTTTTTTTTTTTTTAGCTGATGAACAATAAAACAATTGACCGTTAATCAGAAAGTTATGCCATCTGCCACTTTAAATGAGTGAGCTCTTCATAGTTGGGTGACTTTGTAAAATTCACATTTCATTAAGGGTGAAAATGGTGCTGAAATTCAAATATACTGTTATCATTATTATTTATAAAAAAAAATCTTTGAGGCTCAGTACAATTATTTACCAATTAGAACAGAGTGTTTCAGAGAGCCATCTCATTTACAGGTGACTGCAGTTCAAATCTGTTATTCCAGATCAGTCCATTTTCCACAATGCCTGGTTAACTACGTAAACAACAGGCATCCAATCCCAGATGAGTGGAATAATATATCAACCTGTATGACTTTCTCTTTTCCGTAAAACACAAAAGGAGGAATTTTCAATAATGCACTGGATGCTCTTTTCCATGAAATTAGTCAATAGGTTCTGGAGCTGAATCTTCAAGGACAATGAAAAAAAAGCACCATAAAAGTGTCATAATTGGTTCACACAATTCATCTGCTACAATCCAAGCATTTCATGACGGCTTCTGTCATTTTAAGCCTGACCATCTCTTGACCATCATAACATTGAAAAAAGTGACGATTATTATATAACCGTGAGACCAACGGTTATAGTAGTTAACACCGTCATTAGAACTCTATAACCTCCAAAACCTTGTTATTAAAATATCTTGCAGATAAGGTTATAAACTAATATCAGTGTTGGGGAGTAACGGAATACATGTACCGGCGTTGCGTATTCAGAATACAAATTATGAGTAACTGTAGTCTCCACAGAACAAAAAATATTCATTTTATTTTTCGTGTTCGCATTTATGAGGAAAAAACAATGCTACGGACGTGACCGCTCATCAACCACTTGCCTGGATATAATAAATAAGAAGTAAATATAGCAGACGATAGATAATCACAAAACGGAGGCGCCGGCGCATGAACTGGAGCTCATCTCATAAATGAACCGAAACTCAGCGTATAAGGTAGCCTACTTGCCTCACAGACAAGTCTACTTTTTAAGACTTTTTTTAAAAACAGACTACAGACTGCTTATGTAATCCGTATGAAATGTGCATTTCTCTACTGCGAAGATCGCGAGTCAGCATCGTCAAATTCATCTTTGCAGCCGACACTGACAAAGAAAACACTTGTTTATTAATAAAAAATTAAAATATCTCCTTGCTATATTTTACATATTCATAATCATTACTTTTGCCGGTTCTTTGTGACAGATTCTAGGTGCTTTATTGGCAGCGCCACCCTTAGGGCGGTGATACACTGGCTGGGTGGCGTGAGCGTGGCGTTTCTGTTGCGTGTCAGCTGCGTGGCGGCTGCGTTGCATTTTCTGTGTCTTTGCACACCAGAAACGTGTCTGACGCGGCGCTGCTGCTGCGTGGTGACGTAGAGGGAGCGCTGACAGACCAGTCTACTTTTGGATTAGCGGTGTGTTGCTCTTGCCTTTATGACAACAATTTCAACTGTTATCACACATCTTCCAAAATCCGAAAAATAGGGAAGTGGGCTGTTTATTTCAATAACATTTAAAAATTTTGTGTAGCTTTAAAGAGCCTATATTTAGCCTACCTGATGTTGGACCATCACTCAGAAGACACACAGCGCTATTATTGTACCCTATCCTCTCTTTATAACCTCCTGAGGCCCAGAAAGTTTTTTTTTTTTTTCATGTAATCACATTGTTAAGAGCATAAGAAACAAAACAAAACAAAAAAGATATTTTATTCATATGTTTTGCTGTGACCTCTGTAGTAGACACTAGGACTCGATTGTTTAACAAATAAAATTACATGAAATTATATGTAGCCTATATAGGCAAAATTAATAAGATTTAAAAAAAAAACTTTATTGTCACAAAAAATTTATGTCAAAACCTAGACTTTCAAACATCAAAATGTAATTTATTAATATGTATTCCTGTACAAAATGACATATAAACATATTTTCCTATTCTATTTTGCCTGGAAACGCTTCCAACACGCTTGCATGTCGCGTGAAAAATAGGCGTCGGTTCTACTTCTAGCATTCACGCGTTTTCCGCGCACGCGTGTCACGCAGGCAGTCTGCAAGCTCTAACCTGTTAACATGGGAGCAGAAATAAAAACGGACACACCACGCAACCAGTGTGTCACCGGCCTTACATGTTACATGAACGCGTCACCACCGCATCACCGCACCCACTAGAATAGCCCTGTTTTTTTTTTAAAGGATTTGTTTACTGTGTGTGGTTCATTTAATGGAAAGCACATTCATTGCTAGTTGTCTTGGTGTTAATATTAAATAAACGTAGAGCAAGTAGCTAATTAGTGTCTGCTCGTTTATTCAAGCAAATTTGTCCTATAACAGACGAACGTGGCAACATCTAAAACTTTTGCTGTTGTTCCATCCAAGAAACTGTCAGAACTTCAGTCTTCAAAATGACCACTTTATTCTACAGGGAACTGCTCCCACTTACAGCCCCTGAAAATCAGGAAGAAACCAAACGACCAATAAAAATAAGTGACAAAGGGAGCCACATACAGTAGGATTTGTGCACAATAACGAGATGTAGTAATGATTTTAAAGGAACCCTACCCCCATCCTAACAAACACACTCCCATTATACTGATTGGTGATTGCTGTGAGCCTGGCCAGGTGGCAGATTTTCAAGCTTTTTTAGCACTAAAGTTATCACAATATCATCTAAATCACAGTAACATCTGGGGCATCTTTATAAAGCTTTACACAACCATTATACAAATAGCACGTCTTTGTTCCAATCCAAAGCGTCACAAAATGTATGCTTTGATAAAGGTAAAATTAGATACAGGGTGATTTCTGTCATATTTTACAAAACCCGAGTTCTTTAAAACAATGGAATAATATTTCAAGATCAAGCTGAATCATTTAGTGTAGGGGTGCCTGGAGCTCAACTTTCCTGCAGAGCTGAGTACTAACCACACACACACACACACACACACACACACACACACACACACACACACACACACACACACACACACATGTTGGTGCAACAGCATTATGAGGACTCTCCATAGGCGTAATGGTTTTTATACTGCACAAACTATATATTCTATCCCCTTACACTGCCCCTATCCCTAAACCTACCCATCACAGGAGACATGCTGCATTTTTAAATTTTTAATAAAACATTGTTTTTTATGTTTTTTAAGCCATTTGATTTATGAGGACTTTTGAAGTGTCCTCATAAACCACCCATAAGTTGTAATACCAGTGTAATAGACATGTCATTATACAAATTTGTGTCCTCATAAATCACATAAACCAACCCACACACACACACACTCTAACCCTACCCCTAAACACAAACCTCACAGAAAACGTTCTGAATTTTTACATAAAAATAAATAAATAACATAATTTAGTATGATTTATAAGCACTTTTTCTCATATTATTTAATTAATTAAGACCAAATAATTTCACCAGATCAACAAATTCTGGTATTACTATTCTTTTGGGGACTTTTTGCCTCCACAACCTAGAACTACAGTACATACACATAAATAAACACACACTCGAATCAGCTAATCAGTGTCTTTGTTAAAGTTGGAATTTAAGTCTTCAGGAAGATTTCTGTTCAAATTAAAACAAGATATAGATTCACAACATTACAAGCAATCTTTTCCATGTGAAAAATAAATGTGTGTCAAAGATAAACTGTCAATTAGATGTATTAATTTAGAAGCCATGTCTTAAAAAATGTGGAATAGGTGCTTTAAAAAAATAATTGTGCTACACATATGACACTCATGGTGTAAGATGAAGGCCAGCAATAGGCTCATGTTTAATTACATCGACATAAAACAAACACATTTTTTAAATGTGTCAAATAAATGAACAAATAAATTGACAGATTCTCCGAAAACTGAGTTACATTATGTAACTCCAGAGATGTTCCCTTTCAAGGGAATTTTGACTCTGCATCATGGTGTTGATGCTATGGGAATGTTAATACCAGTGCCGGGCCGTGCATTTCACACCTAGGCCTTCAGTGGTGTCCTATCTGAGTTAATAACTTTTAATAGTGTAGAAGCGCACAGACTCTCTATATATAACTGTTGTGAAATTGCTGTTTTTATTTTGCACCAGCAGTTATTGGGTTAATGCGGTGAGTTCGGTTATTCTACACTGTAATTTCTCTACTGTGCAACAGAGAGTTGCGTGGTTATGACGCAATCGTTAGCCTATTTTTACAAAAACGGCTTCTACGTGGGGCCATAAGATACAAGGTAATGGAGCCTTTTATACATTGTCGTGTTTCTTTAGAAATAAATAATGGACAAATGGAGTCTTTAAATGCCTTAGATGTAAAGTTATTCGCTGTCAAAGTGACGCCAAAATGAATGGGAGTCAATGGAATGCTAACACCAGGTGATGGCTTGCTAACCAATGGCTGCCCCCATGGGAGGTACACTTTCCGGGTGCTGGATTGGCCCCAATGCAGTCAAATTGAAATCTGATTGGCTGTTTAAATCTGACTGATTATTTGATTGGTTAAAGCAACAGTTTCATTGCCATTCATTTTAAGCTACAGGCGCCCGTACTATTGATTTTGAAGGCCTCAATGCAGATTTCTTTGGCAACACATGATGACTGAAATATGATTGGATACAAGCTCTAACATAAACATACACTTCTGGAAGCAGCACTGCACAACCAAGAGAAAAGCTATGCAATTAATAGAATGGACTATTGGGAATAATTTAATCCTCATTCAGTAGTATAAACTTCTTGCAAAGATGAACCCTTGAATAGTGTATTAGAAGAAGCCACACTCCAAGTAGAGTGGGCTCTGATCCCAAGCTGTGAAGCCAAGTTGGGTAACTCATAGGTAAAGAAATCGCATCAGTAATCCATAGCTATAAATGTTGCCTGGTGACAACAGAACCTTAGCAGCCCCCCAAAGCAGTGCAAATCTCTTACAAAGTTTTCAACAATAATAGAGCCTTGAGAGTCATAAACTCCATGAGTCTCAAATGGAGCATCTTAAAGCCTTCCAAGACTACTGCAAGGTACAGCAAGAGACCTCAGCCATCTAGAATTGCGCAAAAACAAGATACCATGGGATGGCTCCCCATAGAATCTCCATCAATGTGAATGTGGCTGGCCGAAATAGCGGCCATGTAAATCTGAGTGTAACAGGGGCCTGAAAGACGTTTCACATTTGTGAAAGCAACCATGTGTATCCAGGTGACCCTAGACGGTCATTCAAGACTGTTATGAGGGGAGCCGTCCAACATAACAGCAACGCGCCTCAAGAGTAGGACCCAAGGTGGAAGCCACGGTCTGTCTGAAGCAGCCACACGTAAACCTGTGACCCAAAAAGGGTACTGGGATGGGTCCATCCCCATGCACTTTGATGCGACGAGACACCACCTTAGAGCATACAGTTTTAGAGGGAGCTCCAACATTTAGGGTTAGACAACTTTTACAGCAAAATATAATAAATAAAAAAAAACACTACATACAGCGAAAACATACAGTGAGGAAAATAAGTATTTGAACACCCTGCTATTTTGCAAGTTCTCCCACTTAGAAATCATGGAGGGGTCTGAAATTGTCATCGTAGGTGCATGTCCACTGTGAGAGACATAATCTAAAAAAAAAATCCAGAAATCACAATGTATGATTTTTTAACTATTTATTTGTATGATACAGCTGGAAATAAGTATTTGAACACCTGAGAAAATCAATGTTAATATTTGGTACAGTAGCCTTTGTTTGCAATTACAGAGGTCAAACGTTTCCTGTAGTTTTTCACCAGGTTTGCACACACTGCAGGAGGGATTTTGGCCCACTCCTCCACACAGATCTTCTCTAGATCAGTCAGGTTTTTGGGCTGTCGCTGAGAAACACGGAGTTTGAGCTCCCTCCAAAGATCCTCTATTTGGTTTAAGTCTGGAGACTGGCTAGGCCATGCCAGAACCTTAATATGCTTCTTACAGAGCCACTCCTTGGTTATCCTGGCTGTGTGCTTCGGGTCATTGTCATGTTGGAAGACCCAGCCTTCGACCCATCTTCAATGCTCTAACTGAGGGAAGGAGGTTGTTCCCCAAAATCTCGCAATACATGGCCAGGGTCATCCTCTCCTTAATACAGTGCAGTCGCCCTGTCCCATGTGCAGAAAAACACCCCCAAAGCATGATGCTACCACCCCCATGCTTCACAGTAGGGATGGTGTTCTTGGGATGGTACTCATCATTCTTCTTCCTCCAAACACGGTTAGTGGAATTATGACCAAAAAGTTCTATTTTGGTCTCATCTGACCACATGACTTTCTCCCATGACTCCTCTGGATCATCCAAATGGTCATTGGTAAACTTAAGACGGGCCTTGACATGTGCTGGTTTAAGCAGGGGAACCTTCCGTGCCATGCATGATTTCAAACCATGACGTCTTAGTGTATTACCAACAGTAACCTTGGAAACGGTGGTCCCAGCTCTTTTCAGGTCAATGACCAGCTCCTCCCGTGTAGTTCTGGGCTGATTTCTCACCTTTCTTAGGATCATTGAGACCCCACGAGGTGAGATCTTGCATGGAGCCCCAGTCCGAGGGAGATTGACAGTCATGTTTAGCTTCTTCCATTTTCTAATGATTGCTCCAACAGTGGACCTTTTTTCACCAAGCTGCTTGGCAATTTCCCCGTAGCCCTTTCCAGCCTTGTGGAGGTGTACAATTTTGTCTCTAGTGTCTTTGGACAGCTCTTTGGTCTTGGCCATGTTAGTAGTTGGATTCTTACTGATTGTATGGGGTGGACAGGGGTCTTTATGTAGCTAATGACCTCAAACAGGTGCATCTAATTTAGGATAATAAATGGAGAGGAGGTGGACATTTTAAAGGCAGACTAACAGGTCTTTGAGGGTCAGAATTCTAGCTGATAGACAGGTGTTCAAATACTTATTTGCAGCTGTATCATTCAAATAAATAGTTAAAAATAGTTAAAAAATAATATATTGTGATTTCTGGATTTTGTTTTTAGATTATGTCTCTCACAGTGGACATGCACTCACACGATGACAATTTCAGACCCCTCCATGATTTCCAAGTGGGAGAACTTGCAAAATAGCAGGGTGTTCAAATACTTATTTTTCTCACTGTATATTATTTCTTAATAACAAACATGTCCACATCATCAGTGATTAAACTGAGCAGCCTGTTAGTTGAACCCTTACCACCAAACATTATTAGGTATTTACAGTATATAAAATGTAACAGGCAGAAAAAATTACAAATGACAATTATTAATATATTCAAAGAATCTAAATTTGAATCTAAATTAAAGCAGCACTATGTAGCTTTTTCAACCTTTATAATATTTTTCCAAAACCTTTGAGATGGTACATCCACTTACAATAGGTTGAATGACACGTGTTGAATGACATAGCCTGACGGTGTCCGTATCACTTTAACTGGCACTTTGTAACTTCGGGGTTGGGGTAGGAACCCGAGCACAAAAAGAACTACAAAATTCGACTGCTTTACGGCATACATCACTTCCCCCACCACCCCCCACTTCCTCAAATTCTGACGTGAGAGCCCAACGAGCGTTTTTTTTTTTTACCTCTGTCTGTTGTTGTCATGGCCGAAGCAGCAAGTAAAACCAAGAAGCCAAAGGTTTTGTTGGAGGACAGTAGAAAGAGAAAAAGGGAGAGTGACAAAATAAAATACTGGACGAGGATCAATATTGATCCAGCGTTTGCTCGCTGGCGTGAGCTAAAGGAGGAGGAGGGCTGCGTGCCCGATGCTGGCCGTCAAAAAAAAAAAAATCATAAGTAAGCCTATGTCTAAACGGCGTGTACAAGTTTGGTAGGGGTGACATTACTTTCTTGCAAGTAAATAATGCATGATTAGACATGCGCATGATTAGACCCTGAACAAAATAATCGTTCAGGGTAACTATCCTAATGTCTGCAGGCTGATAGTCATGTTTGTTTATTTATTTTTCTGGTGAGAAAGTGTCTTGTTTTTTATTGAAGAACACAGTTCATGAAATTTCTGAAATCACAAAATGAATAATTAATTCATTTAATATAAGATTATACAGTTTCTTTTATTACAAAAATATTTGAAAACAAGCAGGTTTGTCATAATTTCTGAAAATATATTTTATAGGGGCAATATTGTTTTGAACGACAGTGAGGTCTAGCCTACATGTCAGAAAGGTTTAGAACCACTGATGTAGGATACCTACTTACTCACAAAAAGAACATGTATATGACTGATGAATAGAGTGTGCATAGAAGGAACATGGTGCTCGGTCTTGGTTTCAGACTCTTGAGTCCCTGCTGTCGGACTGAATTATTTTTTGCTCATCTAAAGCTACACCTACATACAGTACAAATACAAAACCTGCACTGCACCACAGCATTTCACAGCAACCCTCACATACACTCTCTCACTGTGAGGTATCTGAAGCTTTTACAAATCTGATCTATATAAAGCTCAGAAAGGGAGTTGTTGACATATTAATGCACAATTGTAGATGATTCATATACATTGTCATTATATGAAAACTGGTGTAAATTTCATATTTTGGCTCATAATATACTGTACTGTGTACTGCACTTATGTAAGACTCATTTTCAAACTAAAAATGATGCAGAATGCTCAGGTATTGTTCTTGTATAAATGAAACAAGTTTTGCTTGCATAGGCCTCTCGTTTGACAGCTTGGCAGGAATTTATGAAATATATTATATTATATATTATAAATATAAATATATAAGATAAATATATAGAATAATAGAATAATAGAAATAATAATAATATATTTGAAGCACAAAAATGTGTCATTTGTATTATCAAAATGCATGCAAACAATGAGTGATCTTTTAAAGAGAGTTGACCATCCAAACAATTTGCTTCTCCTCTTTCACTCCTTGCTGTCTACACTAAGAGCTGAAATAAGAAATGGAAAGACTTGACAGGGCAGAGAAATGTCCTTCGGTATAATCAAAACATGTTATGAAGTGGTCTAAAAGTAGCTTTGAAGTCACTTTAGATCATTCAGGTTTTTTTGTTTTAATATTTGGGCTGTTTAGACTTGTGAAGGTAGAGGTGGCTATTTGTGTCGTGGTACATTTTGCATTGGTCACTATTAAAGGTGCAGATATATTTAAACTTTTGAAAAATTATTTTGAATCAGACCAGTCATCAACCAATTCAGACGGAATTGCACTAGCATGGTTTAAATCATACTTATCTGACCGTTATCAGTTTGTAGCAGTAAATGAAGAGATGTCTTATCGATCACAAGTTCAGTATTGCGTACCACAAGGCTCAGTTCTAGGACCGCTGATGTTCACTCTGTACATGCTACCATTAGGACATATCATTAGGAAACATGGAATTAGCTTTCATTGTTATGCCGATGATACTCAGCTCTATATTTCTTCAAAACCTAACGAAACCTACCAATTCACAAAATTAACGGAATGCATAGCTGATATAAAAAATTGGATGACCAGTAATTTCCTACTACTAAATTCCGAAAAAACTGAGATTCTAATCATTGGACAAAAAACTTCCACACGTAATAACCTAGAATACTGTCTAACACTTGATGGCTGCTCTGTTAAGTCTTCGTCGTCAGTTAGGAACCTGGGTGTGCTCTTTGATACCAATCTTTCATTTGAAAGTCACGTGTCTAGTATCTGTAAAACCGCATTTTTCCATCTTAAAAATATATCTAAATTACGTCATATGCTCTCACTGACAAATGCGGAACAATTAGTTCATGCGTTCATGACCTCAAGGCTAGATTATTGTAATGCTCTACTGGGTGGTTGCCCTGCACGCTTAATAAACAAACTACAGCTAGTTCAAAACGCAGCGGCTAGAGTTCTTACCAGAACCAGGAAGTATGACCATATTAGCCCGGTTCTGTCAACACTGCATTGGCTGCCTATTAAACATCGTATAAATTTTAAAATATTGCTGATCACTTACAAAGCACTAAATGGTTTAGCTCCCCAGTACTTGAGCGAGCTCTTAACGCATTATAGTCCTTCACGTCTATTGCGATCTCAAAATTCTGGCCAGTTGATAATACCTAGAATATCAAAATCAACTGCTGGCGGTAGATCCTTTTCTTATTTAGCACCAAAACTTTGGAACAATCTTCCTAACATGGTCCGGGAAGCAGATACAGTCTGTCAGTTTAAATCTAGACTAAAAACACATCTCTTTGGCTTAGCATACACATAACACATTATAGATTTCTATAATTCAATGTTAGGCTGCATAGTTTAGATCAGCCGGAACCGGGAACACTTCCCATAATTCCTGATGTACTTTGTACATCATAAGAAGGATGGCGTCTACGCTAATATTAGTCTCTGTTTATCCCGAGGTTTACCGCAAACCGCCGGATCCAGGCCATATCGAGATCTGAGGAAGGACCATCACCTGGACACGACAACGCATCCCTGAAGTGCCAGCCTCATCAACACTGAAGGCTCGTTTTCCACACCGGCGTGATGACTCCGACCCCAAACAGATGAACTGGATAATTATCGTGAAAGTTCTGATCCCATCTGACTTCTGACCAATTATGCTGCCTAAATCATAATCATACACTGTTCGTTCGTTGGCCAAAGGAGGACTGGCCCCCTGACTGAGCCTGGGTTCTCCCAAGGTTTTTTTCTCCATTCTGTCACCTGATGGAGTTTTGGTTCCTTGCCACTGTTGCCTTTTTCGCCTCTCTTCGCCTTTGTCGCCATTGGCTTTTGGCTTGCTTAGTTGGGGACATTTGACATTTTATTTCGAATTGAACAATACTATTACAACATTATTTTCCTGTTATCTCTGTAAAGCTGCTTTGAAACAATATGTATTGTAAAAAGCGCTATATAAATAAAGATGACTTGACTTGACTTGACAGAATTCTGGTTCTCAGTATTTCAGATTATATGGAAGTGTGGGTATCACAATTATGACTAACTAGTGTGACACCGTTGGCACTTACATAAACTTTTCAAACTAAAAATGGTGTTTGCAGAATCTCATATTTGTATCCCTCACCATGTCACTTTAGGGGCTCTGTATATAACAGAATGTCGTTACATTTTATGAGCAAAACTAGGCAACTCATTCAAAACATTTTTTCCATTTTATTCTGTATTGTGTAAAAAAAAAAAAAAACCTTTTTATTCATTTATTTTTACTGGACCTCATGATAAGAAAGAAACAAGTTAATTGACATTCCTATTCATCCTTGTGTAAGCGTTTGCCCTATTTATAGTCTGCTCTTGGCAACTAATGACAAGAAAGACCTACCTATATACAGTGTTGTTGAGGCATTCATTGAGTGGATCAATAGAGAGACAGAGAGACATATTTCCTCCTTTCACGGCCTGGACTCAAAGAATGTTACATTAACATCACTTAATTTAAACGGCCAATAAAAACTAATTAAACTGCTGGCCACCAAAAACCTCTGGACCATTTACCTTTAGGGGTTCACAGGTTTATGGGTTTAGAGGGATGCACTGAAATGAAAATTCTGGGCCGAAACTGAAACCGAAAATGCTTTTTAAAAATGTATTTCTTGATTTAAATATGCTTCATTTTTTTAATGAAATCCAGTCATTTTAATGATAATAAATGTGAAAAATACAAGCCAATAAAATAAAATAACCTGAGTGGAGCACATGTGCATAAAGCAGAATATTGAGTGGAGCATCACACCGCGCAGTGACAACGGCTAGCTAGAGCGAGAGTGAAACACTGAGGGGTGAGGCGGTATTTATTTTCGGCTCACATTTTCAGCAGTTTTTGTCTTTCGGTAGCCTGGATTTCCCCATGCTGCCTTGTGCGAAGCGCAATTTTATTCACGCTGCTAGGCAGCCTGGATTCCATGGACCAGATTTGCGCCTCAGCGAGGGAACAATCACAGAACGGGGAGGGAGCAGCAAGACGATGACGACATCTATGCGACACACCGAAGCAGTTTGTTTATATCTATGGATCCAACATGGCAGCAGACGCAAAGTTACCTTTCGATGCAGCCTTAGATATTGTTCTAAGTAGTTTAGAACGCAACTTTTCTGTCGCTCTACATACGTCATCTGGTATAATTAAAACGATTGGCTATGAGCTACGTACAGGCGCATTTGATAGACATTCGTAACACCCGATAAACGGCTCTGGGCATTCGTAAACCACGCCTCAAATACGAGAAAATGAACATGTGGTTCCCAGACCCACGTCTCAATGAGACTAGGTCTGACGTTAGCCAGGCTAGTCTTTCGGCCAAAAAAATTAAAATGCCATTTTCGGCGGCCAAACTTTCGGTGCATCCCTAGTTTAGACATCACAACAAGTCTGAAATTAGAAGTCTGAAGTCAGAATTTTAATGAGGTAATACAAAGAGGACCAAGGTTTAGAGGAGAGGATTAAACTGCAGATAAAATGCCATGAATTCTTTGAATTTTATCTTGCCAAACAATATTGCAGGGATTATTACATAATTACATGAAATAATTAAAAATAAAGGTTACACTTTGTTTTAAGGTTTCACTGTAATTATACATTTAAGAACTGAGTAATATTAAGTAACTACATGTGCTTAGGGTTTGGATTAGAGTTTGGTTTGGGGTTAGTTGCATGTAATTTATGCATAATTCATAGTTATTACTTTTGTAACTACATGTAACAAATCTAACAATGACACTATGCAAAATAAACATATTTCCATTATATACACAATTGAAATGCAATAAAACATAATGATCTTGGGAAACTCAAGGAAGCATCAAAAAGACCAAAAAACATTTCTCTGTGTGCTCCTTATAAAAACTATTTTGACATTTTTGCACAACTCTACAGCTCTCCCATTGCTTATCTCTCATATTCAGCTCAACTGCAAACACAAGTGCCTTTGTGCACCATTATCACAGTACACAATAGGGCAATAGGCTGACTGGGTAGTTGGAGTGGATTACATTAGAGGACATCATTGAACAGATATGAAACCAGCCCTGTAGAAAGCTGTATTAGGTCCATCAAGCTTCAACTCACATTGAAAGAATGACGGTATGGGTGTGGACTAAGAATAAAGAAAAGCATTGTGAATGATTATTCTGCCTAACCAAACCATAATGAAAACATCATATTGAGATGAGATTTGCATCTAGACTGAGATATTGATTTTTTGCACCTTAATAAGTGATAATGTGCTTGACAGCCTCAAGGCAAAGGAGCTTCAGTCAACAATCAGCATTATATGACCATGGTTGTAATATTTTGCACCAATATGGCACCAATGGTAAAAATTCTATATATCCCTAATAATTTTGTTAACAAATGTATTCAGTATGTCAATGAGCTCATTGTTTCTGCCTTAAATTAATACATTGTTTAAATTAAATTAATACATTGTTAGATAATTGCGTGATTTGTATTTCTGAAATACATAACTTGGACACAGTCATCCTGAACAGATCCCTCTAATTTGCAGACAACTGCATTTTCTGTAAAGCTGTTTTGAAACAGTATTGTGAAAAGCGCTATAGAAATAAATGTGAATTTAAACTTAATACAGTTATGCTTGCTCATATCAGTTGGATCCAATATTATTTAATAATGAGATGTAAAATAGAACATGCATTCAAAATGAATGGATGGGAGTGTATGAAATTAATACAAATTAAATATATGATATTAACGCCACACAGAGCAAATGCGACTATGAAAATACATCCGTTTTATTGTTCAGCAGCTCTTTGAAAGCTCTTTGAACATGTCTATCACGTGCTTTACCCAAAGCATCATATTTGACTGTCAAACAAGTAGGCTATATGACACCAAATTAGTAGAAGTTTCTAGTAGTTCAGCTTTCTGAGTTGCTGATGCATTAGGTGACAATACAAAATCAGTTTCATTTCTTAATGTAGGCTAATAAAGAGCTATTGCTAAATGCAGCACCCTCCTGTCAGTAAACTATAAACGTTTTAAGTGCCTTTTGTAATCTTTGGATCAGATTAATATTGCCACAGCATAATCAGGCAAGCCATTCCTGTATTAGATTATCAAAACAAATAAAATGCACTGTTGTGATTCCCTCAAGACTAGGCTACTAGAACAAATTTGCTACCTTTTAAATGCAAGCTCAACTAAACACGAAATAAATGGTTTTTGATCGTTTTCATCTACCATAGTCATTAGCTCATTCGTTTTAAATGATTCTCAGTGAATGTGGCGCGTGCTGGAGGATGCTGCAGTTTTATCATCAAACAGTGTTCACACACACATGCTGCCTGAAACGGGACTGCGGTACCTTTGGCCAGCATCGCTCTCAAAAGAACCCATCGTCCGAACAGGCACCGCCGAATTGAGCCAAATTTGCTCGAAGGATTTCCTGGCGTCGGTCTTTCCGTCCGGGTCGATTTCGGACGGCGACTCGTTTTTTTTGGCACCTGCCATTCTTCAGGCTCACAAGTTACTAGCAGGAGAGATAGATGGACGGGTACCGTCAGCGCGAGTTCATGCTTCACTTTACCGCGCGTCGCATCCGTAAATACACCTGCTGCCGGGCGCGCGTTTCGCGCTCACGACGTCGACAAGGGTTATCACAAGACTGAAGAGGCGCGTGGAGTCTTTAGTGCTCAAAATTCTCCAGCCTCAACTGCGCAGGTCCAGCTCAGAAGTGTATCTGTACCGAATCACATTACCACATCAAAACAAAGACATCAAGCTTAGCCACACATTTTAATAATGCTGCTGAATAGCATCCTTTCCGGCATGAAATCAATGGAGAGATGAAAGGTGAAGATAATGGACTGTATGAATTAAGCATTTTAGAGAACAGCATAATCTGCATTAAGAAATGTTTAAGTGAGGTGAGAAAGACATTTTTAAACAAATGCAACTATTTATTCAACTAAACAGGAAATCTACACTGCTACATTTTTTTTTATTTTATTTTTTTATTAAATTGCATTTATTCTTTCTTGGTAACTAAATATAGGGTGCAAATAAATGTGTAGCAAAACCCTGATATTTACACTAAAGGATCTTAAATGGGACAATTGTGTGTTAATTTAAGTTACAGAATGAGCACAGAATACAATTTTCTGAAGAAAACGATGACTTTCCAATGATGTAAGGCTCCCTCTGATTGGACTTAGTTGCTTACTTGCCCAATTTAAAAGACCCCATCCTCAAGTTTCTAAGATAGTCTGGTCTGTAGTTGGTTGCCAAGGTGTTGCTATGCAATTGTCAAACTGTTTTGAGTGGTTGTTAGTGCATTGCTATTGTGTTCTGTGTAGTTGCTACTTGCCAAAGTTAATAAATGCCATCCTCAAGTTTCTAAGATATTCTGGTCTGTAGTTGGTTGCCAAGGTGTTGCTATGCAATTGTTAAACTGTTTTGGGTGGTTGTTAGCGCATTGCTATGGTGTTACGTGTAGCAGCCTGCTACTTGCCAATGTTAATAGAGCCTGTCCATGTTGCAAAATATTTTGGTCTCTAGTTTGTTTCCAGGGTGTTGCTATGCAGTTGCCTAAGTCTTCTGGGTGGTTGTTAGTGTGATGCTATGTGGTTTCTATAATGGCTAGGTGGTGTCTAGGATGCTGTAAGGGGTTTATCCCATTTAGTATGCCGAAACATCCTCTACAAGTCAAGTGAAATTATGTTTATTTGTGTAGTTGTTGTGAGGTTTACTGATCACACCGAATCAATGAGACGTCATGTTAGATAAGAAGCACATTAAGGTCGTTAACCTTTTAATACAATTGATTTTTCAATTACAGTTCAACACTTATTTAAAGAATTGTATATTTTTTGGTCATCATGACACTCATTATGTGTCCTGTCCTAAAGGCTTACTAATATTCAAATATCTACTGTACATATTGTTCCTCCAGAAACCACACACCTTTTATATAAATTATAACAGCACATGCACTGGAAACCAAACATAAACACGCAGTCATGAAATCTTCAATAGAGAGTACGGCCCACTGCCTGAGTGGGAGTCTCTGTTCTTGTTCAGTCTCAGCACTAAGGATGACGATTACATAACACTAGATTATGAGAACAGTAGACAGCTAGGGGATTCCACCAATGAAATATCACAGTGACACCCTGTGGTCAGAGAAAGAGCAATACACATATTTCTCAATCTTCCCTGAGTATTGTTAATGTTACTGAGAATTATTGATTTTTCTAAACTCAGGAGGTGTGAGAAAAACGCTCAATAAGCTGAATCTATTCAACATTCAGACCACCAATCAGATTTTTATTTTAAAGCAACACCAAATATTTCTTTAGCTAATCAAGTTTACAGTTCAATGCTAAATGTTGTTTTCCAATATCATATTTATATTTTTTTATATAAAAATATCTTGACAAAAGATTAAAAGATGATAAGACCTTTCGGAGAACATTTAGAAATAGTTCTAGTGGGGTTTTCTCACCATGATAAAACCTTTTGATTTTATGATTTTATGTTAATTGTCCAAATCAATTAGCCAATACAGTGCAACAAAGTAATTTACAATATATTCTCTTAGGTCTAACTTTTTTTTCTGCCATATGAAAATTTTCACCCATTAACATGGAGAGAGACTTTAAATTAGCAATGACCTAAAAACACTACATGATGGTAGCACTACAAACAAGGATCTCTTTAGGGAGTGCTTTATTGTGCTTCATGCACTACATTTTACTAGAGTAAATCACAAATTTGACACTGTTTATTTTACACATCTTGTGTGCCTTTTCATATGGTAACTCCAACATAAAAAAAACTCTAATAACCTTTAACTCTTGTTGCAATTCCATTAATGCTCTACTGTACAACATAAGTGTCTACACGTACCCCCATTTTATATATTTACCTGTACACATACAGTATGTCATACTGCACATCATGCTACCAATACAAAAAATAAGTACACTTCAAGCTAATTTTATTAAGTATAAAGTTAAAGTATATTTTTAAGAATACTTTATGTAGTATAATATCAATGCACTAGAAGTATACTTGTAAGTGTACTGTTTCAATACTACTTGGGACTAAATTTGCCCACTTAAAAAAAAAAAAAGTAGTCTATACTTTTAAGTTTATACTTTAAGTGTAATAGTAAACTGAGTACACATCTAGTTTACAACTAAGTTTTTCATTTGTACTGCAACTATACTACAAGTGAACTTAGGTATACTGATAGTTTACTAGTCAAATACTTACAGCACATTTTTTAGTTTATGAAAGTACACTCTCAGAAAGTGTGAAGTGTACTCTCAGTAAACTACTAGTTTACTACTAGTAAAACTACTAGTAAAGACATCGTTAAAATAGTCCAAGTGACTACAGTGGCTCAATCTTAAGTTTATCAAGCGACGAGAATACTTTTTGTGCGCAAAAAAAACAAAAATAACGACTTTTACTTTTATCTTATATATGCTCTATTAATTTCCTTCTCGGTTGACCTCGAGTCAGTTCACTAGTGCAATAGTGTAAGCTTCTGTTGTTGTACGTCACACGCATCACACACATGACCAGCGTCGGCCAATAGTGAGCCTGCGTGTGACGTAGCCCTACGCTATCACACTACGTTAACTGATTAGAGGCCAACAGAGAAGGACATGAATAGTTTAAATAAAGTCGTTATTTTTGTTTGTTTTTGCAAAAAAAGTATTCTCGTCACTTGATAAACTTAAGATTGAGCCACTGTAGTCACTTGGACTATTTTAACGATGTGTTTAATAACTTTTCGGGGCTGGCAAGTTGCAATCCCTTAAGAAGCCTATGGAGGAGGGATCCAGTTCTCAGATTTAATCAAAAATATCTTAATTCGTGTTCCGAAGATGAACGAAGGTCTTACGGGGTTGGAACAACATGAGGGTGAGTAATTACTGACAGAATTTTCATTTTTGGGTGAACTATCCCTTTAATCACAAATTATCCGAAGGCAAAGCAAACAAATGTTACACGGCAAAGTCAGAGAACTCACCGCCAAAGCATCTGACAGAACAGACCACTAATAACTAATCCAATTCCCCGTTCAGAACAGCAGATGGAAGTCTTGAGTGTAGAGATGATTCCCTGTCACTACACATTATCACGAGGCTGAGAGCTCCAGAATCAGTGCGAAAGCCCCACTGGGGCACAGCCAGCCAAAACAGCAGCAAACACGCCTGTGAGAGAAAATTTATTTAATGCTCTTCAACAGATTCTTCATGCCTTGCTGGCATAATATAACATCCTTATCCAGTCCTGATGAAACATGTGTAAGATGCTCCGGTCTGGGGGGTCTGGTGGGAAAATCATTGCAGAGAAAGCTGATGGATTTTACAGATGGATGATTCAGAATATGGCTCTGTGCACTACACAAGTTCCCACTGCTCTTCATTAAAGGGAAGCAGAGATATAACAACCAAGACAGAGACCGTCCAAAAGATATCTAAATGAGACGAAGCATTGCTGGCTGTAATTCAGAGATTTCAGGGCACATTTCACAAGGAAACCGAGTGTAGTGGGGGCACTACAAAAGGAAAAGCGTTAAATTTCACTTTTAGCTGTGCTTTTCAAATAGTGTGTTTGGTGATGTTCCTGTTTCAGCAACAGATAAGCCTGATCATATACTGTAATACAACCAAAGGATGTGGGGAAAAGACATAGCTACTTCAGGAATTGAAAAAAATAATAAAAAATGGACGTAGCATTAATTGTGTTCATTATTTTTTACTTTTAAACAGGAAATATTATTTACATACATGAACAAAAGTCCTTATAAGAACACTTTAGTATTTAAAATGGGTTCAATAAAGTTCCATTTTAAAGTTCCATAACCAGAGCAATCAATCAACAACACCTCTAGGAGAATGAATGGATACAAACTGATCTTAAATTTAATATTAAACAGCCGTGTTATTACTGAATGTTATTTTAGCAGGGAAATGTCTGTATGTAATTGCTATGCAATCATCACAATATTCCAATAAATACAGATGAGATTTCTTGGCTAATCTCTTAATAGGCTGCCATTTTTCAGTAAGGGGGATTGAATAATTAATCAGGGAGGTGATATTGTTCTGTTGTCTTTGTGCAGTGATTTGAAATGAACACGTACACAAACATGAAGGACTGTCTCACTGCTACATTTATTACAGCCTTTAAATGCAATTCAAATGGCAAACAAGGCAGACGTCCTGTTTAAACGGAGATAATGGGTATCATAGTGGTTCCCGCTAATATAAGTTGGCATGGCCACAACACACACTCACTGACCATAACATTGTTTATTCATGGTCATCGAACAAGAAGGTGGCTGACTTAAAAAAAACAGTCACCCAAAAATAAAAAATTCTGTCATCTTTTTCTCATGTCATTCAAAACCTGCCTGATTTTCTTTGTGGAACATAATAGAATATATTGTGAGAAACAGCATATCTGTTGCTTGAATTGTTTCTTACAAAACTGACATGCAATATGACGAAAGCAACTTAATATGTTCCAGAAACTAGATTATATACAAACATAAAATCATCTGTCGGCACTGTGTAATATGAGACGGCAGTATAACATGAGATTAAATGCAAGCGGTTTTATTCTCTAGTCTTGGGGAAATTACTCGAGCTCTAATGAGAGGATTGAAATCTCCACCTCCACTAAGCAGCATGTCTCCCCCTCCGCTGAATAGCTCTTCTGGCTAACCTCTGAGACATCTCTTCACACTCGCTGAGCTGTGTGTGACACACACATACACAAATGTTCTCGCGCTTTTTCCTCTCTCTTTCACTGCCTTCATTAAATCAGCTTATCACATTCGACAGCCAGGGCTTCAACAATGGCAGCTGATTTAATTGTCAAGCCAGAGGTCTCATTTGCAGCACTACCACAATCTTTTATTTGGAGAAGTGTGTCAACATATCAGAATGGATCCTTAGGAAAACACACTGATGCTTGCATTTATAAAAAAAACACACAAAAAAAACATTCTCTCTCCAGGTTTTGACAAGAGGCTTTGTCTGTTTACTATCTAAATCCAGGTGGACATAATACAATAGTACAAGCTATGTTTTAGCATTATCTGAAGAACATGTGATTGGTGCTTGTCAGTGCACAAGTTGATAGCATGCAATTGTTGCCAGGTTGTTGCTATGCAGTTGCTAAGGTGTTCTGAATGGTTCCTAACATGTTGCTGTGCGGTTGCAAGGGTGTTGCTGTGCAGTAGTATCAAATAAGCTTTACATTTAGTCAGATTGTTGTCAGGAAACAAACCTACATTTACCACACTGATAAGAACATTCTGTGCATACAAAGTTGATTTACATGACGAAGAACTTCAGTGAATGCAGTTCAACGCAGCCAGATATTCTGACAATAAATGGCAGTCGCCCACTCACTGTGATGCAGAGGCCACTTTGGCCTTTAGTCTAGACTGCATAGGAGGAACAGCCCTAAAGCACATTCACCTTTCCTATTCATGCCAGCACAGGCTCAGATTAACACACTGCCAAAACACCTCCACACTGATGCAGTCAGGTTGACGTCATTATTTTATATCCAATCTAACTAGTTGATATGGATATAGACAATACTCTGTGACAAATCCAACAAGTAGCTGTTGTGCTCATGGGCTTTTTGGAATGATCAGTTTAGACTAACAAACATCATAAAGCCTTTATTGATATAATTTGATATCAGTTATGTGAATGAAAATTCATTCTTAAGTGAATATATACACAGACCACACACACACACTCAAATGTGTGGTTTACGAGGACTCTCCATAGGCATAGTGGTTTTATACAGTACAAACTGTATATTCTATCCCCTTACACTAATTATATGTTACCTACACTATTATAGGTTATAGGTTACTAATTATCCACTTACACTAATTATTAATACTCATTATATACATTTGTGTCCTCATAAACCAGATATACAATAACACATAAACACGATTTATGGGTACTTTAGACATGAGTTATATACTGTACAAATTGTATATTCGATCCCCTAATCCTACCCCTAAACACAACCTTTACATTAAACTATGTATTTTTACATCTTCAAAAAACATAACTTAGTATGATGTATAAGCTGTTTATAAATCATAAATCAAAATGTCCCCACAAGGTCAAACATTTCTGGAATTACTATCTTTGTGGGGACACACAACATTGCTTTTGTTGCTGTTGATGAGGATACAATAGCTTCCGCTGACACAACCACATAAAGGTGAGATTGATATGATTGACTGGAGCAAAGTCACATTTTACTTTCTGAAATGGATCTGACAAACTACTGCTGATGGCCTGATGCTCTGTACTGTCATTTTGGCATGAGAAAATGTCCTCTGTCCTCTTCAACTCCCACACAATATATAGGTGCATTATATACACACATACATATACTGTGAAAACATGGGAGTTGGGATGGACAGAAACTGAAATGGAGGGAACAGTAATGTAACAGAGAGCAAAATAGTCAGAGGAAAGGACCTCTGGGCAACCTTAGAGATAATCACAGGACTTACAAGCACACACACACAAACAGCCTTAATTTCTGTGTTCAGAAAAGACACCAGCACACTTTCCCACACACAATCTCATAATTGAAATGACAGCAGCATGTGGAGATTCCCGACTTCACACCACGACAAAGCATTAGCCTATGACTCAAGAGCACACAGACATGTACATTATGACTACTTACAAAAGAAATAAAATGGCATGAATTGTTCAATTGAACTGTACTTGTAGAGACTGCATAGAAACAAAATGACAGGGAATACAATAAAATAAAATGGAGCCTTGATGAGCACAAGAGGCTTCTTTTAAAACCATTACAATTCTATTACAATTCTTACCAACCCCAAACTTTTGGAGTCTGTAACTGAATGTTCACCAAGACTGCATTTATATCCACGCACATTTATATAACATATTATAATATATTTAACAAAAATAAAGCCAAAACAGAAAATCCATGGGTGACAAACTAAGAACACCCTATTATTCAATTGCTTGTAGAGCCACTTCTAGCAACAATAAAATTAGTAATCTGGAGGAATTTTGGCCCGCTCTTCTTTACAACGACGCTTCAGTTCATTGAGGTTTGCGGGCATTGGTTTATGCACAGCTCTCTTAAAGCTGCAGTCGGCAAGTCTGGCAGATTGAGGGGACTTATCCAAAATGTTGAATGTTTACTCTCATGCCCCTCCCCCATTCCCACCGAGCACCTTCCCATCGAGTTTGCGTGTGCACCAGATTTTCGCCCGTCTCTTCAGCATCAAAGCATCATTTCCTTTTCCTTGGTTGTTTTGGACCTCCTAGCTCTGGTTGTTAACAGAGGAATTGGAAGCTTGTTAGTAGATTTTTTCTCCGCCATTACGCTTCGTACAATCCAACACACCTGCAAACTTCAGGGATGTGCATGTGATATTGTAACGTGCGCGAAGGGGTGGGGTTGTGGTGTGCATAAACTGTGATTGACAGTAAGATCTCACACAGCCCTGCGCTGATTGGACCAGAAGAACCGGGAGTGGTGGATTTTTGCAAATAACAGGCTCCAGGTGGAGGTAGAAGCCAAAACGAGCCAAAAATCATCAATCTTCCATCAGCGTATGAGCAGTAGTATGAGGTGATTGTGGTGATATGCTGTGTTTTCGCCTAATGCCGAGTTCAGACTGCACGATTTTCAAAGTAGTCGGGTCACTGTTCTTTTCACACTGCATGACTATCTTGGCCAGCATTCAGTCGCTGCTGTGTTCACACTGAACGATGGATCGGCGACAGGTGGTTTCACACTGCATGATTTTACAAGAGGAAGAATCGCCGACAACTGTTTGGCACGCAAACTACGTTTCACAACCAAACACACGCGAGAAGTGATAAGAAAATAACGCAAGATCACGCGTGCGTGAGACCAGAGTTCTCGCGCGAGACTCAAATTGTTATAAAAAATTATAGCCTGCAAGAAGCTTGCGATCCCAATCTGTGAGCTGATTTGCAGCGAAAAGGAGAAAAAAAAATAAGATTATGCAGGAAGAAATTGTTGGGGAGACGAGATCAACTTGCTGAGCTCTGAGCAAGGATTGTGTGTTCAACAAAGAGAGCTGAGGGTAAAGAAATAATTTTGCAATGTGCTGCTGGTCAAGCAATATGTAGGCTACTTTGTTTCTGTTTGATATAATTGTAAATATATCTATTAAAATACAGATATTCTGGTCTATAACTCCTCCCCGAACTCCCCGCTCTTGCTCTCTCATTGGCTGTCGGTCATCGCCGATGTAGTTTTCAGTCAGAACACTTTCACACTGCAGGATTTTGAATCGCCGACAGGTCCAGATATTTAGCATGCCAAATATCTCACGGGCGTCGGCGACTCGTCGGTGATTCTCTCAGATCGCGTCTTTGCTCATTCACACTGCATGATTGTCACTCGCGTGAACGAGCACCGATTTGCCTGTGATTTCGGGCATTTGTCTGCGATTTCTCAAAACCTGTCGCCGAGCCAAAATCGGGGCTAAAATCGTGCAGTCTGAACTCGGCATAACTTGGCGCTGTGCATTATGGCCATCATCTCTACTTTGTCTGTTCAGAGGACATTGTTCCAAAAGTCTTGAGGTTTGTTCAGATGCAACTTTGCAAACCTAAGCCATGCTGCCATGTTTTTTTTTTAAAGTGAAGAAGCTTCTACTGGCAACACTTCAAAACATGCCATACTTTTCCCGTCTTTTTCTAATTGTACTGCCATGAACTTTAACATTTAACATGTTAACGGAGGGCTGTAAATTTGAGATGAAGTTCTTGGGTATTTTGCGGTTTCTCTGAGCATTGCACGGTCTGACCTTGGGGTAAATTTGCTGGGACGTCCACTCCTGGAAAGATTGGCAACTGTGAATAATCTTCCTTACTGTAGAATAATGGACTTCAAATTGTTTGGAAAATGGCCATATAACCCTTCTCAGATTGATGGCAGCAACAATTGCTTTTCTAAGATCATTATTGATGTCTTTACTCCTTGGAATTGTGTTAACACACACCTGAAGACCAGACCAGCAAACTGCCAAAACTGCTGCTTTTAGAGGTGATCAAACCTGCTGATGATCAATTAATCAAAATCACTTACCTTCTTAATTCCTAGAAGCAGTAAGGGAGAACTTAGTTTGTCACCCATGAGTTTTCCATTTTGGTCTAGTTTTTGTTAAATAAATAATGACACTGTGTAATATGCCATGTGTTATTGTTCATCTGAGGTTGTATTTAACTAATTCTAAGACCTGCCAAAGACCAGGGCCCGGTTCCCCGATAACGCTCACTCTTAGCGCGCTAAGAAGACTCAAAAAGATATATCTTACCGAAGTTGTTTATGTTCCTAAGTGTGTTCCCCGAAGTGTCCCTTAGGAAGCTTCTTAACACGCTCCTCTTACGTACGACGTTACAAAGGCGCTGTCCCAGGTGAAGGTGCTGAATTAGTTGGCATCGATTGCTCAGGAATTGATTTTCCACTTCACGTGAAGGTGCATTACGGCGTTAAGAAAGACAACAAGTTCTATGCAAATGAAACATTCCTCAAATTATTCCAGTAATATTTATTTTAACATAGTTTAAGTTATCAGTAAAATATAGACTATTAATTAAATAATCAAATTGTGATATGTCAAAATTTTTGAGATGACCGATCAATGCAAGATTTATGTTCACAGAAGCGCGAGCCGCGCGCGAATCCCAACGCGACGCTTCACGAGATAAGATGCAAGTGGCAAAACTAAACAGCTGTTTTACGATAGAAGTTTTAAACGACTGACATAAATAATCAGTTTGCAAAGACTGTATCAATCAAAGCTCAGCTTCGGGAAAGGGATATTTACAGGTAAAGATAAATAGACTGAGAGAAGAGGAACGAGAGAAGGAGATGGAGATAAGAGAGGAGAGCAGGTAAAGCAATAGCCTATTGCATACTGTGCCCACAATGAGAATAACTTTATTGCAATGGATTCCTATTTAACACAGATACACATAGCCTAAGTTCTTTGACAATGACAGTGGAAAAATAATATGCCCCCGAGCAAGATCACTTTTGGGATTTATAAAATCCCACTCTGTATTTATAAAACCCTGTGTACGGCTTTTGCACTGAATAGAAAATTATATTTTTGAAAAATACAATGAATTACAATGCTGTACAGAAGAGTGCACTATTGCAGACTTATATACTGAGGTTTTAATTACATTATTTTAATATAGACAGTCGGGAACTAAAGTGGGCCGGTCTAAGGCATGAAACTCCAGTGCTGAAAATGAGTCCCACTCCGGCCCTGAAACCTCTCACTCAAAGTGCAAACCTACACACCAAATCTACAAAACCATAAGCTATTTCTCAGCCTTTGACTCAGTTTTCAATTGCATAAAACACTATTGCAAAACACTACATACAATTCTCTACCTAAAACACACAAATCTAGCAGGAATTTACTTGCTTTCCTTTTCCAAACACAACCAATCAAACTGCTACACTTATTCACCAGGTCACACACACACACTCCTCATATGTGCAAACACTAATTGCTTTACTGATCACTGACCAATCACTGCTTTACTGTAGTATAAGCCTATAATAGGTCAAAGGTCAGATTACCTGTTTTGAACAATGGATGCCAACAATGGACAGAGACCCCCCACACTCAATTGTGTTCTTTACTGTATTCTAAAGAATATACTTTTGGTTTACATATGTTTATGGTTTTGTTGTATGCTACTGTATACAACAGTAATGTTTGGCCTAATAAATATTTTCTGTTTCTACATTGCATTGGTGATTACAGTGTACTTGTTACCCCTCTCAGAAGATTACTTTCACTGTAGAACATTGTATTGAAATGTAGATATAAGTGTAAGAATGACCAAAGAGCTTTAGATGTAGAAAAGCAATGTTTACAAGGTATATCCAAAAATGCACTATTATGAAATAAATGTTTGCCATTTGATGCAAATGCTTCATTCTGACATGTTCATGGCATTTTGAATGCAGTGTTACATTTTTGAAGGAGATGTGAGGCATTTTGCATTTTGTGTGTGAAGTTTTGGGAATTGTGTGTAGAGTTTTGAAAAAATATGACATAGTTGGTCAGTTACTAGACACCACCATGCTTACCCATTTATAGATCTTAGCCATTTAGAGCCAAATTGTTTGCCAGATTTTAATTAGCCTATCAAAAGTGATTGCCAATTTAAATGCTTTAATGACATTACGAAATAGCCTAGGCTAATTACCACCATATTAGTTCTGATACCAAATAAAGTCAACTTCATAAATAGGCCTGTATCCATTGCGAACATATTTTATTATTAGTATTAAAATGTCCATAAAATATCAAATCATTGTTGAGACACAACATTGTCAACATACCATAGTTTGACTTGTACTGTGCTGCGCTGATGTCTAAAGACTGCTGCACAGTGGCGGCGACTAGCGTCTTGAGCTCAAACAACGCTAAGAGAGAGCTTACGAATGGTCCAGACCAACCTTACGAAAGTGTGACTTACAGAAGATATACTTAGCGTACGAACGTGTCGGGAATCGTGCCATAAGGTTAAGAGAGAGGTTAAGGAATAGGTTAAGAACTACTTAGCGATAAGAACGTTTTGGGGAACCGGGCCCAGATTATTATGTCCTGATACATAAAAATATAGCATTCAATATGGTGTCCTTTCTTTTTCACATGCCTGTATATATATATATATATATATATATAGGCATGTGCAAAAGAAAGATGAGAATATATTTGTATATTTGTAGCAATAGCCAACAATACATATTTATTCAGCTTTCAGAGGATGTATTAATCTCAATTGTAAAAAATGTACCCATGTGACTTATTGGGTCCAGGGTCTCTCACACACACGCACACACACACACACACACACACACACACACACACACACATATATATATATATAAAAGGCATAAGTATCTTCACAAATGTTGAGAATACAAAGAGGACATGCGAGTAAAAGAAGTCGAATCAGTGATGGCATAAGTCCATGAATGCAGCACTCACACGGCTGGATATTGCTTTCTGTGTGCTTCATTTCTAAGAGCTTGAGTCACAGTTAAGATTTAGTGTGAAGATGAATTATGTAGTGTTCTCGTTACATTGACTTGGCCTGGCCTGGCCTGAAAAAGAAACTTAGAACGGGAAAAAGTTTGAAGTCAGCAGTCTCCCCTGAGACATATGGACCACTTACAACCATCCAGAGAGGGCTCAAATAATAGTGTGCAACCATTGCCATAAGCATTGTGAGACAATTAAACCAAGCCAGTGAATCTTATAATGTGACTATCTGCTTTGACTAGCTGAGATATACAACAGAACGAAGGAGTAATACAAGAACAGAAGCTGGATTTAAAAAAAATAAAAACAGATCAATAATTTGTGGCTTGCGCCACAGAGGGATCATAGAGCACAATTTTCACACATCAGAGGGAAAACGAAGAATACACCAATAAAACCACAGCAGATTTAGAGCAGCCATGATGTCTGCTATTGTTAGCTAAATGATCCAGAAATAATGTATTTCTTGTGTAAACAATTGTAAAGAAACATTTAAAAAACAGAAATCCCACTCAAAGCACAAAAATGTGAAGTTTTCTTGAAAACATAAAGGTTCCCCTGAATGTCACCTCTGCGATTTCTGTATGCATGATGAGAAACAGCTCACAGCTATTTAAATGTTTCAATGGCTCTCTTATACGCAGGCAGTCTTGACTGTACTGTATGTTACGGCCTTGAATCCATCACAAAGCGTTGAGTCATTGAGCAAGACAGAGAAGAAACATTTACAGTGCTTCTTCAGCCCTGCATTTCAGCCTCTATTTAACTTCAGCACCACAGTGAAGGACAGCTCCCCATAACCCAACAAACACACACACTTCATGTTATTCACACACAAACGCACAGTTTACATATAGTCCATAAAGCCAACATAGAACATATACACCACATGTACAATTTGCTAAGATGCATTTTATATCTGGCATTATACAACAGTTAAATCCAGTCCACTGGTTTGTCGGTCCACTAGTTTGATTGTACACTTGCATGTGTACACACACACACACACACAAAATCACATGACCAGTTTCACTTGCAGAATAAATTAAACATGGATGACAGTTCATAGTCTATTTCTACAATGGCATAAGTAGCTGAAAACCCTAACAGATTTACATTGGGTTTCACCAACAAAAGTAGTTTGTAGGGATCAGATCAGGTAGCTCCATGTTTTCACTTTTTACAATATAATAGTAACTGGCAGTTCTGCATTTTACAATGCTGCAATGTCCTCCTTACCTTATTTTTGAAGCTCTTAATTAAAAAGCAATGGCAAGAAAAACCCTATATGTGGACAGCAATACCAGTGTACTGTAAATGTGGGCCTTATGAAAGCTTAATGAATTCATAAAGTACACCACCTGAGAGAGCCACTGAGGACACACAGTATGAAGTTACCTGTCATCATTCTGAAATGATTGATCTCCGAGCAGCAGATCTCTAAAGCGGTATCGTGGAGGTAGAGGAGGAACCTCAGAGTCCACATCGGCCATTTTCAGGGTGGAAATGTCCAGAATAACACCAGTATTACTGCTGTTATTTCTCTGAACAGTCTCCGTAGGCAACCTGAAGAAACAGAAGTAAATCGTACATATATTATGCAGTATACATTATCCATGTATAATGTATTATTCATTAATAGTTTCAGGACTACAACTAAGCAATTGTAAGAATTGAATTGGACAGAATTTGCATGTTTACCTGTCAGCAGCGGAGGATGAGCATCGTGGCGGAGTCATGCTTGGCTCTGACAATATGGAGAGAAATGATAAGGATTACCGGATTAATGTTATAGTCACATGCATAAACATAAAATTAATCCATGCTGTTATAGGCTAAGGTAGGGTTACAGCAGAAATACATTACTTTGGGCTAATTCACATAACTGTAACTGTATAACTTCTAAGCTGGAAAGCTTTAATAGTCTCTGTCTAACAGTGATTCAATAACAAGACATCTTTCACAGATAGTTCACCAGTATCCTTGGCCATAATTATACCCTTGAGGAACTACAATCTACGCACTGATTTTCACATTTTATGTCATTCTTGTCACATTTTGTACACTGTGAAAACTGTCATCTAGAATGTTCCCTGTATGTTTTTCATTAGCACTCTCAGGGACACATGAGTGTGTAATGACAGTAGTGAGCCACTGCATTAGTGTGCAAATCGCTGATGAGTGGGTGGAGGGTTATTTGGCTGGCCAAGGGGTACAGTGAAGTACAGTGCATAAAACTCAGACTAAAATGTACCTTTGCTCGAGGGTTATACAGTGTTCAGACGCTAATAAAAAGGACTGTGCTGAGGATATAAAAAAAATGGGTATTCCTAAGCAAATAAAAAACTGATAACAAATCACAAATATATTAAAGTAACTTTTTTTTAAGTCAAATCAGGTAAAAATAGCTCTTTAAAGCAATGATAGACTGATAATCGGTTCAATATTTGTTAGCGATATGCACAATTAATTGGATACTCTTTGCTTACTATCAAGTCTAGAAATAAAAAGCACCATTTGGTGGAGCTATACAGAATACCACTCAACAATATTCACAGTTAACAGATTTAATGCACTGTTTGGACAAGTATTCAACCTTTATATAACAGCCATTTACTCCCAAGCAAGAAAAGCATAGCTCATTAAATTATGAAGTATACAACTCAAAAACAAAGATGAAAATAAGACTGCATTTAAAAACATTGCATAATTAGCATTATTATTAATATTATTATGTGTAGTATAATCATCATCATTAATAATAACAATCTGTACTGGTATTATTGGTAAGATTATTATTATTGGTAATAAATATTCAATATTTGTCCAGCTCTACTTTAAGGTAACATATTAAAATAATATATAAACATAGAAACACATACAACAATGGAAAAATCGATTCTGCATATCAGTTAGCAGACTCTTTACACAAAATCATCACCATCATCACTGATATTGATTATAAAATTCAGTATTTGTCCAGCTGATTTTTACAGTACTTTAAGTAACTACATAGCCTACTTTTACTTTTTATAGTGGTTTGCCCTTTTCCCCCTCAACATAGGTTTTCAAAAATAATAATAAAGCATGTATGTTTGATTTTCACAAGCAAATCAACAGCACTACATATGCCCAAAAGCAATCTTCACAAAACAATATGATAAATCGTAAAAAGTACGAAGCACAGCGCAATAAAACACGAATTCGTCATCCGTGACATGACATGATGTCCTCACCTGCCTGAGACTGGCTGCGCGGTCCCATCATTGTAAATAACCGTGTTACTGGCGACCCAAGCGCCGCACATTTTTTACAAAAGACACTGCGAAGAGTCCGTGAAGGACTTCCGATGGTAATGTCCTCCTAATAGATCCGTCCTCCATGGAAACTTGCATTAAAGGGGCGTATAACGACCCTGATTAAACCCTCCTCTTACAGACCACCACCACTGGGCGAAATTCCCAATGCCTTCAACATCTCTGTTTATTTTTGTCGCGTGCGATTCAACTTTGCATCTATGAGATGCTGATGATGTTGGTTATTATTTAAGCAAGAAAATATGTTGTCCCCATCATACAACCATCTAGAAGTTCACGTGTTCAGATTCTCTCTGCATCCAGTGGATTCCATAGCCTTGATTCACGAGAAGAAAACGCGTCAGGCGAGATGTAGGGCAGCAGGGAAACATTTGAGACGCTGACTGTCACCTCTGCATCTGTTAGGTAAAGCCACTAAGTCATCCGTACAGCCTCTCTTCTCTCCCCTTCAAAGCTTACATCGCCATCTCCTGGACCACCTGAAATCCTCGACAACACGGACATGATGACTAAAAGACTAGGCGCGTGCAATCCTAATCAAACTATGTACTTTAATATAGCCTACTGTATAATTAAACTATAGCTAAATGCAGCACAAACATTCACATCGACGTCAAATGCTATGTGCATTTTAACAATGAGCTGCTAACCAATCAAAATCAAGGCAAAATCAAGACCATTCACTTTTAGATGCAATTAATTTAATAAAAATAATTCAAGCAAAAGTATCAAAGTAATTCTTTATTAACAAAATGACATCAATGACATATTAAAATGACTATAGATCCACCAAAGATTAATTAAGCATTTCATACTAAGCATTTCATACATCCATAACATCCAGTGAGGATATATTCAGGTAAAACGAATAATACAAATTGAAAGACAATACAATATTTCTTTATTTTCAATAAACTGATAAGGCAATAAAAAGGAGCCAATAATAGCATCCTTACAAGGTTCAAGACATAAGGCTATTGTCTTTAAGGACAATAAGCCCTGTCTTGCAAAGTTCATAGAAATTGTCTCTTTGTATTTATGTTGGTATATTTGAACAATGTTTATAACAAAAATTGATTTGAAGACTGTTAAGTGGTGTAACCATCAAATAAAAAAAGTATGGAAATACTTTCTTGCTTGGACCTTGAATGAACATTGACTTGTACACACTTGAATGTGTTAATTAACATTATTAAAAATGTTTATTGTTTTCCTTGACACACAGTCATAAGGGTTTAAATGGGTTATATTGTCAGAATGTGTCATATGACAACAAAATGTCTCTTAAATAAATTAGATACTCAACACTGACTTTAATTTGGTGGCTAACCAAGCTGATTTATTGCTTTCATTATTATAAGAATTGATATGGAAAGATTATGCCAAACCTAAATAGGATTTCTAGAATTATATTTGAGAATTTCAGTCTTTGAGACAGTTGTGCAAAATAGACATTTAAGACATCCCAAAAATATCAAAATTACTTTTAATTCAAAAATAGATACAGAAAATGTGTTCACACATAATTTGTATGAATCTCCTTGTGTATTTTCAAAATACTTTCATGAGTCAGAGAACATTTATGACAGAACAGCTTTAATATTTGTACACAATCTTATGCTTAAAAGCTTTATGCTTTGTCAAAAGTTGTGTCTAGTTCTTACATGAGGGAAATGTTGAACCTAGATAAGGTTGTTGTACTATGTGATATGGGATGGAAAGCCAAAGGCCTGAAGTTTATACCCTGCCCTGGAAGAGGTGAAATGGAGAAGTAAGATCTCCTTTTATTAAAGTGCCATTGATCAATGCTTGTAACTCCAGGTTGCTCCAGAGGGACTGTCCATTAGTAAGTGTCCATAACAAGACACTTAAATAAGTGCACAATAATTTTTTTGCACGGCAAACTTTATGTCTGTAAATAAAACCTTCCCAGAGAGACCCATCTAACGTAATGGATGGTTTCTTTCATGGTTGAAATTAAATTATTTTTCTGCTTACTCATTTCATTACTCACTTCTATAACCTGACATATAAGCTCCACTAACCATAAAACCGCAAATGCGTTATCATTGAGTTTTTTTTTTACTGCTGTCACAGATCTATCAAATAGACTTTTACTCAGAGAGCAATTTTGAGTTTAGCAAATGAAGCACAAATTTAGAGCAAGTCCTTATTGTGTCTTTTTAGCAAGACAACCCCAGCCCCTGTGTGCTTAGTCTTCATACATCCAAAGTGTCTGTCAAGAGAAGAAATAGAAAAAGCATTACCAAAACAAAGAGATATAATCCTTTATGTTTTGAATAGAAGACTTGATGGATGTGTAAGAATACAAAGTTCTCTCATGCAACTACATGGCACAGGCTGATAGGTGCTTAAAGGGTTAGTTCACCCAAACATTTCTGTCATTAATTACTCACCCTCATGTCGTTCCAAACCCATAATACCTTCGTTCATCTTCAGAACACAATTACCGGTAAGATATTTTTGATGAAATCCGAGAGCTTTCTGATCCCTCCATAAACTGCAACGTCATACAACTTTCAAGACCCAGAAAGGTAGTCGAGACATCGTTAAAAAAGCCCATGTGACTACAGTGGTTCAAATGTAATGTTATGAAGCGACAAAAAAACGTTTGTGGTTTTTGTGTTCTGGCGTAGAACCCGGAAGTGCTGCTACACAGTGCTACGTCAACAGGGGGGGGGGGGGGGGTTGCGCGCAAAAAGTATTGTTGTCGCTTCATAACAAAACATTTGAACCACTGTCACATGGACTATTTTAACAATGTCTCTACTACCTTTCTGGGCCTTGAAAGTTGCAATGACGTTGCTGTCTAGGAACGGAACAGAAGGCTCTCGGATTTCATCAAAAATATCTTTATTTGTGTTCCGAAGATGAACGAAGGTCTTACGGGTATGGAACGACATGAGGGTGAATAATTAATGACAGAAATTTCATTTTTGGATGAACTAACCCTTTAAATCTACCTGATTTCACATAATTCTCTATAAGGCACAGCTGATTGGTTCCTGCTGTATCAGTAGCCAATGAGCTCGCTGCTCAATCTTCAAATACTTGGTCAGCATTTGCTGTAGCAGTTGCACAAGGTGAAAAACCAAGCATTATGTTTTACAGTCTTAAGGAATAAATTACAATGCACAAAAGCAGCAGCGATTCCGTTATCATGTTTGTACAGCATTTCAGCTGCACGCAGTGTCAGAGTCAAGCTCCGTTTTTCCGTATATCTAGTGGTCCAAACGACTTCCACATTTACAAATAGAAGAATAGACTGTTTCAACTTTCTTTTCTCATCTCCATCAGCCTGCATGATATCATTTGTTAAAGCCACACATAGTGCACATTCTAATTTGGTACGTTTGAGCCATATTGGGTCAGGCAAACATAACATAGTCCACTAGCATTACGCCATTCAGAAAAAGCAGGTACAAGCACAAATAGCAAAGCCCAGTAGCATTAAGCCATTCAGCAAAGCAGGTTCAGGAAACAAACAGCAAATCCCAGTAGCGTTAAGCCATTCGGCAAAGCAGGTTCAGGCACAAGTAGCATAGCCCACTAGTGTTAAGCCATGCGCACCATACCACACGTCATGTATGTATTGGCAGTAGCAAGTCCCATACTTGCTCTACAGAAGCAATAACCAACAGCAACAGCCATAACAGCAGCAGCAGCGTAGCAGATCTATTCCGCCAAGACCAAACATATCAACATTGTCATGTCCATTACCATGCTAAACACTCAATTTGTCATAACAGAAATATAGTTCACACCTCCAAGTGTTTGAGTCAGGGTTATAAGCCTCAACTGATGTAAGAGTTGATATCCCATCTAAGCCTCCGACTGCCAGCAGCGTACCATCAAACACTGCCAGTGAAACCTCCACGACAAGAGATAGAATGAAACACTTACACACTTATACACAATAAACTCACTTTACCCTGTCAGCCATAAGGCAAGAATATATTGTCAATAGAGTGTCAGTTTTGCTGCGGTGTACTTCAGTCAAAAAAGTAGACAGGTGTGTCAATAGGTGTGTACTAAAATGTCAATAGGCACTGAAGGAAAGAAAACAGGCTGCTGTGAAGAAAATAGTCTTACTTTAAAACGCTTATGTCTCATGTGTTTGACCGGGGTCCACTTAAAGTTGTCAGGGTCAAACTTCTCTGCCGTGCTGAGCTCCAAATGTAGTTCATCTCTGCCGCCTGCCACATAGATCCGCCGCAAGTATACCGTACAACCAGGCTGCTCTCTGGCAGACCGCATAGGAGGACACAGACGCCATGATCCTTCCAACGGGTTAAAGCGCTCAACTGATGAGGAAAATACAGACTGGTCTGTTATGAGTATACTTGACATTTGAAGGTGTGCTAAATACTTAATTGTTAAAGGGATAGTTCAGTCAACAAATGTTTCATTCTGTCACCATTAAAGGCACTCTATACTTCAAATTAACATAGTTTTGGCCTGATTTTGTTCGAAATGACGTCATACCAGTTCGTTCTTCAATTTTGTTTGGAGTTTTGGGAGTTGGAAACAGCTTGACAAAGTGAACTTTCCGTAAAAGTTTGCTCTGGCTGGTAAACACCTTTGTACCATTGGTCCGTGGCGATTACATTAATAGGTGTGGCTCTGAGGCTCTGCATTCTTTGAGATAGAAATCTTCTTCGGTTAATTTCTTCTGTTCAGTCCGTCGAGGTCAGACATCTGTGAGTAAAAACATGCACACACTGGAGAGCAGCTTTATAGCAGATGTTTGCTAATAGTATAAAGCTATACTCGGGTATTTCGACCTTCTTTTTTGACCTAGGCGAAGAATGAAAAAGAACTTCGCCGTGAGTATATTTTGGCCTTTATTTATAAGATACCATTCTGTAAAAAAAAAGGACCTCCCAGAAGCCATACCGGCTTATAAATAGGGCCCTTCAAGACACAATCAACACTAATAAACAAAAAATAATAATCCACCCACTCATTACCCATCCACACCAACAACAACACCATTCACCACAAAATATCCCCCGTTGTTTAAAGTTTAAGGACTACTCTAAATAAATTCCTAAGAATTTGATGTTCTCTACTCTTTCAATTACTTTATTATGTATTTGGATTTGTACCCTTTCAATGTTTGTCCTGCTTCTATTTGAACGAAATATAATAAATTTGGTTTTTAGATACATTTACAGATAATTTGTCATGTTTAAACCAACTATCTACTTTAACTAATTCCTCATTAACAAGCTTTTGTAAAATATCAAGATTTTTATGAGACAAAAAAAAAAAAGATTAGTGTCATCTGCAAAGATAACCTGATGAAGAATGTCATTTACATACAAAATAAAAAGAAGTGGACCTAATATGGAGCCCTGAGGGACTCCAAAAATTATATCTATGCATTCTGAGTAACTATTGTTTATTTGGACAAATTGCTCCCTATCAGTTAGGTAGCTTTTGAACCAGCATAGTGAACCAGCTTTACTCTCCCTCATGTCATTTCAAGCCTGTATGACTATTTCTTTTGTAGAAATAACAGAAGGTATTTAGCAGAATGTCAAAGCTGGTTGTTTCCATATATTGGTTTCTCCAAATAGACTTTGATTTGGGGGATAACCAAACTGATTAAGTTGTATGAACTACCTCATGTATTTTTTAATAAGTTTCATATAAACTAAGAGGGTGATGACACACACACACACCCCCCCCCCCCCCCCCCCCCCCCCCCCCAACAAACAGCTTGTAATTGTTTACAAACAGCTTACAAACAGCTTGTAATTGTTCCCAGTGCAATGATAAGTACATAACCAGGGAAAGGTTGTGGGAGTTCTCTTGACCCTCACTTCTCACAGACAGAAATAGGCATTAATACATTCAAGTAAGGCACTTCTATTTTCACTGGTTCTCTGGATATATATATATATATTTATTGCTATGACCAGTTTTTTTGAGTTTGTGTGAGAGTCTCCAAGCTGGCAGGAGAGGCATTTGGGTCACTACTGACGTAAAAACATCAACAAACTCTGGCCTATTATTATTAAGTGCAGAGTGACAACATTGTGTTTTTATTCTTTTTTAATGAATTGCTGAATAACTTTTTACTATAAACAGTAATGACGCTGCAGCTGAGATCGTTTTCCCGTTTAGTTCCCGTAAAATTGACCGATTGAATCCAAAAAAAAAAAAATGCACAATGGGTTTTTTTCCAAAGAGAAATCACAGATCATAAGCAAAGATGCTGCTAAGACATTACACATCACATCGCACACACAGATTCCAGAAAATCACTGGCAGTGTGAATGAACCAAAATCAAAAGATCCTGTGACAAATCCCGGGAAACATATTCCAGTGTATTTTCCGGAATCTGTGTGAAAGGAGCTTAACATACACACTCTGACACAATGAGTTCCCATGGGGTGATATGAGCTCAAATGTAGTTGGTGACATTTTCCAAATCCTTTCTAGCCAATTCCTGTCTAAATAACAGATTAAATAGCACACATTTTAAATCAATCAGAAAAAGGCTCTCATTTTAATATCTGCCGGATATCACATCATTCTATAAGGCACAGCTGATTGGTTCTTGCTGTATCAGTAGCCAATGAGCTTGCTGCTCAATCTTCAAATACTTGGTTGATTAGACTGAAGACTGTTTAGACGATATAAGTGCATAGTGTATTGAACGTCAGGACACAACTGTTGTTTTAAAAATTAGACAACCATATGGATAGTAAACCAACATAGGCACATTGTAAAAACGTGCCTTTACCTACATTTATACAAAAACATACCTACAATTCGCTTCAGTTTCCAGCCTAAATAGCATTAAAACACCTCATTTTTATTTCTTTACATTTTGATTACAAATTATGATTACAGAGGCAGATTATCAATTAATAAAGAATTATTATTGCACAATTATATACACAATACTGTATTATGACCTCAAAAACACTTTTACCATAGTCCATGATTTGTAAACTAATACCTTTTGACATTTGCATCACATAACCAGCTCCACACGTATGACTTTTCTCACATAGTAATCTTGCTCGATAGCTCACCAGGTACAACATTGTGCTTGCTACGCAGAACGCTCACGTACGAATACAGTGAAACTTGAGTTATGGTAAAAGAGCTCTATGACAAGAAGCGTAGATGCAAACTAATATGGTATTTGCTCAGAATTTCTTCTTATGTTTGACTTTGCTAACACTATTGGTTAGGTTCAGTGTAGGTGGTACATTATTTTCAAACAAGATATAACTTTATTGGACACTTACTGGACATTTAATATCCAAACTGCTGTGATACATACAACATCCGACGTAATAAAAAGTAGCCAGGTTCACGTTCATTTTTCTTGCAGAAATTACCCTACAAGCACATTTTTCAAATGAGCCTGGGTTTTACTAAACAATAATTCTCACTTCTGACCTGAATTCAATGGAATGTCTCCATCAGTTCCTCCCATGACATATAAGAACCCATCCAGTACTGCCGCAGACGCCCCAGAGCGATGCTGGAGCATTGGAGCAATTTTGGTCCAAGTGTCCAGCACAGGATCATACCTGAATAAAATAATTAGATTTGTCCAAAAGGATAATAAAGAGGAAACCAATATCATATATTCCATATAATCATATGAGACAAAATATATTACTAGTGCTTTTTTGAACACCAATTGTGCAGTTATAAAACTTATTTTTTGTCTACACAATGGATGATACACTGTCCTGTTATGGTATGTTTTATAACAATTATTTAGAACTGTTGCCTGATGCCATGTCTACATGTGGCATCTGTAAAGTACCTCTCTACGATGTTGGTACAGACTGTTCCATCAAATCCCCCCAGGGCATACATGAGCCCATCCATCTCCACCACACACACACCACTGCGGGGGCTGCTGAGGGACGCCACCTCTCTGCTCCACAGATTCGTGTTTGGGTCATACCTGGTGAAGAATTAAAATGGCACGAGGATGTTTAACTATTCTGCTTCAACATATTTCTGGTGTTGCTGAGTGTGAAATGAGTCAGACTATAGAGAAGAAAGGGACTGTTTTGCAATGACCTCAAGTCAGTTTTAGCTAAAGTAAAAAAAAATTAAAAAAAACACTTAAGGTGATGATACACAGGGCAGCTTTTTAAGTAATGTTGCTGGGCAATGTTGCCGACAACGGACAACCAGATGAGACAAAGGGCCCACGACTGATCTAAATTATCCAGATAGAAATGTATTGCCCATTTTCAATGGGAAAGTGCAGAAGCAACAATCGCTCAGCAAGATTGCCCAGCAACATTGCTCAAAAAGTTGCCCTGTGTATCATCACCTTTACTGTAAAAGGATAGTTCACACAAAAATGAAATATATTTAATTAATTACTCACCCTCATGTCGTTTCAAACCTTTAATAAATATTTTGTTCATCTTTGTAACACAAATTAATATCTTTTTGATGAAATTGAGAGATTTCTGTCCCTCCATCGACAGTTCACACAACTGACACTTTGACGCTTCATAAAGTTCATAAGATCGTAAAACTAATTCATACAAATTTAATGGTTTAGTTCAACATTTTCGGAAGAGACTCAGTAGCTTTATATGATGAATATATTTAATTTAGGCTTTTATTCACATATAAATATTTGTCAAATCAAACATCAGTTGTGGTAAACAGAAGCTTAAAGGATTAGTTCACTTTTTAAAAAACTTTTGCTGATAATTTACTCACCCCCATGTCATCCAAGATATCCATGTCTTTCTTTCTTCAGTCGAAAAGAAATTAAGGTTTTTGATGAAAACATTCTAGGAATTTTCTCTATATAATGGACTTTACTGGTAGCCAAACCGTCCAAGGTCCATATGACAGTTTCAGTGCAGCTTCAAATGGCTTTAAACGACAACAGACGATGCATAAGGGTCTTATCTAGCAAAACGATCGGTTATTTCTAAAATAAATAAATAAAAAACGAAGTTATATGCCTTGCTCTGTTCTGTGATCCGCGGTCGTGACTCTCCTGTTCGAACTCGTTCATCAAAATGAACGAATCTTTTTTTCGAGTCATTTCGTTCATTATGTTCGTTGAATGAATGAAATGACTCAAAAAAAGATTTGTTCATTTTGATGAACGAGTTCGAACAGGAGAACAGAGCAAGCCGAGCATTTGTGCTAATAAAACTTAAACTTTTTTATTTCTTTTAGAAATAACCGATCGTTTTGCTAGATAAGACCCTTATGCATCGTCTGTTGTCGTTTAAAGCCATTTGAAGCTGCACTGAAACTGTCATATGGACCTTGGACGGTTTGGCTACCAGTAAAGTCCATTAGATGGAGAAAAATCCTAGAATGTTTTCATCAAAAACCTTAATTTCTTTTCGACTGAAGAAAGAAAGACATGGACATCTTGGATGACATGGGGGTGAGTAAATTATCAGCAAAAGTTTTTTAAAAAGTGAACTAATCCTTTAAGCATGTTCGCTTGACGGGCGAGAACCAATGAGGTTCATACTTGTGTTACGCAGCATGTTTAAGAACCGAGGTTTACTCACCCGTCAAGCAGGTTCGGTTGAGCTTCTGTTTATGTTCGCTGATCAATGTTTATATGTGAATAAAAGCCTAAATTAAATCTGTTCATAAAGCGATTGAGTCTCTACAGAAAATTTTGACTAAACCACTCAATTCATATGGATTAGTTTCAGGATCACTTTATGAACTTTTTGAAACGTTAAAGTGGTGGTTGCATAGCTGTCAATGGAAGGACAGAAAGCTCTCAGATTTCATAAAATAATCTTAATTTGTGGTCTAAAGATGAACGAAAGTCTTTCGGATTTGGAACGACACGAGTGTGAGTAATTGACAAAATTTTCATTTTTGGGTAAACTATCCCTTTAATACAGACCGAATGCTATAATTCACTCTTAGAAAAAAGTGTTCATTGAGGTTCTATATAGAACCATGGGGTTCTTTACTCAACTCCAAAGAACCTTTTATGCTAAAAAGGTTCTAAAATGACAAGAAAGAACCCTTTTGGCACAAAGGTTCTTTATAGGCTATTTTTCATTCATATATAACATTATTCTGCAACATTTTGTAGTTGTAATTAAATTATTGTTTATTAATCTGTTGTAGTAACTTAATATCACATTTTAATCATGCTGATTTTTGGAGGAGAACAACTGAAATGGCACTCTCGTGTGATATTAACTACATAAAATTATATAAATATATACATTTTCTAACCCCCATATCTTGAATTTTGTGATCATTCACATGCATTCATAAATACATTTTAGGGTCTTGATGTTTGTCAATAATATTAAATATTTAATTCGGAAAGGACAAAACAAATGGTAATGAATGAACCCCTAAAAGGTTCCATATAGAACCTTTTTCCTGGTTACAAAGAACCCCAAAGGGTTCTTTTTATTGAACCCTTAAAAAGGGTTCTGTATAGAACCTTTTAGGGGTTCCAAATACGTAGCGCCGATAGAACCTTTTAAGGTTCTATATTGAACCTTTTCTTCTAAGAGTGTTGAATTGATTATTCATAATACAAATGGACTGCAGAATCTGTATCTGCCAAATGAATCTGTCCTCAGAGCTGCTGCGCTGTGAGAAAGAGGAAGATTAACTTTATAAAGGAAAAGTGCAGGATGTCATTATCACGTAATTTGATCAGTCACTCATCAAGCCATATGCACAATGGCAATGACAATTCATCTGTCTTGTGTGTCTGTGTGGTTCCTGGGGATTTTAATGTTTTTATGAAACCATTTTAATGTTTGTGTGTGTGTGTGTGTGTTTTGAATGGAGATTACAGGAGGTATGAGTGTGTTTGTTGGTGGCATTGCTCAGCTTTTGGCTTCAGGTTGCTAATTGAAGTCCATCTCCATATGTCAGGACAATGCCACTGCTCCTCATCCAGTTCCTACTCTACACACACACATATACTATATTAGTTTATATTACATTAGGATATCTCATGCAATGTTTTTCATACAGATGTGATGATTTTTTGCTAACCCCAAACCTTAAATCCTAACCGGAATTATGCATTGGTATATAAAGACAGTTTAAACAAATTTTTAAAAAAGTTTTTAGACAAAAACTGCCTACCCTACCTTTAAAGATAATCCACCCCATAATAAAACTTATTTCATACTCACCCTCATGTTGTTTTCAAATAAGTAAATTAAAGCTTAAATTAAATCAGTTTATTACAAAAGATCAAACCATTTCATTCATTAGGATTACTTTTAAGGAAGTCTTCTTCTTTTTTTTTTTTACTTTTTAAAGCATGACATTTTTGCTTGCGTGAACTTTAAATGGATGGACAAAACAATGAGAGAATATATAAAATATCTTCATTTGTGTTCCGAAGTTTTGTGTGGGTTTGGAGTGACAGGGTGCGTAAACAGAAATTTTCATTTTTGGGTGAATTATTCCTTTAACAAGCCCTGTGATATCCCTATAATAAAACTTTTTTTTTGCCTGATTTATAAGGTTTTCAAATAGCGAGGGCCACTACACACACACACACACGAAAGAAACCAGAAAGACCCCTTTGCACTTAGCAATGCTTCATTGTTTCGTTAATGGAAAGTGATTGAAATATCACTGACAGCCTACGAGTAAAACAAAATGTATCATGTCCAAGCAGTGGAAACAATAATCTCTAAAGGTTGATTTGAGTTCAAACTAAATTACAATTTAAGTAGGTTATTAGATTTATAATGAGACTGACCAAAAATAGGTCATAATTTGTCAAAGAGTCAAAATACCTCACCCTCACACCTTGTGTTGCAGTACATAATGACCAGCACACCTTTGCCCATCTTTAAAATGATGTACTGTGGAGATATTTAGGATATGAAGAGAGCTTCTCATGTGCACTGACCTCCTTTATTTTTATCCCAATGATAATTGTTGTTTTGCACTTCACAGTGTAGTTATGGTGGGCCCAGATCAAAGGAAAGAGTACCAAAATCAGAATAACTAGGATTTTAGGCAGAAGCTTTTTAAGCGCATTTAAATGATGCCTTTTATCACATTCTTACTTCTCCACACTGCTCACACTGGTGATGTCATCACGTCCACCTAGAGTAAAGATCATTCCACCCAATGAGCAGACAGCTACATCTCCACAACGCTTCAGCATTGGCGCCATTGTTCTCCATTCATTATAGAGAGGATAAAATCGTTCCACAGCGCATGATGTAGCTGTTGGGGTCCAACCACCAACTGTAAAAAAAAAAATAAAAAAAAACGAGAAAGAGACTGTCAAAAAATACATGCAGGGTTTCCGCGGGGTTGTAAAAGGTAGTAAAAGGTAGTAAATTAAATTATGCCAAATTAAGGCCAGTAAAAAGTTGTAAAAAGTAGTAAACGTCATCTGACGAGGTAGTAAATTTTCGAAGCCCCATCTGGGTCTATATGGTTTTCAATTAGTATTGAAAATATACGAGATTCCATTTTTTCCCTAAAAAATAAGGCTGTCTATGAAGTAAATATGTCTTACTAGTGGAATATTAAACGCTATATAGTAACACAACTTAGCTGTGGTGCGCGATCACTGGAAACGTGCAATGGATTGAGCGCGCAGCGGCACAGATGCGCGAGCTGGTCGAGCGCATCCCTTCAAACAGACATCAGTGGAAAGTTTATAGTTCAATCGGATGTCAATGGCAAAGAAAATTAAAACGGGTCATCATCTAGCTTATTATTATCGTTAACTGACGAGAGAGAGAGCGCGGGCGCACTTCTGTTGAATATTCTTGATCATTCACTCAGCACGTGTTATTTGGATTAAAACTAAATCGTATATGTAAGTAAAGTAAAACATGACCTGTTACCTGATTTATGTATAACGAGTGGTTCCCTACATTATTACTGGACGTGTGCATATCAAGAAGTTCCATGAACGCAAACATCCAAAGCGCGTGCCCCGCAAACCAGCGCCTCAGCGCGCGAATACTAAATTAAATTGTCTTTCACGTCACAAAATTATGTAAAAACGCCCGTCTTGACGACTATCCTAGTAAAGAAAAGTCAGTTATATCTCAAGTGAACGTAGCCATGTTCGTGCATTCTGTCTTAAAGGGGCAGCAATTTAATAAACCTGCTACTGTGTTTTAATGTTAATCAAACAAAGGACAAATAAATTACTCACTGCTCTTGACTAAATAGTCTACCCTTTTCAACTTTACAAAAATATCCATCTATTTTATTTAGCTATACACTAATGAATATGCAAATTTTTCACATTTGATTACTTTATTCAAATGTATTTACCAATCTACCCGAAAAACTCTAAAAACAGTTTATTTCATTTGTAGCTTTTCTTTGATCTATTGTATTTATTTGTCCTATTTGTAATTCGATTATTTGTTATTGTAGCGACTGTTAATAGCTGTGTGGCTATCAATCAGTTATGTGTAACCCCGGGCGCGCCGTTGGTTGGCGGCCTGGGGAGAGGGGGGCGGACCCCCGGGGGATATAGGGGTTGAGTTGAGGAAGTTCTCTCTCTCTTTGTTTTTGGACTGTTCGGAAGCTGTTCTGAAGCTGTGTTTGAATGCCTGCACGTTGAACTGCTGTGAATAAACAAGTTAACCGAACTCTGGCCTCATGTGAGATGCTACATTATTATTCACCTTATTAGGGCTAAGGGCTAACGTTATGGTTAGGATAACTCAAGGGCTAGGGTTCAGATAAGGACAACTGAAACTCAACTCGACACTAATATTGTCATTGTCAATTATGTTTTTTTTGTAATGATCACAGTTAAACATTAGTGTACCTAATATGTAGGATGTGTGTGACAGTGTCACACCATACCTTATAGTAAGTAGTAAGTGGTGCTTTGCATACCTCTCCCACACCCCCCAATAAAGGGCTGCTGCTTGATGTCGTGTTGGTAGTAAAAAATATTGTGGAGGTAGTAAAAAAGGTAGTAAAAGGTAGTAAATTCATCTCTATGATTCCTGCATATACCCTGACATGTGTTACACAGCTTTATGTCATTGCGTTTACCCCTCATAGCTCAGTGTTTGTGAATGACAGCAAACATCATCATGAACTTGACAAATGGACGTATTATGGACAAGTATGGTTCCGACACCCTGAAACAAGATGGTCATAAATTGGCTTATTTGATTAGCTTTAGAAATAGTACAGAATACTCAGTATTTCTTGCATTTTACATCAAAACATTTGATTACATGTTCAGAATCCTGTTTATTACAAGGTTTGATTGAGTCACAGATTGCCAATGTGCTCTGACTTTTGTATTTCACAGCAGGTATTTGTGTGCCAGTGGCTGTTTGGCACAATGTAAAATAAATGAGAAAATGTTGTTTTATGTCCCTATAGTTCCTCATCAGCAGTGTAATATCGCATATTATTATTTCATTATTTTAATTTGCAATAGATGATGTAGTGACCCATACCGATGAACATTGAGTCCATGAGCTGCTTTTCAGGAGAGATTTTGGATGAATGGACACAGGTAATTTGTGGGCTGAAAGGACAGCCAGGTGTCTTCATGGGGTCAGTGATTGACCGTCTGACAGGGAAAAAACACCCATGTTACATTTTGATATTTAGAGTTGTCAAGTAACTTAATATAAGGAACACTTCGACTTTTTAGGACTTTACCTTATTCAACGTATCTCCCAGAGTTAGATAAGTCCATACATACCTTTTTCATCTCCGTGCGTGCTATAAGTCTGTTTGACGCACCCACCGCTAGCCTAGCTTAGCACAAAGACTGGATGTAAATGGATACAGCTAGCATACTAATCCCAATAAGTGACAAAATAACGCCAACATTTTCCTATTTACATGTTGTGATTTGTATAGTCACAGTGTGTACAAATAACAAGGTAATATGAGACACACGTTTGACATTTAATAACTGGGAACTATTTTCTCAGAAGGCGAAGCACTGCTACTTAGGCGGAGTGATTACCGCAGCACCCGAGAAGCGCCGTTCTGTAAACAAAACCAACGTGACTTGCTAGTAGCGAACGTGATTCGTGATCATGGCTAACTTTGAGGAATTGTCAGAGAATTTTTATTTGGTATCAAACCAAGATCCAGAACCATATCGTTTTGAGCCAGAATACACAGATGAGGAGATACAAACTTTGGAAGCTGGTAGACAAGATGCCGAACAGACTGAGGTCGAGGAGAGAATCAGAACGAACACGGACTGGTGGTGTAAATGTGGAACATGCCAACCTATGCCGATAGAAACCGAGTGCCTTTGTTGTAGTGAATGGTACCGGGTATTGCCATCGATGTCAAGGCTTGATGACAAAAAAAAATCTTTGCGTCACTACCACAGAAGATTTCTCTGCCCTACTACACCCGGCAGTTGTCGATTTTCTTTCCTGTTGTGACAAGATCAACTGGAAGAAACGCCCCATGCCGAGTGAACATAATGGACAGCTGTCATGTGCACTTTGCACCAAGTAAGTGATTTTGTAATAATCATAATGCATGTTCAATGTAATTGTAGTATAGCCATACCATACAGTTTGTCAATACACGAAATATGCACACATGCCAATTGAAATAGCACCCTTGTAATAGCCTTTCATGATCACCTGTTTACTTGTATCCTAGCTATTCATACAAAGTTTTCTGTGCTCTTAGTCACAATACAGCGAACACCCATGATTATAAACTTTGCATTTATAATTGCTGACTCTATTACTCCAACTCTGAGCGAACTGTCTGCTCCTCAGCACGGCGCGTCTCAGGTGCTGCGGTTATCACTCCGCCCAAGTAGCAGTGCTTCGCCTTCTGAGAAAATAGTTCCCAGTATTTAAACGTTTAAAAAGTGGCTGTGTCTCATATTACCTTGTTATTTGTACACACTGTGACTATACAAATCACAACATGTAAATAGGAAAATGTTGGCGTTATTTTGTCACTTATTGGGATTAGTATGCTAGCTGTATCCATTTACATCCAGTCTTTGTGCTAAGCTAGGCTAGCGGTGGGTGCGTCAAACAGACTTATAGCACGCACGGAGATGAAAAAGGTATGTATGGACTTATCTAACTCTGGGGGATACGTTGAATAAGGTAAAGTCCCAAAAAGTCGAAGTGTTCCTTTAATATATAAAAATGAACTTTTATAATATAGATAACATTTGCTTGTGGGAATGATTCCTATACAAGTTTGTCATTAAAACATAACCTACTATAAACATAGAATTTAAAAATAACCAACAATATGGTCATAAGTTTACTTTGATTTTTTTTTTTCTTTATTAGCAAAAATGCATCATAATTAATAATTCACTGCTTTCCAAATAAGCAGTATTAGCTACAGAGACAACCACATGAGAAACATCCTAATCATCCCTTTACATAAACAATCACAGCTTTCATAAAGAGAAGTAATTACCCTTGTTCATCAAGTATCCTCATGTCCCCTGACTCAGTGAGGCAGTAGATGTGGTTAGTCTGTTGTTTAGTGAGGCAGTGTGCAGATATGTTGATGTACACGGTTGTCTGGATTAGATGGTGTCCTTTTCTTGCCCCCACAGATGATGTTTTGCCCTTTCGACGAGCTGGAGAAATCCCTGAGATACGTATCGTATTTGCAGCATGGTTTAACAGTCTGTAATCATAAAAACTCAAGTAATCTGATATGTCTATATCCATATGAAATAGAATACTGTGTGTTCCAGAAAACATGTGGAAGTGTTTTGGGTCCATAAAGCATCACAATAAAGGAAACATCTTGACCAATAATGAATAATAAGGAACATGTCACACATATTTGGGGATTAACTGCACAATCAATAAAGTGGTTTAGTATCTTTTTTTAATTCATATTCAAAAATCTGTCATACAAAAACAATTCCCTGTACAGATATAATATACAAAGATAAATTAAATCCATAAATACATTTTATTTAGTTAAATAAGTTAAATAACACACAGTTCAAAATATGATATAAAATATATAATTGTATCACTCGGATCTTTCAAAGTCAACCTCACCTAACTCTCAATCTCCCCCAACAGTGCAAAATGAGGGACCATTATGTTTTCGATTTTTCCTTAAAACTTAGGTTTTAAGGTTCCTTAATCCTTTCCTTAGAAAGAGTACAAATATATTCTTCCAAACATTTAAATTCTAGAGTAGTTTGGTGTCCTTAAATAAAGTACAAAATCACAGCACACAATTTGCAATGTCAGTGTTTTGTTGAGCCTTGGGCCATTTGTTGATTTGACCATTTTTGTTCTGACAGGATCACAACATGTTTATATCTGCACTTTCACTGCAGAGAAATACAGTTTACAGTTTTACGTAGTGCTGTATATCACCACCTTGAATGTCCAAAGATTGTCTCAATGTATCTGTTCACAGAAATTGCATTGCAAAGAGTTACAACACTGTTGGTCCAAAAAAAACAAACTATTGCAAGCAATGCAATGCAACAGATGACAAACACAGTGTACTGGAATGAACACAATAAGAAAGCCCCATGTGATGGTGTTGCTCATTTATGATATTGCTAATATAAATCACTTGAGTTACAACTAGGACCGAGAACATTGCCTTTGGTATTTAGAATGCATTGCATAACCAGATTCCCCATCCACACTGCATACAACACACAGGGCAGCTGTAAATGTACCTTATTCTTTGCTAAATGTGTATGTTGCTTGTTCTAAGATGAATGCAGTTTGTTATACTGTAATTTTGCCTAAAGGATGAGTGAAAACTGAAATCTTACAGGTTGTAAATAAGCAGCAATCTAGTGTACTAAGAAAATGTGGGCTTCAAAAATGAATCCCTCCAAGCCATTAAATCTTAGTTTAATCAGAAATCTATACATTATTTGAATATTTTCCCATTGTGTCTCCAGAGTGCAAACTCCATCATTAACTTCTAGTCCAGCAATGCTTGGCAGGTCTGCTTTTGGGTGTTTGAGCAAACAAGCAGCATTTATAATCCTGTCACATTAATCGTGTTTACTATCAAAAATGCAATGCCTATATTCCAAAATAATCACACAAAGTAATCACACAAGAGATGTGTAATTTACAAATTCCTGACTCTTTCTCTCTCTCTCTCAAGACTACTATTTAAGTGATTGGCTTTCTGAGAGATTCATTAAAACTGAATGTAGGCTACTGCTTGCTTACACAGCACGTGTATTTGATGTCTGTTTATTTGAGACATCTCAATAATAAAATCACATCCATTGGAAGGAATCACCAGGGGGGCTGGCTTCTGAGACAATCAAAAACAGAGGTGGTCTTATATAAGACACTGAATGTCAGAACAATTTAAATCCAGACAGAATGGGTTATCCTCAATATTGAACACAGCATGGAGTTGGATGTTTTTTTTAAGCTGGTTTTGTCCTTTCAAATGTTGCAAGAAAGAGCATCACCAAAGAAGAAGAATGGTTATTGCAAATCAAAAGCTCGTGATGTTCTTTGAGGATGTTATTAAAGAGCAAAGGGGAAGACAGACATAAGGATTTAATGTGCTACGTGACGTAGCATTTATTGGGTAACCCTGTAATGAGAGCACATGTATAAATTTAACTACAGATAATCCTCTTTTGATCACAGGGGTGTTTGCCTTTCATATTTTGGTTTAGCCCTTATCAAATTTTTTAGCACCTTATGAGGTTTCTGAACCATAATATGATATCATAAACCAGTTTAGTTCTCAATGTAAAATGCCCAACATCTTTATATCATTCATTATATAACAATTGGTTCTGGACCCCGAATTTGTTTGACCAAGACTGACGTAAGGCCAAGTAGCTTTTCTGTAGCTCAAACAGTAGAGTGTTGGTGCTTGCAATGCCAAGGTCATGGGTTTGATTCACAGGGAAAGCAAGAACTGGTAAGAATATAAAATGTGTATCTTGAAATGCAATGTAAGTCGCTTTGGATAAAAGCATCTGCCAAATGCATAAATGTAAATGTCTTTGTTTACTTGTTCAAGATAGTCAATAAGTAGGGGGTGACAAGTAACATGAATAAAGCAAGTGACTGTCTTTATGAGTGTGTCACTGAATCATTCACCCAACCGATCGTTACAAGACACTTGATTCATTAAGAAACAAAACACCACAACCAGGAAAAGCACTCAGTAAGGACAACATATCAATGATCAGGGCAAGTAGCTAATCACCCAGAACACCCAAGAAACTGCATAACAACAATCTGAAAATGACTCCCAGGATCCCAGCATATGGTGACAACTTTTGCATGTAAAAATCTGGTTTAAAATGTAGCATCTCACAGCATATGCCAGAACACAGCATCTTCATAAAAGATACTGTATGTAATGATGACTAATGCAGTTTGTCTTGGTGGAACGTCCAAGCGGGACGTCTGAAATACCAGAGCAGCTGTCTCAGTCTATCAAAGCTCAGGCAGAAGATTATGCAAATACTTGCCAAAAGCCCCTCCAATAGGATTTCTACCCCATGAGCAGCTGTAATAGGGCCTGAATTCTCTTCATAATTATTGTTGGATCTACATTTTATAAAGAAGCTGGTGATAATGTCACATTTTTGTTGCAAAAGGATTACATATTTTTGGATAAAATCCTAAGCATATTGACTTGAAAAAACATCCTTTAGCATACAGTACGCTGCAACATTCAGAGTTGTGACAGTCAGATTTAAACAATATTACTGGAAGTAGGCAGGCAGTGACCGTATCAAGAAACGGGCTAGTCTGTGAGACGACTGCTCTGATCGCATGAGTCATAATAACAGAGTGATTCATACAAGCGCATCCATCAGGTCAACAGACATTAATCATCAGCTGGCCCTTCTAAGAGACCTGAGGCTGGAAATGTCAACAGGCAGCTATTTTCACAGTCAATCTGTCAAATAGATTTGTTGAGTGCCTGAATTTATTAGTATAATCAAAAGGCCATAGTCAAGCCTACTGTAGACTAAGAGTAGACCAATACAGACAGAACAGATTCAGGGCTTCATATCAAATTGATATAACTTAAAGGGGTCATGACGTGAGAAACCAAATTTGCCTTGATCTATTGGTATTTAAGAGATCTATATACTATTAAAACTTCCTGCAAGTTTCATAGCTTAAGACAGGGGTGTCAAACTCATTTTTACCCCGGGCCACATCAGCATTATGGTTGGCCTCAAAGGGCCAGTTGTAACTATAAAACTGTGTAAATGTAGCTACTTCTTAACATATTGTTAAATAACTCTCTCTGCATTTGTCATCCAAGTGGATGCTGCACAATAGTGGTGGTTGAGGTGATTCCCCCTTCAATGTAAAGCGCTTTGAGTACCTAGAAAAGCGCTATATAAATGTAACAAATTATTATTATAAAATGATTTGATTTGATAATTATTTATTCAAGTGTACAAATACAGCAAATGCATTCACATAAATCCGATTTGTGTGTCCAATGCAGCTCTTTGGTAATATGGCAATGACGTTGCGTTGATGGAGGGGGTTGCATTTGCAATATAGCGTTAGGTCTTATTTAAATGTTAAAACTTGGAAATGTGTGGGCCTATCCGCTTCGCTGGACTGCGTCTCGAGCCCACGGCAGAACTGCAGGAGGCTGTTATGCACAGCTTTTTTCCGCGCTCTTGTCTGCGCCGGTTTCAGAAATAATAATTTTTTGCTCGTCCGGCACTTTGCTACAAAACAGCATAGTTTCGGCAGAGACTTTCAGCATGTTTCCTATAAATGACGTTTATATTTTACGTGGCGTGAGTCACCACGCGAAATCCGATCGTTCAGGCTGAAGCTGATGTCCAGATATGTGATTAGATTTGAATATGATTGCTATAGGCAAACTAGGCGGTTGCCTAGGGCGACAAAAATGTTGGGGGCGCGGGCACCCTTTAGTGTCGCCCTTGGCCTACTTCCCATTAAAGCGAAATAAAACATGTTTATTAAACATGATCATCATAAGGCGCAAAACTCAATCAGCATAGACACTTAAAGCTGCTGTCCGTAACTTTTTTAAGTTAAAAATAATCCAAAATAATTATTTAAAAAAAAACATATTCTGCCAGTGGTCAAAACTATCTACTTGCCATAGCTAGATTCAAAACGGTTAGCTTGTAATAAAGATTTTAATTCCAGTGGTACTGGTGGGTTTCCGCGGGAAATTCGAGCATGTCTTTGCGTCATTACGTCACACCCGTACACATAAAGAAGGAGTTTCGCCTATACTGCGCGTGAGGAGAGATGTATAGGCTTTTCTCGCAGCACTTTACATAATTAAACTTATGGCATCCAGAAAGATCCAAACAACAATCATCAGTGTCATCTGGAGATTCACCAGTTATAAAACCCAAAAGACTTCGTACTTCGGATTTAAGGTGGCAAGAGAAAGATAAAGAAACCGTCTCATGCGAACACAAGGATAAACGATCGGCGGGGCTTTTGGACGGTGCGTGAACTCCGTGTTTTGAAGGGGTTCAAAACGGAAGAAAAGACGGCTTTTTTCTGCTGAACAAGTAAGACATTTCAATGGTTCAATCGTGTAACAGTAGCCTACCACTGTTTTCTTAATTCACACAGTTATGGAGTTTCCTTTGTTGTGCCTTTCTCGTTTTGCTATTATGGAGAATATGAATTCTGAACTACACAGGTAACCATAAAACACATTAAATGTAACGTTAGTCACGCAATGCGGATGTTGTTAACATGAACAATTTGAGAACGAAGTAGGCTATAATTTGCACGGTTGCTGTAAATCGCGTTGATTAAATCTAACGATTGCTTGTCATGTCGAAAGCTTTTCCCCCCTTAGTTGATCAGAACAAAAATGGATGTTACTTACTTGTTCAGAAGACATTTTCCGGTGAAAATTCTTATGTTGGTCAAACTTTCAAAAAGTGAATCTGTGATTCTGAATGACAGTATCCACACAGCGCGGTGATTGACAGCCGGACTCGCCTCAAAACACTGTGTTCATCCGCGCTGTTTCATGCCGATTTACAAACCACGTAAAGATGATAATTCCGCGAATAACTGCAATTGCAGATTTCGAACAGAGATGGTGACAAAGAGGAAAAAGCTACGGACTGTAGCTTTAAAGACACTTAAAGTAGGGCAACCAAAGGGCTAGAGCCGGCCCTGATTAGTACATAAACAGTGCAATCCCATGTGCAATCCATGCTGTTGTTTACATCCGAGTGCCTCCATAATGGCTGCGCATCCGGGTTACCGCCCAGAACGTGACGTTAGTGAAACCTCTCTATATGCCTTTTGAGCTCGCGCGGGCCACTTGACAGGGCGGGCTGCGGGCCTTGAATTTGACACATGTGGCTTAAGACATCCTCCCCATTATAAACGAAGCATTTAAGTAATCAAGCTCTACATACAGCTCGTTGTGGATCCATGGTACGAAGTGACGTACCAGTCGTTTGCATATGACCGCCTCCAGCGCAAGACAACTACGCCTCATTTCACATAGTTGTTGCGCGGCGTGCAGCGAGTGGGTCTGTTTACAAGAAGATGCTGTTCCTGGCTGTGGACAAACAACATGTTTTAATAAGCTGCCGATCGATCCAGACGTCAGGGAAAGCAGTTGGATGCAGTATATTTGCAGCACATAAATATGCAGCGAATTTTTGTCCCGCCGAAGCCTTATTTGATTGGTGAGTGATGTAGATGAGTGTGACAGGGCGCATGTTACTGAAAGAACGAGCAGAGTCTCTCTCTCTCTCTCTCTCTCTCTCTCTCATGAATCAAAATCAATTGAGAATTGACACGATGGTAAAAGATCGGAAGACCGAAGTTTCACGTGGTGGAGCATTGTGTAGCCTGCATGTGATACAAAATTAACCTTTTTGCCATATCAATGCTGCATCCTCAAATATGGCCTGTGCAAGCATTTTGTCCGTGGTACACCGGAATAATAATCACGCAACAATAACCCGTTTTTAAGTGTCTCGGGTTAAAAATGACATATTAATTCAAAATAGTTTCACACTTTCCATGACACGGACTCATCCATTCTTAGTTGTGGTAATCAGATGAGGAATCAGAAGAAAATGTACCATCATTTGAACCACGATGAACCACGATTCTGGCTCAAACACATAGGGTTGTATCATTGCAAGAGCCATTGCCTCGCTCGCACCAATCGGCAGCACCCGCTAACTATTGTAAACACTCGCTGCGTCCCAATGTGCATACTATGCCCTAAATAGTATTGAAAATTGCTAATGTCACATACTATTTAGGATGGATAGTATGCACATTGGGACGCAGCAACTGACTAGGGGGGCGTTAATAATTTATGCATAAGCACTGACGTTAACCAATCATAACAGTGGGCGTTAACACTGAACTCTTAAAGGGGAAACACCTCCAAAACAGACTGTTTGAATCAGAGGATGAGAAAGAGGGTGGGAAAAGGTCATAAATCACTAATTTTTTTTAAAAAATGTTGTCCAAAAAACTATAGTAATACTATAATTGCTCCTAAAGGAACATAATAAAACTAAAAAAAAAAAAAAAAAACATGTCATGACCCCTTTAAGAAGTAAATCTCAGAAAATAGATAAATAGATTTAATTTTAAAAAATTTAAATGTAAAATTTGCTACCATAGTCTAAGTGAAGGATAGTATTAAATGTTTTTAATAAATATCTTTCTTCAGTACTCCAATTTGAATTTAATTGTTAGCTATTTCCAAAAGGTCCCATTCAACCAAAACAAAAGGCCAATTCACACTGAACCGAAATATAGCGACCAATGGCAGACAGACAATTTGTCGGGTTTTGTCATATAAGTGTATGACCCCTTTCGGCGTGTGTTGTCATTGGTCAGCACTTGTTTGTTGGGTCGTGGAATGTCTGAGAAGTGACATATACTGTAATCTGGTGATTGGCTTTTACCAGGGCAACTGAAACAAATAATAAATTCACAACCATTAGCCGTTCACAACCGTTCGTTTGTTGGCCAGGGGAGAACTGGCCCACCGACTGAGTCTGGTTCCGTCCAAGGTTTTTTTTCTTCATTTCAGTCACCTGAAGGAGTTGGGTTCCTTGCCACTGTCGCCTCTGGCTTGCTTAGTTGGGGACAGATAATATCAACACAGGCTCATTGAACATACCTGCGTGTGGCAACATTTTTGCAAAACGCAAAATACGTACCATGTCGAATGGTACGAATCCCGTGAAAGATGAGTCACGATAGTTTCAAGACAAGAGTTCAAAAACAAGCTAAAATGCAATGGTTATGATTGCGTTTTTATGTCACATTTGATTTTATAAATACTATTGGGTATGGGTAGGTTTAGGGTTTAGTGTGTAGCCTACGTTATTTGAAAACGTGATGGATCATTATGCTGTTAGCGCCACTTACCTACTAGACATTTCAATTCAGAACTGCGCTGATACGTAAAAACCCAACATAATAAAACTTTGCCATATTCATGTTCATCTGTTCAGGGAAAAAATAAACACGTTTTTAGAGCCACTCACAGGACATTTCACTTTGAAGGTGTCCCGAAATGTGCACGGCGCAACGTATTTTGCATTTTGCAACACAGGTAAGTTTTTCTAATGAGCCTGGGCTGATTAACATTCAGCAATATTACTGATTTGACTGCTTTGACATTATTGAATGAGAACTCAACTTAGCTGGATGACAGCTGAGTTGAACTCATCTCATAACTGATGTACTTTACACAGTTATTGAGCCGAAATGAATCAACACTGAACTGATTTCAAATGAATAATGTCTGTTTACTATTATCTTTTTAGAGCTGCTTTACAGCAGAGATGAATTCTATTTATATATCATTAAATCATTATTTTTTAAAAGCTGCTTTGAAACAATCTGTGTTGTATAAAGCACGATATACGTAAATAAAGGTGACTTGCCTTAACATGCTCAATATGAAAATGTTCAGACAGCTTTGTTAGGCTAACTGGGACAACATTTGGAGAAATATTGTTGGTCAAACACTTGACCTTGTGACTTTAAATTTACATCGACAGAATTTAATTTTGGTCAATTTCTGGTCAAGGTATTTTATAGCAACATTAAAAAGGCCTTGCCTTGAAACGTTACATAATATATAGGAATATATTTTATGAGGTGCATGAACGCAATAGAAACCACTCATATTTATGCCACTATCTATATTCAGGTTCCCTGAATATGATGACCAGCAAATGCTTGCCCAGTCACATGGGACAAATGTGCATGAGACTGATGTGGAGGCTCTGCCCTGTTCCATCTTAAATGTTATTCTGGGGAAAGAGAATCCCTCACCTCATAAAGTCCATTTTGGTCTACAGTCATATGGCATATGATTATGATTACGTCCTTCAATTCCCAGGCCAGCTCCCCAAAGCGAGTGGAACAAGGATATCAGAGTAAAACAAGGACAGCTACCCAAATATTTTAGTCAGCCAAAGTAAACCTTGATGACCTAAATTATTTTCCGGAAATAGGTCTGCCCCATGAGATTTCTAAAAGTGTTTCAGAGAAGGTTTTAATATATGAAGAAAAACTTCAATTGCTTTAGCGTAAATTGATTTTAATTTTAGTTTGATACATATTTATATGAATTCATTTGACAATAATTTGTCATTTCTTTCACAATCTAAAAAAAAAACTCACCTGCAGTTGTGAATTGTGAACTGAGTATTTGGTTAAATAACAAGCAATAAAACAATATACTGTGTAAGCCTATTCCTGTCTTCTACATCACACAGACCAGAGTCTGCAATTATTTAAAGTCCCCTGTGGTGAAAATCAAGCTTTTAAATGTTTATTTAATGTGGTTACAAACCATGTGCAAATTCATATGTCAGCACCATTGTGGAGTATTTTCTCCTTAAAACTGCAGTGAACCAAAGACAGTCTCAAAATCGCAGTTTGAAATCACTGGTGTTTCTGACGTCAACTTGTAACAAATCGTGTCAATGTGTGATTGACACGAGGGAGTGGAGGCAGGGCTAATTTGTCATAGAACTAAAATACTAAATGATTGGCAGTTATATGATATAGTGACACCAATGCTATATTTTATATTAAAACCACAGACTTTAAAATTTTATTTGGTCACATTGTTTTTGCTGATATCTATCTGGACCTGCATTTGGTCCTTTAATATCTAAATACTATATGAACCAAGTTCAAACTAATGTGTTTAACCAGTAATTGCCCTGTGAAAACATCAAAATGATAATAGCATTATGCCCGGACCCTTAGGCCCCATCCACACCAGCGCTTTAGCTGCGTATTAGAATTGATCTCCGTCCACATTAAAACAACTGAAAACGCGGATCACGTGAACATTCACCTACACTGGGCATGCGCGTGCCAGTGTAAACAGGAAACAGTTTGACTACTCTTCAGTTGCAGCAGATTTGACGAAGAAGAAAATAGCTACCTCTGCGAAGATTTGCAATGTCGAAGACCACAGATTTCTTTGCATGGACCGACGACGAGGTGTAGGGAGTATCAGGGAAGGATACGCCATGACTGATGACACCCAATCAGAGAGCCGAGCGTGAGCGTCATCGTTTCTAAAGTCCTCCGTTTTGTCCCGTCTTCACTGAAACGCCCTCCGGAGATTCAAAACGCAAAACGGGGTCTGGAGCGTTTCCAAACTTCTCAGTTTCGGTCTTCGGTTTTGCCGTTTTAGTCTGGACTGGAGGTGCAAACGTAGCAAAAGTTCTCAGTTTCTAAACGAAAACGTAGTAGTGTGGATGGGGCCTTAGATCTAGCAATGACAATTTGCTTGTCGTACCCAAGTATATGTCACGAGGTGACGAAATTCCACCTTTTTCTCAGTGCAAGGCGGAACTAATGTTCGGCGGGATTGCCTCCCGCCGGACTCATAACAATGGGACACCGGGTTAGTTCCGGGCTAGCGGAAACATCCCGCGAATGGGGTGATTAATCTGAATCACCGGCAGCTGCGCAAAAGGGGATTAAAGCCCCGCGATTGGGACACGTTGCCCTTGGGGGAGGATAAGAGGAGGGAGTACAGACTGGAGAGAGCGTTGGGTGGCGTTGTGTGGTTTTTGGACTGTGATCTCGGAGGAAGCGTGAGCATTGGAGCAGAGGGAGTGGGGTCGGCAACGGGTGTGACACCGCGAGTTCGGGAGAAAGAACACAACGACGCAACTGGAAAGAGGGAATCACTGGACAGTAGGATCGTTTATGAGAGGCTGTGAGTAGTTTGATGAATCTCTATCCTCCTCTTGTATCTACGGGACTCTTTGATGCGAATGCCAGGTCAGAAAGTGGGCGACGGCCTTCTATGTGTATATTTTCCACTGAGTGCTGAGATGAAGTGATGTGATACACTGTTTGGATGTGTGAAGTGTGAACTTAAACCCGGATGTCCTTTCCTTACCTGAGCTTTCTGTCACGTCCTAAATACTTAAGAGGAGGTTACCACTGTTGTGTTTCACAGATGTTTGAGGGTATTTCCTGGCAGCCTATTGTGAAGAGGGACACGTTGGTGAACACCCAACCGACTGCTTTGCAGTGAAGTTCCCCAGCCGTAAGTTCTCTGTCTGTCATCTATGAAGAAGAGGATTACGTGCCGTATACTCACCGTCTGCTTTGCAGCGAAGCCCTCCAGCCTGAAGCTCCCCAGCCGTAAGTTCTCTGTCTGTCATCTATGAAGAAGATGATTACGTGCCGTATACTCACCGTCTGCTTTGCAGCAAAGCTCTCCAGCCTGAAGCTCTCCAGCCGTAAGTTCTCTGTTTGTCATCTATGAAGAAGAGGATTACGTGCCGTATACGCACCGTCTCCTTTGCAGCAAAGCTCTCCAGCCTGAAGCTCTCCAGCCGTAAATTCTCTGTCTGTCATCTATGAAGAAGAGGATTACGTGCCGTATACTCACCGTCTGCTTTGCAGCGAAGCCCTCCAGCCTGAAGCTCTCCAGCCGTAAGTTCTTTGTCTGTCATCTATGAAGAAGAGGATTACGTGCCGTATACTCACCGTCTGTTTTGCAGCAAAGCCCTCCAGCCTGAAGCTCCCCAGCCGTAAGTTCTCTGTCTGTCATCTATGAAGAAGAGGATTACGTGCCGTATACTCACCATCTGCTTTGCAGCGAAGTCCTCCAGCCTGAAGCTCTCCAGCCGTAAGTTCTCTGTCTGTCACCTATGAAGAAGAGGATTACGTGCCGTATACTCACCGTCTGCTTTGCAGCAAAGCCCTCCAGCCTGAAGCTCTCCAGCCGTAAGTTCTCTGTCTGTCATCTATGAAGAAGAGGATTACGTGCCGTATACTCACCGTCTGCTTTGCAGCAAAGCCCTCCAGCCTGAAGCTCCCCAGCCGTAAGTTCTCCGTCTGTCATCTATGAAGAAGAGGATTACGTGCCGTATACTCACCGTCTGCTTTGCGGCGAAGCCCTCCAGCCTGAAGCTCCCCAGCCGTAAGTTCTCTGTCTGTCATCTATGAAGAAGAGGATTACGTGCCGTATACTCACCGTCTGCTTTGCAGCAAAGCTCTCCAGCCTGAAGCTCCCCAGCCGTAAGTTCTCTGTCTGTCATCTATGAAGAAGAGGATTACATGCCGTATACTCACCGTCTGCTTTGCAGCGAAGCCCTCCAGCCGTAAGTTCTCTGTCTGCCGCCTGTGGAGAAGAGGAGTACGTGCCTGAACGCTCACCTGGCTGCTTGGCAGCGAAGCTCCCCAGCCGTAAGTTCTCTGTCTGCCGCCTGTGGAGAAGAGGAGTACGTGCCTGAACGCTCACCTGGCTGCTCGGCAGCGAAGCTCCCCAGCCGTAAGCTCTCTGTCTGCCATCTGCGAAGAAGAGGGGGACCTACCTGAAACGCACTCTTGGATTGTCCTTGGACGGAACGACCCTGTGCAGAAGACTCTACCTTTAAACCTTTTACCTCATTTTATATTAAATAAATTATTATTCATTTAAAGTTTGTTGTCTGTCCTCCTTGCCCGGCCTCTGTCCGACTCCCCAAGGGTGGTGCTGATCCCGAGGGGTGGGTGCAGCCCGATTGGCCCGCCCCGACCTGTGACATAAGTTGGCGTTAGTCGGCAGGGTTCCACCTTGGGTTGAGAGGCAGAGGTGGAGAAATGGCAGACGAAGAGGCACCAGTGGGACGCATGTCATGTCATGCCCATCTTTATGGGAGCCCCGTGGGCCCAAAAGTATGGAGGACCAGGTTCAGAACTCGGCCTGTCGGCATGGAAAACTCAAGTGGAGTACTTGGCGGGCCTCGAAGGGTTAAACGCCACAAAGAAGGCCCAGTTCGTCTTGAATTCACTCGAAGGCGAAGCCAGGAGAGAGGTACAAGCAGCGCCGGAAGCAACCCGAGCCACAGCCCAGGCTATCCTTGACTTTCTAACTGAGCAGTACGGTGACGCAACTCCCGCAGCTGTCCTCCGGACGCAATTCTTCAATTACAAGCAGGGACCTCGGCAAACTATACGTGCCTTTGCTTTACTACTGCGAGAACACTTGTCTCGGCTGCGGTCTAGACATTCCATATGTGGGCTATCTGGTCACAGACCTAGAGGTTCATGGGACCCTGGTGCCTCAGAAGGGAGTCGTGATTGTACGGGATACATGTCTGGGAGCTCACCGTGCCCTACTGGGGATGAACGTCATCACGGAATGCTGGGAGGAGTTGTTTAAAGCGAGGCCTACACCATCGGCCCCGAAGGAGGAAAAGCGGGAATGGGATCGTATCGTGGCCGATTGTCGCCGGGTCCGCCTGGCTGATGCCCAACGGAATCAAGAGAGTGTGGGAAGAGTGGGGTGTCGCTACGCACTGTCAGTCCCGGCCCAGAGCGAGGCCATTATCTGGGCCCGCCTTCCTGTCCAGTTTCACGGGTCCCAGGAGTGGATCCTGGTGGAGCCTCATTCCGACTGCCAGGCTGTGGAAGTGGCCCGGGGATTGGCTTCCGTTTGTCGGGGCCGGGTCGCCGTAAGACTGAGGAACACGAATCCCTATGCAGTGGACCTCCATCGACACCAACGTCTAGCTCGGGTCACCATAGTGAGCCCCCAACAAGTCCATGAGGAAGGAGAGGTCCGGTTCTGCCAGGTGGGCCCAACGGTGGTGGAGGTGGCCTTGATACAGACCGAATCCCCTGCAACCAGAAAGGAGGAAACATTGCCAGTCCACCTTGCGGGAGAATCCTTACTAGGTGACGGGTTGGAAGAGGGACAGGCGAAGCAACTCCGGGACTTCCTGGGGAGGTGGGAGCATCTCTTCTCCGCACATGAGGAGGATTATGGGTGGACAGACATCGTAAGGCACCAGATCCCTACGGGGGATGCTCCTCCGAGCCGGGAACGCTACCGTCCCGTACCCCCGACTCTGTACGCTGAGGTTCGTACCCTCCTACGAAGGATGCTAGAGAAGGGAGTTATCAGAGAGAGCAGCAGCCCGTGGGCAGCACCGATCGTCCTTGTTCGGAAAAAGACCGGAGCATGGCGATTCTGCGTTGATTATCGGAAGTTGAACCAGGTTACCAAACGAGACGCCTTTCCCCTGCCGCGGGTCGAAGACTCCCTGACTAGCCTTACTCGGGCCACCTGGTATTCCACAGTGCGGCTGGGATTGCGGTGGACCCCGAAAAGGTGTCGGCTGTCCAGGATTGGACGGCGCCGAGGACGGTGCGCCAAGTAAGATCATTCCTGGGATTCGTGGGATATTACCGGCGGTTTATTAAAGACTTTGCCAAGATCGCTAAACCCCTGAACCAGCTGCTTGGAGGCTCGGGGCGGACCCGGGGTCGTGGGTCCCCTACCATCTCGTGGGACCCCGCCTGTGAGTTGGCTTTTCAAAAGCTAAAGCAAGAACTGCTCCAAGCCCCGATCTTGGCCTACGCTGATTTTTCCCAGCCCTTTACGCTCTACGCGGACGCCAGTAATCTGGGATTGGGGGCTGTATTAGCCCAGAGACAACAGGGGGAAGAGAGGGTCATTGCCTATGCCAGCAGGAGTCTGCACCCAGCTGAGCGTAACGACGCTAACTACAGCTCCTTCAAGCTTGAACTCCTCGCTATGAAGTGGGCCGTCAGCGAGAAGTTCAAGGATTATTTGTGGGGAGCGAAGGTAGTCGTGGTTACAGACAACAACCCGCTGGTCCATCTCCAAACAGCAAAATTGGGAGCCGTCGAGCAGCGATGGGTGGCGCAGCTGGCCAACTATGACTACCATCTTCAGTACCGGCCAGGGAGGGAGCATACCAATGCCGATGTCCTGTCTCGGCTCCCTGAGGGTCAACCCTTGAGGTCAACTTTGCCCTCGAATGTAGTACCGGAGGAAGGACTTATGGTGGGAGTCATAGAGGCCCCTGGGCTCCGAAGGGAAGGCGTTCCCTCGAGTTGGGGTTGGGACCCCCTACGGTGGAAGGACCGACAGGCAGGGGACCCAGGTTTGGCCCAGATACGGGACTGGCTGCAACAAGGGACTTGGCCAGAAGGGGGAGCACGACGTGAGCAACCCCAAGGGGTGAAGCAGCTCCTTGGACAACAGGAGAGACTCTTCCTGAAGGAGGGAGTCGTCTGTCGACGGTTACAGGACCCAGCACTAGGGGAGGAAGTATGCCAAATAGTGGTACCTGGAGATCAATTCCAAGCTTTGCTCCAAGCTTACCACAACCATCTGGGACATCAAGGGCAGGAGAGGACGACCTCATTGGTGCGGAGACACTTTTACTGGCCTGGGATGGAGAAGGCCGTAAGGACGTTCGTTTCACAGTGCCCACGTTGTATTCTCTTCAAGACTCGGAGAGAGGTACGAGCCCCGTTGGTCCCCATTCGAGCGAAAGCCCCACTATATATGGTGGCGATGGACTACCTGACGTTAGGCCGGCCTACCGACCTCATCCAAAACATCCTCGTAGTAACAGACCTCTTTACGAAATATGCATGGGCCATTCCAACTAGAGACCAGACCGCTACCACCACTGCTAGTGCCCTTTGGAAGAATGTGTTCCAGCCTTTCGGGTGTCCAGAAGTCCTTCACTCAGATCAGGGTCCCAACTTTGAGTCCCGGGTCATCAGAGAGCTGTGTCAGCTATACGGGTGCAAGAAGACCCACACCACGCCGTACCACCCCCAAGGGAATGGAGGGTGCGAACGATTCAATCAGACCCTGTTGGGTCTGTTGGGGACGCTGGAGGTGGAACAACAGGGTAATTGGATGGCGAGTCTTCCGGCCGTAGTCCAGGCTTATAATAACAGCGTGCATAGCACTACTGGATACGCCCCGACGTACCTGATGTTCGGACGACACGTACGGTTACCCACGGACTTGCTGTTGGGGTCCAGCCCCGCAGAGGAAGGGACCAGTCTAATGGAATGGGTGAGCAACCACCACCAGCGCCTCCACCTTGCTTATGAGCAGGTTTCCGCCCGAATTCCGCCGGGAGAGAGGGTCCTGGTCATGGTTGAGTGACCGCTGGGAGCCCAGACCTTACGTGGTCCAACGACAACCCCGACCTGACCAGCCCGTGTACGTCCTTCGCCCTGAAGGGGACGCCGGCCCAGAGCGGGTATTGCATCGGAACTTGATTCGCCCGTGCCCCAACTATCCCAGGTCTACAGATACCATCATCCCCACCAAAGAGAGAGCCCACCAAACTCCGATGATAGGGTGGGCATGGGTCCCAAGGGGAGCGGCCATTGAACCTGAGCAAGCAAATTTCCCCTCACCCCCAAGACGATCCCAGCGGGACAATCGAGGCCAGCCTCCGGCACGGTACGGAGACTGGGCGGAGTCGCCACGTTCTAGGGACTAGAACGGTTGTCACGAGGTGACGAAATTCCACCTTTTTCTCCGTGCAAGGCGGAACTAATGTTCGGCGGGATTGCCTCCCGCCGGACTCATAACAATGGGACACCGGGTTAGTTCCGGGCTAGCGGAAACATCCCGCGAATGGGGTGATTAATCTGAATCACCGGCAGCTGCGCGAAAGGGGATTGAAGCCCCGCGATTGGGACACGTTGCCCTTGGGGGAGGATAAGAGGAGGGAGTACAGACTGGAGAGAGCGTTGGGTGGCGTTGTGTGGTTTTTGGACTGTGATCTCGGAGGAAGCGTGAGCATTGGAGCAGAGGGAGTGGGGTCGGCAACGGGTGTGACACCGCGAGTTCGGGAGAAAGAACACAACGACGCAACTGGAAAGAGGGAATCACTGGACAGTAGGATCGTTTATGAGAGGCTGTGAGTAGTTTGATGAATCTCTATCCTCCTCTTGTATCTACGGGACTCTTTGATGCGAATGCCAGGTCAGAAAGTGGGCGACGGCCTTCTATGTGTATATTTTCCACTGAGTGCTGAGATGAAGTGATGTGATACACTGTTTGGATGTGTGAAGTGTGAACTTAAACCCGGATGTCCTTTCCTTACCTGAGCTTTCTGTCACGTCCTAAATACTTAAGAGGAGGTTACCACTGTTGTGTTTCACAGATGTTTGAGGGTATTTCCTGGCAGCCTATTGTGAAGAGGGACACGTTGGTGAACACCCAACCGACTGCTTTGCAGTGAAGTTCCCCAGCCGTAAGTTCTCTGTCTGTCATCTATGAAGAAGAGGATTACGTGCCGTATACTCACCGTCTGCTTTGCAGCGAAGCCCTCCAGCCTGAAGCTCCCCAGCCGTAAGTTCTCTGTCTGTCATCTATGAAGAAGAGGATTATGTGCCGTATACTCACGTCTGCTTTGCAGCAAAGCTCTCCAGCCTGAAGCTCTCCAGCCGTAAGTTCTCTGTCTGTCATCTATGAAGAAGAGGATTACGTGCCGTATACGCACCGTCTGCTTTGCAGCAAAGCTCTCCAGCCTGAAGCTCTCCAGCCGTAAGTTCTCTGTCTGTCATCTATGAAGAAGAGGATTACGTGCCGTATACTCACCGTCTACTTTGCAGCGAAGCCCTCCAGCCTGAAGCTCTCCAGCCGTAAGTTCTCTGTCTGTCATCTATGAAGAAGAGTATTACGTGCCGTATACTCACCGTCTGCTTTGCAGCGAAGTCCTCCAGCCTGAAGCTCTCCAGCCGTAAGTTCTCTGTCTGTCATCTATGAAGAAGAGGATTACGTGCCATATACTCACCGTCTGCTTTGCAGCAAAGCTCTCCAGCCTGAAGCTTTCCATCCGTAAGTTCTCTGTCTGTCATATATGAAGAAGAGGATTACGTGCCGTATACTCACCGTCTGCTTTGCAGCAAAGCCCTCCAGCCTGAAGCTCTCCAGCCGTAAGTTCTCTGTCTGTCATCTATGAAGAAGAGGATTACGTGCCGTATACTCACCGTCTGCTTTGCAGCGAAGTCCTCCAGCCTGAAGCTCTCCAGCCGTAAGTTCTCTGTCTGTCATCTATGAAGAAGAGGATTACGTGCCATATACTCACCGTCTGCTTTGCAGCAACGCTCTCCAGCCTGAAGCTTTCCATCCGTAAGTTCTCTGTCTGTCATCTATGAAGAAGAGGATTACGTGCCGTATACTCACCGTCTGCTTTGCAGCAAAGCCCTCCAGCCTGAAGCTCTCCAGCCGTAAGTTCTCTGTCTGTCATCTATGAAGAAGAGGATTACGTGCCGTATACTCACCGTCTGCTTTGCAGCGAAGCCCTCCAGCCTGAAGCTCTCCAGCCGTAAGTTCTCTGTCTGTCATCTATGAAGAAGAGGATTACGTGCCGTATACTCACCGTCTGCTTTGCAGCGAAGTCCTCCAGCCTGAAGCTCCCCAGCCGTAAGTTCTCTGTCTGTCATCTATGAAGAAGAGGATTACGTGCCGTATACTCACCGTCTGTTTTGCAGCAAAGCCCTCCAGCCTGAAGCTCCCCAGCCGTAAGTTCTCTGTCTGTCATCTATGAAGAAGAGGATTACGTGTCGTATACTCACGTCTGCTTTGCAGCAAAGCCCTCCAGCCTGAAGCTCCCCAGCCGTAAGTTCTCTGTCTGTCATCTATGAAGAAGAGGATTACATGCCGTATACTCACCGTCTGCTTTGCAGCGAAGCCCTCCAGCCGTAAGTTCTCTGTCTGTCACCTGTGGAGAAGAAGAGTACGTGCCCGAACGCTCACCTGGCTGCTTGGCAGCGAAGCTTCCCAGCCGTAAGTTCTCTGTCTGCCGCCTGTGAAGAAGAGTATGTGCCTGAACGCTCACCTGGCTGCTTGGCAGCGAAGCTCCCCAGCCGTAAGTTCTCTGTCTGCCGCCTGTGGAGAAGAGGAGTACGTGCCTGAACGCTCACCTGGCTGCTTGGCAGAGAAGCTCCCCAGCCGTAAGTTCTCTGTCTGCCGCCTGTGGAGAAGAGGGGGACCTACCTGAAACGCACACTTGGATTGTCCTTGGACGGAACGACCCTGTGCAGAAGACTCTACCTTTAAACCTTTAACCTCATTTTATATTAAATAAATTATTATTCATTTAAAGTTTGTTGTCTGTCCTCCTTGCCCGGCCTCTGTCCGACTCCCCAAGGATGGTGCTGGTCCCGAGGGGTGGGTGCAGCCCCATTGGCCCGCCCCGACCTGTGACATATAAGTTATATGTACCAAAGTTAATTATTTGTAGTTATTTGTTGTCTCTATCTGATTTTCTGCTTGTTTGATTGTTATAATAAGCAGATTGCTTGTCTCTTTGTCAACTGTTTTTATTATTTTGTGAAGCAACCTTGCGTTCTTGAAAAATGCTATAAAAATAAACGTATTATTATTATTACAAAATCTGAAAGATTACATTCTCTATTAGAGCAGTCCATGGGAATCATTAAACAATGAGATACATTTAGATCTTGATGATGGCAATGAAACTTGATCTGGGACCTGCAGCTCCACAGCAACTGTCTCACTGTAAGTAAGTGATACTTCAGTGTAACGAATGTACATCAATAATAATATACATAAAATGTATTTAAGGGGGGGCCGGAAGGCCAATTTAGCTCAAAAGGAATGATTCATCGATTTGCAATGAATCTTGACCGAATCACTATGGAACCGAGCAAATGACTCGTTTAGAGTTCATTTGAACGGGCCGTAATTATAACCTTGGCACAGATATAAATATCCAATCTATAGTGAAACACTATGTATTAGCAAGGTAACTTTAGATCGACAGTACAAGACATTAAATGTGCAAGCACAACACAAGGCAAATATCTTTTCAAATATAAACAAGACTTTATTGATTATCCTAAAACATAAAACTAATATCTAACACAAACACACGCACATTCATACAAGTTGCAGCAAGAAAGAGAGTGAGGAAAGAATGAGTTTTAAGAGTGAGATAGTGAAATCCCACGTTTCTATATGCACTTATAAGACATGACCTGAACGAACCATCAATCATAAATTTAACCCTTCTATCGTTTCTTTGGCGGGTTATTTAATTTTATATTATTGCACCAGTTCAGTTAAGAGTCTGGAAGTACTTGCATGTCCTTGCGTTGCTTTGGGAATTCCCTTTGTGTGAGCGTAAAGGGGGTTTCCCGGCCGTTGCTTGGCTGGCCGTGCCTGGAGACGTCTTGGGGCGGCCAATCACGTGGCGTGTTGGGGCGGATGAATGAAGTCTTTGAAGTTGAAGCAGGCTTTGCAGTTGAAACGTTAAAACGAAACTTTGCAGCAAAACTTAACTTAGAACCGAGACTTTTAACGGAAAAGAAAACAAAGGAAAAGAAAGGAAAGTGAGACGAGTTAGATGGCTTGAATGAAGCTGTTGAACCCGTTCTTCTGATCTTAATTTGGGTTCTTTGTCTCTATGCGTCTACATGGTTAGGCTACCACAACCATCGTCTGCTGTCTCCACCCGACTTGTTGTTCTGCCGAGACCTTTTCGAGAGAGAGAGCCCGCCCGACTTCTGTGTTCGGGTCTAAGATTTTAAACTCAAATGTCTGTCCCGCCTCCTGGAGGAATTTGGACAATAAGATACTTGTAAGGTTATTTGAGAAGGGGGTATTTTCCATCATCCCCCTCGCATCGTAAATCATGTGGTATCTGTGGTTTGCTTTACTCTGCAGCTGAGCAGAGGCTTTAGTTTAGACATAATTTCCATTTTAAGACCATAAACATTTTACACAGATTTCAATCAAGCCATCGTCTGAATTAAGAACATACGATCTTACTGATAGGAAACACTATACACTTTTCATTCACACATCTCGTTATATCACAATTACATGATTTATATGTGATCCAAGCATAATATAAACATGAATTGTAAGAACAACAAGAATTATGATGTTTGATTATAAGTCCACTGAGCATTGTTCTGTGGATTTTGATATGTAAAGTGTGTACAGTAGGTACTCAACCAGAATGCCTATTACCGCCGCGAGACGTGCCGCGGCAAATCCACCGCGGCAAAAATAAACTAGTCGCATTTCAAAGTCGTTTGCGAAATGACCGCCAGGTGGCGCAAAGGGGCATTTAGCAAAACAGCCGCAATTGCCGCATTTTGAAACGTAAGTGCGGGGCTAATGTCAATTAACAGTAAGGATGAAATACTACAACTATGGCAATTTCCAAATAAGCAACAAACATGAAAAATTAAAAGAGCTATTTGCATTTTCTCTACAATAATGAAACAAACTAAGATTTGGTGAAGTTGAAACTGCATGTTAAAGTAATAATTTTATTATTAATTAAAGACAGACAATTTTGTTAATGTTATTTAAACAAACGATCATACAATTTATATTATACATAGTAGTAGCCTATACATATAGACGTTTATTTGTACGAACTATTAGGCTATATATCTCTGTTTGTATCTGTTTATTAAAAAACAGCACACGGTCTTGTAAAAAAAACAAGAATGAGACTGATTGAATATGTAAAAAATTAAATAAAAATAAACAAACGAAACAGAATAGAACAAACTTTTAGAACAAAAAATTATAAAAATAAAAATAATTTAGCCTACAACAGATTCGGTTAAATTTAACGAAAGCAAAACTTAAGTAAAAGTACATTTAAACAGAATATAAAAAAACTATATAAAAGTTTTGAGATTATTTTGAATGAAATATTGAAGTTTATAATTAAGTGTTTTGGCACAACACGACGAGTGGCGCTATACTACATTGTTCTAAAGTCGAGTTTTATTCTGTCTTGTTGAATTAGAGTTAGACAAACGCGGCGGCGCGTTCATTTGGATTTATTTTTCTCATAACAGCTAAAATAACTTAATAGGCTACTCCGTATTTTTTGCCAACATCGTTCAAAACTGTAAACTTTTATTCATATTAGGCTAACAACAACATTTTAGCTGTCGTGTCTCGTCTCTGTCTCCGGGAACTGCGCGTCACAAAAATTAACCGAAAGCCACTTGCCTCAGCTCAGTCACGATAAGAAATCGGCTATAAGTAGGGGCGTCGAACCGGGGGGGAAGCCTTTAAATGTCTAAATATTTAATAAATGTTATCTGATTATGTAATCCATCTGAAACTGAGAGGTACAGAGGATCAACTTAAACATGTTTAGCTATGATGTGAGCGCTTCCCAATGAGGAAAGGACAAGACGGGGAAATCTCGCTCTAATTAAATGTAGGGTAAATCGCCCTGAAATAAAATGTAAAAGCAGATCAAATCATTTATTTGTCGAAATGTTGCTATATTGTTTCATTTAAGTTCATAATTATTCTATAAATGTTATTTAGTTTAACAGCAGCACAACGAAGCACTGTGGTTCGAGGTTTATTTGAATAAAAAACAACTTATTGAAATTGAATGAATTATTGAAATGAAATATTTAGTAATAAAGTTTCATGACAGAAATATCACTAGCCTACATGTAGCTTACATTATTTAATTCCTTCATTATCAACACTTTAATAGTCTAATGCTTAACTGTAATGCTTAAGTGTTTAAGTGTCTAATGCTTAAGTGTTTAAGTGTGAATTGTGACTTCTTTTTGTTTTAAGTCAGTCTCAGACTCAGAGAGCCTGTGGGGGGTTTGGAGGGACAGTGGCTTTATCGTGCGTGCACAATAGGTGTTAATGTTCGTCTTTCATATGGAGATGTCGGATAGCCAGCCTGATGAGCAGGCAAAGGCTAAATTCTTTTAAGGATAAATCTCTCGGTGTGTCCAAATGTAGGCCCTATATCTTATTAAATTATAAATATTGTATATTTGTATTTAAAGTTTTTTTCACACAAAGTTTCAATTAAAGTGTTCAATCCAGTTGTTTCAACTGGTTTTTATAGAGTTTTAGAATGTTTGAGCATGATTGTCAACAATCTGGCATTATCTAAACATGATCTGTCGCTGAAACGCGTTCATGCCACAGCAGAGATCCCGACACTTTCTTTAAACCTTAAAAATTTGCGATGGGTTTCAAACTTAATTAATTTTAGTGTTCTTTTACATTTTCATTTGTTTTTATATTGAAAGTACTATTTAGTTAGTCTGTCAAGTCAACAAAATCAGTCTTTTCTGATTTGTTCAATGTATGGATCTGTTTTGAAAAAATTATCCCGTTGCTGTGTATGGCCTGATATCACTGTCAGTCAACTCAATTTCGTGAATGATTCACAAAACAATAATTTAGCAGATTAAAGACGAGCATCATTATTTTCATTTTCTGACGCGATCAGCTTTCTTTTTTATTTTATTTTAATTTCCCTAATCAGTTTTGTCGTGCAGCGGCTCTACATGGAATGTAGCAAATTTACGTTAATGTGGCATTGATAATTAAACAAAACGCTTGACATTAAATAAATAAACAGTTAATGAACTCGCTAATAAACAGTTACCTATTTAAGCATCAAGAACGGTAAAACATAAATGAAGTCGGCCAACAGAATATTGGCTACAATGAGATTCGATCTCGGATCGCTTGAAGCTTAGTGAGACTCGTGTTGTTGCGTTAACCGCTGAGCTACCGTCTAAACGCTATTAAATTTCGTATTATGCTCTTCCTTAGCCCCATTGATAGCCTAATATATTTCTGTTGCAATGTTTTATGTTGTAATGTTTTCACTATTTATTCAATTTAATTTCAGTAGGCTATTGCGATTATGAATTCGTTTAACTACAATGTTTCACTTGAATTCATCTGTTACCAGCTTTCAATCACTGTGAATGAGCCGCGGCGCGGCGTTAGATTACGCAATAGAGAGAATAAACGGACACCTTTCAAAGTCTGTGATTGTAGCGCCTCTTAGCGGTAAAAGGCAGCAAATACACATCCGAATTTTACCGCCGCGGGAGCGGCGGCGGTAAAAGTATTATTCTGGTTGAGTAACCACTGTATGTAAAGTTTATGGGGTTTAAGCCATTCCGGTCTGAGGTCAGGCAGAGTTCCTGCTGAAGGCTGTGTTGTTCATCTCTCATGGGACCTTGGTCCTATGAAAGACGTAGTCTGTTAGTCGCAGGGGTCAGATGACTTGTTTGACCATTTCTGAACAGATCTGTCTTGCCAAAATGTAAAACATTGACAACGTTCTTCCTACTTAGGCTTATCTTTTGGGGCCTGCGGGGCCATAAAAGTCTTCTCTGGGGGGGTTTTCTAGACAATCTGGAGCCGTCTTGTGACTTTGGAATGTGGTGTTCAGATCCGGAATGCTGAATCACATTTGAATGAATCCCATGAGAGATTAATTTGATTAATTTGTGTTTGGTTCATCCTTAAAATCTCTACATATTCCCCCCTTCGATCGATGATGGGTTGAGAAGAAGACATCATTGAACGCTGGAGAAACAGAAGAAGCAAACACACACAGCAAACAACAAGGCAAACACCTCCATGACTGGTCACTTTACTGGTGCAGGGCAGTAGATTATCTAGGCCTAAAACAGGTTCACTCTCTCAATATAGTCAATCATGTGGAAAAAGTTTAGTTCAATTTTAGGACCGTTATTCTAGTTTGTTTTAAAACGGTGATTGATCAACTTTGTGACTAAATTTGATTTGTTTGTTTTATTCTCTTCTAAATTGTTCTAGGTTTAGACCAATTTACCTTTCAAATTTGATTCGAATGATGCAGGGAGTTCTCTAGGCTAACATTCGTTTTAAGGTGACTTGCAAACATCAGGCGTGGTGCGTCAATCCTTATATGGTAACCTTGACCCTTATGGGGTAACAGGGATTTTACTTAATAAAAGAAGAAGAAAGGGAAGAGGTAAAACACAACAAAGCAGTTGAGTGACTCCTGTATGGCTACTGTTGTGCAATGTCAGGTGTCACAATGTAATGAGAGTGTTATACTTGTTGGGTGTATTGCCCCCCCCCCGTTGGAGAAGTCGCGCAGTTCATAGTCCGCCATGAACCCCCCCCCCCCCCCGTTGGACTTAGCGGAGGGGGGCCCAGCAAGATGGTTTGTACCCAGGGCCCAAAATTTGGTACTACACCCCTGAGGATAGCTAAGTCAGTGTTGCGATTTCAGTGTCTACCTGTGGGAAGAACATGTTTGTTGAATGTTTTTCATGGTAGCTGTGTTTAACTTGTGTATGTTAGTGGTACAGTGTAGTGTAGTGCTTGTACTGCATGCATACTGTATGTATGTCAGATCTGTCTCAGTCTGTTTTGCTCCCCCCTTTGCTTGATGGCTTAGCTTTGATGGGCTTGTTGCATCTTTGCCTTGTAAAGGGATCTTCTGTGATCTGCTGGGGGTCAATCCAGTAAGGCAGGAAGTTCTCTGGCAGACATTGGGAGGTGATTTGGCATGGATGCGTGAAGCTGTAGTGCAAAACGTGGTCTCCTTTGTTGCCTTCCTCTTGTGATGCCTTCTGGTTGTGACAGACTTTCTGACCTTCTGTGCTTACTGTTGTTGCTGTAGCAGTCACATGGTTCTTGAGTTTGGAGCTCGTTTGGTGGTTTCTTTATGAGTGATGGGTAGCCAGGATGGTGTTTCCTGCTACCTCTGGGTGTTCGTCAGTGGTTGACTGTGAGAAACCACTTTGTTCTGTGTTGTTGTAGAACAGGTGGTCGTCATCTTCCTTAGGAAGGTGTACCAGATGATCATTGGTCCTCTGTGTTCAGCTTGTTTTCGATGAACACTTGCAGTTGCCTCATTAGTCGCTCCATGTCTTCTGAGGGTAAACTGTCTTGTTCTTGGGCACACTCAGTGCTGTGTTTGGCTGAGTGGTGCAGAGGTGGGTTTCGTTGTCGATTACCCACATATAATGCTTTTGGATGCATTTGTTGATTCCAGTTGTTTCCTTCTTGCGGGTTTCTTGAGAAGCGTGGCTGGTCCCATGACTTTTCTATGCGGTTGGTGTGGTAGGTGTCATCGGCATTGCTCTGTGGACTACAGCCAGTTGTAGTGGTGTCCAAAACCATTGTGTACATCAGGGATGGGCAACTTTAGTCACGGATGGCAACTGTCTTGCATAGTTTAGCTCCAATCTTGCAATACTGCAATACTGCCCAACAGAACTTGTTCTCATTTCTCTGCAATAAACCAACTTTTTTTTAATAATAATTCAGTCAGCCAAACCAATATGAATTCAAATGCAGTTAGAAGATAACAGATTCTATGATTCTCATACCACTTTAGTTTAAGAGGAAGCTACTTGTGTTTTGGTTTTTACTAACAATTGTTTAAAGGGGTGGTTGATTATGATTTCACTTTTCTAACTTTATAGTTAGTGTGTAATGTTGCTGTTTGAGCATAAACAATAGCCTATCTGCAAAGTTACGATGCTCAACGTTCAAAGCAAAGGGAGATATTTAAGGAAATTGCCTTTTAAGGACTACAACAAACGGCTGGTAGGGACTACATGGGCTTCCTCACGGGTTAGTGACATCACTAACCCTGAAATTTACATAAATCCCACCCCCAAGAATGCGATTTATAGATTATCATGACAGAATATGCTAATCTATGACTAGAAGATAACTACACATAAGCTACATAAATCAACTAACCATTCAGAAATGTTGTCTACATGTTGTCACTCCTTCTTGAGTCTCTCCATCGTTGTCTGACTCCAGTTTGAACATAAAAGGCTAAACGTTTTTGAAATTCTCAGTTGCATGTCTGTGTAAGGTAAAAGGACATAAACTGTTGTAACTCCGCCCTCTGTACCTGGAGCAGCAGCTCATTTGCATTTAAAGGGACAGGCACAAAAACGTTGAGTTTTTGCTCACCCTCAAAAAGAGATCATTTTAACATGCTATATAAAATATACAGATAGGGTATTTTCAGCTAAAACTTCACACAAATACTCTGGGGACATCAAAGACTCATTTTACATCTTGTGAAAAGGGCATTATACCACCCCTTTAAAAGCGATTTATTGTAATAATGGCCATTTTAATGATACGCAGTTACAGTCCAAAGAAGCACATGCCTGGTTTAGAGTCAGTGAATGGGGTATTTTAGCCACACTTGGTGAGAGAGAGAGTTAGCAGTACAAAAATGTTGAGAAACAGTTAAAAAACACGTATTTGAAAAGAAAGTGAATACATTTCAGGTTAAGACTTGTGAATTACTCATTACCTCCTGTCTTTGTGCTGCAAGTGAGAAAGATAAGCTATGTGCCATGTGTTGTGAGCAGCAGGAGACAAGAAAGCCTGAAGGGCAGCCAGATCCTCCCCTTTTCACTGTGCTCTCTGCTGAGGTCTCCATCAGATGTTCACTGCCAGTTAACATAAAGAGATCTATTAGTCAGATTTGTCAGCTGGATAAGCCGTTTTGCATTATGAAACATTGTGTGTGTGTGTGTGTTAAAACCAGTACCTATTGTTGATGATTTAAAAAAAACACTGGAAAAAACCCTGGATATGACCGCAGACTGGACTGCACATCATTTAAGCCTTTCAGATCTTTCTGTTTTGAAGATGTTCCCATTAAACAGATCTTGTTTCATTCCCTTAGAAGAAATGAAAATATGATACAGCACAGTCACGCCAGGAAAATTAGCAGAAAGAGCCAGTAATGGCCAACAGCACAGAGAGTTGATTCTCTAGCAGACTCTAGTGGTTACATATGTTATTGCTATATTTCTAAACAAAGGAGAAGCACAGATCCCTCATCGCCATCACTACCGGCCAACACTTCTGCCTGTCTGATGGTACTTCAGACAAAATGACTACCACATGTGAATGTTCTGATATCAGCAAAACCTCCTGACACTACCTCTGACAGCTCCAAAACATGTCATTGCCTAAAGCAAGAGAGGAAATCAGACGCTCAAAACTCTAAAACAAATTTTCAAACCAAAACGCATAACTACTCAAGGTAATGCAGGACAGCCCAGCTACTTCAGTGACTGACAACTCGCTTTAGTGGGACTGGCAGGGAGCGAGACGAGATCTGCCAAACACAACACGAAACCAGGGCCTGTTTATGGACATAACGAGCACAGCGGGGAGGCAGCAGCTGCCCTGTCCAGAGGCTCTCTGAGGCTAATAGAGCTGATCCTTTCCATTCACAGCAACTGCAGGAGAGAGCCTGGGGTGACTGTACAAAAACAGTTAACGGAGTAGGCTATTGATGAAGCAGAAATTAAGCTGTAAATGACCAGGTTCATAATGTAACGATTAGATTCTTAATTGTCATACAAACATACAATGAAATTATGGACTAGCCAACGTATACATTAATGAATAGTTGAAAGTGCATATTGCAAACAAAGGCCATATTGCGCTTTACAATATAAACTGTTCATGAATCATGTGGTGTGTGTTTTGATAGACCTGTAGAGTTTTCTTGGTGTAATCTTTGACTCCTCTCTACCTTTCAACTCTCACATTAATTCTATCACTAAATCAGCATTTTTTCGTCTACGTTGCATCGCTCAGCTCCGTCCCTTCATCAGTATCTCAGACGCTGAAACTGTCATCTATGCATTTGTCACATCACGTCTTGATTACTGCAATGCACTTTTCATTGGCCTGTCTGCTAGCTCCATTTCCAAACTGCAATACATTCAGAACTCTGCTGCCAGAATACTCACCCATACCAAGCGTTCTGGACATTTCACCCCAATTTTGCATGATCTTCACTGGCTTCCTGTGGCTTACCGTATTAAATTCAAAATTCTCCTTCTCACTTTTAAATCTCTGCATGGCTTGGATCCCCCCTATCTCTGTAACCTGCTCCACCCCTACACCCAGACTAGCACTTTACGATCCTCTGACTCGTCCCTTGGCATCGCCTTGCTTTAATGGGGGGCAGATCATTAAGTGTTGTTGCACCCAAAATGTGGAACTCTCTCCCTCGATCACTCTGTTCTGTTAACACTATTTCTGAATTCAAATCCATGCTCAAAACTCACTTATTTTCTAAATGTCATAATTCTTAAGTTGTACTGCATTTTTTATATCTGATTGTATTCTTCCGAGTGCCGCCCCATCTACCTAATTTCTCATTTACTGTACACTGAAAAAAAAGATTTTTTGGTAAGGTAAATACTAGTGAAAAAAACCCAATGTAATTTACAAGAAAAAGTTAGTTCAGGCAAGAATAAAAAAAAAAAACTAAGTAAATTCCATATCAGTACTTAATTCAAGCGAGTAGAAATTAAAGCGTAAATATCAACTCAATAAAATTAAGTAAAAATTACTCAACTTTTCTGATACTGGGGTTCCCATCATGCACTGGACCTTGAATAATTAATGAGGTTGATTTTTCACTGGTTTCCAGCTGTATTTACACTGTTTTATCATTGCTTTTGTTGTCAGGATTAGTAACTTCCCATTTTGTGACATTTCGAGTAAATTTTCTGCTCAAAATGACACATTCAAACACAAAAACGATCCATCAAATGTTACCGTCATTGTGTATTGTCTACCAAGTATTGAGGTCTTTGCATTCACATCATGCTTAACATCTGACATGATGAAGTATTAATTACTTAGATACTCTAAGTAAAACACATACTATAAATGACTGGTATAATTCAATAAAATTGTTTGAGTGAAATGTAATGCAAAGGAAATTTCAACTAAATCGATATAAATCAACCTTTACTAGCCAAGTTAAAATTACTTATTTTCTTTGTTACTTTCACTTAACTAGGTTAAGTAAAGTTTACTAAATTCCATAAATTCCATAAATTTTAACTTAAAGATTTCTAATTAAAGCTACTGATAAATATGTTTAGGTTTTTACTTGGCAAAGCTTTGTAAATTTACTAGCATTTTCTGATTGGAAAAAGTTGCCTAGCTTTTTTCAAGTAAATCCTACTCCAAATTTTTTTCAGTGTACTTACACTCTCATCTGCCTATGTTGTTTTGTCCGCTGTCTTTGTCCATTGCCATTGTTGCTTGTTTAGCGTCCTTGAGCCCTGGAAAGGCGGTGTATAAATAAAACTTATTATTATGTGTTTTTCTGAAGGCAACGGAAGGTAAATATGTCATCCAGGGCAGATCGCTGTTGGTTTGTGATTTTCGGCGCAGTCTTTATGACTCTCTGCAGGGTCTTTTTATCAGCTGCAGAGCTGTCCCCATACCACACCAGCATGCCATGTGTGAGGACACTCTCAATGGAGCAGCGGTAGAATGACACCAAGAGCCATTGTGACAGGCTTACCTTCCAGAGCGTTCTTAAGAAGTACAGCCGCTTTTGAGACTTCTTGACTAGCACCGTGAGGTTTATCGTTCATGAGAGGTCCTCTGAGATGTGTTTGCTCAGAAATGTAAAGCTGGACACTCTCTCCACCATCTTCTCGTTGATGTGCAGTGGTGTGTGAACATCCTGATTCTTTCTAATATAAATAATGAGTGATTTTGTTTTCTTGATGATTAGTCAGATTATTCTCTGCGCACCACACCATCAGCCTCTGTTCCTCCTCTCTGTCGGCCTCATTTGCCTCTGCCTCTGGTGATCAACTGTTTGGGCCCCCATGATCTTGGAAAACCTGGATACTGAATATGAGGAAGCCTGATTTTTGACCAGCCTGGACCTGGAAACAATTTACAGTAATAAAATATTAACTTTTTTTTCTTTGCATTTTAATGAACATACAAAGGTAGAATTTGTTTGCAGATCCTTATCCATCACAAACAACTGAAAAAGACTATATATATATATATATATATATATATATATATATATAGGGCCTTTAAATATTGGTGTTGACAATGTGGAGCCTTGGAGTCCAAAAAGTTGAGAACCACTGCCTGATACTATTACTATGTGCCAACGATTACCCCATTCAGGAATCTTAGAATAAAAATAAATTAAAACAAAGTTAAACAAAACGTAATTGAGAATTCCATTCCAAGCTTGAAAAAAACAAAAAAAAAAACATCTGAGCAATAAAATTTTCATCTGCGTTTGATTAAAACAATTAAAAGTGCCTCTAATGGTACATGATGCTTTTTTGGCTGAAATAAAGTAGCAATTAGAGAATATCACTTTTTTTCCCGATTTGTTTCCAAAGGCCTTCATGAAGATTTCAACTTTTCATTGTGGAAAAAAGTGGGATAGCAAAAACCAAGCAACACCTTAGAAGCAGCTTACTTTTCTCTCTGTCCTGCATATGACCCTTGTACCAGTTGAAGACGGCAGGTCACAGCCTATTAAAAATACATGCTATTGTAGAGTATAAGACCTGGGCGTCAAACCCATCCAGGTATCAGATGACTCCTTGACGACAGAGAAAGAAACAAGACAACAATATTCCTGCTTTAACGAGATGAAGCTGTGAAGAAAATACATCTTGTAAGTTTACTAGACTAACTTTTTTTTTTTACTAAACATGTCATCGTAATATAGATGTGATTCTAGTTGAAAATATATGTACTTGGTTGTGTTTTTTAGTCTGAAAAATTTCCATCCAACCTTTAAATTAGTTTGAGATGGATGACTGCTTCCTATTTTCCAAAATAACCTTCAAATCTAATGCAAATGACTTATCAAAGTAATCTTCACTACAGTGAAGGATTCACTGCAGTGAAGAATCAAGAATTGAAATTAATCAATAAAAACATGTACCTGTACATGTATCAAAATAATATTTTTTTGTACAATTCCAGATGTGAATCAACAGTGTTGCGAACAAGATTTCAGTGTCTTTCAAAGCAGATGACTGTTATCTCTCTAAAATAAATGTATAGTTTTCATCAGGATATTCGAGTTGGTCATGCATTATTTAAGCATGTGTCTGCACCTTGGCTGTTTTCCTGCCATCTGCTACTGACACTGAACACCTCATGAAATTGCTCAAGACTCACATGCATCTTACTGTAGAACAGGATTGAGCCTGAATGTTTGTTTTATTTTTTATAAATGTTTACTTTATTACCAAGTGTGAAGTGTGGATAAACGCTTATTTGCATTTAAGAGAGAGCAAGGATGGAAACATATCAGAAAGAGTCCATGAAACGTATCCGAAGACATAGTCAGAGTGTCCTTCAAGATCTGCACCTCAAAGGGTTCAAAGACGAAGTCAAAGATGTAAGTATTGTAGAATATGATAATTTTGCCTATAAAGGGCTGTTGTGTAAGATTCCTTAGCTTAAAAAAACAAACAAAAAAAAAACCTACAACCTGTGAAAAATAAAACTTTTTTCTGGGTTTGATTAGAGTGATTAAAATGGCTCATGATACACCAGGCGTTTGGCTGAAATAAAGCAGAAAGTAAAAAAAATAAAAAGATTTGTTGCTGCCAGTGCCACAGGCCTTGGTTAAAGCTTTTGTCACATTTTTAAATTTGGGGAAAAATGGTGTAGTGCTAAACAACACATGTTGCTGACACTTTAGCAATGCTAAATGTTTTTTGCAATGCTTTTTGTACTTTTATGTACATTGTATTTTTAGCTCTTGAAGTACATTTAAATATATATATTTTTTTATACTATGCCATGTTTATACTATGACTATGTATTTTAAATTAAGATATGTTTCCTTAAGAAGCACTATTTACAACATACAGCATTTAGCATATATTTGAAAGTTATTTTGGCTAGCAACCAAATGGTCTTTAGTCTGTTTATCCTTACAAATAAAAACCAAACTTGGGCATAACTAACCTTTCAAAACTGTTCTTGTATTTGACAGCAGACTCGTTCTCGAGGTCGTAGGGGCGAGAGACCTCTTACTCCAACGTGGCGTAATTCTCTGGATAGCGTTTTCACACGTAAAGGCAGCCTCATTCTGTTGGATGGAAACAATGCTGTGGAAATTTACAAAGTAACTCAACAGATACAGCACCTGCATGTTGATTCACACCAACAGTGCAATTAATTTGTGTACCAAGTACCAAGTGAACAAAATAAGTCTTTTTTGTCTCCCATGTTGAAATTCTTTGCTTTAATCTGTGCAGTCCAACAAGTCAAGCCAGCCAGGAATCAGAGGACGGTTGAGTGACTTGTACCTTCCTGCTATCACAGGAACGATGTCAAACCTGCAGGCAGCAAGGGCCAAACTCAGTCACTCATGTCCTTATCTCAGCACTAGCAGACGCCGCGGCTCCACCTCCTCCATCAACTCGCAAAGAGCTCCTGACTTCAAGCAGGTGAGCCGACTCTGACTTTGTTGAGAGATTTGACACAGCAGCTTTGAACCAGTTATAAGTGATGAGTTATATTACAGTTGGATTGTCTGTCTGTGTCTATTTTTCTTTGGAAAAAATAGTTCCTTAAATGTTTCAGGGAATCTTCACCACAGTATTTGTTAAACACAGCTGTCACTATACTGGCTTCTGAAAGAGTTACATGATGTGTAGAACATTTGAATTCTGTCTTCCAGAGTTACCTCAAAGTACAGAAGGAGTCTAAGAAGTCAAATGTGAATGTGACGATGATGTACCTGGGGCAGGGGCTTCCTGGAAACACTCAGGATGAGATGAAAGTGCTTCAGCAGATCTGTGGAGGGGAGAACATCTGTGTGTTTAAAGGATTTGTCCAACCGGGAGGTAAAGCTCATTATCCTGTTACCACACTGAATACACTGCTTGAGATCTTATGCCAAGAAATAAAAACATTTATATAATCTAAGAAGCCATTTTCTTCTCAAATCTAAATTCTGACCACATATACAGTAAGCAATTATTTTACTTGTTCTACCCAACTAAAGGGGAAAAAAAGAAATACAAAGAAAGCATTATGCATTTCAGCACTATGTATAATCAAAAATTGTATGATGCTGAACTAAGTAACTGAAATAAAAAATATTAATAATCTAATTATGTAATAAAATATAGGAAACATATAATAGAGTAACAAAAATCACAAATGTACAATTACAGTACAATTACTTTTACTGTAAGTTAAAAACAAGATAAGTATTCATTTTTTTTCGTTTACCTGATAGATCTGAAATATTTATTATACTACTAAAATAAATTGCACGTTTAAATAAATATTAAATTTAAATGTTTAAATAAATTAATATTTACAAAGTTAAAAAAGTATTGTGAATGACTTTTTACCACTAGAGCAGATTCAGTTCACATCCCAGAGACATCTGGGCTTCCCCTTCAGTGCTACTATCTTTGTGAATGGAATCATGGCAGCCAGGATCAGTTCCTGCTGTGAATACAGATACGCCCCTGGCTTTCAGCAAGGCCGCGGGAGCTGCTTCAGACTGACCCGTCTAAATGGAGGGAAACCCTGCTACAAGTGAGATAGTATGGCGTGCAAGATCAAGAAACGATTTAATACAGGGCTTTTTGGCAAGACCAAATAGGCTGCCATTGTAAACATTTTCTCCTTTTACAGATGTGTGAATTCAAGGCATGGTATTGGCACCCCAGCGATCGATAGTCCAGCTCCAATCTTAACAAGAGCCATCAATTCTAATGAAGGTTGGTCTTAATGCTGCTGCTGTTACATTTTCCCACTGACATTATTCAAAAGTAATGATCCAGGGCGCATTATTTACTGAATGCCTCACTGTAATCATACCTTCTGTGCAGGTGTTGTGGATTCGTGCCCTTCTTCCCCTTTGTTCATCCCTCTTGGAAAGGAAAGATCTGTGCAGAAGGCCAGAAAGCTCTCAAAAGATGGAGGTGCTTTATCAACTGATAGTGAAGACATGAATGGCAGCGTGAAAGAAAGAAGACATCACAAGCGCCCTAAAAAACCACGCAGTCAGTGTAGAGAGGGCCAAGGTATGGAGAAATCGCAACCGCATAAAGATGGAAATGAACTCGAAGACATACCACCTTCCAACACCAAAGAACAACTGCAAACATCAGCAAAAGAAAATGTGAAAGTGACCGAAAATAAAATCAAAGTGCCAGGTGAGTGCAAATCTTTTCCAGCAATTTGGTTCTCCACTCTTTATTGTGCCTGTGAGAGGACAAGGCCGTTGGATAGAGTTGCTTGCCAGCACAATGTAAAACTTTGAAGTTGTCTCACGAAAGGCTTTTGCTGTAAATCACTAGGTTGTATTTTATTTTTAAGACAGCACTATCAAGATCCAGGACACTTCCATTTCTCAAGATTCATTGCGGGAAAGAAAAACTCTGACTAAGCGTGATGGGGAGAAAACTATGGATCCTTCGAAATCGAATGGAAAAAGCAGAAACCGGGGAAGACTGAGGGACTTCTATGAAGAATGTGTTGAAATGAGCACTGGTCTGGAATCAGGCCTAGACCAACAGAGGTGGTTCAAAGTAAACAGTGAGTCAAGAACTGTGGCTCATTGCTCATAGACAGGGTTTCCCCTGAGACTTTTAGCCTCATTTAGAGAGAGTCAATCATTTTACCATAAAGGTTATGACAAGAGTGATTTCTAATTCAAACATATAGGGATAGTGTAAAGTTTTAAGGTCATGAGCACTAGTCACATTACTCTACTGACGGGCTACTCGATTTGGGACAAGGACCAAAAAGAAAGACCACTTTAGACTTAAGATCTGATCTCCTAATTTTTTTTTTTTTTGTGATTACTTTTAATGAGTTGAGTGTTATGTGCGCTATGCAGTATGGCTAAAATCTTATATTAGGATAATGAATCAATTCATATTATGGTTAAGGTAAAAAATAAAAAATAAAAAAATTTATTTAGATTAATTATAGTATTAGATTATTGCCCCAAAAAGGTTTTAGATACTATTACAAAAGCATATTTTCTTAATAATCCAGTGAATCTCATACTTTACAACTAAAATATGATTTATCTTATTTCGCTATTTTCTTTTTTTATTTGGAACTTGATGGACACAAACCAAAAGATAAGATCATAACAAATAAGTTCATAACAACAGAATAAGTCTGGTATCAGTGCAAAAACAACTGCTTCACATTAAAAAAAAACACAACATTTTTATGTACCAGATAACATAGATGACATATTGGCAAAGATATATAGACACTTCTTTTCCAATCGGACACGCTCAAGAAAGGATAGGCTAAACAATTCTCAAAACCTGTCATGATGAAACGTATGATGAAAAGTGAACTAGTTGTGTGTATTTTGTATTATCTGCTAGAGTTTGAGAGGAATAAAATCAAAGAGCAGCTCACTTCAGGACTCCCTGCCAATGGCTCAGCATCAGAGGTGGAGCTTAGTGAGGAAAGTGACAGCAGTGTCACAGAAGCCAGGAAACCTAGAATCAATAGCAAACAAGGTTGGTACAACTAAGAAGATGTTGTTTTATGACTAATACTGTATCTTCTACATTATCTTCAAAAGTTTGCAGAATTTTAAATGTTTCTAAAATAATTATCTTATGCTAAACAAGTCTGCATTTATTTGATTAAAAACACAGTAAAACAGTTATATTGTAAAATAGGATTACAATTTATAATAAATGTTTTCTTTTTTAAAATGAATATTTAAAATGAATTTTCAGCAGCCGTTATTCCAGTCTTCAGTGTCACATCAAATAAATTAAGCCTTGGTTAGCATAATTCTTTTAAAAACATAAGGAGGCGTCAAGGGAGGCAGTGCCTCCATTGTAATTAATAATCCATATTACAAAACGTGACATTAAAATTGTGTATAAATCACTAAATCACTAATTTTTCTAAAGTAACACTGTTTAACAGCGACAACAACAGGTAAAGTTAAGGCCCCGATAAACGCACGGCTAAGTTCTTTTACGTTATTCGCTTAGGGGTAAAACAGAGTCCGAAATACCTGACCAGAGATATACTAACTGTTAGCGAACATCCAACGCCACCCACTCTGCTGAGAGCACCGTTACATGAATATGTAAATATGTCTTTCATCTTAATAACAAATAGCAAGCATTTTTATGATAAAGCATTAGAAAAGCATCTGATCATAGCAATGTGGATATGTTTGTACAAGCACTGCAATTCGGCACTATAGTAAAGTCACATCACGTTTATTTACACTGAACAAAATTATAAACGCAACACTTTTGTTTTTGCCCCCCTTTTTCATGAGCTGAACTTGAAGACTTTTCTATGTACACAAAAGGCCTATTTCTCTCAAATATTGTTCACAAATCTGTCTATCCAGGCATATCAAGATGCTGATTAGACAGCATGATTATTGCACAGGTGTGCCATAGGCTGGCCACAATAAAAGGCCACTCTAAAATGTGCAGTTTTACTGTATTGGGGGGGTCCGGGGGAGTCCGATCTGGTGTGACCCAGTATAATAGGTGCCCTTTAACATGAAAAACAGTGTCAGTGTCTCATTTAATCAGAACAACTTAATTTTCTACTATAAAACAGCTCTCCAGTGTGTACATTTTCACTCGCGGACGTCTGACCTCGATGGATTGAACAGGAGAAATTAACCGGAAAAGATTTTCACGAGAAAGAAGGCGGAACCTACGCGCACACCTACCTATTATGTAATCGCCACGGACAAAAAAAAAAATTTGTTTACCAGCTGTAGGAAACTTTTATGGAAAGTTCCCTTTGGCAAGTTCCATTTTCAAACTCTCAAAAATTCCAAACGATCTTCTTTTTTGGCCTGATTTTGATTGAAATTATGTCACAACAATTGGTTCTTTGATTTCATCAGAATTAATGGGGGAAAGTCACGTGAGAGGAGGCAATGCCTCCATTGCGCTATGATTGGATATAATTGGTTATGGTTGGATATTACGGCATTAATGGGAAGAATAATTAAAAAGTAAACAACTCGGCCACTTAGATATCACCGCTTTATGTCAAAATCAAACTTGAAATGGCATGAAATATGATGACTGTGGGGTTTTTTTTTGCGAGCAATCAGCTTGGTGAAATTAAAGGTACATTTTCATGTCTGTGACCAGTGTTTACAGAGCTTTATGAATGATGAAAATAATACTATTAAGAAAAACAGCTGAACATCATCACAGCTGAACATTATTTATTTCACAAATAAATATTGTTTAAATTATTTCTGCCTTTAGTTATTATTTTGGAATAGATATAAAAATGCTTAAACTAAATTGATGAGATTTAAGTACTTGGTTTTAATAAATAGATAATTAATTGCATGGTTATTGTAAAAATACAAAATAGAATTGTACTTGGTTTCTCGCTTTTTTGATGTAATGTTTATTTAAACAGGAAAATGCATCAACATTAAGTGTAACTGGGACATGAATTCGATACATCCAATACATTAGATAAAAAATATATTTTATTACAGAACCAATAAAGTAAACATAAAAAAACATATTTTGATCTTAAAAACTTCAGCTCGTTTTCATCCCGAAAGTGGATCAGCTGCCTGCATGGTTTCATGCGTCCTTGTGTGATACAGGACAGTATAAAGCACGTATCGATGTCTCCAGGGTGACCATACAACGTCCCCCTTTTACCGGACATTACCTGGATTTCGGGATCGCCCAAAATGTCCGGTATTCGGCTTTTGCATTCTGCCTTCACTATTCATTATGTTTACATGCACATGGTGTTGTTTCAATCGGACTGAATTCATTCATTTAAATTGGTGAATCTGATTGTAGTGTTTATCTAATATTCCCGTGTTTTCGTCTCAAGTCGGGATCCGTTTGAAGCTGAATGCATCACCTGAAAAGCTGGCACGTAACGTTACGTGTCAGTGTCAAATAATGTACACATAATGAATGGCGACGGTAGAAAGCAAAAGCCGAATCCCAGACATGTTGGGTGATCTCGAAATGCGGGACTGATTGTGCAAATCAGCAATGTAACGTTAGCATAGCCTGGCGTAGCAGAATAGCGATTTTTTAAAACGCTAAAAACGTTTCAATTAACAACATGGTTGCAAATATATATGTACATAACTGTGTAGAGTACAAAACAAGACTGTCATAATTTTTTTATCAGACATTTAAGCCGAAAATACTTAAATTTATGGGACACTCTGGATGTTATGCCCGCCATTGTTGCCGGTTGCACAGTGCATTCTGGGTACCCCTTGGTTTCAAGTAAGCTCGCGAAAATTCTTGGTCTTAAGGGGTATCTACCCCTTCCCCTTAGCCCTACCCCTAGATCAAAATGAGAATTGGGATAGGCCTTCCTCTCACGTGAACGTGCAAAACTAAGGGGAAGGGGTAAGGGGAAGGGGTAAGACAGAGAATTGGGATTCAGCCTAAGTCTCTAATTCTTTTGAGAGACGAGATGGCAAGGAGAAAAACAGTTTTCAACGTGATAAGAAACTTCAATGTCAGAAACTTCCTCAATATACTTGAAGAGAGCAAAAGAAAGGCCTTCCAATACTATGGCCAGGTCCCAGGCCGGCACCCTTGTGTGGACTGCAGGTCTAAGCCTCAAGGTGCCACGAAGGAAACGGGTAACTAGAGGGTGTCTCCCCAAAGATACATCACCCAATGGAGTGTGGTAAGCAGCTAAGGCTGCCACATACACCTTTATTGTGGAGGGGGATAACCCTGCGGAGAATTGCTCCAGCAGGAACTCCAGCACTGAACCCACTGGGCAGTTCTAACTGGGTCAACTGTTGGCTTTTACACCATGAAGTGTATAATCATATAATTTCCTCATGGACGGAGCGCTTGTCTTAACAATCTTGGTTGAGCTACCTGAACTGATGAGCTAGGCCCCCTCAGAGGCCAAGCCCACAGCTTCCACAACTCTGGATGGGGGTGAAGTATCAATCCATTCGCCTGAGAAAGAAGGTGCCTCCTGGGCAGAATCTCCAATGGAGAGCCGTCAAGGAGAGACACCTGGTCCGAGAACCACAATCAGGCCGGTCAGAACGGGGCTACTAATAGAATACGGAACACGTCCCGGTGAACTCTCTCCAGAACTCCTAGGAGCATAACAATCAGGGGAAAGCCATACAGATGTAGCCTTGGCCATGTCTGTACAATAGTGTCCAGTCCAAGAGTAGCTGGATGGTTGAGGAAGAACCACAACGTCCTCTCTAGAGATGCAAATACATATACTTTTGCAAGGCCGAAATTCTCCCACAGGGGCACTAGCACCTCCTGCCTCGACAGGATTTAAATACACTGGGATGATTTAAATCCCAGATTTAAATACACTGGGTTGAAAACTACCTTCAGAGGATCTGGTGAGCTAGATTGTATAAGGAGCGTGAACGCAGCCCCTCCTGATGGTTTATGTAAGAGACCACCAATGTGCTATCTGTCTATGCAGACAAGCACATGATGGCCCCTTAGGTCTGGGAGAAGGTGCCCCCTAACCCGTAAGAGATGCATCCGTCATTAGCATGACGTGATGACAAGGTCCAAGGTTTTCTCAACATGACTAATGCCTGGCTCACACTACAGGAGTTTTAAAATCCTAACTGATTTTGAAATCTGATTGCAGCACACACATAAGGAGAATCTTTGCAAATTTTCTTCCCTTAAATCTTAAACATGCTCACAGTACAAGATTTGAAAATCGAGGTGCATCGCATACTACACAATGCTATTAAGATTATCGTGCCAGAGGAAGCACCTTGATATGATTCCACCTTTATTACGTGATCTCACGCAACAGATCAGAAGCGGAAAAGTGGATGTAAACAAAATATTTGTCCTTCATATCAAGTCATATTCGTGAAAAGGTTGCCGTGACCAAGGAAAGAAATGATGATAAAAAAATCATCCTTTTAACATTTAAGGATATTTCTAATGAAATATCCAATGCCATTGATATCTATGAAGTGAAGCATCAGCTTCAGCGTTGCCCATGTGCCAGATTGCTGCTCAGCTGAGCTTTGTAAAGTGGAGCTCAAAGTTAAAATTAAATATTAAAATAATGAACAGCTTGTTTCATTACATCTATCTTTGAATGAATCCCCATTTTTTTACATTTCCAATTAATTTAATGACTCAAAGACAGTTACTTGCCACCAACTAGTGGCGTAACAATGTAACTGGACTGAGTGACAGCCTGTCTTCCGCAGAGATGAGCAATGCCGATACTTGTAAAATATATCAGCAGAAAACCTCTCGTAAAGTGAGATTTAAGGATCGGAACTAACTGTTATATAACAATGACCTAACAAGCTTATTGTCAGGTTTATGTTCTGTTATTATATTATGTGGAGCCTTATTTGGACATTGTATCTTCTGTTTACTCCACTTCATATCAATGCTAGTCTAGAACCAGTGCAAGGGAGCACATCACACCTGTCCTGGAAAAATTGCACTGGCTTCCTGTTAGTTTCCGTATTGATTTTAAAATTCTCATGCTCACTTATAAGGCCTTGCATAATTTGGCCCCTCAATATTTGTGTGATCACCAAAATCAATGGGTGATCCGGCTTTTTCTTCTTTGGCTCCTAAATTGTGGAATTCCCTGCCCTCTGAGATAAGGAATGCAGAATCCCTTGGTGCTTTTAAATCGTTCCTTAAAACTTACTTTTTTAGGGTAGCTTTTATGTGATCCATGTGTTTACCTTGTTTGCTTTTATTTTGGCTTTTATTCTTATTGCTTGTTTAGTTTTTACTGCCTGGACTGCTATGTGTGTTTTTTATCCTCATTATTTTTATGTAAAGTGCTTTGAGATGCTACTTTTAAAGGCACTATATAAAATAAAGATTATTATTATTATTATTATTATTATTATTAATGCGCTTTTTAGTTTCGGTTTCATTACTGAAACTGAATATGTACTCGTCTTCGTGCCTGCTGACCACAGCGTAACACTTATTTATTTAGCAAAAAATAAATAAATTAAGATAATACCGCATATCGCTCTGTTGGGTCACTCAAAATTACCTCAATGTAAATTCCTTCACCACAGCCCAACTTGTTTCTTATTGGCTATTCTGACAGTACTGAGGTTATCACAATCTTGCTCGTCCCGATAAATATCAAACATGTTTGATATGATCGGGCGAGTCTGATTTGTGTGACAGCAGATCGGGATGTGCAAGATTCGATCTGTGAATGCCTCACATTACCAGATAATCTGCGCCGAACATCGGAATCGATCGAGGTACTTGTGGTGGCAAACAATTTTACATCACTGACTAAGAGACAAACATGTATCAATATTGTCTTTAAAGGTTATTTATTTTCTTGCAAGAAAAGGTCAACAGTCATACAGTCATACAAGGTGCCTGCAGAGTGTGACTACGATTTGGGGCATCCTTCCTTCTTTATAGTTGTTCCTCCCCCAAGGTTGTTTCTCGAGGCTAAAAGAAGATATGTCTTAGCCATAACCAACATATTGTTTAGATTGTTTTATTATACTACCCTTGAGTGGAGAGCCTCTGTCTCGGTCATAAACTTGGTCAAATTCACAAGGACATGCACATATATCGACACTACATTAATCTTATTTAATTCATCATATTTCTAAGATTCTAAATATAATCAAATGCCAACATAAAGAACATATTTCTTCCACATCCTCAACAAGATTCCGAGGGAAAATCGGGCATAAATCAGCCTAAAAATCCTGTAGTGTGAGCCAGGCATAAGGCACCACTGCTGAGAGGATCGAAGCTACTGTATACGAGCAGGAGACAGACGTGCCCGCATCATCGTTGAATCCCATATCACACCTAAAAAAGTGGGAAAGCACACTCTTCTTGGCGTTCAGCCTCAATCTCAACTTTCTCATGTGGGCGAGAACGACATCTCATGTCAAACTGCCAGCCGCTCTGATTGAGCTAGAATCAACCAATCGTCAATGTAATTTAGTATACGGATGCCCTGGAGTCGCAGAGGAGCTGGAGCTGCATCCACACACTTTGTGAAAGTGCGAGATGACAAAACTAGGCGGAAAGGAAGAACTCTGATTTCCATTACACGAGAGTAGATGTTAAAACTTCATGCTGATTTGTACTCGGCTTTCGCCAAGATAAGCAACACTAAGACGTAGCTTTACAGTAAACTATGCTTCTCCATCCATTTACGCTTCTTTCCATATGAGGGTGTGACTCCCCTTCTGTCCGGCGTTAACGGCTGCAGTGTACTTGGCGCGTCAGCACACACGACGGCTGCAACTACAGTGTGGTCTCCCTAGTGGACCAACACGACAACCGTCTGGATTGAGCCGAGTAGGGGACATCTCTAGGGTCTTCAAGTGGGCACCTTCCGTCCTCAGTGTTTCGTCGACTAGCCCACGACACCTCAAGAGGGCTCGACAGTGACTCTGGCGTCCCAGAGTCACCCCCCTCCGTCCCCCACTCAACTCAGCCCAGCTTACTGACCTCTACATCCCTCCTGCTGCTGAGACCTAACCACAATCTCACTATCTCTCCGCAACCCAACCATACGCGCCAACCCGATTGATTAAGGCTGTCGAGCCCCACTGGTGCGTTAAAGCAGTTACAGTGGCAACGGTTCCGTATGGCATACCACCTAACGCAAAACACAATATCTACCCAACCACCCGTCATTCTATACTATACAACCTATACAAATTGTATAGTATACTATACAACCTATACTATACAACCTATACAAATAAACCAACAGACTCTTCAAGTTTTTCAAGAATTCTACGAAACCGTAGCGTGGCGGCCTGTACCTTGCCAGCTAGAATCTTTCCGTCTCAACCACAGCCAGTTGCTGCTCCTTTCTGCTGCTTCAGATAAGTTCTTTACTGTGCGACGCAACTCTTGGCCGCTGAATCCGACGTCCCTGAGGAACCGGGTTGTAGAGTGTGCCACAAAACCTCGACAACCCACTTCCACTGGATAAACCTGGACTCTCCATCCTCGCTGTTCTGCTTCAGTGGCCAAATGAGCATACCGCAGTTTCTTCCTCTCATATGCCTCATCTACAGCATCCTCCCATGGCACTGTCAACTCTATCAGTTGAACAATGCGTGCTGATCCAGACCACAAAACAATGTCTGGTCGTAGGTTAGTGGTGGCAATCTCAGGTGGAAAAATAAGCCGTTGATCAAGATCAGCCAGCATCTTCCAGTCCCTAGCAGCTTCCAGTTGTCCTGGCCGAGAATTGGTGTTAACACCTTTTCTTGGTGGTTGCTCGCCTGGGCGGAGGAATGTTGTCTTCTGCGTGTAATGTTTTGCTAGAACATGCGGCAACTTATTGGTCATACTACGCTTGCCTTCCAATGCTAAAGCCAAACATCTCAGTACTTGGTCATGGCGCCAAGTAAACCGACCTTGGCTAAGAGCCACCTTACATCCTGTCAAAATGTGCCTTAATGTGGCAGGTGATGAACACAAAGGACAAGAGGGATCCTCTCCTACCCAGAGGTTTAGGTTCTGCGGTGATGGGAGAACATCATATGTTGACCTAATAAGGAAACTGATCCTACTCTCTTCCATTGACCAAAGGTCTTGCCAGCCCATTTTGCGTTGTTCCACACTCTCCCATCTCATCCACTCTCCCTGCTTGGCCTGGGAAATGGCCTTTATACTCCTCATCCTCTCCTCCTGCTTTCGCACCTCGTTGACTACCAGCTTCCTCCTTTGAGCTGGGCCTGCCTTGTGCCATTTAGGAGGAGCTAACCTGAGCCCAAAACCCCCTCTTCCATGCTGTACCTGTCCCACGATATCCCCTATTTGAAGGTCAGCCTTTGCCTCTACTACAGATTTCTTTGCTGACCACTTTCTACCTGTTTTTAACACAGGGGCTGCCTCCCTTACACATTTGTCACGTGACTCTACTAATGTCATTTCCAGTCTGACCTTGGCACACTTAAACTCCTCGGTTAAGGCGAGACACGGCAGGCAAAAACATCGTTTTTTTTTCACTGGTCAATTTTGAGATTTTGGGCTATTTGTCTTCAATAACATGTATTCTTTCAGACTTGTGCTGAAAAAAAGTCCAAAATACACATTTAGGTCTTTATTTTACTACACTTTGTCTGTTTGCGTGTGTAGATTTCGCCTCAAATTCATCAAAAGTTGGCGTTCTAAATCATCCTGCTGCTCCGCGATCGCTGTCTGCTCCCTGTCATCACATATACCGTTGGAAAGCTCTCTCTCTCCTCTTCAATGCTGTCGGATCCAAATATGGTCATTTCCTATTTATCAGCAACGAATCATGAAAGTAAAATGGGCCATTTACTCGACATGCGCAATCTCATTGGCTGATGCCAATTTCTGACAACGTGATTCGTTCAGAATCGTCACGTGACGCGCTCTGACATTTCCGTGGTAGTTCAAAATGTGGAAAGATTATGAGTTCATTTAGCCTACTATTTGTATTTATAAGTGATTATTTCTTATACGATAAGTTTAAAGTTTGTTGTCATACCTTGACAGTTTCGACTGCTGACTCTGCAGTCATCTTCAGAAGCGTAACGTGATGTTTCTGTGACGTCTACTATAGGTGTGATATAGTTAGTTTTTGTCATTCCACCTGTGTGATGGACTGGTGATGTGTTGTTTTGGATGTTATGATCAGTGATGGATGAAGCAGTAATGAGTTTTAGATGTTAAACAGTGTGATACATGGATTTTACTTGGACCTAAAACATATTTTGTCTGTAATTCATGGCTTTCAATAGAAATTAGTGGAATTTTGCCATAAAAATCTTTAAAGGCCATTTTCTCAAAATGAGTTTTTTCTCACACTCCTAGTGACGATTTTTCACGTCTGTAGCACCTACATACACCAAACTTTACAGCCGTATTCCTAACTATATTGTGAAGGTTTGTTCAGAGGGATTTGTTGATATATCATTCTGGGCCTGATTTATATGACATTTTATGCCTAAAAATAGGGCGGAAATCAATTTTTTAAGGCTATTGCCAGTATTTTCTGATTTACAGGGTAACAAAAGGAGATATTAATAATCCCCTCTGAAAATGTCTTTTCATTGAATATATCAACAAAATGTAAAAATCATTTTGAACCTTGTTTTTTTCAATGGTCAGATTTGTCACTTCAAAATATATGCAAATTAGCGCATATTTAATTAGATATAGCCTGATTAGCATATTTAAACATAAAATTACAGAAAACTTGCAATACATTTTTTTCTCCTATTCATGTGAGTAATCAACTGGTAAAGTTTCATGGTGATATCTGTAAGTAAATTGTTTTACCCTATTCACCTGTAGTGTCTCGCCTTAAAGCAGAGACTGGCAGCTGCAATATTCCTTTACTATAAAGTCCCACTCTGCTGAGGCAGCGTGGAACTCCCAACCATTTCCTGATGTATGAACTTATTAACGCTTCCAGCTTATCCACTGTTGTCAAAGAAACCTCGTACACAGTCAGTGGCCACAGCAACCTCGGCAGTAGACCAAACTGAAAGCACCAGAGTTTTAGTTTGCCTGGTAGAGCACAGCTGTTTATGCTCTTCAACCCTTCCACTGCTTGTTGTCTAACTTCTCCCACTCGAACTGTGTCCTTTAGATCTCCATCGTACCATCTCCCAAGACTTTTCACTGGCTTCTCAGAAACTGTTGGTATTGCCTCACCATTAATGAAGAATGTTTTATGTATTGGTACGCTTCGCCCCTGAAAGTGAACCTCAGAAACTTCCTGTGTTGTAAGAAGATGGATACGTAGAAGGTTCTTGAGATCTGTTGTGACAAACCAGTCCTCTGACCTGATTTGTGACACGATTTGCTTCAGAGTAAGCATCGTAAATTTGAGCTTACACATGGAGCGATTTTGTTGGCGCAGATCTAGAATGGGACGCAACCCCCCATCCTTTTTCGGAACAATAAAGTACCAGCTTTAAAACCCGGACTCCCTCCTGGAAGGAGGAACCTGTTTTATAACCTCCTTTTGTAGAAGAGCTTTTACTTCCTGTTCCATAACTAGAGCCTGCTCAGGGCCCATACTGTAGGACCCTGCTGAACTGGGGTGCTGAACTCAATAGTGTAGCCATTTACGAATGTCTGCAGGACCCAATGAGATATGTTTAGCAGACGTACCCACTCTGCCATAAAATCTACTAAGGGAACCTGTCTCTTGAAACTGTGTCAGGGCTTTGAGGGACGATGCAGACTCAGGGGAGAGATGGCTCGCAAGCTTCATTTCAGCCCAGGGCATCGCCCCATAACCGTTGTTACCTAAGATGTTAGAGTATTTAGATGTTTGTGGGCTAAACAGTACACACAATATGAAACCAGTCTTTTCCATGACCTTGTCACCTCAGGGTCGAGGTCAGGAAAGAACAGCCAGTCCAGACGTGGAAGTTGTTTATTTCGTGATGGCAGAAAGCGTTCATGTAACTTGCTTTTATGACAAAGCTCCTGTTTCTCGGCCAGCCAGTCAATTTTCAGTTTAGCCATGGCATGAGTAATAACCACTAGCTCCTCACACACAGGAGACTGAAGTGACGAGCCCTCAATATCTCCTGTCTCGATACTAACAACATCCAGCTCCTCAGAACTGAATAGTTGTAGTACCGGTGCTTCACTCAGGGCGGAAGTAACTGCAGAGGGTGCTTCCTGACCCTGAGATGAAACATTGGACCTGGCAGGTGAGGGCAGAGAAAGGGTGAAGCCCATCTCTAACTCCTCTGCCAGATCCATTTTCGAACCCCATATGTTTTTTTTTTTTTTGAACATGGTGAAAACTTCTGCCTAACAGAATACTAAGACTTTGAAAAATTTGAGCCGGTTACACCTGTGGGTTACGGCTGAGTGAGACTTCTTTACACTCACTTACAAACGAACATTTTCTCGTCTATCGTGCGTCTACATTACACCCGTACCACTAAAAAGACGGATTATATCCAAGACTTCAGTCATAAATTAGTATTAATATTAATAGCATCACTGGTAGCATCGTTGCTAACGTACTGTCCATCTGTTAAAATGGCGAATATATCAGATGTATGTTATCTACCTTTTGGTGCAGATGAAAACAAATTCGAGCTGCTCACTGTGCAGTCTGAGCTGGAAGCTGTAGAAAAACAGATCCGTGACCTTTTAGAGAGACAAGCTGAGCTGAGAGGCCGGCGTTTAGCTCTTGAAACATCACGCGCCGATGCACACGAATCAGCGATTAACGATAGTAACCCGCGGACCCTGACCTCATCTTCTCCGTGCGTTTCTCAGCATTGGTCCCGAGCGCCCAGATCACGATCAGCCATGGTTTCATTCACTCCGGCTCCAACACAACACCACGAAGCCTGGGTATTTCCGCGGAAGACGCAAGCCAGGACCAGAGCAAGAATATTTTCCCCCTCCCGGTTTTCGAGATCTCCACCCAGAACCACTTCTCCTCTCTGCACGAAACGGAAAGCGATGCTGTGATCATCGGCGATTCCACCATCCGACACGTCCACGCTACGTTAGGTAAAAGTAAGGTGCACAGTCATTGCTTTCCTGGTGCTCGTGTTTTTGATATCGCTGCGCGGGTACCTGAGATCTTGAACGGTGACGAGCGCGTCGGAGCTGTCGTGCTGCACGCGGGAGTGAATGACATCAGGCTGCGGCAGACAGAGGTTCTGGAGAAGCACCGTTGTGTCTGGACCGCTTCCCACGTACTGACAAGGGCATGAAAAGTTCAGTAGATTATTCGCGCTAAATGAATGGTTAATGTCATGGTGCAATGAGCAGAAACTGCTCTTTGTAAATAATTGGGATATGTTTTGGGAGCGACCGAGGCTCTTCCGCACTGATGGCTTACACCAAAGTAGAATCGGAGCAGATCTTTTGTCGGATAACATCTCCAAGATGTTAAAAACCGTTTGACTAGTAATCAAAAATCCAAATCACAGTCTCTGCTGCACCAATTTAATTGATATTAATACTAGTGTAGAACATTGCATAGAAACTGTGTCTATTCCTCGTTTACTGAGATCAAATAATAAATCTACTGCGGGATCTAGATAAAATCTCGCTATTAGTGAACAAAAACAATTTCTAAAGCTAGGTCTTCTAAACATTAGATCACTCACACCTAAGGCAGTTATTGTACATGAAACAGTCACAGATAATAACATCGAAGTATTTTGCCTTACTGAAACCTGGCTTAAACCAAATGATTATTTCGGTCTAAATGAGTCTACTCCGCCAGGATACTGTTATAAGCATGAGCCCCGTCTGATTGGTCGAGGCGGCGGTGTTGCAACAATCTACAGAGATATCCTTAATGTGACTCAGAAAACAGGTGACAAGTTTCATTCGTTTGAAGTACTTGTGCTAAATGTTACGCTCTCAGATGTAAGAAAAAAATCCCTATTATCTCTAGCCTTGGCTACCGTATGTAGACCTTCAGGGCCTTACGCTGATTTCCTAAAAGAGTTTGCAGACTTTCTCTCAGATCTATTGGTCAACGTCGATAAAGCATCAATTGTTGGAGATTTTAACATACACGTAGATAATTCAAATGATGCGTTAGGGGCTGCGTTTACAGATTTACTAAACTCCTTTGGGGTCAAGCAAAATGCCACCGGACCAACTCATCGTCTTAATCATACACTCGATTTAATTATATCATATGGAACCGATCCAACCGATATAGATATCATTCCACAAAGTGATGATGTCACTGACCATTACATGGTAACTTGCATATTACGTACTGCTGTAATATGTCATGCTGCACCACGTTATCGACCAGGCAGAACAATTCTTCCATCCACCATAGATAATTTCACAAATAGCTTATCTGATCTGTCTCAGCTGCTGCCTGAACCCAAACAAACAGATGAATTAGACGAACTAACTAGCACTTTGAGCACCATTCTCTCTAGAACATTGGATATTGTTGCACCCATTAGATTTTAAAAGGTCAGAGAGAAAAGTATAGCACCACGGTACAACAATACTACACATGTTCTAAAAGAGAGAAACCCATCATTTAGAGTGTAAATGGAAACAAACTAATTTAGAGGTCTTTAGAATCACGTGGAAAGACAGTATGTCACGTTATAAAAAGGCCCTAAAAGCGGCCAGGGCTGAGCACCTCAGCAAATTAATAGAAAACAACCAAAACAATCCAAGGTTTTTATTTAACACCGTGGCTAGACTAACAAATAAACAGACGTCGTCTGAACAAAATACCTCGTTACAGTTTAGTAGTAATGATTTCATTAACTTCAGAACCACAATTGTAAACGTTCAATCTTTGCTCGCGCCTTATAATTCAGCCTCAATTATCACCCCGCAAGAACAATTACAATGCTTTACAACTATATACCAAAAAGAGTTAAATAAACATATCACTTCATCTAAAACAACAACATGTTTATTAGATCCAATACCAACTAAACTACTGAAAGAAGTGTTACCTATAGTGGAAGAGCCTCTTCTCAATATTATTAACTCATCTTTATCTTTAGGTCATGTTCCAAGAATGTTCAAGCTGGCAATTATAAAACCTCTTATTAAGTAACCACAATTAGATCCAAATAACCTAGCAAATTACAGACCCATTTCAAATCTTCCATTTATGTCTAAAATGCAAGAAAATGACATCTATGAAAAGTTTCAGTCTGGATTCAGGCCACATCATAGCACTGAAACTGCACTTGTTAGAATCACAAATGATTTACTTTTAGCTTTGAACCAAGGCTGTATCTCAATACTAGTTTTACTTGATCTTAGTGCTGCTTTCGATACTATAGATCACACAATACTCTTAGATCGGCAACAAAATTATACTGGTGTTCAAGGACAAGCATTAAGCTGGTTCAGGTCATACTTATCTGACCGCTACCATTTTGTCCATTTGTACCATTTCATTTAAATGGAGAAAAATCGATCATAACTTCGGCAAACTATGGAGTGCCGCAGGGATATGTGTTAGGCCCTCTATTATTCTCAATATATATGCTGCCACTTGGTAATATTATAAAGAAACATGGAATTAGTTTCCATTGTTATGCTGATGACACTCAAATATATATTTCATCACGGCCAGATGAATACGCTAAATTATCCAAATTGACAGATTGTGTTAAAGATATAAAAGATTGGATGACGCGTAATTTTCTTTTTTTAAATCCAGACAAGACAGAGGTACTACTTATCGGTTATAAAAACCGTCCACAAAACCTCTCACAACACAACTTTAACATAGTAGGATGCCCTGTTACTTTATCCTCTACAGTAAAAGACCTGGGTGTTATATTAGACTGCAACCTGTCTTTTGAAAATAATTTTTCATATGTTACAAAAACAGCCTTTTTCCACCTTAGAAACATTGCTAAGCTACGTAATGTGCTATCAGTCTCTGATGCAGAAAAGTTAGTTCATGCATTCATGACCTCGAGACTAGATTACTGTAATGCTTTATTAGCTGGATGTCCGGCATCCTCAATAAATAAGCTACAGTTAGTCCAAAATGCAGCCGTTAGAGTTCTTACTAGATCAAGAAAATATGATCATAACACCGATTTTATCATCACTACATTGGTTACCTATAAAGTTCCGTATTAATTACAAGGTATTGCTTCTGACTTATAAAGCCCTAAATGGTTTAGCTCCAGTCTATTTAGCGGATCTTCTATCGCCCTATAATCCATCGCGCTCTTTAAGATCACTAAATTCGAGGCTTCTGGTCTTTTAGGATATCCAGATCCACCAAAGGAGGGAGAGCATTTTCACATTTAGCTCCAAAGCTCTGGAATAGCCTTCCTGATATTGTTCGTTGCTCAGACTCGCTCTCCCAGTTTTAAACTAGATTAAAGACGCATCTCTTCAGCCAGGCATTCATATAAATGTTTTATCTTACAGTTACTGTAAATTCGGCCTCTAGTTCATAAAGGCCAGAGGAGAACTGGCCCCCGACTGAGCCTGGGTTCTCCCAAGGTTTTTTTTTCTCCATTGGGTCACCTGATGGAGTTTTAGGACACCATTAGGTCACTTGATGGAGTTTTTCGGTTCCTTGCCACTGTTGCCTTTGGCTTGCTCAGTTGGGGATACTCAAATTAATTAACCAATCATTAATACCATTGATCAGCCCTACCAAACGTGGATGCTTTTTCCACTAAGAAACAAACATTATGATGTTGTTTTGATTAAAACTGTGAAGCTGCTTTGATACAATCTGTATTGTGAAAAGCCCTATATAAATATACTTGACTTGACTTGACTTGACAAAAACACCAGGAACATATAATTTCCCAGAGAGTACTTGCTGAAGGCACAGAAGCTAACCTTGTTTGGTTTGGGTACCTTTATAGTTTCCTAGTCGATGACAACACTCTTATATGATGGTCAATCATGCCATTGGACTGATTTCATATGTGCTTCACAACGCAATCACACAGAGGCATTCCCACATCGTTTTTACGCAACATGAGTTTCCTTGAAAGGGAACATCCCTGCATGCCACTGGTATACACAGTGTGTAAAAGTTATTTAACAGATATGACCGTTATGACATTCTCAAATTCTTTTGAAGGTCCAGAGGATGAGAAGCAGCAAGACTTACAAAAACAGGTATTCCTAACTATAAAAATGAATTGCTAAAATAATTTGTCTACAAACCAAATAATATAATACATCAGATATTTCTACAGCTAACCAAATACAGCTATAATATTAACCCTGATTTACTAGGCCCTGCTTCTGTTATGCACAGTTTACCAAAGGAAATTGTCTTGGTTACTATTGTAACCTCCTTTCCCTGATGGAGGGAACGAGATGTGTCGATTTGATGGGGAGCCCCAAACACCTCTGATACTTCAGAAAAGGCCAGTGAGAATTGGCGAGAGGAATTTGCATGCCACTCCCCCAGACATATGGGTAAAAGGATTCAGGTTTTTGCTGAGGAGCTGAGATAGTGTCCCGGCCAGTTCAGCGGGTAGTTCAGTGGTGTGCCTCTGCGCCTTTTGAGAAGACGTGAGGTAACAGGGACAGCCCAAAGGGGAGGACCATGTACTGATATGTTTGTCTCCCAAGGCCAAACCATAGGGATGGTCTGTATTGAGGGAGAAATGAGACATGAGAGTATGAGTTACATGGAGACATACACAGATATGAGATATGAGTTACATCTACACAGAGACATGAGGTATGCACACGTGAAAATGTGTTTCTGCATTCACCTTGAACAGGAGCTATTGTAGTGCCCGATTCATTATAGGCCTAAGATTAGCAACTTTCACATTGATGGAAAAAGGACACCGTTGAACCTGGGCAGGCACCTGGTGAACTGAATCACGTAGTTGAGTTGGATTGTTCTAATGAGCTGGCACAACATGGTTGCAAACATTGGTCACGAGAGCATTTTCTGCAGAAGGCAGTGTGGAGGTGACCTGTCCAGCAGCACTGTAAGCTCTTGGCATCATGAGCCGCATTTCCACTGTCGGGCCAGTACCGAGCCAGGGCTTTAAACAGGCCGTGCCGGGCTAATAGCCTCGGGCCAGTAGCACCTGGCCTGCGTTTCCACTGTCGGGCCAGAAGCTCCACAGTGCTTCACTAAAACACGCCCGTAACAACGTCACACTAACCCATCATTTCACAAACAAATGGAAGTTTTATCAGAAAACGAATCTGATAGAAATCACTGGAAACAGCATTGCAAAACAAACATGATAAAAGCGACCATTTGCTGGCATTTTTGTACTTGAATATTTAACCCAAGCATCGATGTTTTACCACAGATTTACAATAAAAAGTGATACAATGATCATGAATTAATGTATGTCAAAATTGCACATTAGTCACACACAGATATAAATTACTGTTATGTTTCACAAAAGAAAGAGGACATCACTTCTTTAGTCGCGTCCGTTTCTGTTTATTTGGTAGTTATAGGACATTATAGGCTACATCACATTTAGGCCTTGTCCACACGGACACGGGTATTTTTATAACCGTGACATTTCTTACGTGGTTCGGCCGTTCGTCCACACGGAAACGCAGTATCAGGTCACTGAAACCGAACATTTTTGAAAACCCCTGCCAGGGTGAGTATTTTCTGAAACGTCGGTTGCAGTGTTGTCGTGTAGACAGTAAAACCGGAGTTTTTGCGCTGCTGACGGCTTCTGATTGGCCAACGTGGCTTTACGGTTAGGGTTATATCGCCGCCTGCTGGTGTTGCATGCTCTTGACAGCGCTTGATAGCGTGTTTTTGCGTTTTCATGTGGACAGAGTTTTTTTTTTTAAACGCAGGAAGGAAAAACTCCGGTTATAAAAATACCTGTGTCCGTGTGGACAAGGCCTTAGAAAGAATGATAATTTCTACAAATATGTGCCACCAAAAATACGACCTGAGGAGGTTTAGCACTTTCTCGACTCCCAGTAGGCTACAGATAGGCTATTTTCAGTCAGAGAAAAAGAAGCTCCCGAAAAAAAAGTTGCTTTATTTTATGATAGTCCGGTATAAAGAGACTATTATATAAAGAGTAGGCTATCTGACAGATAAAATATATTTTTTTATATTTGTGATAGCCTTTATGATTGGTCTGATTTCTTCAAACGTTCAGCATGTTTTTTTGTTTGTTTGTTTTTTGGCTACTATGCGTTACTTTGTTTCCCATGTTTACTATGGTAATGGTTAGCGCGCATAGTCTTTTGCATCGTGTATATTTACGGTAGAATCCACATCGGATCACAAACAGAAGGCATTCAAACATGAAAGTGAGTAAAATTATTTTAAAAGTCTTTAATGCTGACAGAATCATCCGGCGCTGTCGTCTCCAGACTCATAGGCAAACTGCGCCTCTATTCGTAACCACTCCTCTAGCCCGAGCTGGCCCGCTTTGGCCCAAGGTATTCAATGGGCCAGAAACAGTGGAAACGCGGCTATTGATGATATGAACTTACATGCTTTGGATAGGAGACATTTCCTGCAGGTGGTGCCGTCTCATGGGCACAGGAGCACCACAATCGCCCGCTCAACCTAGGAATGTCAAAACCCTGGCTCACCCACTGTCGAAGGTAGTGAAGGTGGAAGAACCTGCTAAGCATGTTCTGACTGTAAAAAAAATACACTTTCCATGACTTAATGAGTTCCTTGTGCGCCTCTGAGAAGAGACCTAACTCATCCATGAAGTCAACCGGGAGAGACGAGCATGCTGAGTAATGAAAGGTCCATGGGGACTCACCTGGCGAAAATGCTTCCATTGGCATCCTCAGGTCGTCCTCAGCGCTTGTCGACACAAGGTCGAAGTGACTGACAGATAGGGAACCCATGATTTCCTACCAAGAGAGAAAACATCTACACTACACCAATCTGACTTCACTCAAATATTTCTTACATTATCTATTCTAACATTATCTTATAGCCTTCCTATAAAACATACCATCCTTACAATCAGTAAATTCCAAGATAATGTACTAAATTGTTACAATTTTAATATTCCAATTTTTTCCATTTAATTCTTGACACACTTCATGAAATAATACAAGACTGGCATTACTTTTATGAGCAAGAGAACATTTGAGATATTCTGTAAACTGAGAATATACTGTATTATTAAAAAAAAAATCTGCTCTTTGCTTCAGATGGATGCCGTGACAGAAGTGCTGAACAATTCTGATGAAGTGGAGCAGCTAATACTGAGAAACACAGGTCTGACTGATGAACTGCTCAAGAGTTTGGCAACAGCGCTCAAGAGAAGCCCATCCGAAGTCATGGTGATTAACCTTAATCTGAACCAAATCGGACCCCCTGGAATCACTGTTTTACTAGACCTTCTGCAAGCCAAACCACAGATCAAAGAACTACTGTACGTTTCATGCAGACATTCTAAATATGTCTAAAATAAGCTGACTTTACAGGACTGCTCTGATAAAGAAACTCTTGAAGGTTGTTATAAATCATTATGAATGATTAAGGTCTTTTTCTTTCTTCTTTAGATTGTTTGGAAACCAACTTGGCGATCTTGGAGTGCAGACCCTGCTTAGTGGATTGGCTGAACTTCAAAATAAAACAGCAGCGCTGCATGGAAACTCTGACCAGATCTGCTTCTCTCCAGTTAGCATCGTGATCAAAGAGTTAGACATAGGTGGAAATGGCTTTGGCAGTGATGGACTGAGGGTGCTGGCTACATTCATGAGGTATCATTCCCACCTTCAGTATCTCGGCCTGGCACAGACATCATGTTCAGACGTGGAGGCTTGGACAGTCTTGTTTGAAAGCCTAAAAGTGAACTCTTCACTGACACACATCATCTTAGATGAAAGCAGCCTTGGGGACATTGGTATCAAGTTGTTTTCTGAGGTGCTGAGATCAAATGAGACTCTAAGGAAGGTGGACTTAGATAATAATGGTTTTGGTGAGGTTGGAGGACATTATCTCCTGGAGGCTCTGCGCTCTGGGGGAAAATGTTCCCTCGAGCACCTCAGCCTGGAGGGGAACTACATCAGCACCGCACTTATGGCCAACATACAGCAGGAACTCAAATCTAACAGATCAGCTTCTCTGTAAATGTAGATGCATTCTCAATTAATTTCTGCTTTACAACTCAACCCGTAGGTGGGATGTAAATAAAACTGACATCTTTAGCACAGGACAGAGGGGAGAAACTTTGTGGCCAGTATGTGGGTGGCTTCCAATAATTTTAACAAAATTGCTTTATTCAGTGATCCATCTACTTGGGAGTTTAAACAGTGGAGGCAAAACTTCAGAGAAATATTTGCTTGGGCTCTTGACCCGGTCTTTACACCACAAGCCAACAGATTCTCCCACTCACGTCTTTGAAGTTTGTGAATTGTCCGTGCATCTAATGGAAGCTGAGATGTTCTGTTCTGTTCAATTTGGTTCTGGGTAATATAAGAGACACAATTTATTGGATGACAAGTAAAATGATCTGTACCTGGAGAGCAGAAATATAGTTCTTGATAAGAATTTGCCTTAATAATCGAGACATTATTGAAAATTGTTGCAGTGGACTTCAAGTCTGTTATATTATATTAACATAATAAAAAGCTGACTTTTCTGTTGCCTCTGGTTCAAAAGATAAGAACAGACCTCTATATCAGATGTGATTTTCACACATTCTGTGCTTCCATGCTACAAAAGGAAAGAATAAAAGTAAACTTTTGGGAATGCCTGACTATATAATGTCAAAAACTTTTGTCATTATATAGACCTGATTGTAAATGTTGTACTGTATTTACGCACGATGATATTATGAACAAAGAAAAACGAAAAATTAAAGTTGATTACCTCTTTTGGATGTAAAAAAAATTACTTGCTTGTAATACTTAAAGAGGTATTCATTTTTTCATCCATGAATGTTTCACCCCCTGAACCACATCCACCAAAACTGATAGTAAAACAGTATAAAAGTGTTATTATTTGGGTCAAATATTCACAATGTAAGTACTGAGAATTCATGGTGGAACAATTTAGAACCTTTTTTCCAATTATTACTATTTTGTGAGATTTCACCGTTAACTGAAACAAAATTCATGGGAATGAAAATTGTTCATGAGTATATAATTCATGAGCAAGGCAAGATGGGGTATTTTGGTGAAACCTAGAGTACAATGCCTTGATTCATAGACAACTAAATGAGTCTCAGACATTCACATTACAGTGGAATGACATTGTTCCATCAACAAGGATGTTTGAATAAACCTAGATCAAAGCTTTTCACAATAGAAATTTCTGCTGGAGGTTGTAGCTGTGCCAACAAGAAACATTAGTGTACCCTTTGTGTTCTGTCTGGTAGTTCATTTTCTCTTTATCTGCTGATAAGTATCATGTCAGGTCTCCTTCAAAGCTTCAGCTGAGAGATGGAGAAGCTCAAATCACTGATAAAAGGCATTTCGTCTAAAAGCATGATAGAAACTGCCCCTTGATTTGTGCAAAGAAAGGATTAATAGAAATTGTGATCAAGGTGTGAATGTTCAGTCATATCAAGTGCTAATAATTTGCAAAAGGAATTTATAGCAGTGATACGGAAATACAATTTTATGTACCGCTAAAGTATAAATAATCCAACTGACCTATCGGTAAGCCCCGATTAGTCAATGTTGCTATATCAGACAAACAAACAGAATTGTTAACTGTCTTACAAATGACAGCTGTTAGTGTGAAAACCTTGTCCCAAGATGTTTTTGATACATTTTGGACACAGGACGACCACCTCTCGTCAAGGAGCATTCAAGTGGGACTTAATGCCATGGAGGGATATATAAAAGATTTTAAAATAAATATGGTGGGTAACAAGATTAATTTGGGAAGCGAAGATTTACAGATCTTACATTATTTACATTATACTTTACATTATCACACTTTTGAAAAGAGCTGGTGAACGCGGCTCACAGTACGGTAATTCAAAACATGAACACCCATGCCCATCCTCTCAGCATACCTGGAATCAGTGTTACAAGTGCCCCAGGTACAGTATTGTTTTACCATTTTTGTAGCATAAACACCATCAAAACGATGAGAGCATCAGATCTTCCAATTTTTCTCTATGGCGCTGAAACCTAAAGTTGTCCGAGTTCCAGTCCCCGTGCAACTGATACTCAACTGCCATTGGCTCATTTGCATTCGAGGGGAGGGGCTTACCGATAAGTCAATTAAATATGTCAAGTCAAAAATGTTGTATTAATCTCACCAACTACAGAAATTGTTTTTAAAAAACAAAAGAAATGAAAAAGAATGAAATAAGATCCCAACTTCTGAGGCATTCCTGGATTCTGATCCTAATGCCTTAAACAATTAATCTGCTCTGAAGAGAAAAGCCCTTTCTACTTCTGTGCCAAGAGACAGTACACTCTGCTCATCCATGGCCTTCATGGGTATGCAGCTTATGTTTTGCTACTAGTTTTTGCTAGTTTACTGGCATGAAACTCAAAAACAAAATGAGAAACAAAATGTGCATTTGTTAAACAAAATCCTAGAAACCAAAAAGGTGAAGAGAAGCACTGAGATATTGTTGTTCCCTCATGGACCAATACATATAAAAGCCTTATGAGTACTGTAAAAGATACAGAAAATATGTTAGCATTTTAAAACAAACTGTTTGTTTGAATCATTCCTCTCCATGGTAGTGATACATGGAAGTGGATCCAGCCCTTTTCAATGGACAGTTGTCTGAAAGGCAAGTATAAATGCACGTCTTTGACAGAAACATACAGCCAAGACTTGGTGTGGAGGGTGTGTTTGTGCAGTTTCGGCTGGCAAGTGTTTTTGTTTGCTAAATTGTAGGTCAGACAGCAGAGTCTCTGTTTGCTTCCTCTGAGTTTACTCAATGCTTTAGACCTGTCTGTCTGAAACACGTTACTCTCACAATTAGTGAAAAAAGAAATTAGTTTTCTAAAAGAATTTACAAAGACATTTACAATTTTACATCAATAATATTCTACTACATTTTTACATGATTTCCCAAATATTAGATTAAGGTTGGTTATTAGCAGGGGCGGTTTCTTTATTATGGCGACGCACTACCAAAGTGCGAAAGGTACTTTTTCAAATGTTTTAGCACCAGCCACCACTGTTTATAAGGGTAATTCCCTCCAAAATGAAAATTCTCATTATGTATTCACTCATGTTGTTCTAAACCAATAAAGACATGTTTTCTTTAGTAGAACACAAAACAAGACATTTTTAACATTTGCAATACACATTGAATAGGAACTTAAGTTCCCATTCAGACAGTCACATTAGACATTACGTCAATACTGACATATTGGGGTCTTGCCTGGGAGCCAATTCAAGTGGTAACTAAATGAGCCAATGGACAGTGGCCAATGAGATTTGCATGCCAATTCACTTCTACCCTGACATACGGGTATAAAGACGGCTGGCATGCACTTCTCATTCATTATTTGCTTCGGAGTTGAGCGGTTGTGGCAGCGATCGCTCATTACAGTCATCCTTCTGAAAAAGTTGATTCCTGTGGCAGAGAACAGCATTTTAAATTACTTTAACCCTTGGGGTATAATGTATTTTTGGGGTCCTTGAGATGTTTTGACATGCCCTGACATTTTTCAGTTGCTTATATACATATTAATGGCAACGGTGTAATTACACCCTATTCAGCACAAACAGGGCTACCATAATAGTTAGTTACAAACGGTTAGTCACTGAGAGTATTTCAAAGTTAAGGATTCATTAGTTTGAATTGGAAAAAAAACACTATTATAAAATCTTAGTTGATAATTCAAAATATCTTCTTTATTTTTGACAAAAAATCTCATACTATATATTTAACATATGAGCAGAAATTGGAGAACAAAAGCTTATTTGATGTAGTAGTCTATTTTACTGTAAAACTTTATAATCTATTCAAAACTGCACTGACCTTCGCATGGAAAACTGTGTCAGTGTAACTGCAAACACTTTGCAGTTATCTCGCTTGCAGCGCCATTCCCCACTAACAGGGGTATACGAGGGTATACGAGCACCTACTCGCTCTTCAGGGGAGTTCTCCACTTGGCGAATCCTGAATTGAGTTCCTCCAGCATCCTTCGGCAGTAAGATAGGGTGGAGGTGTCTGACGTCAGGCCCAGTACTCGTGTGCATGCCCATATGCATTAATACCCCCTTTGTAAATTGCAAAATGTATAGTGTCTACGATATGGTTTGACTGTCGGCAAACCCGTTTCGTTCCCAGGGCAGTTTTGCTCTGCCCTATCTCTGCATCAGTAGAAGCTCCTCCCTGGCTAGTGTAGTGAACTTTTTCCTTGTAGAAAAGTTAGAAGCTCAAGACCAGGAGACGGAGGAAGTTTTCCAAGCAGAAGTTCTTTTATTGCTTGTCGGTGCAGTCATACCAACATCGTCTGACTAAGATAATTTTACATTCTTAGTTTATACTTTTCAAAGAGGGTGGGATTACCTAAAGGAGGAGTCATTCTGAACAATGCATGTAAATGAAGTAGGAACACACCCTACTCTGAGGGCACTACAGTCCAATTGAATCAGCATGACTTATTCAAATGCTGATACTGGCCAGGAACTCTGGATCCAAAGAGCCATCCCAGAGCCATTAAAGACAAAAGGTGAAAGTCTCCCCTACAGCTAATCCAATCAACCTAACGATTCAACATCTAGGCTGAAAGGTGAGAAAACAGGACTATCAGGAAAGGAGACTTTTGCTGGAGAGAAGGGACCAAAGGTTATAGTCATAGTGTGCACGTTCTCAGTTAAACCTTTATGAAACATTTAACAAATTTGTATTCCTTCACTAGGCAGGACTTACCTCAGAGTAGGACTGGGACAATAAAAAGATGTATTCGTGGATAGATTCTGAGATTTTCGGTATGCATCGTGATTCTCTCTCCAATCAATTCTGAGCATAGTTTTTAACCGCAGGTGGCACTGTAGGCTAGTCAAATGCTCACGAAGAAGAGCGCTTGCGCATTCGGCTGTGTGCGAGATGAGTCCACATAATTGGTTACATGTACTTTCACGTCAGAATCCTTTTATGACGTGAAATTTATCTAAACACAGCCCACTGCGACAACCCTTGTAATTTGCTTCAACCTTTTCAAACTTTATGAAAGATTATTTTATGGAGCATTCAAGCAGTGTGTGTAAGGAATTGGAAGCAAGCAAAGTATGGCTGTTTCTAAATCATGCAGCATCATCTGCTGTTATAAACTAAGCTCAGAATCAATTGGAGAGAATCGTGATGCATACTGAAATTCTCAAAATTGATCCAGAACCATTTGAAGAATTGCGATGCATCGATTTATTGTCCCAGCCTTACCTCAGAGATCTTTCATATGTAGTACTGCCCCACGGCTCAGTCCATATGTATATCCACCACATGTTATCTCCCTTTTGGCAGGGTTTGGCCTCTGTGGCATCCCTCTCCATTGGACTAGGCAGGCTTCCCCAGCGTTAACAACACTGTTCATGGCTGAAAAACATGGGAATTGAGATCCGAAGCACTCTTCCCCGTGAAATGTCACGATAAGAGGAACAGCAGCTACAATAGTCCCCAGAATATGCCCTGTCCCTTCCATCCCTTTGGTATGGAAGACTACTCTCCTTGGGCTTACATGGGGCACTGGGTAGGTAACAACTGTGTGAGGGCAGTTGCCAAGAGGGCACACTACAGCTTGCCAGCATCTGGCATCTCCGATACTCGTAACACAGTTTATTGGCTGTGGTGCTTTCCATAGGGACCCCAATACGTCAGTATCGACGTAACGTTGAACGTGACTGACTGAATGGTAACGTCTAGGTTATTAATGACGTTACATCCCTCCTTCCACAGCCCTGAACCACCGCTGAATGGCCCGTTGCAATCCCTGTCCCGGCTCATCAGCAAAACATGAATGAGAAGTGCATGCGGGCCATATTTATACCCTTATGTCCAGGTAGAAAATAGTCTTCTCCTCCAATTAGATGTTAACTTAAGAACCTGAAATGATTTTTCTTCTCTTGCTGATTTATTGAAAAGATCTGACATAAAATAATGATTAATTTATGAATCAGACACCAGGACTTCTATCATGAATCCATGTATGCACCTAAGAAGAGCTACGGTAGATTTTAAGATTTTTAGTGAATAATTGATTACTTAAATATTGTTCTGTTCCTCACACAGAGCTAGCCTAACCTATCACTGACCTAGAATATCAGGCACAAGTCATGGACCACTTTTATGATGCTTTTTGACATTTTAGAGTGTTACAGCTCCAGTCCTCATTTCCTTTCTTTGTTTAGAAAATTCGTCAAAAAGTCTAATTTTGTGTTTCACAGCCAAAAGTCAGTCAGAAATGAATTAAATGATAGTGAGAAAATAAAAAAGGATTCAATTAAACCTTTTCAAATTAAAGAGTCTACAGCACTGCATGCAAACTTTTTTCCACAGGCTCATAAGTAATTTATTTGACAGTATTTGGTATCATAAATATACAAAATTATGCAATATTTGACCACAAACATCTGTAAAAATCCTCTGTGGACTGAATGAAGCATCATAAATCTAAATGCTCCATTTTAGCACTTCCACTTTTGGTATGTCAATAAAATGCACAGGCCAATCTACTGACTACAGTAAGTGGTTTCACAAGAGTTCTGTGAACATTTTCGAGGTATGTGGTTAACTGCATATCACTGCAGCCAAATCCAAACAAGACACTTGTTGTTTGGGGCATGGTCAATGGCAAATCTTAACTGATGTCCAAACAAGCCAGGAAGAACTCTGCAACAAGATGAAACACTCATAGGAATGCTTTGCTGATACACAACCCAAGTGGGATCAATGATATCCTGTACTGTATATTTATTGAGGAACTTATTGCAATCTTTTCTGTAGACTCATTAATGAGAAGATTTTTATATCAAATATTTCTGTAGTAGCAATAGACAGGTGCGTAATGAAGAGTGGAATTCAAATCAGATTCAACGTGGGTTTGGGTGAAGATAAGAGAGATGCGGTTTATCTGTGAGATTTATCAGCATGGTGTTACTGGCATGAGTTCAAGTAGCTAACTCTGATTTCAGAAATAGGAAGTTCTGTAATGGATTTCTTGAACTGTCTGGTTTTTGATAGAGTGGGCTTAATTTCTTTCCAGCAACCTATCAGCTAATCTGAAATTGAATTTCCTGGCAATGAATTCCAATTAGCTCCAGATCAATGTACTGGAAAAAAAGATTTGATGTCCTCCTCTGTTTGTTAGGATTGAGTTATGCCCGGGTGGGTAAGTAAATGATTGAAGATTGAAACAAAGAAATGTGAAATGGCTGATCAACCATTACATTTGAAATCCAACTTATGATAAATAAGTTTACATTTTAAATCTTTCTTATCCAAGGTTTCCTATGGGTGATACTGTGAGCCAGCAACTAAGTTCCTTGAACTTTGAGCAATGACATGCCAGACAATCGTTACATTTACTACACTTGTTAGGCTGATGAAAATCCAACCAAGAGGCAGATAATAAAGTCAGGTTGATCTATGAAGTTGTTTACATGCTAAAAATGTTAAAATACTGACGGACTTTGCTTTGATGCACCCATGGAAATATGAACGTTTCTTTCTGCAACTAAGTATCATCATCGGTCTTAACTGCTGTAAGCCATTTTCTAAAAATTCTACTTTACATTTTATGAATTTGCTCCTGCTGTTTCTGCTTGATCTCTCTGTGAAATGTTCTGGATAATTTCTGTCAGACCACTGTAATGGATCATTTTAATTCAAATTTACAGTAATGAGAGGAACATGCATGTACTCATTAACGATTGTCCTAGGAAGACTGTTGTAAAATGTAGTCAGAAATTGTGAACCATAAAAAGATGTGGAAAGGAGAATTAAAATTACTTTATCATTTATCTGATCATAATAATACTGTCAAAGTACTTAATATATTACCTGTACAACTTACTGTTAATCTTAAATACATCAGAGTGCTCTCAATATAAAGAAATCATCAACATCAAGTTTGTTTAGTTACCTTAAAGTTAAACTTAAGACAACTAGGACCCAAGTATGACAAAAAAAAGTGAAAAGGACCATTTTTGACTGGGTGGACTAAGCTGCTTGGATGCAGACTGATCTCATGAAATAGCGTATGTATGACACGCCAATTCGTATTTCCATTTTTGGCGTGCTATCAACACGCATAATCGCTTTTCAGCGTGTTTATCAACGCCATTGACTTAACGTTACATTACTATATATAAATATATGACCTACCCCAACGACGTCCCTAAACCTACCCGTCACTTGGGTTATTAGCATTTATGACTCTTCCCCTACCATCCTAGGAAAAAAAATATCGCTCCCCAGATGTAGATATTCATTTAGCTTAGTTTCGCTCGGAAATTTAACGGCGTACACATACACGCGGCGTGGACATACACGCGGCGTACACATACACGCGGCGTGGACATACACGCGGCGTGGACATACACGCGGCGTGGACATACACGCGGATAGCTGAAAATGCGTATAGATAACACGCCACTTGATTTGAAAGTGGCGTGTATGTTTACGCAAAGTCATGATGTCATGTTGCAGGATGTGATTTTTAATTCATTCTGCTTTTAAACATTCCCATAGCTGTAGAAACTCTCAAGAGCAGAGAGAAATAACTGATTTTATGTTTTAAAATCTGTAGCAGTTATGTCATTTTAAACTGACCTGCTCATCAATTCTGAGATAGAGATGTGTAAAAATGAGTACCATTTATGTTTCTGTCAGTAACAGCACACATTTCTGAAGAAAGAGACTCAAAAGCAGGAATGACCTCACACTAACCCTTTTTTCTTTGACTTTGGCCCAACATTACACCTTCTCACAAGTAGGATCTATGCAAATACATTACAGGCCCAGATGCCTGAAATGCCTCTTTGACAAATAGCCCCTTCATAGGCCTTTCTGATCCAGCTGACATCATAAGCTTCCAGTGTCCGTTAATCAGGTTAAGTAAATCTGTAAACAGGGGAAAAGATATATATTTGAAAGGCAGTAAGGGTTTGTGTAGGACGAAAGTTCAAAATCACAAACCTTGAGTGAAAAATAAATTGTGGATTGAAGATCAAAATGCCTATCATTGTAAGTAGGAACTTCAATATTCTCAACTTGCAGTCTAAAAATCTTGAAGTTATGGAAGTAGGTCAACTGCTGGTACATTCACAATTCAGACAATAACAACATTGCTGGGCTAGGATTCTGCCCTTTTTAGATCTACCTCAGAAGGCAGAAAATCTTCCCCCCTAATGTCCTGTTACAAATGTGGAAAGGATAAATACTCCAATAGAAGTGGACTTGTTGAGTGTACTGTGCATGGGGTTTATCAAATCTTTATAGAGGCAGCAGTTCAAGTCTTAGTCTCTTTAAAAGGTGATTACTGCTATTAGAGAGGGTTTGTGGAGTTTGATAGCAACATTTGTAACACTACTTTTGTCTCACAGTGTTTACTTAGTCATAAGTCACTGTTATATGCCATTTTACTCATCAGCTCACATGGATGTGATTACATTAAAATGTACTAGTAAATCATATTTCTAGATTCATGTGCAAACTCTAAACATGTCCATGTGCTGGCTAGACATTAATGCAAATGAATGCAAATTTTACATCTCACTAATGCACAGCATTTGTTTATTGGCTCTATCGATTCTGTCAACAAAACCGTCTGCCATCCAGCACAAGTTAACCTTATTAAATCCAATATGAGAAGACATAAAACCAGCAGGCTTCCATTATTATCCTCCAGGAAAGAATAAAAAAAAGTAACTTATTTGGCACCTGCATGTAGTTGCATAGATCGGTATGTTGCCATACAGACAGCTATGACAGCTTGTGTTATGAGACTGTATCACTTGTATCACGTTTAAAAAATTACAAGTATGCCAATGCAGCTGATACCTGAATTGCACATAACTATAGAATCAATTCTTAAAGGATTAGTTAACTTTAAAAAAAAACTTTTGCTGATAATTTACTCACCCCTATGTCATCCAAGATGTCCATGTCTTTCTTTCTTCAGTCGAAAAGAAATTAAGGTTTTTGATGAAAACATATGATGATTTTTCTCCATATAATGGACTTCAATGGGTACCAAACTGTTCAAGGAAAAAATTAAGAGTTTCAGTGCAGCTTACCAGACGTTAAACGATACCAGACGATGAATAAGGGTCTTATCTAGCGAAATTTAAAAAATAAATTAAAAAGTTTAAGTTTTATAAGCACAAATACTCACCTTGCTCTGTTCTGTGATGCGTGTTAGCGACTCACGTAATACGCAATTACGTTCAAAACGTCACGCTTGACGTACCGAGTCACTGTTTACAAATGTAAGGAAAGAGGACCATATACACATATTCAAATGTCTTTCTGTCAGTTTATCGTTTAAATGCCCATTTCGTGTGCGTATCCTGGGTGTTGTAATATTAAAAAGGCTAAAAGAAAATTTTCGTCAGGACAGAAGGCTGACCTTTTCAACGTAATTGCGTATTACGTGACGTCACCAGGCGAGCATTTGTGCTTATAAACCTTAAACTTTTTTATTTATTTTTGAAATAACTGATCGTTTCGCTAGATAAGACAATCTACAATGTTAAAAGCGCTACATAAATGAAGATGACTTGACTTGAATTATTGATACATTTACCTCATTTTATAATCCACCTAATTGATTAAAAGATTTACCAGTGTAATGATTATGGTCTCATGTTCCCCTGTCTTTTATGTTGAAGTGTTTTTCCTCATTGCCTGCCTTGTTAGTTTCTATAGTTACCCTTGTGTACCTACCTACATAGCAAAGCTAGTTAGTTCCCATAGTAACTAATCACTTACACCTGTTCATGGTCACCCCTCCTTTGTTTACCTGTGTGTATTTAAACCCCAGTTTTTCCCATTTTCCTGGGGTCCTTTTTTCGTACATCGCTTAATATATCTGAGATGATTTGACAGATGCCAAATCTTCTAATCAAGATAACTAATCTTAGGCTATTTTTTTTTTTTTGTGAATTTGTGGACTTAACTGGATTATGTTGTCTTGAGATTACTGCACATTCTTGTAGTCATTAGAAAGGGCAGATATACGTCAAGGGCGATACTCAAAACCATGATCAGCGATGCAGTGTTTGGCTGGCGGCAGGACAGCAACGTAATGGCAACACATAAAAAAAAAAAAAAAAAATCACACACCTTATGGAAACCTTGATGAAATTCTGGACCTTTATAAGGAAACCAAAACCACAAAAGTTACAATAGATAACTTTTTTACATGATTCCAAATTATTTCCATTATCTCACAATTACTACTATTTGTACAGGCTTTACATTTGTATTTCAATGTTGTATTTAGCAATTCATTGTATTTTACAAGCCACTCCAATATTAACTGTCGCCGTTCAAATTAATGTACGGCATAGACTAAATGTGCATCAAGTGTGTAAGACTAATTTTTCCCTCATAGCATGAATAAATATCTCAATAAGTAAAACTGGATGTGTCTATATATTTTTAATTTATCATTATTATTATATTATTATTATTTTAAATTATTATTGTTCCTGGTTCAATTAGAAACGCTTGCAAGAAAGTAGCAGTGCCTAGGACAGTGCCTAGGCTTAATCACCTAAGCTAAAAAAACACAATCTATTTGTTTACAAGAAATAAGCCTGCTCTTGAGCAGGTTTGAGCTTATGGGCCTGTTGCTATGACAGCAACTCCGGGATGATCTTCGAAGAACCTAATAATCCTGGATCACATAAAATTGTCGACAGTAAAATCCAGATAACTGAGTAATCCACATACGAAGAATGGGCCCCTTATCTGGTGTTGTCCGTTATGGTTGTATCATGTGCATTCTTTTCCATATCGTTTGAAAGGCCTTGGAGAAATTTGAAAGGTTTGCCTATTCTGGGAATAATCTTGTTCATTTAGAAGTAATGGCTCACACTGCAGTCAAAGAACCTTAAGGCTTTGTATATATTTCTGAACATCTTTTTTCCCTCATCTCTTCTGGAATGGTCTTTGATTGTGGTAATGTTTTGAAGCGTTGTGCTGATGACTTATCTCAGATAAAAAGGTTCACTATGTTTGCAATTTAACTCAACAGGACAGGTTGCAATCAAGCCTTGCAGTGTTAATCTCCTAAATCCAATTACAAACTCTAACCTGCCTGGTTGTAATGCAGGGTGTTTCAGAAACAATAGAGAGAAGGATCAAAATGTAGTTAGATGACATTTTGTTAACACATAATACCAAAAGTAAATCCAGGAACATGAAATGAAGGCAAAAATAGAAATCCAGACACGACAGGAAAACAAAGTTATTTGTAATTAATTAAACAGTAATTCCAAACAAAGGCAAGATAGGCAAAACTGAACTGAACAAAACTGTAGGTTTCTCTAGCATTGGCTAAGGTCCATATTAATTACTCAACCTTAAGAAACCACTGCTCACTAATTGGAACGTCTCGGGTTACTTCACTCACTGTAAACCTGTTCTCTGAAAAAGTGGGAATGAGATGCTGCGCTTGATTCAGCACTCTGGGAACATTTTTGTGTGACCAGCTGTGAAATGTGCGTAACAGGTCAATGAAATTTACTTCGAACTTTTATAGCTTCGGACAGTGACATCATCGGAATGCACGCTCATCAGAAGCTATAATTAGATGTGCCACAGGTGCATCGACAGGTATAATTTTGTCTAAATAGCAGTCCTTGGACATCCTCAGTGCGGCAATGAAGCGCAGCATCTCGTTCCTGCTTTTTCAGGAAACAGGGTTACAGTGAAGTAACCCGAGATGTTCCTTTTCAAAAGCTACACTTAATGCTGCGCTTGATTCAGTGCTCTGGGAATGAGAATACCCACTGCACTGGGGGTGTCTGGACCCCTCACGTTTGTGTAGTGTACTCACAAGAAAGCAAAAGGTCTCAGACATGAGCTTGTGATGTTGACTCAAGGACGTGTGAGCCCGGAGTGGCATGAACATCCAAACTGTAAAATCTTATAAATGTGTGTGGAGATGACCAGGCTGCCGCATCACAAAAATGCTACAGGGGGCACCACCCACCAAGGCTAAGGAAGACGCAACCCCCACTGGTAGAATGGGCCCTGATGCCTACTGGCCAACCTTGACCATGCGCCTCATAGGCACCTTTATTTAAATAGCGCTTTTAGCATCAGGCAATAGCATCCCTCACCCAATGTGAAATTGTCTGTTTTGTGACAGCCGCCCCCGTTACAACCCCCATGACAAACGAATAGTTGCTCTTACTTACCCCACAGGCTAGTGTGGTGGACGTAGGCCTGAAGAGCATGGACTGGACACAGTCTGTGAAGTTTCCCCTGATCCGGCATTGTGAACAGCGGAGGAAAGAAGGCCTCAAAAGTGACCGGATGGTTGTTTGAGAAAGGAACCTTAGGCAGGTAGTCAGGAGGAGGATGCAAAATTGCTTTCACCATTCCTGGGGCAAAGGCTAAGCAGGATGGAAAGACAGACATACCTTGCAAATCCCCAATAATTTTCAAAGAAGTGATTGCCATAAGGAAACCCATTTTTGGCTCAGAAGCTTGTCAGACACTGACTCTAGAGGTTCAAATGGGGTCTCTACCAGCCTCTCAAGGACTATAGCTAAGTTCCATGAAGGGATATTTGTTCTAACGGAGGCCTTAGTCGCGTGGCCCCATGAACGAAGTGAGCGAGCAGAGAATGCTTCTCGAGTGACACCCCGTCATTCAAGGCGTGGCAAGCCGATAAAGCGGCCACATAAAACCCTGAGAGTGGCGGGGCATGAGCCTGCTGATGATTGTTCCAGTCCAGAACTGAAACAATCTGGCAGTTAACTGGATCTGCATGACGTGCAGTGCACCACCTTTCCCATTTATTGGAATAACTTCTTCTAGTGGAGAGAGCCCTAGCACTGAGTAGGGTCTCTATAACTTCAGATAAAAGCCCAGTGTCCCTCAGTCGGTACCCTTTAGGGGCCAAACATGAAGGTTCCACAGCTCGGGCCGGGGATAAAATAACGTCCGCTGTGCTTGAGACAGAAGATCCCTCCATTCCACTATCGCCCAGGGCAAGCCGTCAAGGAGAGATATTATTTCAGAGAACCAGACTCTGTTTGGCCAACGCAGCGCTATCAGTAAGAGGCAAGACCCTTGTTGGCGAACTCTGGCTAGGACTCCCGGTAAAAGAAACCAGGAGAAACGCATACAGGCGCATTCTGGGCCATGTATGCGACATTGCGTCCAGACCCAGGGAGGCTGGGTGACTCGTAGATGGGACATTGCCCTGTCTATTTAGAGGCGAAGATGTCCCCCTCTGCATAGTAAAATCTTTCCCAGATTTGTTTCACTACCTCGGAGTGGAGTTTACACTCTCCCATTGGTATTCTCTGTCAGGACAGTAAATCTGCTACCACCTTCAGATGTCCAGGGATAAAGACTGTTTCAGAGACAGGAGCTTAACCTGAGCCCAAAGCGCCATGGTGCGCAGCACAGCACCAGCCTGACCTGCCTCTTGAAACGCTTTCCCCACTAGCATTGAGGTGGTTCTGCATGGCTTAGTGGAGAGAGTTGGTTTCTTTAATGATGATGCCGAACCAGGTGAGAGATAGCTTGCGAGCGTCTCTTCGACCTGTGGTATTATCGAATACCCCCGTGCCCTAGCACCCACGATTGTCGAATATGTCAACGTCAAAGGTCTCCAAAGAAGGGGAGAGACTGCTCCTGGCTACCAGACAGAAATCTATCTTCCAGTTTAGAGCGTTTGGGAGTCTCTTGTTCATGTGGCCAGTCTAGTTGTAACCTGGCCACCGCACGAGCTACCAGCTTGAGCAATTCCTTAATCGTCACGTGAGGAAAGCTTAGAGGTAGGCAACTCGTAATCCATACCGGATTTGTCGTCTTCCATCCGAGCCGAAAAGGCGCTGGACCCGTCTCTTGCCCCTCAGCAATATCCATCAAGAGCCCCATGCTGGCCCTTGGAAGTAAGCAAGGCGAGCGTGTAGCATCTTAACCGTGAATAATTCACAATGCTCGCACCCGGCCTGATCCAACGCAAGGGCAGCATGCTCCTCCCCCAAACAAACAAAGCAATACTTGTGTGTGTCCCATGGACCAGACATGGACCGTAAACACAGAGGCACACACACTTTGCTTTACACATCGCTCATTTTGTTTTCTTTCCCTTTTCACTTGTTTGACAGAGTGAGAGGATAAAGAGAATTTTCTGCACACTGCCTAAGTGAAAATTAACTCCAATAAGAGAGACTGAGAGAGCTTCCATCAACTCCATTGATGTGTTACACACATATTTCACAGCTGGTCATACAAAAAGTGTTCCCAGAGCGCTGAATCATTGAATACGGTATGGATTATGAGCGTTCCTCACATGATGATAAAGCGTCTGAGGAATTACTCACGTTCATGTGAGCATCAAGCGCTACGTCAGCATGCTGAGAAGTGTGGCGTGAGCTCGTTGTAAGGCTTGTGCAATAAATAATAATAGCACCAATAGCGACAACAAACACATCATCGTGAAAAAATTACGAGAAAACACGAGAAAAAAATTGATGTGAAGTGAGAGGGGAAGATATTTTGATTTAAAATTAGAAGGGCACATGATTTAAATAAATAAATAAATATGTGCACAGATAAACCACTTACACTCACCGGCCACTTTATTAGGTACACCTGTCCAACTGCTCCTTAACACTTAATTTCTAAGCAGCCAATCACATGGCGGCAACTCAGTGCATTTAGGCATGTAGACATGGTCAAGACAATCTCCTGCAGTTCAAACCGAGCATCAGTATGGGGAAGAAAGGTGATTTGAGTTACTTTGAACGTGGCATGATTGTTGGTGCCAGAAGGGCTGGTCTGAGTATTTCAGAAACTGCTAATCTACTGGGATTTTTACGCACAACCATCTCTAGGGTTTACAGAGAATGGTCCGAAAAAGAAAAAACATCCAGTGAGCGGCAGTTCTGTGGGCGGAAATGCCTTGTTGATGTCAGAGGTCAGAGGAGAATGGCCAGACTGGTTCGAGCTGATAGAAGGGCAACAGTGACTCAAATAACCACCCGTTACAACCAAGGTGGGCAGAAGAGCATCTCTGAACGCACAGTACGTCGAACTTTGAGGCAGATGGGCTACAGCAGCAGAAGACCACACCGGGTGCCACTCCTTTCAGCTAAGAACAGGAAACTGAGGCTACAATTTGCACAAGCTCATCGAAATTGGACAATAGAAGATTGGAAAAACGTTGCCTGGTCTGATGAGTCTCGATTTCTGCTGCGACATTCGGATGGTAGGGTCAGAATTTGGCGTCTACAACATGAAAGCATGGATCCATCCTGCCTTGTATCAACGGTTCAGGCTGGTGGTGGTGGTGTCATGGTGTGGGGGATATTTTCTTGGCACTCTTTGGGCCCCTTGGTACCAATTGAGCATCGTTGCAACGCCACAGCCTACCTGAGTATTGTTGCTGACCATGTCCATCCCTTTATGACCACAATGTACCCAACTTCTGATGGCTACTTTCAGCAGGATAATGCGCCATGTCATAAAGCTGGAATCATCTCAGACTGGTTTCTTGAACATGACAATGAGTTCGCTGTACTCAAATGGCCTCCACAGTCACCAGATCTCAATCCAATAGAGCATCTTTGGGATGTGGTGGAACGGGAGATTCGCATCATGGATGTGCAGCCGACAAATCTGCGGCAACTGTGTGATGCCATCATGTCAATATGGACCAAACTCCCTGAGGAATGCTTCCAGCACCTTGTTGAATCTATGCCACGAAGAATTGAGGCAGTTCTGAAGGCAAAAGGGGGTCCGACCCGTTACTAGCATGGGGTACCTAATAAAGTGGCCGGTGAGTGTATAATAAACACTGCAGCATTCCATATAAAATAATATTTGTCCATTTAAATTTTATGGTGACTTTAAAGGCATAATTTTGTCATAATTCTGTCATAATTTACTCACCCTTCCAGACAATTCTTCTAAAACTTTATTCAATTTATGTATTAGGCTATTAGCTGAATTATATAGGCTATGACTTCAAAAACTTGAAGCATTGTTTATTTCATTTTTATTTCATATAATTTTTCTTCTATTGTAGCCTATGTTCTATTGTAATTTTCCTCTTTGGTTTTATTGTGTTACTGACTGATTACTTTTCTTCACTAATTGATTTCAATAGGCCTACTGCGTGTGTCTAGTGGTCATAGACACAAGCTGAGTAGGCTAATCACTAAAAACGCACATAAACGCACACATCAAGGTGGAAGGCGTTGCCTCCTCTCACGCGACTTTTCGCCAGTATCCCGCGATTGCAAACAGCAGTTTCAAAATCCGGTCTCTGACAATTCTGACACAATTCACTTTGGACTATCATTCACAACGTCATCATTTAAGGTATGTTTGAATTAGCAGTAGGCCTACGAAATCAGCATGCAAAACACTGCTAGGGAAAACACCATGGAAGCTTATGCAATATTCAATTTGAAATCATGTAATATGCAAAATGGCACTACTGCAATATGTAAAATGGCAATGCATTTCTGTGTTAAATTTACATTTTCCATAGCCTACCTGTGCAGCGTTTTAACATATAATTTAAACATATATTTTAACGTTTTATAAGTTGCAAAATGAAAATGTACATAAATTATCAGATATGTTTAACATGTTGAAGCAAAAATTGTGGCAAAACTATTATTTAAATGTTATTTACACTCACAGTTAAGACACTTGCGATTGCATTTTCATTAAATGTCCCGCAGTAAATTCAATGTGCAAAATTCAATGTGGAATTGAACATACAATCCGAGCCGCCCCGCCCTGACCTGTCAATCATTGCATCAAGGCGGAGCCAGGTGTTGGAAGCATGGCGGCAGCAGAACTAAGAGCTATGCATTTGAGTCCTCCTTAATATAATAGCTTTTCATTAAAGTCCCCGTGAACCGGAAGTTGCAACCGACTTTTCTCCAGTGTTGTGACGTATTTCCGAGAGAAACGGAATACTAAATGAGGCAAAATAGTGGGCATGGCTTTTTTTTTCAACTAGCACCTGATTGGATCTAGAAAAGTAGGTGTTTCTAGTAGCCTGTCTACTGTCAGTTGGACGGTTACGGATGTTAAGCAGACACCCAAACCGTCAAACCTAAGGGAAGGTCCTCCAAGGCAGAGGGGAGGGGCATTTTCAGACTTTGATTAAAGATTACGAAGCCAAAAAAAATTTTTCTGTGGATTGACTTGCACAGATGAATTGTTCACCACAAAACGATCAATTTAGGCAAACAAAGTAAGTATGGTCAATTTTGATTTCATGGAGACTTTAAACTCACGAACCCCTGCAGTTCCATCATCACTAACAACAATCTTACACCCTGAAGTAATGTAGGCCTAATATATAATGCACTTCATGTTGTTGACAAAGAATGGAATATATTTGTATTCTTATATCAATATGGTACAATAATTTACTATTCAAAACAATGTGATAAACGAGTTAGGTCACAAGCAATCTAAAAGTAATCAAAAAGCAGTCCGATTATATTTAGCCTACCTTTTGCCATGTCATTTGAAATCAATTTGCTGTGGGTGAGGGTAATATAAAAATAAGAGTAGGCTATGTGTACAATCAGGTATAAAAAATAAATTCTTAAAGGCTTTAAGCCCACAAACATTTAAAGTTTTTACAGCTTTTTCTTTTTTTTTAAGAGTCTAATAATAATATCTAAAAAGAGTCTAACTGGCTGTGTGCATGCAGCCTCATACTTCAGTCAGCAAAACCATAAAGTTGGGATATTTATTAGCAATCTTGCATTGAATGTGAAATTTGGTCAAAACAAAAGTAGCCTAAATAAATTAAATAAAATAAAATCACTTTTCATTCTCTTAAGAATATTCAGTGAAGCCCAATATATTTTCTGGTAAAATTAAGAGATTCTTTGACACGCTCTGAATATATTCACTTGATAAATGTCATACTACAATTTAACAGAATAAGTGCAATGCAAGAAAAAAATTTTTTCATGATGCAGAAAGAACAATTTATATTTATAACTTTTTTAAATAAGTTAAAAGTCAAATAAGTATGTAAATAAAGATCTGGATAAAATCTGAGAATAGGTTTTAATGAGATTTCTTTAAATTTATTTCCCAAAATAAAAATAGAAACAACAACCCACTGGAGATTCCTGTTGAAATCTGCTGTCCTGCTTTAACTGTGGGCTTCCTTATTAATGAACTGAAAGAAAGGACTTTGCAATTGCTTTAAATACATAAAACGTTTTATTTCTTCTTGTTGAAAGTTAAATAACTCTTACAATATAGACATTCACAAGAGCAAATGCCCAAATCAGCATGAAAATGAGTTGAGGGAGTAATGATCCACATCTGTGATAAATATACACACACATGTAGCCTATGCTAGCCTATATGTTTTTTTATTTTTATTTATTTATTTATTTATTTATTATTTTTTTTTTACGAAAGCGAAAATAAACGCGTGGGTTTGGAAAGACACACCTTCCATTGATTCCCTTCTAGTTTCCAGAGCGAAGTGTTTCTTCCGCAGAAGACAGTTGAGGGCGACAGAGGGAAATATGCTTCCAGTGTCCCAAATCTTCAGCATGCCTACTAAGTACTACTTGAGATTCGGCGACTTGACTAAACGCTTGTACTTCACCTCAGCAAACGATGTCTGTGCCTCTTTGGACTTAACTTTCTAGTTTTCAGCATCATCGGATCTATTACTGTCAGATGGAGAAGTCTGCATTGCGCCTCGCAGGTTTCTCTCTTTGGAAATCACTACATTTGTCAATTGGGAAAGACTACGGCATGTAGTGTTGTAATACAGTGGTGCAATAAGACCTTCAGCAGTTATTAAGGGACGTTGTGATATGGAAATAAATCAGCAACTCTGTCATGTAGGCTATTGACTGCAGCAAACACTCCCGAGGAAGAATGAAGTAAGCGCGATGGAGCCGGACAATGCCCCGAACTCCAGACTCAAAGCAGCTGGAGTCGGGGGGTGAGTAACGTCATGACAATAGATAGATAGATTTCACACAAACGTTAAATGGGTCATAAATTATCCTGTTGGCTGTCAATTCGGTTACATAAGGTAGAATGAGTTCGCGAAGGGAGGTCCGTTATGATGTCCATTCTGGAGTTTGGGGAAACCTGATGAATGAATGGGACACGGAAAACTTGTTAAACTTTGCTGCAGCATTCTATCAGAATCAGAAGTAAAGAATTGTTTTGAGCAAAATATACCTAGCCTATTTGTTTTAGATTAACTTATTTTTACTGAATTAGTTGCTTTAAAAAAAAAATTTTGTACGTTTTGAAACCAGTGGTTAGTTTAAGTTTAGGAGTTATTTAGCCTAGGCTACTTAATTTTTAGTTTCCTGCTCAGCTGTTTTGCAGTAACCTACTTAGTAGGCTATTTCAATTGTTTCCCAGTAAAATATCTAAAATCAAACAAGATCGGTTCGCTTGAGAAGCTAAATTTCGTAACACACTTTTGCAGTGCATAGGCTGTGGAATTAAAAAGACATTTTTTTTTTTTGGCAATTTTTTTTTTCTTTAGGCTATTTTAAGCAAAGATATCTGACAGCATTTTGTGAGGTTTCATTTAAGACAAAATTATATGATGAGTATAATTATCTATTAATTATATAGTTTGTAGCCTATATTGATTGATTGTCTTTTTCTCCAGATCCATGTTTGGCGTTGTTTTCTCAAAAATGTTCTCATTTGTTTAATTGGCATAGAGTGATCAGTTGTTATAGATCTGGATTGCATTTGTATACAATTTCCATTTTATATACTTTATTAGGGGTGAACTCTTGTGTTTAGATTAGTGCTGTCTCTCTCTTGCACTCTCTGAACTGTCCATGGTGGGAGTGTGTGAAAAGGGATATGGGGGGTTAGTTCTTGTGGCTATGACAGAAAATGCTGACTAAAGTAAAACTACAATATTTGGTCACGAATGGCATTCCCACATCCACAGTGTCAGCACATGGGGGCAGAAAAAGAATAAATAGAACACCAGAGTGACTTAGATGAGAGTCTTAAGATGTCATGTAAATCCATCTTTGCAACCATTTTTTGCTGCATAGTGCAAATTGATCAACACTCATTATAAATACCTCAATATATGGACCCCATGAAGGAAATCTGCACTCGTCAATCCATTTCTTGGAGTCTCCATTAGAATTTCAGTGACACTGGAGGACCACCTACTACCCCTAATTCACATTTTGTTTCTTTCATGTTTCTTGGGTGATAGATGTAATCATTTTAGAAGAATCAACTCATATTGGATCTGCACTAACCTTAATATTGAATTACGAATTATAGTCAATGAGTGCATTGAATCATTGACCATAATTCAATGCACTCATTTTAGTGTATCTGTTTTTGATTGATTTAAGAGCTCTTAGAATGAAGCTCTCAGAATTTCCTCGCCTTGGCATACTGAGAGGAAACACTCACTTTCTATATGGAGCATCGCAAATTTTTGGTATCCAGGCAATGATAAGCTTTGACTGCCTACTGAGCAGAAACAGCTGTTAAGGCTTTACAGTAAATACTGCTGCTTTTGCCAAGTGTTACTGGGTCTACAGGCAGATGGAGCGCTGCTTTTGGACACTGACTAGACTGATAATTTAGATGGATGTAGTGATGCTTTAGTGTAGAATGGAACAATGTGATCCCAATACTTTGTTTTCTTTCGGTAGCGGAGAGAATAAAGACCAGTGGCAAAGAGTTTTTGGTTCTTTGGTTTGACCTTTCATGGGTTTTAAATGACTCTCTCAGAGGCCTTGTTGTTTTCTCAGTGTTGCAATACACTACAGTTGGACCTTTAAGCAGCTTGTCTCTCATTGTCAAATGAGAGATTGGACACATGACATAACATAAGCTTTGAAAACAGATTTCTAGTCAGTATGCATGTGGGAAATAAATGTTTGAATTGATTCAACTCTTAGGATATACACTACCATTCAAAAGTTTTGGGTCAGTGAGATTTTCTTTTTAAAGGTCCCCTGACATGGGGTTATTTTATTATTTTATAATGTTTCCTGGGTTGCCCTTATAATGTTAGTATGTTTTTTAGATCAAAAATAGTCATAATTTAGAAATAAAAGGCATTTTTCCTAGCCTGATTTTTGCCCTGAGCCCAAACGCTCTGTTTCGAGGGGCGTGTCTGCTGTGTGTAACCGGCCTCCGCTGTGATTGGCTGACATGCGTGCATATGAAATAGCTACGTATTACATGTGAAACTCTCTCGAATACTTTTACTACAGCTATTATACGTTTTTACTAATACAGCTATCGAGATTAACGAATCGTGAGAAGTTTTTAAAGTATTTAGATCAGGCACGTGCAGAGGGGGGGGCTTTGGGTGCTCGAGCCCCTGCCCTTTTTCAAAATTAATCGAAAGTGCCCCTCTCAAACAAATAATGATAATATTGTTTTCAATAAAACAAAATGCATTTAATTATAATTAACATGACAATGTGTACAAAACTAAAATAGCCTAAATTCACGTTTATTTTTACGTTTCTGTCAGTCTGAGGTGCCGTTGCCATGACTCGTTGCTATGGGTTGCGTCACTTGCGTGTCTTGCTTCGGACTCGACTGAAGAGGTCAGTCTACGGTTTCGAGGGTCTAAAACTGCGGAGGACGGCAGGCGCGCGCAACCGTAGCAAAAGTTATGCGTTTTAACACGAAAATGCACTAGTGTAAACGACAACGTAGGTATTCCGCAGTCTGATGAGGAACCGAACTGATGCGCTCGAGCCAAAATATATGGTTCTTTCAGTGAGTAAAGTTATCTAGGCTCGACGCCGGCAGGAAAAAATTAACCAAACCATTTTTAAACTTCTTTTTTTTTCTTCCAATAATCAAAGGTAGTGTATTATTTTTTAAATCCACATATTACATATTTTAAAATATTACATAATTCATTGATGACTGTTTGTAATACACCGACCAATCGTCACCTGGCACAAAAAGTTCAAATTTCATTGGACAATGTGAAGTGGAGCGGCAATTTTCTAGTCATTCAGAAATCGTTTAAAAATTACAATCGAATTTACATTTATGAAGCGATCTGGTTCTGCGTCATTGAAACAATGGATGTTAATTGACTACAAAGCACTGCACAAAACCAGCACCAAAAGTCGCTTTAATCGTAAGTAGTATTCAAGTCATGTATTTAGCATATGTAAATTATATTGATACACCGTTTACCATTTGAAAACTATCATAACTTAGTTGGTTCAAATTAATGAAGCCCAGGAGCCACCTACAGGCCTATGAAGTGAAGTGTTGGCTGACAACAAACACGTGAAATGGTGATTTTTGATAGTAGTACAAAACCGGTCAAAAATTGACACATTACAATTTTTTTATGTTTTTTAAAGAAGCCTCTTATGCGCTTCAAGCCTGCATTTATTTGATTGAAAATACAGAAAACAATTATTAAAATTTAAAATAATGGTTTTCTATTTTAAAATAGGCCTACTTAAAAAAATATCACTTATCTCTGATGCAAAGCTGAATTTTCAGCATCATTACTAACCCTAACTTCAGTTTCACATGTTCCTTCAGAAATCATTCTAATATGCTGATTTATTATTATCAATGTTGGAAACAGTTGTGGTGCTCAATGTTTTTTTGATTAATAAAAAGTTAAAAAGAACAGCATTTAATTCAAATAGAAATTATTTTGTAAGTCTTTACTATCCTTGCTGAATAAAAGAAAGAAAGAAAATTACTGACCCCAAACTTTTGAACAGTAGGCTATAGTGGATATTGGTTCAACATATTTCTATTAGAGATAAATGCTGTTCTTTTTGTAACTTTTAAACTCAGAATCCTAAAAAAAGTATCAAAGGTTATAGGTTACTATTAAAATAGAAAACCATTATTTTAGATTTTAGGAATATTTCACAATATTACTGTTTTTTTTTTTTTCTTAAAAAAAATGAACTACAAAATGTAGCCTTGATCAATTTTTCAATAAGATACTTCTTTCTAAAACATTAAAAATAGTAATGTTTCCAAGCTTATATATATATATATATATATATATATATATATATATATAAAATGCATAAATATATATATGCATGCCCCTTTTTTACATTTGAGCCCCTGCCCTTGAGGAACTCTCTGCACGTCCCTGATTTAGATCTATTCCCATCACATAAAATGTTGCTGTGATGAGCATTGAGCAAACAGATGACAGTCTGTTGATCGCGAGACAACGCAGTTTCTGCACTCTCTCTAATGCTTTCACCAATGCAAACACGATGATGTATATACAGTAAGTGCAGTCACGTGCGTCATTGATTTCATAACGAGTTGTCCAGATAAACTCGAGTGAACGATTTTGAGAGAAAGATTAAGTTACCTGTCTGAACTTGAACTTGAATTGTTGCTTGGTAGCTCGATCGATTTATTTTCGTTCATCGAGGCCAGCTCTGTATTGGCCCAAGTTGAGGAAACGAAACAGTCGTCTGTGAAATGTTTGGACCATCCAAAACTTTGGGAAGTTGTGTTGGCGCATTTCCAGAGAAAGTAAAATTAACCCATTGTTTCTTCAGAGGCTCGGATGAAGGAACTAAAAAATACTTTTGTGTTCATTTGTACATCCGAACACTGATCAACTGCCATGCTTCGCTCGTTTGCAAGCCATTATATCTCTCTATTCAACTTTTGTGCTTCGATCGGTCATACGCCATGACATCTCTCGAGGATAAACTAAAATCGCACGCGCGCGTTCGTACTTCCTAGCTCGTTTTCTCATGGGCGGGCAAAGCAGAGAAGGGGGAGGTAACTTTCCCCTATATGACGTCATATAGGGGAGATTCAAGATCAGCCCGTCTGAGATCTCATTTTCTCACAGGCAGAGAAAGATAGCCAAAACTCGGTTTACACGACTGAAATTTCTAGAAACGAGGGGACCAAATACAGGCTAGGGGAACTAATATTAATGTTAAAAAACCTCAGAAAGTGAACATTTCATGTCAGGGGACCTTTAAATGTAAAAAAAAAGAAAATTAATAATTTTTATTCAGCAATGGTGCATTAAAGGGGACCTATTGAATCTATGCAAAATTCACTGTTACTTGGTGTTTGAACATAAATGTGTGTCAGCAGTGTGTGTACGCAACCACATAATGGTAAAAATCCACCCACTCATTTTTATTAATCCCCATAATTCATAACCCGTGTATCAGAATAAGCCGTTCTATGCAATGTGATGTCACAAATGCTTAGGCCCCGCCCACAACTGCTGATGGACTCTGCCCCATTAGCATAGACCCCGCTCTAAGTGAGCTGTACACAGTTTATTACTCACAGGATGACATCCAGCTTTCTGTGCGGATGCTTCAGGTGTGCGCACTCAGAAAACCATATATCAGAAGTTTAGACTGATAAGGCTTAAAAATGCTTGCCGATAAGAAACTTTCATGATGATGAATCACTGCAATGTCACGTGAGCGTGACAGCGATAGATGATAATCAAAACCAAACAAATGTTTTAATTTTTGGCAGAGTAATCCATTGCATGATTCGCCCTCTTCTGGAAAGCGGGGTGGGGAGCAGCAGCTCATTTGCATTTAAAGATAAATACACTAAAACAGCATGTTATTTCTATCCATTAAAGAATCCTAAAATGCATACATTTTCACAAAACAATATTAAGCAGCACAACTGTTCTCAACATTGATAATAATAAGAAATGTTTCTTGAGCACCAAATCTCCATATTAGAATAATTTCTGAAGGATCATCTGACACTAAAACTGCAATAATGATGCTGAAAATTCAGCTTTCCAATCACAGGAATACATTACATTTGAAAGTACATTATTGAACAGAAAACAAATATTTTAAATGTTCACGTTATTACTGTTTTTATTGAATTTTGATCAAATAAATGCAGCCTTGGATATTGATCATGAATTCTTTAAAAAATCATTTGAATGGCATTTATACCATATTTTATTATATTAACTATTGAATGGTATTGTGTAAACCAGTTTTATTTAAAATTCATTGGGGTAATTCTTCTGTGGTTCAAAATTGTGGATGAGGCATAACATTAATATTGGCAGAAAAATGACTGGAAATGAATTCATTTTACTAAGTTTACTGTTGTGCTTTTTGCAGTGATGTTGCCTGGAGGCATTGTACAATCACAAATCAATTTCAACTAAATGTTTATTTGGCCAGGTTGTAACTGTAATTCATGTTTTGTTTTGTTTTTTAACAGGAGAGCTGTCTTTCTCTTCATGGTTCTTTACTGTACATGCTGTCTGAGATTTTCACAAGCACAGTCTGCAGGTAAGTGATTTTCATTCATAGATTTTTTAAAACCTGTATATTTTCTAACACAATTTTAGTGCCTGATCAGCATGCAAACTATGCTTATGTTCACTTTCACCATGGTCTTTACATCTGTGTCATAACGCTGTACGTTACATGACCACATGGGTTCATTGAAGTCCAAAGACCTCACACTGCCTTGCAATAAAGTTTGAGGATACTTGACAGGACTTGGATAAATAGACCTCTAATGTTACAACCCATTGGAGTTTTCCATGAGTCAGAGCTGAAAGAGGCTACAGGTACTTTGTTTTTAAGAAGCAGTGTGCTCCGTATTTGCCAGTGTTAACAATTATTCAGATGATATATGGAGCAGCCTTTGATGAACAACATATGACTGGTCTGAGTCTGTTTATTTTTCTATAGTAAATCAGAAGCCATTGCTTCTGTGATTCTATATGCTTTGCGTTTGATTCCAAACTCATTTGAATGGCATTGTGCCTGATTGGATGTCACTGACTGAGTCTGCTTACTGCAGATGTAGTTTTTAATTTTGGACAGATCCTCTATTTACTTCTAGTATAAATAACGCTGGTGGTCTTTTCATGCAATATACACCAGTCAATTCAATTGAAGTATTGTGTTTTGTAGAGATTCATTGAAATGACAGCACTGTGCACTTTTTAAGATGTTAAGATGTACACGTTTGTTTCAATCAAGTCAATTCAATCTAAACTTATTGATTCTCATTCAAGGTGTGTCTATATTTCCCACATCTGCTTTGACCATGTTTAATGTGGTGGGTGATTCATAACATCTGTCACATGCTAACTCATTCATGTACATTTAACATGTGGTGCTTCTGTGTCAGACGGAAATGCAACAGCCATCATGTTTTAAACAAGTCATGAAAGGTGCCTTTGTTCTTCAGTGTATGTTTGATGTTTTTACCATTATGTGAAACAGTCCATATAGCACATTCTCCCTCTGCTGGCTGAGATTTATCCAGGTATCCGCTGCATGACTTATGATCAAGTCAGCTTTGTGAGCCGTTGCTGGACGGTTTCTGGAATTTTTCTCTAGCCTTTGCTCTTATCTTAAAGTATGATTTCCTGGGTATGACATTCCACTTTCCACTGACATTTCATTCTGACATAACATCCTGTTGCCCTTGAAATTATGGTAGATTTCAGCTCGCTTCTGGTCAAGTGATCTACACACTTTACTGTCCTATTTCAAATGCATCTACTTACTTAAACAAACTGACAATATTAGATGAGAAGGGAACTGAACAGAGCTGGACGATGACATCTGTTATCTACAGAGCTGCTTTATAGCTAAATTGAACTCGTTTCATATTTGATTATATACACAGTTATTGAACAAAACTGGATCAACATTGAACTAATCTCAGCTGAACAATGCCACTATTTTCTTTTTAGAGATGCTTTACAGCAGAATTAAACTGTTTGCATCATTGAATCATTATTTTCCTGTTGATCCCTGTAACGCTGTTTTGAAACAAACTGTATTGTATAAAGCACTAAATAACATGGCTTGACTTGACTTAACTCCATGGAACATTAGTGTCTGTAACAGGGCCCTTACTTTGGCTTTTACATTACGTTCTGACTATGGCTGCCCCCTAATGGTCGACTAAACATTAGTCGACGAGTCGACCAAATTTTAATGAGGTAGTCGCAAAGAAAAAGCAAGTGGCAAAGTTACGCAGTCCGTAATGGACCAGTTAACAATGCTGGTCCATGTGGTAATTATGTCGGGCTGGAAATCCAAACACTTGACTTTCATTCATTGACCTCGAACATGGTTTATCATTTGAAACATGTAAGTAGTAGCCTAACGTTAGCCACTTTAAATAGCTGCTTGCTCAAACGTTAACCTAGATTAATGTGCGCTATTATTAGGCGCATATCCAAGTGTTCGTGCAGAGAGTGGAAGATAAATTAGTACCGTGTTTACTGCATGTTAAACTTAAGCTGCATTTCTCTCTAAATGCGCTTCCACTATACTTTGGAAATGACGAGTCGGTGTGGTCAACTTTACCTTGGAGAGTTATTGGAATACTTCTCTAGCTGTTGCTTTATAGTATTTTTAGTGGTAAGTATGATTTCCAGGGTATGACATTCCACTTTCCACTGACATTACATTTTGACATCGTTCACCTTTTCAGCCGACACAGACTCAAAAATCACTAGTTTATTAATAAATTGTTCAAATGTTCAGGCAGTCTCCTTGCTGTTTTTTCCAACACATTCATAATCATTACTTTTGCCGGTGTGCTGTGGCAAGCTTTATATATAGCTAACTATATATAATTAATATCATAAGCGTCCGATTAGTCGACTAATAGCTTAAATGAGTGACTTCTAGTCAACTAGAGAAAACTTTAGTCAGGGGCAGCCGACCAGTCCAAATAGGCTCAATATAACAAGAATGGAAGATTATAGTGTCCCTATTCATTGTATTTGTTTATGACCTTCCAGAAGTACATAATTGTGAAATCTGTTTATGGGCACCCAGTTCTGCAGGCCTTTTGTTTTGAGCCAGACCAGTTGTTAGCTAGACAACCTTTTACCCGGGGAACAAAAACATGTTTAAATGACCAGAATTTACAACAGCATTGTTCAAAGCAAGGCATAAAAATGTGACGTGAGGTGTAGCCAAGTGCGGTGTCCCATACTCAGAATTTGTGCTCTGCATTTTACCCATCCAAGTGCACACTCACAGCAGTGAGTATTGTACACAGACGCACACCGTGAACACACACCCGAAGCAGTGGGCAGCCATTTTTGCTGTGGCACCCAGGGAGTGATTGGGGGGTATGTGCCTTGCTCAAGGGCACCTCAATTGTGGGTAACGAGAGTGGAAGAGAGCACGTTTAAAAAAAAAAAAGTGTAAGATGTAATGGCAATCAATGGCTTGATGTGGTAAGATCAATTGTGTCAACTGGTCCTAAACTCGCTCATACTGGCCCTAGGTCAGTGGGTCATGCTTATCGCTGAGCCCTGCTTTAAAGATTATTTATTTTATTTCATGCTGTTTCAGACTCCTTACTGTGATTTGTGAGTAGAACCAGCGGATGTTCATCATGTGTTCTGTTGAGGTGCATCGCGGCAGTCTTGTTTTTGTTCGAGTTTTATGTTAGGATCCCATGTGATTTATGTGAAATTATTCACATCATTAATTTTCGAAATTCAGAGCAGTTGTTTTCCTGCTGTTTGTCTGGAGATGATCTGTCACCTCTTTCTGACATGCTTGATAATGAAGTGGCCATTATGTTAGTAAATCTGTTTAGATTTGCTTACAATACTACTGCAGACATAGTGCTCTCCATGCACATTATTCCATTTACATGTGCTTTTCATTTAGTGCTCATTGGGTATATTTTATAACCGCAAATGTTGAGCTGGATTTAGTTTAGTCGGGATTCTGTTCAGAAGTGACAGCCCTAAGATAGATGGCATTGACTGTTTCTTTTGCCACTTTATACATCATATCTACTTGCTAGCAAAGGGATCACATGAGGCATTATTGATGTTGTCATAGCAGTTGTTTTAAAGCCAAAGTAAAAAAAAAACTTATGTATAGTCAATGTTATTGTCTTGATTTCCAGTAAAATTATAATTTTGCCAAAGTAATTTAGTAAAAGTAGTAGTGTTAATTTTTCTTACTCCAGTGCTTTAATAAAACATGAAAACAACTAGTGAGGCTCATGCTTATAATATTGCCAGTAAAAATATACATAAAAAGAAGGGCTTATTATCTTTTGCTTAAGTAAGTTTACCTTATTTTTTCTTTATTGGGAAACAAGACAAAAATACAGATTTAGAAGAATGAATCTACAGTATATATACTATGTACATTGTTTAGTTTTTTTGCCATCTTATACCCAAATCGACAAATAAACTGGAATGCTTCAGGCAATGTGCTTGTGGTTTTATAAATCTTACAGGGACGTTTGAGATGCACTCCCACTCACTTGACCTAATTTATTGCAGACCTCTAACGATCTAATGAATTTGTAGTTCAGTTGATGAATCTGTAAAACATAAGCCCACACAGTGTTATTTTTCTACTTGTAACAATATCAGCCGAGTATTTAATGGAAAACCGAAGCATTGCCCCAGATGAAACATTACCTTTGCCGCATATGTTCTACACATGCATTTGTTAATGATCTGTTCCAGTAATGATCTCAGTGTCTCAGTGTGTGAGAAACAGCTGCAAGCCTTCAGTCGACTGCAACAAGATACGTTTTGATCTAAATGCTTTTTTGTTACAGTACATCTATGTATATTAATTATTCTTGCAATTATTTGTGGTTTTCCTTTTTGTAGATGTGGACGTGCTACAAAGACTGGGATTGGTTGGGAAAAGACCACCTGGGGCACGCTCCACACCACAAGGTGTCATCCCCTTCAAATCAGGAGTCATCCTAACCCAGAGGGCGAGAATTGACATTCCAGTGAGCTCTGTCATCCCTCCATCACTGGGCTCTGCTTTCACTCTCATCCTTAGTGTATGTTCGCATCGCATAAACAATGCTTTCCTCTTCACCGTTGTGACAAAGAGGAAAAGACTGCAACTAGGGGTGCAGTTCATCCCGGGGAAGATCTTAGTTTACTTAGGCCAAAAGAACACTGTAAATTTTGATTATGATGTTCACAATGGCCAGTGGCACAACCTGGCTTTGGACATCCAAGCCCAAAGGGTTACGTTATATACTTCTTGTGGGAAGACAAGTATGCATGCAGATTTGCATTTTAAAAATGAAGAAACGCTGGATCCAGAGGGCTCCTTTCACTTGGGAAAAATTAGCCAGAACTCTGTTCAGTTTGAAGGAGCCATCTGCCAGTTTGATATTCATCCCTCTGCCAAGGCAGCTCACAATTATTGTAAGTACATTAAAAAACAGTGCAGGGAAGCTGACACTTATCGGCCTAACCTCCCTCCTCTTTTACCACTATTACCCCTGGACTCCAATATATCTGTCACCATTCAGACCCCAAACATTGTAACAGAGATAAATCACAGACATTTTAGCTCTAAATCCTCACTAACACAAGACAAGATACACAATCATGAAACCTCACAAGGCCTGAACATGTCTACTTTAATGACTTCTCAGTCTGTACAAAGCACAGTTCCACCAACGATAGCCCAGCCCACTTTACAGCCTCCCCTACAGGTCACAGCACAAACTGCCATGGCCTCCTTTGGGAGTAGGACATCCCAAATATCTCCAAAGCCAACTCAACAAAGCAACCCCAAGAAGAACCTTGTAAGGGCTACTATAAGGCCAAAGGTATTAAAAGAGGACAGGATGGCTGACACTGCCGAACCAACAGGCCAACAGAAGAACAAATTGGATATCCAGACCCCTACCACAACACACCCTAAAAGTTCTAGCACATTCACGGTGTCAGAGATTACAACATTAGCATCACGGAGACCTCTACAAAAGGAGACCTCCCTTTTCCAAACCAAATCCACCTCTTTTGAGCCTGTCACCCCTGCGGCCACAGATGGTTTCCAAACCTTTGACTTTGAACCAACCCAATACTCCCTCTTGGAAGAGTCACCTGGACTGAAAGGAGAACCTGGACCACCGGTAGGATGTTCTTTAATATTTTTTGTTGCCATGCTCTTTGTATTTGTCACATTTGTATGGATTGAAATTGGAAATGTGGTAAAATGTTCTGCTAACATTTTGTTTAGAAGGACACATAGAAGGTCTTAATCATTATTTTCTCATTGGTGCTGAGGTATTGACAACTTGTTCATTGATTTGTTAGAAAGACATGACTAGTCAGTTCATGAAAAATTACGTATAAATAAAAGATTGTGGTCTCAACCTGTAATGTTGGGTTGATGTAACTGTCCTGATATCATAATGAATAGAAAAGGGCCTCAATAAGAGCAAGAAAACCTTATTTAGTAGTTTGACAATGCTTTTTATTATATCTTTGAAAAAAATATATTTTAACAACATTATAAATATTTTAACTCCTTCACTGCTTATTTATACATAAAACATTTGTCTTCCAAATCAAAGTCATGTAGTGTGTGTGACTCACTAATATTATAAATATTTGTACGTTTTGACTACTTACTAATATTCAAAAAACGTTTGTCTGCCAAATCAAATGAAACTCATGTAGTCACTAACTCACAGTCATGTGGTCAAATCAACTTGCAGAAACATGCAAGAAAACATGCAAAAAACATAAAACTTATAGAGATGACCCTTGCACACCCTCATGACTAATGGTCAAGGTTAGTAAGTCTCTTAAAATATCCAAAATTTAATATTTTTTGGCACGGTTAGTTCAGGTTGTAAAAAAAAATTCAAGTAATTTTTCTGTCAAGCTAGCAAAAAATATCCATTTATTTTACAGTAAAATTTTATTATTGCAGGATTTTCCCTTATGATTTTTACTGAAGGTGGGGATTTGCTTGATGAAATACTCAAAGCTAAGTCAGGATACAGAACCATAACAACAAGGTCTTCAGCTTTCAACAGACCACTAGAACTCTGTAGTGAAAACCATTTTCTTTCTTTTTTAAACAGTGTCTTATGGTGGCCAGATGGCAAGTGCTGCTTTGTTTATTTTGAAGAATAGTGAAATGTGAATTATTGGCTGTGGCCATGTTTTTTTTTTTTTTTGTACATTGGCCTTGCATTCATATGTTATATTTAACTCTTTCCTCGCCAGCGTTTTAGAAAGAAGTTGCCAGCCAGCGACAGCATTTTTGCTAATTTTCACAAAAGTTTCATGACCTCTAGAATATTTTGTTGTAAATCCAATATATCAAAAGAAAGAAGAGACCCTCTGCTTTTAACAAAAAATAACCCGTTTTATTATTGCTTAATGCAACTTATCAACACTTGAATGTGGGCAAGTTTCTTAAAAAAAAAATCATCTTTTTGTCAAAGACTCTGGATCAGATTCAGTACGATGATCAAACCATAGATGGAGTAGATGGAGTCCATCAACACCAACAAAGCTTGCACAGTCCGAATTCATCTTCCTGGGTCGACATTTCATTTGGTAACGTTAGGCAGTTTTGATTTCTGTTTAATGATGACAAACGCATTATTTTACATATGCATCTGCTTGTATAACAGTGAAATCACGGAAAATTCAATCAATGGGTAGGAAGCGTTAAATTATAGAATTTCTGTCAATGGTGTGCTTACTGTAGCATTGCATTAATATGGATTCTTTGTCAGTTGGTTAGGTTTCCATTACTTCTTGAGGAGTTCAGTAAATAACATACCACACACTACAAAACTACATCTTTTACCAGTTAAATCACTTCTCTGGGTGCAAGCTGCTGGTTGAAGGCTGGAAAATGGTGTCATCATTGTTGCCTTTGAGTTTTTGGTGGTCTTGGTCTTAAGCCTAGTTTTTAAAATCCTTTTGAAAGGGCATTACAGGCCGGTAATGTGTAATGCTTACACACATTTTCCTTGTAGTTAAATAATGAGGTCACAAGCCAGCGGGTGAGAGAACACACTGCAAAACAAAACAAAAAAACGTAATCAGCAGTGTGTCTTGTTTTCCGCTAAACATATCTAAACATCCTTGAAACTTAAAAGCAAGAAAAATTCACTTGAGAAGCTACATTTTGTAAATTATGGGAATTCTTATGTGATATCTTGAATTATTTATTGTTCTTTAACCTATTGTCATATATTTGTATTATTACTTTAAAACCAAACCTTACTAAATGTAACTTTATGCTTAAACAAAACATTTGTGCATTTGTTTGTCAAGGAAATTTATCTTGGTTCACAAATGTTTAGATATTTGTACTGGAAAACTAGACAAAAATGCTTATTAAAATATACCGTATTTTCCGGACTATAAGTCGCACTTTTTTTCATAGTTTTGCTGGCCCTGCGACTTATAGTCAGGTGCGACTCAGTGATGTAGTGGTGCCTGGAGAAGTGGGTATACTCTTAATTTATGCCCCCAGTATTTTTTTTAAGGGTCCAGCAAAATATGAATGCTCTGTGTTATAAACAGTGACATGTAAGACTAGTCTTGCATATTAGTATTGAATATGCAAGACTATATAATATAGAATATAATTAATAGAATAGAACATAGAATTACTAGTATTCTTGCATATCAGGGCCATACACAGGGTTTTTATAAATACAGAGTTCCCATAAATTAGAAAATTTTGATTTTCCTGATCTCGACATGAGCATTTTAAGGTGTTTTGAAGGCCAAAAAAAAATGAACAACAGCAGCTTTAAAAGCATGTCGGTGGGCAGTAGCATGAAGTATTTGATCAGATTCTTAAACATGAGAATCAGTTTAAATGTCTGAATGGCCTGATTCAAGGATTATTTTGCAGAGATGTTACATTTCAAACAAACGCCAATGCAATCCTTCTGTGTCCAGAGGCACATGAGCATCAAACATCAGTTTCAGCTACTTTTTCTTTCCTAAATTAATCAATGTTTTTGGACTAATCCTGTTAATTTAATCAATGGTTCAATTGCTCACTCATAAAGACAGTCACTTGTCGCCACCTTCTGGCTTAATGATGCAATTTGCGCAAACACAGACAAGCGGAGTGATACAAACAACACATTTGAGGTAACGTTATACAAATATATTTATACAATAATAATGTCAATATATTCATAATAGGGTGCTTGTGGTGTTAAATTGAGCTTATAATTTCCACTGTCTTTGATCAAACTGATTATTTATGTCGGTCATTTAAAACTTATATCGAAAAAAAAAAAACAGCTGTTCATTTTAGCTGCTTATCCCGCACTCTATGATCGTTAACTGAAGTGAAGCGTCGCGTTGGGATTCGCGCTCGGCTCGCGCTTCTGTGAACAAAAATCTCGCTTGCTTTGATTGGTCTCAAACATTTAGACATTGACGAGCGGGTGTTTGAGCGCTGAAGCAGCTCAGATGAGGTCAGTTATCGTCGCGATGGGCGAATCTTTGCAGCACCAAATTAGAGTTAATATTAGGGAATTATTTTACTTTCATTATATAGGCTACACTAAAAAAAACGACCCTTACTGAGTGTTTTTTATTCACATGAGATTGGATAAGCTACTAAATGATGCGCATCAGAGGGGATTTAGAAGTGGGTATACGCAATGCCGACTGAAAAAGTAGTGGGTATACGCCGTATACCTGCGTATACCCTGCACTACACCACTGGTGCGACTTATATATCAAAATTAATTCATACTGACTGAGATGAACCAAGAGAAAACATTACCGTCTATTAATGCTGGGACGGTATGGATATTTTCTTACCGTGGTTGAAAAGCAAGAAATTCCCTCGTTTTATTCTCCCGCAGCCGCACACACATAGTGAATCCGCCCGCGCTCACACTCGGCCATCACATCTAGTCCCGCGCCGCACGTCTCTAGATCACGGCCCGGCCATAGCGGCGGAAATATTGGGCTCGGGCAGAGAATAAGCTCTAAACAGGACAGAGTAACGCGGCGGATATCGCTCATATACATTTTGTTGACGAGGTAGGTAAGGCGGCAGGCAGGTTGGTGTTGCTTAAGGCTCGGTTATACTCCAGTTTGGTCACGTACAAAAACAGCTGCGGACAGCGTGGACGCGGACTACTTGTATTTATACTGTCTGGAGGACCTCCGAGGTCCGCTCAGTGAACGCGTTCCACACTGCATCATAAAACAGTAACTTTAACGATGGGTTGTAGAGGTGTGGGTAGCGACGGACTTCTTCGCACAGCCTCTCTTCTAAATCGACGTCCATTGTTTTTCCCAAGCGCTTTCGCGGTTTTAACCTAGTAGTGACCGCGCGTACTTTGAACGCGCGGTTACAAAAAATGGGAGGCACACGGACGTCCGCAAGGAACCTCCGGGCAGACCCTCCGATGGCGATTTTTACGTCACGCGGACCCTCGCGCAATTGCGGACGCGGAAAGTATAACACTAGCTTTAGGCGGACGCCTTAGTTCCAAAGTGCTGCGGGAAACCCTGTTACGTTAACATACCGGACACTATTCAACGAGGCTGAATCCAGCTTCTTATTCGCAGCTTCTTATTGACGCTATCCGTTCCACCTTAAATGACGCGAACTGGCGCGTTTGCTGGCTTCTTATTGACGCTCAACTTAGGGACCGTGCGGTTTTTCTCTTTTTTTGGAGCAAGGACTCCAGAACATCAAACATGAATGATTATACAAAATTATCATTTTATAAATGCTTTAACATGCACATTAGTTTTGCTTAAATGCATATATGATATTTGTAAAATACTATAATTTGTGGTATTTTTTAACTGTACTTTACATTTTACATCTCATTAAATCCTATTGTTTTGTAACACAGAAACCTGCATTTTATGTAAAGCTACCTTGAAATGATTGTGAAAAGGGTTATACAAATGAATGTATGAATTAAATTGAATTGCATTAAATTGAAAGTGCCATTGTTACTGTACATTAGAAATATATGGACCCAATCTGACAATACAGAAGAGTTATCACATTGTTGGCCTACTTGGTTTCACTGATGCTTTATACCCTGCATCTGTGCTTGAATATAATCATGCACAATTTCAGATGTTTTTACTGTATAAAAAGCCATTGCATTGTTGGCTCAAGTGGGGGCTCTATATAGCTGTATTGTGATGGTGCGTAAAAAGTTGTACTGGGGCCTTATACACATTGTCCTTGGCTGTCACCATGCACAAAATTAGACATTTTTACTGTCGAATCTTGAAGTTATGCACCCATGAAGTTGACAGATTGACTAGAGTTATGGGCAAGTTGCAGTTTTGGTTTCAATTGCATTTTCTGCCCATTTCGCAGCGCTGTTTCTCGGCCGCCTCAGAGGGTGCGTTAAATTTGACATAGTCCCATTAGAGTAGAGCTACTACTCTAACGAAATCCAAATTTTGAGCAGTTTTTACTGTAGAAGTTTTTTTTAATGAATTTTTAAATTTAGCTTTTTACATTGCACAATAAGCCATGCATTTTCTGCCCAATTTGCGGCGCTGTTTCTCGGCCGCCTCAGAGGGTGCGTTAAATTTGACATTGCCCCATTAGAGTAGAGCTACTACTGTAACGAAATCCAAACTTTGAGCAATTTTTACTGTAGAATTTTCTTTTAATGAATTTTTGAATTTAACTTTTTACAGTGCACAATAAGCCGCTTAATGCATTTTCTGCCCATTTCGTGGCGCTGTTTCTCGGCCGCCTCAGAGGGTGCGTTAAATTCGACATTGTCCCATTAGACTAGAGCTCCTACTCTGACGAAATCCAAATTTTGAGCAGTTTTTACTGTATAATATTTTTTTATGAATGTTTGAAATTTGCACTTTAGACAGTGCACAATAAGCCGCCTAATGCATTTTCTGCCCATTTCGTGGCGCTGTTTCTCGGCCGCCTCAGAGGGTGCGTTAAATTCGACATTGTCCCATTAGACTAGTGCTCCTAATCTGACGAAATCCAAATTTTGAGCAGTTTTTACTTCAGAATATTTTTTTTATGAATGTTTGAAATTTGCACTTTAGACAGTGCACAATAAGCCGCCTAATGCATTTTCTGCCCATTTCGTGGCGCTGTTTCTCGGCCGCCTCAGAGGGTGCGTTAAATTCGACATTGTCCCATTAGACTAGAGCTCCTACTGTAACGAAATCCAAATTTTGAGCAATTTTTACTGTAGAATTTTCTTTTAATGAATTTTTGAATTTAACTTTTTACAGTGCACAATAAGCCGCTTAATGCATTTTCTGCCCATTTCGTGGCGCTGTTTCTCGGCCGCCTCAGAGGGTGCGTTAAATTCGACATTGTCCCATTAGACTAGAGCTCCTACTCTGACGAAATCCAAATTTTGAGCAGTTTTTACTGTATAATATTTTTTTAATGAATTTTTTAAATTAACTTTTTACAGTGCACAATAAGCCGCCTAATGCATTTTCTGCCCATTTCGTGGCGCTGTTTCTCGGCCGCCTCAGAGGGTGCGTTAAATTCGACATTGTCCCATTAGACTAGAGCTCCTACTCTGACGAAATCCAAATTTTGAGCAGTTTTTACTGTATAATATTTTTTTTATGAATGTTTGAAATTTGCACTTTAGACAGTGCACAATAAGCCGCCTAATGCATTTTCTGCCCATTTCGTGGCGCTGTTTCTCGGCCGCCTCAGAGGGTGCGTTAAATTCGACATTGTCCCATTAGACTAGTGCTCCTACTCTGACGAAATCCAAATTTTGAGCAGTTTTTACTGTATAATATTTTTTTTATGAATGTTTGAAATTTGCACTTTAGACAGTGCACAATAAGCCGCCTAATGCATTTTCTGCCCATTTCGTGGCGCTGTTTCTCGGCCGCCTCAGAGGGTGCGTTAAATTCGACATTGTCCCATTAGACTAGTGCTCATACTCTGACGAAATCCAAATTTTGAGCAGTTTTTACTGTATAAGATTTTTTTTTATGAATGTTTGAAATTTGCACTTTAGACAGTGCACAATAAGCCGCCTAATGCATTTTCTGCCCATTTCGTGGCGCTGTTTCTCGGCCGCCTCAGAGGGTGCGTTAAATTCGACATTGTCCCATTAGACTAGAGCTCCTACTCTGACGAAATCCAAATTTTGAGCAGTTTTTACTGTATAATATTTTTTTTATGAATGTTTGAAATTTGCACTTTAGACAGTGCACAATAAGCCGCCTAATGCATTTTCTGCCCATTTCGTGGCGCTGTTTCTCGGCCGCCTCAGAGGGTGCGTTAAATTTGACATTGCCCCATTAGAGTAGAGCTACTACTGTAACGAAATTAAAATTGAGCAATTTTTACTGTAGAATTTTTTTTTAATGAATTTTTTCATTTAACTTTTTACAGTGCACAATAAGCCGCCTAATGCATTTTCTGCCCATTTCGTGGCGCTGTTTCTCGGCCGCCTCAGAGGGTGCGTTGAATTCGACATTGTCCCATTAGACTAGAGCTCCTACTCTGACGAAATCCAAATTTTGAGCAGTTTTTACTGTATAATATTTTTTTTATGAATGTTTGAAATTTGCACTTTAGACAGTGCACAAAAAGCCGCCTAATGCATTTTCTGCCCATTTCGTGGCGCTGTTTCTCGGCCGCCTCAGAGGGTGCGTTAAATTCGACATTGTCCCATTAGACTAGAGCTCCTACTCTGACGAAATCCACAATTTGAGCAGTTTTTACTGTAGCATTTTGTTTTTATGAATGTTTGAAATTTGCACTTTAGACAGTGCACAAAAAGCCGCCTAATGCATTTTCTGCCCATTTCGTGGCGCTGTTTCTCGGCCGCCTCAGAGGGTGCGTTAAATTCGACATTGTCCCATTAGACTAGAGCTCCTACTCTGACGAAATCCAAATTTTGAGCAGTTTTTACTGTATAATAATTTTTTTATGAATGTTTGAAATTTGCACTTTAGACAGTGCACAATAAGCCGCCTAATGCATTTTCTGCCCATTTCGTGGCGCTGTTTCTCGGCCGCCTCAGAGGGTGCGTTAAATTCGACATTGTCCCATTAGACTAGTGCTCCTACTCTGACGAAATCCAAATTTTGAGCAGTTTTTACTGTATAAGATTTTTTTTATGAATGTTTGAAATTTGCACTTTAGACAGTGCACAAAAAGCCGCCTAATGCATTTTCTGCCCATTTCGTGGCGCTGTTTCTCGGCCGCCTCAGAGGGTGCGTTAAATTCGACATTGTCCCATTAGACTAGAGCTCCTACTCTGACGAAATCCACAATTTGAGCAGTTTTTACTGTAGCATTTTGTTTTTATGAATGTTTGAAATTTGCACTTTAGACAGTGCACAAAAAGCCGCCTAATGCATTTTCTGCCCATTTCGTGGCGCTGTTTCTCGGCCGCCTCAGAGGGTGCGTTAAATTCGACATTGTCCCATTAGACTAGAGCTCCTACTCTGACGAAATCCACAATTTGAGCAGTTTTTACTGTACAATTTTTTTTGTATGAATTTTTGAATTTCGCACTTAGTGCACAATAAGGCGCCTAATGCATTTTCTGCCCATTTCGTGGCGCTGTTTCTCGGCCGCCTCAGAGGGTGCGTTAAATTCGACATTGTCCCATTAGACTAGTGCTCCTACTCTGACGAAATCCAAATTTTGAGCAGTTTTTACTGTATAATATTTTTTTTATGAATGTTTGAAATTTGCACTTTAGACAGTGCACAATAAGCCGCCTAATGCATTTTCTGCACATTTCGTGGCGTTGTTTCTCGGCCGCCTCAGAGGGTGCGTTAAATTTGACATTGTCTCATTAGAGTAGAGCTACTACTCTGACGAAATCCAAATTTTTAATCCAAATACAGTGCACAACACTGTAAAAAGCAAAATTCAAAAATTAATTCAAATAAGATTCTGGATTTCGTTACAGTAGTAGCTCTACTCTAATGGAACTATGTCAAATTTAATGCACCCTCTGAGGCGGCCGAGAAACAGCGCCACGAAATGGGCAGAAAATGCATTAGGCGGCTTATTGTGCACTGTAAAAAGTTAAATTCAAAAATGCATTAAAAAAAAATTCTACAGTAAAAATTGCTCAAAATTTTGATTTCGTTACAGTAGTAGCTCTACTCTAATGGGGCAATGTCAAATTTAACGCACCCTCTGAGGCGGCCGAGAAACAGCGCCGCGAAATGGCAAAAAAAAATGCATTAGGCGGCTTATTGTGCACTGTAAAAAGTTAAATTCAAAAATTCTACAGTAAAAATTGCTCAAAATTTTGATTTCGTTACAGTAGTAGCTCTACTCTAATGGGGCAATGTCAAATTTAACGCACCCTCTGAGGCGGCCGAGAAACAGCGCCGCGAAATGGCAAAAAAATGCATTAGGTGCCTTATTGTCCACTGTCTAAAGTGCAAAATTCAAACATTCATAAAAAAAATATTATACAGTAAAAACTGCTCAAAATTTGGATTTCGTCAGAGTAGGAGCTCTAGTCTAATGGGACTATGTCAAATTGAACGCACCCTCTGAGGCGGCCGAGAAACAGCGCCACGAAATGGGCAGAAAATGCATTAGGCGGCTTATTGTGCACTATCTAAAGTGCAACTTTCAAACATTCATAAAAAAAATATTATACAGTAAAAATGGCTAAAAATTTGGATTTCGTCAGAGTAGGAGCTCTAGTCTAATGGGACAATGTCGAATTTAACGCACCCTCTGAGGCGGCCGAGAAACAGCGCCACGAAATGGGCAGAAAATGCATTAGGCGGCTTTTTGTGCACTGTCTAAAGTGCAAAATTCAAACATTCATAAAAAAAATATTATACAGTAAAAACTGCTCAAAATTTGGATTTCGTCAGAGTAGGAGCTCTAGTCTAATGGGACAATGTCGAATTTAACGCACCCTCTGAGGCGGCCGAGAAACAGCGCCACGAAATGGGCAGAAAATGCATTAGGCGGCTTTTTGTGCACTGTCTAAAGTGCAAATTTCAAACATTAATAAAAAAAATATTATACAGTAAAAACTGCTCAAAATTTGGATTTCGTCGGAGTAGGAGCTCTAGTCTAATGGGACAATGTCGAATTTAACGCACCCTCTGAGGCGGCCGAGAAACAGCGCCACGAAATGGGCAGAAAATGCATTAGGCGGCTTTTTGTGCACTGTCTAAAGTGCAAATTTCAAACATTCATAAAAAAAATATTATACAGTACAAACTGCTCAAAATTTGGATTTCGTCAGAGTAGGAGTTCTAGTCTAATGGGACAATGTCGAATTCAACGCACCCTCTGAGGCGGCCGAGAAACAGCGCCACGAAATGGGCAGAAAATGCATTAGGCGGCTTATTGTGCACTGTAAAAAGTTAAATTAAAAAATTCATTAAAAAAATATTCTACAGTAAAAATTGCTCAAAATTTTGATTTCGTTACAGTAGTAGCTCTACTCTAATGGGGCAATGTCAAATTTAACGCACCCTCTGAGGCGGCCGAGAGACAGCGCCGCGAAATGGCAAATAAAATGCATTAAGTGCCTTATTGTGCACTGTCTAAAGTGCAAAATTCAAACATTCATAAAAAAAATATTATACAGTAAAAACTGCTCAAATTGTGGATTTCGTCAGAGCAGGAGCTCTAGTCTAATGGGTCAATGTCAAATTTAACGCACCCTCTGAGGCGGCCGAGAAACAGCGCCACGAAATGGGCAGAAAATGCATTAGGCGGCTTTTTGTGCACTGTCTAAAGTGCAAAATTCAAACATTCATAAAAAAAATATTATACAGTAAAAACTGCTCAAAATTTGGATTTCGTCAGAGTAGGAGCTCTAGTCTAATGGGACTATGTCAAATTGAACGCACCCTCTGAGGCGGCCGAGAAACAGCGCCACGAAATGGGCAGAAAATGCATTAGGCGGCTTATTGTGCACTGTCTAAAGTGCAAATTTCAAACATTCATAAAAAAAATATTATACAGTAAAAATTGCTAAAAATTTGGATTTCGTCAGAGTAGGAGCTCTAGTCTAATGGGACAATGTCGAATTTAACGCACCCTCTGAGGCGGCCGAGAAACAGCGCCACGAAATGGGCAGAAAATGCATTAGGCGGCTTTTTGTGCACTGTCTAAAGTGCAAATTTCAAACATTAATAAAAAAAATATTATACAGTAAAAACTGCTCAAAATTTGGATTTCGTCGGAGTAGGAGCTCTAGTCTAATGGGACAATGTCGAATTTAACGCACCCTCTGAGGCGGCCGAGAAACAGCGCCACGAAATGGGCAGAAAATGCATTAGGCGGCTTTTTGTGCACTGTCTAAAGTGCAAATTTCAAACATTCATAAAAAAAATATTATACAGTAAAAACTGCTCAAAATTTGGATTTCGTCAGAGTAGGAGTTCTAGTCTAATGGGACAATGTCGAATTCAACGCACCCTCTGAGGCGGCCGAGAAACAGCGCCACGAAATGGGCAGAAAATGCATTAGGCGGCTTATTGTGCACTGTAAAAAGTTAAATTAAAAAATTCATTAAAAAAATATTCTACAGTAAAAATTGCTCAAAATTTTGATTTCGTTACAGTAGTAGCTCTACTCTAATGGGGCAATGTCAAATTTAACGCACCCTCTGAGGCGGCCGAGAGACAGCGCCGCGAAATGGCAAAAAAAATGCATTAAGTGCCTTATTGTGCACTGTCTAAAGTGCAAAATTCAAACATTCATAAAAAAAATATTATACAGTAAAAACTGCTCAAATTGTGGATTTCGTCAGAGCAGGAGCTCTAGTCTAATGGGTCAATGTCAAATTTAACGCACCCTCTGAGGCGGCCGAGAAACAGCGCCACGAAATGGGCAGAAAATGCATTAGGCGGCTTTTTGTGCACTGTCTAAAGTGCAAAATTCAAACATTCATAAAAAAAATATTATACAGTAAAAACTGCTCAAAATTTGGATTTCGTCAGAGTAGGAGCTCTAGTCTAATGGGACTATGTCAAATTGAACGCACCCTCTGAGGCGGCCGAGAAACAGCGCCACGAAATGGGCAGAAAATGCATTAGGCGGCTTATTGTGCACTGTCTAAAGTGCAAATTTCAAACATTCATAAAAAAAATATTATACAGTAAAAATTGCTAAAAATTTGGATTTCGTCAGAGTAGGAGCTCTCGTCTAATGGGACAATGTCGAATTTAACGCACCCTCTGAGGCGGCCGAGAAACAGCGCCACGAAATGGGCAGAAAATGCATTAGGCGGCTTTTTGTGCACTGTCTAAAGTGCAAATTTCAAACATTAATAAAAAAAATATTATACAGTAAAAACTGCTCAAAATTTGGATTTCGTCGGAGTAGGAGCTCTAGTCTAATGGGACAATGTCGAATTTAACGCACCCTCTGAGGCGGCCGAGAAACAGCGCCACGAAATGGGCAGAAAATGCATTAGGCGGCTTATTGTGCACTGTCTAAAGTGCAAAATTGAAACATTCATAAAAAAAATATTATACAGTAAAAACTGCTCAAATTGTGGATTTCGTCAGAGCAGGAGCTCTAGTCTAATGGGACAATGTCAAATTTAACGCACCCTCTGAGGCGGCCGAGAGACAGCGCCGCGAAATGGCAAAAAAAATGCATTAAGTGCCTTATTGTGCACTGTCTAAAGTGCAAAATTCAAACATTCATAAAAAAAAATATTATACAGTAAAAACTGCTCAAATTGTGGATTTCGTCAGAGCAGGAGCTCTAGTCTAATGGGACAATGTCAAATTTAACGCACCCTCTGAGGCGGCCGAGAAACAGCGCCGCAAATTGGGCAGAAAATGCATGGCTTATTGTGCAATGTAAAAAGCTAAATTTAAAAATTCATTAAAAAAAACCTCTACAGTAAAAACTGCTCAAAATTTGGATTTCGTTAGAGTAGTAGCTCTACTCTAATGGGACTATGTCAAATTTAACGCACCCTCTGAGGCGGCCGAGAAACAGCGCTGCGAAATGGGCAGAAAATGCAATTGAAACCAAAACTGCAACTTCCCCATAACTCTAGTCAATCTGTCAACTTCATGGGTGCATGCATAACTTCACGATGCGACAATAAAAATGTCTAATTTTGTGCATGGTGACAGCCAAGCACAATGTGTATAAGGCCCCAGTGCAACTTTTTACACACCATCACAATACAGCTATATAGAGCCCCCACTTGAGCCAACAATGCAATGGCTTTTTATACAGTAAAAACATCTGAAATTGTGCATGATTATATTCAAGCACAGATGCAGGGTATAAAGCATCAGTGAAACCAAGTAGGCCAACAATGTGATAACTCTTCTGTATTGTCAGATTGGGTCCATATATTTCTAATGTACAGTAACAATGGCACTTTCAATTTAATGCAATTCAATTTAATTCATACATTCATTTGTATAACCCTTTTCACAATCATTTCAAGGTAGCTTTACATAAAATGCAGGTTTCTGTGTTACAAAACAATAGGATTTAATGAGATGTAAAATGTAAAGTACAGTTAAAAAATACCACAAATTATAGTATTTTACAAATATCATATATGCATTTAAGCAAAACTAATGTGCATGTTAAAGCATTTATAAAATTATAATTTTGTATAGTCATTCATGTTTGATGTTCTGGAGTCCTTGCAGGGGTGTCATCTATTCAAAGGTGCTGGGTCACCTGGGTCTTCATAAGAGGCTGGATTCAAGCTGGTGCATAATCTCTGGTTACCCTGTGTAATTATAATTTGTAATAATATTTATTTATTTTTAAATACATGCATTGAATACATCCTAATTATGTTAATTGCAATAATTAAAGAATAATGTAGGCCTAATTATAGTTTTACAGTAATTTATGTGCTATTATTATTTGTTTTTTACCTTTCAAAATAGTTTATTATTCTTTTCTGAAAACATTAAAAAAATACAAACAGGATCTCTATTAAGTGAAAAACCACATGATCCCTAAATTGAGCTGATGACATGTACAATAATTAAAGAATAATGTAGCCTAATTATATTTATGTGCCTTTATATTTTTACAGTCCATTTTCGTTGATATATCAGTGTTATTTGCATTTAAATTGCATTTGATTATTATTTTATTCTGAATATAGATACAAAAGTAACACGATCCCTTAAAAAACGCGAAAAAGAGAAAAACCGCATGGTCCCTAAGTTGAGCGTCAATAAGAAGCCAGCAAACGCGGCAGTTCGCGTCATTTAAGGTGGAACGGATAGCGTCAATAAGAAGCTGCGAATAAGAAGCTGGATTCAGCCTCGTCACTATTCAGCCTGTTGTTCTGTGTGCTGTTGTGGAGCTGAATAACTTGCCTTTCCAGATTAAATTTCTGTTCTTGGTCTTGGGTTTTGTGAAATCAATTTCGAAATAAATGCGACTTATAGTCCGGTGCGACTTATATATGTTTTTTTCCTCTTCATGACGCATTTTTTGACTGATGCGACTTATACTCCGGAGCGACTTATAGTCCGGAAAATACGGTATATATATTTGCAGGTCAGTCTAATAAAAGCTACACAAACTCTCTTATGCACAGTATTATCATTTGCATTAGTTTTAGATAATCCAAAAAAGGTTATTTTTTTAAATGAAGTCTGTGATTGGATGAGAATGAGTCAATCAATCTTGTAACAGACTATACTATAAGTCTTTCTGAATAAGTTTCCATTTCTTGTGCGTAAGATTTGTACAGGCTTGGGTGAGAGCAGAATTGTGCTCTACTGAAAGTGAGCTGATATTTACTATAAAGTCTGCCAGCCTCATCCAGCACTATTATGAATTATGGTGCTGTATATACAGTCACAGTGAAATTCTGAACTCTTTTCCAACAACAAACAACAACCAGATGTGCTGTTCAGTATGGGTGTCACACAGATAGCACTGTGCATTTTCGGGAGATAACCCCTTTAGCAATTACTATAAAAGGTCTTGTTTCCTCCTTTTCTAATCTTTTCATTCCTTCTTGGAGGCAGAGCGAGAAAGAGAGATTGCTTTTATTCAGGAAATTTGCCACGTGGAAGAAAGAGTAGGGGGCTTAAATGGGCTCTTCTGTCTTTCTTTCTCTCTGGAAATCAAAATTACCATATTAATGTCATTCATATCAAGCTGACACTGTGCGTACATTGTCTCTTGGTTTATTATGTTTGATCTTACTCCATAGAAGCACAATTTACTTGTGGAAGGAAGTTTATTGCATAAAAAGAGTCAATGCAGTTCATGGCTATTAAAAGTAGTTTTAAAGTAGATTTCTTGAAAACATTAATAGCATACACCTTTGAATAATCTTTTATTAGTGAGTGTTGCTTTCAAAATGATTAGAAACAGGAAGCCTGCAATTAAACATTGTGGAGTTCTGGCAGCATCGCTATATGGGATCTTGCCAGGTCTGCAGGTGTTACGAAACATTGCCAGAAATTGTCTCGTATAATTTATTTGTATAGCAGTGATTTTCATTAGTTCAAAGTTGCCATCAGATGTGTGTATGCAACTTGGATTGCTGCTGACACATTTTTCACTAACACAATGCAAATTCCAAAGCAGATTGCAGGTAAATTATATTAAAAAAAATAACATGGATGATTGTTCTTCATTGACATTGCCAGATTTTTGTGAACTTGATAGAAAGAGAATATAATAATGGTAACAACTAAATGTTTTTTGGCTTAATAGGCCCTTTTTTACATGACGTCACGCAACTTCTGTTTTGTGCATTCTTACTTGCTTCAGTATAGTGAAAGTGGAATACTAGCGGCACTTGAATGGATTACACCCAATATTAGTATATCTGCCACTGCCACAAATACAGTTAGAGGATGATTGCTGCCGCCTACTTTCGTCTACATTCAAGCCAGGCGTTTGGCAGATCTCAAATGAACTTACCGTTTGGTGAGATTTGCCACTTGAAATTGAGGAAACATGGAGCACTAAAGTCACACACTTTCTGCTTCCCATAGTGACTCTTATTCAGTGTTTGCTGTCTTTATTGCAGATGAAGTTGTTTACATGTATTTGTCAGCATTTGCCAATAACAGGATGTTTTAGGCGTTTACTAGGAACAGAAAGACGTTTAGGAACATTCAATACTTTATGTAATTAAGCACCTGTATGTTCAAGAATGAAGGTCAACATGATAAGCTTATATGCAGAGGTGTACCTGTAAAGCACTTGAGTAAAAGTACAGATATCTTACAGCAAACATGACTCCATGTTACAAATCACCAATTCCAAATATAATTCAAAAAAGAACGGTTAAGTAATGAAATAGTCAAAGCCTACTTGCACTTGATATGCAGGTTTTGGCCCATATGACTTGCTGCAGTCATGTCCTCATCTCAAATATGAAGCACCTGCTATTCACAACTACCTGCGAATGCACTCGCATTCACGTAATGTATAGCCTTGTTAACTAATTTGGATGAGTAAAGGGTAAAGATATAATGCCCTGTGGATGGAGAAATCCCTTCTTTTGTAGAAATAAACTGCTGCAGAAAAGTTAGGTGCCAAGCAAAATGTAACGAGTAACTGCATTATTCAAATGTATTGGAGTACTTATTCAAAAATGTTGTCAAGCCGAGAGTAAAAGTTGCTAATATTTTTGATACTCAGTAAAATTAAAAAGTAGCCAAAAAGATTCACAAGTACAGTAACTAATTATTTACTCAAATTCTTACTCTACTCCTTATGTTATTAACTATGAAAGTCTACTTTCATAAAGTCTACTTTCATGGTTGTGCATTCTCTACTAGCCAGATGCACATGAATAGCTGGATCATAATATCAGACCTGTACTGTATGTGCTCTTTTTTTTATTTTTTATCTCCCCTTACTAAGTGAAAGGAAAACATTGACCTCTTAAATGCAAGCTCAGTTGATTCATGTGTGTAATTGATTTAAAGCTAGATGATGTGCAAAATTAACAAGGGCGCCTATGACTGAAACCAGTCATTTGCCAGTAAAACGATCCAGAAAGTGCATGGACAGTCTTTTGAAAACAACAGCAGTCCAATTTTGATTTATCTTAAAAATAACTTCAGTTTAGATGTCTAAAAAAAAATCCTCTCTGTTCTATTCTTGTTTTCAACCTAAACATTTTGCAGTTTTTCTCAATCACTTTGGGACATTTTTCGAAGCAGTTTTAACAGTAAGTTCAATTGTCACAACCGTTTGCTGCTGGAACATCAGAACTCTATCGCATCTCTGCAAATGTAGTACTACTCACCCAAAACATTTAAAACCTCGTTATTTCAAAACCTAGTTATTGTGTCAGTAAACTGACCAATGCCACCAAAATAAAAAGTCTTTGTCATCGTGTGAGCCATACTGGTCAAAATGTTTAGATGCTTTTTCACCATGGAGATATTTGTTATATACAAATTTCATATTTTTTTCTACTTTTTTGTTGACTCTAACTGCTTTCTATACTGTACAATAATTTTTATCTGTATAAATACATAATCAGAAAGTAGGTAAAAAGTTACTTTTTCAACGGAGAATTCAACACTGTAGTGCACAATAAGAAAATTTTAATAAGAACAGCAATTATTTTTGCAGCAATGTGAGTAGGTCAACAAAAAATTCTCAGCTTTTCATTTGTACACCCTCTCTTATGTCTTTCTCTATCACATAAAGTACATATCTTAGTTACATATCTTCCTATTGTTCTTCCATGACAAGAATTTTTAGTTTACATGTAACACATTTCTAGAAAAAAGTGTACTGTAGTAAAAATACAAATGTATTTATACAGTACTGATGTAGCTGCTGCTTTTCAGAGTTGTGTTGATCCTCCATGTTCACAAATAGTGGTGACTGTGCTGTCAGTAAAATCCATATTGTTTCCAAACTTGATTGGTTGATTGATACGATTTTGATTCCTATTTCATTACAACGGCAGGCCATTTGCCAATTTAGCAAACATTACAAAATTCTATGTCATAAATATTTATAAAATATATCATGTCTGACAGATTTTGATCACTGAATGGATCGTTTAGCATTTGAACACTCACACAATGAAAGAATGTTTAGAAAGTTGTGAAGAGTTTGATCATTTCACTGAGAATCAATCCATCAGTTTTGATCAACAAACCATGTACATTTAGTCATTGCGCAAATTGTTACTAACCCTTTGCACACATGCCAAAACACATGCAATTTGCTTAAATCAATAAGAAATTAAAATCTGATGTGAACAAGAAACTAACTGTTCAGAGATCTAAACCTACTGTTTTGAGAAAAAAAAGTCTCATTTGAGAATTGAGACAAAGCGATAAAAGAAAAAAATCTGTAAAATACTCAACTTATCATTAGCATTTTTTATTTTTTTTTATTTTTTTTATTTTCATTTAATTTTTATTTTTAAACAACCACTGAAACACTATATATTTGCGAGTTTAAGTGTCTAACTCTCAAAGTATCTTAAGACATTGACTAGAATTCCCTGCTTCTATCCAATAGGGGGATTACTGTTCATTCAATGTCAGCAGGAAGATATTTAACACTAAATGATCCTTTTTGTCACAATTTTCCTCCCTCCTTCTCTTTCAGGGACCTCCAGGACCTCCTGGCAACCCAGGATTACCAGGAAAGAGAGGGCCAAGGGTAAGCCTGTTAAAATCCTTCACTTATTTTGTAAGTGTCTTCGTTGCCTAGCCCTGGCTTAGGAGATCTCTATGTTTATACTTCATCCAAGTCAACCTAATATTTCCCTGCATGTTACATTAAGTCATTTTGTTTGCCAAAGCTGCATTAAAAGGTAATGAAATTGGCGTTTGGCGTAACTCACACTGGCAGTTTCACCATCGACCACACTACCATGCTCCAGTATCAATCACACTCCAAGGAAGGCTAGTTCCAATTAAACCTCAAATACCCATATGTTTGTATAAAACTGAGATCAACTTTGCATTTCCAATGGCCTGCAATCAAAAATAGATTTTTGCTGCTTGTTCAATTTCCATGTTAAATCCAGTTTCTTCACAATCCATTTTTTAAATGGTAAATTATTTTAAATTGTTTGCTTAGTCCATTTGCATTGGGACTATATGAATAAATTTCACTGGCCAGATGTATGCAAATTGACATCCAGACCAACACAGACATATTGAAAATTTAACCACTAAATAAAAAAAAGTTATTTCCATATTTATTGTTGCATATATTTAAATGTATTTAAAATCTTTAAATGAAATTATTAGTTCACATTACCATACATATTTGTTGTTGTTGTTGTTAAGGCTTAATTTTATTTTGTGAAAACGTTTTCCTCAATTTATTTAATCTCATTGTAGTCTTTATTTGTTACAAACTGATAGTTTGTCATCAGGGTGAGTAAGTACCTTGTAGAAATGACTTTTTGCTCAGTAAGATTGTAATCAAGAGTGGAAGAAAGAGTGAGACAATGAGATATCAGTTAGTCAGTGATTCAAAGAGACTTCCCTTGGTGGAAGTCTAGATGTTTTGTGTGTGAGATACCTGCCCTGGCCTATGAGACTGCCCTTTAGAGAGGCCCCTGAGGGCTGGACTGTGGGAAACCAATCTGTTGAGCTAAAGAAAGGGCTCTTTGTAGCAGTCTTATTAAAGGCATTTAAAGCCTCACCGGTGCTCACCGGCTCTTAAGCTCTCCAGAGGCTGGTCAAGAGCATTGGGATCCTACACCATCAGTCAGTGCCCTAAGGTACTAAGAATATTTCACGTAACTCCTGATATGAAAAAGAAAAAAAAAAACGCTAATATTTATTTTGTAATATTAAAGTTTTTTAATTTATGTAATGTTTTTTATTTAAAAACACTTCTTTTTTATTTTAACATTTTAAAATGTATACGATGTTTAATAGGGAGCCAATGTAGTCTTGACAGAACCGGGCTAATATGGGCATAGTTCCTGGTTCTGGTAAGAACTCTAGCTGCTGCGTTTTGGACCAGCTGTAGTTTGTTTATTAAGCGTGCAGGGTAACCACCCATAATAGCATTACAATAATCTAACCTTGATGTCATGAACGCAAGAACTAATTGTTCTGCATTTTTCATTGAGAGCATATGACGTAATTTTGATATATTTTTAAGATGAAAAAATTTGGTTTTACATAATACTAGACATGTGACTTTCAAATGAAAGATTGGTATCAAAGAGCACACCCAGGTTCCTAACCGACGACGAAGACCTAACAGAGAAGCCATCAAGTGTTAGACATGAGGAAGTTTTTTGTCCAATAATTAGATTCTCTGTTTTTTCAGAATTAAACAGTAGGACATTACTAGTCATCCAGTTTTTTTATATCTGCTATGCATTCCGTTAATTTTGTGAATTGGTAAGTTTCATCAGGGAGTGAAGAAATATAGAGCTGAGTATCATCAGCATAACAGTGAAAACGAATGCCATGCTTCCTAATGAAATCTCCTAAGGGTAGCATGTACAGAGTGAACAGCAACGGTCCTAGTACTGAGCCTTGTGTAATTATACATGTAATTACATAAATTACTTACAGTTGTAATTACATGCTGGTATTTTTTAAATATAAGTACAATGTAAAAACATGAATGTACACAATAAGTCTATTGTATCAAATAATTAATTTCAATGTAAGTACATATACTTAAAGCCACTTAATATAAAGTGGGACCGAAAATTCTTCCTCTCCTATAGCAATGAATGAATCGAATTTTTCATCAGGGAGACTACAATGCACTGCACTGCCTCTTTTTTCATTTTGCTGACACACAAGATGAAAAAAACATTTCAGAGGGATTTCAGGATATATGCTTTCATTACCTAGGAAATCAAAATATACTGTCCATAGCCTTACCTTAAAGCTGCCGTCGGCAACTCTGGCTGATTGAGTGGACTTAGGAAAATTTTTGAATGTTTACAACTCTCATGCCCCTCCCCACTATCAACGAAAACCCTCCCACCGAGTTCGTGCTCGTCAGTGCGCCATCACTCTTCGCTACTGCGCGAACTTCAGGCACACGCATGTGATTGACGTGTGCGTGCACGACTTGTGATTGACAGTCCTATCTCACACCCCCCTGCGCTGATTGGACACAATGAACCGGGAGCGGTGGAGTTTGCAAAACAAATAACACGCTCCAGGTGGAGTTAGAAGCTTGGTTTTTTTTCTAAAACCACTTTATTTATGTTGTTCTGTCGGAATATAGTGTAGAATTCGCTGAATATGATCGAAAAAAAGTTGCCGACGGCAGCTTTAAAATCGATTTTCGCCATATTTGTTTAATTAAAATGTTGCATAAATCAGGACAGGAATGATTTATTAACAGATCCCTCTGAAAATATCTTCAGAATACTGCTAAGTTTATAACTGGAATGTTTGGTGTACATAGGTGCTACATAGGCTGAGATGTTTCTGGAGAATGACAAAAAAAAAACTCATTTTGAGAAAACACCATTTAAAGATTTAAATAGGGGAATTTCATACATTTCTATTAGGAAAATTGCTCAAAAACAGAATAAATGCTCAGGCCCTTAGTAATAATAATATTTTAAGCTCATGAAAACTGATTATTTAATTAACATGGCAGGCATACAAGGCCTAAAGCTGCAGTAACTCAATGAATTGGCAGAGTACACCACGTGATGCGTCTGAGCGAATCACGTTAGCAGAAACCAGCGGTAGCCAATGAGATTTTGTCATTGGCTTTAAATCCCCTTTGGACATTCACGATTGGTTACTAATAGAAAGGAAATGCCCAAATTTGGGTTGCATAGCGTTGTGCAGGAGACTCAGAGCTTTACAACAATACTGGTCATGACAGACTTCAGTAAACAGACGGAGCTCAGCATGTCGCGTAGGAATGCTAACTTGGTAAATTCGGGAGAAACTGCCGCAAGTTAACAAAATGTAATAACACATATTAAAGGAGTAAACTAAATATTCATAATTCATGTATTTCATGTATTTCATGTAAATATTCATGTAAAAGTAATGCAAAACTACTATATTGCTGCCCATGAAAAGCAACAGTGTGAAATAATTAGTTGCTTTTTATAATATAACTTTTAAAAGTAAAGTTCTCCAACAATGCTTGTTGAATGGCAAAGAACATTGGCAGGCCAAAAGGGTCAGAGGTCATGAACAAATCCATGTTAGTGAATTTGCTAATTCTTTCACATCTTTAATTCATTATACTAGCATTATACTAGAAAATTAAACAGTCCTCTGAGAAAAATAAAAAAAATGTCTTCACAGTTTCTTCTACCATCTGAAATTGTTTGTTCTGTGTTAGCTTTTCTTCAAAACTTAGTCAGGCTAGTTTATTTAGTCACTTGCATTGTCACTTCCTTATTGTCACATGCACTTTTTTGAAAACAAACAAAGCAATTTTCGACAATTTCCATACTACTTTAGTGACTACACCAAGTATGGTAGTGTTTATGTAGTAATTCATCCCTCAGGTCTCTCACACTTGCACATAACTGTAAACCATTCCCTTCTGTGTCACCATGTGCTGGGTCATGTGATTTGTAAGGGTTGTCTGGTGTGAATCAATGCCTCATAGATGGCAGACATGAGTGTTGGACACACTGTATCAACACAGTAAAATTCTCTGACGTACAGTTTGTCTCTGTCGTTGCCACTGCTAAAGCTGTCTTAGATCAGATTCTTTACAATGCTAACACTAAAGTTCACTTTAAACATAGCTTAACTTGGTCAAGAGGCCAGATCAGACAAATATATTCTCTCAAGTGCACTAGTAAACATTAGCAGGGGCCTTCTTTGAGCCAGGTCAGGGAGCTTTGCCATAAGTCAGGCATTCTCAAATAGATGAGGCGGAAAGTGACAACCACCACACGCGTCTTCCCACACGAGTGCCTGTTGGAGAGCTGAAAGTGAGCAAGAGAGATTAACCAATATGTAACTTGATAGGCTTTCTTGATACTCCTCTCTCAATCTCCTCTGATCACTAACCACGGCCACATGTTCAGAACCCGACCAAACATAAAAAACAAGGTGGAAATCTGTACATGAGCTTCTTGTAAGTATCTCCATATGGCCAGTTTGTGTGCACTCAGCAGGAAGGGCAATGAATAAGAGCCCCACTCATGACTAACCCCAGGTGGATCATACATAAATAATAGCGCCGCCTTGACAAGTAGACTTAGCATTACCTCTCGGCTCTCGCTAAGTCTTTGAATTTCACCATTTGGATTACACAGTTTTAACATAGACAGATATATTTGTCATACTTACAAATATTTAAGTACTTACATAATTACATATGTTACAATAAAACAAGTAATATTTTAAAGTACAAATGAACTGAATGTGTTTCACTTTAATCAGATTTATTTATTTATCATCAATAAATCTCATTTCCTTCTTTTTAACTAATTTAATATTAGTATTTTATTGTAATTTATCAAATGATAATTAAATGATAGATGAAAGTTATAACCTGTATATATACAGACATAAAATGTAGCCGAGCTCACTTTCTGCATTTTAAAGAGCTGATTGAGGTGTCTAGACCACAGTGGTGGATATTTATCAGATTGTAGTCTGCTGCATCCTCCACAACACCCTTAAGATAGGTAATTGCATCATGCAAATTGCTTTCAGCACATATTTTGTGCTTATTTCCATAATTTGGTTTTGCCTTTAGTGAATTGCGTGCTAAAACAATGCAGAAAGCCTGAGCAGATTAACAACAATATCAGCAAGCACAAACCATTTTCCCCACAACTTTTTTTTCCTTTCATTATTATGGCCTTTAGTTTCAGTTAGCACGTCTTATCCTCCAAAGTAACGGCATTTGTATTGTGGCTTTTCCAGTTTGTTGTTTAAGATCACTTCCATTTTGCCTGCTTTGCTAGCAGAGCGTGTAAATCAGTGTCTGGGGAGCTTTCTTGCACTCTTTCTCTACTCAAGCCCCCTGTTCGCTGCTGGAAAGTCAACTAATGAAGAAAATCGTGTCCATATGTTATATGCCAAAAAGCATATGCCAGAAGTACCTTTTAAAACACAACACTTTCTTGTTAAGTGGAGGGCAATTTTCCGAATGCATGGCTTGGGCAAACTGTGCTACTTGCATACAGTACTTATCATGAGCGCTAGAATAATAAAAAAAAATGTATGAGACATTTAAACATTTCTCCATTCCTTAACTTGGACAAAGCTGCTCCCCTTTAGATTCCGACAGGGTTAGTTAAGGGACTAAAGTAAACGTTCTGAATCTTGTTTAAAAACCTTTTTTCCCCCCAGTGTTTGAGCTGAAGGTGGAGGGCTGAGAGGTCTTGAACTCCTGAATGGTCTGCTGATTCATTGCCCTGACATAATGTGTTTTTTATTTGATTCTTTCTGTCTGAAATGTATAAAGGCACCCAAGTGCACCACACATTGTTTTTTGAGGAATTTACAGAACTTCCACTCTGGAGTCACCTTTTTATTTTAAAATATATTTTGTTAATGCATTTTTTATTTTATTAAATTTATATCTATTAAATGTTCTTCTTGAGCAGTTTTTCAGTTTCACCTAGGACTGCATGATTATATCAGTGAAATAAATCACTAACCTAAATTAAACCAGATTCTGCTCCTGTTTATAACCACTGGCACGGAGATGCAATTTGACCTGATCTGTTCAAAAATAATAAATTCATTTATCCTTCCAATTGAAAAACGGGAGTTTTAGAGAAGATACAATTTGAGAAAAATGTGTCACCACATAGAGGGGAAAAAAACTTTTAAGGCTTCCAAACTAAATGTCTGACAATATAATTTCCTCTACGGAAAAAGTTCTTTGAAGACACATGAGTTGTGACAGATGTTTTCTTTAATAGTTGTCTTTGATTTAATTAGCTTGTGTCGTTACATCAGAGAGGGTCAAATTATTCTGTTACAATGTCATTTAAATCATGTTGCAATTCCTAACTGGGCAGTTACTCATTTTAGCTGCCAAAGTCAATTTCAACTCACATTGACACTTCATAAGTGTTAATTTGAGACCCTGATAACAGCGATTGAACTGACAGAAGTGATGGTCATGTGCATGTAAAACAGTCCACTACATGAGTATTCATTTCACTTTTATGCCCCTCTCCTTTTGATTCTAGTCTTTTTACTGGCCATTTCTTTTGGCAAAAGGAAAAACAGTAATATGGGTCAAGGCCTGTGACCCAGCTTAAGTGTCCTGCAGTGATTTCACAGTAACTATAGAGAAGAAAGCACACAAATACAAGTGAACATGTGTTGTTTTGTAGGGTCCCCTTGGTCCGCATGGAAACCCAGGACGTCCAGGGTCCCCCGGGCCCAAGGTATGTACCACTGAATACAGTACTGTGTGGCTTTTGTGGATGCGATTAACTTGTGTGTTTGGAACTATGGAACCATTTCCTTGTTTAATTTAGTTTAGTTTCGTATTTTGTTTTGCTTTATTTTTTTATTTTTTTTTATTTTTGCAAAGCAACATAACATAAAAAGTTGTCCTCGTAAAATGCAAATGTTGAACTTATTAGTGAATTCCACAAACTTAAAGAAGATCATTAAGCATATAGGGGTTGAAAAATGAAACTGAAACACCTGGTTTTCCACCACAATCATTTATCAGTATGGTATAGGGCCTCCTTTTGCAGTTCGTCTTGGGAATGACAGATACAAGTCAAGAGTTCAATGTTTGAACCATTACAGTAAGTGCACATGGTCCTCCAGAATGCATCGGTAGTCCGTAGCAGTGTTGCGCCCATCAAGCACAGTAGGGAATGCCATGATATTGCACCCCAAAACCATCACTGATCCACCCCCGTGCTTCACTCTGGGCATGCAACCGTCCGGGTGCTACGCCTTTTTAAGGCTTCTTCACACTGTAACTCCCACGGATGTGAGAAAAACAGTGAAGGTTGACTCATCAGCTTCAAATTTTTGCACCGATTTACACTGTTGTCACCAATGAAACCAACATTTAGCACTGGCACGAGTGAGTAAAGGTTAGGCTATAGCAGCCCGACCATGAAAATTGGCTCTGTGGAGCTCCTGACAAACAGTTTCGGTGGTAACAGGTGTTCGAGGTGCGCATTTAATTCTGCAGTGATTTGGGCAGCTGTGGTTTTATGTTTTTTGGATACAATCTGGGATAGTACATGGACATCCCTTTCAGACAGCTTTCTCTTGAGTTACTCCTCCGTCCTACATAGTGGTGTGCTGGCATTACCCTGAATACCGTAGCTCTTGATTCACCTTAAAGGCTTGCTGTCCTGGGGCCTCATTTATAACCATTGCGTAGAAACGAAGAAAGAAAATTATACATATACAGAAAGATACAAATATGATTTCACTCACCAAACCTATCACTTGAAGCAATATCCATCCCTTCTTAAATGTCCGCGCCAGCGAGCGCTTTGGGCTGTTTGTGAAACTAACATACTATAGCCTATCTAATGGCAGATCTTCACTATGAGTCCTAATCATAAAAACACTGCATGGTTCACAATAACAGTTTAAATAAATAAAATAATTTTTTTAAAGTAAAAAAGGTTTTACTTCTGATAAACATTTAGATTAAATATGCCAAATTCTCATTAAAGGAGTTAAACACTTAAACTACATGAAATCATTACTGAGAAGTTACAAATATTTTTATATTCAATAAATATAAAGATTTGTTGTGGATGCGATGCTTTTGAACACGTTTCCTCTGGCATGCTGTGTTTTAATGTTTTAACTACAGAGATAATTGCTTATCATGATAATAGCAGATTGTCTGAGAAAATAGTTTTGTGCAAATAATGCATCTGTTTCCATTAAAAATATAAATTAATTACAAATACTATTTGGCCAGTGGAAAAGACTGAGAAAAACTTTCTCTGAAATGTGTTTCACACTATTTGATTTATGTATTCAAAAACAAGGCAAGGATGGGCTACTAAATGATTTTTATTAATGTTATGTGACGGCACATTCGTATTTTATATTTTCTTAATGTCTTGTACCATTAAACATATCACGTGGATAAATAATCATATGCAAATGATATGCAGATGAGGATACGCATAGTAAAACTAGGTGTTGTAAGCTCCATATTTGGTTATTTCGGGATGGAGACGCATGTGCGCACAATCTTCCGCTGACTTGGAGGTTCTGATTCTGCGCAGGTTCTGGCGTACGCACGATTTTATAAGTCTGAATGTTTTTTGTCGTACACCATTTTTGGCTTTCCGGCGCATGTACAGTTTTAGTAAGGATCCTACGCACAGTTTTATAAATGAGGTCCCTGGTCACAGTAAGCCAGCAAGACACGTAGCAACAATTTGTCCTCTTTTGAACTCTGATATATGTCCCATTATGTAGTGGATTGCAATATGTTATGTGCAGCTGTGCTATTGCTCTGCTAATTCAACCTTCACACTCTGCTCTTACTGATGGAATGTAAAATCAGTGAAGATTGATTACCAGGCTGCGCAAATATAGGCATTAAAGCTCCAACACTATATTGGCGAGTGTTTCAGTTTCCTTGTCCAACTTCTATACATGAGCTTTGATCTACTCAATGGCTTCAATTTATGAGCCATATGTGCTTTAAGTAGCACTTTAATAATAAGTGATTGTTTTTTTTTTGTTGTTTTTTTTACAACAGTGATATCACAAGGTAGTTTATGTATTATTTTGTAATACCTAGAAAGATAAAAAAATACATAAAAAAACATACTACCACAGTACTACAATAAAAAATATGGCTACTTTGGGACGCAAGAGAAAACCAGTAACTCTTCCATCTACATTTGGCAGTTGTAAATTAAAAGAAAAACAATAAAATCATGAGTAGCTAAATTCTGATCACTGGCAAGAAATATGGGATGATGTATTAGTTTGACGACATTATTGGACCTGTTTATTTCCATTCATGTTTTTCACAGTTGTTCATTTTACCACATCTGGCTGCTTGTGGCAGTCTTACGATAGACCATTAGAACAAAGATCTTTTTTAGCCATATGAAGGCAAGCCCAATTTAAAATTTCCCTCTTTTGTTATTACTGCCAAATGGGACAAAGATGAGGCAAAAATGACAGAATGAGACCCACAGAATTAACACTTAGTTGCAGTATATTTGTTGTGGGATTCCAAGCAGGCGTTTCTCTCTGAAATAGCAGTAAATTTGTCAATCATCATCATAAAATGATGTATAAGAGTGTGATAACTGGCATAAATCCAGACACATGGTGTACAGGTGTAGACAAACACTCTTTTGGCTTGAGAACCGAGGTGTCTGAATCGCAGTGTTGGAATGATGTTGTACAGTCTCTGCAAAGTATTGGTCTCCTGAGTATTCCACAACCAAATTCAAAACTGACTCGCAAGATTATGCCATGCAAATTCCCTTCATTGAGCAGTAGTTCATCAAATGATGTATAAGAGTGTGATAACTGTTCATCAGAATTCAGCTATGCTTTTATTGTTTCTCTTTTAATTTACAACAGCTAAATGTGGATGGGAGAGTTACTGGTTACAGATTTCATGTATGTTTACACTATTACATGATTTGCATAGTTTTTTTAAACAGTTGCAAAAAAAAAACAAAAAAAAAACGGGAGCATTGAAAAAACTTTATTCATTGCAAAATTATCCTACTTAGATTAATTGGAGAAAAATATATATTAACAGTTATAGATGTGTTTAAAACACAGCCAAAAAGCATGGCTTCATCCCATTGCCTGAAAAGGCAGAAGAATGTGGTGTGTGAACCCCAGTGTCATTGCAGAGACTTACTGTAAACTTATTCTTCAAGTGTACATGGGTCACTGTCTTGTGTAAACAACACTCCTTTCCTTTGCGAGCCTTCATTACTCTTATCCATGTAGACTATATAGAAAAATTCAGAGAGGAGTCCTGTTACAGTCTTCTGTTTGGAATGGGTTCCAAACAGGGATCACAGTAACTCCCCAGTAACCTCCTCATTTCCTGTGTGATGTATACTTTATTTACAATTGACAAAAAAAGGGTGAGTGGTGTGTCAATGTAGGCAGTTTTCAAACTCTCTGTTTAACATTTATGAAAGCTTTGGTTAACACTTTATTATATTTTAAATTTTTCCACAAGTAGTAGTTTGGATCCCTCATACATATTCTATGTTAGTTGTAGTTGTTAGTTGTATTAGTTGTTTGTCCTCTGTGCGTTACAGGGAAAAAAGGGAGACCCTGGACTCTCACCTGGCAGAGCACCAAATGGAATAAAGGTATGTTTCCATATCCCCCATTATTCATTATTTAAACATTTTATTTATTACTTAAACATTTTATTTATTACAAGTATTGTTAATAATGTTCATCATAATGGTCTTTGGCTTATGTACTTGTTTAAAGGGCCCCTGTCATGGATTTTTGAAAATGACTGTTCGTATAGTGTGTAATATAACTCTAAGTGAATGAAAACATCCTGCAAAGTTTTATATCTGAAAGTGCACCGTATATAAAGTTATTGTCTTTCAAAAGTGAGAGTCGACTCTGAGTCTATGAAATGAATTGTTTTTGAAACGAGTCATTAGCCGTTTCGTAGTGATGTAGATACGAAACATTAGCATATTGGCCGCGCCCAGTTATTGGGCGCGCACTCGCTGGGAAACTTAAACCTCAAACCGGAGCTGATTTCTGAACTGGACAGCATCATGTCGAGAAGACGGCGCTGTGCATGATGTGAAGGTAAAGCCAGTTATTTGTCACTCCCCAAGGATGAGCATGTGAAGAATCAGTGGTTAAAATTCATCTTTACCAAGATATCACAAACTATCATCCTAAACTATTTCTGTGTTCCCTTTATAGTATAGACGACTGCTTCTCAAATCTCGGGAGTTCAGTGCAGGATTCACAAACCGCTTGCTCTTGAAAGATGGTGTTCAAAATACTTAGTTTTGAGTTTTATATTGTGTAGATCTCCTGCTAACTCTCATTATCACTGTCTAACTGAAATACTTCTGCTGATCACCTGTGGGCCACTAGTATCGAGTCGTCCTTGCGATGGAGGTTGAATAGTTCTTCTAATATTTCATCACTGGACTCGCGCTCGCATTAATATGGTAAAATCTACGTCATTGTTCGTTACTGTGTTTAGTTTACAGTGTAGGAAGCCTCAGGACACGCAGAGCTGTCGGTGTTATGCAATGGGCGTTTTTGTTCTCGACGCGCTGTACAGGGGTAGGCCAATCACAACAGACTGAGCTGTCTGGCCAATCAGAGCAGATAAACTCACGGAAAGGAGGGATTTAGAGAGATTGATTCATTTGACGAGCCGTTTGAGAATCATGAAAAATGTGATGATGTGCAAATGTATATTGTGAGGAAATTAAAACAGTTTTTTTTACATTTGATGCGTGTAAACATGTTGTAGGAGACTCCACAACAACATTAGGAAACTTTAAAATACCATGATAGAGGCACTTTAAGTGGTTGCAAAAAAATATTGTGTTGTTTGCAAACATTTTTCAGTATAGATAAAATTATGTACGTTTATGCATTATTCAGCACACTGATTTCTTGAGAAATGGGACAGAACTTTACCTTCTGTTATTTTTTTTCGGAAATTTTTTTTTTCCTTTATTCTCTGATAAATAGAAAGTTCATTAGAACAACATTTATTTGTACCTTTTGTAACATTCTAAATGTTATTTACTGCCACATTTGATCAATTGAATGCATCCTTTACTGAATGAAAGTATAATTTCCTTTCCAAAGAAAATCTTACTGACCATAAACTTTTGAAAAGTAGTGTGCAGTATATCTATGTGTTTATGTCTTGACAGATGCAAGATATAAGTTTTCCCAACCGTATTTTTACATTTTGTCAACTTTGAATATTTATAAAATAAACATATGAAATCAGCCAATATAAAAGTCAGCCTTCATTCGTGAAGGTTCTCTTTCTATATTTCACCTTCTCAAGACAAGGAAAAACACAGAAATAGCGTGATAAAATGGAATAAGAATGAGATTACATATGTAATATAACATATGTTTTAGTTTTGTAGCCTGTTCTGTCCCAGTACTCAAGAATCAGTGAGCAAACAAGCATCATGAATTGTGTGGTGTCTTTGAATATTTTAACATTGCCAAATTTACCATACCAGAAGTAATTTTCAGCATCCTCCTTTATAGGGGGACCCTGGGATATTAGGGCTACCCGGAATACCTGGTCAAGCTGGTCGTAAGGTAAGAGGCATTTTTTGATTCATCTACTATAGGGAGACTCCACCAAGGTCACGTCACAGAACGGATCCAAGAGTAGTTCCCAACCCAGATGTTTGGAATTGTTCAGCACACTTAATTTGCAACAGCAAATCATTATGTTTTCCAGGAAACATTATTGCTTTATCAGCCGATGCTTAAAGTAATCCCTCACATGAAATTATATCATGGCATATTCTGGATGGCAGTACATCAGTCCAACTCAGTAAATGTGAAACAGGTTCTCGAACTGTGAATTAAAATCAGTTGTGTGAAATCCCATTGGAAAAGTTTCTTGTAGAAAAATTCCCCCTGCTTTTCTGGAGACAAACCCAATTTGTCTCAGACATGTCCAGCTGACCTTGATGTCCTCAAACACTGCTGTGAATGGGATAGCCAGCGCATGACCTCATTGTATTCCAATTCCAAGGGATGTCTGTGGAAAATTCCTTGTAAAATACTGTGGTTTACCTCCATGTAGTATGTGTATTTTATTTTAAAATGTGCTTTACTGAACAGGACCAAATAGGTATCATTATTGTGCAGCAAAAGAGGTAAATGGATACCAAATCAAATGAACCGACAGCACTTTGGCCAGGGCAGAAGGCCTGCTTCAAAACAGTCATATTTCCAGTGAACATATACACAGTCTACACCGCTCAGTCTACACCGTTGAAATGAAGTTGACTCTGCCAGGTCCCCTTACTAACACTTTCAGCCATTCTGCTACAATCTGTCTAATGCCAAATTGCAAAGACGTCCATACTCACTTACTCCAAATGGGAAAATGTGCTATTAAGCTTTTAAGAAACTTTCACAGATGAGGTAGAGTGACATTTTCTATTGGGTTTAAGAATTTGGCATACAGAACACTGGCATGATTCTATGAAGTAATTGCATTTTCTGTTGAGTTGCACGTGCAGTCAAACAACACACACAAAGAGACCCGTACATGGACATCATATTACATCAGCAGTTTTACATATATTCTCAATCAATGGCTTTTAAAAGTGTTTGTTTGAACGTTTGGATCAAAACGGCTCTCTGAAACATTGTAAAATAATGGAATTACCTGGCATTTTGTCTGCCACCATGTGTTTCCAATCACACAGCCACAGAAAAAAAAATTAAAAGCTGGTGGAAAATAGTTGCCGACACTACTTGTGCTGAATTACTGCTGGCAGCAAACCAGAAAGTTATTCCATCCATGGGTCTTGGCCAGAGACAAAATCTTGTAACAATAAAACAAAATGAAAAAAGTAATACTCAAATGTACTGTAAAGTAACACATGTACAGTTAGTAGCACTGACACATTTGGTCATATGAGCAGGTAACAATTGGTCGGGATTGAGTTATGCTTTTAATTCCAAAGTAGTGAGCGATGTACAGTCTTTCAGTCCTTTCAAACTAGGGATCAGCAGATGTGGACTCTGGCACATCTGGACAGTGTGTTGTAATAGGACAAGCGTAGGCTACTAACGTCTGCTTGGAGATTGTGTTGCTCCACCCCTTCTATTTCTCACTGAGGTTCACTGGGACCCTGTTGGCAATGGTCGTTTATACACCATGTTTGTCATTTGGTGTGTGCAACTATTTCATAGACCCAAGCTGTGAACTGCTGCACGCCGTGTATATGTTAGAAATTATTTTCTGTGATGTGTCCTGAAATGATTTCTGTAGAGCTGACTCCACTTCATTCGTCATTACAAGCTCCAGATTCCTTTCTACTTACTCATATTCCCACACTCAGCTGCTCTATGCTCAGTTGCCCTTACTTATCAAAGTTCTCAGACATTGTTGACCCAGTTTTTGAAGCAAAGCATCTAAGGCAAGCATCACTATGCTCCTAATATTAATCGGGTAATTCCTTACCCTATGTATTAAACTGGTAACACTTTACAATAAGGTCCCAGTAGTTACGTTAGTTAGTGCATCAGCTAACATTAACTAACAATGAACAATACATTTGTTCCCATATCAACTGATCTTTGTTAAAGTTAGTTCATTGTTACGTCATGTTAGCTCAGGTCCATTCAAAATTATTAATGTTAACAAATGGAACCTCGTTGTAAAGTGTCACCATTAAACGTTTTTGCTACAAAAGTGAATGACCTCAAATTGTGTGGCTTTTTTGAGTAGAGGTGAGCAAATACTTTTCTTTGTGATCAGACTCACCAATTTTGCTTGCTGGACTATGAAACGGGCAAAAAAGCCCATATTCTTTGGTCTGGTTTGCTTTCTTTGAAGCTGGTCAGGCTGGGATTTCATCTATATCAACTGAAGACAAGTTTAGTCTGGTTTTGAGGCTGGTTTGAGGTGTCTCTTTTAAGCAGTAAACACATTAGCAGCTGCATGGCAACACCTTAGCAACCATCCTCAAAATCCTAGCATTATGTTTTGCAAAATAAACTTTGTACAAGTAAACACCACTTGCGTTTATGAAATTGTAAAAATATTGACATTAAGGCCAATAAGAAACCCGGGACTAAAAACACCTGGCGCTTGTGCTGAAAATGGGTAAACCATAATTAAACCCGTACAGTACTGGAGACGAGAAGATCTGCTACTCCTTCACCATGTGCTGTCATTATGTGCCATGGTTTAAGCTAAAAACCTTGCAGAATTGAAAGGAAATTAGCCTTAGGAATCTATAGCCTTAGGAATTGGCTGAAAATAAGTCTCAGACAGGGATAAGACTGCTATAAAACAGTTAACATCAAATTCTCTCAGCTAAAAATGTAGTTATTTTTCTTTCCTTTTTAACTGGGCTTTTGAACATGCCATTCCCCGCCACCTGTCTGGGCAATAGGAATATGTTCGTTCAACATCAACAAACTCAAGACTTTTAACCACATCTGTTACGGAGTATCAGTCCCATAGATGTCCTTGGTTGTAATAGCATGATTATATTAAGCTTTATTCTTTTCTAATCCCTGTCACAGATTCACTGAATGAGAGAAAAAAGGGCCAACTTCTGCAGGGAAAATCTGTTTTTTTTTTGCTTTTAAATCGGCTAGAGGTGAATGACCATTTGGGAGCAAGGCTGTCCTTTGGCATCGACTGTGAAATGGAACTAGAACAAGCTGCGTTTTTTGGAATTGGAGGCATCCATTCATAGTTACCTGGTAGAGCATCTGTGTCTGCAATAGTTTCATAAAAAGACACTCTCGGGTCAAGAGAGGGAAAAAAATATGATCTTTTCTTCTGTAGCTAAGGTTTACAAGAAAAATAGTACAAAACAGTCAAAAGGAGACAAATACTACAGACTATCTTGGACTATGTTTGTTTTGGACCAAAATTAGAACTGTCAGATGTTTCTAGAGATGAAATATATAAAGTCTAAATTGAGTAAGTGCTAAGCTATCTTGGCTAATTTAGTTGCGCTCGGTATCAACAGCAATCACAAGAAGTTAGTGATTAGATTTATGAATCAGTTTCCCAGTGGGGAAATTTTAAATCTTCTAAGTGCTGCTGAGATATTGTATTAAGTCTGTCTGCTGCTCAATTTTACCATCTTTTACCATCTTTTTGTAATTTTGTTGTTGTCTGCATGAAATCGGATTTTTACTAATCAAATTTGCATGTGTCTTGATCTCTGATTATTAGATTTCAGGCCGTTTGGAATTTGGCATGTCATGCACAATGTGTCATACAGCTGTGCCCACATTCACTCATGTTTACTCACTCACTGAACTACTGTACATGGCATTCATTATGTAGTAAATTGTGAATAAATGAGGGAAACAGAAACAGATCACACAAAACTATTGGTGATGGGGTAAATGTATAGTGTTGATAGTGTAAAAGATGTTTCACGTGCATCTAACCGGCATGAAATACATTGGACAAAAAAGTGCAAGCATAGAAGGGATACCTTACCTTATAAAAGTCTACCACATGCATACACCATCATACATGCGCTCAGGCTAGAAATAATTGCTTCCTTTTATTGCTCTCTTTAGCTCACACATCTGGGATTTATTTGTTCTCTGTTTATGCATGGCACAAGCATAAGCACCAATGGCAAGACACATTCCTTTATTCATGGTGATGGAGACTGGTCCTGCTTCCTTCTCTGACTCTTAAGTTCTACGCTAGGGACTTCCCTATCCTTATGTAATCTATTTCCATAGTTTAGGGGGAGGAAGGGCATTGTTCATTGTCCGCCGCAGCAGAGCACTCAGTTCCAGTGTGGAGATCACAAGCCCGTGTGTATGCATTTAACCTGTCTTTGATCGCTTGTGCCAGCCTATGATTTGTTTTGTTTACTTTGAAGAGTCCTTACTAATTAGGTTTCTGTGAGCTGCATTTTGTAAAGAGATTTTTCTGTGCTCAGCAGGCACAGATAAACACAGAAAACTGTTGATTGAACAGTTGGCAGACTTGGCACTGTCACAGAAGCTGTGGATGGAACGTTTGCTCTTAATCACATACAGTAGCCTCAAAATGTATTTGGATACTAAAACCACACTTAGAAATGTATGAATGTTATTGCATTATGTAAGAAACGATCAAACCAAGCGGTATGTATTACTTATTTTAAAGAAAGATTACAAAAAAAACTTTTTATTAGGTTTTTAATTGTTTAATAAAATAGTAGATAATAATAGCGTAACCCTGTGTGACCTTTAGGGGAACTGACTTCATATATCTACTAAAAATACCATTTGGTTAAGATCATGAAAAGCTCTGGCATTATTTGTTTGCAAAATATTTATAGAATTTTTTTTTCTAATATAATTGATTTCATGCATTTTTATACACTCACCTAAAGGATTATTAGGAACACCATACTGATAATGTGTTTGACCACCGTTCGCCTTCAGAACTGCCTTAATTCTACGTGGCATTGATTCAACAAGGTGCTGAAAGCATTCTTTAGAAATGTTGGCCCATATTGATTGGATAGCATCTTGCAGTTGATGGAGATTTGTGGGATGCACATCCAGGGCATGAAGCTCCCGTTCCACCACATCCCAAATATGCTCTATTGGGTTGAGATCTGGTGACTGTGGGGGCCATTTTAGTACAGTGAACTCATTGTCATGTTCAAGAAACCAGTTTGAAATGATTCAAGCTTTGTGACATGGTGCATTATCCTGCTGGAAGTAGCCATCAGAGGATGGGTACATGGTGGCCATAAAGGGATGGACATGGTCAGAAACAATGCTCAGGTAGGCCGTGGCATTTAAACGATGCCCAATTGGCACTAAGGGGCCTAAAGTGTGCCAAGAAAACATCCCCCACACCATTACACCCCCACCACCAGCCTGCACAGTGGTAACAAGGCATGATGGATCAATGTTCTCATTCTGTTTACGCCAAATTCTGACTCTATCATCTGAATGTCTCAACAGAAATCGAGACTCATCAGACCAGGCAACATTTTTCCAGTCTTCAACTGTCCAATTTTGGTGAGCTCTTGCAAATTTTAGCCTATTTTTCCTATTTGTAGTGGAGATGAGTGGTATCCGGTGGGGTCTTCTGCTGTTGTAGCCCATCCGCCTCAAGGTTGTGCGTGTTGTGGCTTCACTAATGCTTTGCTGCATAGCTCAGTTGTAACGAGTGGTTATTTCAGTCAAAGTTGCTCTTCTATCAGCTTGAATCAGTCGGCCCATTCTCCTCTGACCTCTAGCATCAACAAGGCATTTTCGCCACAGGACTGCCACATACTGGATGTTTTTCCCTTTTCACAACATTCTTTGTAAACCCTAGAAATGGTTGTGCGTGAAAATCCCAGTAACTGAGCAGATTGTGAAATACTCAGACCGGCCCGTCTGGCACCAACAACCATGCCACGCTCAAAATTGCTTAAATAACCTTTCTTTCCCATTCTGACATTCAGTTTGGGGTTCAGGAGATTGTCTTGACCAGGACCACACCCCTAAATGCATTGAAGCAACTGCCATGTGATTGCTTGATTAGATAATTGCATTAATGAGAAATTGAACAGGTGTTCCTAATAATCATTTAGGTGAGTGTATGTCCAAAATGCTTTTGGGAACACTGTAAATATATATATCTATATATATATTTATCCATTCAAAGGTTTGGGGTCGGTAAGATTTTTAAAATGTTTTTGAAAGAAGTCTCTTATGTTCAGCAAGGTTGCATATTTCAAAATAAAGTAAAAACTGTAATGTTGTGAAATATTATTACAATTTAATATAACAGTTCCCTTTCGAGGTAACTTCAATGCTCACATTGGTTACATTTGGGCCCTATACCTACACTACAAATGACCTCAAGAACAACATATGGAGTAGCACAAATACACAAAAGTTTAAATGTGCTTGATGTTCAAAGAACAATTAATATGCCACTTGCCTATCATAATCAAAGTATAGATGTAATATTAAATAGTCGTTATATAATACAATACAATACAGGATCTGCTCTCTCTCAGTTGAGAGAAGATCAAAACCCTGAAATAACACTGAGCAATAAAGCCAGAGATAGTATTATAAATATGTATTGCCATATCTGTGTTAGATTCTTAAATTCAATGAATAAATTAAATCCGAATAAAAATACACTGTATGTCTACAATCAAATTAAATCACTATCAACAAAATCCATACATAGATTTGGCATAAATTATATTAAGAGATTAAATAAATACCGGTATAACATTTTCATGTAGGCTAGAAATATTAAATGATTGGAAAAATGAAATTATTATTTTTTATTATTTTTTTTATTATGAAATTAAATTAAACCCGCCAGGTTGTGGCAAATTAGTTGAATCCTTAAATCAACAGATTCATACTGTCATGATTCCTGTCTTGTGTTCTCCTTGTCTTGTGTGGACTTTTGTTATTTTCTGTTCTGTGCCATGTTTTGTAGTCCTTTCTAGGTTTTCTGTTTTTTTAGTCTCTCCAGGTGTTTCTAATTAGCCTCGCCCTCTTGTTATCTTGTTTAGCTTGTTTGCCTGTGTATTTAAACCTCTGTTCTTCAGTTGTTGTTTGTGGTCGTTGTTGCTTTTAGCTGTTTGCTGTTCCTTGTTCCTGTCCGCTGTTCCTTGTTCCTGTCCGCTGTTCCTTGTTCCTGTCCTGAGTTCCATGTTCTGTTGTTTGCCCTGTATTACCTGTTTACTTTATTCAAGTAATGCCTGCCAAGTCTGAGTCTCTTTGCGTCAGGCCTGCCAAGTCTGAGTTTCTTCACGTCAGGCCTGCCAAGCCTGAGTCCCTTGACAGGACAATGGAGGCCACGCTGCCATGGCCTCCTGAACTGTCTGGGCCTCCAGAACTGTCTGGTCCACCCTGGCCGCCTGAAGGGTCATCTCCGCCTTGGCCGCCTGAAGGGTCGTCTCCATCCTGGCCGCCTGAAGGGTCGTCTCCGCCCTGGCCGCTGGCCGCCTGAAGGGTCGTCTCCGTCCTGGCCGCCTGAAGGGTCGTCTCCACCCTGGCCGCCTGAGGGGTCGTCTCCTCCCTGGCCGCCTGAGGGGTCGTCTCCTCCCTGGCCGCCTGCACTGCCTTCTCCGCCCTGGCCGCCTGCACTGCTTGCTCCACCCAGGTTGCCTGTTCCGCCCTGGCCACCTGCACTGCCTGCTCCGCCCTGGTCTCCTATCCTACCACAGTCTCCAGGCCCTCTTCCACTCCACGGGCCTGGCCCTCCATCCCGCCCCTGTGTCCGCCTCCGCTCCACCACCCTCCTGGACTGTTTTACTGAGGAGCGTCTGGAATCCGCTCCTTAAGTGGGGGGCTATGTCATGATTCCTGTTTTGTGTTCTCCTTGTCTTGTGTGGACTTTTGTTATTTCCTGTTCTGTGCCATGTTTTGTAGTCCTTTATAGTTTTTTCTTGTTTATTAGTCTCTACAGGTGTTTATAATTAGCCCCGCCTCCTTGTTATCTTGTTTAGCTTGTTTGCGTGTGTATTTAAACCTCTGTGCTTCAGTTGTTGTTTGTCAGTCGTTGTTACTTGTAGCTGTTTGCTGTTCCTTGTTCCTTTGCTGAGTTCCATGTTCTGTTGTTTGCCCTGGATTACCTGTTTACTTTATTAAAGTAGTGCTTGCATGTGGATTCTCTCTCCGCTTCATTCCTGCTGCTTCATTGCACATACTTTATTTACAGCCTAATTTAATAATTTAGGCTACTAATCTGAGGAGCAAATCACTGTGATGCTCAGAGACGCAGTGGTTCTTCTGTTTGTTTTTTTTAGCTGCTTTTCATAGGAGCCGAATGTTACGGTTCCAGTTTTATTTTTTACTTGATCTTGGCTAAGCGCACTATTTTAGTGACATAAACAAATTAATAATACGATTTAAATGAAATATCTGATCATCCTCCATAACGCAGTCACTCTTTACATCTCATAGCATCTGTAAACTCTTGTATTACCAGGACAACGACTGACACATTTGTATTACATTCCATTATCAGCACCACAGTGGAAAATTAAACCATATCCATACTGGCTGGCCCAGATCAGCAACGAATAGAAGGGTTAAGCCAAGAGATTGGTTTGGCCAGACGGTGGAAAAGGGGCTTTTGATGGAGCAAAAACGGCAATGAGATGTGATGGCAATGAGACGGGAGATAGCGCTCAAAACTCTTCAAATCGCATACTTTAGTGGAACATTTAATATAAATTGTAATCCTCTGTAAAGAAATAAGGTGTGAACATATGAACTGTTATCGTTATCTTTCTAAATGTGCGCTCTTTTGGACTGAAGCCTTAATGAAGCTGTTTAAAGTAGCCACGTGATCAAAAATTAATCAGAGCAGACATGATTCAATAAGTGTATCTTTCTTTTATGTGAAATAATTATAAATACCACTTTATGCAGTTTTATTATGGTCTCGATCGCAGTCGGAAACTATTAGCTCCGGCTGGCTCGTTTATAACCCTCGCGCGTACTGGCTCTACAGTGGAAATGTGGCTAATAATTTCTGACTGGCATATACGGTAACTTTACAAATCAAACAAATATTTACGGGTAAAAGTGGGGCCTCCTACTGGGGAGTCAAGCCCAATGGTAAGTCCGGCCTTGACGTCACCCGAGAACCGCTTCTTTGTCTTCAGGAAGAAGTATCTTTGTCTTTTTGAGTGCTGTGTGAAGATAGCAGTGTGTGAAGAAATGATAGAAGGTAAGCAGAATAATGGCAAGCAGAAAATTCAAGTACCGTGTTCCTTCCTCTGAGTCAGATAAAGCTGACCTCCTTAATGCCCCTGTCTCGCCATCGGGGGTACCTTACCAGGTTCAGGCCCCTCCTAAGTTGTTTACTTGGAATGAGTTCTTGGAAATAAGATCAAAAGACGAGTGTGGCTCCCCGGCCTCCCCCTCCGAGGAGTGGGGGGCAAAGGCGGCCTTTCTTCGAGTGTCTCCCCTCCCCCTCTAGCTCTTGTGGCTGTTTTTAGGGCTGGGGCATCTAAATGGAGGTTGGGCCCACTCCTCACCCAAAGTGTGAGCTATTCTTACTGTGTCTGAAAAACAAAAGGCTGTTTTGGTTGCCCACTCACCCACTTTAGTACTAGTTTGTTAGCATGGTGTATTTGGTATGGCATCCTCATAGCATCCGCAGCTAATGCAGCACAGAAGTTCCGTCAAAAGGATAAAGGACCTCTAGGGTTACGCTACATTGCGCTGCCATGCTTCGGTCATGAATACGAATCTGATTACGTGTTCTCAGGCAACTTTTCTTATACGCTTATAGTGCTGAATATTTTCGCACTGCGTCTGCCATTTTATGGTGTGTTTGTACCAGTTCCTCAGACACCGGGATTCACAAGGGTGCATTCCCATAACGTCAGCAGCTGATGCAGCGTCTCTTTCTGTTTCTTAGTGAACTGGGGTTACATATGTAACCATTTCTATTTGAATATTTCAAGGACAATTAGGAAGAAAACAAATAAAAAGCTTTTATGTAACTCAAATATTAGATATTCTTTCCACAAATATGCCTATTTTATTTATTTTTTAACAATTATTCCATAATTTAATGAGGGCCCAGTTCTGGGCCCTACCCTGGGCCCGGGACAACAGACCCGTTTGTCCCCCCCTGTCGGCGGGCCTGAAAGGGACAGGAGCTCACGTGTAATATTGTGTACTAGCTGTGTATTATCCCTTTCGTATATATAATGGCGTGTGTGAGAGTAATACTCAGAATGTACGTCTTATTTCAAAGAGCTGAATCTTACCATAGAATTTCCATTCCTCTTCTTGAATTCTAGTCACTGGAAGTTTCCTCTCTGTAATTGTGATTCCAAATTGCCTAGCCAAGACACATAACACCACATGACTTTTCACTCACTGTGAAGGTGTCGATGATGTCTTTATTACATTTACAGTCCCTATAAATTTTCATAGAAGGAGAAGTTCTTGAAGTGGTACCTCTGCACACTTCACAGATTGAGTTTCATGAATGATTATCTTGCATTAAACCACTGGTCCTTTTGAAGAGCTCCATAGGTTGATTCTGATTTGTTTTGGAGGTAATATTTGTATTCATTTGTTATTTATTTTTTCATATATTTTTGTTCATTGGTTCTTGTTCTTCTGAAAGTAATTGTTCAATAGTGAAAAGTCTGTTTTCACGTACTCACCAGTCATTACAAACCTAAATACAAAATACATTTTCTGTTAAATGTTTTGACCACAACACTGGCAATGGCTGTGGTACCCCCTCAAAAATTTAAATAAATAAAAGTAAGTGCATGACGTCCCTAGTGACACCAATTGCACAACATTTTCTTTTTCACTTACGAGAAATTTGTAATGAAGCAGTTGCAGTACATAGTTCAGTAATGCGGTAAACTCTCATAAAAATGATACCTGGAGAGGTATTGCAACCAAATAAGCATAAAACGCTGTCTTGCCCTCATTATGGGCTGATATGGGAGTTAATTGGCCTGTCCCCAGACAGTTTAACCATCTGCTCAGCTGTTAATGAGTTGGTATTGGTTTGGAAGTGGTTTGCTGTTGGTGTAGAATCTGTTGATGTGCGCTTTGAGACCTGCTTTGAGAAGTTTCTCTACATTTATTACTTTTCCATCCTTCCATCCTGGGAACATTTGTTAACTGCTGGAAATCAGCTGTACATGATTTCACTTTTTTCTTTTGATTGAGCTCATTGGCAAACAAATCAAATGCAAAGGCAAATTTTCATCACATAATGTCCAAAAAGAATGAAATTGCTTGTGTAATGAGAACGAACCATCAGCCTAAGGTCATTTAATAGCAGTTCGCGGAAAATTATTCACTTCCTTTAGAATGACTAAAGTTCAGAGATCATGATACATTTTCTGCTGCCTCTTTATGTGGAAACCCCTCAGGATATGATTAAGCACATGTTTGAGAAGTTACTCCCTTAAAGGCACATTATCCTTGCTGTAATTTACCTCCTCTTGTTTGACCTCCAACTATAAATGGGAGCGATCAAATCCTTTCGCAACATTCAGTCTCTCTTTCTCTCTGCTTAGGGACAGAAAGGCCATCCTGGTCCCTCTGGCCACCCCGGAGATCAAGTAAGTTCCCATTCACACCATTTCTTTTTTACTTTCCACAAGAGGAGAATTAGAGGAATTAACAACTATGACTTTTACAAACATTACCAAAGTAAACTCCACAGGTCATATTACAGAATCATCATAAAGGTGCGGTCACATTTTCCATACCTCTGCAATCTTTCACAGGCCAAATCCATTCATTTCAAGGGGAATCAACATGACAAAGTATTTTGTCTAATGGCATTTTGGTGGCAAAGAAACTGCCCTATGTAAATTTTGCATCTGGTTCAAGTTTGCGAGTTTGTTAGCTGGCAGAATTTTTTTTTTCATTGTCATTATTCCCGTATTTCATTCATGGAATTTTTTCACATCCGTTGATGGCCACACTTTCTTTCGCCCAGAAATGTAGAAATTCATCAAGAACTTCTCAGACTTTTAAGACAGGTTGTTTCTGTAATACAGCCCCAGATTACTGGATATACTGTAATTAGGACAGAATCACACAAAATAATTTTTTGTCACATTATTTTGTCACACTATTAATGACACTAAATTAACACATTAAAGTGGCATCCCTATTAAAATCGGCATGTGACAACATATCTTTCATCTAATCATGACAGTCATACTTTGCTGCTCAATTCAGATGCACTCCAAAGCATCCACTCTAGCATACATAAATTACACACTAAGTAGTGGACACAGAAAACTGAATAGACACTGTAGATATGATTTTTTTTTTAAAGTTGAGTTTTGGCTGCATCAATCTGTCTGACACTTGATCTGACGGTCTGGACTTTCCTCCAATTTCTAGAATTAAATTTCTGGAATTTAGAGTTGTTGAGTTATAGTAGTATAATAATATTTAAAATGCTTTCATTTATTGTTTCATAATCTCATACTTCTGTGATGGGCCACACACGCTCTCTATTTGTCATATTGACAAAAATGGCAACATGAAAAAAGACTGAAACTATTTACAGACATGCATAAGAATAACATGTTGTTTTAATAGAAATGCTTTTCACTCCTCTCTCTCTCTCCATTATGCTTTTTATCTTTCCTTTTGTTTGTTATGGCTCTCTACAAGAAGAGCTTCCAATGCTAATGACATATTTATAGTAATGGATTTTTTCCTCTTTATATTTTTTACTCTCTCTTACCGCAGGGAGAAAGAGGACCGGATGGAAGCCCGGGTGCCAAAGGTTATCCTGGCAGGCAGGTGCAGTAAATCTTCTGTTGTGCTGCTGGCTTGCACAGTACTCACAGATACGAGTATAATGAGACTAGTAGCAAAGTGTCAGGGCTTGTATTGGAGACTAAAAGAGCTTGCTCTGCCAATATTACCCCTTGTTTTGACATCATTTTTGATAAATTAAAATTGTTTTTGGAATTAAGAGGCAATGAAAATGGATTTTATATTTTGAGCTTACTGTGCTAGCAGTAAAATCATCATTTTTGGGGGTGCCAAAGGCATGACTGATACCTGATATTTGGAAAAGTCATTTGCAAAAGATAATCCTCCCCTTTTTGATAGATTTTCTCCCACTGCTGAGCTTAAATGTGATTGGTGGAAATTATTAGATCGTCCCCAGTTCTTCTTTGTGAACTACCAGATTTACTTATTCTGGGAAGCAACAACAACTACAACAACCTATTAAATGTTTCTGGTAGCTTCTAGTCTTAGGGACTGAAGCACTGAAGGATGCTTCTAGGGACACTGTTGAAAATTTAAATCAACAACAAAACAAACTATTTTGTTCATATTTGCTAGATGTGTGTGTGTGCATAAAAAAATGTGTTAGTCATGACTGTGTAAATAGGAGAAGAAAATGGTCACACTTTAGATTAGGGTCCAATTACCACAATTAACTAACAATTAACTATTACTTTTACCTCAATAAACTCCTAATTACTGCTTATTTAGTAAGGTAGTTGTTAATTTAGGTAGGATTAAGAGATGGTCATGTAGAATAAGGCATTAATATGTGCTTTATAAGTACTAATAAACAGCCAATATCCTGGTAATATGCATGCTGATATTAAATATAAATATAGTTAATAATGAGAATTGGACCCTAAACTAAAGTGTTACCCAAAAAATAAAGTGGATCTTTAATTCACTTGGCCAAGTTAGACTAGAGCACTAAATCATATTTGTAAAATTTCAACAGCATAAATCTGTTGGGGCCTCCATAAAATGGAAGTCTTCATTTTGTGATTCCAATTCTGTAGGCACAACATTATTATCGATCCAATTTACAGGCATGAAATATTGCATTGTTTGTGTTTTGTAGGGTTTACCAGGGCCTATAGGAAATATGGGACCAAAAGGCACACGAGTAAGGGATGTTTTTTATTTATTTTTTTTATTTTTTTCATCAGAAATAATTTCAAATGTGTTGGCTATAAATTGATCATCATGTATTCACTGAAATGTTTTGCATTCCAAGTTTGCTCCTACTTATGAATTTGCTTTAAAGGGATTGAGCATTTAGGTTCGGAAAGTTTTGTAAGGGCTTCTACATATTTGGTATTAAAAGCTTGTTTTCCAGTTTGGAAACTGTGAAAGGCACCAGAAAAGGAAATAGTTGTAGACAGTTAAGGATCAGTTATTGGGAGTTGTTTTCATTATAAAACCTCAGAACATCAGCTCTGAAAGTATACTGCTTTCAGGGATTTGTCAGATGGGTTTTACATTATAATTCCACTAACATTTTAAAACCAATTTGGTCTTGTAAAGTATATGGCAGCAGTGTACATCCGGAGTCTTTTCCCTCTTGTTATTCTTTTTATTCTCTGCCTTGGTGCCAGAAAGATTTTATTTGTGTGTTAGTTGGTTAGTTTTTTTTAGATTTTACTGTATATAAGAACTCAAGACATGATTTTTATGTTAATGTTTTAACATTGTTATATTTTTGTAATGATTTTTGATGTTGATTTTAATAATGTGCATCATCTCATGTTTCTTTTGTCTTTTTCTCTTCATGATTTCATTGTATGTTCATTTGTATTAACCTTGTGACCCATCCTTAGCCATCCTGCTGAAGGCAAACGTGATCCCTGGTGTGAGGGTATGTGCCCTTGGACTACATCGTGGAAGCCAGCACCATGCAGTCCATGGGCATATACACTTGCCTCAAGGCCTAGATCTTCACCATGCGACCACTGTCCTCAAAAGACCTTCGCAAGTCAATCTGCAGTTTAAGCAAGGGATATTTGGACCATATCACTCTAAAGTCTCTCTGTTTGTTTCTTGTCTTCTTACACTCCCCTGGTTTAGGGCTTCATTGGAATCCCAGGCATCTTCGGTCTCCCTGGACCTGATGGAGAAAGAGTGAGTTTTGCTGTTGTTTCTGCACTTAAGTATTTATTTTTTTCTAATTATGAAATTTGTACACTGTTTCGGAATTGAACAGCAAATAGTTTTTGAATTTGAATAGAATATAAATATTTAAATGATGTAAAGACAAAGAGTCCAGACTTAACAGTCTTTTTGTAAAATATCTGTTTTATTTTACATGGAGCGGGTCACCCCCTCATGGGCGCCGCCGAGATTAGATTAGTTGAGATTAGCCGTGTCAAAAATGTTTACTATAAATAGCGCTTTCAGATCGTTTTTACAAAGCATATGCATAAGTGCACCTGAACACAGAAAACAAACCAAAAAATATAACAACAACAAACTTTTTTCATTAAAAGTCCATTGATGTTCCCTGATGTCTTTAGTAAAATTGTATGGCATGATGGAGATGTATAGTCTTGGTTTTAGTTGCCCCAAGAGGAAATATAACTGGAACAAACCCCACACTTTTACACATGCCATACATGTACCATTATTCCTTTCTAATGGTGGCTTGTAAATCAAGGAAGCCTGGTGAAAGGGGCACGCTCCACTAAAAACACAGCGATCCCTCTTCAAAACAGTAGTTAGGCTCAGTTCTCACAATATTTCCTCAGTAACCTCAAGCTGGTAAATTCCAACTTTGTGGAAATGGCAATATAAGCCCCTGGAATATGGCCTGCTGCAGATTAGCCAGATAATGTCTCCTATTCTCAGGCCCAGAGGCACAGAGTTCATAGAGATCTGAGAGACCCTTTTGTGTTCAGAAGAATAGAAACTAAATATCTTTCAGCATTCACAATCTGTTGCATACACTGCTATTGGGAATCAATTAATTGCTTTGTTTTTTTGTTTGTTTTTTGCCATTTCTGTCTCTTTTTTACCTGTCTTTCCCTCTCTCTGCTGTCTCCTCTTAGGGTTTACCTGGTGTTCCTGGGAAGAAGGGCAAGATGGGTAGGCCGGTAAAGTTTTCTCTCACCATCCTCTCTAGACAACCTCTGAATGACTTGTCTCTGTGTTCATTGATTTGTGACCCATTCACACTGTTTAAAAAGGCAATGTTTGAGACAATTTGATAGAAAGACAGGCAGATAGACAGACAGACAGGCAGATAGACAGACAGGTAGACAGATATATAGACAGATAGACAGACAGGTAGACAGATATATAGACAGATAGATGGATAGATGGATGGATGGATGGATGATTGGACAGACGGACGGACAGGTAGATTGATCGATCTTATTGTGTCTGGATAAATACTAATAAATTAGGCTACCACTAATTATTAGCAAAGGTCTTTACCATATGTACACCCATAATCATTCTCTATTTATCAAAATTATGTTGGTCTGCATATTTTATTTTCAAAAGAGCTAGACATTAAGAATTCAAGCTCATCTTTTTCCAAAACAACTACCAATTATGCACAGTTCAAAGCACAAATGTGGTGCCAAGCACAGATTCATCTGTTCTTAATAAGCAGTTCTCGAACTCTGCAGTTCTGTTTGATAGGCAGCACATGCCCCTCGGTCGTAATTTACTGTTTGCCTTGTTGGAGGACCAAAAAAGATCTCCACACAGTGCAAGTGTTGACTTTGGCTTTCAGACAAGCACACGTTTAGCACACAGTGGAGTGCGACGTCATAGCTCTTGTCCTCTTATATAACGTAACAGTAGATAGAGGGGAAACAGCGCTGTCAGCGAATCCCTGCCGGTCCTCTTCTTGCTTCTTCTGGCTGTTGCCAGTGCAAGGAAACACTCAGCCATGGAATTTCCTGCAGGGCTGACAAAGACGAGAACTGAGCTTGTTTCTGTGACTCGACATCAGGCTCTGTTTTCTCAAAACCAAAATTCAGTGCAGCAGCCATATGCTTTTTTTATTAGTGCTTTTTTTATTAGTACTTTTTTATATGCTGTTGGGAAGATTTTTTTTTACATTTCATATAATTATCAATGTTTGATACAGTTGTACTGGTTAATATATTTTGGTGGAAACGGTGATAGTTTTATAATATATATATATATATATATATATATATATATATATTGTAACATTATAAATGTCTTAACTAATATGAATACAGTTGTGTCACCCCTGGTAAATATGATCAAGATCAATGCATAAAACTGCATTGTTTATCCATTTGATCTTTCATTCAAAAAAATTTGCAAAAATCTAACCTTTCATTGAAGTAAAATAATTGAAAGTGGAACATTATGAAATAAATGTTTTTCTCCAAAACACGTTGGCCACAATTATTGGCACCCTTTTATAAATGCTTTTTGCAATCTCCTTTTGCCAAGATAACAGCTCTGAGTTTTCTCCTATAATTCCTGATGAGTTTGCAGAACAACTGAAAATAGATCAGAGACCATTCCTCCATAAATAATCTTTTCATATCCTTCAGATTCCCAGCTCCATTTTGGTGCTTTTTCTCTTTAGTTCACTCCACTCATCAGGTCAGGGAACTGGGACGGTCATATCAGAAGCTTCCTTTTGTGCTCCGTAACACATTTTTGTGTTGATTTTTGATGTTTGTTTTGGATAGAAGATCCTGATAGATGATCCAACGTTGTCCTGATAGAAGATCCAACCACGGCCCATTATAAGATTTCTTGCAGAAGCCGTCAGGTTTTGATTTTTATCTGTTGATATTTGATAGAATCCACTATGCCATGTATCTGAAAAAGATGTCCAGGACCTCCAGCAGAAAAATATGCCCACAACATTAAAGATCCAACGGTAAATTAAATTGTACACATACCAGTTGTGTCTGTTTTTTTTTTTTGGATGAGCGAGGAGGATTTTTCTTGAAACCCTCTCAAACAACATGTGGGGATGTAAGCGTTGTTTGAATATATATATTTTTTTTGGTAGGCTTCTGACCCCAAGACTTAACTAATCTCAATTATCCATCCGTGATCCTTGAAGAGTCTTTGGCCACTCAATCTCTCCTCCTCACCGTGCATCAAGACAATATAGACACACGTCCTCTTCCTGGCAGATTCGTAACATCTTAAGTTGATTGGAACTTCTTCATTTTTGCCCTGATGGTCAAAATTGGGATTTTCAATTCTTTAGTTATTTTCTTACATCCACTATTTGTGATGCTCAACAATCTTTTGATGTACATCAGAACTATATTCTTTGGTTTTACTCATTGTGATGGATGATTAAGGGAATTTTGGAATTTTACTTTTGGTTAATTTTTTATACCTATATTCTGTATAGAGCAGTTTATTAAGAAATAATAAACGTAATAAACAGTATATTACAACAATTTAGATATTTTAATGTCTGGTCAGTATGTATTATTAATCACTGGTATATGGGTGGCATGACTGGTGCAAATGAAAAAGAAAAATCTGATATTTGTCACAACTTACCAACCTAACCACAGTAATAATAATACAAAAGCATTCATTTTAATTTGTTTTAGTCACATACTCAAATAGTGGTAAAACAATTCTGGCCACTGACATATCCCTTTTCTAGGCTATATATGAAATATTGTTGGTGGTTAGAACTTATTCTATCCAATTGCTTCTTTCCTGTGGCTGCTTTTTGAGATCCACTTTTTCAATATCCCATGATTATGGAATGGTTCTGGTGTTACAGGGGTTTGTGCAGGATTAAAGCGAAAGGACAATGTTTACCATGTGGGAAACTGGAAACAGCAATGCACAAATGGTATCTGCCCTAAGTCTAAGTGCGTTTTTTTCCACGTCTTGCTCTGCTAAACTTTGCTGTCTCTCACATTTGTGTGCTCAGGGCTTTCCAGGAGATTTGGGGGAGCGAGGACCACCAGGACCTGATGGAAACCCAGTAAGTACTAACGCTACATCAACTATTTGGTCGACTGCCATGTGGGGCAACTCTAGTTTTCTATTGCTCAGAGAGTTTTAACCATTGATGTTTGAGGTTATTTATTATCACGTTTAGTGTATCAGAAAATTGCCTCACAGTTGGAGAAAAGTTCACCAAAAAAGTCATCCCATAGTCTCCTAGCCTTTGCATGCCCTTTTTCTGCCTGTCATACACTGTTATGGACATACCATTATACAAGCTGACCGGGTCACTTCAACCGCTACACTCTAATAAATACCTTTGATTTCTGCCACCACAATAACACACACAAGCCAGTTGGGTGTCCAGTGTGTGCCGCTCAGCGTTGAATAATACTGGTAATGAGGAAATCAGCTGTCACTACTGGAGTCTACAGCAGAAATCTGTTTTTGCCATTACAGGGGTTGCTTCACTTCTGATCGTTTTACCATATTCTTTACCTAATATTTCATCCTTGTTATTCATGTTTCCATGTACCATAATATTATAAAAAGTAAAAAAAAATATTTCACTTATTTGCATATTATGAATTGTTCTAAGACGTAAGTGTAATTTTTTAGTAATGTTTAGATGTGTATCAAAAATGATTCTGCAGGAAAGACCACAAAACCACATTTCACCAGATTGTTAATGTTATTTCCTAAGCCAATCATCACAATCACTTACCTCTAACCTTGAGAATTAGACTTTAGCACATAATTTGTCCCACTCCATTTCGGTCTTGTGACTTGTTAAAGATACAATCTATGCGCGATCAAACATTTACCTGGCAGATGATCCACAAATGGGGATGGGACCCATGTTGCAACAACTCCCCCAAAGGTTTTCCAATTTTATCAGTAAAATAGTAGCCTCCAATCCAATAGGTGGTGAAAATGTTCACCTGCTGCGTCTGCTGTTTATGCCCACGGATATAATCAATGCATTTCACCTTTCATTTTACCTTTTAAAATTGCTTAAATATCTGGTTGCTTTTCACAGAGCTTTTAAATATGATCAGCAAAGCTGCATGGCTTTTTTTTGTAGAGGTTTGATTCACTCCACTGAATATGTATTAAATGATTTCCTTTTGTGTTCTGCAAAAGAAAGTGAGTCATGGAATGAGTAAATGAAGTTAAGTTTTTGGATGAACTGTCCCTCAAAGTTAAGAAAATTGTGTTTTATTCTCTTTTATTCTCTGGTGATATATGCATAATGACACGCGATAGATTTTTTTTTTCAACCCTTTGATGCACAACATGGGTCTAAATAGACCCGACTGAGTTTTAATTTTCTATATCTTTGGAAGAAATTAATTTCAGCATTCAGTATTCCAGGTATTCCTCAACTAACTTGTTTTAGATCATTACAAATCCTTATTTAAATTTTTCCTTTCTTACTTTTCAAAAAAAAAAAAAACGTTTTTGTGTCACTACCCTTCTAATGCGCAACATGGGTCTAAAAAGACCCGTATTCATGTTTATTTGCTGAATATTTGAAAAAAATGTATTTTATCATTTATTAATCCAGGTATTCATTAAATATCTTGTTTTTGATTTCCACAAATCATTATGCTTATTTTCCCTTTCTTACTTTATAAACAAACACATTTTTTGTATTTGTACATCAATTTTACACACATGGGTCAAAAATGACCCATATAGGAACCTTTGATATTTATAAATAGTATAAATATATTTACTGCAGAAAACTATTCACCTGCCACACATTTCACAATTCAACACGGCTGCTTTTGTATATTTCATGCATGTAAGTTTTATTTAATATTTTTTTTGTCACAGAAAATATTAGATATTTTATGAAAGACATCTAGAATAGCCTATTTGAACATTTAGGCTAAGGTTACCTTGACCTTGAAATCCATTACTAGTGCAAAAGAGAAACATGTCCAATACTATTAGCTAGCTTGCAGTCGACATATTCTATTTGATCTAATGTTAGCTAGGTCAACAAAATAAAAGTTGCAATAGAAAGTTATATATACAAGTATTGTCGCTGTTGGGCAGAAACCTTGTACCTCCATATTCATTTTGATTTGTGGTCATAAATCAATGCTATCGGTCACATAAGCCGTCGTGTGGTGGCATTCTGGTGCACTATGGCTGCTGTCGCATCATCTGGGTGGATGCTGCACATTGGTGGTGGGGAGATCATTGGTGGTGGCGAGATCCCCCTACAGTTGCACTACACTACAGTTCAATTTCAGTGTTATCGGTTATATGTGTGTTATGTGTGACAAAGTGGCCAATAAACATATTTCAAGTGTTACAGTAAATGTGTTGATCTAAACAACTGTGACATTGATTATTTTAACAAAAAGTTTTATTTATTCTTTTGTTTCATCACGCTTGCATAGATGGGTCATTTTAGACCCATGTGTGTAAACGTCCCGGGTTACGTATGTAACCCTAGTTCCCTGAAGGAACGAGACGCTGCGTGAAAACGCTGCGGGAACGCTTCTAGCGTTGTGCGTCTTGAAGCATAGTATGGAATCAGCCAATGGCGAGACGGAACGTCACGAGTGACGTCATCGACCAGGAAACTATAAAGCACACCCATAAACAAGATGGCGACAGCTTCTGGAAAGTCTGAAGCAAATCGATCAAGGGAATGCTGGGAGTATGGCAACGACACGCAGCGTCTCGTTCCTTCAGGGAACTAGGGTTACATACGTAACCCGGGACGTTCCCTATCAGGAACATCGAGCTGCGTGAAAACGCTGCGGGAACGCTAATACCCACGTCGCCATAAGAGCAAGTGACCGACTGTGTGAATCACGGATTAAATTCAGTCGAAAGCACCTGCGCCCCAGGGGTGGAGCTAAGGTCTAGGTCATAGAACCTGACGAAAGTATGCGGTGAGGACCAGTCCGCCGCATCACACACGTCATGAAGAGAAACTCCTGACAATAAGGCTTTGGAAGCCGCCATACTCCTGGTAGAGTGAGCTCGGACAGTCAAAGGTGAAGGCTGACCAGCCGACTCATAAGCAAGTGAGATGGCCTCGACCACCCACTTGCTCATCCTCTGCTTAGACACTGGAGACCCCTTCTTAGGTGGTCCAAAACAAACAAACAACTGTTCTGATTTCCTCCACAGGGCAGCTCTGTGGACATAAGTATCTAGAGCCCAGACAGGGCAGAGCAGATTAAGTTTTTCCTGATCTGACGATGTAAAAGGAGGAGGACAGAAGGCCTGCAGAACTATAGGTCTGGCCACATTGGTAGGGACCTTAGGGACATAACCTGGCCTGGGGTGGAGAAAAGCCTTCACCATCCCAGGCGCAAATTCCAAACACGAAGGAGCAACCGAGAGAGCCTGAATATCTCCGATTCTCTTAAGAGAAGAAATGGCAAGGAGAAAAATAGTCTTCAAAGTAACAAATTTTTCAGAAACTTTTCAGAAACTTCTTCAATAGGCTCAAAAGGAGCTAGGGAAAGACCTTCTAGAACGATGGCCAAGTCCCACGCTGGCACCCTCGTGCGGACTACAGGCCTCAGCCTCAAAGTACCACGGAGGAAACGAGTTATAAACGGGTGTCTCCCCAAAGAGACTCCACTGAAAGGGACATGGTAAGCAGCAAGTGCCGCCACATACACCTTTAGTGTGGAGGGGGATAACCCTGAGGAGAAACGCTCCTGCAGGAACTCCAGCACTGCACCCACTGGGCAGTTAACTGGGTCCAACAGGTGTTCTCCACACCAAGAAGTGAAGAGCCTCCACTTCAAGGCGTATAACTTCCTCGTGGAAGGAGCTCTGGAGTGAAGGATGGTCTCAACAACCTCAGTTGAGAGACCAGCACCTACGAGCTGGGCCCCCTCAGAGGCCAAGCCCATAGCTTCCACAACTCTGGGCGGGGGTGATAAATCAACCCGCTCGCCTGAGAGAGAAGGTCCCTCCTGATCGGAATCTCCAGAGGAGAACCGTCTAGGAGAGATATAAGGTCCGCAAACCAAACTCGGGCCGGCCAGTACGGGGCTACCAATAGTAGACTGACCCCGTCCCGGCGAACCCTCTCCAGAACTCCTGGGAGCAGAGCAATCGGGGGAAAGGCGTACAGGCGTGACCTCGGCCACACCTGTACCATAGCATCCAACCCCAGAGGGGCTGGATAACTGAGAGAGAACCACAGTGGACAGTGTGATGTCTCCCTGGACGCAAATAGGTCCACCTCGGCGCGACCGTACTGCATCCACAGGAGCTCCACCACCTCGGGGTGGAGTCTCCATTCCCCGGGCCTCGGCCCCTGCCTCGACAGGATGTCCGCTCCCTGATTTAGATACCCCGGAAGATAAATCGCCCTCAATGAAAGGAACTTCCCCTGGGTCCATAGAAGGATCTGGCGAGACAGATTGTATAACGGGCGAGAGCGCAGACCCCCCTGATGGTTTATGTAAGAGACCACCGATGTATTGTCGGACCGGACAAGAACATGATGACCTCTCAGGTCTGGTAGGAAGTGTTTCAGAGCCTGAAACACAGCCAACATCTCTAGACAATTTATATGCCATAACCGATGATGGTCCTGCCACAGACCCTGGGCTGGGCGACCACTCATGATCGCCCCCCAGCCTGTGAGGGAAGCATCTGTCGTTAGCGTTACACAACGACAAAGAGCTCCCAGCACAGGTCCCTGGGACAGAAAACAAGGATCCCTCCACATGACCAGAGCACGTAGGCAGCGCCGCGTAACTTTGATCATGCGGAGGGGGTTTCCCCTCGGGGAGAACCCCTTGGTTCTGAGCCACCACTGTAATGGTCTCATGTACAACAGGCCGCAGGGAATAACATTGGACGCTGCTGCCATCAGACCCAGCAGTCTCTGGAACTGCTTCACAGTGAGCAACTGGCCTAGCTTTACTCGTTTTACGGCTGAGAGAATCGAAGTGATGCGGGCCGGCGACAGGCACGCCCGCATTGCTACTGAATCCCATAATACCCCCAGAAAAGATGTCTTCTGTGATGGAGATAGAACACTCTTCTTGGCATTCAGCCTCAACCCCAGTTTCTTTATGTGCGCGAGGACGACATCTCGATGCCGAACCGCTTGTTGTTGCGATTGAGCTAGAATCACCCAATCGTCTATGTAGTTCAATATACGAATGCCCTGGAGTCGCAGTGGAACTAGCGCTGCATCCATGCATTTCGTGAACGTGCGGGGAGATAGAGCTAGACCGAATGGAAGAACACGATATTGGTACGCTTCGCCCCCGAAAGCGAACCTCAGGAACTTCCTGTGTTGCGGAAGGATGGAAATGTGGAAGTATGCGTCCTTCAGATCTATCGTGACAAACCAGTCCTCGGACCTGATTTGTGACACGATTTGCTTTAGCGTGAGCATCTTGAACTTGAGCTTGGCTACAGCACGGTTTAATAGGCGCAGATCTAAAATTGTACGCAACCCCCCATCCTTCTTTGGAACGATGAAATATCGGCTGTAATAACCTGACTCCTTGCTGGAAGGAGGAACCCGTTCTATAGCCTCCTTTTGAAGGAGTGTTTTCACCTCCTGTTCCAATACCAGAGCCTGCTCGGGGCCCACCACGGTGGGCAGGACCCCGTTGAATCGAGGAGGAGGAGATCTGAACTGAATTGCATAACCCCTCTCTATCGACTGCAGAACCCACTGAGATACTTTTGGAAGACTTTTCCACTCTGCCAGAAAATCTACTAAGGGTACCAGCCTCTCGAGGCTGGCCTCTGGAATATTTTGAGCAGCAGACACAGCGCCCTGTAACGGAGCACCGGCAGGGAACAACTGGTCTAACTGCCCTAAGCCCCTCCTCAGAGGGGGCGAGCGTCCCTCGGGAAAACACTCGCTGGGCCCGTCTACGCCCCGTCTTAAAGGCGGGGTTGGCAGAAGGGACCCCTGAGGGCACCGTGAGAGGACGGGCACCGTCTGAAGCGGTGAACACCTCCCTCTCACGGCGGGGACCACCCTCAGCATCCTGACGCCAGTGGCGTCAGGACTTCTTTTTAGACGAAGCCTTCTTAGCGACAATGACCGTCCTCAGATCAGACTTGCCGCTGGAAGGTTTCGCCTGCTTTTGTTGCGCCCTATGTGAGGAGCTTGTCGACGGCTTGGTCTGCCCTCGCCCAGCAGACCCTGAGATACTAACTTTAAGTGGGAGGAATTTTTGAAAAGCTGCAGCTTGTTTCTTTCCTTCCTGAAATTTATCTATAACCACATCTACTGCGTCACCAAATAGACCAGACGGAGAAAGTGGAGCATCCAAAAGAAAAGCTTTTTCTTTATCCTTCATATCAGAAAGGTTCAACCACAAGTGCCTCTCTGCGGCCACCAAGGCTGCCATAGTACGGCCCATCATTTTGGCCGACTCCTTGGTGGCACGCAGAGATAAATCTGCAGCCTGACGCAGTTCGCGAACCATGTCAGAGCTGACCTCCTCACTCTTACTCATATCTTTTAAAAGATCAGCTTGGTATGCCTGCAATATGGACATAGTATGCAGACACGCCGAAGCCTGACCAGCCGCCGAATAAGCCTTGCCCACCAAAGCCGAAGTATTTTTGAGAGGCTTGGTGGGCAACGCTGGTGCCTTAAGAGACGAAGAAGACTCAGCAGAAAGATGGCTAGCTAGAGTCTCCTCCGCCTTGGGCATCGCCCCATAACCATACAACTTAGCCCCCGATATATTAGAATAAGTGGATGTCTGGGGGCTAAACACACGATAAGAGGCGGGTCTCTTCCACGACTTCGACACCTCAGTGTGGAGGTCGGGAAGAAACGGAAGGCACCGCCGTGGAGGTTGAGCACGGGAAGGCAAAAATCGCTCATCAAGCTTGCTTTTAGAAACACACTCCTGCCTAACAGCTGGCCACTCAATGCTTAGTTTCGAAACCGCACGAGTGAGCACCTCCATAAGCTCCTCATGTTCAGGGGAATGAGATGACGAATCCTCAATATCCCCTGTTTCAACACTAACAACATCCAGCTCCTCGGAACTGGATAGTTGCAGCATTGGTGCCTCAGCCCGGGGGGAAGAAACCGCAAAGCGTGCTTCCACACCCGGAACTGAGGCACTGGAACTGGCAGGTAAAGGCTGAGATAAGGCAGCGCCGTCTCAGACCCCGCTGACAGATCCATTTGCGATCCCCACGACAGGCGCCGCCGCTCTGCCTCGACAGAAGCGGGACCCGAGCCGCGGGGAGCGCGAACCGAACCACTCTCCTCGATGAGTGATCGGCGGGAGCGGTGCGTTCTGATCGGGAAACGCTCGCAACGCTCACAATCAGCCCCCTCGAGAGCTGACTGGGCATGCTGCACTCCCAAACAAGCAACACACAGATCGTGTGTGTCCCCACCCGTGAGATAACGAGTACAGGGGGGAGCACACTTTCTATATTGCTGCTCGCTCGTCATAATAATATATGTGAATATATATAGTTTTTTTAAGTGAAAAACTCCTGCCTAGCAATCACTAAGAACAGACAAAAACACAGTTTGGACAGATTCACACACAGAGCGCTTTGCTGAAGACAACAGAAGCTGTCGCCATCTTGTTTATGGGTGTGCTTTTTAGTTTCCTGGTCGATGACGTCACTCGTGACGTTCCGTCTCGCCATTGGCTGATTCCATACTATGCTTCAAGACGCACAACGCTAGAAGCGTTCCCGCAGCGTTTTCCCGCAGCTCGATGTTCCTGATAGGGAACTTGATGTATTAACACAAAACCTAGGAATTATTTAAATATGAATTTGTGCTAATTGAAAACAAGATATTTTCAATATTCCTAAATCTATTTTTAATTTTTAGATCATGAAATATTAAATGCTCAAATAAAGTGATTTCAAAAGGTAAAACAAAAAAATGCCAAGCCATGCATGAAATAACATAGGAAATTAATACGGGTCTTTTTAGACCCATGTTGTGCATTAGAAGGGGTATCCATAGCTTGCGCATCAAAGGGTTAAATGCAAACCATTTAATTATATGTCAGCATAAACGTATATCACTAGACAGGTAATGAACATAATCTAGCTAACAATTATTATTTATTTACGGCTGAAATGTGGCAGGTATATGTGACAAGCAAAGTATTTATAATAATGTACTTTAAATAGCATTAAAAAATAATATAATAAGGATATTAGTTCTGCTGTTGTTCATAAATACGAGTAGTGATTTTGTACAAATAGGATGTTGGCAGAAATAGACTCATCAGTGTAGTAAGCGAGGGTCCTTACTGTTCTTACCAGTGCCCTAATATGTGTGCACAGTATACCTGTTCACGAGGAAGCTAGGGAGTTAATTGAGACGCACCCTTTGTCTGCATAAACCCCCATCATTTAATCAACAGCTGAATAATAGAATCAAGTCACCGTCCTACATTTTTATTTTTCGATAATCCATTTCACTCAGATGAACGTCACAATACGGTATAAAAGAATTGTCAATACTCCTGTTACATTGCGACTTTTAAGGTTTTTGTAATGCAGAATATCATTAAGACTTTCTGGTGAGGTCAGTTTACTTGAGCTAATTACAAGCCACCTAGCAACATCCTAGAAATTATTCACACCTCCCTAGCAACAACGTGGAAACACTCTAAAAACTACTCATTTCAAATACACACTCATGTGAACTTTGTCCTCTCTAACCCACTTTAGCTGTCTGTAGCTGAGCCAACAGTAGCTTAGCTTAGCATTAACCTGAGCGCCTGACCCTGTCAACGCTGCTGCACTGTAACCCTAACCATATCACAAAACGGACAAGACATGCACGCCTTCACTTCAATCCTTTTCCTTCATCAGCAGTCACTCGGCAAGAGCAGCCGACTCGTAACATCTATCTGCTCTGTTTCAAAGAACAAGGAGAGCGAAAATACACTGAGGATTTTTTTTGGCCTGTTGCTGAGGGAGGAAGTTGGTATGGCAGGTAGCAGCCGGCCAGTCACGCCACACAACAAGCCCCTCTTTGTACTCCACAGCGTGTCTCTTTCATTGGCTCACTGAGGGGTAGATGCAAGCCACAGATTATCTTGCTATCAGGGAACAGAGGTTTCAACCCCCCCTTCCCCAGCGTCCTGCCAGTAACGCTCAGAATCTTTTATCTGTTTCTCACAGGGAGAGATGGGTGCCTCAGGTCCTGTTGGCATCCCTGGTTTTATTGTAAGTGAACCAACATGAAGTTATTAACATCTAACCTCATTGCTATGGTACTTACCTTGCTGACAGTGATTTCTGTTGGCATGTAAAAATAATGCATGCTGCTGTGTATATTTTTATGCTTGTTTATGCTTTTTATGTTTTTTTTTGTTTTTTTTTGGCAGGGTGATATGGGTCCTGTTGGACTTGTGGGTCTTCCTGGATTAATAGGGCCAAAGGTGATTGCATTGAATTATTATCATTAACTTCAAGATTTTAACTTTCATGAAATGTAACCGATATCAATATTAGGATAGAATAAATACTAGGTCATACATCTCTGCTGAGCAAAAAAAAAAAAAAAAAAAACTCAGCATTGCTGGTCACCAGGATAAGGTACTGTATGTGTTGCATGCTGGGACAAGCATGGGATGCAGGTAGCTGATTGCGGACTAACTACACCATCTCAGTTTTGCTTGAGAACAGCATGAATATGCTGGTCCACCAGCTAGACCATCACTATACCAGCTCGAATAGTATAAACCAGCCTGGACCAACATTGAAATAATGCTGGATTTCTCAGCACGGACAGTATTACATAATGCTGTGACTTTCTTTTTCAACTAGCATATTAATATGGATTTAAGTATAAATTCCCTTGCCTTCCATGGGCATCAATTCATAAAACAATGGCCTATTGTACAAGTTCTTCTTAATAACATTTGTCTCTTGGGTGTCTTGCAGGGTGTGCCAGGAAACCCAGGGGAGCCTGGACTGAAAGGTGATAAGGTGATCTGAATGCCCTTTATTAGCTTTTGCTTCTTCTGTATTTAATTGCACAGAGCCACTTTTGAGGGAGACTCAGGTCAGCTGTAACATACCACAAGCCATCAGTCACGTATATAAAAGGTTACAAAAGTTCTCCTCTGGCCAATAAACGAACAGTGTATGATTATGATTCAGGCAGCATTATAGGTCAGAAGTCAGATTGGTTTGGAACAATCAGAATATAATCCAGTCAATATAATCTAGGAGTCACGCCTGCATGGGAAGAGTTTGTTGAGGATCAGTGCTGATGGCTGTCGTGTCGCTGAGGCCTTCACAGGGGAGAGTCTAGTTGACACAATCTCTGCTGACACTTCAGGGATGCATTGTGGTCTAGGCGCAGGTCCACCATCTGATCTGGATACGGCCTGGATCCAGCTGATTACAGTGAACCTCGGAATAAGTACAGTGAACCTCGGAATAAGCAGAAAGACTAACATTAGCTTAGATGCCATTCTTCTTATGATGTAACCGGTACATCGGGTGTTATAGGAAGTGTTCTCGGTTCTGGCTGACCTAATTTATTCAGCCTGATAATAATTTAACTGATTTGAATAGTAGGAATGTATAATTTTCTATGTGTATGCCAGGTTAAAGAGATGTGTTTTTAGTCTAGATTTAAACTGATTAAAGTGTCTGTTCCAGAGTTTTGGTGCTAAATAGGAAGAGAATCTACCACCAGTAGTCGATTTTGATATTCTAGGTTATTATATATTATCAACTGGCCAGAGTTTTGAGATCGCAATAGACGTGAAGGACTATAATGTGTTAAGAGCTCGCTCAAGTACTGAGGAGCTAAACCATTTAGTACTTTGTAAGTAATCTGCAATATTTTAAAATGTATACAATGTTTAATATGGAGCCAATGCAGTGTTGACAGAGATGCCATATGCTAATATGGTCATATTTCCTGGTTCTGGTAAGACCTCTAGCTGCTGCGTTTTGTACCAGCTGTAGTTTGTTTATTATGCGTGCAGGGCAACCACCCAAAAGAGCATTACAATAATCTAGCCTTGAGGTCATGAACGCATCTATTCCGCATTTTTCATTGAAAGCATATGTCGTAATTTAGATATATTTTTAAGATGGAAGAATGTGGTTTTACAGATTCTAGAAATGTGGCTTTCAAATGAAAGATTGGTATGAAATAGCACACCCAGTTTCCTAACCGACGACGAAGACTTGACAGAGCAGCCATCAATTGTTAGACAGTATTCTAGGTTAGTACATGCAGAGGTTTTTGGTCCAATAATTAGAAACTCTGTTTTTTCAGAATTAAGTAATAGGAAATTACTAGTCATCCAAATTTTTATATCAGCTATGCTTTCTGTTAATTTCTTGAACTGGCAAGTTTAGTCGGGGCGCGAAGAGATATAGAGCTGAGTGTCATTGGCATAACAGTGAAAACTAATGCCATGCTTCCTAATGATATCTCCCAAGGGTAGCATGTACAGAGTGAACAGCAATGGTCCTAGTACTGAGCCTTGTGGTACTCCATACTGAACTTGTGATCGATAAGACATTTCTTCATTTACTGCTGACAACGGTCAAATAAATATTATTTAAACCATGCTAATGCAATTCAACTAATGCTAACATAGTTTTCGAGTCTATTTAAAGGAGTCATGACATGGTTTTTTGTTTTGTTTTATTATGTTCCCTTAGGTGCAAGTATAGTATTACTATAGTTTTTTGTACAAAAAAACTTAAAAAATGTAGTGATTTATGACATTTTCCCACCCTGTTTCTCACCTCTGATTCAAACAGTCTGTTTTGGGGGTGTTTCCCCTTTAAGACTTCAGTGTTAACGCCCACTGTTATGATTGGCTAACGTCAGTGCTGCTTATGCATACATTATTAACGTTAATCATTTTGTATCACATGTAGACTACACAATGCTCCACCACGTGAAACTTTGGTCTTCCAATCTTTTACCATCGTGTCAATTCTCAATTGATTTTGATTCATATGCGCGAGGGAGGGAGAGAGAGAAAGACAGTTTGAAGGCGCGCGCGCGGCCGGGGCTCGCTCGCTCTCTGCTCGTTCTTTCAGTAACATGCCCTGTCACACTCATCTGATCACTCACCGTTCAAATAAAGCTTTGGCGCGCTGCATATGCTGCAAATAAACTGCATCCGACTGCTTTCCTTACGTCTGGATCGTTCGGCAGCGTATTCAAACATGTTGTTTGTCCACAGCAGGAACAGCACATCTGCGTGGCATCACAGTCATCTTGTAAACAGACCCACTCGCTGCACGACTAGTACGCATGCGATGATGCGAAATGAGGCGTAGTTGTCTTGCGCTGGAGGCGGTCATATGCAAACGACTGGTACGTCACTTCTTACCGTGACGTCACTTCATACCATGGATCCAGAACGAGCTGTATTTAGAGCTCGATTAAATAAATGCTTTGTTTATAATGGGGTGGACATCTTAAGCTATGAAACTTGCAGGAAGTTTTAATAGTACATAGATCTCTTATATACCAAAAGATCAAGGCAAATTTGGTTTCTCATGTCATGACCCCTTTAAAAGAATGTTGTGGTATATGGTCAAATGCAGCACTAAGATCAAGTAACACTAATAGAGAGATACAACCACGATTGGATGATAAAAGCAAATAATTTGTACCTCTAATGAGAGCTGTCTCAGTGGTATGGCTATGGTATGGTCTAAATCCTGACTGGAAATCCTCGCAGATACCATTTCTTTCTAAAAAGGAACATAGTTGTGAGGATGCTGCTTTTTCTAGTATCTTTGACAAAAAGGGTAGATTTGAGATCGGCTTGTAATTGACTAATTCTCTAGGATCTTTTTTCGTTTTTTTAATAAGAGGTTTAATAATAGCCAGCTTAAAAGTTTCCGGTGCATATTCTATTGACAAAGATTAATTAATGATAAGAAGAGGATCTATGACCTCTGGAAGCTTTTCTTTCAGTAGCTCAGTCGGTATAGGGTCTAACATACATGTTGTCGATTTAGATGATTTAATGAGTTTAGACAATTCTTTCTCTCCTATTGCAACGAATAAATGGAATTTTTCCTCATGGACACTACAATGCACTGCCTGATGCGATACTGCAGTAGATAGTTGCATATTTATAATTTTCTCTCCAATGTTATCTATCTTCTAAGTAAAGAAGTTCACAAAGTCATTACTGCTATGCTCTTTGCTTTATTTCTTGTTAATTTAGCCACTGTAAATGATAAATATATTTCACAATAAATACCTAGGTTTGTGTTTGTGTTCTTCTAAGATAGTCGAAAAATAAGCAGATCTAGCAGTTTTTAAGGCTTTTCTATACGCAATCGTGCTCTCTCTCCTCGAAATTCGAAAAACGTCTAGTTATCATTAATAATAAGTGCTTTTGAAGTAAGGGATTGAATATTCAGCAACCCAAGCTTTATCATTTGTTCATCTGTATTATATCTATTTTTTTATTAGTTGAACATTGATTTTTACCCTTAAATGGGTTTGGGAGTTTTTTTATTTAATAATTTGGGGAATAGACACAGTCTCTATATGATGATATCTAGTTGAAAGAGTCTCTATGTGATGGGATTTATCTGACCTGAGACGGCTAGCAGACGGTCTGTCTGCTTCCTGACCTGAGCTCCAGTTCAGCTTTGCTATCACCGGAAGAAATTACATTTTAAAATATTATTTTTGTAATTATACAATTACAGTGTAATTATACATTTAAGTACTGAGTAATATGAATTAACCATTTCTATTATACTTAATCTGCACATGCTCAGTAGAGTTCTCTCTCTGTCTGTGATTTGTAAATAAACAAACAAATAAATAAATAGATTTGGAGATATTTGCAACTTTTTATTTACTAAATTAAAAAAATGATTTAACATATCAGATCATTTTTTTAATGTAGGTCCTACTCACTATTTCTGATGACTAAATGACTCTATAAATAATTCAGTGATATTGATAAACAATAAAGCAATGATATTGTAATTGAGGTATGGATTTATTTGAGGTTCAGTGCAGGCTGGTCAAGGTGTCAACAGTTTAGCCTCTATCATGCTTCTCATTTCTGTGGCCAGGTGCTGACAGCTCTGTACTTCAATGTCATATATTGCTGCTAGGCTATATGCATAAGGCTCTGTTTTGGATAGCTACTCTGATCTCCATGTCTACAGTGAACTTCAGGCACATTGTAACATGACCAAAGATATAGTTGAACTTGACTAATGGTGTGATTGAACTACTGGGACATACAGACATAAAATGGACATGAAGTGGAAATTGTGTTAAGGCACAATTCACCATTCACACCAAAAAAGATAACTATAGTGATCACTATATTAGCGTTCTGTTTATTATAAGAACGTGCTGCAATTATGTTGTCTGCCGCTTTAAGTTGTTTTGATTAAAGATTATGAGGGCACAATTTTTTATTCTATAAAAAAAACAAGAATTGTCCATTTTGATTTAATGGTGACTTTAAAGGCCAAAGAGTGATGTTTCGTTGTCTCTGTTGACAGGGTGATGTCGGGTTGCCCGGGGATCCGGGGGAACCCGGATTTCAAGGCGACAAGGTATTTCAGCTAACGGCTTTTCTTTTGATTTATTCACACAGAGTGTATGATGTGTATATGTATGTGCATGCATTTGTATTTTTTGTGCATTCACACACCCCAAATAGAGGTTTTTATTTGAATAACTATGTGCTGATTTTCCAGGGTATTCAAGGCTCACCAGGTTTACCAGGAATTCGAGGAAAGGCGGGACCACAGGTTAATTCGTAGGCTTACGTTTAATTGTATTTTACCATGTTTACTTATATAATATCTTTAGTGTTGATTTGACAAAAAGCCAAATTATACCAAGCTCTTTTGTCTTTTAGGGTAAGCCTGGAGATCGAGGCCCAGATGGTTTGCCAGGCCCACCTGGCCCTGAGGTAATTGTGCTGTCACTTTAGGACAAGTGTATTAATGGTCATCGCCTTCCCTGCAGCTGCACACTGCAGTATCCAGCTGTGTCTATTATTGGATCATATTCCTCCCCAAGTGTAATTAAGTTCTCACACAAGTGAATACACTTACTCACAAATAATAACATTAAGTATATATATGGATGAGAGAGGCTTTGGAGACATGTCTTTCAGCTGTTCAACAAGTGTGCTTTCATGTTTTAAGTCTGCACCAAAAACTGCAAAGTCATAGACTTACTACATAAAACTGTGCTTGTTGAACACTTGGCTTTAGTAGTTCCTTCATTTTGTGTTCATTTGAAGTCACTACAAAGAAATGGCCATTAATTTGCTCACACGGTCCTCCAATAACTTTTAGAGTGAGAAGTTGTAGTTGTGAGAGAGGGAGGGAGGGAGACTTTCTCTTATTGTCTAATGTTCCTACTTTTTCTCAGGGTTTTCCAGGAGATATTGGAGCACCAGGACAGAATGGCATTGAGGGCCCAAAGGTGTGCATCTCTCTTTTTCTTTAAAGGTTCCCAAAATTTGTAATTGTGTCCCATATTGTAAAATATTGCCAGATATGCTAATTTTTAGATACTTTGCAGGGGAATGCAGGAGGGAGAGGGATTCCAGGCCCTAGAGGAGTTCATGGACTTGAGGTAGGAACTGCTCATTCCTAAACCAGTGAAGGGCCTTACAGTTAGTCCAAAATGCAGCCGCTAGAGTTCTTACTAGATCAAGAAAATATGATCATATAACACCGATTTTATCATCACTTCATTGGTTACCTATAAAGTTCCGTATTAATTACAAGGTATTGCTACTGACCTATAAAGCCCTAAATGGTTTAGCTCCAGTCTATTTAACGGACCTTCTATCGCCCTATAATCCATCGCGCTCTTTAAGATCACTAAATTCGAGGCTTCTGGCCATACCTAGGATATCCAGATCCACCAAAGGAGGGAGAGCATTTTCACATTTAGCTCCGAAGCTCTGGAATAGCCTTCCTGATATTGTTCGTTGCTCAGACTCGCTCTCCCAGTTTAAAACTAGACTAAAGACGCATCTCTTCAGCCAGGCATTCATATAAAATTTTAAAACTTACAGTTACTGTAAATCCGGCCTCTAGTTCATAAAAGCCAGAGGAGAACTGGCCCCCGACTGAGCCTGGGTTCTCCCAAGGTTTTTTTTTCTCCATTGGGTTACTTGATGGAGTTTCAGGACACCACTGGGTCACTTGATGGAGTTTTTCGGTTCCTTGCCACTGTTGCCTTTGGCTTGCTCAGTTGGGGATATTCAAATTAATTAACCAATCATTAATAACATTGATCAGCCCTTCCAAACTTGGATGTCTTTTTTATTTTATTGTTTTCCACTAATAAACAAACATTATGTTGTTTTGATTGATATTGTGAAGCTGCTTTGATACAATCTGTATTGTGAAAAGCGCTATATAAATATACTTGACTTGACTTGACTTGACAAGGAAAACTGCATATAAATCCTGAATTTATAGCTGTAAATCTTATTGTACAACTGTTATATACAGTTATAAACAGTGTTCAATATAAACATGTTTATGTGATAATTATCCTAGAAGTATAACTGTATGAGTGATTTAAAAACATAACAAGTAATTTCATGAAAATAAGCTCAATACATCCCCATCTGTAAGTTTATTAGCATACAAGGAAGCACTTTATAGTCAAAATAAGAATAGTAATAGGACCAGTTGTATAACTAAGTAGAATTAATAAATATTTGTTTTTGGGTGAAGGCAAATTTATTCATGTTTGGCGACATATCAGAACAAGACACATTCTATTCTGTAAACAGCAGGATTTTTATGTAACCTAGTTGTAAACCCATCAGGGCTTGGAGTTTTACCAATTTACATCCTTGAAATGGCATTAGCATGCTGTGGATTCTATAATGTTTTAGGTAAATATTTTTTCTAAAGAAAATATGACATTAATGAATAAATTAACTGTTAAATTAACTGTTTAGATTGTTGTTAGAAAGAAATGTCAGTTTGCAAGCTGCGCCTGTTGCTGCCATACCAGAACAATGAAACACAACTTGCACTAAATTAAATCAAGTAAACCGAGACCAATTTAGAGAAATTATGCATTACTTGGTGTAGAAAATGACATTTCACTGAAATTTTTTTACAGTAAAAAAAAAAAACATCAACTCTGGTTGCCAGAACAATATAGCAGTGACATTATACGCTTTACAGATTAAACTTAAATTTACAGTAAATAAAAAAAGGTTGCATCACTTCCGGTTAAATATAAACCCGGTTTACTCAAGATACCTTCAAAGGAGCAGGCAAATATGAGCACAACCTGTAACGCTGGTAATGTGGTGTGGTAGAAGCACGGGAAGGAGGCCGGATCTAAACGCAGTGTACACGCTTTATTTACACAAACTACAAACTTAAACAGAGACTCAGACTTGGATAACAGGACTCAGGAACAGGAATGACCAACGTTAACCTCAAACATTCAACTCACAAACTTAGGGCAGAAACACAGGGCTTAAATAATCAAGTACAAACGAGCTAACAGAATAACATGGGGGCGTGGGAAATGAGAAACACCTGGGATAACTAATAGACAAGACAGGGAACCACTGAACATGACATAACAAGACAAGACACAAAACCCACATCACGACATAACTCCCCCCTTAAGGGCGGCTCCTGACGCCCAACAAAACAACAACAAAAAAAAGTTCAGGAGGTCGGTGAAGCACAGGCGGTCCAGGGGGAGAGATGGAGGGCCAGGCCCATGCAGGGGAACGGGACCTGGACATAGGCAAGGTGGGCCTGGGGCATGGAGCGTAGGCGGGCCTAACTGAACAGGTGGCCAGGGCGGAGCAGGACGAGGCGGAGGCCAGGGCAGAGCAGGACGAGGCGGAGGGCAGGGCGGAGCAGGACGAGGCGGAGGGCAGGGCGGAGCAGGACGAGGCGGAGGGCAGGGCGGAGCAGGACGAGGCGGAGGGCAGGGCGGAGCAGGACGAACCGGAGGCCACGCCGGTGCAGGAAGAGTCGGCGTCCAGGGTGGAGCAGGATGGACCGACGGCCAGGGTGGTGAAGCCCCTGCAGAAGACCATGGTGGCGCAGCCTTCATGGTCTCGTCACCGGACCCTTCGTCGGGGCTGCAGTGAAGAGCGGGCTCGGCAGGGCTGGACCGGACCAGCGGTGAAGAAGACGCGTCCGGACTGGACGGAACCAGCGACGAAGGCGACGAGGGCTTCGCGGGAAATGTGAACTCGGGAGGTGTCGAGTAGAACAAGCCTGTAATGGAGAAGAGATCTTCCAAGGAGCAATCCTGAGCGATATACCGGTCAAGAGTCCAGTTGGTAAGGTCCCGCGGCATCCAATCGTGCAATCTTATAATCCAGCCCGTTCCAAAACAGGCCCATGAGCTGTATATCATCTAGCGCTCCCAGATGGCAAATGGACAGAAAATCCTGTGCGTACCTTTAGACGGACTTGCCCTCTTGCAATAACGTCGACAGGTATTCACCCAGGGCCCGGTTGCTGACAACTGCTGGATCCATGTCTTGGTGAGTTGTTCTGTAACACTGGTAATGTGGTGCGGTAGAAGCACGGGAAGGAGGCTGGATCCAAACGCAGTGTACACGCTTTATTTACACAAACTACAAACTTAAACAGAGACTCGGATAACAGGACTCAGGAACAGGAACGACCAACGTTAACCTCGAACATTCAACAACTCACAAAGTTAGGGCAGAAACACAGGGCTTAAATAATCAAGTACAAACGAGCTAACAGAATAACAAGGGGGCGTGGGAAATGAGAAACACCTGGGATAACTAATAGACAAGACAGGGAACCACTGAACATGACATAACAAGACAAGACACAAAACCCACATCACAACGGAACCGATGTCTGTTGGAGATGTAGATTCATATCTAAAAGTTTTTCTTCTTCTTATCACAAAAATTTTGATATTTAAATAGAATAAAACCCCAACAATAAAAATAACTTGCTAGTTTAGCTGATCACAACATGTCCATAGTCCATAGATATCGGCATCAGTTCGTAATGCCGTTCAGTTTGTTTGACGTTTGTTTGACAATGTGACGTTTGGCATGAAGCCTATAATAATAAAATAATACAATAAATAGTTATTTAACAACATAAGAAGAAAAAAATAAGAGGGAAGAGTTAAATTTTATTGAAAAAATCATTACATTTGAGCTGTCACAAAGAGAATTCTGGTTAATGTCAATTTATGTTTTTTCACTGTAAATTATAAGATTACTTGTTTTTTTTCTTTTCCCGAAAACTGTACATTTAGCAGTATTTTACTGTAAAATTACATTAAATATCTCATTAGATCTATTACAGTTTTTCAACGTATAGAGTAAAGGAACATACCATTAACCAATTGACAGGTTTTTACCGTAGCATTTTTACAGGCTTTTACCTTTAAACTTGTTAATTTTTGACTGTGTATGGCCAAGAATATAATGTTTAAATGTCTCAGAAACAACACCACATTTTATATGGATCATTACCGTTTTAACACTCAAATGAATGTACACTAAATGTATGTATTGGGACCATTGCACCAAAAGGGACTGTAATGTAATTCTCAATGCAGCCATAAAAGCTTCCACTCTTCTGGAAAGGCTTTCCCAAAAATTTTGGAGTGTTTCTGTGGGAATTTTTGCCCATCTATCCAGTAGAGTGTTTTTGAGGTCAGGCTCTGATTTTGGACAAGGCCTGGCTTGCAATCTTCGTTCCAGTTCATCCCAAAGGTGTTCAATGGGGTTAAGGGTCAAGGCTCTGTGCGGGCCTGTCAAGTTCTTCCACACCAAACTTTCCAACCATGTCTTTATGGACCTTGCTTTGTACACTGGGGCACAGTCATGCTGGAATAGAAAAGGGCCTACTCCGAACTGTTCCTACAAAGTAGGAAGCATAGCATTTTACAAAATGTCTTGGTATGCTGAAGCATTAAGATTTCCCTTCACTGATCCCAACCCCTGAAAAACAGCCCAATACCAGTATCCCTCCTCCACCAAGCTTGACAGTTGGCAAATTGCAGTCAGGCAGGTAACGTTCTCCTGGCATCCGCCAAACCCAGACTCGCCTGTCAGACTGCCAAACAAAGAAGCGTGATTCATCACTCCACAGAACACATTTCTCCAGAGTCCATTGGCGGCGTGCTTTACCTCACTCCATCCCGACGTTTGGCATTGTATTTGGTGATGTGAGGCTTGCATGCAACTGCTCAGCCATGGAAACCCATTCCATGAAGCTCTCGCCATATAGTTGTTGTGCTGACATTAATGCAAGTGGAAGTTTGAAACTCTTGAGCTATGAAATCAGCAGAGCACAGGCAACTTTTCACACCTTGCAACCCAGCAATCGGTGACCCAGCAATCGGCTCTGTGACTTTACGTGGTCTTCAACAGTTGCTTGCTGCTGTTTCTAAATGCTTCCACTTTCCAATAATACCACTTACAGTTGACCATGTAATATCTAGCAGGGATGATATTTCAGAAACTGACTTACTACAAATGTGGCATCCACTGAGCTCTTCAGAAGGACACATTTTTTCCCCACAAATGTTTTTAAATGCAGACTGCATGGCTAGGTGCTTGATTGTATACAGCTGTGGTAAAGGTTCTGATTGAAACACCTGAATTCAAGAATAAAGTGGTGTGTCCCAATCCTTTTGTCCATATAGTGTATATTAAACATATCTCTACTAATTAGAAGCTCATTAGAATCCAAGATGTTTTCTGAAAGCTTTTGCGCATATCGAAACCAAGATAAAAAGATTAACATCCTCATCAATATATTTTTTTAGATGCTTATTATTTCTAAAATAATAAGGATCCTGTTTTAAACCACAGGGGGATCAGGGCCCAGTAGGACCAGCAGGGGCTTCAGGAGTAGAGGTGAGTGCTCTCTTGAGATACCCACTAGATATCTTGAGTTAAACTTGAATTATTAGACATCTTAGCTATCATTGCCACATTAGCCTTATAACCTACTGAGACTGTAAGGTACTCCATGGCTCATGACCACAGGCTTTCATTTAAAGCTATTGACGCTGGTTCATGTTTTGTTATAATGATAAGCTCCGTTGTATGTACATCTTCACATTTGAAATGTGGTATGATTGCTTATGGTGCTTACAGTATTTTTGTAATATAATTACAAGAAAAAGAGGCCAACAATGCTACAATCGCATATGAACAGGCTATCCCAGCCTGTTCATATGCGATTGTAGCATTGGTTATATAGCAAAATTGTTACATAAAAAGATTGTAGCAAGATAGTAGCAAAATTATATAATTTTGTTATGTTGCAGTTGAGCATTGGTGATAAATTATAGGCTTCACACACTCCTGTTGGTTTATGTCACTCTGCAAAGACTTTTGTAATGTGTGAGTTTCAAACCCTCCAAATATAACAATTTTCCTCTCTCCCAAAACAATTTCACAAGAGTTTGTTGCTCTGAACGCTGCATCCGGACTTGACCCAGATTCACCAATGATAGTATAAATTGTAGTGAAGAATTGTCTGTCCTCATACCAAAGCCTGACGTACAAACAGCTGCCTGTACCTGGCAGCAAGAGATGAATCCAAATTAACAGTTCATTGCATTTAACCCAGTTTTTCATGCACATACCTTGCCAAAGAGCCCACAGTTGTGGCAGTATGGATAATTTAGCTAATAAGACAAGAGGGGTCAGACATTAGCTAATAGATGATCAGAGAAAATCCATCCAGTCTCCAACATAAACAATTCTTTGTGAGACTCAGGGTGACTGATGCTTCTGTTTCGGAGATATTTAATGAAGCTGCTCTCTCTGGGAGAGCTGATATGTTCGTGAGTGGAGGAGATTGGTCCCAGGAACAGGAGATAATGAGATGTCAGGGAGTAGATTTAGAGGATTGGGAGTCCAGTACTATGGGTCATTTCTGCTTTCTGTTCAGGGCAGACCTGGGAGGAAGGGTTTCCCTGGAAATCCAGGGGATGATGGAATGAAGGTAAGAATTCATGACAGCCAAATGACCACTATAATTTAGAGTCCAATTTTCCCCTTAAATGTGTTTCTTCAACTATGGCCTATGGCCATATGGAAAATCTTCAAACTCTGACTACTTGATTTAATTTGTTAAACCATGTAAATACAGTACATTCACTCATTGTTTATTCCTTCCACATAGTTATTTCATCATCACAATGGTATATCATGTTTAACAGCATTCTGTATTTTTGTTATACTATTTTGTAATACATTTATTGAAAACTTTAAAGTCCTCATGGAATCAAAATGTTTTTTGGCTTTTAGTATGAATATGTTAGCCTGACTGTTATCTATAAGCTAGTGTTCTCCAAAACAATGACAGAATTCACATTTAGAAGATGTAAGGGTTCAAAACTTATAGTCTCTCACTTCCACCAATATGGATTAATGATTTTAATGACATCACTCTGCACTTCAGCTTCTCGTCAGATTTTTTGTCCAATCAAATGCTCTCTAGAATCTGAAGTGTCCTGCCCCCTACACTAGATATACACTGACGCTCTGGTTGAAATCTTTCATTTGTTCACACATTTACTATTTTCTACATGGTGAATGGCACATAGTGCACTATATAGGGGATAGGGAACGATTCAGACAGTGTAATTATACTTTCCTTTGGGGTAAATGAAGTGTGGATTTAGGTCAGTGTCACGCGTACCGCTGCAGTGCGCACAAAAGTCTGCTCCGAGCCAGAGACACAATAGCTCAGAGCGGATCATATGCGCAAGTCTGAGCAGACGGCAAAACGTATCGGACCCATTTGAATAGTACACAGAATGCCATATTTTAAAGCGATATGGAAGAAATTAGGAGGAAAAACGGTTAGACAGACTCGGCATTAGAAACAGCACTGGCATTGAAGAGAGCACCGGTGCCATGCACCAACAATAAATTACACACTTTCCAACTACACATCCTCAGCTTGATTACAGCTCAACGGCTCTGGGCGAGCTGTGATATAAATGAAAAGCTATTGGTTCTTTTTTTAAAGGGGAGCTGCTCAATATGTCCTGCCCTGTTTTCCTATTTCAGTGGAAATTACATCAACACATTGAATAGCGCTGATTGTTTTAAGGCACTTCAGTGGGCCTTTAAGGCTAATTTCACAGCTAGCTTTTTCTATATTCTGAATACTCATAGACAGGGCCGTACTCAGGGTTTTCTAAATAAATGGGTCCCATAATTGAGCTTGCTGGTAGGTTTGGTGTGTTTTGTATATGTTTCTTGTCAGCAGCCTGTGTTAAGATAAATCCCATCTATCTTGATTTGATTGGTCATCTCAAACATTTTGACATTGATCAGCGGTATAGCAGCAATATATAGGGTCATAGTTGAAGAAACACCCTTTACTTTTTTTGTTCCCAATAATACATAAATAAGTCCATTTTCTAACTAGATGTTATGTTGTTAACGATTAAAATGAGCAACTAGAGTTTTTGTATTACAAATCTTGGCCCTTTGCTCTAGGGAGAGCCTGGAATCACAGGAAATCCTGGGATGCTTGGTGAGAGGGTAAAGACATTTTTGTATACATTTCTGGTACCTTAATAAACATGTTTTAAACTAGAGTTAATAATCTTTGATTGTTTTTGTCCATTTTTTATTGTGTACAAAAGGGTCTTAATGGTTTCATCGGACCTTTTGGTGAGGTGGGGCTTGCTGGAGAAAAGGTCAGTAGGTCATTTGCTTTCTCGGCATTCAACTATGTGTGATCATGTTAAATTCCGATTAATCTTGGTTCCTGTTTCTGTGGCATGTGTTTTAAATCAAACGTCAGAAATATTTATGTTGGTTTTATATGATGGTCAATGTGTTCTTTCCTTGATGTTAGTATTATCTTTTACCGTATTGTTTGGCTTAGATGTGTTTCTTGTGCTGTCAGGGAGATCGTGGTGAGATGGGTCTGCCCGGGCCACCTGGAGAAAAGGGAGCGATGGTAAGGAGTAAGTCTGGATCTCGTCTCTGCTCTCAAGGGAACTCTAATACCCACTTAACCTTGAGCAGTCACTATAACTCAAACAGCTACAATGGTTGGAAAGTAGCAGTATGTGGGAAAATGCCTCATCAGCCATTTTCCATTCATGAGATAATCAGCTAGACCACTGCAAGAGTCATTTCCCTTTCAATGACATAAGGAAATTGTGGCCATTTGCTGTGTAAAATGGTTTGGGCCACTCCAAAGAAATCCAAGAGCAACCTTCCTGCCTTTCCAAGAAGCTTTGTCGTCATTTCAATGTTTCAGCGGCTCCTATAACACTTAAAACTGTCTGCATGTATTTGGTGCCCATGGCAATCCAAAAAAATATTCATTATTACATTTTGTGCACTTGCCAGCAAACAACATGGGAGGTTTCCTCCGCGTAGGTTTACATCAGAAATTCATCATGCTTATGAGAGCCCTTCTACACTGTAAAAAAAGAGTTAATATCACTGCTTAAGATATTGAGGTTTTCATAGGTTGATGTATTTTTTTTCTTACTGCACTGGCAGATTTTTTCACTTGTTTTTAACTTGTTTATTGTCTCAATAAATAAAAAAATCTGCCATTGCATCAAGACAAAATATATTCTATAAAAGCAAGAAAACGAGTAAATATTTTTAGATATTTTAAATGGACAAAATACCCATTTATAATAGGATATTTGCAGTGTATTTAGCCAAATTAGTTGGGTTAGTGAATTAATAAATGGCATAACAGCATGAAAAGTTTTGTATTGCCACACCACCAAGTTTACTGCATTAATGCTATTCAGCACTCAATCTGAAATGGTACAATGAAACAATTACAACTGAATAAATAGAATTACACTATAAAAATGTTAAGGTATCAGAAATTATGGCTTATTTTAGAGATTATTCTAAAATGATGTCTGTGTCTGTGATTGTTTTTTAGGGACACCCAGGGGTTCCGGGTGAAAGAGGCCCATCTGGATCAGCAGGTACACCAGTAAGTCGATGTTATGTATTTTTATATATATAAACTGAATTTATTTATGCCTGGCCAAGAGACTCTGCAAAAATTAACCGCAGCACAGATCGCAGCTCTATTTTGTGTCTTACTTTGCTGTTGTAACTTCCAGGTTCCGTGCAATCATCTGGTATGAATCTTTCTAGGTAAACCCAAAGTACAGAAGCATCTTAAAAAGCCAAGTCTGTCTCATTTTGTGCAATAATCAAATTAACATTTTACCTCTGAACAGCACCGTTTACATTCTCTCATTAGAGCTGTCTATGCACATTGATGATAGACAGACACTAACGGAATTACTGTCCTACTAAATGAAACCCGACAACTCGTTTCGTTTTGTTTCTTTGCTCTACTCACAAAAATGTTGACGTCATCCAAGCGTTTGGCAGGAAATGCCTTTTAGAGGCACTCGGATGACCGTGTGAAGAGGGCAGAGTGCAGTGGAGTACAAACAGAAACACCAGCATCTGAAGGACAGAGCTTTCACCTTGCAGTTGTAATCGGGTCGAGTGATGTTTGTTTGCCTGCCAGAGTTTCTGAGGGAATATTCTCTTGCTGCCTGATTCAGGACTCTGTTCTTGTCCTCTGTTCTGTGTTCTCTAGGGACCTCCCGGTTCTAGGGGCCTCAGCGGCACCAGGGGACCCAAAGGCAGAAGGGTAAGAACTGATCATTATTATTAACAGCGATGTTGCATAAACATGTGCTTTGGAAAGTCGACATTTTCAAGAATTAAAGGCTAGACAGTTTTATAAGTAAAATAGTAAAATGTTCAAGCCATGCTCATCTGCAGAAGTCTTAATTTCAGAACTTTATCCATTAATGTATTTTTGTAACCTCTCTAGATAATTATCACTGTATACTCAAGATTCTCAATGGAAGCGATTCAAGTTCACATAGGCCTGTAATGAGTTTTTTATTGGCATATAGTTCTGTCATCTTTGGATAGTTTAGCATCATGCTGATGCAGTGGTTACTGGATGCTATATTGGGCTTTATTTCCTGTATATTCAGTCAATGACAGTATCATGGTAGAAGACCTTGACAGATGGTGTCTTTACATCAGCTCTTATTACATTCCCATTAAAAACTAATCAAAATGATAAAATGACACACAACTTTATCCACAACACATTAAGACAAACCTATTACTGATTGGGGAAAGTATTACTTTACATTAAGTAAAAAATAAGTCCAGCTGCAGTTGGACTAGGCATTCTTTAGATGTGAAACCATACTATCACAATGGAGGAGGCAACGCCACCCACAGGGATCTGCTCCAAATCAAAGCGAGCAACGGGAGTTGAGGGCAAACAGAGGACAGACTCGCGTCAGCTGTGGAGAAATGGCAGCACTCATGAGCAGCTTGGATCATTTTGGATTTACAATAACTGTGAAAGTCAAATTTGAGTCTTTTGGATGTGTGTCGTGCTGGTGGGTGTTATGGGTAATGGGAACTGGTAATGTTGTGATTGCTTAAGATTTGGGAAAGTCCCAAGCCTGATGATTGGATTATGTAAATATTGTCAGATTAATGATGATTCTCAGCAGACAAGAACACTGAGTGGAAAAACTCCGCAAGTCTCAATGAGTTGCCATTTGCAACCCATTTTACTTTGTAGTTTGGCGTATTTTAAAATTAAACACGATATTTCATGAGAAAAATTGTAGGATGGGTTGATGGATTTTCGGGAATTGATCGGATTGTAAAAAGCTGCTGTTCTATTGGCTAACTGACTTATTGGCTAAATTTAACTAATAGCCTGCATGACCTACATGAAAAGAGCAAATTATATTTAAAGTCTAACCATTTTTTCTTCCTGCATGATGAATCAATCACAATAAGACCAGGAGCATGCATTAAGGTAATAGGGTCCAATGTGATTTCATGTGGACTTTTTCATTGAAGCTTCACACTTAAATGAATTTCATACTCATAATCTGTTAATATACTCTCTAATAGCTTGTTGGCTTCCCATTAGAAATTTCTGCACTCATAGCAGTCTTTCCTCACATCACAAAAACACATTTTTAAACTAAATTAACCATTACAATTGAAACATTACTCCTTCAACAATCAAAAAATGAACGTCTGTACGGAGTGAATTACCAATGATGGAGAACGCTGAGGTCTGGGATTTGAGCCTCATTTTCTAAATGCTCAGTGCTGTTAGTATGTGCATTTATCTCTCTGCTCTTCAGAGGCTAATATTCATGTAATTTATTGAGGAATAGAAAGTCGTTTTATCTCTCGGACAAATAAAAATAATTTGATAAATGCTGATTATAGGATTAATTGTTCCCTATGTGATCAATGTGATGTCACTCTGTACGTCTTCAATTGCCGTTGAAACCAGGAAAAGCAATCTTTTCGAATTTTGAATTAGAAAGACGCTTGAAGGGATAGTTCAGCCAAAAATGAAAATGTTATCATAATTTACTCATCTTCATCTTTACTGATCTTGTTGAACACAAAATAAGATATTTTGAAGAATGTTGGTAACCACTGGACCAAACGGTAACCATTGACTTCCATAGTAGGAAAAACATACTGTGGAGGTCAATGGCTACCGTCAACTGTCCGGTGGTTACCAACATTCTTCAAAATATCTTCTTTTGTGTTCAACAGAAGAAAGAAACTCATACAGGTTTTAAACAACATGAGGGTGAGTAAATGATTCAACAGAATGACAGAATTTTCATTTTTGGGTGAAGTTTTGGTCCAGGCCTGATTCCCATCAGTCCAAATATTGTTATTAGCCTCTGAAAGGTCAAAGGTTTCCTGGATGACATCAGATCAGGAGAACAGAGGCAACAGTGTTGTGTTGGCCCTCAAAACCAGTGCTGTCAAAGGAGCACCATGCGTCTGTTCTTCGACAGGAGCCACAGTGGTTGCAGCCATGATAATGTCCCCATTGATCACTGTTTCCACCTTCCAGACAAAGAAATCCCTCAAAGTCAGAGATCACCCAGCTGTGGCTCTACATTTTTCATAAAGCTTATGAATCATCACAATGGAAATATAATGGCTGGTGTAACTGAACTTCCATGATGTGAAAGGCTAATGTTTCACAGCGATCTTTAAAGCTGCATTCATTCAGGATTTAGCCCCTGGTGAGTGGGAGATTTGACTCGTTCAAGACCATAAGTCATACAAATTACTTTGAATGAGTTGTCTTTTTGTTATATGGGTTTGTCAACCTTTGACAAAATGCCATAATGTACATCTGCTAGATAGTAATAGGAACCCCTTCCCTTGACCCCGGGCAGTGTATCACCTCTGATATCTCAGAATAACTTTGTTTGTACAAGCATGCCCTCTGCTGTTCAACTAAATATTTTCGTACACCCATATGTGTCTGCTTCTTAATTCCATTCCCACCTCCATATATTCTATGCAGGGCGAGAGGGGACCAGATGGACCAGTTGGAGAAGAAGGAGTAATGGGAATGAAGGTGAAATGTTCAGCAATGGTTCTTATAGAGCTTAGTTACTGTGTAATATCTTACAGGGATGAGTTTGATTAGAACATAGGCTATTCTTAAACTATTGTTATTAATAGACATTTTTTTGGTCCACGGACATGAAGGTGCACAATTCAAAAACTGACTAACTCAATATGTTATATAATAATGTAAAGAAAACATGACTGTTTCCTTGTTTTCACAATTCTTTATAAACACAATTAGAAGCTGCATATGATTATTTTGATATTGATCTTCACTGGCAACTTTATTTTTAGATTTTGAAACATTTAGCTTAGTAATTGTTAACAATCTTATTCTCATGGGTTTGTCATACTTTATGTTAACTTCAAAAAGTGTATCTGGCTGTGCGTGATACAGCTGTATGAAGTAAAATAGCGCATGTTGAAAGCAGTATTGTGATGCTATGCTGTTTCAAGATGAAGAAACTGACTTCTGCCATGCTGGCATGCACTGCATTTTCCCTACCACAGAACAAAACAACATATGAAACACATCTAAATTGTCAGCACAACATTTTTATCAACCTTTGAATGATGGAAACAGTGCGCATTTAATGTTTATCAAAAACATTTCCAAAGTACTTGGTTTTGGTTTAATCAAACAGAATAAAGAAGGATCATTTTATTTGTTTCTCAGTGTGTTGCAACGGAAAATAGTTGGTGACTGTTTCGGATTCTGTCCCTTTTCTGCAGGGTCCTGAGGGCCCACCAGGAAGACAAGGTTTCAATGGACAAATGGTAAAATTACAGGTTTTATTTTGAAACTTTCAGATTGATATCATTGCATACTGGACAGAGTTTAAGGTTAGCTGATAGTTAGGTCTTCAGAAAGCAAACCAGATCATGAAAGACCAATAAAAAAATTCACAGAAGATCTAGTTTTGCTGATAATGTTCTTATAGGAAAGATGGTCATGTAGGGCAGGCGGTATAGTGTTTAAGTGGAGCACTGACATTCTCTCTTGTGTATTAGGGTAAAATTGGTGAAACTGGTGAAACAGGACCAACTGGATTTACAGTAAGTAAATGAAGTAACTGATATCTTTTTAAGCATAAATTTGATTAAATGTTCACAAAACTAATCAATTTCTAGGGTATTAAAGGGCGAACTGGACCTCCTGGAGAAAAGGGCATCTTAGGAGAACCTGTAAGTACATCTGCAAAAAGGAGTAATTCTGTCATATCTCTTTTATAGTGAAACACAAAAGAAGAAATGCTGAAAAATGGTTGCTTTTTTTCATATAATGAATTGAGGCTTGTCAAGCTCCAAAACACCAAAAAAAGCATCATAAAACAGTCAATCATTTCCAAGTCTTCTAAAGCTATACGGTAACTTGGTGTAAGAAACTGAACATGTTCCCCTTCGCTGTTCAGATCAATTTACGAATGGCGCCGCCTTCACATGCTGTACGACATGTCAGGTTTGATTACGCCATTGTGATGTGACACAACTAATGGCAGCATGTATTGTATTCTCAAGTGAAACAGGATTTTCAACAAGAACAAAATGTAGAAAAGGAATTTGTGATAAGTGATTGTTCCATACCATAATGGAGCCACTTTTGGACAAGAGTTGGCTATAACAATGCCTGAAAAGCAATTTGGCTGTGGATGAAAGAAGTCTCTTATGCTCACCAAGACTGCATTTATATGATCAAAATTACAATCATATTGTAAAGTAATAGCATTTTAAATAACCGTTTTATATTTAAATATATTTTAAAATATAATTCCTGTGATGGCAAAGCTGTATTTTCAGCAGCCTTTACTTCAGAGTCACATGATCCTTCAGAATTCATTCTAATATGCTGATTTGGTGCTCAAGAAATGATTCTTATTATTATCAATGTGGAAAATAGTTTGTGGAAACCGTGATAACTTTTTTCAGGATTCTTTGAGGAATAGAAATTCAAAAAGAGTGGCATTTATTTGACATCTAAATCTTTTGTAACATTATAAATGTAATTTTTGATCAATTTAATGCAAAAGTCCACATTTTTGAACGGCAGTTTTTGTCTCGTTTCAGTAGCTGATGTCACATTTATCATGTCTTCTGTCTCCTAATAGGGTCCTCAAGGGTCACCTGGAGTATTAGGTCCATTGGGTGAGACTGGAGCAGTGGTAAGATTCTTTATTTAATCTTAAGATATGTGTTGATGTGTTTTATGGTGTTGCAACACGTTCTCACTCCCAACTTGTCAAATATTGATGCTTTGTCAAGACCCTTCGGTCTCACTATCTGACGTGCAGAGTACTCCATTGTTTTCTATGAGAAACCTTCTGTCATAGATGCTATACACAGCCACAGATTAAAAAATTCCCGCCCGAAGAAATGTTACGTCAGCTTTGATAGTAAAATTACATTGGCTCCTGTGACCAATTGCGTTGTCGCGTCATCTTTGATTGTAAAATGGCATTAGGCTTGTTGCAGTGCATGCCGGTTAGAAATTTTGTCAGACTCAACCATGGCTCCTATACTTTCTTCCTCCCGTTTCAGATTCCTTATAGTCTTTTTGGGAAAAGAAAGGTCTGAAATGCTTTGAAGATCTTTTCATTAATGATGTGTTTGCAAGTTTTTCTGAATTATCCTCATAATTTAATCTGCTCCCCTCTCACCTATTTCGTTATTTTCAAATTAGGCACTGTGCCCTCCTCTCTGTTCTCCGTGTTTCCCGCTTTGCCTACAAAGGCTACATGGAAAGAGGCATTTAAACTGAATTCTCATATGGGTGGGATTATCTCAAAGATATATGCAATTACCTTTTCAAAGGATAATGCACCCACCATTAAAACTATCAGTTTGGGAAGAGGGCTTGGGAAGAGGAACGTGTTAGAGTTTGAGGATGACTACTGGAGCTCTACTCTATTAGACAATGTACGTACCACCACTTCATGTGCTAGATTTAGCTTTATACAATTTAAAACTTTCATAGAGCTCATCTCTCAAAGACATAACTTTCTAAAATATATCCCAATGTTTCAGATTTGTGTGATAAATGTAAACTTTCACCATGTAACCTTAGCCATATGATTGTATTTTGTCCCAAGTTACAAAACTTTTGGAATTCTTTCTTTAAAATAATTTCTGATGTCCTAGGGGTCAAGTTAGCTGTTTGATTGCAATCTCGGTGTCAGCGTTTAAGCCGTAGACAGGATGATGCCGCTGCTTTTAAATCTCTTCTTGCTAGGCGCAGAATACTGTTATCTTGGACTTCCACACAACACCCTTATATTTCAGATTGGCTCAAAGATTTGGCCTTTTTTTTTTTTTTTTTTTGAAAAAAGGTAGGGGGGTATCTTTTTTTTTTAAATTGTTCTTTAATGATGTACAAACCTTAGACGTGGATTGAGTGGGAGCATATCTTTTTTTCTATTATCATCTCAATTTTGCATGTATCTTTGCTTGTATGTAGGTGTACATAATTATGTATGCATGTCATTCATTTATTTATTTTTCAGATGTCTTCAGATGTCTTGTTGTTCAGATTGGGGATTACTTTGTTGGGGCTGGGTAGGGTTGTTGCAAATTCAAATGTAATTTGTAACAGTGCAAATTCTATGACAAAAAAAAGAACGAAATTTTGTCCGACTTGAGACAGCGCAGACGCTACGTGACTGTTACGTATGCCATTAAAGTCCCGCGAGAGCGATTCGAGAGCAACCGGCTGTTTCATTCTGCACAGCTGTGCGAGCTCTGATGACGACACAGCTGTTCCACGATTGGCCGGATTCACCGCATGACAATGATCACGTGTTTCGTGTTCTCACACCTTCAGTTCCACCTTCAGGTTTAGGGTAGGAGTGGGGTTAGTTGCTCCACAATATACACTCAAACCAAAATTTATTCAGACACTTCGCTATCCTCAATTACATAAATGAACTATAGTGTCCTGCGTCCACTAGTAAAAAAATATCCAAAATTATATCTGGTGTCTGAAAATGTTTTGGTTTGACTGTAAAAGTAGCTCATAAATATTTTATAAAATCATGTCTACTTTACAAATGCAAAGAATTATGCGTCTTGATCTGACGCATAAGGCAAACAACAGAGAGAAAGGGCGTACCCTGTGTGTTAAAAAAGTGACTCAGAGGGGTCCTGACCAAGCGTCAATATGTGACGAGTTGGGTGTGAGAACGTGTTGCTTTTATATTATACTTGCAGCAGTGTTAAGTCAGTTTGTTATTTACTTCTCCAGCTGTGTTATTTCCCATAATGACCCTCTGCCCTACTCTCTATGTTTTGTTTAAACAAACAATTATCATTATGCCCAAATTTAGCCAATGCCAAATTAGTGTTGGTCCCTGTAAACAATTACAATGTCCTTGAGTGGCATTAGACAACACTTAGCTTGGCTTTGCTAATTAAAAATACTTTACCAGAAATAAGAAACAGATTTTGTCCCACATTGTCGCTTTGTTTCTAATTACCTATCCATTACTCCCACATGTTTTGTTGGCTGTGAGGGACCATAGAGTGTAGCAAGATTCAGAAAGATAAACGCTCAACGGTCATTAGTTTCCTGGTTTGTGTGACAGGGTTTACCTGGGAAGGTTGGAGAGCGGGGCTTACCAGGTGAACCAGGAGAGAAGGTAAAACCCCCTGTTTTCTCATACATGCTACTGAATGCTGATTAGTGCATTCTGGGAGGGCATCATTTCTCTTTTATAGTTCTTGACTCCCCAAATGTTATCGCTCTAGGCCAATCAATGTATTTTTAACCATACATGGACCATTGTTTAGACTTTGTTCATTATATTCTACCCTTGAAGGTAGAGACCCCCCCTGTCACACACTTAACACATATAATGGTTACATTCCTTATGGCAGAGGATCTCTTGTCACGCACACATATAGAATGGTCATATACATCCATAAGATCAATAACTGTTCTTTGTTCTATTATAACTGTTCTTTTTGTTCTATTACATCAGCATAGAAAAGCTAAACATAGAGAAAATACAAACATAGTTCAATGTTCAATAAGCATAAGATATCAATAAAACATATTATGATGAAATTTCTTCCACAATAATCTCCCAGTATTGTTATAAAATTAATGATGTTGAAATTTCAACTTTTGTAACTTTTTTTCCACACTTTCTAGGGTGCCGTTGGATCTCCTGGGAATATTGGCGAGCAAGGCTTGATTGGACCTCGAGTAGGTTTCTTCATTTTAGCTGCAAATGGCTTTATTCAGGAGAGATGCCATATTTAATTTAATAACATTAAAATACATACATATTTCCAAAAAAATGAACAATGGACGGAATAAAAAACATTCTTTATGAAAAAGAAGTGTGCCTTATTATGAAACAACAAAAAATCCAAGCCACTCACGTTGTTTGGCGTAAATATATATGTAAGATGTGTCAGGGCAAGTTGCCTTCAGTTAAAACAGCTCAAACATGCATTTTAGTCTGGGACTGGGCTTAAGTCCTTAACCAGAGGCAAAAGTGATCAACTTGGTACAAGTGTTTTGGCTTTGCACAGCCTTCTTCAGAATGCGCATCCATTGTTCACGCAAACATTCTTTAAACTATTAGCAGTCAGTGAGTGGATCATCAAAACAGTTGGGTAACCAGTGGGACTGGCTATAACCAACCAACTCCTACACAAAACATTATAGTAATTTGTGCTTAATTATATTGAATATGCACTTGCAGTATACTTCAAATATTAGAAGTATTTTTTTAAACAGTACTTAATATAGTACTAATGAGTGTGAGTACACTGTTCAAATGTGCACTTTGTAATAATGTTAAATTAAAATGTTACTGTACAATTATTTTGATGTGTTGGCATACTAAAGCACATGTAAGGTACTTGTGTAATTACACGTTTATTTAAATATGTGAAGTTTCAATAGAAATGACACTTATACACTTAAGTTTTAAAAGTAGGATAAAGTGTACTTTTTCACAAGGGATGGTTTATTAGATGCAACCTTGACACTATATGTTTGTCCCTCACAGCATTGTTTTCATTTGTGTCAAGTTAAATGTGGCATCTACCCAGATTAAAGTCCATATCTGTCTCTTTAAAGTAGTACAGTGAATTTATTTAAACAAAGCTCTCGTTTAGGGTGACCCAGGGCTTGATGGAGAGGCTGGTCTGAGCGGTCCTGATGGAGCTAAGGTCAGAAATCTGACCTTTTTTTATTTTTTTTTATGATCACTTTAATTAAGAAAATGTCTGTAAACATTGTTTAGTTATTTGCTTGGATAGATAATATTTTACTGACCCTGAGTCTCAACAATTGTTGTTGTCTCTAGGGTGAAAAGGGGGATATTGGAATGGAGGGAGAAACAGGTGAAAAAGGAGCCATCGGATTTAAAGGAACGGAAGGGCGTCCTGGAGATCCTGGCTTAATAGGCATCAAGGTGCTTGCTCTTTTCTATTTGGAAATAGCAGATCATTTTGTTGAGATATTCATGTGCGCCTTACAGTTGTAATTTTTTCCCCCCGCATATTTAGCATTAAGAAACAAAGTTATTGATTGTGGTATTTTGCTTGTTATTCCAGTTTTCCTCGATTTCTAACATACTAACTGATTCATTTGGCACAATTTCCCACAATCATTCATTCAGTTCTAAAAACAAAGAAATATAACTTCAAAATGCTCAACACATTTCACCTGTTTTCACACACATTCAAATTGTATTAAGGATTTCTGAAAAAAACGATACAAGAATGCCCTCATTTTACACAGGTTAAACGATGTTCTCATTCATAAAACACGAACACACAATATTATCCATGAGTAAACATGAATTTGGCCAAAGTTGCAGAGAATGCTGAATTTATTTATTTCGTACTGTATGGAATGCCAAAGCTGACTTAATTACAAATAAATACATAATTAAATATACGAAGAAATGTAAAAAAGCAAAAATACATAAATAAATATACAAAGAAATGTAAAAAAGTACAAATAAATGAGTATTTATACTTTTATTTCCTTATTTATGTATAATTGTATTTTTTCACACATTTTATTATTTTTTATTTATACATGTATTCATTTATTTATTTCCACTTTTATTTATTTCCACATTCATTTATGTATTTATGTTTTTATGTCTACATTTATTTATTTCTACGTTTATTTATTTCCACATTTATTTATTTCTACATTTATTTATTTCTACATTTCTTTCTCCGTATGCTAATGAGGGGGGCGTGTTTTAACTCAGACATCAGCAATCGAGCTCAGAGTGGCAGTGCTGAAGCTTTGAGGCCACAGTGACACCTTGTGGTGTGTGACCAAACGAAACGCAAGAGGTGTGCGGACAATATCACATTTTAAGTCATGTATATCACCCTAACTGTATGTAGGGTAGGCTTTATAGGGTTAACACATAGCACACATGAACTGAAACTGCACTTCAACGGGTCTGATAGCAGACACTTGGACATGAAAGCGCATGAAAGTATCCACTATTAATAACAATGTAAACGCGGTGGATAGGGCTGATAGCTTGCGTTTGGCTTGCGTTTATTGTCGATGAGACGCCATGCATTGGAGCACAGAAGCATCATCATGCCCATTCAAACAGCACCGGTCGTGCCCATGGTCGTGTTGATATTTCCCCCTATAAATTGATTTTATACCTACCCAAACCTTATTAAATAGGTAAGCTATACATCATCATATATGTCAAGTTCTTAATATTAATCGATAAACTACTCAGTTATTATAATAATAATAAGGCACTATGGCTGTTATCAGTAAAATAAAATTAATAAAAGTCATTTACGGTAGTGTAAATAGTCACTGAGCTGCAAAATTATTCCTGAATCCCAATAAGATGTTTTTGTTACAGTGTTATGAATTGATCTCTCTAGTCAAGTCAAGTCAAATATATTTATATAGCGCTTTTCACAATACAGATTGTATCAAAGCAGCTTCACAGTATCAATCAAAACTACATAACAATGTTCGACATCCACGTTTGGTAGGGCTGATCAATGGTATGAATGATTGATTCATTAATTTGAATATCCCCAACTGAGCAAGCCAAAGGCAACAGTGGCAAGGAACCGAAAAACTCCATCAAGTGACCTAATGGTGTCCTAAAACTCCATCAGGTGACCCAATGGAGAAAAAAACCCCTTGGGAGAACCCAGGCTGTAGTGTTCACTGGGAAGGAAGATAGTCTGTGTATTTGTTAGGTTTTGGTCACTTATAGCTGATCAGGCTGGGTTAGGTTAGGGTTAACCACCTTAGGCTGGTTTCAGCAGTTTCTCAGCAGGATTGGTATAAATCATTTCACTCTAGGTCACTTTATATTGCTGTACCACATGCTTTAAAGTTTTATTGAAGATTGAGTGATGTTGGATGACAGCAAAGACAAACTGCACATCCTTGTGGTTGTGCTGAAGGATCAAACTCATAAGTCATTACTGAATGTGTTCATTCAGAGATATCGCTCTACTCATTTTTGCAGTTTTTCAACTCTGTAATGTTAATTTCAGGGCCCTGAGGGAAAACCTGGAAAAATTGGTGAGAGGGGAAAACCTGGAGAAAAGGTATTTTATGTTTGACATTTCAGTTTACATAGTTACCCATCAACACTCTGAGTATATCATTAGATATAAGTATGTGTTCTTCCAAATGTAGAGTATAAATTATGCTTAAATTCATTTCAGGGCAGCAAAGGTCACCAGGGTCACCTTGGCGAGACTGGACCAATGGGAGAGCAAGGTGCCATGGGTTTCATCGGGCCAAAAGGAAGCAGAGGAACTACTGGATTTATGGTATACATTTTTGTTTTCAAAGGGCTGTCTTCTACAAAATCATATTTTTTAATGTGCCGTCAACCGAAACGGCACGAAGAGAGAAATAATTACAAATGCCTTGCCAGAGATATATTGTTTGATTTAAAACATCTCATATTACATCAACAGACCACAGAAAATGCTGATATTTGTGTTTTGTTTTGGCAAGAATGCAATGTCTGATTTTGCTATCTGAGACTAACTCAGATCCCATGGCTTTCATTTTCAGGGTGCTCCGGGAAAAATGGGTCAGCAAGGAGAACCGGGTTTAGTGGGATATGAAGTAAGTGTTATTTAACATAGACATGCCTTATAAAGCTTTATTTTACCTCAGCATAAAGTGGTACAAAGTCAAAACATCTGCTCTGCATCATGTGAAGTTCTTCTGAGTTAATAGGGCTTGTTAGAGCTAGTTGACTTGTCTTTGAGTGCTCAAATGGTTCCATACTCCACTTCTTTTCTTTAATGTTTACTTTAGGGTCATCAAGGACCACTAGGTCCAATGGGATCCCCAGGACCAAAAGGTGAAAAGGTAAAAAAAAATCTAAAAAGATTGCTTATACCTAGAAGCTAGTTTCAGAAGCCCAAGAAATCTAACAGATGATTTCTTTGTTTTTGCATAATAAAAACAAAATTTGTATTTGTCCAAAATTCTAAATAGACTTTGGAGGATAACCTTCTTTTAAATCACCTTCCAGATTTTTATAAACTCTAATTTATTGATGTTGTTTTACCTTAGGACATAAACAGCGCATGGCCAACTATATACAATATTTTAGGAATGCTTGAATCAATTTTCTATTATTTTCAGGGAGAGCAAGGAGATGACGGGAAGGTTGAAGGCCCACCTGGTCCTTCAGGTGACATCGTGAGTCAGTCCGCTAGATTTACTACACATTTATGTCTTGTTTTGGGAGAATTCTGGATGGCAAACTGATCAATGTGTTTGGTTTTCATTGGGATTCAGGGAACTGTTGGCAACAGAGGAGAAAGGGGAGAACCAGGTGACCCTGGATACCCAGTAAGTTTTTTGCTTTTTATTTTATACACATATGTTTTTGAATAAATAGATCACTAATTAAATATACTTTATATGGCAATTCTTTTATTTCAATTTTTAAATCTAAAGGGTCATGAAGGTGTTCATGGAGAAAGAGGAAACCCGGGGGCTCCTGGACTCCCTGTGAGTAAATCTACCAATAATTACATATTTAAACCAGTGTAATTTAATATATTTGATATGCTATTATAGTTTTGTTCATATTTAAAATTAGATTAAATTTTTATTATTTATTTTCTGTTTTCATTTTTATTGTAGTTAAAGTAATTTATTTAGTCTTTTTTTTAAAATACCTCTGTATACTTTTTATTGTTTTATTAAGTTTATAGTAATTGAATAATGTTTTTTAGTTTATTTAGTTTTAGTTATTTTAGTACTTCAACTTAAACTAAATGAAAATGAGGAATGTTGCTTTGGGAACTAGCTGAAATAAAAAAAGTTTAAGGTTTTATTATTATTATCATTTATTTTATTTCAGATAATGAACATTTTTATGGTTTTAGTTAGCTATAATAACCCTCCTTTAAACTGAATCATAAAATATACATTTTCCTAATTTTCTTCATCTTATTTTCCCTGTCTATAACCACAGGGAAATGCAGGGCCAAGCGGGTTTCCAGGGCCTAAAGGATCCAAAGGCAATAAAGTAATTTACCATTTTGTTTAGTCTATAATGCACACACATGGCGTCTATTTTAAATCATATACCCCCAGTTTCACAGACAATGCTTAAGATTATCCTCAGACTAAAATGCATGTTTGAGCTGTTTTAACTGAAAGCAATTAATCTTAAAATATGTCAGTGCCATTGTTTTGTCTCAAGATGCACACTAGTAATGTTTTTTTTCTACGGCATGTTAAGTAAATATACTTAAATGTCCTAACTGATCTAAGGTCTAATCCTGGGTTAATCTAAGCCCTGATTGTGAAACCAGGCCATAATACCCATCTCAACTGAATAACCGATTTTATTCAGGGTCCAAAAGGCAAAAATGGTCCTCGTGGTGAATCTGGAAATCAAGGGTCCCCTGTAAGTATGTTTCTTACACACTGAACTGAGTTCAGTGACATCATGATAAACCCACAACAGTTGTGATTCTCCCACAGGGTCCTGTTGGTCTTCCTGGTCCCAGAGGAGTGTTTGGTCGTGAGGGTCTTGAGGGTGATCCTGGGGTTGATGGAGCCCTCGGGAAAGATGGAGCTAAAGGAATGCCAGTAAGACAATGAATGTAATTCTCAATGCTCTCAATGTAACACTTTATATGGCCCAGGTGCTTTTTGTGGTTTGTGATGTTTTGGTTTGTTTTTCCTCCTCTGTTGTGCGTTAGGGTGAGCATGGAAGTGATGGGGAGGTTGGTCTTCCTGGAAAACCAGGTCCTCAAGGAAATGCAGGTGTAACAGGTTTGCCAGGAATTCAAGGCTCTTTTGGCCCAAAGGTAACTTGCTTATATGGATAGTGACCTGCTCTTTGTGTTTGTGTGTCACCACTCTCTGCATCTTTCAATATTCTTTCAACAACATCATCTTTCAAGAATAATATATGCTGGTTTTAGCTTAAACATTCCACTATGTTGTGACTTAGGGTGACAGGGGCATCCCTGGCCAAACTGGACCTCCAGGCAAAAGAGGATTTAATGGGGGAATGGGATTTCCTGGAAAACAAGGTGACCGAGGAACCAAAGGGCAAACTGTGAGTACTGCTTGTCTGTTATCGATCCATTGCAAATAGGACAAACACATCAACAAAATGTTGCTCCAATGATGTCAGATTGCTTGAATGATGAACCTCTAAAAATCTAACATAATTGCTGCAATCAGGCAGTAACTTCTTACACAACTCTCTAAAATACTTGATTCTGACTGGACAATTACAGCATTTTGACTTTTTAACAATGACACAGTACATCTGCCTAGATGATATACTGTATGCTACCAGTTTTTTTGGTTTTTTTTAACAAGTCTCTAATGTTTACCTAGGCTGCATTTATTTGATCAAAAATGTTAAAAGTAAAAACAGTAATATTATGAATTAATAGATTTGCTGCTCAAAAATCGTTTAACTTTTATTATTATCACTGTTGAAAATGGTTGTGCTGCTTAATATTTTTGTGGAAACTGATACAATCGTTAAGGATTATTTGATGAATAGAAAGTGCAAAAGGACAGCATTGAAATATTTTAACATTTATTTTAACATTTTCTTTACTTTCACATTTGATCTATGTAATGCATCCTTGCTACATGAAAGTGTTAATAAAAAAAAATAAAACAAACGTACTGGCCCTAAACTTTTGAACGGTAGTGTATATACATGTTTTCAATTAATTAATGATAGTGACATTTCTTTAACACTTCACTAACACTAACACTGTTCTGTTTGATTTTCTCTTTAGGGTGATACTGGTGAACAGGGATTTCCTGGAGTTCTTGGAATGTTTGGACCACAGGTAAACACACTTATTGTACTACTGTTAATCATATAAATTAAAATGTTCAGAAGAATAATTGCCGTGTTAACTTTAATATGTGTTGCTGGTCTTATTGTGAATGATCTGTGCATGTTACAAATTTAAAAAAATCTTGTCTTTATAATCTTTCATTCAAATGTAATAATTTCCTCCACAGCCTTTTTAAAGGGTTAGTTTACCCAAAAATGAAAATTCTGTCATTAATTACTCACCCTCATGATGTTCCAACCCCGTAAGACTTTCGTTCATCTTCGGGACACGAATTAAGATATTTTTGATGAAATCTGAGAGCTGGATCACACCTCCATAGGCTTCTGGGTAATTGCATCCGCCGGCCCAGAAAAGTTAGTAAAGACATCGTTAAAATAGTCCAAGTGATTACAGTGGCTCAATCTTAAGTTTATCAAGCGACGAGAATACTTTTTGTGCGAAAAAACAAACAAAACTAACGACTTTATTCAACTATTCATTTTCTTCCATGTGGGCCTCTGACGTGAGTTCACGAAAGCGCCATGACGCATGCGCATGCGCGAGAACTGAGAACAACTGAGAACATGCGCGAGAACTGAGAAGATGTCACGATCATTTGATGGGAAAGTGTGAAAGCCATACATTTTGAGGCATTGATAAGGCACTTTTACATTTTCTCGTTGGTTTCTCACGATTCGGACATCCAGGAAATGCACATTTTAGAACCATTTTAAACACTACATCGAGACCCATCTGCGTCATCTTCTCAGTTCTTGCGCATGCGTCATGGCGCTCTCGTGAACTCGCGTCAGAGGCCCACACAGAAGAAAAAAGTTGAATAAAGTCGTTATTTTTGTTTGTTTTTTGTGCACAAAAGTTATTCTCGTTGCTTGATAAACTTAAGGTTGAGCCACTGTAGTCACTTTGACTATTTTAAAGCAGCACTATGTAACTTTTTCAACCTTTATAATATTTTTCCAAAACCCTTGAGATGGTACATTGACTTAAAATAGCTCGAAATTCAATATGAATGTCAGTCAGCCTGGTGCACAGCTTATTAAGCAATCATGAAATATTTTTTTAGTTAGTTATTGACTCATTATTTATTTAACATGTATGTGTGCATTAAAAGTACCATTTCGGCAATGAGAACATTTCTGAGCCAAATAAAGATAAAGATGAGTTCTGGTGACTGACGTGTTTATTGAACCAATCAGATCAGAGTAAATCGAGTGTCAGCGAGAAGCTCATCTGATTGGCTACATGATGAAGGTTGACCCGCCCTCCTCTTCGCGCTTGCAAAACTCATTCAGTGAGAGAATCGTGCCAAAACTGGAAGCGCAGGTAAAAGAAAGACGCAACTGTACAAATCGGGTTATTTCGGGAACTTTTTTACCCAATGCACACAACAAGTCATTCAGACATTTGCAACAGTTTATTTTTTTACACAAAGTTTGATTTTACGCAATTCATCTGTTTTGCAGTTACTGCCTCTGTTGTTTTCGCTTGCAGATTGCTGTTCACAGGCTTGCAATGCTTTTGACCGCATTTGTGCGCAAAAACCGTGCCAAAAGTGTAAGCGCGGAAAAATGAAAGTCTGAAGAATACAGATCTTATTTATTTTGTGTTAGCATGAAGCTGCAGCTTCAAAATACATGAATTACACTTACGAATAACAGTTAAATGCTGCAAATATTTTTTTCTTACACTTGAAGGGCGATTTACACCTTTATGCCGGGTTCACACCGGACGCTGAAGTGACACAGAAGCGGCGCGGAACGGAAAATCACGCGCGGTCCGGCGCCTGCCTGTTCACACCAGACGCGAATTCTTCGCGGAGGTCGACAAGCGCTTCTGCTCAGTTGTTGTTTATTCAGAGCTATTTTTTTTTTTACTTCATGGATAAGTAAATAACCTCATAATATAAATACACCATGTTTCTGTAACCATGAAGTTTGTACACTTCTTTTATTAATCCGTTGTCGAGACACACACGCTGCCAGAGAGAGAATATGGTAGACAGTCATAGTAGTGTATACAGTATATACCGTTGAAATATACATCCTAAATATACATCCGTTGTTTCCCTGTTTGTTTGTGTGTTCGCATTTGTCACTCGCGGTATTTTAATTTGAAAATTGCTTTTATTTTGACAATTGACCTGATGGTCGAGTATGTCTTGGTGTAACTTCCTTCTGGAATTGACGCGGATCCCTCGCGGCTCGCGAAAAAAATAGACCAGACGCCGAAACTGGCGCTTCACGGTCTGGTGTGAACGACACCATAGGTTAACATGGGCGCCGAAAGGAAGCGGCCTGCGTTCCGCGCCGCTTCCGCGTCCGGTGTGAACCCGGCGTTACAAATCTTCTCTTGCGCATGCAAATTTATTTTATGCTTGCAATCTTATGTACACTTTCACAAATCTTACTATGCGCATGCGTTTCTTTTAGGCATCATATTCACTTCCTCAAATTCTGACGTGAGAGTCCAACGAGCGTTTTTTTTTTTTTTACCTCTGTATGTTGTCATGGCCGAAGCAGCAAGTAAAACCAAGAAGCCAAAGGTTTTGTCGGAGGACAGTAGAAAGAGAAAAAGGGAGAGTGACAAAATAAAAGGCTGGACGAGGATCAATATTGGTCCAGCGTTCTCTCGCTGGCGTGAGCTAAAGGAGGAGGAGGGGTGCGTGCCCGACCGATGCTGGCCGTCAAAAAATAAATAAATCAGTAGCCTGTGTCTAAACGGTGTGTACAAGTTTGGTAGGGGCTACATTCTTGCAAGTAAATAATACATGATTAGACGGACAAAATAATCGTTCAAAATAACTATCTTAATGTCTGCAGGCTGATAGTCATGTTTGTTTATTTCTTTTTCAAATTTGCAGATTCATCTATGGTAGCTTGATATTATAATATTGACGATATGGCTATTACCTACCACACAGACATTGAATTAAATTAGCATATCCATTATGTAAAACAGTAGCCAATAGGCTACTATAAAGACACTGGCTTGTAAACGTGAGCTACGCGATCTTTTGGCGTTTGAAAAAAATAAAGCCCATGAAACTATATTCATATGACATGCTGAAATATATGCCAATGTACCTGGGATGATGACATTTCACACGCAACGCTGGCAGTCTGCCCAACTCCTCTCAGTCTGAAATCTCCCTCTGCAGAGTTCGGGGGATCGGCTTGTCAACAAATGCACGCGTGTATCCCCTGGTGTAACCATGACAGATTTTACGACAGTAGTAGAAGACAATAATGTTTCCCAACTGTAGAGGGACCCTGAGAGCAAAATTTAAAAAGTTACATAATGCTGCTTTAATGTCTTTTTAATGTCTTCTGGGCCGGCGGATGCAATTACCTAGCAGCCTATGAAGGAGTGAGACAGCTCTCAGATTTCAAAAATATCTTAATTTGTGTTCCGAAGATGAACGAAATTCTTACGGGCTTGGAACAACATGAGGGTGAGTAATTACTGACTGAATTTTTATTTTGGGGTAAACTAACCCTAGGGTTAGGGTTTTAACTGATTCCTTAGGGTTCCTTCCAACCACCTGCCATATAGAGACCACAATAATTCCAATTAAGTCCCTTCCTTGAATACCCTGTTTCACATGGAAATGTCCTCTTTATTCTGAGTATCTGAAATGATTTCCTGTTTTACCAGAGGCTAAAAAAGGGTAGATTTCACCACCAATCAAATCTGCTAGGTGCTTAATAATGTTTAATGATGCTTACATAAAACCAGTGACTAGTAGTGTGATTAATGAACAGTCTAAACTGAAAAGAAAGAGCTCATTTATGTGATTCGTCAGAATCCAATTAATCAGGCAATCAGTAATTGTTTACTTCTCATTGAAATGTTAAGCATTCAAGCAAACAATGCAATCTACTGTAGTATTTCATTACAGCTGAAGCACTGTAGCGTAAGATTAAAAATGGCTTATTTAAGCAGCTTTGAGAGATCTATTCATGCAGTATAACCAAAAGCTTTGTGCTGACATGTCAGTTTAAGGCCAACCAGTTTTGACCTCTAAAGTGTTTCTGTCATTTACAGGGGCCACCCGGAGACCTTGGCTCTGTGGGTATCCAGGGCCCAAAGGGTCCTCTGGGTTTAATGGTAAGTACCACTGTGAGAACTGTTGTGAAAACACCAATGAGTTGGATGAAGAGTTCTTGATCAGCAACTACTGTAGGTGTTTCTTCTTTTAAGGGGATGCAAGGAGCCACCGGACCCGTTGGTATTATTGGCCCTAGTGGTAACCCAGTATGTATGATCTGAATCACTCAAGATGTTTCACATGTGGCTTCTAATTGGGTGCATAATCTAAAAAGGATCCTTCTCTTCCTCTTTGTATTAGGGACCACAAGGAGATAAAGGAAATAGAGGGGAAATGGTAAGAATCTTTTTGAAATGCTGAACTTCTAATATGTATGGTTCCTATATAATCCTGTTTTAGACTGGCATTGGCATAAGCTCACTTCCTGCCTTATCATCTCCGTTCAGTGACATTACTGAGATGGGAGTCTAAGGGCCCCGATATACTCACAGCAAAGTTCTTTTTCAGTCTTTGCTAAATATTCTTGCAGCGGTATGTTAGCTAACTTTCCGAAGCCGCTGGGTAGATTAATATTTAAATATGTGCTGGGCGCTTTTCTCTCAATAACAAAATAAACATACAACACAAATGACAGCAGTGAGAAAACACTAGTTAAGAAAGCATCTAAGCATAGGGATGTGGATATGTTTGCATGAGCTCTGCAATTTGGTAGTCCATTTGAGTCATGTCATGTTTATTTATAGCACTTCACAGTAGTAATAGTAATAATAATAATAATGCATTTTATATATGGCACCTTTCATAACACCCAAGGTCACCTCACAAGCAATATACAGGTCACTGCATAAGACAAAACACAAAAAATGAGTAAAGTCTACTAAAGTAAAGTGCAGTAAAGTCTCAATAAAACATGTTATAAAAAAGCCTGTATAAAAAGATATGTCTTAAGACGCGTTTTAAAAGTCAACAAGCACTCGCTATTGCGAACATCAAGAGGAAGAGAGTTCCATAGGCGGGGGGCAGCATAACTAAAAGATCTGGTATCCATGGTAGTAAGTCGAATCCGAGGTACCACAAGAGAAATTGTAGATGAAGATCTGAGAGCATGTGAAGGAGTGTAAACATGGAAAAGTTGAGTACGGTATTGTGGTGCAAGATTATGAAGTGCCTTATAAGTAAGTAGCAAGATTTTGAATTCAACTCTATACTTTACTGGAAGCCAGTGCAATTGCTGAAGAACTGGAGACATGTGCTCAGTATAAGGAGTTCTAGAAAGAACAGCAACTGAAGCGTATGTAGCAGGTTGGAGGGAGTACCTGTGAGAAGAGCATTACAGTAGTCTATACGTGAAGTGACTTGTGCGTGAATAAGAACTGCAGTATTATTATTTGAAAGAAATGGACGGAGACGGTTAAGTGGAAGTATGCAATCCGCGTGATATTATTGAAGGAGAACTCCGGTCAATTTTAACATTGAGCTCATTTTTTTGTAAATTTGGAGTGCTGTCAGTACAGAGAACAACGACAAAAATCGGTGTTGCCTACACCGTGTTATCCTCTTTTTAAAATTTGCACCCTGTTGACGTAAATCGGGCAAGTTTTAAACCTGCTTTTAGACTCTTAACATCCTTGATGTGTCATTACAAGTGCACAGCCATGTGAGTGATTTTGTGAGTGAACACGGTGAATCTGACTGCAGTGGATGCAGTCTGAATGCAATAAAAGTGATGTTAATTCAGCCAGCTCACATACCTGTATTTACTTCCTGTTTTCGGTCGAAGTCCACAGTAGTCGATTGTCGAGTTCGCGCGCGATCATTGGTAACTAAGCATCAGTGGAGTTACTATCCATTTGAGCTGATATTCTCAGAACACCACACAGCACCGTCACCGTCACCGTCCACTGTTGCTTAGTTACCAATGATCGCGCGCGCAAACTCGACAATCGGGAGAACCATTTCTAGTCAATTTCCAAGTGAATTCATGTTTGAAAAGGGTTCGCCACTGAAAATAACATTTTGTGTTTCTCCTTTTATTTTAAATAGGGTGTTCAGGGACCCAGGGTATGTTTCCCCAATGTCCTTCAATGTTACTACCCTTGTTTATTCAGATAAATTAAGTAGTACTATTTAACCAACACATTTTCTTTTTTTCCCCGCCCACCTTTAGGGACCTCCAGGTCCTCGTGGACCACCTGGACCTCCAGTAAGTAGTGTTAATGCATTTTAACAAACAAATGAATAGTATGTGTCATCCTTGAATTGCATTTAGCTGAAGCTCATAGTAATCAATGCTTTCTGTTTCTTTATCTCTATCTCTCATTGGTTTATAGGGGCTTCCTGGTGTATCTGTTGCTCATGTAAGTATGCCAAGAATATATTAAGGTATCTTTGTTGGTCTTGGCCACTTGAGAGTATGTGTATATGACAGGAGGTAAGATTAGAAGACTAATGAATGCCAAGCTCAGTGCCCTCAATGCACACTAATTCCACACTATCTCTAATACTGTTTCTGTGCAGCATTTGAGGCTAAGCATATCCCATCATTCATCATGTTCAGAAACTTGTGTGCCCCGAAATCATGGAAATTTGCAAAACACTTTCCAGTGTAAGTTAAATAAATTAGAAATTACATATAATTTGTCAGTAGAATGTGTTGCACATTTTATTGGTTACAGAGATGACTACTAATCTGACTTTTAAAAGTTTTAATTTAAAATTTTAAGTATTTAAAACAAAATTGTGTAAATTAAGCTCTGTAAAAATGCATTTTTACAACACTATGATGTGAATGTGTCCCATTGGCTAATCAAAAGTTATACACCCTCTTGAACACTTGAACACCAAATACAGGAAAATGCATCTTGTAAGTAGACAAGTAATCAAGTCAAAAGACCGCAAGTGTAGGTATTGGGGCAGGCTCTCCTCCTCAAGAAAAAGGTTATCACCCAAAGATGAAAGATGAAATTACAAACAAAAGTAATAATTCTCAAGAAAACCACTGACACCACTAGAATTATTATGTATAATAATGTAGCGGGGGGTGAATTATTTCAAAGAAAGGGACTAAAGTCAACCCCAACCGCCACCACATTTATTTTTCCTGTTTCTATTGCTTCCATTATAAGAATATTGCCGTTATGAGCTACCTGAAATTGTCTCACAATAGGGTAGTACCTATCTTTCCTTCAAATGCTGCTTTGTTCTCATAAAAATAAAAACTTGCATGATAGCCGATACACCGCATATTGTGTTTGAACATAGGAAAGAATCTTTTTCTCTTAAATCATTGTACTGTTTACCTTCCTTCAAAGTGGTACTCTACTTTTTCTCTTATAAAAATGCTCCTTCACATGTTTTTGAAAGGTCAGATGCCAAATAGTGTTCAAAATGTTCAAAGCTTCTGTGTCAGAGGCTAGTTTTAGTTTGCGATATCATTGACCTTAGCAAATTAACTTGGCCGCAAAGCAGTGAACTTGGTCTGTTCTGTGGCATCTTCACAATTACTACTGTTAAAGGGGCTACGAATTTTCATGTATTGATCGCTTTTTATTGCCACTGTGTGAACAGCTTGTAACGATAAAAATACCTTCCCTGACTTCCTAGTTTGTCTATGAAAGCCTGTAGACTGCTTTTTATGTGAAAGACTTTGGACGTTTTTGCCAGAAAAAATCAAAAGGATGTTGTAAAGTATAGTCTACGGAGGAGAGTTGCAGTGAGAACCCAAGTGCAGTTTATTAAACAAAACACAGATAAACAAGAGGATGACTAGAACTTGGCTTGACTAAGAACATAACTTGGACTGTTACAACCAACAAAACTACAAAATAAAAGACATGAAAACATGAACCAAAACCAAAGTGTGACACATGTGATGTTTATGTGAGCTCCCAAGAGCCTTGCTTCCATTCAATAACACATGAAATCAATGCTTATACAATGTTCAGGATAATGCCGAAAGAGCTATTCTGTTCTGTAATGTCAATGTAGCTTGCAAAGAAAAGGGAGTAATTCAAACTACACTCTCACATACTCACAACTTTTTCATGATGTAAAGTAACCTGCGCATGCGTTTTAATGACAACGTCAGTAGTTCAACAAAATACAATGTGGGGATGACAGTGGTGATGATTTACATTGGATCCAATCATGCAGAACGAGGGAAATCTAAGCAGCAAATGAATGCTTAGCTCACAATCCAAAAGGGTCCAGCAGCATGTGACGCACATGCTAGCACGCTCATTTATAGTAGACACAAGTGCCGTTCACTCTGCTGCTCATAATAGCACAGATTTAAAAAAAAAAAAACATTGACACTCATTCTGTTTTCTATCACGTGCCATTCACGTTAGTGATGATGAAAGATTTACACAAATGCGCCAGATAACGATTGAATCAAATGAGTGTGAAACCAGACCATCCCTGCCAGGGACACCGGGAACAATCATACTCGGATTCGGACGTCAGCATAGTGTGAAAGCCTAGGCGTCACAGGTAATCTGCAAACATCAGACCATTTTCACTTTGTTTCATTACCATTCGACAGATGTATCAGGATACTGACCTTCCAATGCTGGACCAGGGGACCGAGATCTTTAAGACTCTCCACTACCTCAGCACCCTGATCCACAGCATCAAGAACCCGCTGGGCACCCAGGAGAATCCAGCCAGAATGTGCAGAGATCTGTTTGAATGCGAGCAGAAGTTGAATGATGGTGAGTACATTATATTCATTGTAAATTTCATTGGCGTTCACTATAACTACATTAATACAACCAATTGCAGTTGTAGTTTGTCGTGTATGATATGAATGAATAGGTTAGGAATGGACTCATTCATTTTTATTTGTATCTTTTCTTTACTAAAGGCACTTATTGGATAGATCCTAACCTGGGCTGCTCTTCTGATAATATTGAAGTGACGTGTAACTTCACCAATGGAGGTCAAACCTGCCTCAAGCCAGTCGCTGTGTCCAAGGTTTTTAAAGCCGGCAATCAACCGTATACATTATGAGCAGGATTACACTGAATTTAAATGGCCCTATTTCAGGAAGCTCTGCTTTAGTGTCCATTTCTCTACAGAATAGTTCAAAATCTGTCATCATTTCTCCCCCCTCATGTTGTTCCATTGTTCTAATTTATATTTGTATTTCTTTTCTAAAGTTGGAGACTGGAGTGAGTCTGATCCAGATGAACTTCATCCACCTCTTGAGCTCAGAGTCTGTGCAGATCATCACCATCCACTGCCTGAACGTCTCTGTTTGGGCAGCGGGGGATTCCAAAACTCCTTCCTCTAGTGCAGTGTACTTTAAAGCCTGGAACGGACAGATAATCGAGCCTGGGGGATTCATCGAGCCTGATCTGATAAAGGATGAGTGCTGGGTATGCATGAAGTTCTTTATCCTTTATTCTTTTATTTTGGATAGCCCCTTGAGATGTACCATCTCATTTTCAAGGGGATCCTTACAATCACTGATTGAAAATAACCAATGCCACACATGCTCAAAACATGACAATACACAATTACAGAAAAAATAAATAAATAATTTAAAAAAAAACTCAACAAGACATCATTCACAGCATGTTCCCCCCCAGGACCCACCACCCACCCCAAATTATACAATAAATTACATGGATACATTGACAATAATAAAGCCTCATAGAGTAATACAGGGTTTCCCAAACAAGGGTTTGTGAGGAAACAGCAGGGAGTTTGTGAGCTGATGAAAAGCTCAAATTAAAGTATATAAATGGGACTGTGCAATAATCGCGATAAAGCTTCACTTTACTGAAGGCTGCAATTTTATTAAAAATCGATATAGCCTGATGCATTGCGTGTTTCGGAGAGCGGCACTGTTTTATGATCCGGTGTCTCAGAGCGCCTCAGTTCACAGTAAATGCACAAATCTCTCTCTATCTCTGCATGCAAATCTCTCTATCTCTGCATGTGCTGCGATTTTAACGTGCATTTGGGAAAGAAACGTGCCATTGTTTACTTTATTTACACATTCACATAAATTCCTACATTGCGTCAATTTCCAACATGTTTACAGCATTTCATCAGTATGGAGAATTTTAAATGTTAAAAGCAATACGGTTTGATCGTTTTGTAGTAGTGTTTGTATTATATTTTAATATACAATTATTCTAATTATTCTCATATTTATTTTTAACTGTAATTTACAACAGTAATATATTTCTGTCTTCACTTTTGAGTTAAAAAGTTAAAACACAATAATTATTATAAGTATCATTCAATTTGATAATGTTCTTAAAACAGTGTAAATTTAATGTGGACTGAGACACTAAAAAGAGATTTGAGTCCACTTTAAAGTAAAAATAAAGCAATGTTGTCGAATGTGTGTTTTCCTTTGCTTTTGACATAAAAGAGGTCATCATAGGCTACTATAAGAATATCTTGTATGTTTCAGAACTGAAAACTACCTTGTTAGTCCAAAAACAGCTTTCATTGTTATATAATTTAAATATTAACTTAAAAAGAGTAAATATTTTACGTCTTAAGTGGTTCAGCCTTTTTGGCAATGTACTATTTTACACGTCATTATTAGGATACCTCATTATGGCAACTGATCCATCCACGTTTTATTCTCTCAGATCACAGATGGACGATGGCATCAGACACAGTTCATTTTCCGGACACAGGACCCAAACTTACTGCCCATTGTGGAGGTCTACAATTTGCCCATCTCTAAACCCGGCTCACATTACCACCTGGAGGTGGGCCCTGTATGCTTTTTATAAAGAAAGCAACAATGGAAGCCAAAAAAAAAAACCCTGATCAACAGGATTACAGAGACTCCGTTAGCCTAGAGGCCAACAAAACTGGCCTGAGTTTTGTACCTGTCCTCTCAAGCATGGACCTCAGCCTTTAAACACGAGGAAGGAGGAATCGAGAGCAGCTTTGGAGGAAATAAGACTTCTTATGCGAGCAGCTCGAGATGAGAGATGCTGTCTTTTCAGAGCAAAACGAGGCCTGGATATGTTAGAGGTGGTAGAGGTGCTTATTCAACTTTGTTAGAAGTCTTAATTTATTCACAGTTGTTTTTTTTTGTTTGTTTTTTTCGCACATGATCCATTTTGGACAAGCTATAATGAGCTTAACATTTATTTGTAATGAAGTACTTATTTTGTATTCTATAGTTATTCATGATCATGTGTATTTATACATGTACATGTGTGTGTATGTATATTTTCTGTAAAGTGCAATAGAGAATTAACAGATTGTTTTTAAAAGATGAATCTTCTGTTTGGCTGTTCTAAAGAAGTTTACTGTCACTCATATAATTTAATTCAGGTTTATTGTCATGCGTACTTGTGTATATCTGCGCGTCTGGTGTAAAAGACTCAGATACCAACACACATATGCATTCATTCATAGCCAGAATATGAGTCAAGGTGAATCCAGACTTGAAAAGTAACATGTAAACAGCTACCTCCCATCTCAAATTTTTTGGTGGTTTGGGACAGTACATTTTAAAGAAATTGATTCACATGCATTTAACTCCTGTGGTTATATTTCTGTTTTTAACTGAAGTGCCTTTTATATCTTAAAAGGCAATATTTTTGTAAAAAAAAAAAAAATTAATTAAAGAAAAGTTAAAATGATCTATTTTTTTCCAGCCAAAAATACTTTTAATCCTCTATTATGCCTTATTTGTACAAATATTTGAACTTTAAAGGCACAATATCTCATTTATTATTGCAGACATGGTGTTGTCATAAAGCATTATGCTAGTTTATATCTCTCAGCTGTAGGCCTTTCCATCATTAAGTACATATATCCAATTGAATAAGCCCTATCTGACTGCAGAAGTAATTGTTATTGACATGGAAAATATGCTCTGCTGCGTCAAAATTACAGATTGTTTGTTGAGGTGTATTTTCAAATTACAGTTGTAACTTGCTGTTGCTGATCAAAATGAAAGCACTAGAATATTCCACTATATTAGGTTTGTCATGTGCAACAGCTTTGACATCATGGTGAGCTAATTATTTCAATATCTGTGACCAAAGAGTTATGTATGAAATTCTTGTGATATATTTGTTTTGATTAAAACTGTCAGGAGTCATCTTATCTTGCCACAGGAGGTTGTTAAATATCTGTTATTTGTATGTGTAAATTTGAGGTCTCATTTTAATGCATGTTGTGATTTCAGAGCAAAGAAAGAGGTGGATATTCTTATAATGAATATTTTTACAAAAACCAAAGAACAAAGATTTCAGTTTTGTCACTTTCAGTTTTAAATCACATTGACACCACAGAAATATGCACAGCAGTTCTTATATTTGTCTATCTGAAGTTGTTTTGGCTGTTTGAATAAATAAAGAATGATGAAAACATACTGACAATGTTCATACCCACCCTCGTTTTGTTCCAAACCCGTATGCTTTTATTTTTGTGTGTTAACACAAAAATAGCTGGAAGAATCTTTACAACACTCTTGACCAGGTAGTCTGTGAACCAATAAAAAAAAGATCTATTTACACTACAGTAGATTCATTGGGCAATGAACACACCACCCGTTGGTGGTGCCAAGTTCCGTCAAAGGACGTCTCAATTTGAAGGATACTTGGAAGCCTTCGCTTTGCGTCTTTCTTTCGGCTCATTTTGAAGGATGCATCAAGTGTATCCTTCACATGCCTTCAATCATTCACAATACTTTGCACACACATACCAATTGATACGGAGCCCCTAAAGGGACCTATGCAAAAATAAAAAAATAAAGACTATCGCGTGCGCACGCGATACCTTTCTCGTGCGCACGCATTACAATTTCCGGTTTGCGTACAATTTGCTTCAATGTCATTACTATGAGGAAAACAAGAGCATGGATGTCAAAGTTTAATCTTATCATCTAGATTGAAAAAGACCAAAGTGTTATTAAACTGTTGGTTGCAACGTGACCAATAAATCCTTATTTTTAAGGAATTGGTTTAACAGGGATTAATCATCTTATGAATATGTTTGATAATTATGGAAATATTTTAACATACGAACAATTTATGCAAATCCATAGTTTTCCTGTGCATTTTAAAGAATTTTAATTCTGTCATTAAAGCTATTTCCCCTACTCTGATTCATCTTATCAAAGTCATATTCAATTTCCACATTAATGATAAATCCAAAATTAATTTTAATTAATAGAAGGTACTTCTATACTCTTTGCTTTAGTTTGTCAACATTTTGCACTCTCTCCTGCTTACTAAGCCTTCTCTATATGATTTCACACCTACCATGTGTTTTTTCCGTGTTTTATTAGTGTAACAATGTGTTCATTAGTACATAAAAAGTGCAATCCCATGTGCAATCCATTCTGTTGTTTACATCCGAGTGCCTCCATAATGGCCGCGCATCCGGGTTACCGCCCAGAATGTGACGTTGGTGAAACCGGTCAATTTGTTCGAAACCGATAGGAGAACCAATCAAAATACCCGTTGCGATATATGACTGGATGTAATGGTAAAGGTAAGTAGGCCTAATGTTAACCACATACGTATGCACAAAATTAATAACTAAATAGGCTAACTGTCAGATTGATGTCCAACAGTTCTATCTGTTAAACTTACTCAACACTGTTTTTTTTACTGCCAGAGTATATCTGAAAACACATTTCCTAATAGTTTGTCATAATTTCGACTAACCCTTAAGGTCTCAAAATCTCAATGAGTCATTTATAGGCTTGTGTAAACATTTGCAGTTGAGATATAAGTGACTGTAGGGCCCTCATTAACCCAACCACAGGGACGCACACAAGGCCTACAATACCCGGAGAAAGATATTCATCAGCATTAGCTATCATTCATCTCAAAAGAACGTGCTCGACTCGCTCAGAACCACCCAAAAGTATTTTTGAAAAGTAAGGAGAAAGATAGTTCCCCTTCAGGGACTACCGCTGCGTGTAATCGCAGTGGGAACGCCCCCCAGCGTAGCGCGTCTGAATACATGAATGAAATCAGTCAATGGAGAGAATGAGCGTACGGCGAGTGACGTCATCGACCAGGAAGCTATAAATATCCCCTGAATGCACAAGCCGCCAGCTTCTGTTACTTCAGCAGCGCTCTGTGTGTGTCTGGAATCTTTCGATTGTGTTTGTCTGTTCTAGTCAGGAGTTTATCACTATATATATATATATTTATATATAAAAAAAACAATATGAGCGAGCAGTATAGAAAGTGTGCTCCCCCTGTACTCGATACATCACGGGTGGGGATTCACACGAGTTATGTGTTGCTTGTTTAGGAATGCAGCATGCCCAGTCGGCTCTCGAGGGGGTCGATTGTGTGCATTGCGAGCGTTTTCCTATTAGAACTCTGCGCTCGCGGCGATCGCTCTTCGAGGAGAGCGGTATGCTGCGAGCTCCCCAAGGCTCGGGTCCCGCTTCTGTTGAGGCAGAGCGGCGGCGCTTGTCTTGGGGTTCGCAGATGGATGTCACCGGCGACGTTGAGACGGGCCCCGCCCTATCTCAGCCATCTCCGGCGGGATCCAGTGCCTCTCACCCGGCTCTGGAAGCACGTGAAGGCACATGATGATGTTGAACTGAGATTATCCAGTTCCGAGGAGCTGGATGTCGATAGCGTTGCATCAGAAGAAACGAGTTTGTCATATTATACTGCTAATGAGGAAGGGCTGATGGATGTTTTATCTCGGGCTGTTGAAAAGCTCAGCATCGAGTGGCCAGCTGATAGGCAGGAGTCTAGAAGTAAAAGCAAACTAGACGATAGATTTCTGTCTGCACGACCTCAGCCCGCTCGTCGGTGCCTACCATTTTTTCCAGATCTCCACGCTGAGGTTTCAAAAACCTGGGTTAGACCTGTTTCTAGCAGAATTTACACTAACCAGTCTAATGCTTATGGTAACATCGTTAGTGCTAAATCTGCTGGGTATGTGACGATGCCGAAGGCGGAGGAGACGCTCGCTAGCTATCTCTCTCCTGCTTCGTCATCCTCACTTAAAGCACCGACTCTTCCATCCAGACCTTTAAAAAATACATCTGCGCTCGTAGGGAAGGCTTACTCGGCTTCTGGTCAGGCGGCTGCATGTATGCATACTATGGCCATTTTGCAGGTTTATCAAGCCGACCTGCTTAAAGACGCTTGTGAGGGGGGGGGAAATTTCTGCTGATATGATCAATGAGCTGAGGCAGACCGCTGATCTCACTCTTTGGGCCACCAGGGAGACCGCTAAATCTATTGGTCGGTCTATGGCAGCCATGGTGGCCACAGAAAGACATTTATGGTTGAGTCAAACTTCTATGAAGGAAAAAGATAAATCTCTTCTTTTAAATGCTCCAGTTTCGCCTGCGGGTCTCTTCGGTGACGCTCTTATTTCTGTCACTGAGAGGTTCCAGGAAGAGAAAAAACAGGCGCCTGCTTTTCATAAATTTATTCCCCTCAAAGTACGTGTCGCTGGGGCTGCTGAACGAAAAGGGCAGTCCCAGCCGCCGAGTTCCTTTTCTAGTAGAGCGCAGCAGAAGCAGAGTGTCGCGTCTCGTGCCCCCCCACAGAGAAACTGGAGGGACGAGGCGGGGCGCTCTCCGGCGCAGCCTTCTCGGGGCAGGGCTGATCTGAGGACAGTCATTGTGGCCAGGAAGGCCGCGTCGAAAAAATCCTGACGTGCTGAACGTCAGGACTCTGAGGGTGGTCCCCATCGGGAAAGACTTGAGTTCACCACACAAAAACATGGTGCCCTGTCTTTCTCGATGCCCTCAGGGGTCTGTTCTACTCACCCTGCCTATACAGGGCGTAGAGAGACTCGGCGAGTGCTTTCCCGAGGGACGCTCGCCCCCTCCGAGGAGGGTTGTGGAGTGCTCAGACCAGTTGTTTCCTGCCAGTATGTTACAGGGTGCTGTGTCTGTCACTTGGGATGTTCATCCAGAGGCCAGCCTCGAGAGGCTGGTTCCCTTAGTAGAGTTCCTGGCGGAATGGGAAATGCTTCCCAACGTTTCTCAGTGGGTCCTGAATATTATAAAGAACGGGTACGCTATTCAGTTCAGAACGCGTCCACCTCGTTTCAGAGGGGTTCTGCCTACACTGGTGGGCCCCGAGCAGGCTCTGGTTTTAGAACAGGAGGTAAAAACTCTGCTACTAAAGGGAGCTATAGAACGAGTTCCTCCACCCAGCAGGGAGTTAGGATACTACAGCCGGTACTTCATAGTTCCGAAAAAAGATGGAGGGTTGCGTCCCATTTTAGATCTGCGTCTTTTAAATCGCACTGTAGGGAAGCTCAAGTTCAAGATGCTCACTCTCAAACAGATCGTGTCACAAATCAGATCCGAGGACTGGTTTGTCATGATAGATCTAAAGGACGCTTACTTCCATGTATCTATCCTCCCTCAACACAGGAAGTTCCTGAGGTTCGCTTTCGGGGGCGAAGCATACCAATATCGGGTTCTTCCGTTCGGCCTAGCATTATCACCCCGCACGTTCACGAAGTGTATGGATGCAGCTATAGCCCCGCTGAGGCTGCAGGGCATCCGTATTCTGAACTATATAGACGATTGGTTAATTCTAGCTCAATCGGAACATCAGGCGGTTCGGCATCGAGATGTCGTTCTTGCTCACATCAAGAGTTTGGGGTTGAGGCTCAACGCCAAGAAGAGTGTCCTTTCTCCATTACAGAGAACCACTTTTCTCGGTGTAGTGTGGGATTCGACGACGATGCAGGCACAATTGTCACCTGCTCGTATTGCTTCGATTCTCGCCGCAGTAGGACAGGTCAAGCTAGGCCAGTCACTCACTGTAAAACAGTTCCAGAGGCTGTTAGGTCTCATGGCAGCTGCGTCCAACGTGATACCTTTTGGCCTCTTGCACATGAGACCGTTACAGTGGTGGCTCAGAACCAAGGGGTTCTCCCCGAGGGGAAATCCGCTTTGCAGGATCGTGAGTTCGCGACGGTGTCATCGCGCCCTGATCATGTGGAAAGATCCTTGGTTTCTGTCCCAAGGTCCTGTGTTGGGGGCTCCTTGTCGTCACGTGACGCTAACGACAGATACCTCTCTCACGGGTTGGGGGGCGATCATGAGTGGTCGCCCAGCTCAGGGTCTGTGGGGGGACCATCACCGTCTATGGCACATAAATTGTCTAGAGATGTTGGCAGTGTTTCAGGCCCTGAAACATTTCCTCCCACACCTAAGGGGCCACCATGTTCTTGTCCGGACAGACAACACATCGGTGGTCTCTTATATCAACCATCAGGGGGGTCTGCGTTCTCGCCCGCTTTACAAACTGGCACGTCAGATCCTTCTATGGTCCCAGGGGAAAATTCTCTCTCTCAGAGCTATTTATCTCCCAGGGTATTTGAATCAGGGGGCAGACATCCTGTCGAGGCAGGGGCCGAGGCCCGGGGAGTGGAGTCTTCACCCCGAGGTGGTGGAGCTCCTATGGGAACATTTCGGTCGTGCCGAGGTAGACCTATTTGCGTCCCGAGAGACATCACACTGTCCAATGTGGTTCTCTCTCAGCCAGCCAGCCCCACTGGGGTTGGACGCGATGGTACATCCTTGGCCGAGCTCACGTCTGTACGCTTTTCCCCCGATTGCTCTGCTCCTGGGAGTTCTGGAGAGGGTTCGCCGGGACGGGCTCAGTCTCCTGCTAATAGCCCCGTTCTGGCCGGCCCGAGTATGGTTTGCGGACCTAGTGTCTCTCCTCGACGGCTCTCCCCTGGAGATACCGATCAGGAGAGATCTACTTTCTCAGGCGAGTGGGTCGATCCTTCACCCCCGCCCAGAACTATGGAGGCTGTGGGCTTGGCCTCTGAGGGGGCCCAGCTCATAGATTCTGGTCTCTCAACTGAGGTCGTTGAGACCATCCTCCAATCCAGAGCTCCTTCCACGAGGAAGTTATATGCCGCGAGGTGGAAACTTTTCACCTCTTGGTGTGGAGAGCGCCAGCAGGACCCAGTTAACTGCCCGGTTGGTACAGTGCTGGATTTCCTGCAGGACCGTCTCTCCACAGGGTTATCCCACTCCACACTGAAGGTGTATGTGGCGGCCTTAGCTGCTTACCACGCCCCTTCAAGTGGAGGTTCCCTCGGGAGACACCCACTTATATCTCGCTTCCTTCGTGGCACCTTGAGGCTGAGGCCTGCAGTTCGCACGAGGGTACCAGCTTGGGACCTGGCCATCGTCTTAGAGGGTCTCTCCCTAGCTCCTTTCGAGCCCATTGAGGAAGTTTCGGAAAAGTTTCTTACTCTAAAGACTATCCTTCTTCTCGCTATCTCATCTCTAAAAAGAATTGGAGACATTCAAGCACTTTCGGTGGCTCCCTCGTGCCTGGAATTTGCGCCTGGTATGGTTAAGGCCTTTCTCTGTCCGAGACCAGGTTATAGATAGACCTATAGTTCTGCAGGCTTTCTGTCCTCCGCCTTTTATGACGTCAGACCAGGAGAAACTTAATTTGCTGTGCCCCATTAGGGCTTTAGATGTGTATGTCCACAGAGCTGCCCTGTGGAGGAAATCGGAACAACTGTTCGTTTGTTTTGGGTCACCCAGGAAAGGGTGTCCTGCATCTAAGCAAAGGATGAGCAAGTGGGTGGTCGAGGCCATCTCGCTCGCTTATGGTTCGGCCCATCAGCCTTCACCTTTGGCTGTAAGGGCTCATTCCACCAGGAGTATGGCTGCCTCTACAGCTCTTCTTTCAGGAGCTTCTCTTCAGGACGTTTGTGATGCGGCAGGCTGGTCCTCACCGCACACTTTCGTCAGGTTTTATTCCCTTGACCTTAGCTCCACTCCCGGGGCTCAGGTTCTCTCGTCGGTTTGTGTCTCCGAATGACACACGACGGGCATTTGGTCGTATGGGGATGTGGGTATTGCGTTCCCACTGCGATTACACGCAGCGGTAGTCCCTGAAGGGGAACGTCCCGGGTTACGTATGTAACCCTAGTTCCCCGAAGGGACGGACGCTGCGTGTCCTGCCATACTCTCGGCATCCCCTTGGGTCGCTTGCTTCAGTAACTTTAGAAGCTGGCGGCTTATGTATTCAGGGGATATTTATAGCTTCCTGGTCGATGACGTCACTCGCCGTACGCTCATTCTCTCCATTGACTGATTTCATTCATGTATTCAGACGCGCTACGCTGGGGGGCGTTCCCACTGCGATTACACGCAGCGTCCGTCCCTTCGGGGAACTAGGGTTACATACGTAACCCGGGACGTTTTAGAACCAGATGGTGTATTTGGCCCAATGACGTGACGTGCAATTTTGATGTCCAAACCCCTTTATGAAGTCAAAATAAGGAAATGTTTAATAAAAAGCACATTTATTGAATCTATTGATCTCTGTTTATCAAATGATATGAACATATATTGAGGGTATTGCAAAGAGTAAGAATTATTCAACGTTATAGTCACATAATGTCATACCGGATAACTGTCCGAACCTTAGAGTGGCATACAAAAAAGCCAAACAAACTGTAAAAAATCTAATAAACCCTAACATCTCTGCCACAGGCATTATTGTATAAGTCTTGACAACAATATATTTAAATATTACAAAGATTATGACATCCAGTTGATTGTTATACTTTGGAGCATTCTGTCCAAAAACTGTCTGTCAGCCAATGTCATACGGGATAACAAGCAAACTGGAGCAATTTTATTGTGAATTTTATTTTGACACGATGTGAGACCGCATGTTAAACAATCAGGAAGACCCTGAAGGACCCCCAAACAATGGTGAAAGATAAGTATGTCTTTCATAAAATGTGTTTAACTTACCCTTTTTCCTCACTAGCACACTATGTAGTAAAATCCTGTGTCATATGGGATAACGCTAAAATAACATATATAATGTGAATTTGATGTAAATATGTTTCTTTAGCATGAATTTACATATTTGGAAGTTGAAGGTAAAGGTTGCAGATTTTTATAGGTAGCCACAAATACTGCCTGATTAAGATTTAAACTGAGTTTTGTCATACCGGATAACAATATTGTCATATAGGATAACAGTTATGTCCTCTTAGCCCATAATGACATTATACAGTTTTCAGCTTTAATTTGTATAATTTCCATTCAAATTGTGATATTAACATATCTTTAACATTGTTTAGTTGAATATTAGCAAATTATATAATTCATAATAATATTAAATTACAATTACATTGAATTATTGTCCAACCTGTCATATTGGGGAATCCGCCCCTTTAAGAACAGGCCATCCACTCTAATTCTACAGAAATTTAGTGACTCAAGGTACTTCAACCCATTAATAAGATTTTTCTTTATAAATATGTTGTTCAATTATGCTTTTGTAAATTTGTTGTTCAAATAAATGATGTTCAGTGAAATGAGTGAAGGTCGCCTACTTTAACCCTTTACATTATTTATGAATAGTGATGTAGAGTGACTATGATCATCAATAAAATGGTTCAAGGTACTTTTCAGTACTAAATTAAACCTAATGTTGAAAAGTTATGCTGTTTTGATATTCATAAACATGAAAAAAAATTTTAAATGTTTTTGCATACTTGCAAAATCTGGAAAGAAACCACACTGAGTTTGTGTGTAACAGTCTACACACTGAAAACCACCTCTGTAACTTATTTCTTTACAGTGGAGGAGCCTAATTAATTTCCTTGGAAAAACATTGCATAACATAAACATTAATTATTTATGAACATTATTATGTGTAAGTGTTGTAAAAATAACAATTCATGTGTTAACTCATATGGTGTCATACCGAGTAACAATTTAAGTCAGGCGGGATAACGCTGTTTTTTTCCATTGAAATGCATAATTTCACTTCATGGAGTTGAGAAAACAATAATAACATGATAACAAGTCCTGTAAAACATTTTCAGACATTTTGCATTTTAAATCACATTGCAGTGTTAAAATGTGGGTAAAGAACTTGAACAAGTAGGGTCGCGTTTAAAGAAATCACAATATAATGAGAAAATATAGTTTTGCAATTTTTTTTTTCTGAGCTCTAAATATTGTTTACTGCATCACTTTATATATTCATTAAGTATTATTGATTTGAAAAGTTTTAACATCATAATATTTAGAAAATGCATTAACGTTATCCCGTATGACATTTTGACTGGTGTCGTCACATGATTCTCAGTTAAACCGCTTAAAATACATTGTTTCAAAATGAGATTTTAGTAATAAGTAAAAAACATCCCCATTAACATAATAACTACTTTGATGTGCAGTTTTAACCTATTTTAATTTTTATCAGTTGAAAACCTTATTTGTCACTGGCCCATTTACGACATCACCAGCAGGAGGCAATACTAATCAGTAATAATCTTTGAAATCTTTTTTCCTGTTTAAATACAAAGCTATTTTAGTAGATAGTAATTTGATATTTAATAATTATAGACAACACTTGATGAACCAGACTTTTTCTTTTACAAAAGACACTTTATTGTTATTTCAGGCCAAGTTCACTTATCTATCCATATAATAATACAACACTGCCACCTAATGACAAGACATGAAAACAACAATGAAATTTGGAATTATTAAAAAATAATATTCCCCACAAAGCTTGTGATGATGTATGACTATGAAGAAGTCAGTCAATTTTCACTTGATAACTTCCTAAAAAAAAAAAAGAATTAAAGTACATTAATAAATCTCATCCTCCAAAATGCATCAGCTGCAATATAAACAATATTTCACATTAAATCGTCACACGCTGTCGGTACTGTTGATGTGCCATAACTTATATATATTCACTTAGAGGTATAAGCACTCCTAGAGAGATTTCTCATCTTTGATGATGTGGTGTGTGTTTTGCGAGGGACCAAACCCAGGTCTCCAGTTTTGAAGTGAGAAAGATTAGTAGATTTCTGTTGGAGTTCACTTGGTCTGGAGTTGAAAGCAAGTTTGAGAGTCATTAAATCACATTGCCAAAATCAATTCTTCATGCTATATTATGGTTATGTTTTCCATGTCATTGAAGTAAAATACAATTTGTACCTTTTCATGTCAGAGACTTTTCTAAGATCACTTCTGCAAGCCAATTCAGTAAGAGCAGGACCTGTTCCTAAAGCTGCAGCACTGTCCAGCACAGCCAGCAGCTTTTGCATCATCTGATTTCGTCTTACAATAACCTTCAGTTCCGAGTCTTGCTCTTTAGGGACCTCCTGTAACCAAAGCAGAGTAAGACTACTGTTTATATACTTTTCTAAAGCACAGAATGATATCTTTACGTTCACTCTTACTGTTAAGGCCTCTTTTAGCGCTATAGCTGCTTCTTCAAGAACTGTCTTTATCTGTTCTCTCAGCGTCCTTTCCTCCTCAAGCTCTTTCCTGTGTGTCTTGGCTTCAGCTTTTGTTTGGTTCAGCACTTCTATAACTGTTGCATGTTTCTTTCTGTAAGTGGTAGTAATACTATTCAAATACATGTAATAGAGTATTTCAAGTCATTTATTGAACTCACAAGAGACTTCAGGAGTCCTACCTGAGAGCATCAAGCTCTGTGGATACTGCAGAATGGCTGTCCAGCAGCTCTTGGTGCTCCAGTTTAAGTTTGTCACATTTCTCAACTTCAGACTGCATTTGCTTGCACTTTTCTGTCAACTGATGGACCACCTTAAGAAAGAGTTATGTTTCATCTGAGCATTAGGCTATATAAAATACAAAACAGCAAAGCAAAAAAAAAATCACTTAAATGCATGAAAGTACCCAGCTAACAAAAAATACCATATGTTCCAAGAATGTTTTGCTAACATTCCCAATAAATTCTCCTAACAGTTTTTAAATATAAAAAAAAAAAAAAATTAGAACATCCAACTAAAACGTTTCAGGACAAAACCATTCCATGTATGTTTTGAAAACATTATTAAACACAAGATAACTTTGAAAGAATGTCCTGTTAACGTTACTGGAAGAACGTCTGTTTATAGCTTTGAGATAACCTTGCCAGAACGTTATCCAAAGTTCTAAGAACATTCCCTGTTAGCTGGGTATTTCTTGGCTTTATTGGCAACCTTTTGATTAGCAACATTCTTCTTGGTTATTTCATGCAGCAGCGGTTCTGTAATGCCATTCTCTATTTTGAGTTGCCTTTCTCTTGCTCGTAGAGCATCATTCTCCTTCAGCAGCTCCTGGATCTTGTCTGAGAGCAGCTGAAGTTGTGCCGTCACAGAGAGGTTCTCTTGCATGGCCCTCATTGTCGTCTCAGGCATCTTTTGGTCTGACACCCGCCGGAATTCAGCTGCTACGCCAGCAACATGTTGCAGCATTTCTTTCTTTAGCCTGTCGCCATAAAATCAAAATGGGTAATTCTGTTTAATGTTTTTCAGTATATATTATAAATGATTTATTCGCACACGTCTTTTTTTTATTCATATGCCTTCGTAATCCTTAATTAAAATAACTTTCCCTCCCTCTTGCAGCAACATCTCTCTCTTTTCTGATGATGCGTTTACTGGTGTGAGGGCGGGGCAACCTGTCACGCACATGACATCACACCAATAACAAACCACAATGATCCAACAATCCAATCAATTCCTAATGGGCACGATCAAGTCCCGCCCTACATTTTTTCTTGTGCGAGAAAAATATGTGTCACAATATGGAAGAAAAGACTAAGACAACTTCTGTTTCATGCTGACTTTAATGTTTGTTAATGCATTAACTAGTAACTAATGTGACCTTATTGTAAAGTATTACCATAATATTTTTAAAGACTATTTATTGCAGATATGTACACATATTTTTAAAACTATTAATTTGATCATTTATTTTAAAAAAAATTTGTGTGCGTGTGTGTGAGAACTGAGAAGTTGAAAAAGAGTGAGTCCAAGGATTTGAAAGAACCCAGTGTCTTTTGAGTGCAGTCCGATAGACCTTATTCAGACCAGCGCCATGACAGGTATGAAAGTGAGGCTGTGAGGGATAGACTTGCTGTGTTTTCAATGGGATCCGCTGTAAAAAGCTGTATAAAGCTCCTAGATCACTTATAATTTTAAACAGATCATATTGTCTGGATTATTTGGTCTACTGGAATTTCTCAGAAACATATTTTTACATGGTTTCGTCAGCAGAACAATCCACAAACACATTTAATAGCAGTACAACCCACTGAAGAGATGGAGGTCTATCCCTCACAGCCTCGCTTTCATTCCTGTTAAAAATCAAAGATGGCGCTGCTGTGAATAAGGTCTATACATATATACCAAGCAACAGATCCACTTGTTTACTAAATAAATGCCTCTTTGTAATCATTTACATTGCAATCATTCAGTGAAAATAGAAGATGAGTAAGAAGAAACAATCTCCCATTCTATGCTGATGGTTTCAAATCAAGTTGAGTGTGAAACCAGACCAACGCTGCGGGGGGCGCCGGGAACAATCGCGCTGGGGCTCGGACCACAGCAACCGAGCCCAGTGTAAAAGCCCCCTAAGTCACATTCAGATAAGAAAGCACCTCGCATGACCTCGATCTCTGAACGATGAGTATAAACATGCTCACCTGTCATTGTCCAGTATAGCTTTTTTCTCCAGATTATAGATTTGTGCTTGATGCTCCTCTTTTTGATTTTGAAGCTGCTGTTCCAACAACCTGCGTTCATCCATAAGCTTCTCTCTCTGCATAGAAAAGTCCTCCAAAGACGCCAGCTTACCGGCTAAACACAAAAAAGGTAGACATATTTTAATTATGGACACTGGCAATCTTGATAGGTAGAAAGGTGCATTTAATAATACCAGTCACTTATATGATAGTGCCTCACTCTCACATGGCAGTACAGCTAAGACCCAAAACACTTTATATTTTCTTTCTTAGTGTGAAGAACCTTTTTCCAATACAAAGAACCTTTTGCACAATGGAAAGGTTCCATGGATGTTAAAAGTTCTTCATGGAACCATCATAAGGAACCTTTATTTTTAAGAGTATATCACACACTTTTTTTTATTTCACAAACAAATTTCATTTTATTTGAAATTTGTTTTGTATATCTGCAAATATGTGACTGCTCAGAAGCTTGTACCAAGCGTCATGTTCTCAGATGTGAATTTTTCCTTATTTTCCTGAAGTTCATGTCTAAGCATGCTCAGTTGTAACTCAAAGGATTCTCTCTCGGCCTCTTGGGCTTGCTGGTGTCTTGATAAAGTCTCAGCCAGATCATTCAGTTCATCCTCTTTTTGAGCCAGTGTGCCTTTCATGTAGAGAACTATGTCTTTCTTCCCTTTCTCCACATTATTAATCTTAGAGGATAAGTCCTTTTCTTTAACCTCCAATTCATCACATTTAAGTTGGTATCTGCAAGAAAAAAAGACACGTCACGGTTCTTAATAACACATATGAGGCAAGTAGGCTACTTCCTGTTGAGGGTATGACATATTTGGTGAAGTATTGTCAGGTTAATTATTAACATTATTCATTATAATCCAAAGTCTACTCCATTTTATTTCCCTCTAAGGCAGAGATATGAGCTAAACGAATTAAACAATTGGCAAACTAACTGATTTCTGAAGATGCGATTATAATAATATATCTTTAAGTGTATACACGTACTGAAACTTCAATCAAGTGGTCAAATCAACATCGTCATTAGGTGAGTGTTTCTTTCCTCCTGCGTACGTGCCCATTGCTTTAGGTTTTTATTTATTTATTTCATTTAGGCTACAAGATTATGCGCTTTTGTTTTTGGGTTGTTGTTTTTCTCAAATTCTGAGGTATTTGAATGTCGTGTAAACCTCTAATAACTCTTATGTAACAAAAATTAACAACAATGTCAGTGGTCGTTGTAACTTGCCAGAACTCTCACCTTTCCAGTCGCTCCTCCAAATCACGTATTTGAGCCCGAAAAAAGTTTTTGTCACTCTCCGTTAATTCTTTGCCGGTTTTCTGCTCAGGCTCAATACTTTCCTTTTTATTTGACAGCACATTTCCGCTCCCCTTTCCATTCTTTTTGGGAGGCATTGCACTTTTACGTGCTTTAAACTAAACAGTCTGAGAAGTTAAAACTTAAACAAATGCAATTGTTTCTTGTTGCCATGGACGTGAGGTTCGAGTGTGTCATGCGCAGAGACGTGCGCAAAAACTAGGCTATAGGTTACATTTTGTGCTTTTTCGCAAAGCCTAGGCTACTTTTAAAACCAGAAATTGTTGAAAATATTATACAAACAGGTTTGGCCATATTAAACAACAGTTTCACTTTCCTTTCTGATTAAAAGTAGGCTATAGTTGTACCACTCCCAATTCGGCCGATATAGGCTCATTCAAACGTTTTATTAGGTTGCCTTGCCTATTTCTATTTTTTTCTTAATCTGTTGGTCTCAGAATATTTTACATTTACTAACATGTATAATATTTAAATGTAGGCCTAATTTGCGACAAAAATCACTACAGCACTTTCCTAAACACCTGTAATAGCCTACTGAAACCAATTATTTTGCATAACGAGGAGGACAATTTGTTGTGCGGTTGTGTAAAGTGTTATCGACTGCTCACAATTCGACATTTATTTAGTGTTAAACACAGTAGTATTGTATTTACACCGTTCAACGGAAATGAGTACAAAAGATGTTCAATAATGCACAATGTTTTTCAGGAAAAGGGATAGGCTACTTGTTACCCCACAAGTTGTATTCCACACGTTATATTTACAAAATTGTGTTAGGCTACTCCACCAGTATTCATTTAAAATTTTTACTTTTTTTTATAACAGCACATAATACACATTGTGAGATAAAAATTAATCTTAGACCTGTTTACCCAAAAATTACTTTTAACTCAATGATGTTCATTGTGGGTCCAATTTGGATAATCACAGGCAGGGACCAAGTGCAGTTTAAAATTTGCACTAAGCCCTCTTGTATGCTGCAATGTCCTAATTTATAAGATTTTTAATAACAAAGTTATGCTATAACAATCCATGTGTAAAAATTACAGCTAGTCACACTTTAACTTTTTTAACTTTGTATTAACATTAATCATTTGGTACAATGTCATATTGTGTGCGCCTACATGTACATTTTACTTATATTTTAAAATGCCTGTATGTAGTTACATAATTAATGTAGCCTAGTATTTTCCTGTAAAATAACAGTTTATTGTAAAACATTTTATGAAAATTGTTGTACTTTTTGCACTTAATTAGGATATTTTACTTTAATTTTACAGTTTTTGATTGGGAGCAGTCATTTGACCGTGTTTAATAATTTATTATATATATACATATATTTATTTATTTATTTATTTATTGTTTTTTTTTTTACAGTGAGCAATGGTGTCAACTGTCCGTTTGCGCCATCTGATGGTGATTTCACGAATTATTATCTCCATTATTTTTGGAGACGTGTCATTTAAGAAAAAAACAACTAGGCTATAAATAATAGAGTATTTTTTTCTGAATCAGAAAGTGATAATTTTATGGATATTGTTTTTTAAATTTTACACAGTTTTGAGTAGGCAAAGTTTGTTTTTGTTTTTTTACATACTATGAAACCTGCCCAATCCTGTTTTGCAAATTTCAATGCAACATAAACATGAACGCCTAATATAAATTATGACCGTACCATATTCTTTAAATCTCCTTACATTTGGTTGGTGAATGTGGCTTGGCATTTTCATAGGCTAAATAAGGTTTATAACCGTTTTGGGTATTAAGTTTTTATGTATTTATTTATTTTGGGCTTTTTTTTAAAACCTCACCGTTAAATTCACTTTAAATTTCACAAACCAAAAAATAAATAAAAATAAATAAATAGTTTGACCCACAAAAGTTTCTGTGCTTAATCTGTAACCCGTGCCAGTCAGAGACATCAGCGAACTTCAAGTTGGTTTTACTGAACTGTCTAAACAAAAGCTTGTTGCGTAAAATAACAGGCATTTTGTGAGTATGATGTTGCCAAGTTGGAGGGGGAGGGGTGAGAAAGATGCAGAAAAAACGACGTCATCATGAGAAACACACTGCAACGTTGTAGCAAAGAATAATAGACGCGCTGCGTGTCAATTTACTGTGACAGTGATGGACTTCCTCTCCCCAGCTGGACCAAATCTCACGACCCTGTTAGTTGTGGTTAAAGACAGTTGAAGTTACTTTTAAAACATGGAATTAAAGAGAAATTATATAGCGATGAGTTCTTCACTGAGCGCTGAGGTGAGATATTTAATTTGTTTTAAATTATTTAAAATGTTGTTGAACTGGTCGGGTCTTCTGATTTTGGAACTAGTTTGCATTCTGTGTACAGACGCAGACCACTGTGTATTGTCACATCATGATAGGGTAAAAGTTACAGTGTCTGTAAATGTTTGTGTTTGTGGTGATAGATGGTGCTTGTTTATGGATGTCTGAGAGGAGAGAGGTTTCTCGGTTCGGGGAGTGGAGTCAGTCTGCTCATTATGTAACTGCTGTTTGGAAATGTGTTTTCGCGCTCCACTTTTTGAGTCTGACATTCCTACAGTTCCATTGGGATTCAGTTATAAACATCAGCACAGCGAGAACAAATCACTGAAGAAAACAGAGAGGCAGCGTGCGTAGAGTACGTGTTCATCCTCATCCTGTCGTGTCGACCCTCGTAGGCTTGAACAAGTGAAGTGTCTCAGTGTCTGAGTCTAAAGAAGTAGGCTATATAGGAGGATGACTTTGGTGAGAATCCCTTTCTGGTAGGAGGTTATTTTATGGTTTGTTAAAAGGTTGTTTATGGGACTTTAAAATGTAAACGAGTTAAATTATTGGAGTAAGATGTTAAAATGTCATCTGATATGTTTAATTATGTGTTCTCATTGGCCTGCTGCAAAAATGTTTAATTTTCGTAATGATTTTTCACAGAGGAAAACACCAAAACACAGTACGCGCTCATCCTCATCATGTCATATCGCATGTTTTATGTGTCTGAGGCTAAAACGTGCTTTATAGAGAATAATGACTTTGAGAATCCGTAGGAGGCTTTTTTTTATAGTTCCTGAAAGGCTGTTTTGAAGACGCCTGATTTATATTGTAAACTAATTATTGGAGTGAGGTGTTAAAGTGTCTTCTAATATGTTTATGCCATGTTCATAAACATCAAAAATAGTTTTCTTAATTAGTATTGTGACTTGTTTTATAGTATGTGTGTGTGTGTATATATATATATATATATATATATATATATATATATATATATATATATATATATATACCAAAACTAAATACAAAGCAGTTTGCCATATTGCCAACTCTCTCTCTCTCTCTCTCTCTCTCTCTCTCTCTCTCTCTCTCTCTCTCTCTCTCTCTCTCTCTCTCTCTCTCTCTCTCTCTCTCTCTCTCTCTCTCTCTCTCTCTCTCTATATATATATATATATATATATATATATATATATATATACACACACACACAGAGACACAGACAGACACAAAAACAATGCTTAAGAAATTCAGGTTTCAGGTTACATTTATAAGTCTCTTACATTATGTGTCTGACTCTGAACAACATTGAGGAATGTGCTGTTTTTTCAACCCAGAAGGCTACGTTCCGTACAGAGCGTTACATTTTTGATTGTGAAACTGTGAGAGGGAGCTGGTGTTGTAATCTCTAAGATATTCAGGCTGTCTGGCATGGAGGGTTTTTGTTTGGGAATGGATGTTGCAGGCTGTTATACTGGGTGTTGTCAGATGTGTCTGTGGTCCAACAGTTAATGTTCTGAACTGTGTAACGGCATCCCTATTATACACAGAGGATATAGTGGCCATGGGAAAGAGCAGCATGTGTTTTTCCTCTGACAGTTTCCTGCCTTGGAGTCATTTTATACTCTAATGTGAAGTTACTTTACAAAAAAAGTTACTTTGATATACTTGACATCAGTTGCCACACTGGTATAATTTGATAATTGTCCTGCATTTTCAGGAATTCGGGTCCCATGGAAAATGGTGGTGTTTATGTAAAGGTAGGCTACTGCATGATACATGTAATATTAACTTTGACAAATTTCAGGGTGACATTGTTAAGGGAAACTTTGGCTGCATGGCTTTCAGTCATGCAGATCATTTAAATGGATTTTCCACCCAAAAATTAAAATGCTGTCACCATTAGTCACCCTTATGTTGTTTTAAACCTGTATGACTTTCTTTCTTCTGTGGAACACAAAGATAGATAAAGATAAATATATTTTGAAGAATGATGGTAACTAAACATTTTCGGTTCACATTGACTTCCATTGTATTTTTGTCCATGCAATGGGAAACAAATGGGCAATGTTTTGTGTTGCCCAAAGAAGAAAGAAAGCCATACAGGTTTGTAACAACATGACAGTAAATGATGACAGAATTTTCAATATTACGTTTATTTTGCTTTTCTGATGACATTCCCTCACAAAGCGGTAGTCACAAAGGAATCTGAGAGCTTAGCCATAAACTCTAATTGAATTAAGATGGGTGACACAAAAGGGCTTGGACTGCTGCCCGTGTCTTCAGAATGGTTGAGGACAAACAGGGTTACTGTAGGCAACCAACTGTAATGTTGCTGTTTATTTTAGGGGAACTGAAAATGGGCTCACATTTAAATAGAGATACTTCACATCATACCACTGGTAGTTCTGTTGTAGCCTCTATAACAAAGGCAGTCTTTTCACCATTACTGTCGTTTGTCTTTTGCACAATGTTTATTTAACATACAGGACATTTTCCCATCCTTTAAGTTCACCTATATCAGTTTTATTGCTCCAGATGAACATAAATATATTGGATAATAGGGCTAGTTGATGCTCGTAAGACTCCACACTGTTGTTAGCGATGATATATTGGCCTATTACAAACTGTAAACAGTTATGTCACCTTAACAACCGACCAGAACTGCTCTAGACGTGATTCATTGGTTTCATAGGAAGTTGCTACTGATTTCTTTATTCATCGTTTTTCATCATTGGTTTATTTCCTTTAGTTTTCTAAAGAGACATGCCAACTGAATTCCCCATCAGACAAACTAAAGCAGGAGTTGGAGAAAGAGCTGAAATTGAGCAGCAGTAACTTATCAAGTCATGGCTGGTACCATGGTCGTATACCTTGGGAGGTGAGATTGTAAAAAAATAAAATAAAAGTATATCCTTCAATTTTCGCAAGTTCTAGCTTTGACTAGTATTTCATCTCAAAATACATATTGATATAATAAACAATGTGACTTTAATATATGTTTCTTACAGGTGTCCGAGTCTCTTGTGCAACAGAACGGGGACTTTCTAGTCCGTGACTCCCTCAGTAGCATTGGAGACTATGTCTTAACCTGCCGCTGGAACCAGAATGCTCTTCATTTCCTCATCAGCAAGGTTCTGATCAGATCTTATGACGTATCTACACGAGCGCAGTATATTCTGGAGGAGGAAACCTTTGATTCTGTGCTGACGTTGGTTCATTCCTATGTTGGAAATAAAAGGCCTCTGACAAAGAAGAGTGGTGCATTGATTTACTCACCAGTTTACAGGACACTTCCACTAAGATACCTAGAAACCATGTTTGGGCTACCAAGTGTGGAGAGCAGCCCAGTGAACTCACCAACCAGGCAGAAAGGAACCCAAAAGAAGAGGGAGAGCATAACTGTGACAGAGGCTTTGGAAATTGAGCTGATAAGACCACAGAGGTGAGTTGTATGATAGAAATTGTTTATATTTGAGTGAAGTGTTTAATTTCTCAGCCTTAATAGGATACTTATCCCAAAAAATGAAAATTCTCTCATCATTTACTCACCCTCATGCCATCCCATATGTGTATAACTTTCTTTCTTCCGATAAACACAAAGATTTTTTAAATCCTCTCTGGGGGTCCAGATAATGCAAGTATGAGACTTATAAACCAATGCTTCCAGCTAACTGTCAAATGCGTTGACTCAAGTGGGAAGTGATGAAGCATGCATGAGTTTCAAAATCATTTGACAGTTGGCAAATGTTGATATGACAAATATTAGTATTTTACTTATATACACTTATCGTTTCACTTCAAAAAGTAACATATGGATTACTGTCGTGTTCTCTTTGTGTGGTTTTTGAAGCTTCAAATTTGGATGTCCAGTACACTTGCATTATATGGACTCACAGAGATAGATTATTTTTCTAAAAATCTTTGTGTTCATCTGAAGAAAGAAAATCATAAACCTCTGGGACAACATGAAGGTGAGTAAATGAGAGAATTTCCCTTTAAACAACAACAAACAGATCTGCAAAAATAATGACCCCCTATTATTCCCCCTATCTGCCATTGGTCAGTCAAACACATAGCCACGTCCATTTAAAGGGTTAGTTGAATGAAATGAAAATTCTGTCATCATTTACTCATCCTCACGTCGTTCCAAACTGTAAGACTTTCGTTCATCTTCGGAACACAAATTAAGATATTTTTTAGGAAATCTGAGAGATTTCTGCCCTCCATTGACAGTTATGCAACTGTCACGATCTCAGTGTATGAAGTCCACAGAAGAAGATTAATTTAAAAATAATAATAATAATTTAATCAAACAAATCCACAGGTTACGTAACTGTTACGAACTGCTCTGAGACACAAAGGTTGAAATCCAAACACAGCTTTTATTGTCCGGGGTGGAGTGGTAATCACGGGGCACTCTCACTGGTGATCGTGACAATAACAGTGTGTTCTCGTAACACAAGTAATAACTGACAACTCAGGCAGAAAAATGAGGGACTTAATATATACACAGATAAATGAACTAAAATGACTAGCAGGTGCGACGATTAAACAAATTACCATAATAACAAATGAGAGAGGGAAACATGAACAAAGAACACAGATTTTCAAACCATAAGTCCATGATAGTGAAACTTAATGAACAAAATAATGAATGTCTCTAACAGCAACTAACACTTTGACGCTTTAAAAAGTTCAAAAGAGATTGTAAAACTAATTTTAAAACTAATACATTTTCTGAAGAGACACGATTGCTCTGTATGATGAACAGTTTCAACAGATTTGGACTTTTATACACTTATAAACCTTCATTAGCACACACATCAGATCTTGTAAACGCTCAAGCATGTTCGCTTGACGTGCGAGAACCAATGAGGTTCATTTTTGTGTTACGCAGCACGTTTGAGCTTCAGAACCAATGAGGTTCATTTTTTGTGTTACGCAACACGTTTGAGCATCAGAACCAATGAGGTTCATTTTTGTGTTACACAGCACGTTTGAGCTTCAGAACCAATGAGGTTAATTTTTGGGTTACGCAGCACGTTTGAGCTTCAGAACCAATGAGGTTCATTTTTGTGTTACACAGCACGTTTGAGCTTCAGAACCAATGAGGTTCATTTTTGTGTTACGCAACACGTTTGAGCTTCAGAACCAATGAGGTTCATTTTTTGTGTTACGCAACACGTTTGAGCTTCAGAACCAATGAGGTTCATTTTTGTGTTACACAGCACGTTTGAGCTTCAGAACCAATGAGGTTCATTTTTGGGTTACACAGCACGTTTGAGCTTCAGAACCAATGAGGTTCATTTTTGGGTTACGCAGCACGTTTGAGCTTCAGAACCAATGAGGTTCATTTTTGTGTTACACAGCACGTTTGAGCTTCAGAACCAATGAGGTTCATTTTTGTGTTACGCAACACGTTTGAGCTTCAGAACCAATGAGGTTCATTTTTGGGTTACGCAACACGTTTGAGCTTCAGAACCAATGAGGTTCATTTTTGGGTTACGCAACACGTTTGAGCTTCAGAACCAATGAGGTTCATTTTTGTGTTACGCAGCACGTTTGAGCTTCAGAACCAATGAGGTTCATTTTTGGGTTACGCAGCACGTTTGAGCTTCAGAACCAATGAGGTTCATTTTTGTGTTACGCAGCACGTTTGAGCTTCAGAACCAATGAGGTTCATTTTTGTGTTACGCAGCACGTTTGAGCTTCAGAACCAATGAGGTTCATTTTTGGGTTACACAGCACATTTGAGCTTCAGAACCAATGAGGTTCATTTTTGGGTTACGCAACACGTTTGAGCTTCAGAACCAATGAGGTTCATTTTTGTGTTACGCAGCACGTTTGAGCTTCAGAACCAATGAGGTTCATTTTTGGGTTACACAGCACATTTGAGCTTCAGAACCAATGAGGTTCATTTTTGGGTTACGCAACACGTTTGAGCTTCAGAACCAATGAGGTTCATTTTTGGGTTACGCAACACGTTTGAGCTTCAGAACCAATGAGGTTCATTTTTGGGTTACGCAGCACGTTTGAGCTTCAGAACCAATGAGGTTCATTTTTGTGTTACACAGCACGTTTGAGCTTCAGAACCAATGAGGTTCATTTTTGTGTTACGCAGCACGTTTGAGCTTCAGAACCAATGAGGTTCATTTTTGGGTTACACAGCACATTTGAGCTTCAGAACCAATGAGGTTCATTTTTGTGTTACGCAACACGTTTGAGCTTCAGAACCAATGAGGTTCATTTTTGGGTTACACAGCACATTTGAGCTTCAGAACCAATGAGGTTCATTTTTGGGTTACACAGCACATTTGAGCTTCAGAACCAATGAGGTTCATTTTTGGGTTACGCAACACGTTTGAGCTTCAGAACCAATGAGGTTCATTTTTGGGTTACGCAGCACGTTTGAGCTTCAGAACCAATGAGGTTCTCACGCGTCAAGCAGGTTTGGTTGAGCTTCTGTTTATGTTCGCTGGTCAATGTTTATACAGTATGTGAATAAAAAGCCTAAATTCAATCTGTTCTCAATATAAAGTGTCTAACATCAAATTAGTAGTTGCCTAGCTGTCAATGGAGGACTCAGAAATCAACTCAGATTTCATTAAAAATATCTTCTTTTCCGAAGATGAATGAAAGTCTTAGGGATTTGGAACAACATGAGGGTGAGTAACTAATTTACATTTTTTGGGTGAACTATCCCTTTAACATCACACATTCATCATCTTTAAGGGATATACATAAATCTCAGCCTGTAAATGATTAGGTTTTGTTTGAATAATAATTGATTGTCCTGTATTGTATCCCACAGTGATGTGGTGAGGAGTTTTGATGGCACTGTAGAGCAGCGCCTTGTAGTGTCGACTTCCCCCGTATTAATGAGCACATGTAAGATTCAGTTCCCATCAAATCAAGTAAAACCAGACAATCAGAGAATAGCATTGTGACTGTGCACCTGCTTTTTTATAGTGGCCAGGCGGCGACGGAGCCCCTCCGAAAACAGGAAGTTTGTTATAGTCCCTTCATCACCTGTTCTGCAAAATTCCAGTGAAATACGACTTTGTTCATCCCCCCCTGAAAACACTCTCATTTATTTGGAACCAACAGTACATCTTCTGTCCTCCTTGACACATTCCCATCAAAACAACAGAGAAGCGAACCATCCACAAAATGACCCAGCGATTTCTCCAACTGACCCTGTTCCTACAAATCATCCCTTTGTAAGACACGAGATACAGACTTTGGATCGCAGAGAGGAGTACGATGATGATTATTTAGTGCCTTTCAGCATAGACACAGTCTCCTGTTTCAGGCCTTGTATGTACCAGTCACCAATGCTCCCCCCAGAAAATAAACCTCTGGAGACCAACATGCTAAAAAAAGTGAAGGATGTCCTGTTTAAAGTTGACATAAAGACAATGGCAATGTATATTACCAAAGCTGACTGCATGGTAGGTTTGATTTTATAAACTATTAACCATTTTAGATTCGATTACTTTTTCATGGATTAAAATAACTGACATTCATTAGGGCTGCACGATTTATCAAAATAAAACCAGAATTGCAATATGGCTTTTACGGAGATTATCAATGCTGCATTTACACACAGGCAACTCATAATTCAGTGTTTTATTATTATCATTATTGTTTTTTAAAAACTGTTTTTTTATTTTACATTGAAATATTACAATAGCAATTTTTTGTTTATTATTATTATAATTATTCGATAGTAATACTGATACATAATCACCAAGTTTTTGGCCAAATTGTACAGCCCTACAAGTAAGCACAGTAAAACTGAATCTTAAAAAAAAAAAGAAGCATTTTAAATCACAATTACAATTTTTATCAGAAATAAATTTGATTTATAAAAAATGTCCCCAAATAATGCAGCCCTTATTATTGTTATTGTTATTATCATTATTATTGTGTGTGTTGCTGTTATTATTATTCAAAACTGTTCTGATTGTTTTAATATGATATTTGTTCTATGATTTTTTTTAATGCAATTGTAAATTTCAATTTTTATCAGAAATAAAAACTTGATTACAAAAAAATATATATATACAGTATATATATATATATATATATATTATAAAACCATCATTTACAATTGCATTTAAAAAAAAATTAATAGAACAAATATCATATTAAAAAATATGATATATATTATATTATATATATGTTTTATATATATATATATATATATATATATATGTTATGGTTTTTGCTTTAGTTAGTATTATTGTTGTTGCTGTCATTATTTTTCAAAACTTTTTTACATTTGTTCTGGATCCTCTGAACGATATAATATGATCGTTTTTTCAAGTAAAATATTCACTGTACTATGCTCTTAACAAGATTGCTCATCTTCACTCTGCAGGTTGCTCGAATTCTGGATATGTCTGAGGATATGATGAAAGGGATGGGGGTGAGTTCGGGAATGGAGCTACTTACCCTCCCACACGGACATCAACTCCGCCAAGATCTGCTTGAAAGGTTGGTTACCCCCACTGTGTCCGATAAATTCTTCCTTTGAGATGACACCCTCTACATTAAATTAAAATAACCAAATAACTCTTCCTTGTCCGCTCAGGTTCCACACCATGTCCATAATGTTGGCTGTAGAGCTGCTGGGCTGCACTGGCAGTGCTGATGAGAGAGCCAGCCTCCTGCATAGAGCCATCTGCCTGGCCTCTGAACTCAAGAGCAACTTGGCCAATTTGTTTGGTTTTGCCACAGTTATGAAATGCCTCGAATTACCACAGGTTAGAAGACTAATGAAAGCATTTCTCTTGAACCATGAGGGAAAGTTTATCAATAAAGAAATAATTTTTTTCATTAATACAAACGTATAGTAATAGAGCTCTAAAGGTTGAACCTGATTTCACCAAGTACAATATCATTATCAACATCTTTGTTGATCCTGGAACAACATTACAATCAACCAATCAGATTTGAGGGGCACGTTTACAGTTTATATCAAGTTTAAGCTTACAACCAAGTGCCTCTACCTCAGTGTTATTCGCTTATAATTTCCCTCTGATTTTAGGGATATGTTATGGGGTTAATACAACATTTTCAGACAGGAATGTTGTTCCAGGATCAACTAAATATGTCTTACAGTTTGGAAAATCACGGTGACCTTTTATAATGTTCTAATAAGTCAGTCTTCTGCTTTTTTTTCCAGATTGCTCGATTGGATGAGACATGGACGGTTTTACGTCAGAAGTATACAGAAAGTGCTGTTCTTTATGAGAAAACCCTTAGACCCTCAATGAGGATGATGAATGATGGAGAAGGTATACATTCACATATACTAATCATCTAATGTAATTCATAATCTGTTACGCAAAGTTCAAAAATTAATTTAGCTGATGTTCCCATTAAGTGATGAAAATACATTTTAAAAATGATAAGAACGTTAAGGGAAAATTCTATGTTTAATTCAAACATTAAAGGAATGTTACTTTTGAATGTTCTCTGTAATGTGGAGCACACAAACAAACGTTGAGGTTATAATGTTCAGGAACAGTGTTTAAAATAAATTGTAACCACTCTCATCAGCCTTAGGAAGGTCAAACAAATGAGTTTTGTAAACGGGGTGGAAAAAAACAGCGTCTCTTTGACATAACGACAACACTGCCTTCTCTAATGCAGCTCAACCAGGCCTCGTCCCCTTTTGTGTGTATGCCGTGGGCACAGATATTTAAATGGGTAACATTGTGACTTCATAAGACCCGGAAGAATCGCGTTGTGGTCCAAATGAGTAGTTCGCTGTAGTTCTTGGACAGTGGATTCTGTTTAAAGGTCCCGTGACATGGGGTTATTTTATTATTGTATAATGTTTCCTGGGTTGCCCTTATAATGTTAGTATGTTTTTTAGTTATCAAAAATAGTCATAATTTAGAAATAAAAGGCATTTTTCCTAGCCTGATTTTAGCCTCTGATTTGAACGCTCTGTTTGAAGGGGCGTGTCTGCTGTGGGATTCCGCCCACTGCTGTGATTGGCTGACATGCTTGCATATGAAATAGCTACGTATTACATGTGGAACTCTCTCGAATACTTTTACTACAGCTATTATACTTTTTTACTATTACAGCTATCGAGATTAACGAATCGTGAGACGTTTTTAAAGTATTTAGATCTTTTCCATCACATAAAATGTTGCCATGATGAGCATTGAGCAAGCAGATGAGTCTGTTGATCACGAGAATGAAGATCTTATCATTGCAACGCAGTTTCTGCACTCTCTCTAATGCTTTCACCGATGCAAACACAATGATGTAAATACAGTAAGAGCTTCGTTGTGCAGTGTAACATGCGTCATTGATTTCATAACGAGTTTGGCAAGTGTCCAGATAAACTCGCGCTGTGAGTGTGTGGAAAGATTGTTCTTTGATCGCTTTCTGTATTTAATTTATTCACAATTTAAATAAGATTATTTTCATCCTAAAAAAATAACGTTAAACGATGTGAAGTTGATATTTTAGTCACTGACTTTAGGCTTGACTTACTGATGCATAAAAAGTATTGAACGATTTTGAGAGAAAGATTAGCTTAATGTTACCCGTCTGAACTTGAACAATTACAACATCAGAAATTGTTGCTTGGTAGCTCGATCATTAGTTGACTTGCTGAGGTTTTAGCTGGGCCAAAGAGAGTTGGGTATGAATCAAAACATAAATAATATAGCGTCTCGACGACATGGCGACAAACACACTCTACAAAGGCTGTATCTCAATACTAGTTTTACTTGATCTTAGTGCTGCGTTCGATACTATAGATCACACAATACTCTTAGATCGACTACAAAATTGTACTGGTGTTCAAGGACAAGCATTAAGCTGGTTCAGGTCATACTTATCTGACCGCTACCATTTCGTCTATTTAAATGGAGAAAAATCGATCATAACTCCGGCAAACTATGGAGTGCCGCAGGGATCTGTGTTAGGCCCTCTATAATTCTCAATATATATGCTGCCACAATATTATAAGGAAACAATTGCTGATGACACTCAAATATATATTTCATCACGGCCAGATGAATACGCTAAATTATCCAAATTGACAAATTGTGTTGAAGATATAAAAGATTTGATGACACGTAATTTTCTTTTATTAAATCCAGACAAGACAGAGGTAATACTTATCGGTTCTAAAAACTGTCCACAAAACCTGTCACAGCACAACTTTAACATAGTAGAATGCCCTGTTACTTTATCCGCTACAGTAAAAGACCTGGGTGTTATATTAGACTGCAACCTGTCTTTTGAAAAGCATATTTCATATGTTACAAAAACAGCCTTTTTCCACCTTAGAAACATTGCTAAGCTACGTAATATGCTATCAGTCTCTGATGCAGAAAAGTTAGTTCATCCATTCATGACCTCGAGACTAGATTACTGTAATGCTTTATTACCTGGTTGTCCTGCATCTTCAATAAAGAAGCTACAGTTAGTCCAAAATGCAGCCGTTAGAGTTCTTACTAGATCAAGAAAATATGATCATATAACACCGATTTTATCATCACTTCATTGGTTACCTATAAAGTTCCGTATTAATTACAAGGTATTGCTTCTGACTTATAAAGCCCTAAATGGTTTAGCTCCAGTCTATTTAGCGGATCTTCTATCGCCCTATAATCCATCGCGCTCTTTAAGATCACTAAATTTGAGGCTTCTGGTCTTCTAGGATATCCAGATCCACCAAAGGAGGGAGAGCATTTTCACATTTAGCTCCGAAGCTCTGGAATAGCCTTCCTGATATTGTTCGTTGCTCAGACTCGCTCTCCCAGTTTAAAACTAGACTAAAGACGCATCTATTCAGCCAGGCATTCATATACATTTTTCATCTTACAGTTACTGTAAATCTGGCCTCTAGTTCATAAACGCCAGAGGAGGACTGGCCCCCGACTGAGCCTGGGTTCTCCCAAGGTTTTTTTTCTCCATTGGGTCACTTGATGGAGTTTTAGGACATCATTAGGTCACTTGATGGAGTTTTTCGGTTCCTTGCCACTGTTGCCTTTGGCTTGCTCAGTTGGGGATATTCAAATTAAATAACCAATCATTAATACCATTGATCAGCCCTACCAAACGTGGATGTCTTTTTTCCAGTAATAAACAAACATTGTTATGTTGTTTTGATTGATACTGTGAAGCTGCTTTGATACAATCTGTATTGTGAAAAGCGCTATATAAATATATTTGACTTGACTTGACTTGACAAACGAAACTCTTCCTCTTCTCCGTGGGAGCGCAACAAGACCACGCCCCCTTTTTTATGTATTCCTGTGGGCGGAGATTAGTCAAAAAACTGTTCTAGTTACGTCATTAAAAAAGGAAGTAGAGGGATGTAGTCCAAACCGGACGTTCGCAGTAGGCTTTGAAAGGGGACTTCTGTTAAATAAAATATCGCGCTAGGCATTGAACTTTGAGCTTTATAATTTTACAGGTATTATTTATGCTCTAACAGCAACATTACACACTAACTAAAGTTTGAAAAAGGGAATCGCGAAGAACGGGACCTTTAATAAAATATCTCCCTTTGGAGTGGACTTTGAGTTTTGTAACCTCGCAGATCTTTTTTATGCTCAAACAGCAACATTACACACAAACTAAAGTTGAAAAAAGTGAAAAAGCACTATAGGACCCCTGTAAGTATTCTGTGTGCTTACCATTTCAAATTCTCCAGTGACAACCTCAAACTCTCTTTCAGAGATAAGTGAACCCACAGAGACAACGTTTCCCCATGTGCTTCCCCTGCTGTCTCTTCTTGAAAGAAGTGTTGTGACTCTTGATGAATCCGAGTCATGGGAAAGTGCAGACACTGGAGTGGCCATGGTCTTGAGCCATCTGAATGCTGCACGTACGATTGCGTGCAATGGCAGGATCTTCAGTGCTAATGCAGAGGCCAGACTGCAGGGTAATGCTTTATAACATAAACAGTTTGTAATGGTTCCTGAATTTCAGGGCTTTTTAGTATAGCTACTCTTTTATAAAAAGACAATAAATTGTTGCATTTATATTTATTGTACCTTGTGACTTTAAAGTCACATATAATCATGTAAAATCATTGGAATTAAGAACAAATCCAAATAAGTTAATAAGTGTTGTAAAACATTCAATTTGCATGCTATTAATAAAAATAAAAAAAGTGATTTAATTAATCCACTACGTCCAGTGAACACGTTTCAGGTCATGTGCAAATAATGTTGCTTATTTCAGATTTGTTTATTTGCAGGGTTTCAGGAGGAAGCGGATGTTCGGGAGGTCTTCCTCACAGAGTTTCAGATGCGTCTCCTGTGGGGAAGCCGTGGAGTGGAAAGAATTAAAGATGAACGTTATTCAAAGTTTGATGAAGTGCTAACAGCTCTGTCCAACAGGCTTGAGCTTTCTCACTCACCATAAACACAGAAGGGATTATAGCTATTCACATATTATTTACAATATATACACTGTTTTGTGAATGTATTTACAGTTAGACTGCCCCCCCCCCCCACCCCCACCCCCACCCCCAGGAATATGGAGGGCATGTATGTCTGCCACTGTACATAAACTGAACACATTCTGCAATTTTAACTTATTTGATTTTAGTTGTTATTGGGGTTTTGTTCTTTTGTTGTGTGTTATTATTTCAAGAGGAAGTAACTTTAACTATGCTAATATAATTAGCTTTGGTCTTTGAAGTATGAATTTAATTGCACTTGTTATTGGTTATATAATCAATGACCAAATAATGGGTAATATTTACTCGTTGGTAAATGATTTTAAGGGTAACACTTTACAATACGGGTGCACTAATATGCATTAATTCATGCTGAATTAATTCTCAGATAATCATGTGTTAATGTATGACTCATGAAGAACTAAACCATTAATTAATGATTACTGCATTAGTAACTAATAAAGATTCTAAATGATTAATAGATTAAGTACTATATTAATTGTTATTAATTAAATGTGTCATAATGTATTAATTCCTTAATAACATTTGATTAACTAATAGTATAAATGAACGTGTTAATTACCCACAATGGGTTGAATTCATGTCCTTCAACTTCGAATTGTCTGCTTTAATTAATCATTTGCTAATGATTTGCAAATGTATCATTATGTTATGACTATACTTGTTGAGGCACATGACTATTAACTAACTGTTAAGTAATAGCCTATGTCATTTTGGTTTTGACATCCACACTAAGCCATGGATTTCAATTTCCAACCATCTACAACCAAGATTTCACTGAGTTAGATGAACTGATCATCATCAGAAGTACTGATCCAGTACCTTGTTGTTCATGCACAGGAATGTGTCAGGTTAAGCTTGAGGTCGTGGAACACTGAGAACATGCGGCCGAGCACTGCTATTTCATAACACAGTGTCGAGACTGGACAAAGACAATAGAACCCATTATAGTCAGTGATCCTACACTGGATGCGGCGTGACGCTACACAACAAAATCCCGACAGTAAACTGCTGCCACGTTCTATTTCTGACGTACTCCGAGCTCTTGTGCTACTGTACTTCTGTAACGAAGGACAAATGGAGTTGCGATGGTCTGTCGTGTCCAGTGTAGACAGCTGGTCTCGTCCAGTTTAAACACAGTGTAACAGCGGTCAGGAGTTCAGATTCTGGTGTGCAGCCCAACTTACCCATCCTTCAAACACATTCTCTGACTTTACATTCACTGCATGTGCAACAGTCAAAACCCATAAATGGCATATTACTTAACAATTAGTTAATAGTCATGTGCCTCAACAAGTAAAGTCATAACATAATGATACATTTGCAAATTATTAGCTAATGAAAGCAGACAATTCGAAGTTGAAGTACATTGCTTTTACCAATTGTGGTAATTAAAGCATTAATTTACACTTATAGTTAATAAAATATGTTAAGAAATTAATACATTATGACATTTAATTAATAACAATATGACTTAATATTAACCACATAGACTCTTTATTAGTTACTGATGCAGTAATCATTAATTAATGGTTTAGTTTAGAGTCATAACATTAACACATGATTATCTGAGCATTAGTTAAGCATGAATTAATGCATATTAGTGCACCCGTATTGTAAAGTGTTACCATTTTAAGTGTATACATTCAACTCTACTAGGCTATTTCATACTTACACACATCATTTATAAATGAATTTAGTTATTTCAATTTACTCTGGTATTATATGATATTCAAGTGAAATGTTTGCTTGTCTGATTTACAGCCTACTTGTTTGAAATTGTAGCTAGTATGTACTTTGATACCAGTCGCCACATCATCGTCAAATAAAACTTGGCTCAAGTGAATATCTTATGTCTAATTTATATAATATTCAAAATCATATTTTAGTCTTAAGGAACAGTTTATAATTCTTGCATAGGCTAATAGGTTTTGAGAATTCATTTAATGTGCGATCATGATGACAACACCGAACACAGTTGTTTATGTGAAAAAATAGGCCTAATAATACAAACAGTGTATTAGCAGCACTGTGTGTATACTTCTGGTCGACCTCGTTGGCGGAGGTGTAAGTCCAGGTTCAGAAAGTAAAAGTCCTCCTCAGTATTTTGTTCCAATCACCTGGATTTGATAATTAATTAGCACAGTTGTTTTCAGCCAGAGATAGAACTAATTAGTGATATGATATCAGCTGGCTGAGTTCATGGGTGGAATAATGGCAGGACCTTTCTTGACCCCTGGATTTTGGTAGCCTAGTAGTAATTCTTAACATCGTTATTTTTGATTGGATTATTTTAATAAAGCTTGTCTGAATCAGTCCAAGCGGTTCACAAGTCACTGAGCCAACATGTCTGATGCGTAACGAGCATAGCAGAAAAGAGTGAGCTCATCTGCCTACACTTCAAAATAATTTGCATATTGGAAATGTTTAGGCTACGACTTCATGTACCCTATCACACATACGAAAAATGTTTGTATTTGACAGCGATAGATTCTAAAACTACATGTTTTCAGTGCATTTTTGTTTTTAATTTGTTCCTAAATGTTTGTATAATTTCAATAATTTGTAACATTTGCAATTTGAGCAAATTGAAGCCCACTTTTATTCATGTATATTTTCCTAATAAAATAAAACTGCATAATGTCTTTACATTCAATTATCATCCTGATAATAAAACAAATATTCACACATATAATATACCCCAGCTTTCAGAATTTTCTAATTCTAATTCTATAAGATACAGTGATACAACGGAAGAAAAATAGTTTTTTTTTTTTTTCCTACCACAAAATTCTCAAGTATAAGCAGAAATATGTGCTTACGGGGTTTACCATAGACTGTAAAAAATAGGGGTTTTCTCGGGGTTTACCAGAGAATGTCTAATAGGGCTTTGGTTTTACTATTTATTTTCTTACACCGGAAGTTTCGTCACGACGTAAAGGAGTCCGTGAATTGTCCTTTGAGTCAATGAACAGCTCGAAAGAATCGATTCGCGGAAATGTGTGAAATCAGTTGTTGCCCTCTAGTGTCTGTGTGGAGCTGTAGTAGTTGCGCTTCCGTCAACTCATCTTGGAGCTGTGCTCCGTGGCTGTAGCCACCATGATATTTATACTGTTCTTAATTTATTGTACTCCCTTAGGTTCCGGTTTCGAGATAAAGTCTATTTTTTGTTCAATATCTGAGAGCTGCGAATGTGACTACAAACCAGACATAAAAGGTAAGGTGTGGGTGTGTATGATATTAACAGCTGTCTCTTCAGCATATGAACAGTTAAGTTAGCGTTAGCATCTGTAGTACAGTCTTACTTACTCAGTAGAGCTTAAGCAGAGGAAACTAGGGAATTTCTTTCTAAATAAATATGGGATCCATTTTTATTTATATTCCAAATACACCATTGATGGTGGGGGTAGTAGGTGACAGCTAACTATGTAAACATAAACAAAATGGTACATAACTTAGTTTACATTGGGTACGCTACTTTCATGTGTATAAAACACATCACTGCTTGTCTGGATGAGCGAAAATGCATTTGAGATACAATCCATTTGATGTTAGCTTACAACTTGAAAAAAAAACAAATCATATACGTCAATTTAGATGGAAGTGTGACTATATAAATATTATAAGTATATAATAAGTAACTATATAATAAACTATATAAGTAACACAAATGACGTGCACCTATAAAATGAAAATGAAACATTCTTTGTGACCGACATTCTGATGAATAGTAAAAAGCAATCTGTTAGCAATAGAATTCCCCTTTATTTTAATGGCAGTCAATATTTGCAGCCCTTAATAAATTGCTTTGTAATGATGTCATTCAATATATCTGTCAAATGAAGATCTTGTGACATATGTTCATGCGCCAGTGTAACAGCTGTGAGTAAAAGCAAACTTTTATTTACAAACCCCTTCAATCACCTCAACTGTGTCTTGTGTTTTTACAGGTTTAGAGTGGGACCTTTATAAAAACCTCTATGGTCAGCATATGGCTCAAGACATTGTCTCAGAAGCAGTGATGAATTTTTTACAGAATGAAAACCCAGACAGACCACTAGTGTTGTCTTTCCATGGAGCATCCGGGACTGGAAAAAGTCTGGTCAGCTCTATGATTGGACGATATATCTATGGAACGTCTATGGGCAGTCCGTACATCCATCAGTTTGTTCCCACACTACACTTTCCTTTAGCCAACCGGGTGCAACAATACAAGGTACGTGTATATTTCTTGATGTATTACAGAGTTGTCAGGTTTGCGTAAAAAACCCCCAGCCCAATGGCCAGAAAAAAAAAATAGCCCAAAACTAGCTTGATGACCTTATCCCAAATATCAGAACTCAACACCTAAAATCCATATTTTATGCGTTTATAAACAATGAAATAAACTTGAAATTCACTATATAATAGGATCATAAATGCATTTTGTTTTCATAAAGGACCTTAATAGGCTTCCTACCAGTCTCCTTCCCTCACAAAACTCATCATCTAGAACGCAAATGTAGAAATAGGCAAAATATTTAAAGCATTCCAATCAAATACGATTTTTGCGATGTATCAAACCTTTAACCCGTGGCAAAGAACCGCAGACTTGGCAACTCTGGATATTTGCTGTACACTTTAATATTTATATCCTGTCAATAGATCCCGGATGAATACAGATTTATTTGTCCTTTTATTGCTTTGTGCGCAGTCAGATCTAAAACGCTGGGTCGAGAGAAACCTCACCGCTTGCGCTCGCTCGATCTTCATCTTCGACGAGATGGAGGAAATGCCTCCTGGTGTGATTGATGTTTTAGAACCGCATTTAGGCCCCTCTCATGTTCTGTTCCAGACAAACTACCGGAAGGCCATTTATATATTTATCAGGTGAGGACTGATTATTAGAGTAATATTTGACATGCTTATTTTGAACAGGCTTTTCATCTTTCATTTTCTTCAATCTTTTTTTCCAGTACTGTAGGTCAGGAGGTAGTCAACAAACTTGCGTTGGAGAGTCGACAGGCAGGGAGAGATCGAGAGGACATTCGCCCCGATGAGCTGGAGGACAGTATCGCTGACGCCGTGTACAACAACAAGAACAGTGAGTGTCGTAGGTCTCCAGCTCAATCCTGTTAATGATCGCTGCTAGTTGCAGTGCTTCAATTTCAGCGTGTTGCACAATTTTCAATCTAATCTGTTGATGAACTTTGTTTCCCAGGTGGGTTCTACCACTCCAGAATAATTACGGAAAAGCTTATCACTCGGTTCGTGCCTTTCCTTCCCTTGCTTCGGCGCCACGTGGAGCGGTGTGCCCAGCGGGAGCTCTGCCAGCGCGGGGAGTGTCAGCGTGTAGATGTGGCATCGTCAGTAGGGGGCGCCGTGACTTACACACCAAATGACAGACATTATTTCTCCAGCACTGGCTGCAAATTGGTGCCGGCTAAAGTTAACCTGTTCCTTTGAGGATACTCTTTAGGATCTTCACAGCACAAAGCCTTTTGGGTGGTTGAACTACAGTGAAGCAACATGAATTTGGGATTTTGGGACATTCTTTCAGTATGTTTCAGCCATGTGGATGAGTTGTCTGATGAGGAATGAACAGGATTCGAGAAACATCTCTGGCTTTTGCAGTTTTGAAGCAAGCAAGAATAAGCCAGTTGCTAGTTAATACAAAGGCAAAGTCAGAGCTGACCTCTTTTATACTTCTCTGGGACACTGAAACAATCTACAAAACACAAATTTTTAGTGTGAAGTTCATTACAAATGAAGTGCTCTCTAAACTTCAGTGATTATTTATTTTATCATGGAGTGACAATGAAACTAAGTGCTGTATTTCTGATGCTGACCACAGGGTGGCAGCAGTGCCTACTTGAAGCTGGGGGGGGTTTTTTCTCCCACAATGCCTTTTTGTTGGTTGTTTCCCATAAAAAAAAAATCATATTACATTTGTAAATGATGTATAATAGCTCTCTTTTATTATTTAAACAGGTTTACTTTAAACAGAAAATGGAATCGATCAGCTACGATGTAAATAACGATGTCTGAAAACGATAGTTTACCCAAAATTTAAAATTGTCATCATTTACTAACCCTCATTTCAAACCTGTATGACTTTTTTATTTTTTTATGTGTAAGTGGAACTTAAAAGATGATGTTTTGCCTCTTGAGATTTTTGTAGTGTCATATCAAGTTTGCAAAAAAGTTAATATATCAATTGTGTTCTCTTATCTGAAAAGCCATGTTGTCTACTTTGATGCATTTGAGACAAATTGCCAGATTTTAAATATTACTTTTTTTTCTTGTTCTTCTCCATAGTCCATACTATAAAACTCACAGAATGGTTAGAACAAAAAAAAAACGGCATTAAGTTCCTATTTAATTTTAAACTCTTAAATAATAAAAGATTTAATCATGAAGTCCCCTGAAATTCAGTGGAATGCTATCCATATCTAATTCCAGTGTTATTCATTGTCGTTTACATTGCACGGTTATTCTGCACGTTCATTTAGAATACTCTGCAATGTTTTAAAGAATAAACTATTTTGTGCCATGCTTTTATTTTGTTTTTCTTTTTAGTTGTATTTGAAACATGTACAGGAATACAAAAGGAAAAGAAGAAACACTACATCAAAACCAAGGCAATAAAATCGACTTTAATTTTTTTAAACTTGTGTATTCGATCATTTTAATCCACAAGATAAGCATCATGAGTTTAAATTGAGCTTTTCATATATTTCCAAACCCCATATATGACCATTCCTAGTCCCTTACTGTGAACATTGAATATGGACTGAATGACACAAAGCCTCCCAACTCCCTCTGTCAGCCCTTCTTCCACCACTTACCAAAGGATATTAAATGTTTCTCAGCAGGAAATGTTAGCAGGTGTTAGGTGGTCTGTTGAAGGTCCGCGATAGCGACACCGTGACTGTGAGCTGGACATTAAGCCCTTTGAAAACATGTTGAATTTTAGTGGATAAGCTCTTAAAGCTTTCCCTTACCATTTCACCTGCACACAAAGCACTAATACCCACTTTGATGACTTCATCTGTCCCATCCCAAAATACCAAGAGGAAGTGTAGCGACAAGGCCCTCACCTTGGGTGGCGTCAAAGAAAGGATTTCCAAACGTCGCGTTGGCTCACTGTTACAAAAAGCAAGAGAATAGCAGACTGACCCCCTCCCTCCTCCAAACCTCTGCTCTTAGCTTGACCCCTGTGCTCCCGTTCACACGCTCTCCAAGGCGGCTGCCCTCGCCTGGCCGCTGGCCCCTTCAATCGGACACCTCTCCATTCTGTCCCAAATCAGGTCTAAAAAGGCACAACATTACCCCCTCCGCCGGTCCCCTCTGGCCTGGCTACAATGCCCCCCACCCCCACCCCCCCTCAACATCTGTGAGCACCCCTCTGTCTCCTCATTTTCTCCCTAACCACCCCATTATTGGCTGTCTTTCACTTGTAAATGTGCCCAGCCACAGTGCTGATGAGTCTTTCATCAGCATGGCCAGGGTCAGGCCGGAGTTAGCGGCCGGCGGAGGGGTGGGACGGAGGATGGAGCGGGCCTTGTGTGGCCTAGAGATGAAAAACAATCAGCACACTGAGTAAAATCCTTTTGAGGTGCATTCAGCTGAGACGCTCGGCTAAACCAACTTTTGCCTCTTTCTGCATCAGTTATTTGGTTTGTGTATTTGTGAGACTCAGTAGTTTCATTGTTAACATTATGCTTATGGTATTGCTTGTATGTTTCGAAGACACTTGTAATGAATTTGTAAAGTACTTCTAACACAAATATCACTAATCAAGCATGTAATTAGTCCCTACACAGGCATATACTTTAAAGTATACTAAGTATACTTGAAGTTGGTCCAATGTAGTACACTAAATTTGTAGTACACTAAATTAAAAGTGTAGTACACTTAGAGTTATGCTTTACTACATTTTAATTACAATTAAAATATACTTAGTACAACATTAGTTGTTTTGTTTCAAAATAGCACACTTCAAGTGAACTAATCATTAACACACTTGCTGTATACTGATAATTAGTCTGGCTGGAAGTATACTTATTATATAACATTTTTTTTTTTTTTCACCATCAGGGGATAACTGAGGGGTGGCTCTGAAACCAATTAATCTATTCATCTATTCAGTTAAACTCAACAGATAGCATGCTAAATGTAACTTCTTTACTATGTAAATATATGTGACCTATTATAGACATACGTTTACTTGACAACGGTGTATGCTACTAAAACTGGAAAAGTTTTTCCTTTGCTTTTTCCGCGTAGACAGCGTTGTCAAACCGATCCCCATTCATATCTGCGAAAACGATTAAAAGTGCTGTATTATGTATGGCATGCCAGGCAACTAGGTTATGTCACTTTGTAAAGAAAAATGTGGCTTTAGACTGAACATGTAGCCTAATCGTCACCGTTTTCACAAATTCGCGTTTTTGTAGTATACACAGAGATAACAGTATCGTTTTCAAAAACTTGCACTCTGAATCCCCTTTTTTAAAGTTTGCGTTTTTAGGCCCTCAAAACGATGTTTTCGTGTAAATGAATGGCCAAAAAAGTTGTGTAAATGGCTCCTTAGTCAGGTTATTGAAGTGAGGTGACGTGAAGGCCAAGTATGGACATTTTTTCCTCTGCATTTAACACATGCAAGTTAGTGACCACACATTAGGAGCAGTTAGAAGTGAACACACACACTGCAAACCGTGGACTCAGACACAAAGCAAACTGTGGACACACACACCTGGAGCAGCAATTCACTGTGGCGCCAATGGAGCGATTGGGTGTTAGGTGCCTTGCTCAAGGGCACCTCAGACATTTTCTGCCAGTATTGAGAATCATACCTGCAACCTTTGGGCTACCAGTCGGACTCTCTGACCATTAGGCCACAACTGCCCCATTGAATTTTACATGGGCATTGGCATGGGTATAAGGTTTCTAGAACACATAATTTTCACAACTCACAACTACAAAACTCTCTTGTGAATTTCTTGTCTACGAAAAAGTTTTTTTTTCCCTCCGGAAATATGTTTTGTCAGCTGAACAATGTTGTTAATTAACAAAACAAACCACTGAACTATTTATCCATGTCAGAAATATATGGTGCTACCCTAGTCCCATAGTTATTGCAACTTCAAAAACAATAGGCTAAATTAAATGCAAAAATTACACACAATATTAAGTTGATGTAATGATCAACATTATTAGTCTATAGCATATCTTAACAGAATGTTAACAGAATACATTCTGAATAAAAATTACAGAATAACAGAATTAATCAAAATGTTTTCAACCTAGGACTAATTATTTCCCCGCCAGCATTTTTGAAAAAGGTTGCCAGCCACCACTAGCATTTTTGCTAATTTTTACAAAAGTTTCATGGCCCCCAGAATATTTTGTTGTATCTCTGAATGTGCAATTTATCAAAAGAAAAAAGAGACCATCTGCTTTTGAATTAACTTCTTATGTTCATGCTTTCTTTTTTTATTAACACTTTAAGTTTCATAAAAAAAAAAAAAAAACGTTTTGAGCAAAAAGCTGAGAAAATCGTGTTTTGTAGGCCTATGTCTGGATCTGCACAATTATCAAAACATGGAGTAGATCGAGTCCACCCCTTAATGCTGCACAGTCCGGGGTCGACGTTTCATTCGGTAATGTTAGGCAGTTTTGATTGATATGCTGTTTAATGTTGATGATCGCGTTATTTTATCTACGCTACCGCTTGTTTCTGCTTTTTCGTGTGTGTTTTGATCTGGAGATTCTGTAGGCTACTCTTACTGAAGATCCCAAATAGCGCCCCATAGCAGTGGCGGCTTGTCCATAGGGGGCGCTGGGGCGCCGCCCCCATCAACATTTCAGAAATTAACATGTGTAAAAACATTATATTAAAATGAAATAATAATCAAATAAAAAATAGTTTACTCATGTGCTGGCTGGTAGTAAGAGCCTCAGAATTTAATAAAAACTGTGTCTTTAATTGATTAACTATTTACTATGTTTTTCAATACGTTTCATGGGCGAGGGACGCCGGACACATGGGTGTCTATGTGAGTACACAAATTCTCGGGCAGCATGTGACCTGAAGCTGGTCTCTGATTGGTTTCTTAAAGATCCTCCTCGGGGCGCAAGTCGTTGCGTCCCTGGCCAATCATAATTGGATACATGTTATTTTATCCAATCTTATTGGTTCTCGTCACCTGTCATTCAACTGTACGCGGCGGGAAATAACTTTGCTTGCTAGTCACTAGGCTGATCACTTTTTATTACGCAATACGCAATGGCAGCAGTTAATCAAAATTCTGTTACTTATTTACAAAAAAAAACTTTCTCAAGACTTTCGCTTGATCTCGGACCGGAACAGCCAGATTTACACATCCAGCAGCAGGCAAGTGACCGAGGACGAAGTTACAAACGGAGCTTTACCCGCGCTTGTTACGAGAAACGGAGCTGGCTGACTGGATGTGATGTTAGCAATATATTATATAGGCTCGCCGCTCATTGCTTGCAAAGTGAGAGATTTCAAGCCTTTATTTGTTATAATTTTGATGATTATGGCTTACAGCTTATGAAACCCACAAAATCTAAATGTCATAAAGCTTTTCTGCTGAAGGAAGCATGAAGTGCTCTAATGTCCTGGAAGTCCAGAGTCAATGCAGCCGTCTACCAGGACATTTAGAAAGCTTTATGAAGATGCTTTATGAAGGATTTTCACCTGCCCACACTGCCAAAATAACCAAAACCTGGTTCAATGACCATGGGATTACTGTGTAACTACTACAGTGCGATTTCATGTTATATTCTAATTTTCAAAAATTTATTTCGTGGGTTCCATAAGCTGTAAGCCATTATGTAAGCCATAACCATAAAAATTATAACAAATCAAGGCTTAAAATATCTCACTTTGCAAGCAATGAGCCTTTTTTATAAAATTAGTTTCACATTTTAAGTTAAATTCCTAAAATAATTGACCTTTTCCATGATATTCAATTTTTTGGAAAGGGACTGTATATAAAGGAGAGCAACATTGTTCAAGTAGGAAACATGATTTTTGTTTCTACTTTGTTGGTCTGAAATGTAAATAAAAAGAGATCAAAATAGCTTTTTTGTTTATGCTTTGTATTTTGCCCCCCCCCCCCCCTAAAATAAAAATGCGCCCCCCCAAAAAATAATTATCACCAGCCGCCACTGCCCCATAGGCTACCGTACAATTCCGTTATTGGCGGGGAAAGAGTTAAAAGATTTAATTGAATCAATAATTTGAATAAAAGCTGTAATCGTGCATTTGTTAAGATGTGGTAATGGGTGTCCTGAATTTCTTTTTAGGGTAGCCTACCATTTAGGCTACTAAACTTTTAAATAGTGCATCCTACATATCCCACTTTATGTCATTCCGATTTCAAAAGTCAATATTGCTTCATATTATGCTGATTCATTGTGAGATTACTTGTGGACTGTGTCTCTTCATCTCTGTTTTCAACCAAACAATAGGGTGGTTACCGCGGCAATGGAGTCTCCAGGACAACAGGTGAACAAAGGGCGAGAGGAGGGGGAATGCTGGGAGAGGGGTGGAGGGGGCACCGGGGATGCCCTTGGCCTCTGTGTGGTCAGTGGGGGACATGGGCCTCTGGAAGATGTATACGAAAATGTCTGTCCGAAATCTGTCCCTCTTTGCAAGCATGGAATGATTGATAATCCTCTAACTTACTAAGACTCTGATGCTGACACTGTCACGTGACACGTCTTCCCTCTACATGATGTATGGCCTCATTTGCTTCCATGTAAGATAGTTACAATGATAAGTAAATTCCACTAACACAGCCTATTGCCTTTCATATCAGCTCAGTGACTCTATTCTGCTGGGGACGTGAAGCTCGGACAGCATGGAGAATTAGTCTTCTTTAAGACCAGTGCAGTTCATTTTTAGAGGAAACTGTTTAGAATTCTGTAACCCTTTAAATAAAAGTAGCCTATATTTTTTTTAGCCTAAAGCAGAGGAATGTGATTAAGTTTAGAAGAATACCTGAAATAAACACATTTTGTATATTGAAGAATAACCTGATGTATAGCCTGATTTGCACTGAATTGTCCAAAGAAACATTTAGAAATGTGTGCTGGCGCTAAACAGGCTAATAATAATATTATTAATAATAGGCTAATAATAATTGGATCTTCTAAATTATGATGTGAACAGAAGATTGTTAATTGTTATAAACAAAAACTGTATTTTGTTTTCTATAGGCCTACCTAAGTTATATTTTGATAATTATTTTTTTATTTCAAGTTCCTAAATAAGAAAATATTGCTATGATTTATAAATTCTTTATTGTAAAGTTGGATGGAACCAAATCTTTATTTTTTTATGTGGTTTAAATCTAAGAAAACTATTTAAATTAGCCTACCATTAAATAATTAGGCTACCGTATAAACTCGCCTTTAAATTAATTCCATCAGAATTGATGTAGGTTAGAAAATAAATATATTAAAATCACTAATGCACTAAACTGACAACTATGTAGGCTATTCGTTTAATGCTGCTCGTGCTGATTTCAAAAAGATCAAAAGATCTGACCTGTGTGTAAAACTAATCTTGTTTAATCCTATTGGATTAACATGCCATTTCTTTGTTATCCTAAAGTCTGTAGCAGACACCTCAAATGTGACAAGATCGTAAAATCCCGTCAGCTCATTTTAAACGAGTAAAATAAACAATAATAACTAATCACAAATGAAAGCTTTATTAAAGTAAATCGACAGATAATTTAACTTACAAATTCATTTGATACACATTTTTCCTTCTGCTTTACTAAACAATAATACAGGCAAAATCTCTTTTCGTGAAATAAAAATGTGGATTTATTTTATTACAGGCAATTACTAAAAACATCTGATAGTGCTGAATTTACATTATTTTAGGTTACATTTATGTTATGGTAAATCAAATAAAAACAAACCAACATCTGATGTGAAATAAAACCATAGATAGGCCTATAATAAAACAATAAATCATATACATGTAGTGTTTACGTGACATGAAGTTAACATTTAAGATAAACTATTTTCTATTGTTAATTCAAAACATTACCAACACATAACGAAAAATACAACAAATGCAATCTTATTTATAAAAATTAGACATAAGACATTTAGACAAAGTCAGCTAATCTGTTTTCTTACTAACTTACTCGTTAGAGTTATTCGTTATATAAAATAAAATACGAATAAATCCCATGCGGATGTAATAGAGCTGATGATCCGAGCTGATTGGAGACGCGTGGGAGCCTCCAGCAACAGATGTCCAGGCACAATTCTCGACTGATTGCTTGACATTTCACAAGAATTGCGTTTGGACAATCAACTGCTTGAGCTCATATTTCCACAAACAGCACAACTGTGAATATTTACTGTAGGATCCGTGCGTTTGGGTCCTCGTGTATTTTCTGCTCCTCAGCGGAAAAAGGCCTTCTCCAAGCACATTTTTTTTTTCTTTCTTTACATATAATTCAGGCGGGCTACCTTTCATTATATCGACTGTATTTCACAAATTCCTTGGCAGTAAAATTACATTCTAATATTTGTTCGGTCCACTTTTCGTTATGTACAGAAATGCCACAATAGCACGAGATGAAATTGACACTCAAAATCCTACTGTCCGTCTAAGCCTGTAATGTTGCTTTAAGACTCTAATGTTTTTATTTTACCAAAAAATAATAACATTTTTCTACAGACCTTTTTTTTTGTGTGGGGTTATAAAAATTATAACCGCAAAATAAAAGCGTGTCTTACCGGGTAAATAGGCTCAGATTAACCAAATGAATCAAAGATTTGATTAATTAATTCGTTCCAGTGCAATAAAATAAATGACCAAAATTGTAGGCTTATAGCCTACACAAAAATCAAAATTTCCCTCTGAAATGATCGAGGAATGCTGGCGGAGCTTCTCTGTCGATGCCGGTCGGTGATCTTTAGGAGGCTCAGGCTGTGCTGCACCATCACGATACACTTTCTTCAGAAGCGATTCGCCATGTCTGCACCTGTGAGATGTTTCTGATCAAGCATGGAAGACCAAAAACGAGCAAAAAAAGGGAGAAACCTCCTGATGTGCGTCAAATTCCTCCAGAGGTGTCGTTCCGCTGCAGCGAGTCTCCAACTTCAATGCGCAGAATAAAATAAAGTTCTTTAGCGTGTTCAAGACGCGATGCGCGTTACCCTCACGCTGTATGTTAGTCAAAAGGCACGAATTAATTTATACATTAGCTTATTATCACTCCCGTCCAGAAGACTGTTGTAAAATAACGACCCAAACAAACACACTGGCAGCGTTTCTGGCTAAAGGATGCGCGGAGGCTCGCGTGACAACTGCGCAGCTTTCTAAATAAACGGTGAGGGCGAGAGTGGGGTCGGTGGCCGCTTGGTACGAGATTTGAATAACACACCAGTGAGTGATAAATGGCCATTGTGGTGAGAAGGGGATGAGTATCCACTGTCTCAATCGGCGTACTGACCAGCAGCTGCGCTGGGACCAGAAACCTCTTAAAGAAACAACGCTCCATTTTTTGCCCATTGCAATTACAATCCAACAGTGTCTACAGTGCCATTACGCTTTGTGTCCTCGATGACGTTTCCTATCTCTCAAAAGCTACTCGTGCAAGGGATTACCTGGCACTTTACCACAAAGGAATCGTTCATTAACACTTCATGAGTAAAGGGTTTTTAACAGGCACATAATACAGTGTTTCTAAACACTGAAGTATAGCCTATAGTCAAATATTAATTGCATGTAAAAATTAGAACCTTCATGAGAATGCTTTCATTTATATGTTACAAAAAATTTAATTTATATTGGAGAGATGAGGGTTATTAGGGTCACTCTCCCCCCTTTTTTCTGTATAGGAACATAAAATCCTGACTACAAAAATGCTATTGAACATTTAAATTTTTATTGCTCAGAAAAAATACAGTTCATTGAACACATTTTGTAACCATGTAAATGGGGTAAAAAACAACAACATTGACAATGTAAGCTGCCACTAAGCAGCATAGGCTTTAATATATATAGGCTTTTTAAAGCAAAATTTAAACAGTAAAACAATTTACACAGCATTTTTAAATGAAAAAAGAAATCAAACCAATGTTTTTGGCCAAAAAATATTCTAGTGATTAGTAAAAAAATTTTTTTTTAAAGACACGTTCACAAAAATGATCATTTTTTATGTGTCTGAAACAAACAATAAAACAGAGATATATAGAGAAAATACTTTTTTAATTACTTTTAGTTACTGAGATATATAGGCATTGTGTATTGGGTGGTATTACTTTAAATATTTTTGTAAAACAGGGAAGACCCCCTATGAGGCTCAGAACATTACCCTGAATAAATTTACACTTTTGTAGCTGTGTCCAGCCGTGCCAATAACCTCTGACCTTAGCTATTGTTAGTGCTAAGAGTGGACCAAGCAATCCTGACCATTCAGAGGAGCTGGGAATGGTCCATTGTAAAGGATTGCTCAGGGAAAGCCTATTTGTCAATGTAGCTGGAATGTTGAAAATCTGCCACAAGTGATATTGTCTTTGAAGTATTTTTCAATAGTTCTCTAATGCTGTGTGGAACTCTTTGTAGTCCTCTAGGATGGATGATCCACATCTGTCAGAAATCCCAGCACAGCACTGATTCAGATCACTGATTATTAACATGTTTTCCTTCTCTGTCCGTATTTCTTTTTTTTAATCAGTTATGGTGTTAATTACATGAGTTCACGACTTGATAACTGAGCCCAATAAAGAATGGTCACATTTTGAAATGTAATTAAAGCCGACAAGCAAAGAGCTGGCAGAAAGACATTAAACCGGCTCCTGCAATATTCATTGTAGAGTTGCATTGATTGTGTTTTGTCGATTCAGTGTTCATTCAGCATTTGGTAATTCAGTGACGAAACAAGTGATTCTCTCTTAGACCTTCAAAACACTTGTTCATGCCAGAGCAATAAAATGCACCATTTTAACAATGGAATTCATTCACAACTTTCTTTTTTTTTTTTTGCATTTATGAGATGATGAAATTATTTATATATAATTATTCTATTTAGAATTCTTCTGTTATACAGCATTATTTTTTTTACATTGAATGTGAGAATATCGTAGCACACTTTTTGTTCTCATGTTGTTTTAATGAGAGCAGGACTGGAGCTCCACATGTTTGTGTCAGATCTGATGATCATTTTCTCCAGCATGATTTAAGATCCAAAGATCATCCAAAGAGCATCTTGAGCTTCAATGGAAGAACATCTTAACGTCTGTGTAAAATCGCACGATTCAATTCAATTCACATTTATATAGCGCTTTTAACAATACATATATTTTCAAAGCACCTTAGAAACATTCATGCTTCTACATTACATTTTAGAGTAATATGTTATCAGAGGTGACTGTGTCAAAGTGATGTCAGAAATGTACAGTTGTAAGATACTAAAAAATCATGCAGTTAGCGAACATCATGTAATCATTTGGGCAGAAACAATGATCTCAATAATGCAATTACTACAAGTTGTGATCATAATGACTGTATATAAAATTTGTCAGTGGTGTATGCTGATTCAGAGTTTGAGTCATCTGAAGTCCTCGCAGGAGTGGCGTCATCTCATCTCTTCACAGGTGTTAAAAATCTTCGTAAGAGGCTGGATTCAAACTGGAGCTGGCATACTCTTATGGGCATCCCAAAGTAGAAACAGAAAAGCAAATGGAAAATAATTAGCGTAGCTGCTGTTCATAACATTTTAAGCAAAAGACAATCATGTGCATTTCATCTGATATAATTGGAGTACAAGGTTATAAGGTGTATTATGTGAATCCTTGGCTAAAGAGATACGTCATGAGTGTGTCTGAGCTTCGAACATTATCAGGAAGGCTAGAGTTTGAGCCAAATGCAAAAATGCTCTCCATCCTTTAGTGGACTTCGATATCCTTAGGTACAACCACAATTTCCCATGAGTTTTGTGACCTTGGTGGACCATAGCGCGATAGAAGATAGGTTAAATACAGCTGAACAATTAAGGGCCTTAGATCAGTAACAATACTTTGTAATTGATACATAACTTAATAGATAACCCGTGTAGAGATGATAAAATTGGGGTTATATGATCATACACTATTCTTAACCTGGTAAGAATTCTAGCAGTTGTATTTTGCAAAACTGTAGTTTTATTGAGGATCAGGACAACCCCCAAGTAATAATGCATGACAGGAATCCAGTCTAGGGGTCATAAATAGATAGCTTTTCTGCATCAGTATCAGGCTGTTTGGAAGTTTCTAAAATAACACCCAGGTCTTTAACTAGGATGAAGTAACAGTACATCCTTCTATGCATATTGTATTCTAATAGGTTCGGTGTACAGGTTTTTGGTCCAATACATAATACCTCAGTCTTATCTGAATTTAATAGAAGAAAATTACTGGTCATCCAACATTTTATACCTTTAAAACTCTGTCAACTTGGATAATTTAGAGATTTCATCTGGTTGTGATTAAATATAAAACTAAGTAGGCATAACAGTGGAAACTGATTCCAAGTCTTCTAATAATATTACCACGAGGCAGCATGTATTTTTGAAAATAGCAGAGGGCCTAAATCAGACCCTTGCGGCACTCCATAATTTGACCAATGACAACTTATTTGTGAATAATCTGAAATATTTATTTTACGTCACTTTCATTTACATAATGTTTATTTAAAAATGGTGAACACTTTTTTGCAGTATACATTTAAGTAACACAGTTCTCTGAATGTCAGAAATGTTTAAAGTTTGTTAACCTATAGCGGAACATAGTAATGGGCAAATATTTAAAAAAAAAAAAAAAAAAACACAATACAGTGAAATGAACACATTTAAAATCACCCAGTAACATGGAATGACACTTTTGAGATTATCTTGATGATGAAGTCGTGTCATCTGGGTTTTAAATCAGGGGTTTCCAAACTGTTCTATCACATTAATGCCTATGAATAAAGTTATTTATCTGATAAACATGCTGATATATAATAACTGTTAACCTTCCAAAAATATATTGAATTCTTCTTTACATGTTAAAAAATGTCTCATGCTTATGGTTACCTCAACCTTTTGGCATTCACATTTTTTAATTTAAAACAGCATAGGCATTTCTATTCCAGTGCCATGAACCTTCCGCAGTTCCCTCAGGATCCTCTAGGGATTTGGAAACCCCAATTGTGTAAATCCAGTTATAGAAACTACAAAAGAGCATGTAATGCAGGCTCGCTGTATCCTAATAAGTCTACTGGACTTTAAAATATGGCAGACACAGTGAATTCTAACAAAGCTGAACTCCTTCACAGAGTAATCAAAATTACTAAGCATTGATGTCAGTTTTGGTTTTGGCCTCCATGTCCTTAGCTTCGCTGGGGATCTAAAGATGACATCATAACCAAACTGAGCTCCTTCACAACAGAGAAACAGTTAGCAAACATATCATATTTGATAACTTGACCTGTAACAGGTCAGTTCTGTTTGTGCTCTTCTGTGGTGTCCAGAGGCGGTGAAAGAGCCCTTGCTTTATTCTTGCGTGACGCTCTCCTTCCCTCTGCTGGAGAAGTCTGGGGTTGCGAGTCTGTGAGAAATGCCAGCAGAAAATCTACACTCTGCTTCATGACAGAGTCTAAAACATTTTGTTCCTCTTGTGAAAAACGTCCCAAAACGTAACGGTCGACAGGCGTTTTGCCTAACGGTCGCCCAATACCAATGCGCAACCGTGGCATCACCTGCGGACACAATCAGCGTGTGTTATAATGAACTTATACAGCAAGTCATCATTATAGCTAATGTTTTGCTCTATGAAATATTCGCTAACTTACATCAGTATGAAGGCAGTCCACACATGATCTCACACCATTGTGACCCCTGAGAGGAAGAGACATGGTCCAATTATATTAGAGAGAAACTTAAACCAATGTTATCAAAACAAAAGTCTGATAAAAAGTTTGCACTCACCTTGGACTTCCGCCGTGTTTAATGCCGAACTTCCCAAGCGGTTTGTCAAGCTCATCGTGAATCAAGAGAATATGTTCAGGCGGAATTGAAAATTTGCTGGCTGGAAAAATAAAATAAAGAAGAAATACATTCAGATTTCCAATGATGGAAACAGGGGTGGGCGATATGACCAAAATCTTATTTTGATAATGATCACAATATATTTGTGATCTAACTAAAAATAAGAGCAAAGATTTATTAGACAAATTCTAATAAATAAAGTAATTTTAAAGTTTAAATAAGTATACATAAAGTAAGATTAAATAAAGTAAACAAACAAATACAATACAAATTAAATATAGTATAGTTTTTCAGGTACAGTAGGTTTATTTAACAAATAGTAAAGACATTGCATAAAAAGGTAATATTATAATACATTATTAATATTATCATAAATTAATTATATTTATGTATTATATAATTATACACATCTGTTTTTACCCCAAATGTTCACGTGTATGTGTGAATAATCCACCTGATGGGCATTTAGACATAAAATGTGTGTGTATTTGACCATTCAGGCGCAATAAGCTGCAAAAGAGAACCGAATTTGGGATCGCACATACTATGTTGTCATACCGCCCGGCCCAAGATTCCTGTAATCATCCACTTGAGGCGAGTTATTCTATTATACTATAGGATAATACAATGCGTCTCACCTGCTTTTGCCACACTCACTCCATTAATGTTCATGAGCAACTTGGGTCGAAGAAGAACCAACTGGATGTCTTGAAGGTGTGTTACAAAAACCTCTCCTGAGACTTGTCGGTCAGATCTCCAGCTGTCTGGCGTTCCCAAATGTTCTGCTAGCGTTGTAAGCACAGCCATACCAACACTATGTCGAGAGCCATTCATGCCAGGGTTTCCCAGCCCGACAACCTGAAACACAACCAAAAAAAAAATACTCAAAATGATTCAGTCATAGGTCCTGATTAAACTAGTACTTAGGTTTTAATATTTAATAGACACCTCGGCTGTTATTAGTAGCATTATATCATTAGTTAATTCCATTTTTACTTGCCATATACAACAATTAGTCAGAATGGCCATTTTATAGCTTAATTTAATTGTAAAGATACATTAAATGACTACGTTGTAATATATATTTTTTTACTATCAACAAATTAAATACACACTAGTGTTGGGTTATTGAAGTAGATAGACATTTATTTGTTACTGTAAGTTTAGATACTTGTCATTATTAGTAAAGAGACTATTAGCAAAGAAAAAAAGTACTAGTTTGTAACGAGTAAAAGTTAACTTGTAACCAACTGATAAGTACTTCAACGAACAGCAGTAAAACTAGTGGTGTTGAAAAAAAAAAAGACTACAAATAAGACACTGGTAGATAACTTTAGTATCTATTTTTGAGAAAAATGGTTTGTCATAACCTTATAATAATGCCAAATAAAATATTTCTTCGATGACGTACCAATTTCCTTCTGTTACAGTCAGCTGCCGCTTGACCATTCATCATCTTCGGTGATGGCAGACCGCTCGTGCTCATCAACACTCGGTTAATCAGCTTCGTTATCATCCGCATTAAGAGAGCCATTGGAAGTTTGAAAGCTTGAGTCACAGCCGTCCAGACTTTGCCTCGAACTGTGGTGTTACTCATTATGAGTCATGGTAAGTTTAAAGTTTACCAAACCGGTCTGTTAATGTTAACTTACACAGTTTCGATGCGACTTTCATCAGACACATCTCGATTGCTGGTGAACGTTTATATTACGGATATAATCGTGACTCCAAAACATAGCAACTACAGATATAAAAGCATAATCGGTAGGATATATGAATTGATTAGAAGACGCTTTGTTTGCGATTCATTCACGTAGATCAGAGGTCTACCATAAACTGTAAAGGTCTTTACTGACATGGATCTTCACGTTCTGCCGTCAACGTGTATTGCAAGGTTGCCAGATTTCAACTTTAGAAATCCCCCCCTAAAGGAGCAAATCTTCAGGGCGAACTTGCGAAGTATAACATTATCATTATCATGGGACGGTCCATCCCAGAACGACTTGAAATATATATGTGAAACTGAAATGGTGAAGCTGGGATAACAGTGTGTTTTCAACATGTTAGTAATGTGAGTAAATTAATACGTTCATTTTATACGTGTATTTTCTATATTTGGCAACGCGAGGTTGTCTGACCTCAGAGAGGCGAAGGAGTTTTTTAGTCCTCACAACCCCACAGCGCCACCTATCGTGATGGTGGATGGTAACCTTTGGCAGTGCTCAGACAGTGCCATGTAGGGGAGATGGACAAAAACGTACATTTCCAAACACGTACGACGTTTGGGAAAAGAAAACTTAACCCCATAAAGCCTACATTTATCATAGTTGATACAAAGGAAGGCTTCCAAATTAACAGCATGATCAATTATCAAAATTTTGCTTACAAAAACTGTTGCTCTACACAATATATTAAATGCCCTTTGTCCTCTGATTGATAGTTTATACTTTTTAGCTATTGCCTTTTTAGTATAATTCTAAAAAATATGAATCTATTTCAGGTTGTGGTGCACATCTTTGTGCTATGAAATCTTTAATGTTTAATGATCTGTAAACATATACCTTTTTTAAATATCATCTATTATTGGGAGATAGAGTGCAAGACAACTTATATTTATATGCATTGTATGTCTACTGCGCTACTGTTTTTTAACAAATCTTATTGATTTACACAAGTTTTTGAAATGTCATCTGCACATGATGCAGATCCAGTAAATCTTTATTATGGTCAAGAAAATGTTGGTCTACTCGTTACATAGAAAGAAAAAAAGAAAGAAAAAGAAAAAGAAAGTGTTAAAAAAAGATTACTATTAAAAGCGATATGAAGTCAGTTCCTCGCAAGTAAATTTACCATTTACCATTCAGGAGTCATTGCAAATAGGCCTAGTTCATCACATTAGTTTTTATTTTTAATTATCTATTTGTACCATTTTACAATAAATACTTGCTTTGATATTGTGTTATAGTCTATAAAGACATTCATGCATTTTTAGGTGGGTTTATTTGCCCATATTTGCCCATAGCATTCATTGTGACCGTTTGCAATCTGCTATTCTAATGGCTTATCTCAATAGAGAGTGTCCCTTATTTACACCATCCCTGCTGTAATTGGAAACATAAGCACATAAGGATATGTTCAGATCTGCCTTTTTTTGTTAAGTTAGCAGCAATACTTTATGAGAAGGTTTCATTTGTTGACATTCTAACTTACCTTCATTGGTTAAACATGAACTAACAATACTTATAAAGCATTTATAACAAAGGTACACTAACTTCATTTTTTATTTTTTACAAAGTTTCAAAAAATGAATCCATCTTCCAAACCGTGTTTATAGTGAATATTTCAATGAGTCCTTATACCACTCATGTTCTGTTTGAAACAATTCAAGAACTCATTTACAATAATTGTAAATTTGTAAATGCCAGTGTTGATGTAAGTGATGAGAAAACTGAGACTGATCAGAAGTATAGGCTACAATCTAAATAGACTGTTTATTTAGCATTAAGACCATTGTTAACTTTTCAGTGTGCAATGTGTTGTTTTTATTCACATTTATCATAATCAATAACCATTATCATGTTTTTTTCACATTCACCTTTATCATAATCAATAACCATTGTGTTGCTTTAATTTTTTTTAATGTTTTTAAAAGTCAAATATAGCTACTTGGTAAATGTTTTGATAACACTTAACAATAAGATTCATTATTAGTTAATGTACTAACATGAACTGAGCCGTTCATTGTTTGTTTATGTTAGTTCACAGTGCATTAATTAATGTTAACAAGATTTTAATAAAGTATTGGTAAATGTTGAACTTAACATTAACAAAGATTAATAAATGCCCTTAGCTTGTGAAATTTACTGATTTTTTATCATAACTGCTTTTAGCAACCTGCATAATCTCTCTGGACACCAGATGTTAAACTGAAAATTGTCAAATCAGATTATTATCTGATACCTGTCAAACTAAATTCCAAACAATAACAATGGGGAATGTATTTAAAATGCAAAGTAATAACAAGAATTAAAACGGGGTTTAGATCAACTAGAAAAATATCTTTATTTTGAAAGGAACCATGGAACACATTTCAACCATGCAAACAACGTTTCTGAACACATTTTCACAACATACAACATACAAAAGAGACTTTCAGTTTCACATGAACAAGAAAGTGTGAGAGAGAGTCCATTGGTTTAAATCCTGCTCGTCTTCGAAGCGTTTCTCAGAGGGCAGTATTGGCGCGTGTGCGCCCAGTCTCCGGTGGCCGCGCAGAAAGGACACACATAACTCCGCAGGATCGGGCACAGAATCCGTCCGTCACGGGTTTTCAGTCTATGGCTCATGTACACATCCTCGCTCTCTCCGTTTTTTAGGCAGAAGCCGCAGGTGTCACGCTTGTGGTCCCGGCTGGAGGAGGAGAAAGTAGTGCTGGAGGCGCTGCTGGATGAGCCGGTGCTCATGAATCGCTCCCCGGGGGTCACACGCTCAGTCGCGGCTTGCCTTTCCTCGCGATGCTCCTCCAGCAGCTGCGACAGAGTTTTGCGGAGATCCATGTAGTCCCGCCACATGAGGAAACACCCGTCAGCTGCGGGGAAGGTGTTCTCGCGATCGGTGATCGAGGAGGGCTGCATCATGTCCAGTGTCAGTCAGGTGTGTGTCACCCATGACCCCTGATCAGTATTTATAGGGGAATCGTCTAAAGATTCCAGACAGGAATGTCGTATCTGTCTGGGGCGCTGAACACCTGTACAATTTCCGTGACCCCTGGAAGGCTTGCTTGACAGAGGTCCTCACAAGGTCACTGGTTCAAGCTCGCGCTTTGGTTTATTGTGTTGTATCAATTAGCGGCACGTGCCAGACTGAGTGCACGCGCCTCTGTCTGCTTTCTGTAAACATTTAAACATTGTAACATTTTCAGGGTCGTGCACAGGATTTTTGGGGCGCAGGTGCTCAAAGTTAGAAAAAAAAGGTCTTCTCATTAAGAAAAACGAATTAATTATAATTAAGAACTAATTCTAATAAAAAAATAATTAGTTAGGCTTACATACTAGTTCACTTTTAAATAGGCTACTTTCATATTATTTATTTACATAAATAAACAAACAAACATGTTTTGTTGGCATTATGCTGGAATTGAATAAGCAAAATCAATATTGTGCATTACTGACAGAAAATGTTATGAAATTAGTGTTTTAAATGTAAATTATGAATATAGTGAATAGAATATTTGTATATGAAACTGAAACCTCCAGCAATGTACAGCATAGCAGATACCCGATTAGTATGTTAAATGTTAAATTAAGTGTTGAATGTCCAAATATTTCCGTTAGCCTATACAAATAATGGGTAACACTTTTTAACATGAACTAACATTGAACAAAACATTTGTTACAGTATTCATTTATCTTTGTTAATGTTAGTTCATTCATCAACGGAGATTCTCAGGGGCTCAGGTATGTCTTTCGCTGCGTCCGAAATTGGTGCACTTCTTTGGACCCATGAATAGACTTTTGTCCACTGTAGTGGACATTATATTTTAGGTAATTTCTCTTACACCATACATGTCACATGTCACACCTGGGTGTCCTGTAAAGAGCACATTCAAGGGCTTTTCAGAAATACCAAATGTTTGGAGGTTTCACCATGAAAACATAGTCTTTAAAAATGTCTGACATTAATTTAGTGACCAAATGTAGCACTCTTATGGAAATACGATCATATATTGTAATAATAATTTAAATCTGACTATTTTTCAAATTGTATTTCATAAACCAACATCTCAGGAAAATGTTATGGGGTTTCAAATCAAAAAATGACTTTCTGTTACAGAACAGGGCATTGATGTCATACATCAACATTAAAGCATGTTTATCAGGCATTCTGGGAGACGCAACAAGTGAATATGGAAATATACATCAATATTCCTATGAAATATTAGATATTATTATTAAAATGTTGCTAATTACTACTACAATTATTACACTTCTTTTTTCATTAAATGTTGCTCCAAGAACATGTGCAAATTGGATACAGTGTATAGATAAATTGCATTGAATGTGAATATTAATTGTCTGGGTCTGGGAACCACATGTTCATTTTCTCGTATTTGAGGCGTGGTTTACGAATGCCCAGAGCCGTTTATTGGGTGCTACGAATGTCTATCAAATGCGCCTGTACGTAGCTCATAGCCAATCGTTTTAATTATACCAGATGACGTATGTAGAGCGACAGAAAAGTTGCTCTTTTTTCAAAATAAACTTGCGTTCTAAACTACTTAGAACAATATCTAAGTCTGCATCGAAAGGTAACTTCGTGTCTGCTGCCATGTTGGATCCATAGATATAAACAAACTGCTTCGGTGTGTCGCATAGACGTCGTCATCGTCTTGCTGCTCCCTCCCTGTTCTGTGATTGTTCCCTCGCTGAGGCGCAAATCTGGTCCATGGAATCCAGGCTGCCTAGCAGCGAGAATAAAATCGTGCTGCGCACAAGGCAGCATGGGGAAACCCAGGCTACGATTCTGGCTTACTTAAACACCTTTGATTGGCCATTTCGTTCAAGAATATGTCTGTGATTGGCTGCATTGCTCAACGCTGCAAAACAAGTTGTAAATAGAAACCTTTGACGCTCTCTAGAGGGCGATACGCACTGATCGTTTGCCGTTTCACTAATATGCTTTTATTAGTTTCAGCTGAGGGTGCACCCCTGTAGAAGCAGTTTTTTAATTGTTAATGTACGATGTAAACGTACGCATGCTTACATGTTCTTCGTGTACATTTGCCATTTTGATATGGAGTTGAACAGATGCGATAACTGATGTGATGTGTATTACGAAAACAAATAAATGCTGATTTTGCTGTTACCTTATTCTAGGTGATTAATTTGTCTTTCTGTTTGGTGAATGCGGTGCATGGGTTAGGGTTAGCAGCACATCAACATGTGCTGATGAGCCGATGTTACTCATGGAATTTGTTCAAATTACCGCGTTCGAGTGTTGATGTAATTTCTACTGAAACAGGAAGACAGGGCAGGACCACTGATCTATATCAATTATATATCCCCCCCATATAGTGAATTATGTGCCATTCACTATATAAAAAATAGTAATTGTGTGAACAAGTGACCAAGTTCAGCCACAGGTTAAGTGTATATTTATAATGTAGGGGGCGGGACTATTCAGATCCTGCATTTGATTGGACTGAAAATCTGATGAGAAGCTGAAGTGATGAGTGACTCAAAATCATTGGCTCAAGAAGTGAGAGACTGTACGTTTTGAACGCTTATATCTTTTAAATGCAAATGTTGTATTTTGTTTTGGAGCACACTAGCTTATAGATAAACTTAAGGGTAACATATTCAAACTTAAAGCCAAAAAACTTAAAGTCCACCTGTAGTCAAATTGTATCCCTTAAAACTGATATTTAATCACCATAATTACATATTTAAAGTTCTTTTTCTTGAAAAAAAAAGTGTCATGCATGTGAATGTAACTGCGTGTAACCTCATTTAGTATACTGTAGGCCTACGAACCAAAAACATGCACACACCTCTATTTCTCTTTCTTTTGGAATTCAATCAAAGAGGAAAGACTGAGTGAATGGCAATACTATGAGTTCTATGGTTTCAGCCATTTAATATTTATATTATATTCAAAATTGTGAATATAACTTCAAACAAAGAACTAATTTTGAAACCTGAAACTCAAATGTGTGAAGGGAATCATATGTGAATTTATTAAATAATTTTCAAGAGTACCAAATAAATTAATTTACATTCCATGATTATTAAGTAAATCTCGAAAGGTGAATTCAGAGTATCGCTGTATACTGAAAAAAGTATACTGAAAGAGTATACTGAAAGAAATAAGAGAATAATATATAGGGGAATATACCATATAAGGGAAGAATCAAGGGTTAATACTTCTTATAGATGGATGAACTTTTGAAATCTGCAGCATATTGCGTATATGCTCATATATACAGCATATTAGCTCCAAGTTTAGTGATCCTGAACATAGATTGCTCAGGTGTGTTTGATCAGGGTTGGAGCTAAACTCTTGCAGGACAACGGTTTGAGGAACCCTGCTCTACAATATGTGCTGGTTCTTCATTGCAATAAACAATTTAATTTAAACTGTACAAAGCTAAATCATATATTTGTAAATAACCTACATGATCTTAACAGAATTCAGAAAAAAAACATAATTCTAAATCAAAACTCTGTTATTTTGCTGTCTTTAACGCACCAATCAAAGGTAAGGCATTAAGGTAAGGACAGCAAGAATAGGCAACTGGTAGTCTATTACTTTTCAAACTAATAACAAGAATGACCCTTCAGACTAAAAATTTTCAATCCAAACACAAGAGGGGAGCAGATTATCATTCTTGTATCACCGCATGACAATGTTTATTTGGCTACTTTGTAATTTATTGTCCATTCAATTGTTCAAATTTGGGTGGAAAATGGGAAACATTTGGGAAAATAATATGAATGCTCCACTGACTAATAAAGAAATAGTCTACGGATAATTAGCCTACGTAACATTTACAGCTATAAACGCAATGCATAGGCCCAACACTCCTCTTTCACAGTAATCAATATGGAATTTTCAGTGTTAGATAACGTTACTTAAAACTACATTTGGTTCCCATATTCCTGGATAATAAGTGTATAATATTTTAATGAATAATAAACGCACGATGGCGCTGTTCTATAATACACTGCTGCGGCCTGTCAGCGCACCCTCTTGAGAAGTTGTTGGTTGCTTTGGTTGTTAAGGAAGTCCTTTAAGTTTGTCTCTTCATCGAACTGGAGGTAACGGTGAGCTGTTTCATACTCAAAATGCGTAATTTTTTTTCCTTCACATAAATGTATTTTAATATAGATTTAATTCCATTTCATTATTTATATTTTGCAAAGATAAAACGCTTCATCGATCTTACAGATGTGAGAGTGACCATCGTGTGGCATCAGTGAGTTTTACATCGCTGTGAGGGACAGAGATTTCAGTCAGCTGTATGTTAATCACTGATCATAACAGTTCATTTTTAATGCCTTTCAGACTTATTTAAGTATTAATTAAAAGTTGGACATCAATAATGATAATAATAATGTTTTTTTTTATGTTGCTGCGGTTGTTATTATTTAACTTACTCTAACGATTTGTGTTTATAATTTTAGACGTCCGTTTAATACGTAACTTTAGATCTCTTTTGCTAAATAAACATTTTAGTAGACTATTAATGGTTAATAATGTTTATTATTCCGTTGTCGGTTTTCGTATAGTCTTACGTAGGGCTGCAACAACTAGTGCTAAATTGTTTATGGATTGTGTAACGTTAACGTAAATTGTGCAAAACATGCTTCCTCTTGCCAGTTATTGACCTCAAGTTTTTTCTAATATGGGGAACAATATGGGAGAAAATTACATTTTCATTTAGAAGACTTTTATCCAAAGCTTCTTACAATGGAGGAGCTTACGAATTTTGTCACCGAAATAATATACGAAAAATATGTAAAATGTTAACTTAAAACAAAAACATTTTGTCCAGACAGTATTGAAATAAGGTTTTGTTAATCTTTTTTATATATTATATCATTATTATTATATATATTTTTTTAAACATAACACGTTCAAAATCCTTTGATTTAAATTGTTTTGCTGATTAAAAGGGATAGTTCACCCAAAAATTTTAATTTGCTCTTGCTTTACTTAGCCTCAGGCCAGAGATGTGACGTTAGGTGACTTTTCTTCATTAGAACAGTAAAGCAGATTTTTAGCTGAAACTCTGGTCCTCTGTGATTTCATATAATGGAAGTCAATGGGTGCCATCACTTTGAGATTCAAAATTAAAACCTGCGGCCCCTGACGATACATTGAGGTCCTAAGAAGTGAAATGATCGGTCCGTGCAAGCTGAAACGTTGGGAATCTGTGAATGTCATCTGTGAATTGAGATTGTGCATCAACGTGGTCTTAATTTTTTTATATAGGTTATGGCATCCAGGAACAGCACAAGTACCATTTTGATGAACTTTATATAACACCCTAATCTTCCCTCTCTGTTGTAAACAAACAGTGTCATCTTTTCATTCTGCGACAGGAAGCTCGCGCTCCAAACGATTGTTTCTCTTCTTAAGACCTTAATGTATCGTCAGGAGCCGCGGGTAATAATTTTGTTTTGTCTGCATATGTTTTTTTGAATCTCAAAGTGATGGCACCCATTAAATTCCATTATACTAATCACTAAGGACCACAGTTTCAGCTATAAATCATCTTTACTTTTCTACTGAAGAAAAAAAAAAAAAAAAAAAAGTCACCTTCATCTCGAATGGCGTAAGGTTGAGTAAGTTAACAGCAAATTCATTTTTGGGTGAACTATCCCTTTAAAATGATTCCGATTTATTTCTCGCACAATGCTTCATTCATTATATAGACCTACCGCATATAATATAAAATTCCACATTGGGCAAGATGTGAAATATCACTTAATCAAAAGAAATAATTGCAGAATAATACGTTATCTATATAATAATTTTCTCACTGTCTCCACAGGATGTAAACAGTTGAGTACCATGGGGCTTGTTTACATCTAAAACCAAGTTTGCCAATAGGATGAGTGAGCATGGAGACAGCATCGTCCCGTTTAACTCCACAGAACTCAGGTCAGGGGAACCAGCGTGTAAAACAGATATTAATGTAGACCTGAGGAAAGAGAAGAGCAACAAGGAGGAGCTCAAAGACATCAAGAAGCCATATGATGGTACCAAACTGCTTCAGGATGAGGTTAACAAGGACGCCAAGCTTAGTCCATATCAGCCTAGACCTCCCTCTCTTCCAAAGCCCGTGGGATTGGGCATGGATGGTAAAAACATCTCATTTGATGAGAAGCTGAGGGGGAGAAGATTGAGGAACAGCCAGGAGAGTCTCACGGACCCGGGTGAGACGGGCTCTTCCACCGATTCGCTTAAAGACGCCGCCTTAGTGAATGGCCAGGGCCTTGCATCCGGACGTCCGCTCGATCTCCCACCCATGGAGACACCAGCGTTCATGATAAGGACCGGGAGCTTCTCCGAGAATGACGAGTCCCCCCGTGAGGATTTTGATCCCAATAAAGAGCGAAAGAAACCATCCAGAATTATTCTGTCTCCACTGCAGCTCACCAGCACATATCCTCCTCTGGATAACAGCGCAGCCTCCGCGTCCTTAAGGACAACTAATCGGATTGACAGGGATTGTTTGGATTACAGTGTGGTGGGGAGAGGGGGGCGGTCGGAGAGGCTTCAGAGGAATCTGAGCGATAGCCGGCTGTTGGACACCATGGTGTCGGACAATGCCTCTGTCCATTCCATGAAGTCCACCTATAGTGTTCTGAACCCCATCAGACCCCGGGATGTGAGGAACAGGTGAGAAGCTTGTGTTTTTTCCATTCGTTTCTTCTTTTCTGCAGCCCGTTTGAAGTTATCGCTCCGCATATCCTCCACTTTAAGATCACATGATCACGTTCTGAAGTATGCCGAGGAGATTAATGGATCAGTGAGATGCTTGTTCAGCACTTGTAACTGTCAAACTCCGTCAGCGCATTCACTCGTGTTCTGCTTGAAAGTGAAACGATTATACGAGGACAACATGAAATATAATATCTAACTATTAGACAATTTATTGATTAAAGTGATGGTTAACCCAGAAATCAAATTCCATTGTCATTTAACTTACCCTTTTGTGTATTTTTATATTTTTTAAAAATTATTTTATTTGTGGGACACGAGTGGAGATGTTTTTAAGAATTTTCTCGCTGTTCTTTTCCATAGTTAGATTATATTGTCACCAGGGGCTCAAAAGTTTGCCGTTATCGATAATTACTTTTATGTTATGGCTGATATTAAATGTAGCCTATACTAGTTTGACTAAATAAATAAAGTAAAAGCAAACAAGGATACAAGTAAATTTAGGCATAACATAATAAAAATGTGCTTTGTTAAAGATTACATATTAATGTTATTAATTCTTAATGTGATGCAAATATAATTATCCTATATCCAATAATGGGCAGTACATTATCTAAAGTTGGCTATAACCAATATGGTACTGAATCTGATATGTCTTGCATATATACAGTCAACCCAAAAATTGTTCAGACACCAGATATCATTTTAGATATTTTTGTATTATTGGGTGCAGTTAATTAAGGTAAGTGCGGATAGCAAACTGTGACACATTATACCCAAAAATGCTTCATACAGTGGACTACCAGTAAAATGTATAAAAATGTAGGGCCAAAAATTATTCAGACACTTTGACCTGACCATGTTTTGCTTAAGTGTTTTTTTTTCTTTAATTGCTAATGCAACATTTTTACACCACAGACTGAACTTAAATTTAACGAGTTTAAATTTTAAGAGTTCTTGTCATATTTTATTACCATTCTCTAAACTGTAACTGTATAAATAGTTGTGATAATGTGAGAAATGTTAAAGGTGTCTGAATAAATTTTTGGTTTGACTATAAGGTTTTACACTACCCTTGAGGGGTTTCATTCCCACAATGTAGGGTTTACCGAGACCATACACACTATCTATCTATAGTTCTTATGATACTTAAAAACAAGTAAATCCTGGTCACTGTATAGGTCCGTTGTGCAGAAAAGGGCAGCGTGACCATTCAGAACATTTGGGTGAAGTCATCTTAATTCCGTTAATATGAATATAATACGCGACATATGCTAGAGGGAGAATTTATCAAAGTTTTTGTTCTTGTTTTTTGTTTTCCTGAAAATGTATCTCCATGTGGTTTTAGGAGCTTTCTGGAGGGCAGTGTTTTGGGTAGCGGTGCCTTGCTGGGGGCAGAAGAGCTAGACCGCTACTTCCCAGAGAGACGACTCGGCATCTACGTCGCCACATGGAACATGCAGGGAGAGAAGGTGTGGAACAATATGTCATTTCTCATGTTTTGTTTGTTGAAGTGCATAGCAGCTGTAGCCTAAGCTCTCACTCTTGGTCTCAGGGGCTTCCATACAACCTAGATGATCTTCTGCTCCCAACCGACACAGACTTTGCACAGGACCTCTACGTTATAGGAGTTCAGGAAGGTTGTCCAGATAGGTACGATTTTGCCCTTTTTTTCCGTCTTTTCCTGATGCTCAGCATGTTTACCCTCTTCATGTTTGTCCACAGGAGGGAGTGGGAGATCCGCTTGCAGGAAACTCTTGGGCCGTATTACGTGATGCTGTACGCAGCAGCCCATGGAGTTCTCTATCTCACTATATTTGTCAGGAGAGATCTTATATGGTTTTGTTCAGGTAAAGCTTGTTTTATTTTTTCAAATTTATATGATACAGTATATTATGCAGTACCATTCAAAAGTTTGGGGTCTTGATATCTGTCATATTTTTGTAAGGAACCTCTTCACCATGACATTTATTTGTTAAAAAATATGGTAAAACAGTAATGTTGTGAAATATTATTACAATTTAAAATAACTGTTTTCTGTTTTAAAATATTTTAAATTGTAATTTGTTCCTGTGATTGCAAAGCTGAATTTTTAGCATCATTACTCCAGTCTTTAGTGTCACATGATCCTTCAGAAATCATTATAATATTCTGATTTGGTGCTCAAGGAACATTTCTTATTATTATGTTGACTTGTCAATGAAATGATCAGTGTAAGTTCAACAGAATACAATAGCATTTCACTTTTGATCAATTGAATGCAGTGGTGTGCACGAATAGTCGAACATTCAATCTGTAATTATTCAAACAATCTAAGTGATCTTATAAAATGGAATTACATGTGTAAACATTGTCGGCTGAAACCGAGTTATCATAATATCACCGTCACAATGAGAAATCACACGAAATCCAAACTTAATTACTAACATAAATGATTCAACTCAATTTAAATTAACGAATAATCAAGTATTCGTTTTTGAGGAGCCCAAATATTCAAATACAATATTTTGTTGAAAAATGTCCATCCCTAATTTAACGTATCCTTACTGAATACAAGTATTCATTTCTTAATTTCTTGTAAAAACTTAGACCTCAAATGTTTTAATGATAAAATATAATTTATAAAAAAAAAGCTATATAATTTTATAATATATAAAAGTCTTTTTCTGTCACTACAGAAGTGGAACATGCTACTGTCACAACCCGCATTATATCTCAGATTAAGACTAAAGGAGCTGTGGGTATCGGCTTCACTTTTTTTGGGACATCCTTCCTCTTTATTACATCCCATTTCACATGTAAGTGGAATATTTTATGGAAACTTGTTATACTGTTATATGTTTCAATGAATGTTTACAAAGCCCAGCTAGGAATAAACCCAACCCAGTCTTTGTTTGTTTCAGCTGGAGATTCTAAAGTATATGAGAGGATCTTAGACTATAACAAGATAATAGAAGCGTTGGCTCTTCCTAGAAACCTTCCTGATACCAACCCTTACCGCTCCACCACCTGTGAGTGTTACTGCTTTTGTCATATTTAAAGATTTTATTGTGCATTTATTTATTTTATTATTTGAATCTTATAAATAAAAAATGGTTCATTCTCAGGTGATGTCACAACCCGTTTTGATGAAGTCTTCTGGTTTGGAGATTTTAACTTCCGCCTAAATAAAGCCAGAGGAGAGGTGGAAGCCATTTTGAAGGGTGTAGGCGCAGATATGAGCCCACTATTACAACATGACCAGCTGTTGAAAGAAATGAAGGAAGGCAAGTGCAGAAAGATGTCAAATGTCAGTCCTGTGTAACTTATGCATGTATTAAGTTCCTTTTAAGCCGAGTTCAGACTGCACGATTTTAGTCCTGATTTTGGCTCGCCGACAGGTTTTGAGAAATCGCCGACAAATGCCCGAAATCACAGGCAAATCTTGCATATTTGGCATGCTAAATATCTGGACCTGTCGGCGATTCAAAATCCTGCTGTGTGAAAAGTGTTTTGACTGAAAACTACATTGGCGATGACCGACAGCCAATGAGAGAGCAAGATAGAGAGCAGGAAGTTCGGGGAGGAGTTCTAGACCAGAATATCAGTATTTTAATAGATATATTTACAATTATATCAACAGAACAGAAACAAACAGAAACAAAGTAGACTACACATTTGCTTGACCAGCAGCACATTGCAAAATAATTTTTACCCCCAACTCTCTTTGCAGAACACACAATCCTTGCTCTCGTCTCCCCAACCATTTCCTCCTGCATAATCTGTTTTTCTTTTCTCCTTTTCGCTGCAAATCAGAGCACAGACAATTGGGATCGCAAGCTTCTTGCAGGCTATCATTTTTAATAACAATTTGAGTCTCACTCATGATCTTGCGTTATTTCCTTATCACTTCTCGCGTGTGTTTGGTTGTGAAACGTAGTTTGCGGACCAGACAGAAGTTGTCGGCGATTCTTTCTTTTGTAAAGTCATGCAGTGTGAAACCTCCTGTCGCCGATCCACCGTTCAGTGTGAACACAGCAGCAACTGAATGTTCTCCCAGATAGTCACGCAGTGTGAAAAGAACAGTGACCCGGCTACTTTGAAAATCTTTAGGGAATATTTGATCTTTGAACGATTTAACTGGAAGAATCTCTTTGTGCACTTGCAGGTTCCATTTTTAAAGGGTTTCAGGAAGCATCTATTCACTTTCCTCCTACTTACAAGTATGACATTGGTTGTGACGTCTATGACACCACCACAAAGCAGAGAACACCCTCATATACAGTAAACTTTTTTTGCTAATTATATGCTAATATGTCACTATGTACCCTATACTGGTGTCGTAGTTAATTTTTCCTCCTGTGTTGACAGGATCGGATTCTTTATCGAAACAGACAAGTAGATGACATTAAAATGATCAAGTATACGTCTTGCTCGTCCATTAAGACATCAGATCACCGGCCAGTCATCGGCATGTTTCAGGTCAAACTTCGTCCGGGTAGAGACAAGTAAGAAGCACTTGCACTAATGTTGTAATCATGAAAATGGATAATTCACCTGTAAAATTAAAATTCTGTCACCATTTTCTCACTCTCCTGTTGTTCCAAACAAAGACTTTCATTCATCTTTGAAACGCAAATGAAGATGCGTTTAATGTAACCTGAGAGATTTCTGTCCCTCCATTTCACCTAAACTTTTACAGTTTGAAAGACATCGTAAAATGAATCTATATGAATCCAGTCTTCTAAGGAAACCCAATCATTTTGTATGATGAACAGATTAAATGTAAGCTTTTATTCATATGTCAACACTGATTAGCGCACATACATAGAGCTCATCAAATATGGTGAAAGTCCCTTCAAGACAAGTCATTTCACTCGGCGGCCATCTTTGAAACGCCTCTCGGGCATGCAAGTGTAGCTCACAACTCTTTGAATGGGAAAACATAAAATTCTCTAAAACTGTTCTTTCAGGCTGGATCAAGAAACAGTTTCTTGGCTTTTTTCAAGAAACAATTTTTTTTCAGGCTGGATCAAGCTCATGCGCAGTGGACGTGTGCGTCTGACTGTTTCTATAGGAACCAGAGGTTCGGCAGCTGCAGTGACGCAATTAATCTACCAATCGCCGATTGGCTCTTATTTAGAAAGCGGGACTTATTCTGCCATATTGAGCGTTGCACTTTTCCCCATTCAAAACAATACGAGTGACGCATCTTGTGTTATTCTAGTCTTTGATATGGACAACTGAAGCTGAGAATCTGCATTTGTGTTTTGAAAATAAGTCGTATGGGTTTGGAATGACATTTTGAGTAAATGATGACTGCATTTTTAGTTGCACTAACTAGTAGTTACATGAGTTTGACTTCTTCACATTCATGTCATTCTAAATATTTTGGTGTTACGAGTTACCTTAAAAAAGACAATGGCAATCAAAAGCACTGGGACAACCGGCAAGCCATGTGATCGTCAACTCAAGCTTTTCATCAATTTATGGAATGTTTTGAGGTCTGTTTGTTAAAGGTGTGTGTTTGTCATCATGAGACAGTTTTCATGCAGGTTTGATAAACCACTAACTCAGTCTGTTATCCTCCCCAGTATTCCCTTGGGTGCTGGCCAGTTCGACAGGAGCCTGTACCTGGAAGGAATCCGAAGGAGAATCACACGGGAGTTGAAGAAGAGAGAGGCAGCCATGAAAAACCAGAATAACAGTACAGTGTGCACCATATCTTGATCTACCGATGTGCGAGAGCCATAGGGTGCTAAAACTGATCATTTCAAACACTGAGCTACTGACTTGGAAAGCTGGACTTTCAGGACCAAAGGATAACTCTGTACTACGGATTTCACGGCACTGAAGTTGCACAGTCCAGGGACCAAAAGACTGCAGCTGGACATTTAGCAACTAGTGTTGGAACTCTAAAATATCACTTTTTAAATTGATAAATTATACTGACCTGAGTAAATTAAGTTAACTGTACTGTACATCCATTATTCCTAAGCAAGCCGTAACAGTCTGTTCAATGTATGGTTTCAGCTGAGTGTTCATATGGCCTTGTTAAACCATTAGCTCAACTTCTAATCTTTAACTGATAATGTAAACACTCATACCAGTCCCGGGTAGCTGATCCTCCTGGTTTCTGGGTCTATTTTGAATAGTTTCTTAACAATGTGCTAACAGTGGTACTGCTTTGTAAAAGGAAACTGTACTGTAGCATCATTACCAGCAAAATGAGGGAATATTGGTGTTAGCAGCTTTTTTATTTATTGATTGTCATCGGTAGGTGAATGTGGTGTCATGTAGAGAATTTGACCTTTGGTTAAAATGTGTGCAAAGTCTAAGTGAGGAGGCACAGACTATACTTGAGTTTACTGCCTTAACTGTTAACTAACAACAAAATTCAGCTTACTTGATGTAAAGTGCGATATAGGAACGAATATAGTATTGGTATTGCTTGCGCATGGATCTCAGTGACTGTGATGTAATACTAATTCACGCATTCACATCATGAATTTCAGTTCTATTTGTACTGAAAGTGCCTGCGATCTTGCTCATGATTGCCTCAGTGAGTTCAAATACATTCTGCTGTTTAAAACCAAATAATAGCCTGTTAAAAATACTTGTTTACAATGTAAAGTAATACAAAAACTGACTTGTATTTGGTGTTATTTCTTATGATTTTGTTTCAAGCACACATTTGGCAGCAAAAAGGTTATTCAATCACAAACCAAGGAACATATTGCTGAATATTCAAAATGCAGAGACAAAAATATTAAAAGCCAAAAAATAGAAAACATCAAACTTTATTTTTTTTCCCAAGGGATGTCAGATTCACCCATTGCCATCATAATGAGGAGCAATGAAAAAATATAACCGTAAACTTTAGAAGTGCAACAGAATAAATATGTTATTTTAGGGCAAACCAACAAAGTGATAATGACAATAATTGGGTTGGATTGGGTCATGTTATCAGTGATTTAGCAAGAGTGGGGCTTATATACACTTTAGACCATTCTTTAATGGGTTGGTTTTCACTGCTGTGGTAAGTGCACAGTCTCAGTGTTAGATATTAAAATATTTAATCAGAATGACAAGAGTTTTATAGAGCTTTGAGAAAAGAAAATGCTGCATAATGTGAGAAATATCTTTTTGGTTTGCCCATTTTTACACAGAAGAGCACAGCCTATCAACAGCAATGCAGATGTGAACAAATGGCATGGGAAACTCCACTTATACATTTATTAAGATGGAAATATGAAAAATTAGCACATTCGCTATAAATACATGGTGGGTTCAAACTAAATCATGCAAAAAAAAATCTATGTGGGTGTGTGGAATTAAACAGCCAGCAAATCAGCATTTAAAATGTATAGGGATTCTCCACACAAAAATGAAAATGCTGTCATTTACTCACTCTCATATCATTCAAAACCTGTATGACCCTCTTTTTTCTGCATAATTAGATATTTTGAAAAATTTTGGGAACAGCAAACTTAAGACCTTTATCTTTTTTACAGTTTTGGAATGACATGGTGAATAAATGACAGAATTTTAGTTCAGTAAATGCTGAACTATCTTTTTATAGTCACCTTTTAATCACTATTTAGATTAAATGCAACCACAGACAGTCCTTCTAAGCATTGCACTCAAATTCCAGTCAAGAATAATATTTGTTGGGTCAGTGCTCCTATTTGTTCTAGATAGTCCTCTATCGGAACAGGCGGTAAATGCGAGGCAGACGTCCATCTTTACTCGAGAGGGCGGCTTGAATGTCCTCGTACGAGGGCAGCTCTGTCAGATCTCCCAGCGCCGTAACCGCAGGCTTACTACGCAGCATTTTCGCTGTAACTCTCTTGATGTCACTGGCCGTAACATTACCTAAAACAAAGAAATTGTTCCATTAATTTTTTTCCCACAGATATGTCTCCAGGACAGAACAAGTGAATAGTTTGATACTGATATTACACATTCAAGCCAAGTAATATATTCAAGTCAAGAAATCACCACCCTTAAAAAGTTTTTATTTTTTTTATTTATTTGATACAAATATTACAAAACAGTAATATTGAGAAATGTAATAATTTAAATAACCATTTAAAATGTCATTTATTGATGTGATGGAAAAGCTGAATTTTCAGTATCATTACTCCAGTCTTCAGTGTCACATGATCCTTCAGTAATCATTCTAATATGCTGATCTGGTGTTCGGGAGACATTTCCTATTATTATCAATGTTGAAAACAGTTGCGTTTATCTTTGTGGAAATCATGATACTTTTTTAAAGGATTCTTTCATGAATGCTATTCTTTTGAATTTCTTTCCATTCATTTGAAATAGAAATCTTTTGAAACATTATAAATGTCTTAAATGTTACTTTCAATCAATTCACTGCATCCTTGCTGAATTTCTTAAACCAATAATAATAATAATAATAATTCACTGACCCCAAACTTTTGAAAGGTAGTTTAAGTATTAAACAAATTTGCAAGCTAAATCAAGAGTTCATATAGGCTTTACTCTGCATTATCATCAACACTTACTGATGAGCTCACACAGCTCATGCGGGAGCTTCCTCTTGCCTGTCGCGAGTACTTGTCGACCTACGTCTTCAAAGATGACGGGTCGAGACTCCAGGTTCATCATGAGCATGGATTTCAGTTGTGTCTTGGCTCTCTCTAGCTCCATCTGCACAAGTGAGAGATTTGCAACAATGCAATGCAAAAAATTGCAACAAATTCAGAATGAGAAACAAATAACAAAGGAAGTTCTTACTTCTCCTGCTGTCCCAGTCATTTGAATAAACTCCCTTGTAATGATCTCCACCATTTCTCGCACCTAAAAAGATAAGTAGTACTGTACTAAATAGTGTATTGTAGTACTAGTAATATTTATCACGTAAACCTAACTACAGTACCTGTCTAGGGTCTGCACTTGCATGGATACACAGAAGGCCGCTATCTTCATAGCTGTGGTGGTACGAAGTAGCATTGTACATCCAGTGATGCCTGTCCAAACGACAACAGAGTGCTTAAACCGTTCACCATATAACAGCAGTTTCAGAGCGTAAAGAGATGATGCCACACCTGTTGAGCACGTTAAGGTAGAGACGGGTGAACATGCCTTTTCCTGGCCCTCCGGCAGAGAAGGACCCTCCGCCTCCCATCATCATATTAAGGACAGCAAAGGGGATGAAGTCATCCTCCTATCAGTCAGTCGAAAAAAGACTCATATAAGCTCACAACCAATTTCAGCAATTGTGAAATTGAACTGATTTGATTTAATATGTGTAACAAACCAAAAAGGAGCAGCTCTCCAGCCCAATCATGATGTGCGTTAGTTCAGGAATGGGTGTCGGACCCAAACTCACATCGGACATGTCCTTCTCCATCTGATATGAGACAAAAAGCTCAGCTTATGTCATTTGGGAATCTTTAAAATTCTGCTGCTCTTTTGGGCCGTGACACACCATGCCGACGGTCGTTTTTGTGGTTTCCGCATGTTGAATCTTCGTCAGGGCCGTCGGTAAGAGAGATCGCTCTGATTGGCTGTTAGCAAAAGTGTCAGTGCATGAGGATAAAATTAAATAGAGCACATAACACGGTGTCTGTTCGAATTTTACGTCATCTTACCGGAGAATTCAATATGCAGGCATTTTTCATAACAACATGAGCCGCCTGGAATGAAGAAGTGATCCGCAACGACTGATATTCAAAATTGTAAGTACTGTTTTGTTTACAGTTTGTATATCTGCAGTCCTAGTTTCGGATTCCCTATTTGAATGACATATTACACTGTTATTTCCTTGCACACAGGCGCAGAACGCAAATGCTAGTTGGCAGTCACCTGTAGTTCTTTTGGTGTCTTCAGGTGCAGCTTTTAGGCACAGATGCAGGCAATGGGAGGCGACAAAACAGTCGGCGTATCATCACTGTTAGTTCTTTGACGTCGGCTAGGTGTGTCACAGGCTTTAAAAAGGTGCTCACCTTAACAATGCCGCCCGTGTATTGTGCTACAGACAGGTCGACGTTGGCAGGTGTGCTCACGCCCCATACAGGTTTAACATTTAGGAGATACTTCCTGGCACACTGAACAAGCTGCTCGTGTTCAATCCCAACCCCGGCCAGCACCATGCGCTCCGGGCAGTAATAGCTCTGCAGGTACTTATGAAGCAGCCTCTTGTCGATCTTCTCAACGTTGTTGGCAGGGCAGAAGCGAGGCAGGCCCACGGTGTTGCCCCTGTATGCTGCCTAAACATTAAAGAGACAATAAAATAAGACTTACAAACTCAATTGAATGATCTACAGCAAGGTATTGAAATTTGTAGAAGTGGTCATACTGCATGAATCATTTCTGTTAGTAAAGGCTCCGGGTCAGGTCTCATGTTCAGATCCTCCAACTCAAACCGAACAGCCATTCTGGTCATCTCAATCTCCTCATCTGAAGAAAATGTCATAAAGTTACATTACCAGTCAAAAATGTGGAAAAATTAAGATATTTTTTTTATGTTTTTGAAAGAAGTCCCTTATGCTGTTTGCAATAATAGTTATTAATGTTGAAAACAGTTGTTCTGCTTCATACTTTTATAGAAACCGTGATACATTTTTTAAGGATTCAGGATAACTTTTTTCAGAAACAACAGATTTTTTTTTTAACATTATAATAATAATAGTCCCCCTATTATGCAATTTTAAAGGTTCCTAATTTTGTTTCAGCAGTCTCTTACAACAGGTTTACATGCATCAAAGGTCAAAAAACTCTTTCATTTTCTCATAATATACATTGCACATTTATCAAAGGACTCAGTCCGAAGATTCAGTATCCTACTCTGCTCTGATTGGTCAGACGATGCAGTCTGTTGTGATTGGTCTACCACTTACAGCACATGTCAGAAACAAAATGTCTAATACCATTAATGAACTTCAGCTCCAGACAGTGTTGCCAGATACAGCTGTATATTCAAGTGATTTCTATGCCAAAGTAGCATAAATATAGAATAAGTTGTATCTACAGTAAAAGAGTGGCCCAACTTTTAAAACGTGGATTACAGCTGTGATGAGCAATTACTTGAGGGCACTTTATAAATACATAACTCTGAGAGCACAGTTGAATGACTTAATTGAAATCGAATATGGGACCACTCCTGTGCATCATCATGTGAACACTGGACTGATCAGGACATGTGCAATTTTTAAACCGTCCAAACCGCACTCTACTCGTCCCTGGCAGCTGCTGAAAAGAGGTTTGGATTCACGATTAATCAGTTTTGACTGTGCTAAGTTTTGCACTTCATGAAATCTTCAAGAAAGACGTATTGGTTCTGTTTGAGGTAAAAAAAAACAACAACCCACAAATGATGTTTGAAACCAGTCCAATCTGGCATGAACTGAAGTTCATTATTATTATTGTCGTTCATTTCCTGAACACGCATTACGCTAATTTGCAGGCATGTAGGTTACAGAAGTGAGACTGGAATTGGTGATGTCTCGTTTCTGCAGTTGTGTAATAATTTTTTACGATTGACTGCTTTTACTGTATTTTTGATCAAATAACTTCAGCCATGGTGAGCAATAATGACGCTTTTCCACTGCATGGTACGGCTCGGCACGGTTCGGCTCGCTTCGCTTTTTCACTGCGTGGTATAACTCGGCACGGCACAGCTCGGTTCACTTTTCCACTGCAGTTAGAACCGCTTCAAAGTGGGTGGGATTATAGACTGATCGTTATAGCCGTGTGCGGCTGAAACACTTTTTCATTCCGTGTCGCCCCATCCAGCTCCCGCCGGATCCGCTCCTTGGCAACCAACGAGAGGAACGACTGCATTTCGTCCACTGACCACGATTCAGCAATTTCTTTTTCTGAACGTTTTTTTCTTTTCTTTAAGCAAGTAGTTTAAAAACAGGTTCTACAGTGGTGGCTGTTACTGGCTATTGAAATCTAGTGGGTTTGGAGTCTTGTGTCGAAAATACAATGATGCTGGTAGTGACGATTCTGTCTGACCAATCAGTAATCTGCAGTGTTTTCACGTCACATTTTAGTATCGGTACGGTATGCTTGGAACCTCAACAGAGGTGGTACCATTTAAAGCGAGCTGTACCGTACCGTACCGTGCAGTGGAAAAGCGTCAAAGCATGCCGTACGTACCATGCAGTGGAAAAGCGCCATATTAGTCTCCATAACCCTTTCAAAGATTCAAATAGTCAGTCGTTTTTCAGATGCTTACCTAATAAACGAGGCTGTAGAACTGCATCTGACAGGAGGTTCACCACAGTTTCTAGACCCTTCACTTCAGCTGAAACCGCATACATCGTTGTGTCTCTTTAAATGACAGAAAGAAATAAAGCATGAGGTAAACAGAAAAGAATCAAAACGGCATTGAAAAACAATTCACTTTGGACTAAAATAAAAAAGAAATGCAAGACCTGGATGTTTGGCAGTCACATATGCCTCCATGTTTCTCAAGTGTTAGGAGAATTTCATCTTTACTTCCAAACTGGGCTGTAGACTTACAGTAAAGAAGAATGAGTTGGTTTGTGCACTAAAAATCAAAACAGCGTCAAAGCTATTTAGTAGTCCAACTCATAATCATTGACAGACTTACAGAAAAGGAAAGCTTTTCCAAAAAATGTGCAATTCCACTGGGATATTTTGCTTCGTGACGCGAGCCTGAATTTACTAAAACTAAAAACAAACAGGTGAAATAAAACACTTGGTATCTGGTTCAGCTCATTAGAATCAAACATCAGAGTATCTGATACAAATTTTACTTACTTCCAACAGTACAGAATTCACCAAATTTGTTCTGCGATGCAACTTTGAGTCCGTTTTCTAAGGTGGTGATTTTAGTCTCGTGTTTCTCATGGCCGTCCACAGAAGCAAAGACAGGTTTGGGAATCCCAGGCAGCGGTGTGGACAGGGACACATTGGGATACGCACTGCCACTGCTGTAAGGTCTACATACAGCGATGCCATACCTGCAGCACACAGACACTTAGCAATAATCATATACTTCAGATGCCCAACACCTATGAAAAGAAGGCGCCAACTCCTGCGAAGACTTCAGATGATAAACCAATGCTATACAGTTTTCTAAATGCATGGATCAATTTGTTAACTAACAAGTATTCATTACTTCAACAAGCTCATTGTTTCTGCAGTAAATTATTACATTGTTTAAATTAATACATTTTTAGCTAACTGTATTTTGTATATGTACATAATTTAGACAGTTACTTCTGATAACATAACATTCTAAATTGTAATATGGACTCATGCACTTTCTGTAAAGCTGCTTTGAAATTATGTGTATTGTGAAAATGGCTATACAAATAAACGTGAATTGAATTGAATATACTCTACTGTAATAACTACTTTGCTTTTACAGGTATCTGAAAATTTGACAAATAAAACAAATAATAAGGTTACACTTTATTTTAAGGTGTCCTTCTTTCTTACAGTGTAATTATATATTTAAGTACAGAGTAATATTAAGTAACTACATGTACTTACTATAGGGATAGGGTAGGTTTAGGCATAGGTTGAGGGTTAGTTGCATGTAATTACGCATAATTTACTGTTATTACTACGGTAAGTACATGTAACATTATGTAACAAGGACACCGTAAAATAAAGTGTTACCAATAATAATAATAATAACAACAACTCCACACTGGCTAATGTAGGATAATATTTGCTGTCAATTCAGTTTAATAACCGAAGCGCCAGGGAAAGCACGCGAGATTTCGAAGTTTATCACATGCACATTACCGCTATAACGATTTTATAAAGTAGACAGAATACCTAATATATATTAATTTATAAAGTGAGAACAGACATGTGGCAATGGCTCTATACATACGACACACTTAAGTACAGCGGTTAAATAAATAAAACATTAACCAAACCTCTGCGCTCGGCTCCAGCCCCTCAATCTGGACATGTGAGCAGCCATGTTGGATTCTATTTGACCATGAACCTTACCCGGAAATGATTATTGAACACTTCCTACTTTGTGTGAAATGTTGCTGGTACAATGTTGCCATTGTTTCAACAATGTTGAAAAAAAAAGCAGTTACAAAACGTTATCTAAATGCTACCCAATAAATAAAAAAATAAATAAATAAATAAACTAACAAATAAATAAATAAATAATTAAATGAATGAATGAATGAATGAATGAATGAATGCCCACATAGACGCCATATGTAAATATTCAGGGCATATTTTAGAATCAAAGTATATTTACATTGGTACTGTGATGGAAAATATAAAAACCTGGTATTTGCACAGTAGCCTGTATATTATGATGCCTACTTATATTACTGTACTAGGCCTACATATGCAAGAAAGACTGTGGCTAGTTTTCACTAAAGAGCATACTATAGATAAATATACTAACTTAATTATAATTATGAATTACCAAAAACAGATACATTTAATGATTTGCTTTCTTATGAATCATCATGCGTTTCATAATATTTACTGTTTATATTTTGCTGAAAAGCCATTAACCTCTCAACTGTCACCCTTTTTGAGAAGACATCAAAATGTACTATCCAAACTTATGGTTGTAATGAAGAATGCTTTGTAATATAGTAGACCTAACTTTGGTCTTGATTTAAAGAAGATCTCAGCAGATTATAAGTGAAAGTTATGGAAGTTTAAATGTACTCTAAGTCAAATCTACTGTACTAAAACATGTATTATTATTATTATAATAAAATATAGATATTATTTACAAATTACTATAAAATCAAAGCCAAAGTTGTGTTCCAAATTTGAAGTTATCACAAAAATGAAATTTTGTTAAGGCGCTGTATCAAAAATAGCCACCAGGTGTCACCCACATTCCATTGTAATTTTTATGCATTATCTTGTAACAAATTAATACATTTCGGTCCAAATATCACTTCTCACAAAATATGGAACCTTGAGACTCAGACCTTTCCGATGACATGTGTTGTGTCAAGATTAGACAAGGTTTAGATTATAAAGTAGTAAAATACATTTTGTAATATGAAACCTGACTCCGGCCAGTAGGGAAGAGCCCATTAAAATAATTTAGAGTGCAGTTTACATGGTAATGCAACGTCCAATTTCAAAATGGTTTTCACTGGATGAATTTTGAGTACGTATAAGCTTTCTAATGATAGCTACCTAATTAATGATGATTACTAAAATATGTGGTATGAAAAAAGGCGACAAATAAAAAGAGCGTCAAGCGTCCAGCTAGCGGGGCGGTGACAATTAAGGAGTTAAATAGCCGAATGGCAAGGTCAAACTGTGACAACATGCCCCCAAATTATGTGTGCTAAATAAACTGTATGATTTCTCCTGAGCAATTACAAAGTTTTTTTTTAGTTTATTTTGTTTGTGAGTTATATTACCACACACACACACACACACACAAAAAACTGAAGAATAAAAAAAATATAGCCTATATGCTTGGATTAAAAAATTAGGCCCAGTCTTCCTATGTAAGGGATATTGTTCAAAAAAGCTACTAAAGAATATAAACCAATGTTAGATTCATGCCTGCCACTTTTTTTTTCACACTAACCTAAAAAGAGCTTTGTATATAACAGTGTGTCCTTACAGCTTGTATTGAGACCAAAATAAATGGTGCATGAGAATTGGATTGATTTCTAAATGCACGCATAAGCTCTAAGTGCTTTTTGTCATGCATTTTCGGGCCACACAAGAATCAGTTGACTGAAAGAAGTGTGCAACAGCTTCTACATTTAGAGAAGGATGTTTTCACTGCATCTGGGTCTTATTTTGTTGACCATGTCTTTTATACCACAAATTAACTTTTCATATGAGCTTCAAGATACGATTCACACTCTGAGGGAGGAGAATGCGTACTTACATCACAGACTGAAAAACCTCACGCAGACACTGAGAGATCTGAGGAAACTGCTTCTGGATCACTCCCATGGTGAGAATAATGTCTAAATGTTCATGTCATGAATCGATAGCGACCTTTGAAAATAAATATGGTGTTTGCATGCAATTTTCTATTTTGTTTAAAGATTTTTTTTTCCTGCACTTTATAAGAGTTTGTGTCCACACAGCGTCTACTGTGGATCATGATAGTGACCAGATACATGCATGGAATGAATGGATTAAGAATGGTAAGATGCACTTTTTCAGCACTGTTAATCTGAAAAACTTTCTCACGTTATGTTGCCATGCGTGATTAATTGTATTTGCTGCTGTCAATATGTGAATCAGTGCTGTAGTTATAATGTGCATTGTTAACATGAAAATGGGCTTACAAACAAGTAACTTAACAGCAGTGATTGGCTCTACTCAAAATTTTTTATTTATTACTAATTTCAAAAGTAATATTATTACTTTACTTATTACTTCCTGCCAACAGTAATTCGTTACACTAGTTATATTTTTCCGTTAGTAAAACGCATTACTGCCCAACACTTGAGTCCATGCTATGTTATAGTCTGTACAATGTTGTATCAAAGCAGATTGGCCCTTAAATGATACAGACTGAAATATTGTATGATGTTTTTCAGGTCTCAGCGCAGAGACTCATCTCATGTTAGAACAAGCTTTCTGCTTGCCACATCTTCATGCTAGTGCTAATTTATATTTCCCACAGGAAATTCTTCTGGTTCTGTCAGGTCTCATTTGGATTTGGATTCTTCTCATGTAGATATGGACATAATATTCAAATCTAACAGGAGAGCTCAGGCTAATTTAAATTTGTAAATATTAATGTTCATAGTAAGGTTTTATTTGTTAACATTAGTTAACTAACATGGACAAACAACTCTTTCATAAAAAAGTAGTATTTGTTAACAATAGCTAATGTACTGTGAGCAAGAACAAATTTGTTTTATTAATGTTAACTAATGTTAACATAGACCTTTTTGTTTTACCATATAAATAAATGAGTAATGCTTTAACATTTTATATTATCGTCTAAATTAAATAGCAATTTCCCTGATAAGTCTGTTGACTTAGGCTTAATTTTCCCCTATTAACATACTTTAATATCAACATTTTACATTGGGTCGATTTAGGTCACATAACTTTGAGAAAGAATCAATAGCTTACTTGATTAATATGAAGCTTGGATATAAAATCATGTATGACAGGGGTGAATAAATGAGATTCACTTGTGAGAGACTGTATCCCCTGGTTTCACAGACTACTTCCAGACTAAAATGCATTTTAAGCTGTTTCAATGAAATAAACTTGCACTTAAAATATCTTAAAATATATCAGTGCCATTGTTTTGTCTCAAGATGCACACAAGTAAAGGTTTTTTCTTTTCTTTTTTTTTCTAAGGCACATTTATAAAAGCTACTTAAATGCCCCAATTGAACTAAATCCTGGTTTAATCTAAGCCCTGTCTGTGAAACCGGGCCTGTATTGAGCTGAGTGTGTCAGGAATCCAGACACAGCCCCCAGCATTACACTGTGAATAATGACTATAAATATATATATATAATATATAAAATATATATAAAATAAAATATAAATATATATAACACTTGATTTTGTGATGATTTTGCTGTCTTGTCATCTTTATTAGCTGATTTCTCAGACATATGTGGATTAAAGATCATCCCTGACAAGTCCTTCTGATTGAAAATGTAAATAAAGAATGAAACCACAGCTTGTGGTCGACCTGCCAAAGATGTTTTCTCTGTTGATTCTGTTTCTGTTCAGCACATGAAGAGGTAGCTTCTCGCTGATAATTACTGTAGCAACATGAAATGATTTAGAGCAGACTTTGTGTGTTTGATGTTCCACACTGCAAATATCACAGTAGCCAACAGAACTGGCCTTTGTTCAGTTAATTAAAATCACCCTCTTGCATAGATTAGAAATCAGGCTATTTGTACTTTAATTTACATCTGATTGTTCTGAATTGATAAAAGAAATGAAGCTGATTTACATTTGCAAAGATTGAAACCCATGGTAGTTGATAACTTTCTATGTATATATTCCATTGCATATTGTAAAATCAATATATATATTTTTAACTGACTGTTTACATTCAAATTTAAGATCAGATTCTTGAACATGTGCATGATTGAACATGTTGAACATGTGCATGTTAATTAATGTTAATTAAAAGTAAATGTTATGGTCTTTCCTGAAAACTCAGCAAGTTAACATTTAGTAGTACTTAATCCCTAAAATTGAGTTTTTCCCTTTTCTGTGATTTTTTCCAGCTCTAATATGAAGTGTAAAAGTATGTTTGAATAAGCCAATTTTGAAGCATATCCAATATATATATAATATATAAAAATTACACAAATATAAAACACATGTGTAACACATCTCTATCTTTAAGTGATCTTTATTTTAAGCAAAACATATTTTACGGCTTTAAAAATAGCCTATAGTATATTATAATTAATCTTGCCACATGCAACCAAACACACATACAGGTGTGAAATGATTTATGCCAATGTGTACAACAAACGCTATTAGACTTGTGGACACCTTTTATGAATAACCATTATGAGGGAATTGAAACACAATTGTTCTCATTTTTCTCAAACTGCATGTTTTAGTTTTATATTTGTGGCCTCATTCATTTTGCACAGTGTCTGAACACATGCAGAGTGGTGCTTAGTCCTCTCGTATTGTTCATGGCTGTGGAGGGGTGGTGCTCTGCTCTCCAGGTTACGTGACACAGCCCATCTGTGTGTATGTGTGTCTGCTGCTCCATCATTAGATCAAGCCTGTTGCATTGATGAACCAGAAGACACACATTGGCAAGCATTCACTGACAGAGATGCTGCACTGAGGCTTAACACTTCTGCTCTGCGTGGGTAAGTACAGTATTTTTGCAATTGTTAAAAGGCAAGGCAATTTATTTATTAAACACAATTAAAAACAACATTTAGTTGACCAATACGCTGTACAGTTCTTAAACATTGCAAAAAGCAAACACACAGTATGCACCAATATACAGATGTCTTTCTACTCAACATAAAATGACAGAATTCCAACATATCCCTAAATAGGGTTCGACAGTTGCCATATACTTCCATTTTTGAAATTTATTTTTAATTTTGTACAATGTTGTGTACAAGCATCAATAGACTAGTTTTCAATGACTCAGTATGAAACCTCCACTTGGTACTGTAATGTAATAATTTTTAATGTGGATGTGCAAATATTGACATGCAGATACATTATACAATTGACAGAATTTTTGACAGTATATACAACTAAAATAACTGTTTACAGCTATGAAAAGAATATTTTTGTTTAGTTTCAATATCAATGAAAACGTTTAAAATGTTGAAACATTGTGTTCTTTGAAAAAATGACAAAATCCTTGGTGAAAGAGATTTACTCACCATACTGGCTACCTGGAAAATAAATGGATTCATAATTAGTGTCAAGCAGTCAGTGCAAAGTCAGATGCAATAGATTGAGTAATTGGATTAAGGGATTTAATCCATTAACTTCCAGTAACTTTTCCAGTAGCTTTTCAAATAAGTAACAAGCAAGTTATTTTATTTTTCCTTTATTGCCTGACTCCTTTCCTGTCCACAATTTGAGAGTAACCGGGAGTAAAGTGCAGAGCTGTTGTGTGCTCTGTGTAAACATGATGGTTTTTATAGTTCTAGATCAGGGGTCTCCAACCCTGCTCCTGGAGGGCTACCATCCTGCAGAGTTTAACTCCAATCATGCAGGTAAGTGTGTTGGAGCAGGGTTGTAACTGAAGTCTGCAAGGTAGCCCTCCAGGTGTGTATTCCAGAAAGCAGGTTATTTGTGACAATAATGTTTAAGTAAGTAAGCGGATAACCTCAGCTTTGATGAAAAAAGTGGTTTCCCCAAATTCGACTGAAAATGCAACTTTTAATGACTTCTGCAGTATCAAAATGTGACCCTGGACCACAAAACCAATCACATGGGTCAATTTTCTAATTGAGATTTATACATCATATGAAAGTTGAATAAATAAAATTTACATTTATTTGTAAATTGGTTTGTTAGAATAGAAGAATATTTGGCCAAGATACTACTATTTGAAAAAATCGAAACATTTGTCCATTTATGTTCGCGATTGTGCTGCCTTCACTCACAAAAATAAATGTTTTATATATTTACAGTAGGGAATTTACTAAATATCTTCATTGAACATGATCTTTACTTAATATCCTAAGGATTTTTTGGCATAAAAGAAAAAAATACAATTTTGACCCATACAATGTTTTGTTGGCTATTGCCACAAATATACCCGTGCAACTTATGACTGGTTTTGTGACCCAGGGTCACAAATTATTCAACCTCTTGAATAGAATCCCTCACAACAGCACAAATCTGCAAAACAGGTGTTATCTCAAGCACACCTGATGCAACTAATCAAGGGCTTCATTAGTTGCACCAGGTTTGCTTGAGCTAGAACACGGGAAATATCTGAACGGGCTAGGTTTGTTGAGTGTCACGTTTGACTGCATTGAAAAAGAATTGTCCAAAAAGTTAAGAGAAGATATTATCGCCCTTCACAAACAAGGAATAGTTGAATAGGAACAGGCACTGAGGTTTCAGCTTGCACAGTAAGGCGCGTACTAAACGCACGCCAGAACTCAAAGACGTACACCGCTACTGACCCAAAAGAGAAGTCGGCTCCAATTTGCTCAAAATCATATAAATAAGCCACAGAAGTTTTGGAATTATGTTCTGTGAGGCGAAACAATACTGTTACTTTTCTGCACTGTGGATCAGTGGTATGTCTGGAGGAAAAAGAATGAAGCGTATGCTAAAAAGAACACTCTGTCTACAGTTAAAGGGATAGTTCACTTTGAAACAAATTTTTGGTATGTTTTAGCTTACCTCAAGGGCATCCAAGATGTAGGTGTCTTTGTATCCGCAGTAGTTTCAATTTTGATATTTTTTAGGTCAAACCGTTCTTGTCTGTCAGTCATATAATGCAGGTCTATGGTCAACACCTCAAAGAGCATGCACAGAGAAGTCCAAATTAAACATGATTTAATGACTCGTAAATGTAAGTACACATTGATGGCCTAAGACATGAAACGAGCGGTTTGTGTGAGAAAACGAACAGTACTATTTATATAGTTTTTACCTCTTGTAACCACAGCCACGTCCAAGTGATCTGAGGGCGCGGGCGCTTCGGTCTCCGCAAGCGCCGGAAATGATCTCTCGCGCGTGTATGTCACTCATTGTTTACACATATATATCTATGGTTTACACAGAACTGAGATAGGTAAGACGGCTAATTAAAATGGTACTTTATTTGCACTTATCCAGGATGTTTAAACCGTCGTAAAAGAAAACAATTACGTATGGTCGCATGTAAAACTATTCTTACCAAATATATGGTGCCCATATAAAAAAGTAGTAGTTATAGAAAAACAAGTAACCCCCCCAAAAATTGGTTTTTACTAACTTCACATAACATTTCATGTAATGCCAGCTTTACAAATAGAAAGGACACATACAAAGACGTTGTTCACATACCTCCGTTGGATGCGAAAACATCATAGACACAGCTGATGATGTCAGACTCAGTAGTATGCGATCTACTCCTTGGATTGTAAAATCATCAGGGGAAAAATTATCGCTGCAGACCCTCCTCAACTTTAGTAAGTTTATGGGTGTGTTGATATCCGAAGAGCGATCAACCATAACTTCAAGAGAGAAGGCTCATAAATTGGGAATTTGTGAAAACTCACCACTCCCGGATGAGTTCGCGCGAGCATACGTAATTGTTTTCTTTTACGACGGTTTAAACATCCTGGATAAGCGCAAATTAGTACCATTTTAATTAGCCATCTAACCTACAATCTCTGTTTCACGAGTTCACACTTACATTAATTAAACAGAGTTAAGATTATGCGCATTTGGTGTGTGTGTGTGGGGGGGGGGGGGGGGGGGGGGGACTTCTCTGTGCATGCTCTTTGAGGTGGTGACCATAGACCTGCATTATATGACTGACAGACAAGAACGGTTTGACCTAAAAATATCAAAATTGAAACTACTGCGGAAAAACAAAGACACCTACATCTTGGATGCCCTTGAGGTAAGCTAAAACATACCAAAAATTCATTTCAAAGTGAACTATCCCTTTAAGCATGGTGGTGTTCGGTGCTCTGCGGCCGATTTGAATCCTCTGGCACTGAAAACCTGTAGCGTGTGGAAGGCAAGATGGATTCATTGAAGTATCAGGGGAAAACATAATGCCGTCATTGAGGAAGCTGAAGCTTGGAAGCATTATACCTTCCAACAGGACAATGATCCCCAGTTTACCTCATATTCCACCATGGCGTCTGGTTATACATCTCGTTTACCGCAGGTCATAACAGCAAAAGTATGCTTGCCATAAAGGTGATGAATAATTTTGAGATTGCAGAAGTCATTAAAAGTTGCATTTTCAGTTTTCAGGGAAACCACTTGTTTGATTTGTTTTTTGCAAACAGCTGAAAGTCTGTCAATTTTGCCAATAAACCTGATTTGCAGTGGGGGTTGAATAATTTTGATTAAAACTGTATATGAATATATTATATTATATTATACAGCATGATTTTAACAAACTAATGTTTATTTTATTTTTTTATTACACTGTAAAAATGTTTGTGATTTTAACGTGAAAGAAAAAAAACCTATTAATTGGTGAACAGTAAGTTTCTGTACAAAGAAGAAATGTAATAGATCTAATCGTACATTTGATGAACCAGTCATTGTATAATTTACAGTTAAAAAACGTAAATTGACATTCAAAGAATTCCATGCATGCCACTTCACATTCTATTTTCGTTGAAATAACTGTTTCCTCAGTTTTTTCTAATCAGTTATGCACATTAGGGTTTAATGTTACATCTAATGTAGTTAAATTAATGTTTATTGCTTTTTTTAATGTTATGTGTGTTACCATGATGGTGTTTAGTATCTGTGCGAATGACACTGTGCACCTTCAAGTATTTACCTTCTCAGCATGTGAAAAAGCTGCTTGTGATGAGCTTTGATTCATCATGTGACTTTCTCATCACTACCTGTTTTTGGTGGTTGTCAGTGTATTACAAAGGTACAAACCAGATATTATTACTTCAATAGGTTGATAAATTAACATTATATGAGTTATTGAAATACAAATTATTTACTGTAAATTTAAGTTAAATCTGTAAAACCTAAAATGTTGATACCGTAATGTTGCTACTGTAATTTCTGGCACCCACAGCTGCCGTTTCTTTTACCGTAAATTTAAAGGATTTTTGTTTACAGTGTATGTTTAGTTAAGTTGATTTGTTTTTTTATTTTCTAAATGTATTTTCTAAATGAGTCCACACTTTCGTGGCGTAAGGAATAAGCATGCTGCAGAGCTCGCTTTTCAGCACAGGTGTGGTAAAGTTTATTATATTTGATTATTTATTTTATTCTGATCTGACATCATGGATCTACATTCAAATGTTTTTGTTTTTCTTTTTGCAACAGGATGCAAAGATATGCTATAATGATTTTTTTATAATAAAAATACATTATGTGATATATCTTACCTTTCATGCAATGTGGAAGCAAAATTTCTAAACATAAAAAAAAACATATACAGCCATGTCATTTTTTTTGTATAATATATTTTGCATCAAACAAACAATGTAGGCCTATAATTCTTATTCACAGTTATTAATGATTAAACGAAAAGACTGAAAAACTATCAATATGGTGGCGATAAACAAAAGAAGAAAAAAGGAGGGTTGAGCACTTTTTCTTAGCATCCGTTTCCATGGTAAACCGTTGATTCATCGATCTGCTGAGAATGTATTGTGTGTTCACCGTTAACAAATTGGGTTGACTGAAGTTACTCCCAGATGCGTTTTTGTAACCAACATGCCCAGAGTAAGCATGGTTTAGATTAATCAACTGAGAGTTCAGGGTATTTGTGAAGGTAAGTTAACCTGGCTTTCTGGAATACCTTGCTGCTGACCTTTGATGATCCAACTTAACCATATACCAATAAGCAAAAAGACCTTTACGAGTCTTACGAGTCCACACTTTCAGGGCGTAAGGAATAAGCATGCTGCGGATCTCGCAATCGTGCAGGTGTGGCAATGCATATCGACCGCAATGGGGGCGCTCGCGAGCACCCTTTTGAAACCTAAAATGACAAATGGGACACCCTACGATCTCATGGACTTAACGGACACACGGCAGCCATTGTAAGTCCACAAGACCCTAAATGCATATGAAGTGTGCCATTTCGGACAGGGCCAGTGTTGATCTTGCGTCCTATTCTTCTGTGACCCAGAATTGCAGCACAGCTGAAAGGGTTGTTTGAGCTGCGCCCTCTATAGCCTACAGTTGTGACTTTGCATTTCCTTCAGCCTGAGGCATATTCATGGGTGGGCCTTTACATTTGGCAAAAATAGTTTTAACTTTTATTTTTAGTTATTAAAAAACGAACAACCAAGCCCAGTCCAGGTGAGAAAAAGTAAGGCAAAAGTAACGTAACACATTACTTTCAAAGTGACCAATTAACGCAATAAGTTAGCCTACTTTTTAAGGGAGTAACACAATATTGTAACATATTAACTTATTGTAACAAGTGACTTTCCCCAACACTAATTATCAGTCAGTAAGTCTACATTTATAGATCCATATATAAAAATATTCTACAGTTTTCTCTTTACTCTTTCCACCGTACCCATATGTCTAATGCCAGACAAATTAAACTCCTTCTTTCGAGTGCTTTGGTTGTATTTGTAAGGGACCAAATTTTAAATACGTTAATGAATTGCTAAACTGCTTCTTCATTTAATGGGGTGTTGTTCGACTAAAGAAAACACACCCCCGGCTCGTGGCATTAGATCCCATTAGCTCACCCACCTGCTGTCTATGGCCAATGCCAGATGAGTCATAAGGCTGAAGCACACATTCATGGGATTTCTGTTTGCCTCAGAGTACTCAGCTGCTCTCCCAACATGGTACACTATCATAATAGACTGGACCGTCTAAATAAAATTAATTACAATAATAACATTATTATGTCATCAGAGAAAGAGGATCTCGATGACATGTAAAGCACATTAAAAAAAATCATACTCATACAGATGCATAGCACAAAATATTAAGCAATAACAAAATACTGGCACACAGTTTCTCCCATTTGTTTCTTTAATTTTCTAATAAATAAAACAAATCATACACTGAGGCATGAAATAGCCTAAAACATGCCCTACACATTTATCAACCATAAGTATTTAAAACAGCAGCTCTAAAAATTATTAGATGATCACTAGACAATTTTTTTCACCATTTCTTTTTGATTTTCTCTTTAATCGTCTGTTTTTTATGAAATCTATTTTTGAACTAGCTCTAAACAACTGCATGGGATGGAAACTTAAGTTTGAAGTCCCCCTGTAGTCAATAATTGTGTCCAAAACTCTTCTTTGAGTCAAGTCAAGTCATCTTCATTTATATAGCGCTTTTAACAATGTAGATCGTTACAAAGCAGCTTTACAGAGATAAACATATAATTTAAGGTAACAGAGATTGTTTTGGCTTTATAGCGGTTCTTGAATAATATTTCAGTTTTGATTGATTCACTTCCGTCGAAATGATCATTTGTTATTAAATTAGGGGCGACGACGCCGTTCTCTCTAAACAGACTATAAACGCGAACCTGTGATAAACGCTGATGCCATTCACATGCGCATTAAGAATTTATTCTATAGTTATGTGCGTCTGAATATATGTGCGCAGGTTTGTAATTCCCTACAAACCATGCCTAAACAAACTTGTCATGCCTATAAATTTTGATACAGAATTTTATTTTATCACTTTGGGGTAGGTACGCGAACCGAATTTCCCCACAACACTTTATCTGTAGAGTGGGAAAGGAATCCTCCATAGGGAGAGGCTAGTTGGCACTTCAGCACTGCTTTATCATCGGGTCCAGCCGAAGCTCCTCGTCAGATCTGGATACGGCCTGGATCCGGCAGGCTGCGGGAAAACCTTGGGATAAACAAAGACACTAATATAGCGTAGATGCCATTCTTCTTATGATGTAACGAGTACATCAGGATTTAAGGGAAGTGTTCCCAGTTCCGGCTGACCTAATCTATGCAGCCTAACATTAAATTATAGAAGTCGATAATATATTATGGGAATGCTAGGTCAAAGAGATGTGTCTTTAATCTAGCTTTGAACTGACAGAGTGTGTCTGCTTCCCGGACAATGGTAGGAAGACTGTTCCAAAGTTTTGGTGCTAAATAGGAAAAGGATCTACCGCCAGTAGTCGATTTTGATATTCTAGGTATTATCAACTGGCCGGAATATTGAGATAGCAATAGACGTGAAGGACTATAATGCGTTAAGAGCTCGCTCAAGTACTGCGGAGCTAAACCATTTAGTGCTTTGTAAGTAATCAGCAATATTTTAAAATGTATACAATGTTTAATAGGCAGCCAATGCAGTGTTGACAGAACCGGGCTAATATGGTCATACGTCCTGGTTCTGGTAAAAACTCGAGCTCCTGCGTTTTGTACTGGCTGTAGTTTGTTTATTAAGCGTGCAGGGCAACCACCCAGTAGAGCATTACAATAATCTAGTCTTGATGCCATGAACGCATGAACTAATTGTTCCGCATTTGTCAATGAGAGCATATGGCGTAATTTAGATATATTTTTAAGATGGAAAAATGCGGTTTTACAGATACTAGACACGTGAATTTCAAATGAAAGATTGGTATCAAAGAGCACACCCAGGTTCCTAACCGACGACGAAGACTTAACAGAGCAGCCATCAAGTGTTAGACAGTATTCTGGGTTATTACGTGTGGAAGTTTTTTGTCCAATAGTTAGAATCTCTGTTTTTTCAGAATTTAGTAGTAGGAAATTTACTAGTCATCCAATTTTTTATATCAGCTATGCATTCTATTAATTTTGTCAATTGGTAAGTTTCGTTAGGTTTTGAAGAAATATAGAGCTGAGTTTCATCGGTATGACAGTGAAAACGAATGCCATGTTTCCTAATGATATCTCCTAATGGTAGCATGTACAGAGTGAACAGCAGCGGTCCTAGTACTGAGCCTTGTGGTACGCCATACTGAACTTGTGATCGATAAGACATCTCTTCATTTACTGCTACAAACTGACAACGGTCAGATAAGTATGATTTAAACCATGCTAGTGCAATTATTTTTGCAATTTTAGTGCAAAAAAAAGTCTATTTAAAAGAATGTTGTGGTCAATGTGTCAAATGCATCACTAAGATCAAGTAGCACTAATAGAGAGATACAACCGCGATCGGATGATAAGAGCAAATCATTTGTGACTCTAATGAGAGCTGTCTCAGCGCTATGGTACGGTCTAAAGACTGAAAATCCTTGCAGATATCATTTCTTTCAAGAAAGGAACACAGTTGTGAGGTTACTGCTTTTTCTAATATCTTTGTCTGAAAAGGCAGATTCGAGAACTGCCTGTAATTGACTAATTTTGTATGATCAAGTTGCGTTTTTTTATAAGTGGTTTAATCATAGCCAGCTTAAAAGTTTTTGGTACGTTTCCCAGAGACAAAGATTAATTAATGATATTAAGAAGAGGATCTATGACCTCTGGAAGCATCTCTTTCAGCAGCTCAGTTGGTATTGGGTCTAACAAGTTGTCTATTTAGATGAATTAACGAGTTTGCAAAATTCTTCCTCTCCTATAGCAACAAATGAATAAAAATGTTCCTCAGGGAGACTATAATGCACTCCCTGATGCGATAATGTAGTAGACGGTTGCATAGTTATAATTTTGTCCCTGATATTATCAATCTTATAAGTGAAGAAGTTCATAAAGTCATTACTGCTGTGTTGCTTCGAAACTTGTGGGCTTGAAACTTTCTTTTTCGTTAGTTTAGCCAGTGTTTCAAATAAATACCTAGGATTATGTTTATTTTCTTCTAATATGGTTGAAAAATAAGCAGATCTAGCAGCTTTTAAAGCATCTCTGTAAGCAATCGAGCTCTCTTTCCATGAAATCCGAAGTACCTCTAGTTTAGTTTTCTTCCAGTTGCGCTCCATTTTTCTGGCTGCTCTCTTAAGGGCCTGAGTGTGCTCGTTGTACCACGACGTTGGACTATTTTCTTTAATTTTCTTTAAGCGCAACGGAGCAACTGTGTCTAAAGTGCTGGAAAAGAGAGAGTTGCTGTAAAAGTTTCTGTTGCAATATCAAGTTCTTCTAAGCTATCTAGGATGCTGAGATGAATAAACTGATCAGGAAGATTATTGATAAAGCAATCTTTAGTGGCAGAAGTTATAGGTATAACATATTTATAACACAGAGTCGGCTTTGCAGCCTTGGCTAAATGTAATGTACTCTATTCCATGTGATAATATTAGATCTAGAGTATGATTACGATAATGAGTAGGTCCTGACACTTGTTGTCTGGTCTTTAAATGCCAATCAATGCATCTTTTTCATTATGTGTGTATTAAAATCACCAACAATCAGTACTTCATCTGCAGCCAGTACTAATTCTGATAGAAAGTCTGCAAATTCTTTGATAAAATCTTTATGGTGCCCTGGTGGCCTGTATGGCTTGACGTCCTTGCGGGCGACCTCCAACAACATGGAGTTGCTGTGGAGGATGCAGAGCAGCTGGCACAAGACCGTCAGCACTGGAAACAACTGGTTCATCTGGTCGGCTCAACGCACAGGGATGGGACGCCCCCACACCCATTGCAGGAGCCAAAATGAAAATGAAATGATGGTGGCCTGTATAGTACAGTAGCCAGCAGAATTCTCAAACGTGATTTATCGTTTACACTATATATTTTTAAATTAAGCACCAACACTTCAAAAGAAGTATATTTAAAACTACATTTCTTAGTGGTTTTGAAAATATTACTATAAATGACAGCAATACCTCCCCCTTTGCCTTTCAGACGAGGTTCATGTTTATAACTGTAATCATGTGGGGTTGACTCATGTAAAGTAATATAATAGTTTGGTTTTAGCCAGGTTTCTGTCAAACACAGCACATCTAGGTTATAATCTGAAATCATATCATTAACAATAAGTGCTTTTGAAGTAAGGGATAGAATATTCAGCAACCCAAGCATTATCATTTGCTTATCTGTATTACATCTGTTTTGTATTTGTTGAACATCAATTACATTTTTAACCTTAGATGGGTTTGAAAGTTTTTTGGATTTCCAAATTCGTCACAGTCTCTCTATATGATATCTAGGTGAAAGAGGCTCTGTGTGATGGGATTTATCTGAGCTTGGTGACGTGAGGCCGCTAGCAGACGGTCGGTTAAGCCAGTCTGTCGGTTATATTTTGATCACCAAAATATAATATTTAAAAGTTTTTTTTCCTTTACATAACTTGAATGTGACTTTAAAACCTTACCTAATTTAGTATACGAGATTTTAAATGAATATGCAAATTAGCCCTGCCTCCACACACTCACACCAGCTCAGAGATTCACTCGTTAACATGATTGGTTACAAGGTAGTTTGTGACGTCTGAAACACCGGCGATTTCAAACCACGTTTTTGTGACTGTCTTTGGTAAACTGCAGTTTTCAGGAGAAAATACTCAACAATGGTGTTCTGTTGACTTATGTATTTGTACATGGTTTGTCTTAAAGCATATTAAAAACACCACATAGATAAACAACATTAAACAGTAAAAGCCTTTCCAAACATACATTGTTATGTATGTGTTGGGAATAACACATTACTAAGTAATTAATTACTGTAATTTAATTACTTTCCCCTTGAAAAGTAAAGTAAGGGATACTCTTAATTTTTCTGTAATTTAGTTACAGTTACTTCGGAAGTAATTGCATTAAATACTGTAAAAAATATAGAACAATCCTATATAAAAACTATGGATATCTTCATGAAACACTAATATCTGTACAGAAATATAAGCATATTTACAGCATCATTGCATCACTCATTTCTGCCATGTACTGGCCATATTAGGGAAGCATTAAACCAAGACCGCCCTACATGGACACAGTAGCAATGAAAGCTTATGTGCTCAGGTACAAACCTTTCCTTACAAGCTTTAACTGATCCTCTAAGTACAAAGCGCTTTTGCTCTTTTCATGTTACGATCAGTAAATGGAGGGTTTGCTGCTGTGTGGTATAAAGTGCTCAGTCTATTGAAGAGAGTAAAGAGGTCTGTAGTATACAAAGGCTGGCTGTGATGATAATAGTGGTAATGAAACACAACCAAAATAGGAATAAACAGTGAGAGAGAGAGAGAGAGAGAGAGAGAGAGAGAGAGAGAGAGAGAGAGAGAGAGGAGGTGCTGCTGTGTTGTGTGAGAGTTAGTGATTTGCACTCGTTCTTTGAAGACATGTTCACACTAATAAATGAGGCACAACACAAGTATGTATGTTTTGAAATCTTTGATATTTAGGGTACTTTATGACTGAAAAGAAATAGATTTTAATCTAATTTCTAATCTAATCTAACAGTTTTGTTGAAACCTGTATTAGTATGAGAACTTTGTTTGTCTTGCAGTGCATGAATGCATTTGGTCAGATGAGGAATGATGCTATGGACCATTATCTTCGTTTGAAAGGCACAGATGAAGAGGGCTAGCATGTCTCGTCCTGTATGGAGTTCACTCCAGATGCTCCTCCTTCTGTCCTCTTCTGTCAGGATTAATCCTGCTGTGTCTGAATTAGGTGAGTATAACCTGTGTAATGTTGGATGCAAGCTAGCTTATGTGATTTTATTGGATTTTATTCTGCTGAACAGGCCCATAAAAATGCATGCGTGCCATGCAAATCTTTTATACGCTTGCATAATTTGACAAAAGGCTTGCCAAAACATTGTGCTTGCTCCACATGTAGCCTAGCAACGGTGGACTTCAAACTACCCCTGCTTCCTCAAAGTGATGCCCATTTGAAATGAGATTTAATGTGATGAAAGATACACTGAATATCTAGAATACCTGGGTATTACCTTGCAAACAATGCAATATAAAATGATTTATGCTACAAATAACATGATGCATATTCCAACGAAGAAATAAAGGGGCCACAAGCCTAAACATTAAAAATACAGGATTAATAATCTAATTTAAACCTGTAAATAAACAGAGTGGTTTATGATTTTCAGAAAAATCATCACATGAAAAGTGAATATTTACCATTTTCTTTTTACAACAAAAAACGCAGTCGGTCGCCAATTGCTGTGAGGTTCAGGTATAATGACGTCTGTCTTGAGAGTTTAAATATGCAGGTTGTGCTGGAGTTTATGCTAGATTTAATGCATTAATCATGTTGTTTACACATTGGACGCTTTGCAGTTGTTATACACTGCCAGACCAAAAAAACGTTTTTAAGAAGTTGCTGTTTGGATTTAAATGGGTAAATTCTTAAGAGTCTATGATTGGATAATTATTGCAGTGATTATGTTTCTAACATTTTATATGTTTGGCAACAGTTCTTCTAACCCTAATCAATGGAGTGAGCTTTTCACTTCTTAAACCATAGGAAGACACATCATGGCCATATTAGACTTTACAGACTACTCTTGCATTATCAATACAAGATCTTGACCAAAAAGTTATGCACACTAACATTTGCTGCATCACAACATTTATTTCAATCTAGAGGTGCATCGATTTTTGGTCAAGGTCTTGTATTGACAAAGCAAGAGTCAAGCACTCTGTAAAGCCTACTTCAGCACATCTCAAAGACTTTCAATGAATTTAAGGTCTGGACTCAGGTGCCAATTCATGTGTGAAAACTATTATTCATGCTTCCTCACAACCATTCTTTCACAATTTGAGCTTGATGAATCTTGACATTGCCATATGGCCATGATGTGTCTTCCAACATGCTTGTTTAAGAAGTGAAAAGCTCCCCTCTCCATCAGTTAGGTTTAGAAGAATTGTTGCCAAACATTAAACATGTTAGAAACATAATAATCACTGCAATAACGATCCAATAGACTCTTAATCATTTGCTTATTTGAAGCCTTTTTTTTTTCAATCAATGCATTTGAAACAAAGCTTGCCTATTTCCAAATGTATTGGCGACCATCTCTGATGATTATAATGGTTGAAAGTGTCTTTACCTGCCGCTGACACTCATCACTACAGAAACAGAGTATAATGTATGATATATGTAATAGCAAGACATATGACTATGGCAACGTTTGAAAGCAATACCATTGTTTCGGACTTTGAAGACGATGAAGACGAGGAATGTGTGTTATTCAACGAACCGAATGAGCCAGAATACACATGAAGAATTATATAAATATAATGTATTGCTACACACAACATAAAGACAAATAAACTACTTTAGTGGATTGTAAAGACAATACGACTGCTATGTTTGACAGTCTGTTGGACCAATTCAAAAAATAACTATACTCTTATTACACTATTGTCACTCTACACAATGCATTGAACTGTAACGTTATCTCCACTAACGTTGTCAGTGTCGATCTATCAGTTATGAAAAGGACTAGCTTCATTAGCTAGCTAGAGTAGCCTAACAAAATAAATTATTTTGCACATCTGTAGCTGTTGGTGCATCTGGAAAGACGGCTGGAACTGCATTCCTTGTCATAAACCTGTGACCGTTTCGATTAAATGGTTCTTTAACGTCGTCTGGTCTAAAATTATCACTGCAAATTCTCAATTGTTTTAGTCTCTGCTGGTGTCTCCTTGTCCAAGCCTGCAGAAATAATCCAATGTTGGATCCTTTCTGGATCTTTAAAAGGAAATTTGTGGAAACTTCTCGATGAACACTTAGATTTGTTCTTGCAATTGCGAAATGCACACAGAATCACCATGTTGCCTTCGTTTACCTCAACTACTAGCTAGACGTCCCGACTGTCATGCGCTTCTGTTCTGTGTTTTCTTTCCGGCGCAGTACTACTAACCGGAGCGAAGTAAAATTCCGCCTCTGCTGAGAAACTAGTTCCTGTAAATGTAACGCAATCATTGAGATGAAAAGGATAGTTTGATTTCTAACATTATTCTCTCAACAGACACTTACATCGATGGTCTGGCGTTACAATTTATTTGCTTTTGGTGTACTGTGGAGTGGGTAAAACTGTTTTTAATGGCAGGCTAAAATGATACCGTTGACTCGCGCTAGCCTAGCACCGGCGAACTATGCAACTGGGACGACTGGATGAAATTTTTTTAAAACTGTGTCCACTGATAAATAACACTAAGGCTCACTTGGAAATGAGGCCCGATGTCCAAAATTCCGAACCACTCCTTCAACTCTTCTAGCACGTGTATTTACCTGTGTCAGCTGTGTTGTCGATGCCTTGAGAGAAAAGAAAGTGCAGAGCGCGAAAGCACCAAAGTTACTGAGAAAAGTGGATTTTGCGGGGTATAGCTCCATGGACCTCCATTCATTCTGCACTCGTCCTGTGAGCACCCTCATATGGAACCAGAGTGAAACTTCAACCAGTTCAGAAGTCGGAAGTTTACTGAGAGTGGAAGTTCTAGCAGCCAATTTTATTTTGCAGCCAGTGTCAACTAGCAACTCTCCGTTGGCTTGCGAACTGGAAAAACCAAACTCTTGTCAGGCCAATCACATCGGTGGGCGGGTTTACCATAATGACGGCAGAGTTTTCAACGGTTCCGCATTAATAGGTTGGTTTCACGTTGTTACTTGAAAACAAAGATGCTGGTGCTGCTAACAGCGGTCCTTCAAATCGGCTTTGGCCGTTACTCTGGTGTTAAACTTTTCTTTGAGAAAAGAACAAAGAACGGCACTGAAGTCCGTCGCTCTGACAACGTCACCTTCTTCGTTGCTCTGGTTGGTTGTAGCGCTATCCTGTTGCGTGGAGAGATAATTTGAAAGACAACCGTTTATCCCGCCCCTCGGATTGAGCCCTGCCAATGGTGTGTTCCCAGACCAAACATCTTGATGTGGGTCTGGCTTGCCAGGCTAGTATCATCCTTGTCACGTTTAGATGTTTTCAGTTCTGTCACGTTTAGATGTTTTCAGTTCAGTTCTGTGATCTTGTTTTCCCCTGTCTTTGTGATTTTGGTTTAGTCCTGTTAGTTTTTCCCTGTCTGGTTAATTAGAAAATCCCATCACCTGTGTTTTGTTAATTATCCCGTTAGCCCCATTACATTTCCTGTTTCCTGATATGCTGGTCCAATCAAGCACAGAGCACGCTGATCCTGCGCCAGAGCCTGCTGATCCGGCGTCAGTCCTGCCCAGTCCTGAGCACAAGGAATCCAGTCCCGAACGCCAAGAGCCAATCTTTGTGACTGTCAAGTTCCCCATTAAAATTTTGGGGGGGCGCAGTACGTCCTCTAAGGGGACCTTGGAGGTCGTGCCGACAGGGTCCTCACCGCCATGGCCACCCGAGGGGTCCTCACCGCCATGGCCACCCGAGGGGTCCACACCGCCATAGCCACCCGAGGGGACCTTGGAGGTCATGCCGACAGGGTCCTCACCGCCATGGCCACCCGAGGGGTCCTCACCACCATGGCCATCCGAAGGGTCCTCACTGCCATGGCCACCCGAAGGGTCCTCACCACCATGGCCACCTGAAGGGTCAGCTCCGCCCTGGACGCCCGAGGGTCCGACAGCTCCGCCGTGGCCACATCCGCTGCCTGTTCCGCCCTGGTCCCCCGAGCTGCCAGCTCCGCCCTGGAGGCTTCCCGTTCCTGTGCAACCACACCCTCGTCAGCCTCCAGGGCATCCACACTCCCACCCCTTTGGATGTTATCTCTGGGTCTTGTTGGTCGTCATCTATGTATGGTTGTGTGTACTGAAATCCTGGAGTTTATCCTTTGTTCCTGTATTTGGAAGCCTAGTTTGTAATTACTACATTGAAGTTCCCGTGTCCTCGTCTTCAGCAACCTGCACAAACCTGACAATCCTATTGTTCTCTTATAAGTTATTAAACATTTCAAATGTTTAAGATATGTCTTTTGTCTAATATAACTGATTTCATAATGGCAATCTAGCCTATATTACACTCTTTATTATCACAATGGACAGTGAATTTACATTATGCAGTCCATAGTCTACCCACAAGTACAAAAGTAACAAACACATTACTTTCAATAATCTGTAATATTTATAGATCTTTAATATGGCATGCATCAGGAGGTTCTCAGAATATAATATTATTCTATATTATTATTCAATATATATAATTGTTTTAAAAAGAAAATGAAGGTGTAGGTTATATAGGCTGTTGTTGATTGAATTACTGCGTTAAACAATAGTACAGAAAAAAGTAATAATTTTTTTTTATAAAAAACCAGCTGCAAGGCCCGAAAGAGATCAAGTCATAGCCAGGTAAGAAAAAGTAAATGAAAAGTAACGCAAAAGTAACGTAACACATTACTTTCCATAAAAAGTACCTAAGTAATGGAATTAGTTACTTTTTGGGTGAGTAACTCAATATTGTAATGCATTACTTTTAAAAGTAACTTTCCCCAACACTGGTCATATGACTTGAGGGGGGGTAAATGGGGTATCATGGGGTAATTTTAATTTAAAAGTGAACTACTCCTTTAAGACTTCTCTCTATTCCTTAGTAAAAGTTGATCTCAGCAGCTTTGTGAATAGGTTTTAAGAAACTCTTAACTAAAAACTTTTACTGCTGTAAGGCCCGTCTAAATCGATTCAATGGCGGCATTCGATTAGCTGGTGTCATGATTTGGGTTTTGTGTCCTGTCTCGTTATGTCATGTTCAGTGGTTCCCTGTCTTGTCTATTAGCTATCCCAGGTGTTTCTGATTTCCCACGCCCCCTTGTTATTCTGTTAGCTCATTTGTCCATGATTATTTAAGCCCTGTGTTTCTGCCCTATCTTGGTAAGTTGTTGAATGTATGTTAGCGTTGGTTATTCCAACGCATTCTCATCCCAAGGCGTAATATTCTGACACTTTGACAAAGCGTCTATATCGAACGCGCATGGAACCCTTTAGCGTCAATATAACACGCAGAGAGATGGGTAGGTTTAGGTATGGTGTAGGGTTAGGGTTAGACCGCTAGGAGGCGCCTTCTGACCCATATATTTCGGCGTCTCATATTGACGCTAAAGGGTACCATGCGCGTTCGATATAGACGCTTTGGCAAAAGCGTCATTATATTACGCCTTGGGATGAGAACGGGCTGGTTATTCCTGAGTCCTTGAATCTTGTTTCTGAGTCCTTGTATTCTGTTCCTGTCTAAGTTTGCAGTTTGTTAATAAAGCCACACTGCGTCTGGATCCAGCCTCATAGCTATTTCTACCGCACCACGTTACAGAACAACTCACCACAAAATGGATCCAGCTGTTGTCAGCAACTCTGGGAGAAAACCTTTCAACGCTGTCTCAGGAGGGCCAACCCGTCCAAAGGTACGCAAAAGACTTTCTGTCCATTTGCCACCTGGGAGCGCTAGATGATGTCCAGCTCATGGACCTGTTTTGGAACGGGCTGGATTATAGGATCACTCGATGGATGCCGAGGGACCTTACCAACTGGACTCTTGACCGGTATATCGCTCAGGCTTGCTCCTTGGAAGATCTCTCCTCTATTACAGGCATGTTCTACTCGACACCTCCCGAGTTCACATTACCCGCAAAGCCCTTGTCGCCGCCTTCGCCGCTGGTTCCGTCCAGTCCGGACGCGTCTTCTTCGCCGCTGGTCCCGTTCAGTCCTGCTAAGCCTTCACCGCTGGTCCCGTTCAGCTATGACGAGCCAGAGCTTCTTCCCGCCGAGCCCGTGTTGTCATGATGTGGGTTTTGTGTCCTGTCTCGTTATGTCATGTTCAGTGGTTCCCTGTCTTGTCTAGTTATCCCAGGTGTTTCTGATTTCCCACGTCCCCTTGTTATTCTGTTAGCTTCTTTGTCCATGATTATTTAAGCCCTGTGTTTCTGCCCTGTCTTGGTGAGTTGTTGAATGCATGTTAGCGTTGGTTATTCCTGAGTCCTTGAATCCTGTTTCTGAGTCCTTGTATTCTGTTCCTGTCTAAGTTTGCAGTTTGTTAATAAAGCCACGCTGCGTCTGGATCCAGCCTCATAGCTATTTCTACCGCACCACGTTACAGCGGGGAAGGTCTCACGCGTGTTCCGTCTTTTCTCATGGCAAAGGGATTTTTGATTTAACTCGTTATTTCATCTGACTCCATAAAAGAAAAGGTTTTAATGATATCTGTGCATCATTAAATGTGAGTGAATATTTGACTATTCTTTTTATAAATCAGGTTTTCACTTTTTTTTTTTTGCAAAATGTTTTAACCCTTGTGCATTGTTCAAATTCACTACCCTTTCGTTATGTTCGTGGCTAAAAACAGCCACTACTTTAAACTGCTGTAAAAATGTATCAGATAAAAATTTTGATGTCACTGATTTGGGGGAAAAAACATACAAAAAGACTTATTTTTAATATAAAATATAATTGTGGACTGGATTTTTTTTTTTTTTTTTACCTTTATCACAGTCTTGGACATGTCAAAGATTAGAAACAACATTGGTTTTGATGCATTGTTAGTTTTTGTGCAGCATCAGATTTTAACTTTTTCTCCCTCATTTACTGTTCGTGGCTGTTTTTGCCCCATTGACTTCCATTTATAACCACATTTTTTGATTGCAAAGCCATGACACCATATAATCATGCAATTTTGATTGTTGGTGGTTTTCCCTGTTGGGAAGAGGTAAAATTAGTATTTTTTACTGTTGATAACCAGGTGTTAGGCCTGTGCAAAAAAAAAGCTTAGTTTCTGGCTTTTACATGGAGTTATATGGAGTATAATAGCATATTAAAGTGTGTGTGTGTGAGAGAGCGAGAGAGAGTGTGAGAACTCACCTTGATGCGTCTGAGAAAATCAAAATATGCACCTCAGCTCTCAGAACTACATGGAGTAAACAAAAACAAAGTAAGTGTATTTATGCATCTGCAGGCTTTTGATGGTGAGAAATGCAGACTAAACAAAAACAAAGCAAGTGGATGTAAACACTTGCATGCAAGCCTGCTGGTCATTTGATGGTGAGAAGAGCAGCAAGCAACATGAGAAAAGGCTTTGCTTGTAGTGAAGTTTTAGAGATGATTATGCAGCCTGACCCCTCCAGCGAGCTGCAGGATGTATTGTGTTCTCCCTCTGACACCACAGACTCAGGAGAGTCAGATCCTGATTTGGATGTGGCACCCTCATCATCATCTCTAGCTTCCACTGAAGGCGAGGAGGATTCAGAGGATCCTGGATCTGGGTGGATTGGGAGAAACGGCGAAGTGTGGTTTTCCACCAACACGGAGACAACTCCCTTTCTTCAGCCTGCCAGAGGTGTGACTTCAGGGCCGACGCGCTATGCCATCGTAAGGGTCCAGAACATGGATTTTATGATCGCAGTGGTTGTGCGATTTTTAGAGCTCTACGGCGAGCTGGTCTCTGCTCTCTTGGTCTTGGTCTGCTGATTTCATGGAATCTTGAGAGGGACATGGTGTCTCTAAAAATCGCACGACCACTGCGATCATCCCACAGGCAACGTGTGGACTCCCCTCTGGACCTGTAGACGCCGGCCAAAATCAGTTGCCCCATGTAGGCATGGAGATCTATGGAGTCCACCCTGGTCCAGTTTCTCATCGTGCGGCGCCCATGGAGGTTGGTCATGCTGACAATGAGGTCAATCATCTCCTCCGTAAAAAACAGATTGAACACATAATCCATGTTCTGGACCCTTGCGATGGCATAGCGCGTCAGCCCTGGAGTCACACCTCTGGCAGGCTGAAGAAAGGGAGTTGTCTCCGTGTTGGTGGAAAACCACACTTCGCCGTTTCTCCCAATCCACCCAGATCCAGGATCCTCTGAATCCTCCTCGCCTTCAGTGGAAGCTAGAGATGATGATGAGGGTGCCACATCCAAATCAGGATCTGACTCTCCTGAGTCTGTGGTGTCAGAGGGAGAACACAATACATCCTGCAGCTCGCTGGAGGGGTCAGGCTGCGTAATCATCTCTAAAACTTCACTACAAGTCAAGCCCTTTCTCATGTTGCTTGCTGCTCTTCTCACCATCAAATGACCAGCAGGCTTGCATGCAAGTGTTTATATCCACTTGCTTTGTTTTTGTTTAGTCTGCATTTCTCACCATCAAAAGGCAGCAAATGCATAAATACACTTACTTTGTTTTTGTTTACTCCATGTAGTTCTGAGAGCTGAGGTGCATATTTTGATTTTCTCAGACGCATCAAGGTGAGTTCTCACACTCTCTCTCTCTCTCTCTCTCTCTCTCTCTCACACACACACACACACTTTAATATGCTATTATACTCCATATAACTCCATGTAAAAGCCAGAAACAGCCACGAACAGTAAATGAGGCAGAAAAAGTTAAAATCTGATGCTGCACAAAAACTAACAATGCATCAAAACCAATGTTGTTTCTAATCTTTGACATGTCCAAGACTGTGATAAAAGGTAAAAAATAATCCAGTCCACAATTATATTTTATATTGAAAATAAGTCATTTTGTGTGTTTTTTCCCCCAAATCAGTGACATCATTAATGAATTTGGCAATTAAAGAGTTAAAATCCTGAATTTAAAAAAAACATTTAGTAGTTTTCATCAGGACTGAGGTTGATTAATAGATTTATGCAAAAAAAATTGAAAAAAATATTTATCTGATACATTTTTACAGCAGTTTAAAGTAGTGGCTGTTTTTAGCCACGAACATAACGAAAGGGTAGTGAATTTGCCCACAGAGTACTGTTGAGTTTTCCAAAAATATGTGTCAAAATAAGATTTGTCACCAAAAATCATTCCATTTGCTGAAACACGGAGAAAGTTATGGCCAAATTAAGACTCAAAAATACCCTGTAGTGGCTGAAAACAGCCACAACAGCACACAAGGGTTAAGGAAGGGAGTGATTCACTATTAGCTAAATGAACTATGTTAAAGTCATTTAGAATAATCAAATGTAACAATTTATTATATCAGGTCAATTGTATGATCAATTCAAAAATAATCAATACAAAACATGTACTCATTAAAGAGAAGAGATGCGAACCCAACCTGAATAAATACATGAGGCTGGGAGTCTCGATCACTCCCAGCCATCATGGGCCAGTCTGGATACAGAAAGCGCCAGGATTCCTCAGTTTCTCTAAACTTCTAAAAACCTTCTTACCTTGTGTTTTACTTTTTGGGAATGAGACAGTTGTACCAGTCACCCTGAGACCGTTTAAATGATACTAAACATGATACTCAATGAAAATCATTCACATTAAACCATATATATTCTTGTATGAGTTTTAGGTGTCCCTGAGAGAGAGAATGAAATGTATATATATATATATATATATATATATAGAGTCATCCAGTCGACCAATAAATTTGTACATCAGATTTCTCAATAAAGCCTGGAAAGTGTTGACTCTTGCCTTACAAAACAAGTCACTTGCACTACACCACGAATATTTTTTAAGCAATATCCGCATACAGTCATTATAGGCCACCTGAAGCTTATGTATGGTTGTCTTTTAAAACTTGGCCCACAATGGGGCAGTGTAGAGTGGAGTACAGTAGGCTTGAAAGAGCCTTATCTTAACATGGTCTGAACACATATAGAATTTTCTTGCTAACATGTTAGCTTGAGCATAAAGCATGACACTGCCTATACATCTCATCATTATCAGACAATTGATCTGTGAGAAAGTGCCCCAGGTATTTTGTTTTATTACAAATACTTAGCACTTTGCCTGACAGCTAAAAAACTGGAAAGTTCAGGTCTTTATCCCCCTTTGTTCTGCATATCATGACAACACTGTTCTTAGCATTATACTGCAAATCATATTTGAACCCATAATCAGAACATATATTCAGCAACTGTTGTATATACATTAGTATAAGCAGATCATTGGCATACGTAAGATGATTTATTAGAGCGTTACCAGTTTTGCCACCTCTTAGTTGTTCTGATAAGTCATTCATATACAGGTTGAAAAGGGCTGGGGAGAGTAACCCCCTTGTCATACTCCATTACCAACACTAAACGGAGCGGAGACTCTATTACCCTATCTGACCTGCATACTCTGCTTGGCATACCAGTATGCCAGGATTCTTATCATGCTGTCAGGCATGCCCCTTAGTTTCAGTTTCAGAAACAACTTCCGGTGATTGACTCTGTCAAAAGCTTTAGAAGCATCTATAAAGCCAAGTAGAACTGAGGAGTTTTGCCTCCTATACACTTCAGCTACTTCTTACAAGGCATAGATACACAAATCAGTACCATGCTTAGCCTTAAAGCCAAACTGGTTGTCTGTGGTATCAATATACTCACTCAGACGATCTAAAACCTTCTCTAAAACTTTAGATAACACACTGGCTAGTGCGATTGGCCTATAATTCTCCACGCTTCCAACCTTGCCAGCCTTGTCTTTAATGACAGGCACAAGAGTAACGGCTAACATCGAGTCTGGTAACATTCCATGGGTCATAAAGCCATTAAAGCAAAAGGCAAGAAGGGCTGCAACCTTTGCATACTTAAGGTGCTCTGCTATGATTTGATCTGAGCCACTTGCTTTATTATCAGATAACTGAGAAATTGCTTGATGGACCTCATGGGTTGTGATTCCCAGTATGTCTCTTTTGGCAACATTTGCCACTTTATAACAATTGACGCAGTTAAATAAAGCCGAGTAGTGTTGCCTCCACAACTTCAGAAACTCCCTCTATAGTGCATGGTAACAGAGTATTAACCTAGAGCTCTTACCTCCCTCCAAAAGTCAGTGGTATTATTACAAAGTAGCTTTTCAGCCAAAGAGTCTGCTCTCATGACTTGTTCGTGTTTGTAAACATAACGAACTGCATATTTATACCTAGCATTGTCTGGGTCTTCCAGCCAGAACCCAAGCTTTAAATGCCTCCTTGGCTTCCGCCTTATGTGCAGCCACAAACTTATTCCAACCTGGCTTGATGTTATGTGCCTTATCAGAGCAAGTAAAGTATGGTCTAAGGTGTTGAATATATAAAACATTTATTTTTGTGAGTGAATGCAGCACAACCATGAACATAAATGGACAACTTTAAAGGCGATTTTCTCAATGTTTAGATTTGTTTTGTACCCTCAGATTCCAGATGTTCAAATAGTTGTATCTTGGCCAAATATTGTCCTATCCTTACAAACAATACATCAATGAAAAGCAGATGTTGTATTTCTCAATTTCAAAACATTTACCCATGTGACTGGTTTTGTGGTCCAGGGTCACATTTTTCAGAGGAGGTAGAAATGTTTCTCAAGGTAAAACACACGTTTCACACTTTACAGTACTTTTAGAACATATTATGTGTACTTTAGATCTCTAAAAAATCATTATATTATACTCTCTTTATACTTACATCATCTGTTTATATTAATTTATTTTGTTGCACACTTTTATCTTTTGCTTAGTATTTTCAATCTTACCAGAAGATGGCGTTGGGATTTTAAATAGCTCTCTGATGCTGCACTGCACAGTGTTTGACTCTGGCCTAAAGGCTCCTCCACCAGTGAAATGGGAGAGAGACACTGGTGGTCTGGACAGCAGGATTCATCAAATGGCCAATGGCTCACTTTTCTTTCCACGCTTAAAAGAGGAAGACTTTGGAAACTATTCGTGCAGTGCAAAGAGAGGGAACAAACATATTCAGACCACTGTCATGATCAGCAAAGCATGTATGTATCGTTACACACAGGACTTACACACATGATAAGGTGTCCACCGCAAATGATCATAGATTGTAATTTGTGTTTGTTTGTTTGTAGGCCTGGAAGATGTGTTCTTTCACCCTCAGTCCATGAGAACTGAAGAGGGACATGATGTTTTCCTTCAGTGTGTCTCTGGTGATAGTTCTCCTCCTGCTCAGATTTCATGGTTGAAAAATGGCAGAGTTCTCACCAAAGGAAACCAGATTCAGGTAGCTATAGCACTAAAAACATTTTATAGACACACTGTTATATAATCAAATAATGGCTACAATTAAATAACTTACAATCAATTACAAATAAAGATGGGTTTAGTTTTACCACGTTTTAAAGCTGATAAGCATTTAAAAAATGATATATTGTTTGGTAATTGTTTTCCTGTTAAGATCTCTAAAAAGTCTTGACCAATGAGAACTTGGCAAGTCGAAGAGCGTTGTTGATTGATTAAAACTGTTCGTGGGTGTGGTTTGGATGTAGGGTACTTTTATTCTATTTACAATCACACATGCCAGCTGAGTAGTCACAAATTGCTGAATTTGAAGGCCATCTCTCAGAACTTCAATATTTATAAGATTTAGCACACAAAGTCAACGAAGAAAGTGCGACCATGACAAATGCATGGAGAGAAATAGTTTTTTATGCAGCCAGATCCAATGATTTGTCACCAAATATGGAAATTGGAAAGGGCTCCGTGACAAGTGTAATACTATTTCTTTGCTAAATACTAAATATTACCACTATAGGGACAGTATGGAGGAGGGAGTCAAAGGAAGACTTCAGGCACCTTGCACATGGCTAACATCACCAAAACAGACCAAGGAATATACATCTGTATCACCCACAATCCTCTTCTGAACATAAGCAAAGAGAGTCAAGCAGCAACTCTGACAGTGCATGGTAAGTACATGGTAACAACTTTGATATATTTTGCATTATACAAATCTGGCATTTTTATTACTTAGTGTCTTTATTTTTTTATTGCACAGGATTCAATGTAGACATAAAGATCATTGAGGGCCCTCAAAATGTCACTGTACCTGTTGAAAAGGAAGTGGCACTCCACTGCTTTGTTGAAGGCTTCCCCATTCCCACAGTGCAGTGGTTTAAGGATGGACGTCCATTACCCAATTCTTCTAGATGGGATCTGCAGAAGGACGGACAACTGTTGAGTTTCAAGTGAGATATTTCTACGGCAGATTATGAATCAATAAGTGTGAAATTAAACAACAAAACATTTAAATTTTTTCAAGAATAAAACATAGCTCAATTAAATACATGGTCATCATTAGTCAACAAATCATTAATATATGCCTTTGTTGTTGAAATTGGCAAGAAATGGAAGTTTTCTTCGCTATTGTGACATATATATGTGAGTAAAACAACTTCTTAGAAAATAAATAATGTAGGACAGGACTTGATTTTGTCCATGGAGAATTGGTTGGACCATTTGATCGTTGTTTACTATTGCTGTGATATCATGTGAGTGACAGGTTGTCCCACCCTCACACCAATAAACAGCTGATAACCAGAGAAGAGATGTTGCTGCAAGAGGAAGTTACTGATTATGATTAAAGATTATGAGGCAACATAACTTAAAAACAATAATGGAGAGGAGAGTAGAGGAGAGATAAATCATTTTGCCTGAAAAAAACACTGCAATATTCCGTAAGAATGGTCAATTTTGAATTCATGGTGAGTTTAAATACTTATAACAGAAGGAGAAGGCATTAAAGGTGTGAGAACCTTCTTCCTAGGAGAGTTTTGTCAGAAGACGAGGGGCTGTATTTCTGTGAAGCTCGCAATGAGATGGAGAAAGTGAAATCCCATCCAGCCTACCTCTTACCTGCAGGTACTTCCTTTCGGATGAGTCTACTTTCGTTCCAGGTGGTAGCTGCTCACACCTGTCCTCTATTTAGCATATACCTTTTCATCCTTTCTCACACAGTTATGGATTGGAACTTTATGCTTGAACCTGCCAATCTAACAGTGAGGAAGGGTGAATCTGCGACTCTTTCCTGTAGGCCTCCTCACAGCAGACCTCAAGCACAAGTGTCCTGGTTTAAGAACAACAGATTCCTCCACCCAGGACTGCATTACACTGCTGATCCTAATGGAGACCTGCTCTTCCACAGGTGTGTTGTGTAGATTTGTTTGCTGCAGTTCATTCAGTTCAGTGGCCCTCCAGGAGCAGGATTGGACACTGATGATTTATGTACTCTATTTTTGCTGAACTGTGATGTTTGTTTATATTTTAATTATGCATGACCTATCTGTAATTGAACTTGTAATAAGTTAAAACAATAAAAATATAAAATATACATCCTTATTATATTTTTATTATCTAGTATCTGTGTTTCAGTGTGCAAGAGACAGACAGTGGATTGTATTTCTGCAGAGCATCTAATTCCCTTCTCAAAAGGGCTCTCACCTCGAAAAAAATCTTCCTGGATGTTCATGGTAAGGAGTTATTTGACTTTCTTGAAAATAACTTGGTGAAAGTAACTAAAGAGGTGTTATCTGAGAAAGGTTTAGTCTGAGCTATGAAATTATAAACATTTCATTGCACATATAAGTGTTTTTTTATATGTCTATATCAGGCCCAGACAGAATTTGCAGAATGACTTTTAGTCATTTTTAATACTTAGTAATAATTTTTAAATTTGGTTAATGGAGCTGAGTACTAAACTCCTCTTGATATCTGAAAGAATAGCTAAATTAGCCAATATAGCCACTTTTAAAAACAGTGTTTACAAAGTGCTTTACAGAAGAGAAATGCATGTGTGCCTTCACATAAAAGAAAAAAACATACATACACATTATAGAAATAAGATAATAAAACTAAATTAAACACTAAAATAAATCAAGGAAACCAGTTGTTTCAGGACATTTCTATAACAATGTCCCGAAACACCTGTAGTTCTATCATGAACCAAAGAGGTGTTTCCCTAACCCATAAAGCCTTGGCGAGTCATTTGTGAAATTTGAAGTCTCCATTTTATGTTTGCTAAGCTCATTTAATTATTATATTCTTTTTGGTGGTCAATCTGGCCTTATTTCAGAACCTCCATCCGTGACTATCTGGCCAACACTGATAACGTCTCCTCCAGGGGCTGAAGTGACGATTCACTGCCAAGTGTTAGGACACCCTGCTCCTTCAATCAAGTGGTCAAAGCTAGGCCAGTCTGTCCAAACTGGAGGCAAAATGATCATGGGGTAAGTTTTGCAGGAAGAGTTTATTAACTATAATTGTGGTTGTTGTTTACCGGGTGGTGCTTGTGAATTCATTTTGTTCCCAGGTTAAGAAACACAACTCTCTACATTTCATCAGCGAGAAAGCATGATGAAGGACATTACACATGCACAGCCTCCAATACACTGGGTCACGATGAGAAAACCATGACTCTTCGAGTTGCTGGTAAATCTTATTTGCCAAAAAAGTACAAGTATACTAAAAAGTACCATAGTACTAACATCGTCCCCTTGGAATTATAAGGTTCTATCTGCGTTCTGAGCAGTTTTGAGATATTGAGCTTCAAAGTTTTTGCATTACATATAGGAAAATGTGTATGGGGAACAAGTTTCTTTCAAACATAAAAATAACAGGGACCCTAAATGTACAAAACACATCACATAATGTAAATGAGTTGTCACAGAATAAGAATATGTGAATAACTCAATTTTGACAAAAATGTCAGATAGAACCTTATAATTCCAAGGGGACGACATGTTTTTGGGCATGTTCGATGGTTTTCTTTGAGATAAGGGGATGTGAAAACACATTATTATTAAGGTAACCATTTCGTACCATGGTATTATCAACGAATATGTCACTGTATTAGTACCACCTTAGTTATTTTTTTTGTTAGGGTGTTTGTGATGTCTTTACTTCAACAGAATGACAACTGGGCCAAAATCCAAACAGTTGCCTTTGCGCCCTTGAAAGGGCACTTCACCAAAGATGCCATTTGTTAGGGCGTTCCAAATAAAAGTGAACACCTAAATCCCTTCATAAAGGGCTCTTCCACAAGTGCGTTAATGAAGGGTATGCGAAGGTCACTTCAATGAAAGTAATTTTATCGTTTATGGTCATGTGACCATCCTCGCTATTCATTTTAAAGCTAGATGGCGGGAGAGGTCGAGTTAAAGTATAAACAGAATAATTTTTTTTTGTGTGTGTGATATTTTACACGCGTCATACATTTCCTATGAAGTTTAAATAGGTTTCATAAGTAATAAATGAGTTTAACAGTAGGTTAGATAGTGTTGACTGCTTACAGTATACAAACAAAAGACTTTAAAAGTTTTAAAGTTGAGAGCAGAGATGGTAGAACACATATATAAAGCATATTTTAGAAACTTCATTATAAAATGTATATTTATTTGCAACAATTAGATTAACAGCAATAATACATTCCTCTTGTAAGAACAGCTAATGGGCTGATGGACACGTTTACATTCCAGGAAAATACATTGCTTTCATGGTTTCCTTCAGTACATTCCAAACGGCTACATTATGACTCCCTCCAAAGTCTCCTCTTCACGTGCGTTGCCCTTCGGAGTGAGTAAAGGCATGGGGAGGCTCACTTCCGATTGGAATTCACTCCTGGTCTAACTTTGCATTTCTTTTCAGTGAAACCAGTCATTGTTTCCTTCGTTGCATCACTCATTGTCTCAGAGGGATCTCCTGTAACTCTCCCTTGTCGGGCCGTGGGAGATTTTCCTGTCAAATACACTTGGATTAGAACCGCTTTAATACGAAATTCATCACAACTGTCTGGTCCAAAGTCTCCAGTCTCACTCCCACAACAGATGCACATTGATGGTTTGTTACATACGGAACAGACTGTGATTTAACATGATGCAGGTTTTCCCTTGTTTTTAAAATGTAACATTTCATTTTACAGATAATGGGACATTAGTCATCTCAAACATTCAGCGGTCTGATTCAGGAGAGTACCACTGCACTGCAGGAAACAGAGTCGGTCAGGATGTGAGAAGTGCCATTATAACTGTAACCGGTGGGTAAAATGCATGAGAACTAAACTATTAGTAGTTCTCATGCCTCCAGTTAATATACATCGGTTTCCTGTTTGCATTTCAGTTTGATCTAATCATTTTAATGCTCTAACTTAAAGCTGACTCTGATGTCCCACGTGATAAAGAAGCACTGAGTAAAATGATTATAAGCACTGTGAGTAATGCAGTGTGCAGAGTCATTCTGGTTTCATCTGTGACAATAGCCTCATAACGTAACGTGTGTAACTGTGACTCTGTGATTGTTTTGTGAGTACTTTGGCATTTTCATCAACATTCTCCACCATTTTCAATGGTTAAGTGCATTTACAAGATTGAATAATGCCTTGCAACAAATCCATCTGGTAACAATTAAGGATCTGAATTTGTTTGTTTCTCTAACCCTTCAGGTTCCTGAGAGTGATCAAGAATCATTTACTAATTCCTTTCTCTATGGTTCAAATGTTCTGAACAATACAGAGATAAAAGAATCCCTTAAGGAGACAACTGACGTTCATACAAAGATATCTTGTAAGGATATTAACATACCTTAGAGCAGGGATTCTCAACTCTGGCCATCAAGGTCCACTTTGTTGCACAGTTGCACTTGCTCCAACCCTAATCAAACATTCCTGAACAAAATAATCGAGGTCAAATCAGGTCGTACTAGAAAGATAGAGCAAAGCCACTTGAAGGCAAGCCTGCAAAAACAGCAAAAAAAAACAACAAAAAAACACGTAACACTGTGGGTGCTTCTCAATTCTTATTTGTGCATCCTCGCTTCCTTTCCTCGTGTCTCAGCTCCACCCCCTGTAGGATGCGACTGCGAGAGAAGGCTGCAAGGAAAGAAAAGGAGGATGGAGGAATCGAATGAAATGTGTGGTTTATTTAAACTGCAAAGGTAAAGTATAAATTCAAATTATTGTGACAGATGTGAAGGGAGAGCAGAATTAATACATGTGTCATATTTAGTCAATAATAAAACACTTCCGCAAAGGATACACCTGTGCATCATCGCTCATAAATACACTGGAAGCTTCCTCACTCCTTGATCCTCTCCTCCTCACGGTGCAATTACAGAATTGAGATGTCCTTCAAGATGGCTGAGCTCGATCGGTTTCCGAGGCATAGGATGGAGGACGGAGGAGCGAGGAAATGAGGAGGGATATTAAGAAGCACCCTTTTTTTTTCCCTATTTTTTTTTCCTATTTTATGAATCAACAGCCCATCAGCTGAGCTAATCTTCAACAAGTTTGCTCTTAAACATTATTTTTGGTTTGATTTACACCGAAAAAAATGCTGTTTTAAAAGAGAAATCACAGTGAATTGTGTGACAGGTATTCAGTTTACGGCACTTCTCATTCATTTCTATGGTTTCAACAAACAGTGAATGACTGTCGCACAACTGTGTGATTCAAGTTAGCCGTTACGCATTTTCCAATGGTACAGCCACAGACCGTAGTTTCTCTCTGGCTAGAGGTTGGAGAGTTTGATCAGGGTTGGAGCTAAACTATGCAGGAAAGTGGATCTCGAGGGCCAGAGTTGAGAATCCCTGGCACAGAGGAGTTTTTTCTGTGTGTTTGTTTGGTGTGTTGTGTTGTTTTTTCTAATTCTTATTTTCTTTGTGTTTGGTGCAGTGTTAAATGCTTTTGTGGAGGACTCACCAACATACTTGAATCTTGAATCTACCCAAGACACTACAGAATTTATTTCGCTGAAGCCAACTGGCATTAGCATAGGAAGTTATGAGAACATTAAAGAACCCATACAAACACAAAATCCAACTGCTGTGTCCGTCAAACCTACACCATCTCCCAAACTCAAAGAGACTTTTATGCAGGATACACATCCACATATCAACGGACAAACAACGGACCAGGTCACTAAACCTCTATTAATGAATCCAAACACAAAAAGCCCCTCGCCTGTAGACTCATATTCTCAGATTAAAAACATTCAGAACTTTTCCCAGACTCCAGGCTTACCTTTAATGGATGTGGACAACTTCACGGCCTCAGCCCCTGTGGAACAGCATCAAAATAAGAGTAAAAGCATTAAGCAGTCTGGAAGTACGAAGTCATCGGTGACAAATGACACAGAACTAGTCGAATCACTCAAGAAAAACACCTCACAGGCCCCTATGAGGACCACTGACAATAATAACAGGTTGGTTATCAAATGAGCTTCCTCATTAATCAGCTTATTATATCATAATATAATAATATAATACAATATAAAATAATATATATAATACTCCCAGCTCACCCCTGCTCACACGCCCCGTTTCCTTGGTTAAAATCGCAATTTTCTCACGATTTAAAAATAGTTGGAAACATTTGGAATATTGTAAGTTATCAACTTAACAAAATATATAACACTGGCCTTGTGATTTTGGGATATTTTAATGCAAAAATGTTACATATTGTACCTTTAATAAACTTTGAAACAAAAAGTATTATTTCCTTCAACCTTAACAAACTATTATTGAACATGACAGAATGACAATACGACTAATTAATATGTATGGTGTGTTATACAGGATGGAAAACAGAAATTTCAGAAAAAAAGATTTTAGGATTTTTTTATTATTATTTTTTTTACCATTTTCTTCGTTTTAAATCAGTGATGAGCATATATATTTGTGACTGCTTGAAACTATACTTCAGCAGTACTTCAACATTATCAAGAGAAAGTGTGGCAAGAGAGATTTTGATGGTATTTTAGTAAAAATTTTTTGGCATTTTTCCTGAAAATCTGCTGAAACATGCTGAGATGGGTTTTTTTTCATGCTTTGTTTGATTTGTGATTTTTAAGTCACACATGACCCTCTTTTCTTCAGAGAAAAGGAGAAATCTCAGACTTGGTTGCCTGTGATTGAGAAACATGACATTCCCATCGTGGTTGGAGTAGGTGTTTCCTTGGCATTCATTTTCATTGCCATGGCATTTTATTCTCTGGTTCAGACAAATGACCCTGCAGCTATTCCTACAGGGAGAGCAGGTGAGACTTTAATATAATAAAAATAAACCTTGATACTCATTATACTCGCATAGACCTGTGATGAGTTCATAACAAATTTAATATAATATTTTTTTTCTCATAGCTCTGAGGTGTATGGGTGGGCCTTGCAGACATGGGGAGCGTCTTGCGATGGAAAGGACATATGATAACAAGTTAGTTTTGTTGAGAGCATTTGTTAATTGTATAATGTCCCTGTCAACGTTGCATTAAAGGGTTAGTTCACCTAAAAAGGAAAATTCTGTCATCATTTACTCATCCTCATGTAGTTCCAAACCTGTAAAACTTTCATTAATCTTAAGAACACAAATAAAGTGTTACCGATCTTTTTAATGAGATCTGAGAACTTTCTGTCCCTCATTGACAGCCTACACAACTACCACTTTCACCCCCCAGAAAGGTAAAGACATCCTCAAAGTAATCCATGTGATCTAAGTGGTTTTACTTAAATTTTATGAAGTGTCATGAGTGCTTTGCGTAAAAAACCTGAATTTACCACATTATTTTCAAAACATTCATCTCCAATGTGCGTTCACGAGAGAACCACAACGCGTGCATGTTGTGTTGTCACGAGAGCAGACGTTGCTGGATAAAAATATCTTAATTTGCTCGACGAAGATGAACAAACGGGTTTGGTATGACATGAGGGTGAGTAATTAATTACATAATTTTCATTTTTGCGTGAGCTATCCCTTTAATTGAATAGTCGTTTTTGTAACATTTTTAATGACGACACATTTCAGAGCATTTGAGGATGATAATTTGGTGGCTGTTATTGAGCAAAGCCCCAACATATCCGAGACAAGAGCGCTCCCAACAGAAAGCAGCCCATCCACCATGATGATGGAGCCACCATCAGATGAAGTGCAAGAGGGTGTCCATTCCACCCAGGACCTGCCAGTTATTGTGGAGACTCACCCGGAGCCTAGAGAGGAGGACCAGGTCAGTACAAAGTAGCCTAGGGATGTGGCAGTGAGGACATTTTCCCACCTGTAAATTAATGTGTGACAACACTAGGGTTGGGGGTGATGTTGGAGTTTTTTCCTCTTTTCCACCTCACTTTTAAATTGCTATGAATGCCTGTGCGCAATTTACTTTCCCTTTTGAATTAGCGGCAATTGCTTGAATGGTGGGTTCATTATTATTTTTAATGAAAAACACAACAACAAAACAGGACAATGACAAACTCTCTTATACTAAACATAGAAAGTTTATTAATGTTTATTAACAAAACATATAAGACGGCTTTAAAACGAATAGGCACGGCATACACCATGCTATAGGCCTAATTTAAAATAACACATAACTTACTCAAAGTTCAAATAAAAAACTGAAAATCAGCTAAACCAAATCTTCCGCAAACGTCTTGTCAGTCAGCTCGCCTCGCTCTTCTTGTCAGTCAACTCGTCTCACTTTCGTCATGTGAAATTAAATCTGAGTCTGGTCTCCGACTGAACTAATGGTTATTATTAGCCTACTATAAAAAAATCAAAACGACGGTGAGGGGCATGTGAACCAGTGAACCCTGAACCGGTGTGCGGCTGAACACCATGTAACACCGACTATTGCAGCAAGCCTAGTACAAAGCCATTTACTTTTGTGGTGCTTTTCACCAGTTTAACACACAAATAAAATTCTAAAATATTTTGATACCTGACATTGAATACATGCAATACTGTTAAAAAGTCAGTATGTTTCTTTAATGTCTTTGAAAGAAGTCTATTATGCTCACCAGGCTGCATTTATTTAAAGAAAAATAGTCGCTGCGTCCAAAATCGAACACTTTACTATTAGTATGTGAAAAACTGTAGGTGAAAAGTACCCGGATGATCTATACTACTACCACCAAGATTCTGAAATGCACATTGATTTAGATTCAATCAATGTGGATCAACAGATTGATTTTGAACTTGCTAGTATTATTCCTATTCATAAAGCATTGTAATCTCTGGGACTCCAAACATAAAGAACATACAGTCAATCTGAGTATTAAATCACAGATATAAAGGAAGCAACACTTGTTTTCTTTTTAACAATATTGTGTCTTTTTTTTCCATTATGAACAAGCTGGAGACTATATTTGAGGAGGGGAAAGTGTCTCCCTCACCACATTCTGACATTCAGCTGCAGTGTATGGAGGACTGGAGGAGCAGAGATTTTGAACCATGTCAGGACGCCCCCACACCTCCTCCAGCCAATCCAGCACCTGCCCAGGAGGAGGGTCTGCGGTCTTCTCTGACCCTCCAGACCACCGATCCCTCCTCAACACCTGTGCGCCACAGCATCAATATCTCCCACGGTTTCTCTCCCCTAATGCTGTCTCACTGCGTGTCTCTGGGCATGACCTCTGTGGCTGTGGATGTGCACTTCTACCCTTCGGCCCCCTCAGCAGCCGGCATTCCTCCATGCCCTGCTTTTGGAGCCCCGGGCCAGCAGGTGAACACCAGGCTGGACCATGAACTATCTGCACCCTCTGCTAGCCACAGTAAATAACAAGTGTGTTTAACAAATATTAAAGTTGAAAGAAAGCTCTTTTTTTTATTTTATTAAATCGCTCACTTCATAGGGTCAGTTCACTACTGTCAGTTAGTTTAAAGATGGTGCTGGTGCTTTCTCTTTTTCTCCCTCTTTTTTAAAAGATTTCCATTTCTTATAATGTTGGTTTAATGAAAGGCCACCTAGCTGAGCTCATATGGAGACAATGCGTTAGAATGACTGCGTCTGAATTTCCGTACTTTCACAGTACTATGTACTAAATTTATATTTATGTAACTTATAATACTACTGTAGATCTGCTGTACTGCACTGAAAAAATACTGTTAAATTTACAGTACAATTTTTTAAAGAAATTCCACATAAAGATACAGGGATAATGTTTCCGGTATCACGGGATGGTATGTTGGTAACATTACTAGTGGTACATAACTGATAATAAAAATTATTTTTTTTATTATATATCATTATCTGTTAATTTTATGCCGATACATACTTCCAAAACCCATAAAGTTCACAGTATTTTACAGTAAAATTACATAATTATGTTAAATGTTAAACTATTTAAAAAAATCACTATATATGGTAAGGGTATCTTACAAAATCACAGAGTGACATAAGGTCAGGGAGAAATATTTATTTTGGCAAAATTATATTGATCATCTCAATATTTGTGAATTAGCTTAAAAACCTTTATTATTACTATTTCCTTTTTCTTCTCAATCAGATGAACCACCATTTCTTCCAAACAGATATTGTTGCCAAGCAGAACATGTTTAATAATAAGGTAAGAATAAATGTAAAAATATTCAAGGATTTTTTCACTTTATGTTAAATTAATTAACAAAGAATATTTAATCATTTTCCTTTATATATAACAATAGTTACAACAATATTTACCATCATTAATTTTTACTAAGACTTTTTAATATACGAAATATTGATATTTGCAGATGACATTCAAATAACAACCATGACATATTTTGTGGTGTGTATGATAACTTCACATTCAGCTTTTTGTTGTATATATTTGTATTTTTGTAGAAGGGAAGTATTTGCAGGTAACATTTATCATTCATCGGGTTCACAGACACTTTTTTTCATATGCCAAGGAATTTATAATACTGCAAGTATTTAAGAGTATAATTAAATGTATATGTTAATGTATTTCTGAAAATTAGATACTATTCAGCAATTTTTCAAACAGTTAATATTTTTTAGAAATTACTTCTACGAACCTAACCATGGTATTGTAAAATATTGTTGGAAAAGGTCTCCACTTTAACGGAGAGTAAATGAGATCATGGAACTTAAAAGTTGTAAAATGGTTTATTTGTGCAACAACTTGACTGTTATTTCTGCTCGTGCCAAAGGTTAAACTACCCTTAACATTAGTTATTGCTGTGACCTGTATTCTTAAACATTAATCTTCAAATAATGGGAATATTGTACTTCATGGGTAACCAACTGTTGTAACTTTCTTTTACAGAAGTAAAATTTACCAAATAATTCAACTATGTCTCTTGTTGACTCATAGTATGAAGCTGAGACATAAGTATTATTGTATACCATTTAAACTATATTTTATTCATAACAGTTAATAGTGTAATGAATAGAGCAAATGTTATTGTCTGTATAATGGCCTCAATTTGTTTTTTATTAAGATTACTGGAAATGGTAGCAATATTTCTCCATTCAAATGTACAATTTAAAAACTTGTTTTATTTCAGTAAACCGCTTTTGACAATGATCAGACATACAGATAAAGTTCTTTTTGACAAACAAAATCATATTGCAGAAAAATCTCATAATAATGGTGCTACAAATGCTCACCTTTTGATTAGAAGGACAGTAATATTATGTCACATTCATTTCGATCAGGGAAGAGAAATTAATACAACAGTAAACACTGAAAAAAAAACTGGCCAATCACATATTTAAAGTTCAATGCCAAATGACTTTTTTCAAGTTGAACAGTGCATTAGACCGTACATTTACTTAACAGAACAAACTAAACAAAACTTACAAAAATTGTTTTTGTTTCTTTGAGAACTATGAATAAAAAAAGCAAAATGTTTATTTTCCCAACGTAAGACGAGTGGTTTGGAAAATAGATGGATGGATGTTTGGCAACATGAGTGCCAGTAAACCTAAGGGGACGTTTACACATCAACGATATACTAAAAACTGAAAAGTTTTTTCTTTGTACAGACAACTGGAACTGTACAGATGGAATGATCCCCATACACACAAATCCTTGAAAATGACTAAAAATGCTCTATTTTGCATGCCAGGCCAATGGTTGACGATGTCACTTTGTAAAGAAACACATAGGGCCCTATTTTAACGATCTAAGCGCGTGGTCTAACTAAAGCACACGGCACAAGTGCACTTAGGAAGTGTCCAAATCCACTTTTGTTAGTTTAACATCGCGAAAGCATGGTCTAAAAAGGTTGTCCCTATTCTCTTAATGAGTAATGGGTGTGTTTTGTGCTTTACGTGCAATAGGCAAGGCAAGTTTATTTACAGCACATTTCATACAATGGTAAATCAAAGTGCTTTACAAAGAAGAAATTAAAATAATCAAAAGAAATAAGAATAATTAAAACAGGTTAGAATAAAAAAGAAAAGAAAATACAATCAACCAATCAGAGTCTCATCTCCCATTCCCTTTAAACGCCAGTTGCGCTCGCGCCATGGCGGATTCACTATTTACATGGTGGAATTTGCAAGCAGAAAGACTGCAAATGGATCTATTTGTGTGCGAGGTAAAAGCGTCTACGGATTCCAGCGTATCTTTATGTACACAATAATAATATTTTACATTGTAATCGTTTTATTTGGCATATTTGTGGGCTGCTGCGACCCTGTGTGTGTAATATGCAGAGTGTACGCCATGTGTTGTGCACCCGCCTATAGGCGCACATGCTAATGCGCCCTTTGAGTAAAATAAATAAAAAAAACTGCACCATTGACTTTAGACCAGGTTTCAGTTGGTCAATGGAGCAGTTTATTTCAGTTGCCTCAACGCGCCAACTACGCACCTGAACACACCTCATACCAGACCATGGGCGCGCAAATGCATTTGCTATTTAAACAACGTGACACAGGAAGGGAACATAATAACTGCGTCGGGCTGGAGCTAACAAAAAACACTTGTGTCGCATCTGGTGCTGCATTGCACCAGGTGTATGATAGAGACCTGAGAGCCTGTAGACTGAAGATGTAAAAAGCATTCACTTGCAATTTACACAATGAAAATAATGGTATCATTCTCAAAAACGTACTTTTTTTTTTAAAGTTTACATTTTCAGGCCCTCAAACCCAGTTGTCTTGTAATTGAATGGCCAAAATGAATAAAAAGTTTGAAATATTTAATTGAAAATGGCCCCACAATGTCATTTGCACAAAATTATTTGTTGATGTACTGATTTTATTCAAGTAAAAAATGTTTTAATGTGACTGAATCAACCATAATGTTACACCAACAGAAGCCATTTTAATGGTTAGATCAAGTAGGTAACAAATAAGGTAATAAATGCCCATGTTCACTGTATAAAGTAAATGGAAATACATTAGGTTCCATTAGTTAAAGTTAGTTAATGCATTAACAAATATTCACTGACAATGAGCAGTAAATTTGTTACAGTAATTATTGATGTGAACATGCATGAGTGTTTTTGTAGTTTACATAGAGACGATAAAAGTAGCGGTTTCAAAAACCGTTTCCCCCAAAACGCCATTATCGTGTACATGTACGGCCAAATTGCATAAAAAGTTTTCAGTTGAAAATGGCCCCTCAGATTAATAAATGCTTTAGAGGTATTTTTCCGTGTTCATGTTAACTAATATTAACAAATGAAAACTAATTGTAAAGTCCCACCAGATTATTGAATCTATGGAGCCAATAATCAGTCAATCCTCAAACTGATATTTTGTTAAGCTCCACCCCTTTAGCTATTGTTCCCTTTCAGTTGCTCACGTTTGACGTGACGTCGACGTGGCGACGTAATTGGGATCACTTCAGGGAGCCCTATCAACTTCGAGTATCTATAGAACAAGCCAATGAACGTTGGCGTGCGAGAAAGCGTCACGCGCCCCGCACCGCAGCGCGGGCATAAACAGGAAGCGGGAGCACGCACACATTGTCTTTCACTTCGGAGCCGAGCGTTTCTACTGTTCCTCCTCTACAATCTTCTGACAGTGTTGAACTTCTAAAGAAGAAAACAAGTCTGCTCTTCAGGAGAACGCCTCTTCAAGCTGGTGTTGGTGTGACAGCGCAGACAGCGCTGGCCGCGATCTCACAGTGAGCCGGCAAAACAGCTGTTTTCACAGCTCAGAATGTTGCGCCTTCAATGAGAATGTGAGTGCTCACATCAGGCTTGCACTGTCGTCCTGTTTGTGTAGCCGCGGTCATCCCTGGGTGCTTCAGCACCAGAGAGAGCAGTTTTTTCCTAAAAGAGCATACACGGTTTGACACTGCGTCTTTTTCAAGACGTCATTCAACCGTGTGTTTCTGGATGCGGTCGTTTCCTATCCTCATTGACGGCCACGATCTCTGTTTCACATGCCTGGGCTTAAGTGTGTCGAAACTGTGCTCGTGGGTGGTTTATGTTCTCTTTTGAGAGCATGACCACGTCGGCACGTTGTTCGTCTTGCCTTTCTCATGAAGGTTTAAGTGATCAGCGTGCCGTGTGCCGTCGAGCTGCCAGCTGACAGCGCGGGTTGTCACGGCAACCCAGCGCGCGTCGTTCGGAGCTCTAGATGCGCGGTCGAGACTCGAGTGCCTCAAACGAGGTGGAGTCCCCTCGCCTATGCCCCGATCTAGTTCTTTTTCTAGTGCACCAGAAAAAGGCTACTTCTGCGTATAGCCAGGGTGACCAGAGGGTTATAGTGAGGGCTTCCCCGCCCGGTAACCAATCCGCGTGGGCCCCTCACTCCTCTATCGCATCGCAGACATGTGAGACTCTGTTTGTGGGTGGTTATATTCTCTTGTGAGAACATAATCACGTCAGCACGTTGAGCGATCGGCGTGCTGTGTGCCGTCAAGTTGATGGCCACATTCACTGTTTCACATGCCTGGCAGCTTTGGATGGGATGCTGGTCATTCTCATGATGGACCTAGCATTTCATTCAGGGCTACAGGGGAGGATTAGACGTCGATCGCTGCATCAGAGAGAGTACTGTTACGCTCTGGAAATGATGATGCTGAGCTCCCATTATAATGGTGCGCATGCTCATGCTGAATCAGATTCAGACTTGACAGCCATGCTTTCCTGGCTTACGCTGAGGGCGCAGTGCAACGCATAATCGTCTTGCCCCGCCCCATGCCTTCCCGGATGTGTGTGAAAAACCTTTTTGCAGTATGGAAGCATTTTGGTGCCAATATGGCGTGTCAAAAGTGCCAAAAGCTGCAGAAAGTTTTTCCTCTCTCACTACCCTCAGTGGTGGGACGGTGGTGTTACTGCAGACCGCCTCTTCCCTGCATGTGACCAAACAGTCATAATGCATGAGGGTAGTTCTGAGTCGGGGTTGAGCTGCGCCTGGTGACTGACCGTGTTTAAGTCACAACGCTGGCCCTCGGCCAGATGATGTCCACCCTAGTGGTCCAGAAGCGCCCCCTGACTAACCTTGCATAGGTGTGAGACATCGCCAAAGTTCGTTTTCGCGATGCCCCCATCTCACGAGGTGGCCTTCAGCGACACTGTTGGAGACTGTGCCCAGCGGTTCTCCCCAGTGCAAAAGCAGGCTGAGGTAACCAAAAGCTTGCCACAATGTGCTCCCTGAGTCACTGGTGGGCCCCCAGTCTGTTTGTCGCCAAGGGTGTCAGTCCCCTGCAAAAAAAAAAAACTCCGCCACAGCCAGCTCTACTGTGACGTTGAGCCTTCGCAGGTGGACGGCACCACCCGTCTCAGTCCTGAGTCAGCTGCTCTCCCCGGAGGAGGGCCGGGTGGATAACTTTTGTTGAATCATTCTGTTCCGCCACTGGCGTCTCACCAGCGGTACCAAATTCTCAGCAAAGCAGCTTTTCTCTCTGGGTCCCAAGAGAGCAAGGTTGGCGGTGTGCGACGCTATGCCTTGCCACCCTCTGCCCCCTCTTGCTTCGCCAGCGGTAGCTGATGTGCTCGAGGCCGCGGCTATGCCGTCTCACTCATCCCCTGCCGGTCGGTGGAGTCAGGTTAGTGTTGTACACTCAGACCCCACTTCGGGTCACTATGCCGTCCGAGTCGGGTCCCTGCATTCCGCCGCGCTGCCCCACGTACGTGAAGGATGCGTACTTTCATGTCTCGATGCTCCCTCGACACAGACCGTTTCTTCGCTTTGCGTTCAAGGGTCGGGCATGTCAGTACAAAGTTTTACCCTTCGGGCTGGCCCTGTCGCCCTGTGTCTTCACAAAGTTGCAGAGGCGGCCATTGCTCCCATATGCGAGTGTGGCGTTCGCATTCTCAACTACCTCTACGACTGGCTTATTCTCGCCCAGTCGAGAGAGCAGTTGTGCGAACACAGGGACATGGTGCTCAGTCACCTCAGCCACCTAGGGCTTTGGGTCAACTGGGAAAAGAGCAAACTCACCCCCGGGAAGAGGATCTCTTTTCTCGGTATGGAGCTGGACTCGATCAACATGACAGCGCGCCTCACGGAGGCCCGCGTCCAGTCAGTGTTGAACTGCGTGAGTACTCTCTCACGCAGAACAGCGGCACCACTGAAACTTTTTCAGAGGCTCCTGGGGCATATGGCATGACACGTCTCACTGCCAGTTGTTCTATTCCCTGACCGAGGGGACCCTCGGCACGGATGCTCTGGCACACAGCTGGCCCCCGGGCCAACGCAAGTATGCGTTTCCCTCAGTGAGCCTTCTTGCACAGACTTTGTGCAAAGTCAGGGAGGACGAGGAGCCGGTCTTGTTAGTTGCGCCGTACTGGCCCAAACGGACCTGGTTCCCGGAACTGGTGCTCCTCGCGACAGCCCCTCCCTGGCCCATTCCTCTGAGAGAGGACCTGCTCTCTCAGAGATGGGGCACCCTATGGCACCCGCGTCCAGACCTCCTGAAACTCCATGTCTGGTCCCTGGACGGGACGCGGAGGTTCTAGGTGATCTACCCCAAGCGGTAGTTGATACCATAACTTCCGCTAGAGCCCCCTCTATGAGGCGCCTCTATGCATTGAAGTGGAACCTGTTCGTTGACTGGTGTTCTTTTCATAAGGAGAACCCCCGATCTTGCTCGATCAGAGCTGTGCTTTCCTTCCTGCAAGACGGGTTGGGGCGTAGGCTGTCTCCCTCCACCCTTAAAGTGTATGTTGCCGCTATCGCCGCACATCACGATGCAGCTGAAGGTAAGTCAATGGGGAAGCACGACCTGATCGTCAGGTTCCTGAGAGGGGCAAGGAGACTGAATCCTCCACTCTCTATGCCCTCTTTGGATTTGTCTCTGGTCCTTTCGGCACTTCAGAGACCACCCTTGGAGCCTTTTCAGTCAGCAGAGTTAAAAATTCTGTCCTGTAAAACAGTACTCCTGGTTGCATTGGCCTCCATCAAGAGGGTAGGGGACCTGCATGCACTTTCGGCCTACGAATCGTGCCTGGATTTCGGCCCGGCTAACTCTCACGTGATCTTGAGACCCCAGCCCGGATATGTGCCCAAGGTTCCCACCACTCCCTTCCGGGACCAGGTGGTGAACCTGCAAGCGCTGCCTTCGGCAGTCGGACGTTGCGGAGCGTCCGACGCCAGGTCTAGTGCTTGTGTAACTTGTGCTAGACTGGGTTCCATATGTGGTGATCCCTGCGGCGATCCCATATGCGTATTCTTCCACGATCAGCTCCCTGCGGTGAGCCCGTGTCTTCCCTTGGCAGAGTCCACTCTGCCGTCACTGTCCGGTGCTGCCTCCCCCTTCTCAGGTTGGAGCCACCCCAGTGACATTCCATATGTTGCACTGCCCCTTCGGCCAGTCCATACGTGTATTCTCCACATGTTCCCTCCCTTCGGGCAGGATGTGGCTCCGCAGCGTCCCTCTCCCCTGGAGGGGTTCGCTTTCCCAGTGTTATCCAAGAGTTCCACTGTGTGGGTTGTAACGGAACAGCAGTCCGAACTCCCTCTACGCAGGTCTTCCGCCCTAGCCAGATGGGGGTCTGAGAGTCTTCCGTAGGGCGCTGGATGTGGCAGCAACCGTGGCGCTTTCCATGGGATCCCATTTACGTCGTCACGTCGAACGTGAGCGACTGAAAGGGAACGTCTCAGTTACTGATGTAACCCTCGTTCCCTGAAGGAGGGAACGGGAGACATGACGTCCCGTCGCCACGGTTGCTGACCATCGCTGTACGGCCGTCTTAATCTCGGCTCCTCGGCGAAAAACAATGTGTGCGTGCGCCTGCTTCCTGTTTATGCCCGCACTGCGGGGCGGGGCGCATGACGCTTTCACGCACGCCAACGTTCATTGGCTTGTTCTATAGATACTCTAAGTTGATAGGGCTCCCTGAAGTGATCCCAATTACGTTGTCACGTCGACGTCACGTCTCCCGTTCCCTCCTTCAGGGAACGAGGATTACATCAGTAACCGAGACGTTTCTAACTCACACACAAACTTCCCATAAACACTTCATAAAATGAACTGGAGATTATCATTAACAGCATGATTTTCAGAAAACTATACTCATTAAGTGGGCAGGGATGAATTGTGGAGTTGCATAATAAAAGAACAAATGCTGTGGCGAATGCTTTTTAAGACGAGACTTATCAAAGAGTCAATTAAGTCCATACAATTCTCATGTGTGTTCTTTCTAAACATTATTTCATATTGCAAAAGCATTCATTATGGTAAAACTGTACAATGAGGTTCATTAGTTAACATTAAGTTAACTAGATTAGTTAGCATGTACTAATAATGAACTGCCAATACAGCATTTATGAATATGTGTTCATGTTAATTTCAACATTTACTAATATAAAAATCTAGTTAACATTAGTTAATGCACTGTGAACTAACATGACCAAACAATGAATAGCTGAATTTTTTATTAACTAACGTTAACAAAGATACAGTAACAAATGTATTGCTCATGGTTAGTACATGTTTGTTAATACATGAACTTATGTTAACTAATGAACCATATTGTAAAGTGTTACCCATTATATTGTAAAATGAATCTTCAATCACCTTGTAACAAATAACAACTCTCTAATAACTCTTATTACTAGTTCATTTCTGATTTACAAAATAATTAATTTTATCCAATTACTTGAAAATCATTAAGCTTCTTATTAAAGATCAAAATTTAAGCTTCTTATTAAAGATCAAAATTGTGGTCTGTGATTTAAAACAGATCCGAGAAGTACACTGTGCTAAAGTTCACCGTGAGATGTCCTCTGGTGTTTATAATCTGATGGAGGAGTATGAAAAGATACATAAGGACACCATTTTGTATTGAGGCAAACCAGTCTCTTCAAAGTAGCAGAGTTTACAATATCAAAGCCTGTCTGCCCCCCAAATGTACTGGGCTTCCAGTAGTCAGGGGAGCAAATGGGATTTCCCATCAGGCCTTTTAGGGAAAATGGGGCTCCCATTTCCACCATGCTTTCGCCAAATATCGCACCAGGTCGTGTCTTCTCTAGAAGAAGAGCTGGGTAGAACTCCAGCGCATCAATATCACCGTATAGTTCCTCTAGTTCTTTAGCCATTTCTTCCTCTCCTGTAAAACAATAATTTCAGCCATTAACAACAGTACACACTGCATAAATATTGTGTGCAGATGTGGTGTGTTTAAGCAGCCAAACATTGTTTAAACATTTATCCAAAACGTAACCATGAATTTTCAGCCTGTCCTCATTTCTCCCAATACCCCTTAAAAATGAATGATGAATCAAATACATTCTGAGTCTGACCTCTTAAAATTAATATACATATTGAGCATCCAAAGCTCTTTATAAGCACTAATGATTATAATTTGTCCATGATTCTTTCCTTGTACTTTTCATTGTAAATTAAGCTTTAAAAAAGTGTTAGTACAATCATACCTGTAAATTCTGAGAATGAAGTATAGGGTTTCAGATTGAATCTCTTGCGATACTCATTGAAGGGCTGAAGTCGAAGCTCCCTCGATTCAATGATGACCCCCTCAGCTACTTTGCACACCGCTGGGTGAATATTATGACCACCTCCAATCTGTTCCATCACAAAGAGATTTATAACAAAAAAAATACAAAATAAGCCATCTTTACAATAAATAAAAAATTTAAAGGTGCCCTAGAATGTGAAATTTAATTTATTTTTTGTCATAGTTAAATAACAAGAGTTCAGTACATGCACATGACATACAGAGTCTCAAACACCATTGTTTTCCCCTTCTTACTTAAATCTCGTTTTTGAAAAACACCCCTGAAAAATAGGCGAATCTCCACATAACACAGACTGTGACGCAACAGCCGGGATCATTAATATGTACGACTCCGAAAATTTGCATATGCCAGCCCATGTTCAATGACAGGCGGAACTGCGCAGCCGAAGCATGGCAGTTGCTCGGTGTTTGGATGTACAAATGAACACAAAAGTATGTTTTAGTTCCTTCATCCGAGCCTCTGAAGAAACAATGGGTTAATTATATTTTCTCTGGAAATTTCCAAACATTTCACCGACGAGACTGCTTCCTCAACTTGGGCCAATACCATAGACAGTAAAAGAAATGGACACAGCGACCCCATAGACTTCAACGGAGCAAAGTGAAGTCAATTAGAAGCACTCACTTCCTGATTGCCAAGCGCACTGCGCAGGCTCAAACTGAGCTTGATGACGTAGTTGTCATGTGAGCAACCTGACTGACAGTTGTATGTCTTCTAGTAGCTGTGCCAAGAGGAATCTGAATCATTCCCTTCCGAATCTTGTAGAGCCGGAGATCGTGAGTATTAGCTGTCCATGAGCTAGCAGCAGGAGCAACTTTACAACTCTCTATGGGCTTCTCCCTTGACTTTATGCCTCCACGTCCCGCCGATTGCGCGCAAGCTTCTACTTCTGTCTATACGGTAATTTCTCTACTGTGCGATACGGAGTCGCGTGTTATGACGCAATCGTTAGCCTATTTTTACAAAAACTTCTTCTACGGGGCCATAACATAAGATACAAGGTAATGGAGCCTTTTATACATTGTCATGTTTCTTTAGAAATAAATAATGGACAAATGAAGTCTTTAAACGCCTCAGATGTAAAGTTATTCACTGTCAAAGTGACGCCAAAATGAATGGGAGTCAATGGGATGCTAACAGCAGGTGAAGGCTTGTTAGCCAATGGCGGCCCCCGGGGAGACTTCAGTTTCTGACTGGTAGATTACCCCCTTGGCCAATACAGAGCTGGCCTCTAGGATCGATCGAGCTACCAAGCAACACTTTCTGATGTGTAATTGTTCAAGTTCAGACAGGTAATCTCTCTCAAAATCATTCAATACTGTTTATGCATCAATAAGTCAAGCCAGTGACTAAAATATCAACTTCACATCGTTTATTTTAGTAGGATGAAAAAAACCTTATTTAAATTGTGAATAAATTATATACAGAAAGCGATCAAAAGAACAATCTTTCCACAGCGCGAGTTTATCTGGACACTTGCCAAACTCGTTATGAATTCAATGACGCACGTTACACTGCACAACGAAGCTCTTACTGTATTTACATCATCGTGTTTGCATTGGTGAAAGCATGAGAGTGCAGAAACTGTGTTGCAATGAAAGATCTTCATTCTTGCGATCAACAGACAGTCATCTGTTTGCTCAGTGCTCATCACGGCAACATTTTATGTGATGGGAATAGATCTAAATACTTTAAAAACATCTCACGATTCGTTAATCTCGATAGCTGTAATAGTAAAAACGTATAATTTCTGTAATAAAAGTATTCGAGAGAGTTTCACATGTAATACGTAGCTATTTCATATACAAGCATGTCAGCCAATCACAGCAGAGGCCGGATACACACAGCAGACACGCCCCTTCAAACAGAGCATTCACATCAGAGGCTAAAATCAAATTCAAAGTCTGCCGGCCGTTTTGGAAATCACATACCATACCCCACCTTTAAGTCACCGAATATTTGAAAATGTAATTTATGTAATTTATTTAAAAAATTTCATTATTTATTTAAATTTATTTAAGCATTTATTAAACAGAATTACTTTGTAACATTATACATGTCTTCACTTTCACTTTTGATCAATTTAATGCACACAAATATTTGATGAATACAAGTATTTACAATTTGTATTTTTATTAAAAGTGTCCCTATCATGGATTTTTGAAAATGACCTTTCATGTAGTGTGTAATATATCTCTAAGTGAATAAAAACATTGTGCAAAGTTGAAAGTGCACCGTATATAAAGTTATTGTCTTTCAAAAGTAAGAGTCAATAAAATGAATTGTTTTTCAAACGAGCCATAAGATGAAACATTAGCCCGCCCACTTATTGTGCGCGCACCAGGGAAACTTAAACCTCACACCGGCAGTCCTGTGGATACTGGAGAGCATCATTTCAAGGAGACGCTGTGGTCTATAATGTGACGGTAAAGGTTCGGGCTGAATGAATGGTTCTTCTTCTAGCGTTTCATCATCGGACTCGCGCTCGGATCGGATTGATATGGTAAAATCAATGTCATTGTTCGTTACTGTGTTTAGTTTACAGTGTAGGAAGCCTCAGGACACAAAGAGCTGTCGGTGTTATGGCAATGGGAATTACGCGGTAAACCAATCACAACAAACTGAGGTGTCTGGCCAATCAGAGCAGAGTAGCTTGCGGAAAGGCAGGGACGTGCACAGACATTTTGAGGGGCAGGGGCTCAAGTGGAAAAAAAGGGCACTTCTCATAATTACGTTTTTTTTTATTACTTTTTTTACACCAAAAAGTATATATTAACACAACTCTGACTTCGTTTAAAAAAAAAAATTATTTAAAAAGTTAATTAATCGTATCTTCCTCAAACTCACGCAATTGTTTCATTTTCAAAAGATGTCTAATCAGTTCACACAGAAACCATGGTCTCCTTAGTATTACATTTTTAAAAAAAAAAACATTTATTAGGTTGCAAAAAATAAAAACAGCTTTTAATTTAAGTGAACTTCAAACAATCCTCACATAAACCCATTATAAAAGTCATATTTAAGCTATATAGGCTACAGGCAGCTCATATACAGAAACTGAATAAAGTTATCAGACAGTCTGCGCTGCATAAATTATAAATTATATATAGACTAATCCTTATTAAAGCTACGCAAGTTATTTAGTCAAGAGCAGTGGGTAATTTTCTCTGTTCCCTTTGTTCTTTGATTAACTTTACTGTCAGAGCATTATTGGATGCTGGCCCTTTAAGACCAGCCGTTGCAGAGCCAGAGACGCAGATCTCACACGCGCCTCATTCTCTCACAACTCTTTTTATGTCCATCATAAGACTGCTCTTATGTTATGAAGATACTTGACAAACTACATTTTGGCATAACTGTGTGTGTCATTGTTCGTTTAAGCGCGAAAGAGAACTGTATTCTGGCGCGCGGTCTGTGCATGCGCATTATACTGGCCGCGCGCGTCTTTCTGTGAGTCACAGTGAGGACATGAGAAGAGAGAGAGAGAGGGAGCGCTTTAGAACTCCTGACCTGATATTTAGATACACTATTCAATACATATATTTGTTTGACAGGGAAGCTGTGCGCAAACAGGAATATATATTATAAAAAAATAAAATAAAAAAAAAGCACCCCAGAAAAAAGGGCACTTTCTCTCCAGGAATAAAAAGGGCAGGTGCTCAAGCCCCTTTTGATGTCTATGTGTGCACGTGCCTGCGGAAAGGAGGGATTTAGAGAGATTGATTCATTTGGCGAGTCGTTTGAGAATCATTTAAAATATGGTGATATGCAAATGTATATTATGAGAAAATGAAACCGTTTTTTGACATTTGATGCATGCAAACCTGTTGTAGGAGACTCCAAAACAACATTAGGAAACGTAAAAAAATCCGTGATGGGGCCCTTTAAATAAACACAGCCTTGGTGAGCATAAGAATTTTGGGAATGTGGAATTCAGTGTTTACCTTTCATCAACATTAGTTCAGGTTCTGCAGAGCTTTTGTTGATATTCTGCAGGCACATATTTGGTGTGATCCTACCCACAGGGCTGATATGCTATGATGTAAAGGCTTAATGTTTATCTAACAGAAATCACACCGTCATATGAGTTTCTCAGAAACATATCCTTCAGATTATACCTACATACAAATGTTTCTGTCTGTATTCTGTTGTTCAGCTAAACTATTTTACAGTTAAAGGTGCCGTAGAATGGTTTTTATTTTTATTGTATAATGTTTTCTGGGTTGCCCTTATAATATTAGTATGTTTTTTAGATCAAAAATAGTCATAATTTAGAAATAAAAGGCATTTTTCCTAGCCTGATTTTAGCCTCTGATGTGAACGCTCTGCTTCAAAAGGCGTGTCTGCTGTGTGTAACCGGCCTCTGCTGTGATTGGCTGACATGCCTGCATATGAAATAGCTACGTATAACATGTGAAACTCTCTCGAAAACTTTTACTACAGATATTATACGTTTTTACTATTAACGTCTGAAGTCATATTTAAATGAAAGAGGGAAGGTTAATAAGGATTTGGCATATTTGTTAGGTTATGATTTTAATAAAGATAGAGTAGGATATAGAATATTAATAGAATACATATATAATACTGGATTAAGTGAAAGGATTTAATATAAAATAAGGATGCTTTGGTCTATTCCAGATTTTATAGTCCAGTCTGGAGGAGCTGAACACGCAGCGCCAGGTGGGCTATGGGAGATGGAATGAGATGGAGCACCAAGTAGATAAGGATGGATATGAGGAAGAAGAAAAGGAAATAATAATAATAAGGAAAATCTGATTATAAGAATTCATGACTGCATAACAGCAACGGTAGGTGGCGATATGCACTGAGAATGCAAAGCGCCAAAAAATGAAAGAAGAATAAGAACGTCTGAAGTCTGTAGTCCACGTCTTGTGGTTCGTTTCACTAATTGTGCTCACCTGATCCTCATGTGCTCTGGTCTGATCCTCAATGTGCTATTTTATTCTGTATCTTTCCCAGTATCAGCATCTTGTCCCTCTTGTCTTGAGTCATCTTGTGTGTTCCTGCCTTGTATCCTGAGTCCCATGGCCTGGCAGCCTGACTGGTGCAGCTATCTAACTCCTGTTTCAAGCCTGATTATGAGTTTCCCCTTACAGGGATTAATACAGTTTTCTTACTTACTTTACTCCGGTTCTGAGCCTCTACTTGGAGGCAAGACTGGTGCTACATCTGAGATCTACATTGAGCTATGAGTTACTTGTGTTCCTGCCTTGTCTTTGCTTTGGAGCTGCCTCTATTGCAATCACGTCATCACCATCTTACTGACGGTCTCAGTGGTCACCCATGCTGCCTGTCGTCGTGTCGTGTGCCCTGCCCTACTATTTGAACTGTGGTTCACGCTTCACTCTCCCTGTTGTCTCAAGTCTTCAGTCTGGTTAATAAAAACAATTATTGGTTATCTGCTCACTTGTGTCTTGGTCCTATCTCTTGCAGAATTGTGACACCTTGTTACCAGAGTGCTGATGGTTCTGTTCAGGCGGTTAACTGACTGTTATGTTTATGTTTCCATAGCTTCATTCCCCTGTTTCAGTTTCATTCATTCATTCACATTCGCGATTGTGTGTGTGTTTGTTTAAATTAGTTATGTGTTCGTGATTTATTTAAATAATAAGTTTGTGCACATTTTAATACGTTCACTGCTGCTGTCGTTTTAATAACGTGGTTACATTGAAAACAATTGGAAAAATACGCTAGCCTTGTGAAAAAGGCTGTGGTGGACATGGCCTTACACCGTGTCCTAACCAGACGCAATGCGACTATGGGACGCAATAAAAATCACAGCCAATCAGAAGCGCGTGTGGGGGGTGGGGGGCTGGCTGCTCCAGGCAATGGATAAGTAATCAAATTCATGACTATTACACCATTTTAACATTATTAAAAATGCATACCGAGTTACTGAAACAATCGTTGTCATAGAATACACTTGTCTGTTACCAATGAGTTGACAGTTTGAACTTTTATTCATTTTGAGGTGAATTGTTGCTTTCAGAATGGCTATGGATAGAATGGATAGAAACCGCTTCTAAAATAGAATCATCACGTGTCGGATTACCGTCGTGTAATACTTTGTGTAGTTTTTAAAGTATCAACTTTGGAGATCCCGTCCACTTACATTACGTGGACTCACAGAGATAGATTATTTTTCTAAAAATCTGTTTGTGTTCATTTGAAGATCTGGGATGGCATGAGGGTGAGGAAAGTAATTTTGGGGTAAAATTTTAATTATGGGGCTCCCATGTCCCTCTGCAATAAAACACTTACAGATATGTTTCAATCGATGAGGGTGGTAAACTCATTGGAAATTACCCTTGGAATGACAAAAACAGACCTAAACATAACCCAGACATTTTAAAAACAGATGTTGAAGTGATTAAGTTCTCCCCTACAACCCTCATGGTGCAATTACCTGTCCTGCGGGTTGGGTTGAGAAGGCCTCAACCAACTTCTCCACCCCGTAGTGGGTGAGGATAGAGGTGTTGAAAATGAACTGAGGGTACTGAATGTCATCTCCATCGATGTGGAAGCTGTCAGGCATGAGCGGGTGCCAGTGGTAAAGCTGACTGAACTCCACAGCAATGCGGTTCTGGTACTGGAACTGTGAGGTGAACAGCATCTTGGGATCAAACCGGAGCTTCAGCCTGTAACCGCTCAGATGCTGCACATAGTCCTCGATCACAATACGAATGGTCTCGCCTTGAGTTTAGGGAGTCAACATTTTACAATAAATTAGTAAAAACTGACATTATGTAAATAGTGTAACACAAAGGAAAACTGTGGGCACTCTTGGAAACCTACATTTAATGGCATAGCATAGAGGATATTCAGTGTTTGAAAAAAATTATAATTACATAACAGATTTGAATATAATATAATATAATGCAATATAACAGCACTAGGATAAGACACCAGAGTAGAAATAGACACCAAGATTGGAGGAAATTCATAATTGATAAATTGTCTCTCTTTCAATTAATTAGTTGACTTCGACAATAAAGTTAATTTGTTAAATATAAATATATTGAAATATCATGTTACAAACATTCTAAATTCTCTTGTATGAAAAATTCTATGTATAAATGATTATATGTATAAATTATATATTTAGAAAACGTCTCGGGTTACGACTGTAACAAGTGAAGCAAGCTGCTCATCCAGGCATTAAGGGGCGTGGCAAGACGACTATCAAGGGAACTCAACACTGCGTCATTGAAAACGACTCTTTGGGGAACGAATACCCACTATGCCACGCACCAAAAAGGCCTGCCCTAGAGTGAAACTGAATACAGGCACAAAGCTTGGACAAGAGCACTCGTGCACCAGGCGTACTAGGGAGGTGCAAACTATAAAACCTGATAAAAGTGTGCGGGGTAACCCAACCGGCTGCCTCACAGATCTCCTGGATGGCACTCCCGAGTAGAGGGCCCTAGAGGACGCCATGCCTCTAGTAGAATGGGCACTTACGGCCAAAGGCGAAGGCAAATAGCGCAAATGGTAGGCCGAGGCAATAGCTTGAACAATCCAATTACTAATGGTTTGTTTGGATACAGGGAGCCCCTTTTTAGGTGACCCAAAACACACTAATAGTTGGTCCGACCTCTTCCAAGAAGAGGACCTCTCGAGGTAAATGCTTAAAGCTCTGACAGGGCAGAGCAAATGGAGCCTCTCTTCTTCTGCCGATACATGAGGTGGAGGATGGAATGCCTGCAGGACCATAGACCGTGCCATGTCAGAAGGCACCTTAGGTACATAGCCAGGTCTCAGGTGCAGAATGGCCTTAACTCCCCCAGGGGCAAACTCCAAGCAGGCTGGCATTACTGTCAGGGCTTGGAGATCTCCCAACCTCTTAAGAGAGGTAATAGCTAAGAGAAAAGCCATATTGAACGTCAGGCCCTTGGGCGAAGCATACTGAAGGGGTTCGAAGGGGGGCAGGGATAACCCTTTGAGAACCACCGCCAGGTCCCAGGAAGGAACCCTGGACCTGGTTGTCGGTCTCATCCTCCATGTACCACGGAGAAAATGAATGACCAGCTTGTGCCTCCCTAAAGGCCCATCACTCAGGGGTGCATGGAAAGCCGCAATGGCAGCCACGTACACCTTAAGTGTGGAAGGGGAGAGACCCGCAGAGAAACGATCTTGAAGAAACTCCAGAACTGTAGCCACCGGGCAGTTAACTGGATCTAACTCTTGCTCTCTACACCAAGTGGAAAACACATTCCACTTAAGGTCATATAATCTCTTAGTGGACGGAGCCCTGGAACTAAGTATGGTTTCAACCACTCCAGCTGACAGTCCAGCATCTAGGTACTGAACCCCCTCAGGGGCCAGACCCATAAATTCCACAGCTCCGGACGAGGGTGGAATATTGTGCCTTCCGCCTGAGACAACAGATCCCTCCTCAGAGGAATCTGCCACGGCGGACCTATCAGGAGTGATATTGTGTTTGAAATCCATACTCATAACCATACTGGCTACCAGATGTAGACTGATGCCCTCCTGACGGACCCTCTCCAGGACTTCCCGGGAGCAGATCAATCGGGGGAAAAGCATACAGGTGTAGCCTCGGCCAGGCCTGTACCATGGCATCCAACCCCAGTGGGGCTGGATGTGTGAGGGAGAAACAAAGTGGACAGTGGGATGTCTCTCGAGATGCAAACAGATACACTTCCATTGGTCCAAACTTCTTCCATATCAACTGTCTCCATTCCCCGGGCCTCAGCCCCTGCCTCGACAGGATGTCTGCTCCCTGATTCTGAACCCCCGGAAAGTATATTGCTCTGATAGACAATAGTTTCCCTTGGGACCATAGGATAATCTGATGCGCCAATCTGGATAGAGGGTGCAATCTGAGTCCCTGACCACAGGCAACATCCCCAGGCAATTTATATGCCAGGAGGGATGATGGTCCTGCCACAGACCCCTGGCAAAGCGGCCGTCCATGACCGCGCTCCAGCCAGTAAGGCATCTGTCGAAACAGTCTTCCGGTGACATGATGCTCCTAACACCATGGCCAGGATGGACTCAATATGCACGGGAGACATTTGTGCCCGCATCATAACTGAGTTCCATACCACGCCCAGAAAACATAGTTTTCTGAGCTGGTTCCAACATGCTTTTTTTCACGTGGATGTAGTGTTTTGAATTTTGTGATCGTTCCAGCAAACTTTGTCATCCTTCTTGAATTTATTTCTATTGTATTTTTTGTTTCTTTGCACATATTGCTGTTCATATTCTATATAGAATATGGGAACATTTTTCATTTTAAAATAGTGTATTGAGTTTTATGGCTGAGTGACGTCATTTCCACTTGCTGAGTCGTCCAATCGGGTCTCGCTCAAAGCTTAGAACAGCTTTGGATTTGGACGAGACAGAGACTACAGAACTGAGAGTGTGAGAGTGTGATGTGTTAATTCCTGTCCTGTCTTTAATAAACTTGAGACGTAATCCCCCTGAAGAGCGTAGTGTCGGTGGTTCATTTGTGGTGCTGAGTGAGATCTGCTACATTGAGTCTCAACCCAAGTTCTGAATGTGGCCAAGGACAACATCTCGATGCCGAACTATCATTTTTCGAGACTGGGCTAGAATGAGCCATTCGTCGATATAATTCAGTATACGGATGCCCTGAAGCCTAAGTGGAGCCCGAGCTGCATCCATGCACTGGGTGAACGTGCGGGGAGAGAGAGCTAGGCCGAATGGAAGAACCCAATAACGCGAAAACCTGAAAACCCGAAAGCGAACCTCAGGAACCTCCTGTGACATGGAAGGATGGAGACATGAAAATAGGTGTCTACAGGCCTTTAGATCTATCGAGACAAACCAATCCTCGGATCTGATTTGATTCACGATGATGGGAATAGTGAGCATCTTGAACCTGAACCTCCTCAGAGAACGATTCAACTGCATCAAATCTAAAATCGGCCTCAGCCCGCCATCCTTCTTTGGAACTAGAAAGTACCGGCTGTAAAACCCGGACTCCCTGTCTGGAAGGGGAACATTTTCTATGGCCCCTTTGACCAGTAGAGTTTGTACTTGTTCCATAACCCGAGTCTGTTCTCGAACCACTGTGGTCGGTACCACCCGGCGAACTTGGGGGGTCGGTGACTGAACTGCAGTCTGTACCCAATTTTTATTATATTTAGGACCCCTATAGATATATTGGGAAGAAGTTACCATTGCTCTATATCGTGTGTTTTGTGGCCAGCTGATGGCCACAGCATGCGTCACAACCTCTAATAGTTCCTCATAAGCGGGAAAATGAGCTGACGAGTAAGACTCATGTTCATCAACATCGATGCTGAGCACATCCACTTCCTGAGAAGCAGATAGCTCAAGCACCGTGTACTCATCATGGGCAGAAGAAGCCGCAGCACGGGCTTCTGCACCATGAACGAGTGCCATTGAACCTCCAGACGAAGAAGGTGCCTCGGCAGTCTCGTTCTCGTCTGCAAGGTCCTTTTGCGATCCCCACGATCTAAGCCACCACACCGCCTCAACCGATGCAGGACCCAAACCGCGGGGATCGCGAGCCTGGCCATCATCTTTGAAGACAGCCAGGTGGGAGCGCAGCACTCTAAGAGGGGAATGCTTCACAGTGTTCACAGGCATCCCCCTCGAGAGCTGCCTGTGCGTGCTGACTCCCAAACAATTCCCAAAATAATAATACTTGTAACAGACAGACAACACCAAATATGACTGACAACAACAGAGAGCACTTGCTGAAGAGCGAAAGCTAACGCGTGTGTTGAGTTCCCTCGATAGGGAAAAAAACTTCATTGTAATAGAATGTAATACTTGATTCATTATAATTCTTCTTACTAATGAACATTTTAATTACAGTTCTACATCTTAATTAAATTAATTCAAATTCAGGAATGGAATTGGAATTTAAAAGGCATTCTACACAACCATGACTGCAAATTACATAATTTGAGTGGTATATAGTAAGTAGTAGTATTCTCTCGACATCAGTATTCTCTCGACATCAAATTATTTTTATATGGATCTGAGGAAATCTTTACCTATAATGATTAGCCTGGCAGTCTGAAACAGCTGCTCATCCCCCCAGGTCGGATGTTCTTGTTTTAGGATATCACACACACGGTTGTGCTCACGCAGCCACAAGGTGGCGTACATACTGAGACTAGGCAGCAGTCCAAACACCTCTTGTCCAATGGCCAACTGCTTCTCCGGAGGAACAGATGGTGGGTAGCTCATTTTGACCTGTGCATCTAGCACAGAAGGGGGGTAAATCTCACCACTGACAACCTACATCAGAGCCAAACAGAAAAATAATGGTAAAACAGAATTGAGAATATGTTTCGATACTTCTTGTTCTCTCCTATTTCTTTTTCAGTACCAGTAAATAAGTAAATTCTTTTGAACAACGAGCGTCCTGAAATCTCTTTTAAAGTTGTTTTCATTAGTGTTAAATGCTCTATATGCTCCCATTAACCAACCACGAACATTAGATACGGTATTTACTGTTACTAGACTAAACAGTGTGCAGCATTTTAAATGACATCACTGACTCTTAACAAAAAACACATGTTTAAACTATAATCACACCCACACTATGAGGTTAAGCACATTCAGAAGGAAATACTTGCACACAGCTGTGAAATGAAGTAACTAAAAATGGATAGGGTGTCATTCATGAAACACAAGCAGAATTATTATGTATATATAATTTGCAAGACATGTAAATATGATTGAATGTAAATTGTTTTATGGTAGAAGAATGGTAAAAGTGAGACTATTAGGAGCTGTTTCACAAATAAGCATAAAACAGACTAACATTTCCTTGAAGACATGCTCAGCCTAGCATGACTGATGACTCCACAACATGCCTGATGTGAACAGTACCTGGTACTTCAATTTCCCATCTTTATGCAGTCTGAGGTCCAGCTGGCGATCAAGATTATCTCCATAAATGTGTCCAGCATCCACCTAGTTTTCAAAATGCAATCTAAAATTGTATTTTTTAAAATACAGACACTCAGCGAATAGCAAATACAGTACAAAACTAAGTTATTTTTAGTTTTCGTTGCATACAACACTGATTCAAACAATAATGGCTTTATATAGCCAATGCTGAAATAAAAATATGAACTTAAAGTATGCTTGTGTGCTGACAATGAGATGCATATCCTACTGTGAAAAAAACCAGCAGGTTCTTAAAGGGACACTTCACCCATTTGCATTACGCTTTCCATTGTTAGAAACCCAGTCATACTATTGAATGGTCGTGCAACACTCTCTCATTTTCCTCTGAGACGAGAGAAATCCACTATTTACCTTTTTCACTTCTTCCTACAATGACGTAAAAATCGTCATTTTACGTCATTGTAGGAGGAAGTGTAAGAGGGGGGGATTTCTGTAAAGACTACAAGCACTAGTTCCCACCCTTTCAAACCCGCCCATAGGGGGTTGGACCTAATGCGCTAACAGACCTATCACAGATCAGTGGGTGGGACTTCACTTGCAGATACTGAAATCAATATCAGCCATCTTGTTTATAAGCTAAGCTAACAGGCGCTGTGGAGATAGGAAGTTACAACAATGATGGAAGAAACTAAACATGATATGGAAGTAGAGGATTTTGAAATTCTGCTGCTCGAATCTGCTGTTCGTGGCTATCTTTACGAGCCGCAATATAGTGAAAAGCAGCTGAGGCTGATGGAGGAACAGGAGGCGGCTGCCTGTCACGGACGAGGAGCCCGGACTGGCTCGAGCTGGGCGGACCGCTGGTGCCTGTGCTCTCGCTGTGCGCTACGGACACAGAGAGAGTCCGTCTGCTGCAGAGAATTTCAACGATGGCAATTTCTCCTGGACGAAATCTCTGAATCAGACAAGCACACGGACGTTGTGTTGTGATGTGAACCATCCAAGTGTCGCACCGCATATGTTCTGACTGAACATCCAGGTATCATGCAATAATTCACCATATAGAAATAAATACAAATGAGGAGTAATTCGCTAATGAGTTTGCCAATGTAACGTGGTTCGTTGTTGTGGGAAGAAGGAGGCGGGAACCGGCGAACATTTAAACATTTTAATAGTAAAATAAACAAATACAAAACAAAAGTATAAGCCAGCTGGCCACACACAACAGAAACAGAACATAAAATCAGTCCTGTTCCTTTTGTGCTTCCGCTCCTCCGTGTGAGATATAATGAGACCGCTGCGTCTCACAGGTGTCATTCATTATCACTCGCGTCGTCCTCTCACGTCCCTCGCCCTCGTCCTGCTCACCACAGCCAACTAACTAGACATTTTATGTGAAATGAATTTCAAACTCATTTGGCAGCTAGCCTTGTAGACGGAAGAGTGATTTCTCTGATGTTTGACCTGTTCTGGATTAGTGGGAGTGGCTTGCGGAGCTGTGCAACGTGGTGCATTGTGGGAGTTGTTGTCTTACATAAAAATGCGCCCTAAAGTTATTTTCTGTCTTTTCTCTGTCAAGAGAAACCCAGTCATACTATTGAATGGTCGTGCAACACTCTCTCATTTTCCTCTGAGACGAGAGAAATCCACTATTTACCTTTTTCACAGAAGTGACCCTTTAACAGAAATAGACTTAAGTGTCTAAGAGAAACATTGTATCATCTCTTTTTCATTAATGAAAATAAATAATAATAATGATAATAATAATAATAATAATAATAAATCTGCACAGGTAAAGCTATCAAACACTTTATTTGATAAGCTTATTAGGAGATGATATGTTAAATTACTCACCCCGTGACCCAGACCTTTTGTGAACCCAAGTCCCACACGGTTGTGAGTCTTAAAAAACTGGTGCGTGAAGTGCTGAGCGAAAAAGGCGAACATTAAATTTGTTCCCTGAGGGTCCGGCCTGAAATTTCGTCTTAACATGAACTTCTCTACAAGAAGCTTGGGGTCTGGAAGCTTCATTTTTCCTGAGAGACACATGGAATGATTTTACTACAGCCTCAAAAGACAAATGTATTTCCAGTGACTTTAGTATAGTGATATGCTTGCCTTAGAGCATTTTAATTTGTATTGCTTCTTAAGAGGAAAAAAATAAATTTTCAGATCATGTGTCCTTGAGAGGGAAGAGGCTACACTGATCTGGAGTAGACTTGTGTGACCAGAGTCTCTTACCTTTGGTTCCCATTGGTGTGGGGCAGTCCTGAGGGACTGGTGGCAGAATCCTTGTGTAGTAGGTGATGTTGGAATACGCCTCCCAGTTCAAGTAGTCATATTTGGAATTGTATGTAGGGGGGCTTGGGATTAAGTTGGCTCTTACTGTGAAAGGAGAGAATATGACAAAATGATACCTAGAAAAACACAAAACAAATGATACAACAAGCTTGGCATTCCAGTTGACCACTATACATTTTCCTATTATTGAAAGCCAACAACCAAAAAAAAACAAAAAAAACATCAAAGGTAGGGAAGGCAATTTTGGAGGGGCTAGCAATAGCAAGCTTGCTTTGAAACAACAGTGCTTGTTTGTGGTGATGGATTCCAAAATGCCATGATCGCTGTTCACCGGCTGCATCTGAAATCGCATACTTCCCTACTATACTGGTATGTCTGAAATCACAGTACTCATAAAGGAGTAGGCAAAAAGTACCTGGATGACCTACTTCTGGCGAGGTTCTGAAGTGTGCATATAATGGATACTTTACTATCCCATGAGGCCACGGGAGAGGATTTGTGAATGGAGGTGAAGCGACGTAACTGAAGCTGGAAGGTCACATGATAATGACAACATGGCAAAAGTAGTACGTTCTGTACTACTAAAAGTAATAGGATTACATTCATACTTCACAAATTCATACTTTATAGAACATACTTACTAAGTAATTACGTATCTACTCAAGAGAGTATACAATTTTGGACTCAGCCACCGTCTATGATGTGGAAGTGTATGTCGCTAATGTGCTTTGGTCTGATGTCATGATTACAATCAATTTTGTTGGTTTTATGGCCAGTTGTCACCATATTCCACTGAAATTACATCGGTTGTTATGATGCAATTATTCGTAATCACACTCACTCTGATGTTTGCATGTGCCATTTCTTGTCAAAGGTAACATGCAGTATTATAGAAGAGAACATTAAGGTAGAATGATTTTAGGCTGAGTCTACTTTCTTCCCGGCGAGGAAAGGGGGTGAGAGGGCCAAGGTTCGAGAGTCACGGTTCGCTACTGGTTGATTTCAAGAAAGAAATGGAGGCCACTACTGAGGTAGGTTGTAGCACATGCTTGGGTATGTTGTAACAATTAAACTAAAGAAGCAAAAACAGAGAACACACTATGCAATATGCTTCAAAAAAAGGTTTATTTAAACAATCCAATAGAACCAAAACAATGTCTCTCTCGCTGAGACTGATCGTAACTCAAATCCACTTTCAGTTTGTGTATGTGTGTGTAAATTAGTTTCCCTTTCGAGAATGGTCACTTCGTATTGCATAGCTAATACGCAGTGGGGAAACTCCTTTCCTCGAGAAATATTGAAGCCTATATTTTAAAATGCAGTGCAGCTGCACAGCAAACCCAGCGAACACAGCAGAGCGTCTAGCTCGGCCATTGGCTGTGCTGCGGCAACTGCACATCCTATGGCGAAGCGTAATTTGGTGCCAGAGCACGTCAGAGCCCGCCAGAACGGGCGTGGCTTATGGCTATAAGAAGCCCCTAATTTCACCCATAGAACGGATTTTATCTCCTTCAGCGACCTTAAAGGGTAACTAAACCCCTGGTCAGATCCTGACTCCACCCACTGGCAATATCTGAAAAATGCTGGGCCCACTTAGGAAATAAATACTCTAACCTGATCGTTTTCAATACTAGCAATTCCAACTCCTGACTCGCTATAGTGGTTTTGATGAAACACGATGGTTTTTATACTGCCAAGGGCGTGGTAGCTCGTACCAAGGGCGTGGTGAGCAGAAACCTGCTGAAACCTGCTCACCATCAACCGCTTACATCACGAACCACCGCAAACATCCAATAGGAAAATCCAACTGCAGTAGCCAGTGTTCAACCTGAAGAGGGCAGCACTCAGACGTTTTTACACTATACACTCACCTAAAGGATTATTAGGAACACCTGTTCAATTTCTAATTAATGCAATTATCTAATCAACCAATCACATGGCAGTTGCTTCAATGCATTTAGGGGTGTGGTCCTGGTCAAGACAATCTGCTGAACTCCAATCTGAATGTCAGAATGGGAAAGAAAGGTGATTTAAGCAATTTTGAGCGTGGCATGGTTGTTGGTGCCAGACGGGCCGGTCTGAGTATTTTTACAATCTACTCAGTTACTGGGATTTTCACGCACAACCATTTCTAGGGTTTACAAAGACTGGTGTGAAAAGGGAAAAACATCCAGTATGCGGCAGTCCTGTGGGTGAAAATGCCTTGTTGATGCTAGAGGTCAGAGGAGAATGGGCCGACTGACTCAAGCTGATAGAAGAGCAACTTTGACTGAAATAACCACTCGTTTCAACCGAGGTATGCAGCAAAGCATTTGTGAAGCCACAACACGCACAACCTTGAGGCGGATGGGCTACAACAGCAGAAGAACCCAACGGGTACCACTCATCTCCACTACAAATAGGAAAAAGAGGATACAATTTGCAAGAGCTCACCAAAATTGTACAGTTGAAGACTGGAAAAATTTTGCCTGGTTTGATGAGTCTCGATTTCTGTTGAGACATTCAGATGGTAGAGTCAGAATTTGGCGTAAACAGAATGAGAACATGAATCCATCATGCCTTGTTACCACTGTGCAGGCTGGTGGTGGTGGTGTAATGGTGTCGGGGATGTTTTCTTGGCACACTTTAGGCCCCTTAGTGCCAATTGGGCATCGTTTAAATGCCACGGCCTACCTGAGCATTGTTTCTGACCATGTCCACCCCTTTATGGCCACCATGTAGCCATCCTCTGATGGCTACTTCCAGCAGGATAATGCACCATGTCACAAAGCTTGAATCATTTCAAATTGGTTTCTTGAACATGACAATGAGTTCACTGTACTAAAATGGCCCCCACAGTCACCAGATCTCAACCCAATAGAGCATCTTTGGGATGTGGTGGAACGGGAGCTTCGTGCCCTGGATGTGCATCCCACAAATCTCCATCAACTGCAAGATGCTATCCTATCAATATGGGCCAACATTTCTAAAGAATGCTTTCAGCACCTTGTTGAATCAATGCCACGTATAATTAAGGCAGTTCTGAAGGCGAAAGGGGGTCAAACACAGTATTAGTATGGTGTTGCTAATAATCCTTTAGGTGAGTGTATATTGTAGAATTAAAACACTTTATACCCAAATGTCAAAATTTACTCGAATCAATGAACAGCATTAATAAAGCCCCATTCTTACAGATCATTAACTAAAAACAGTTGGTTTATGGTTTAGTTACCCTTTAAAGGGTAACTAAACCCCTGGTTAGAGCCTGACTCCACCCACTGGCAACATTTGAAAAATGCTAGAAAAGTGGGCAGAGCCCATCGGAGATAGAGGGGACGAACCGAGGGCGGGACGACGGATTGATTGACAGCTGCTGTCAGACTCTAAAATGGAGAGTGACTGGAGTGACGCAAGTAGCTTTGCAACAGAGCGGTCACTTGAAGTCGAGGACTTTTCTCCCGCACCTTCACCTGAAGTGGAGCAGGGTGAATTGTCTGTGAACACAGGGCCAGATCAATTCCAGCCGCTGGCTCAAACTGCGGTCTTTACTCCCGCATCGCGATCGGCTTCTGATGAGATTTGTCGAGTTGATGTCAATAGCGCGCGCTCTCTGTAGGCATATTCATATTCTGCCGCTATGTGAAAAAATCTATCAAAATGCGCCGGCGCGTTTGTCGCCCCCAGAGGATTAATTTGAGTCTAACCATAAATTGCGATTAAAATATACATGATCACTCACATCAAGACGCAGCTGCGGTGGTGGAGTCCATTACATGCAGGAGGAGCAGCGTTTGGCACTGTCGCTTTTCAGTGCGAGCTGTGTGGAGAAGCCCATTTCCACCTCCTGACCACTGTACTAAATACAGATAAATATATATATATATATACGCTAATTTGAAGCTATCCTAACTGATGCAATACTATGCTACTGTGCTTCTAACAATACTACACTATAACAACTATGCTAATTACTTAAGCTGTACGAAATAATCTAAATAACTATATAAATGCTATGCTAACTAGATGCTAATATATGCTATCCTGATCGTTTTCAATACTCATAAATCCAACTCCTGACTCGCTACAGTAGTTTTGACGGAACCAGATGCTTTTATACCAGGGGCTGCCAAGGGCGTGGTGAGCTCGCACCAAGGGCGTGACAGAGTGACGTCAGAGAGTACCCTACGTCACAGAGAACCCCTAATGCAGGAGCTTTCCGTTTAACCTGAAGAGGGCAGCACTCAGACGTTTTTACACCATATATTTGAATATTAAAACACTTTATACCCAATAGTCAAAAAATTTACTCGAATCAATGAACAGCATTTATGAAGCTCCATTCTTACAGATCATTAACTAAAAAAAGTTGTTTTGGTGTTTAGTTACCCTTTAAAGGGTTAGTTCACCCAAAAATGAAAATTCTGTCAGTAATTACTCACCCTCATGTTGTTTTAACCCCGTAAGACTTTCGTTCATCTTCAGAACACGATTAAGATATTTTTGATTAAATCTGAGAGCTGGGTCACTCCTCCATAGGCTTCTAAGGGATTGAAACTTGTTTTCCCCGAAATGTTATTAAAGAAATTGTTAAAATAGTCCAAGTGACTATAGTGGGTCAATCTTAAGTTTATCAAGCGACGAGAATACTTTTTGTGTGCAAAAAAAAAACTAAAATATCGACTTTATTCAACTATTCCTGTCCTTCTCGGTCGGCCTCGAGATAGTTCTCGAAGTAAAACTGCGTATCGCTTCTGTGGTGGACGTCACACGCATCGCACACATGACCAGCGTCGGCCAATAGGGACCCTACGTGTGACGTAGCCATACGCTATCACACTACGTTAACGGACTAGAGGCCAACAGAGATGGAAACGAATAGTTGAAATAAAGTCGAAAATTTTGTCGAAAATTTTTGTTCGTTTTTGCGCACAAAAAGTATTCTCGTCGCTTGATAAACTTAAGATTGAGCCACTGTAGTCACTTGGACTATTTTAACGATGTCTTCAATAACTTTTCGGGGGGAACAAGTTTCAATCCCTTAGAAGCCTATGGAGGAGTGATCCAGCTCTCAGATTTAATAAAAAATATCTTAATTCATGTTCCGAAGATGAACGAAATTATTACGGGGTTGGAACAACATGAGGGTAAGTAATTATTGACAGAATTTTCATTTTTGGGTGAACTAACCCTTTAACGTCTCTGCCTCCTCTGAAGCCTTCGCCGTGGAAACAATCCATATAGCTAGAGCGAGCCTTGCATACAGTGCCTTCTTCACTCACCTATAAGCCGCCTCTCTTCTGTTGCCGTTCTCCTGTGGCCATCCGGTGAACAAGCTATATTCTTTCATTGCTACTGTGTGATCTCGCCGCTGCGACACTCAGTTCTAAAAGAGCAATTTTGCGAGCGTTGTTACAAATGCCTCGCTCTTCATGCACCTCGTGCGGATTCCTTCTGCACGAGGCGGACGGGAACATGCTCATGCTTTGAGCCCTGGGAACCGCCCACGCTGAAACTGCACTCTCTGCCGTGGGCTGCTCTCACTGCGAGAGCCTGTCTCTCTCGATGCTGCGGATGCGGCTAGCTCTCTTTAAAGATGACGACACCTGCTCTTCCTTTCCCCGCACTACTTCAGCTGTGGAAGAAGAAGCGCCGCAGCCAACGAGGAAGCAGTCGCCACACATCTCTGCCCGCCCACTGCTGCTGGTTGGAGATCTAGAGCGGTACACCCCTCGAAGCCCTGGCGAAACACTTCAGCCCTCACTGGACGTGCTTTCTCAGCATCCGGTCAGGCTGCATCGGCTCTACACACCATGGCAGTGTTACAGGGTTCTCAGGCAAAACTTCTCCAAACCTTGGATGAGTCAGGTCCGAACCCTGAGGCATTTCGTGACCTGTGCAGCGCCACAGACCTAGCACTGCGAGCTACGAAGGCTACCGCTCAAGCGATCAGCAAAGGCATGGCTAACCTCGTTGTGCTCGAGCGCCATCTCTGGCTGAATCTCCCAGACATCAAAGAGGCGGACAGAATGGCTTTTCTTGATTCACCTATCTCCAGCACCTGTCTCTTCGGCCCTCCTGTGAAAGGGTTTTCTGAACGATTCACCGAAGCACAGAAGTCTTCTCAAGCTATGAGACACTTCTTGCCCAAACGCTCCAACTCTGCCTCAAGCCGCCCTAAGAACACGCTGCCTCCTCAGCCAGCGAAGCCAATGCCTCGGGTCTCTCAGCCTTGCCCTGTGGCTGATACCCATCGTCGCTCATGATCAGTTAAGAGCTAAACACTGCCCTGGCGCCAAGGCCCCCGACCCAGTATTGTGTTGAACCCTGAGCCTCCAAAGACCTCCTAGCAACAGGAGGAAAGAGAAAGTGTCTGAGTCTCGCTCTAGCCGGACCGCCCTTGAAAAGAGCTCATCTAAATCTCCCAGCTTCGTTTAACTCAGGCGCCTGGAGGCGACTCAAGTAAAGCACACAAACAGTACGTTTCAAACACACAACACCCGGATAACCGGTCCCCCTTCTCTACGCGGCTCTCCCACAGTTGTCACTCTGTCCAGTCGGGCCAAGACCTGTCAAGCAAGCCCCAAAAAGAATATGTGCACAAAACACAACACAAGGGTATTAGGTCCCCCTATCCTAGGCGGCCCACCCCCATGTTTCAAGTCAAGTCATCTTCATTTATATAGCGCTTTTAACAATGTAGATTGTTTCAAAGCAGCTTTACAGAGATAAACATATAATTTAAGGTAGCAGAGATTGTTTTGGCTTTATAGCGGTTCTTGAATAATGTTATTTCCAGCTAAAGTTAGTTTTGATTGATTCACTTCCATCGAAATTATCATTTGTTATTAAATTAGGGGCCGCTAAGACGATGCCGTTCTCTCTAAACAGACCTGTGCGCAGGTTTGTAATTCCCTACAAACCATACCTAAACAAACTACTTGTCTTGCCTATACATTGTGATACAGAATTTTATTTTATTTTATCACTTCATGATCACTTTATCACTTTTACTTGATCTTAGTGCTGCATTTGACACAATTGACCACAACATTCTTTTAAATAGACTAGAAAACTATGTTGCCATTAGTGGAATTGCACTAGCATGGTTTAAATCATACTTATCTGACCATTATCTGTTTGTAGCAGTAAATGAAGAGATGTCTTATCGATCACAAGTTCAGTATGGCGTACCACAAGGCTCAGTACTAGGACCACTGCCGTTCACTCTGTACATGCTACCATTAGGAGAAATCATTAGGAAACACGGAATTAGCTTTCACAGTTATGCCGATGATACTCAGCTCTATATTTCTTCAAAACCTAACAAAACTTACCAATTCACAAAATTAACGGAATGCATAGCTGATATAAAAAAAATGGATGACTAGTAATTTCCTACTACTAAATTCTGAAAAAACTGATTATTCTGGACAAAAAACTTCCACACGTAATAACCAAGAATACTGTCTAACACTTGATGGCTGCTCTGTTAAGTCTTTGTCGTCGGTTAGGAACCTGGGTGTGCTCTTTGATACCAATCTTTCATTTGAAATTCACGTGTCTAGTATCTGTAAAACCGCATTTTTCCATCTTAAACATATATCTAAATTACGCCATATGCTCTCATTGACAAATGCGGAACAATTAGTTAATGCGTTCATGACATCAAGGCTAGATTACTGTAATGCTCTACTGGGTGGTTGCCCTGCACGCTTAATAAATAAACTACAGCTAGTTCAAATTTGACCATATTAGCTCAGTTCTGTCAACACTGCATTGGCTGCCTTAAACATTGTATACATTTTTAAATATTGTTGATTACTTACAAAGCACTAAATGGTTTAGCTTCGCAGTACTTGAGCGAGCTTTTAACGCATTATAGTTCTTCACGTCTATTGCGATCTCAAAATTCCGGCCAGTTAATAATACCTAGAATATCAAAATCGACTGCTGGCGGTAGATCCTTTTCCTATTTAGCACCAAAACTTTGGAACAGTCTTCCTACCATTGTCCGGGAAGCAGACACAGTCTGTCAGTTCAAAGCTAGACTAAAAACACATCTCTTTGACCTAGCATACACATAATACATTATAGACTTCTATAATTCAATGTTAGGCTGCATAGATTAGGTCAATCCTGATGTACTCATTACATCATAAGAAGAAAGGCATCTACGCTAATTTTAGTGTCTCTGTTTATCCCGAGGTTATCCTGCAGCCTGCCGGATCCAGGCCGTATCCAGATCTGATGAAGAAGCTTCGCCTGGACCCGATGACAATGCAGTGCTGAAGTGCCAACTAGCCTCTCCCTGTGGAGGATCCCTTTCGTGGTTTAAGTGGTGATTTGCAGGCGCTCTCTGTGAGCCCTTCCTGCTTGGAATTTGGTGTTGGTGACTCCAGGGTCACACTCAGGCCAAGGCATGGTTACGTACCCAAGGTGCTCTCAACTCGGTTCAGAGCACAGGTTATTACATTGTCAGCACTTCCTCCCTCTGAGAATGATGGGGAGGCTAATATGCTCTGTCCTATCAGAGCTCTAAAAATCTACCTGGAGCGTTCTGCAATCAGAACAACTCTTTGTATGCTTCGGCAGTCGCACCAAGGAGTTACCGATCACGAAGCAGAGACTGTCCAGATGGATAGTGGACGCCATCTTTCTGGCATACGCCTCAGTGGGCCAGGTTTTCCCATAGGCGCTAAAGCCCACTCTACAAGAGGCATGGCCTTTTTCGTGGGCCTGGTCCAGTGGTGTGCCAAACAACATTTTTGAAAAGCTGAGGCAGGCTCCTCTGCTGCTTGCAGTTGCAACAGTGCTCGTAAGCAATACAATCTTAACAAATCAAATAAATTAAATTAAATTAAAAACAAATATGCAGGTTCTTACCTCAAAAATCAAGTCTTCACTACAGAACATGGCCATTCTTATTTCCAATAGTTTCCAACGGTTAGACTAATGAAAATAAAGTCCAATCAAATGAAAAACAACAAGACAGCCTCCTAACATGGCTAAGAACAGTCTTTTACAGAGCATCGTGAAGATAAAGCACAGCATCCACTGTGGAATGTTTTAATCGAATCGTACTTTCTTCTATAACTCTTCTAGCTGCGCTGAAGACATGCTCGCTTCTAATGCTGCTGGCGGGACACACAGAGCGAGCCAGTTGCGCGAATCGTGGGTTGCGCTGCCGGGAATCCTGTGTGCATGAGTGTGAGTAGACTGTCATGTGTCAGTCATATCAACGTGATAGGTTATAAAATGTCTTTCTATGTTTGTTTTTCAATTTAATTAATGTCTAAAATAGGCTATAAAAAAGAGGATAAGCCTAAAACAGGCCCGAGGCCCGGCCCGCGTGTGAACTATGACGTGAAAATTGTCCCGAAGCCCGGCCCTAGGGGTTGTAAATAAGTCGGGGCCCGTCGGCTCGGGGTGAAATGCAGGGCTTTACACTGCGGATTAGCTACGCAATACGAAGTGACTGTTCTCGAAAGGGAACATACTCGGTTACTAACGTAACCTAGGGTTCCTTGAGAGTAGGGAACGAGTATTGCGTAGCCTGCACTAGAGCACTATAAGCTGTTGTTTGTTGCTTCAGTAGATTTAACCTGTTCTATGGGCGAAAATAGGGGCTTCTTATAGCCATAAGCCTCGCTGTCCACATCAATGTATTTGTCTGAAAGTATGTTTTATCTTATCTTTTAAAATGCAGACAGAGGGAATTGGATGAGGCTCTTCTAAACATGGTGGTGAAGGATCTGCAGCCCTGGGATGAGGGTTTCAGGGCCTTTGTGAACAAGCTTTATCCAAGCTATGTCCTCCCATCCCAGAAGGTGCTTAAAACAATGGTCAGCGAAAGGTACAACAAAACCAATGAGAAGACAATGGAGGACCTACAAAAGGCCGAATTTGTTAGCCTTACAGCTGACATGTGGTCCTCCATTAATATGGACGGATATCTTGGTGTAACTTGGCATTACATAACACCAGAGGCAAAAATGGCTACTGTTGTACTGGGTGTAAGGAGGTTTTTACCAAACCCACACAGCCCAGCATCTCATGGAGGCTAAAGCCTTGCTAATGGCTGAGTGGGGAATAATAGTTCAGTGCATGGTGACTGACAATGCATCCAACATGATCCTAAGTGCCCAGCTACTCTACCTTCGCCATGTCCCATGTTTTGCTCATAATTTAAATTTGATTGTGAATAAGGCCCTAGATCAAACCCCAGTCATCAATGAAATACGCCAGAAAGCCAGAAAGATAGTGGGGTTGTTCAGATCCAGCTGCAAAGCAGAGGAAAAGCTTGTGGAGATGCAGGGCTTGATGGCCAGACCAACTCTGAAACTGATAAAGGAGGTTAATACGAGATGGAATAGCACATTCAACATGCTACAACGCTTGTATGAGCAACGTGAGCCAGTGGGTGCTGCACTTTCCAATTTAAACAGTGAAACTGCTACCCTGACAAGTCTTGAGTGACATTATTCAACAATCATTGTCACTTCTGCAACCATTCAAACTAGCAACAACAGAGATGTCAGAGGAACAGACAGTGTCTGCTTCAAAGCTTATACCACTGTACAGGATGTTGCAGCACAAGCTTGGACAGAAAAAAGGACATGCAGGCCACAATGACCATACTACCCATGTAATTGGCTATAACTGTCATATTGGTGTCATTATTATAATTAATATGGTTTTCTCCTGTTTTGGCTCATAACAAACTAATAGTTCTAATAGTGGAAACAAACTAATTTAGAGGTCTTTAGAATCGCGTGGAAAGACACTATGTCATGTTATAAAAAGGCCCTAAAAGCGGCCAGGGCTGAGCACCTCAGCAAATTAATAGAAAACAACCAAAACAATCCAAGGTTTTTATTAAACACTGTGGCTAGACTAACAAATAAACAGACGTCGTCTGAACAAAATGCCTTGTTACAGTTTAGTAGTAATGATTTCATGAACTTCTTCACTGAGAAAATTGAAAGCATCAGAACCACAATTGTAAACGTTCAATCTTTGCTCGCGCCTTATAATTCAGCCTCAATTATCACCCCGCAAGAACAATTACAATGGTTTACAACTATAGAACAAAAAGAGTTAAATAAACGTGTCACTTAATCTAAAACAACAACGTGTTTATTAGATCCAATACCAACTAAACTACTGAAAGAAGTGTTACCTATGGAAGAGCCTCTTCTCAATATTATTAACTCATCTTTATCTTTAGGTCATGTTCCAAGAACTTTCAAGCTGGCAGTTATAAAACCTCTTATTAAGAAACCACAATTAGATCCAAATAACCTAGCAAATTACAGACCCATTTCAAATCTTCCATTTATGTCTAAAATACTAGAAAAAGTTGTGTCCGCTCAACTCAGCTCTTTCTTGCAAGAAAATGACATCTATGAAAAGTTTCAGTCTGGATTCAGGTCACATCATAGCACTGAAACTGCGCTTGTTAGAATCACAAATTATTTACTTTTAGCTTTGGACCAAGGCTGTATCTCAATACTAGTTTTACTTGATCTTAGTGCTGCTTTCCATACTATAGATCACACAATACTCTTAGATCGACTACAAAATTGTACTGGTGTTCAAGGACAAGCATTAAGCTGGTTCAGGTCATATTTATCTGACCGCTACTATTTTGTCTATTTAAATGGAGAAAAATCTATCATAACTTCGGCAAACTATGGAGTGCCGCAGGGATCTGTGTTAGGCCCTCTATTATTCTCAATATATATGCTGCCACTCTGTAATATTATAAGGAAACATGGAATTAGTTTCCATTGTTATGCTGATGACACTCAAATATATATTTCATCATGGCCAGATGAATACGCTAAATTATCCAAATTGACAGATTGTGTTAAAGATATAAAAGATTGGATGACGCGTAATTTTCTTTTATTAAATCCAGACAAGACAGAGGTACTATTTATCGGTTCTAAAAACCGTCCACAAAACCTCTCACAACACAACTTTAACATAGTAGGATGCCCTGTTACTTTATCCTCTACAGTAAAAGACCTGGGTGTTATATTAGACTGCAACCTGTCTTTTGAAAATAATTTTTCATATGTTACAAAAACAGCCTTTTTCCACCTTAGAAACATTGCTAAGCTACGTAATATGCTATCAGTCTCAGATGCAGAAAAGTTAGTTCATGCATTCATGACCTCGAGACTAGATTATTGTAATGCTTTATTAGCTGGTTGTCCTGCATCCTCAATAAACAAGCTACAGTTAGTGCAAAATGCAGCCGCTAGAGTTCTTACTAGGTCAAGAAAATATGATCATATAACACTAATTTTATCATCACTACATTGGTTACCTATAAAGTTCTGTATTAATTACAAGGTATTGCTACTGACTTATAAAGCCCTAAATGGTTTAGCTCCAGTCTATTTAGTGGATCTTCTATCGCCCTATAATCCATTGCGCTCTTTAAGATCACTAAATTCGAGGCTTCTGGTCATACCTAGGATATCCAGATCCACCAAAGGAGGGAGAGCATTTTCACATTTAGCTCTGAAGCTCTGGAATAGCCTTCCTGATATTGTTCGTTGCTCAGACTCGCTCTCCCAGTTTAAAACTAGACTAAAGACGCATCTATTCAGCCAGGCATTCATATCATTTTTTTTATCTTACAGTTACTGTAAATCCGGCCTCTAGTTCATAAACGCCAGAGGAGAACTGGCCCCCGACTGAGCCTGGGTTCTCCCAAGGTTTTTTTTTCTCCATTGGGTCACTTGATGGAGTTTTTCGGTTCCTTGCCACTGTTGCCTTTGGCTTGCTCAGTTGGGGATACTCAAATTAATTACCAATCATTAATACCATTGATCAGCCCTACCAAATGTGGATGCTTTTTCCACTAAGAAACGAACATTGTTATGTTGTTTTGATTGATACTGTGAAGCTGCTTTGATACAATCTGTATTGTGAAAAGCGCTATATAAATATACTTGACTTGACTTGACTTGACTCATAGGCTCACATTTGCAAGAAGGTCTGCACTCCAGATGTGGAGTGTATGAGACTTTTAGAGCCTTAGCACTGGCTAGGTACACTGCTGGACCCAAGGTTAAAAAGCAGGAAATCCTGCCAAAGCCCAGGACGCTGGAAAGCACATCACACTGGAGTATACTTCGCTGATGCGTTCAAACACAACTCCTGGTGAGCAGTTTTAGTCTATGTTATGTAATCTGATTCATGTAATTTATATTTCATACATGTTTTGTGATTTGTTACTAATTGCTGTTTTCATTTTCATTCAGAGCCACAAATGTCAACATCAGGCCCATCATCATCAACATCGACACCAGTAGAAACACAGGACAGTGAAACCCAGATGACACACAATGCTACAGCTGATGCCACAGTGGAAATGAAAAAATACCTCAACAATAAGTTTTTGCCCAGAACGTATGATCCCCTAACTTACTGGAAAGAGAGAGCAGTAATCTTTCCTCATTTGCATGTCCTTGCTAAAAAATATCTTTGCATGCCAGCAACAAGTGTCCCTTGTGAGAGGAAAAGAAGTAGGCGAAGTCCTTTGACAGCAGAGAAATTAATATTTTTGAATAAAAATCTATAAAAAAGTAAGACATTGTGGCTTGATTTCTTTTATTAATATACATTTTTCATGATCAAAAAAACATTATGCACAGTGAGGAGCCAACAGGTTACAGGCTACAGGTTGTCCGGGAAGCAGACACTCTATCAGTTCAACGCTAGATTAAAGACACATCTCTTTGACCTAGCATTCACATAATACATTAGATTAATACACTAGATTAGGTCAGCCGGAACTGGAAACACTTAATCCTGATGTTCTTGTTACATCATAAGAAGAATGGCATCTATGCTAATATTAGTCTCTCTGTTTATCCCGAGGTTTACCGCAGTCCACCGGATCCAGGCCGTATCCAGATCTGATGAAGGACCTGTGCCTGGACGCAAAGACAACGCAGTCCTGACAGGCCCTTCGCCACATAAATGACTTAATGTGCCCCCCTCATTGTTCGATATTACATTTCTACGACTGATCATTTTCACTTTCTCACACCAAGTTGTTTCAGCAGAATTTATCTCACAGAAACAGTAATCTCTACAACGGTAGAAATACAACACATTATCTTCAGAAATGATTCAGAAAATTCATTATTCAACGCATTATTACACAGACCGTAACTTGAAATATAATTATATTCATAAATGACTGTTAAAACATCCCAAAACAGCACCAAAACCTTGCAAAGACCTATCTCGTTAATTATTCAAATACAACAGCCAATGGCAAGTCTCCATCAGCAGACCTTTCAATATGTTATTTTTGTGTTAGTAGTTTTATTTATTCAAATTACAATATGCAGTTTGTGTGTAAGTATATATATATATATATATATATATATTAGAGGTGGGCATAGATTAATTTTTTTAATCTAGATTAATCTAGATTAATTTTGAAATTAATCTAGATTAATCTAGATTAAAATGGCTCATTTGAATTCTCCCGAAGGCATTCAGAATATGTGTGCTACCCAAATAATGACTAAAAGTAAGTCTTTGAGAATAGTTCGCCTCGCATAGGGATGTGCATTTCTGCCAAAAATGCCATTCGACAATCGAGGAGCAAAAGTCGAATATCGTTAAAAAACAAAACCAAAAAAACGCAATGACAGAAAGGGAGGCCAATTTCATCTTTAGCGATTTGTCATCAAACAAACTGTTTATTAATTGAACAAGTAACATGTTTTCGTCGTTTTTTTTTTTTTTTTTTTTAACATAGTAGGCTAATTGGAAGAAGAAAAAAAACAATACGCACGACGGTCCGTTTTTGCATCGCCAATGCTCGTTAGATCAAAAAATAATGATATGTCATAATGATTTTATGTGAACCTGCCTTTTTACTGCAATAGCCTCCTTTTTAAACAAATTAGTTTCAATCAAAGTAAACTATTTGTGTGATTATGTCACTGCGCAATACACACACATTACGGGTGTTCATTCATAAACTGTGGACAATGCTAGCTTATTTAACCTGTTAACCAGTGCACCGACTCTGAATCGTTTTTTTTTTTTTTTGTAGCCTATAAATTAATGTATGTCCAAACACCGGATAATGTCATAGTAGTGATATAGTGGCGTAATAATCTGTTTGGTTGAAAAATGTATTACCTGAATGAAATGAAATCGAATGTATCGTCCTGTGGAATCATTCATTCACAGACAGTTTACGAAGACGTTCAACTAATAAAGATCTTCATCGCTGGCAAAGATATGATGCATTTGGAGATTTGCTTTCACTAGACTAAACTGTAGATCCACGGCCACTTCATCCAACGCTCTTGATGTTCTTAAATCTTCCTGTTACTTACGACTCCTCGAGTGTGAATTGAAAGCGCTTCAGACGATTCAGTCAGTGCGTGAGGAACTGAACAGATCAACTGATTCGCGAACCGATTTAGATAGATCTGACAACTTGTTTGATGACGTCTTTGAACAGAATCGACTCAAAAGAGTGATTCATTTGTAAATGAGCATTGCTCATGCCCATACAAAGGATACAGCACACTTGGAATAAACTCATTTAACAACGTATTGCATTAAAATAAAGTAACGAGAGGAACGTCGCTGAAAATATAGCCTTGCGGACAATCTGCCAAGATGTGCAAACCATCAGTGGTACCACGGTTACCTTCCACATATCTCCTGCAACTCATACCAACGTACCAAAGTAAAAGTACACCTTGTGTCCCTGACAGGAAAATACCCTGCTGCGCGATCTGTGACAGTAGGCGCGGCGTCAATTACCGGTATATACTATGTCATACTACTACACACTAGAATTGCGCGAAAATATAACGATATCCGAAAAAGCTATTTATGATCCCAACCCAACTTAGATTAACGGCGATATTTTTTTTTATCGCCCGATAAGAGTCTCACGTTAACGCAGCACGTTAACGCCGATAACGGCCCAGCACTAATATATATATATATATATATCATATAAATCATGCAATTAATTTAGTTAAGCATACAGTATTGTTTATACGTAATTCCTTTGCGCAGCTGCGCATTCCATGCGATTTCAGAATAAAATTTTGGCGGTTTTGTAATGATATACGTTGATTGTGCCTGTTACTCAAGAAAGCCACTAGATGGCACTGTGTTGTGTATGTGACGAACAATGCAGATTAACAAAAAATATAGGCTACTAGCTAAATGTGGAAATGTTAAGAGAAAATAAACAGAGATGTTGAGATCATACGGTGAAGTATTTTATTTGAATAATTGAAGAACAAAACAAGACTATTGTGGCCTATTTTAGTTATAGCCTAATATGGGTTGTTGTTTTGGTCTGTCTCAGATCATTAAAAAAAGTGTGCCCCCCAATGAAAATTAAATGCCCCCCCATTTGGTTTGTTCTGGCGACGGCCCTGAGACCTGAAGTGTCAACTAGTCCCACCCCGTGAAGGCCTCCTTCCCTTTTACTTCTGTTTACTGAAGTCAGCCGGATCCGGGCCATATCCAGATCAGATTGTGGACCTGTGCTTGGACCCATCCTCAACGCATCCCTGAAGTGCAAGCCTCATCAGCCCTGTGAAGGCCTCATCGACACAACAGCCATCGGCACTGATCCTCAACAAACTCGTCTCCATACCAACGTTATGACTCCAAATTCCAACCAGATGGAACTGGATAATATTCTGAATGTTCTGATCAAATCTGACCTCTGACCTGTAATGCTGCCTGAATCATAATCATACACTGTTCGTTCGTTGGCCAGAGGAAAACTGGCCCTCCGACTGAGCCTGGTTTCTCCCAATGTTTTTTTCTCCATTCTGTCACTTGATGGAGTTTTAGTTCCCTGCCACTGTTGCCTTGGCTTTTGGCTTGCTTAGTTGGGGACATTTAAATATTCAACAATATTATTGATCTGCCTTATTTAAGGTGGATGCTTATGCAATTTTCTTCTAGAAACAAACTATGTTGTATTATTTTCATGTTATCACTGTGAAGCTGCTTTGATACAATCTGTATTGTAAAAAGCACTATATAAATAAAGGTGACTTGACTTGACAAGCTTCACATCTTAAAAAAAAAAAAACATTTTAATGGCTTGTTGTCAAAGTTGTTTCAGATCAACACCTGCGAGTGACCACTAGGTGTCACCATTGAGACAGGTGTTGGATTTCATTGTTTCACAAAGCCTCGATCTGCCCATCACTATTGTTAAGACTTGGTAAGCCCAAAGACTGCATAAGCCACATTTTACCCACAGTTACTTTGGCTGTGAGTTTGAAGTCTGAGAATCCTTACCACTGATCTGGCTGACCTGCTATTCCTTGAAACCTCACCAGTTGCTTTTTTGAAAACCTCTATCTGTGTCTTTCTTTTCTTTCTTTCACTGGCATTCTGTAAAAAAATATTTACAAAAACTGTTCTTAGTTGTATGCAAGGTGCAGGCAGACGACGAAGAAGCAGCAGCAGAAGAAGAAGATGAAGATGAAGATGAAGATGATGATGATGATGATGATGATGATGATGATGATGATGATGATGATGATGATGATAGAGTTTAATAAAAAATCAAGTAATCCACAGAAGGCTTAAAACAAATGCCAACATAAGACCGGACAAACACTGAGTGAAGGTGAGGAACTTAAATATACATGGGGATGAACTAAATGATGAACAGCTGTGATGAAGATTAGTGTCCATGGAAACTGATGATTGGCAGAGAACTAAGACAAAGGAGAACATGTGACTGAAAAAAAAAACTAAAAGTTAATTACAATTAAAACTAAACTGACAGTTTCTGACCTTATGTAAGGGGGTGGTTGAAACACTTTTTGAAGATGTGTTAAATCCCACTCCATCCCTGTCAGCCATTGTTTAGCTAGTCATATTAGCATAATGGTTTAAAATTAGAAGGTTAAAATGAATCACATTTTGCCTGATAAACTACAATTTATTGATTTGGTGGATTTGGTGGTGTTATAACTCAATAAATAATAATAATAAATTAAATAAATACCATTTTGGTGCTCTTAATGTGGTGTTTGACAGATCGCTGTAGCGCATCAGTTCAAACACTATGTGAACCGATCGTCTCTTACTACTTGTTAATATTAAAGGCTCTCTAAGCGATCCTGGGTGACGTCACTTCTTGTTGACGTTCGAACTATTGTCAAACAAAACGGAGGCTAGATAGACCCTCCCTCCTCCACATCTCGTCTCCTCCCCCTCCCTTCCGTGCTTCCTGAAACAGTTGTGACGTGCATTTCTTAAAGGGAAAGTAGCTCACGTGCTAACGCTGCTGCTGTAATGATGGCTCAACCAGAAAAAACAGAGCAACCTGAATGTCGGACTGGAAGCCCTTCTGCCGGCGGAGTTCTTGCCATCTTTCGAATGCTTTACCGATGTAAATTCGGTACTTCGCACATTCTTTATCCTTTTCCCTCTTCTTTGTAAGTTGATCATCGGAATGTCGTCTCTTTGGTCGTGTGTCGGCCATTATTCAAACTTCCCTCTTGATGCTTCTCTCTCCTTCACACACCCCCTTCATGTGCACGTGCACTAACCCCCCCAGACCCACCCTCAAATACTTCTTGCCAGTGATTGGCTGGAACACTGTTTGTCATGTTTCGTGGTGCGGGTAAGCCAAGTTTGTTTTTGTTGCCGTTTGTGGAGCCTGTGGTGTCTACAGATTCCACGTTTTTTTACAGTGTGTTCAGGGGACAGGCAGCTAGCGGATAGTGAGGAGATGTTTGCTGTATGTGACAAAAAATATTTTGGCCTGACATCACTTAGAGCACCTTTAAATAAACATTAAAGAACATCAGAAGGTATGTTGAAAGACACAATTACAACTTACTGAAATGAAACAAGTTCAGTATGGAGTACCTCAAGGCTCAGTACAATGACCATTGCTTTTCACCCCGTATATGCTACCCTTGGGAGATATCATTAGGAAGCATGGCATTTGGTTTCACTGTTACGCTGATGATACACAGCTTTATATTTCTTCTCGCCCCAATGAAACTTACCAATTCACAAAATTAACGGAATGCAGAGCTGATATAAAAAGTTGAATGACTAGAAATTTCCAACTACTTAATTCTGATATTCTAATAATTAGACCAAAAAAAAAAAAAACGTAATAACTTAGAATACTGTCTATAACACTTGATGGAAGTTCTGTCAAGTCTTCGTCGTCAGTTAGGAACCTTGTCTGGGTGTGCTCTTTGATACCAATCCTTAACACATCTTTAAAAAGTGTTACAAACTTTCCCTTACATAAAGCTAAGAATCTTTTTTTTAAACAATTTTACAGAATGTCAGTGAAAGAAAGAAAATAAAGACAGATAGAGGTGTTCCTGACAGTGTTTTTAAAAAAAAGGAACTGATGAGGTTTCAAATAATGGCAGGTCAGCCAGATCAGCTGCAAAGAAAATGTTGAAAAACAATGATGAGGATACTCTGACCTCAAAGTCAAAGCCAAAGGAAGGTTGTGTAAAATGTGGCCTATGCAGTCCTTGGGCCTACCAAGTCTGCACTACAGTGTTAACAACATTAATTTGTCACCAGTGTTACTCTGATAGTCACAGGGATACCAACTCTCATGCATGAGAGTTGCTCAATTAACACTGTTCTCACGCTCTCACGTTCTCACGCCCTCACGCCACACATTCATTTTCTCACGCAAAGTGGACACTGACACAGATAGACAAGATAGAGAAGGTTACTCTGACATGAGACTAAGTCTCAGCTTTTAAATTATGTCAATTTTATTACGAAATTCAATAAATACCGTTTTGGTACTCTTTTAATGTGCTGTGTAACAGATTGCTGTAGAGCCTCAGTTCAAGCGCTTTGTGAACCGATCATCTCTTACTACTTGTTAATAATAAACATTAATGGACATCAGAAGGTATGTTGAAAGAAACATTACAACTTACTGAAATTATTCATGTCTTATGTAATTGCTCAATCAGTCAGGTTACATTTACCTTAGTTAGCAGTAACTATAAAGAGGAGTATTTTGCTGAACATATATTTTATGTTTATATATTATATTTTGTACTCATATCATTACAAAAATAATGTTACTATTATATAAACCACATTATATTAATTTGAGTAGTTCATTTTAACCTTTAATAGTAATACCAGCTGACAAGGCTCCCTGTATGTTTACAGCATTAGTAAATAGATTTTACCTTAAAAAGTAAGATGTTGCTACAGTACCTGATATTTAATCCAAAGCTTGGTGAATTAAAATCTGAGAGAAGCACTAAAAACAGTAGCCTACCAGTTATTGTACCATGTAAACATTCTGACATGTTGTCACGAAACTACCAAATGTTTACCAAACACAACACAAGGGATATTTTGTACTTATATAAAAAAAAAAAAATACCTTAATGTAATTATAGCTGCAGTTAATTTCTGTAAATACATGTACACTATTGACCTACCCTTACAGCTTAAAGGCCCGTACACACCGGGACGAAATATCAGTGCACGTTATTCGCCAGCGTTTTTCAACGCGTTTTTAGTGTTCACACCCAAGCGATTTTCGCTGACGATGAGCCGAGTGAACATGCAAATTCATTCCCAGACATTAGATGGCGCTTAATGTAAAACAGAAATACCCTCTGCAATACCACTCCATAAGAGTTCTCTTTTATCAAGATTTTTGTAGTCGCTGTCGCGTTTGTCATATGGTTCTTTATGTTCGGACACCAACAAGAACAGCAGCTCTACATTCATCTTGCCTTGCATCTTCCTCGTCTATTTCTTCCCGCCAGTGTAGTTGTACTTGGCGTATATCTTCTTCGCCGCCGGTCGGCAAGACCGTTTTGTGTTTGAGCGCCCCCAAGTTGTGTTTTACTGTAACTTCAGAAGCTCCAGACACGTGAGCAAAAGCGGCAATCTCATTGGTCAGATAGTTTTTGACGCGGCGCGTAAAAAAAAAAAAAACGAACCCGAGGCGTTTTTTTTTAAACGCTTTTACGCGCGACGTTTTACGCGTCGGTGTGAACACTCACATTGGCGCCCTTTGTTTAGTCACCAGGCGTTAAACGTTGGCGAATAACGCGCGCGAAATTCGTCCCGGTGTGAACAGGCCTTAACTCACCCTTAAATCTAACCATACCACCAAACCTCAACTGCAGCAAAAGTGTTTTGCAGTACAACATCCTTATTTGTATAACAATTTTTTTTTTTACCTAAGTACACCTAATATAAAGTTATACCAAAAAGGATAATAATGTTGTTGTTTTTTTCACAGCAGTTGTTCAATAAAAACGTAACTGCTAAAATTGGGGTAACATGGAAGCACGTTTAAACAGGAGGCATCAACAAACAATTGAGCAACACCACTATACAGGTTATTCTGAGTTAATATGCTCTCCATTACACTTTCCTGGAACAGTACCTCAGGATAATCAGTAACTTGGCTCCTGCAGGGACATTTTTGGGCCAACAGCAGTGTGATGGACATGAGGAATTTGAGGGCCTCTTGCAGAGTACATTAGCAATGCCATGGCAACAGCCGGCTGGACTCAATGAGTGCAGAATGAAATGATAGATTCCTCTGACCCTGTATCTTGCCACCACATTCACATTGCATAAAGCTTAACTGACTTTAATGTCTGTACAGGAAACCATTACAGAACGCCAACTGCGAGGAAATGATAAAAAGGGGGCTGTACGATAGAATAGGGGCCATTCAAAACAGAGTAGTGACTGAGTAAATAAGGGAAGGATGCTAAGTAGACTCCCTTTACAAGAAAGGAAATACAACCAAGCCAAATTCATTCACACCCTGCCATTTGTTCTGACAACAACTACAGAGCACAATCAAACACATTCATTACAATTATCACAAGTCCTGCCCAGAAACACCACCACCACCATCTGAACTACATCCAAGCCATTTAGTTTATAGATAGTTTTGACAAAGCAAAGAAAACATACAATATCTAATCCACTGACCAAGGCTTCAAGCGGAATTTCTGTCTAAACTATACATGTGTGGTCTGGTCTGGAAGTATTGTAGATACTCAGCCAAAGACTTTAATGTCTGTGTGCTGATAAAACATTACTGTTTACACTATGAGTGAACTTATTCTCCTCTTCCCCTAAAATGAAACTTGAAGATCAAGCTTAAAGGGATAGTTCACCAAATAGTCATTAATTACTCACCCTCATGTTGTCCCAATCCCTTAATACTTTTGTTCATCTTTTTGCTGAAATCTGAGCGATTTCTGTCCATCTATTGACAGCAATGCAACTACCACTTTATGCTTCAAAACGTTAATAAATAGATCGTAAAATTATCCATATGAATTGAGTGGTTTAGTCCAAATTTTCTGAAGAGACAATCGCTTTATATGATAAACAGATTGAATTTAGGCTTTTATTCACATGTAAACATTCATCAACTCACACATCAGTTGTGGTAAACGGAAGCTCAAGCATGTTCGCTTGATGTGCGAGAATGAGGTTCATGTTATGCAGCACGTTTGAGCTTAAAGGACAATTCTGGTGAAAAATTAACCTAGGTGTAATTAACACATGGTTACTGAGTCGATCGTTCTCTGGAATGTGTTTTCATGATATTCGAATGTAAAGAGTTTTATCTCTAAAAACAGATTAGCTTATAACGCTAGTATATGGGGCATAGAATAAGTAAAAGTAAATCACTAGTTAATACCAGTAAAAAGGCTCAAAATAGCCTCATACTAACACAGTAGCATAATGAGGGTCCCTAGATGCAAACCGAAGCATTGAGAACTTTGTAAGTGTACAGACAGTTTAATAAGAATATACTTTATAAAGACAGTACATTACGCGTACAGGCAGGAGCCATCTTGGAAAACAGTCTCGACTAGTTCTGACCACAGACAGTAAAAGAAATGGACACAGCGACCCCATTGATTTCAACGGAGAGAATTGAAGCCCAATAGAAGCACTCACTTCCTGATAGCCAAGCGTACTGCGCAGACACACACTGAGCTGGACGACGTAGATGTGACGTGAGCAACCTGACTGACAGTTGTAAATCTTCTAGTAGCTGTGCCAAGACAAATCTGAATCACATAATCTTGCAAAGACGGCGAAGCATGACCTGGAGCAATTTAACCACCTATAACACAATACTTGTCTTGAATGATGATCAGAAGTTTACAAGGTCGAAGTATGGGCTGACTTTAGACAGTAAAAGATTGCTGCGAGCTTCTCCTTCTGTCTATACGGTAACTTCTCTACTGTGCGACAGAGAGTCCCGTGGTTATGACGCAATCATTAGCCCATTTTACAAAAATGGCTTCTACAGGGCCATAAAGTAAGATACAAAGTAATGGAGCCTTTTATACATTGTCGTGTTTCTTTAGAAATAAATAATGGACAAATGGAGTCTTTGGACGCCTCAGATTTAAAGTTATTCGCTGTCAAAGTGACACCAAAATGAATGGGAGTCAATGGGATGCTAACAGCAGGTGATAGCCAGCTACAATGGCGGCCCCCAGAGGAAGCTTCAGTTTCCGGCGGATGGATTACCCCCTTGGTTCTGACCAATAGACTAACTCTGACCAATAATAGGAGAGCTTTACGCACATGACTTGAACAAACACATTTTGGTACGCTTTGAAATGTCGCCTTATGAAAGAGAACTGAATCAAGAAGAAAATCCAACTTTGTAACAAATTTAGTCCCTGTTTCGGAACAAATCAAACAATCTACTGGTCGGAAAATGCCCTAAAACTCACTAGTATCAGTGTAATTTACATAAAAAAGAGACGTTTATTTTAAACCATGTGGGTAGATGGCAGTGGAGCATCTAACACCAATGTGGAATCAATACTTAAAGTACAAAAAGAACAGCGATGCTAACGCAACTTAAATAACTATTGACTGCACCTTTAAAGTTGCATAAAAAGGAAGTTGCAGTAGTGTTTTCTTCCTTATTGTGATGTATATCAGAGTGAAACAGCTTTTTGGACAAGAAACATGTAGGGTGGGACTTGATTGGACCATTGGACTTTTGTATTTTGCAAATGCTCTTATGAGTTACAGGTTGCTTCAGCCTTGCACAGGAAAACGTACTCGGTTACCTAACGTAACCTCAGTTCTCTCTAGAAGAGGGAACGAGTATTGCGTAAGTTGCTTACACTACGGGTAAAGTCATCTTTTCTCTGAGATATGAAGCCAAAAATTATCCTTAATTTTGTATTTATTGTCAATGCAGTGCAGCAGCTAGCACACCTAGAGCAGGCTTACTATCGTGCTCATTGGCTGCCGTGCGGCAACTGCAGCAGCCAACCAGTGAGCCTCGCGTGATGTCGCGCCCTCTACGTGTCACAGCCCGCCAGAATGGGCGTGGCCTAGCGTATATAAGCGAGGCTCGGAGGCTGCTTCCCTGGTTTTCATCGACTGAAGCGAAAGTCGCTTGTGGCGCAAGCACGGCAGATTATGCAATACTCGTTCCCTCTTTTAGAGAGAACCGAGGTTACGTTAGATAACCGAGTACGTTCTCTTACAAGAGGTTCTCTCTTATTACGTAAGTTGCTTAAGCTACGGGAACCCCTTGTCAACGCCGTGCGAGGCGTTTCGAGGCAGCTGTTTCGAGGCAGCGAGACCCTGACAGGGCATAGGAGATTAACATCACTTTCACTATCGGGTCTAGACAGAGCCGATAGAGAAATGACCTGCACTCTGAAGGGAGTGCCAATCACCTTCGGTACATAACCATGTCTTGGTTTGAGGATGACTTTAGAGTCATTTGGTCCAAACTCGAGTCCCCGACACGTTTAACTGATGACAGAGCAACCAGAAAAATGCTTTTGACCGTGAGGTATTTTAGATCCACAGAATCTAACGGCTCGAAGGGATGTGCTTTCAGGGCCTCTACGACCAAGGAAAGATCCCAAATAAGAACCGACGGGGGTCACAGGGGATTCATCTTTCTAGTTCCTTTAAGGAAGCGGATGGCCAACTCATTCCTTCCTTGACTGGCCGTGCGTCGACTCAGCCTGTCCTTGTCCAAGGGGGACCAAGGGGGAGGGGGACCTGTCCTTGTCCAACAGCTCTTGAAGGAAGGTGAGCACCTGCGAAACCTCACACGTTCATGGGTCCAGATCTTTGTAGGTGCACCATCTGGAGAACACAGACCATTTAGACGCGTAAAGCCTTCTCATAGAGGGAGCTCTAGACTGCGTGATCATGTTCATAACTCCTTCTGGCAAGACAACGGGTATCCGTTGATCAACCATACGTGCAGAGACCAGCGCTCTGGATGGGGATGCCAGATTGAGTCGCGGGCTTAAGAGAGGAGATCTCTCCTCAACGGAATCGGCCAAGGGGCTGTGCGTGACAGCCGCGTCAGCTCCAGGAACCAAGTTTGATTCTCCCAACGCGGGGCTACGAGGATCACTGAGTGGCGCGTTTCCCAGATTCTCTTGATTACCTGTGGTACCAGCGAGATCGGAGGGAAAGCATATAACAGGAGGCTGGGCCAATCTTGGGCCAGCGCATCCTCGTTCTTTGAAAAGAACATCGGGCAGTGAACGTTGTCTTTTGACGCAAAAAGGTCGACTTCCCCTTTGCCGAAAAGGCGCCATAGCAACTGGACTGTCTGGGGGTGCAGAGACCATTCCCCTGGGGGAACAATGTCTCTGGACAGTCTGTCTGGGCCGTCGTTCAGGTGACCCGGCACATGCGCGGCTCTCAGCGAGCACAGAAAGTGCTGGGACCAAACGAGGAGGCATTCTGTCAGATCGAAGAGGTTCTTGGATCTGATTCCGCCCTGGCGGTTCACGTACTGTAGGATACCACAGACATGTTGTCAGAGCGGACTAGAACGTGGTGTCCCTGTATGAATAGGAGGAAGCGCTTCAGCGCGTTCTCGACCGCTATCATCTCCAGACAGTTTATATGAAGGTGTTTCTTTCAGTCTGACCAGAGGCCAAAGACCGGTCTGCCCTCCAAAAGAGCGCCCCAACCTGAGTTGGAGGCGTCCGTCGAGATTACCTTCCAGTACGAGACAGCTCCCATAGCAACCCCTTGAGGTACCAGTTGGCCGCTAACCAGGGCTGCAGAGCTGAAACGCAGCTCTGAGACACTCTGATTTTCATGCGGCCGAAAGCCCAAGCTCGATGTGGCACTCAAGCATTCAACCAGTGTTGGAGCGGGTGCATGCGCAGTAAGCCCTCGGTGCTTGGAAACAGCAGCTCGCTGACAGCGGAGGTTGGCTGTTATACATGCAACGTCCCGATTGCTTTTTAGGCCACGCCTATTCTAGTGGGCTGTGACGCGTAGAGGCGTAATCAGACTTAGACATTTGTTAAAGCATAAATGTGTACACTTTGTAGACATTGCCATCTACTAACACTCTAAAGCAGTATTATATTTATATATGCCTGTAATGATCCCACATAAATACACATAAACAACATTATGAACATGCAAACACACAAGCCATGATGAGTATGTGTAACAAAACCAACCTGTGAGCACTTTTTGCATGAGCCAATCCCTGAGGAACGTTCTGTTGATGATGTCCCATAGCCAGTCAAAGTGGGTAAGGATATAGTGGACAACATTAGGACTGGGCTTCAGGAGCCGAGAGACTCGAGACCAGAATTCAGCTGAAGAAGAGAGAGGAAGAAAAGAGGTGGAGAGTTTGAATCTAATAAAGAATAAGAAGGTGCAACTGTTTGGGATTATGAATACCCTGCATTGGTAAAATATATGCCCAATACATTGGACATGTGTCTCAGAATTCCTTTGAAAACTTGTATTCAATCTGGATTGACACTAAATTAAGCAATCTAATTATTCTAGAAAATAAAGCTCTTTCAAAACATCATTGTTTTGTTTTTTGTCTTTTATCTAACACAGTCATCCTGCCAACACAAACAGCATATGGTAACTTCACTGAAACTTTGTGCAAAAACTTTTATTGAGCCAGATCACATGAGCCAAAAAGTAGAGAGAGACAGGAAGTAGAAACATAAAAAGAGAAACGGAAAAGAAGACAGACAGCAGGGCTGGCTTGGGGGTTGTGGGAGAGTAAAAATTTTTTTTTTGCGCTGAACCTTTCTCTCTGCTGGCACATATAATAACGAGCTGGCACAGATGTTGGACTGAGTCAAAAGAGGTATCTGCTTCCAAAACATTTGTGATGGTTTATTGTTCTGTTTAAATCATTCAGCAAATGTATGTGCCACCATTATACACACAGCTTAATTTACAGCTTAGGTTAATATCAAAATGAAAGAAATGGTAGCCTTAAATTTCAGGTTAGGGTAAAACATTATTATTACCTGTAGCTCAGTCCATTATTTAGTCAAACAATACAGTACAAATATAGAGACAAAATGAGATAAGAGCAAGATACATACGTATAGTGCAATTTTCTCCATAGTATCCTGTTCTGGTGCAGTCACATTCATATCTGTCCATGCCATATCGAACACAAATCCCTCGGTTTTGACAAGGGTAATAGCAACAAGGATTCACTGAAGAAAACAAGAGTAGAAATACAAATTTAAGAATCTGTTTAAGACCTGCTGATCTTACATAACATCACATGAAAAACTATGGGGAAGTACATTGTATTTAGCATTTAAGGTAAAGATGATGACAGATGAATGATTCAGTTAAGCAAAGATTTTAGCAAGAGGTTCCTACCAGTCCTGTTCACTTTATTGTAAGTCAAATGAGTCAGATTTCACTGAGACTCTCACCCTTTGTCTTTAATAGCTCTTGGAGCCCCTTCCCATTCTTATGCTTATTGTATTAGGACTGGTAACACTCAGGCGTCTGGGGCGGGTTCCTATACCTGGATACTTCATTTGCATGCTTTGCTTAAGGTAATCAGCCAGGTGCTTTGTCTCCATTTCTTAGCACTAACTCCTAATATGTATAAATATATATATATATATATATATATATATATATATATACAATGTACACTGCCTTAGAGAGACTTTGATAACTGCAGCTACCAACAGCTTGTGTTCTCAATAAAGAATCTGAAGATACAACCAAGTCTCCTTGTCTTCACTTCTGAGTTTCCAACACAAGCCATAATATAAGGTCAAAGTTATTAAAGGCTTAATTTGGTGTTATGACTCCCCGGCGCTCCCAAATATTATTTATTACAGAATTTAAGGCATAGTTTAGATCTGAAGATTTTCGCAACCATTATGACGTCTCATCAAGGCAAATGCATCATGTGTTTTTGTATGCAGCTCTCAGGATTTCCAGGATTTTATTTTTTTACACTTTAACTGGAAGATATGATGGATTCATGTGGGTATAATGGTAATAGATTTTGTCACCATGACTGAAATGGCATGAACTTCTGCACTAATTTGTTTCACGGTGTCAAATGTAACATTTGAAATAAGTGAAATTATAAGTGAAATAATAAGTGAAATTACTCCGAGCTCCCCCCGTATGTAAGTGGTTAGGACTATAAGTGTGGAGAAGGGGCGGTGGAGGGATGCTGCTAAACTATCAATGGATTGAGGTGAGATTGCTGAATCTATATACACCTCTTATCATTGATTGCTCAGTGCTCTCCACTCGTGTTAATTATCTGAACGTGCTCCTCCAGAACTTTGTTAATAAAACATATGTTGACACAGCCTAAAAATAGAGGACATTTTGAATGAAATGTGGTTACTGTGCACAAATTGTGTGGCAGATAACCAAAATCATCTACTCTCTCCAGTACTTTCCATTACTGCATTACTGAACAAACTTCATCTAGCTCATACACATGCAGTGAGCAGAGAAAAACAACCCCTACCTGAGAAAACTCAGGATAACTCCTAATTTATTTACAAAACACAAAAACTCTAGACTTTATATTTTAGCCAACTAAACCATGTAAACAGAGAGACTGAGGTACCAGAGAGATAACATCCACAACTACCCAACCAAGATCAGACTTGTTCATAACTGCTTACACATTCCTCCATGAGGATGAAAGGAAAAAGAGTCATGCTGTAAATCTCTGTGATAAACTATTTGAAACTGTTGTGAGATTTAACAGGCTTATTAATACCCAGAGAGTATACACAAAAGGTTTGCTTTTTACATGCATATAATTATTTAATTATTTTTGTTGAGAAAATGACTTTTTGAGCATTGAGCCATATATGATTAAACATAATGACACTTTGATGAAAGCTAATTTAAGGTTCAAAATTCAAAGTATGTTAAATAGGCTCGTTAATATTTAAGCATATGCCTTAGAAAAATTAGTCTGAGAGAAAAAATTGAGAAATTTAAATATTGTCACAATCTATTGAAAGCACAACACTGACTTAGTTCAGATAATATGAAAAAGAAACCCTACTAAAGTTGAGTTTACCTGACCAATCTAAATAAATACAGGTTAAATAAAAACATGTTATGTTTTTTTTTAACCATAACACAAATAATGGAGATATTTACCATTGTTTAATGAAGGTGGACTTTCTTCACTTTCTTCACCAACACATAAAGAGAGACTCAGCAGCAGGATAAATGCCCACTTCAGGAAAAAATTAAACACTGCAAAGCAAGATATCAGATAGGGCTTGCCACAAAGTTGATAAATAAAACTTAGATATTTAAAAATGTTAATTTCTCACCTTTCATTGCAGTTTGGAACGCAAAATTAATTAAATAAAAAAATATGATCACAATACCAAAGCACAAAGAATTCAAAAAGTGGTGTTAAGGAAAAAAACTCCAAATAAATATTTCCATGTCGTTTATCTTCTCATGCAAGCCTTCATGCTAAAGTCAGCTCGTGCACAGGGACTCGCTGTGGCTTTTAGCAGACTCACTGATAGGAAAATATCGTTCAAATTTAACTTTTAGACCGACAATAAAAGTCTTACAGGAAACCCCACCCTTTCGCCTGAGACTAAACTCGCGATGAAACCCCCCAATGCAAAAACTGAAAGGAATCTCACTTTGTAATAGTAGTTCAGTTTTGAGAACAAATTGAGAAGAACAAGAAAAAGAGTTTACTGCTGCGCCACCGCGCGTCTGAATCTGTTGAGCAACACCAGACGCGCGTTATAGCCAATACGTGCAAGCGCAACCTAAAATGGCCCCAATAAATTATCTACTTATAAACAAAAAATTTATCAGCGGAACAAGGATTCATGAAGATGAATCAGATACAGTTTAATCATAACAATTAAAATGAAGATGAACTCATTTTATTTCAGGGCGTTGTCTAAAATTAATGACTGCTTTCAAAATGTTACACATTGTTGTGCATTACAACAGTATTTTTCAATGTTATTACAAAGTCTACAACAAAGTATCAAATACATTCCAATAAACTTAACTTTGTTACTTCATGCAGAGTAAATCATTTTAAGGTCCAAACATCCGAGCTTTGCAGCAGCAGCAATAACAACAACAAATACTCTGCTATGGGATTATAATAATGATAATATTTTATAGTCTGTTCTATTGTGGCTACATGCGTAAACATGAAAATATATCAATACAATTTTCAGAAATGTTGCAAATGACACAAAGAAATTGTGCGTAATGTCATATGCAGCTCATTCATAGCAAACTAGCCTACTACTTTAATCTTTATGCATCCCGTTTCAACAGGCAGGGGATTTTAACATGGTTCAAAATCATTGGTTACCATTCTGGCTGTAGGCCCATAGGAGGCTGCACTTCAGGGAAATAATAAGGATGGCCACTGCCCTCTTTTCTAAAAGGAAAGAACATGGCATGCATGTAAAATTCACTGATGATTCAGGCAAATACAATACTAATAAAAATTACATTGACAATCTTGGAGAACAGCTGTATATCTTTAATTGAATTTGTTGACACACTTAGGCCTTAGAACTGACCAACACATTGTGAACTACTGAAAGAAAATTCCCCACTAAATGGCTTACGATCAGACTTTTTTTCCCCTACAATTATAAAATTGTATAATTGTAAAATTTGGATATTCAAATTAATTAACCAATCATTAATACCATTGATCAGCCCTACCAAACATGGAGGTCAAACATTGTTATGTTGTTTTGATTGATACTGTGAAGCTGCTTGGATACAATCTGTATTGTGAAAAGCGCTATAAATATACTTGACTTGACTTGACTTGACAATCTCTGTGTGCTCCACCGCCCAACTATTCCTTCATCCCCTCCATGGTAAGTTTCTCATAAATTACCCTATTGTAAACATGCCCCGCTCTTCCCTACCACAAAATCAGAAGACCAAAAAACTATCTTCACAACCTATAGCTGAAGTGATTTGAGCTTTTCAGCACTTTCAGCTATTGGTTAATGTGCTTTTCAGCATTAATCAAATCATCCTCTACTCCTGCACTTCTATATCTAACAATTTATTGCCTCGTCATGAAGACTTCATAATTGAATCCTGAACATATATATGAAGCAGTTCTTCATCAGATCTGTATGATGCTGTCAGCTGAACAAGTTTATGCAGCATCACAACACCCCCATGGCAAACAGGATATTACTGTTGAATGTTTAATGATTACAGAACTGCTACACAGCTAAACATATTCAAACTGTGTTTGTAATAACTGATGATCTGATCAACAGGAAAGTAGGCTACATGTAAACACCTATCTGGCATTCAGCTGTATACTGGAAGCACCGTGTGTAATGTATGATTTGTCATTTAGGAAGCACCTTTAGCATATTTATATGGCTCATAAGAAGTATTATCTTTCTAATATCTTTCCAATATCACAGATTTTGCGGTAAGACATTTGATTACATCTTTTCTAAAATAACTATATAATGGTCTTAAAAACATTTTTGTACTTAAATGCCAGTGAAGGAAAACATAATAGGAGATGTGGATAATGTAACGAGATGGATGGATGGATGGATGGATCTGTCCTGTCCCCTTTGGTTAAAATCCTAATTTGAATCCTAGTTCAAAGGTTGTGGCAAGGTTGTTTTTGCACATTATAAAAACAATCTCGAAAGCTCTCAGGTTACCCACATGTGTATCTTCCTCTAATTACCTGCATGGGTTGCATAATACTGTAAATGTAGTTACTCTATACTATAGCAATGTCAGTTGCAACATATGGGGGAGTTTCAACATTACTTATTTCACCAATCGGAAATGAGAGAAATGACATTCATGTTACACATGTTACACCCTCTTACTTGTGTTGGTTGAGCATTCCTTCTGCAAACAAATCTGATTTTTATCATCAGATGTTTTTGTTATGTGTAAACTGTTTGCATTAAGCATTATGGAGTCATATCATCATAATCAATGTTTTCTTAGCTTCTAAAAGGCATTTGTCAAAGCTATTGTCAATCTAACATAGCCAGTGTTATCATGGCTGTCAATGTTACAACACACTGTTGCTTTACTTTACGTGGAGTTTGCGTTGGGGTTTGGCAACCAAGCTGGTCTCTTTGAATCCATCTTCTACCTTTGACGCACGAGTTGTCTTCGCTGATGCGAGACATAGCCTGGTGAGCGTGAACGCGACGTCACGCCCAGTCTCAAATTCGAGCCCGAATCCCTCTTATTTATATTTACTGTACAGGATTATAGAGGCAATCTCAGTGAGTAGAGAAGGGCTCATTCAGCCCATCAGGCAGTTCTTTAAGCATGTATAGGATAGAAAAACAGGTATTTTTAACATGAAAAGTTGCGCAATGCACCTTTAACTGTACTTTAATTTTAATATTATATTAGCTTTCATGCATCCTTTTTTATCAACATGTGAGTGTTGGTATAAGTTTCACAAAGAAAGGCAGCATTTTAAACAAAAAAGTCTCATTTATGTCAAACACTACGCCTTGATCAGATTCAGAACGATTATCAAAACACAGATGAATCGAAAATCAATTCATACTGATCTAGCCTAGATCGAGTCCATACACCGCCAAAGCTTCACAGTCGTTTTCTCTACATGGATTACGCTTCATTTCATTTGGAAAGATTAAGCAGTTTTGATTTACACGCTGTTTAATGTTTGATGATCACGTTATTTTACATGTGAGCAATCTTCCTTCACTTGTTTCAGCTCCTTCTTTTCCTGTGTTTTGATACAGAGATTCTATACAAGAAAATGTCATAGTATAACAGTGAAAACTTAGAGCTGGAAAAATCAGTCAATGGTGGGGAAAGAGTAAAGTAGAATTAAAGTAAATTCCTTTACACTACCAGTGGACTAGCCTACACGCAAATTCAGATACACAGAATTATAAACATATGTGTTTTATATCAATATTTTAATCAATATTTTCAAAAAAAGGTAAGTTTCAGAAGACTATATGTATTTTTTTATTTTTTTTATAGGCTACTCGATCAAAAGAGTTAACACAACTATAAGCCAAGTATATTTTGAATACTTACTTATATTTAAGTATATCTCGATACAAAAGATTGAGTACAAGTACAGGCCAAATATACTTGGACTTTTCTCTCAGTAAAAGTCAGTCAAGTACATTTAAAGGTAGGGTAGGCAGTTTTGGTCTAAAAAACTTTTTTCAAAATTTGTTTAAACTGTCTTTTTATACCATTACATAATTAAAATGTAAGTACTCTGAAAAAGAGATTATAAAAATCGAGTGTCTGTAGTCCTCTAAGGGCTGCAATAAACACAGCTAATTATTTCCATTCGGAACGAATGAAATGATTGGCTGGGCAACTGTCACTCTCCCTCGCTACCATGGCTACCACCCCTGCTGCTACAGGAGCTGGCCACATGCACTCACCCGTTTGACTTGAGGAGGGGAGAAGAGGCATGGAAGCTTGTAAGAATCACAATTATGGCAGAGAATTGAGCAGTCAAAATAACCATACCTGCATATACAGTCAGCGAAGGCAAACAAGGCAAAAAAAGGAAAACAGTATTCAACCCGGATCTGACCTTGAACCGACGATGCGGTACTTGTCTCCGGAGTGTTGTCCTCATCAGAGCCAACAGTGCTTTCATCGTGGAAGCTCTTACATGCAAAACACTGTATATGAATCTTACGCGAAATTTACCTTCATCACAGTGTAACTGATGGTAACGGGAAAACGTGTATCAATGCAACCTGTTTTTAGCTTTGCATTATGTTACTAGCTCGTTACCGAATCAAACTCAATATATTTTAAACTTTACCATTATCGATATGCTGGCTTGATAGTGCTAACAGCCATGTTAGTTGTTCATATTCATAATGATAAAGTTAGGTATTTTATTACATGTGATTCTGAGCTGACATGATGTCACTACATGCACTGCGCTCCTAATCCGCTCGGCGCTGGTAAACTCGTCCTCCAGCTGAGCGGTTGGCATCGCGCGTTCATGTGTTTTGGGGGCAAGGCTTTGAAAGGAGCCTAGGGAGGGGGTGGAAGTTAATGGAACAAGTAGCTGTGTTTATTGCAGCCCTGAGAGGAATACAGACACTCGATTTTTATAATCTCTTTTTCACAGTATATAAAGACACTTTAAACAAATTTAGAAAAATGTTTTTTCGACAAAAACTGCCTACCCTACCTTTACGTGTAATTTTAAGTATATTTCTGAGAAGTATATAAAATGTAGACTGAAAGTATGCTTTTTTATTTTTAGTTAAAAAGAAGTATACTAATAGAACACTTGAATAAACGTATTTTTCGTAAGGGTAATTATTATCGCTGTGATCAGGTTCAGTTCCATGCTTATTTTATTTACTCTATAAGCTATTCCACCCGAAAGCTTGTTACTATATAAACTTGAACATGTTAGTTTACAAGACAGTGTGTAATATTATGTTTTAAAAAGTATTTAATAAGCTACTCAATCAAAATAGTACAAGTACAAGCCAAGAATAGAATTCTTAATTATACTTTTAAGTATATCTCGATCCACAAGTATAGGCCAAATATACTTAGAATCTTCTTTCAGTAAGTAAAGTATACTTAAGTGCAATTTAAAATATATTTCTGAGAAGTAGGCTATATAAAGTATATTTCTGAGAAGTACATAAAAATTAGACTGAAAGTATTCTTGCTTATTTTTTACTTTAAAAGAAGTATACTAATAGCACACTTGAATAAACGTCTTTTTCGTAAGGGAATGCAAAAAATGTTGCAACTGTCCCCACTCTCCATATGTTAAAGTAGAAACAATACTGGAAAAAATTCATTAATTTACAACAAGTTACTGAGGTTGGTTGTAACAAGTCATTTCAACAATAATTTGAAGTCAATTAATTAAAGATATTGTGGCAGCAAAGAGGTTAGAGATCTACAACCAAAATCTCACAAATATTTGAAATACACTGTATAAAATAATATAAATGTATTAATATAGAACAAAAATTATATATATATATATATATAAAAAGACAATTTTAATGTTAAGCATTTTTTTTCTAAACCAGCTAAACCATGTCAAGTGATGGCTAGCAAATGCCACAAAATGCTTGTATTGAATTTCCTGTCTATGTTCTTTGATGATGGCCTTATTGCCTTTGACTGACAGCTGAAATGTACACTCTGGCTGTATCCAATCCTGAACTTTTCACTTCATCCTAATTATGGACTTTCGCTGTTCTCTTATTATATAGCACATGATAACAATTCTGAAGGGCTTAGAGGTTAAGATCGATAATTCTGTTATAATTGGACCTAAGTGTTGCATTGGCTTCCATATTCAGGATTTGTGTGACTGAGTGGTAGCATTTGGTGACACGGGTTTTAAATCCCAGTCTCCTCATCGCTCGGTCTATCACCGCGCACAGAAATGGTAAGTAGATGGAATTAATTAAGTTTTCACTTATTTTAACTTATTTATTACGAAATATATTTTCACTTGTGTATTCTAAATATATTTTCCCAAAGTCGAACCATCATTGTCGGAGTTTAAGGGAAAAAGGACCTGTTTTGACATCAAGGTGTTCATCGATATCGTCTTCATTTATATGCGCGCTCTGCGGGACAGAAATTGTGGACCGACAAGTCCTGAAGGTGCTTATGAACCTCACAATGACGTCGAAAGATTAGTGATAATATATTTGTCAACATATAATGTGCATTTAATAGACTATTGAATGAATACGACAATGATACGGCATTTAAAGATATTCAACGTTATTTCTTCTCACAGGTGAATGGATTAACGTGGCACCTGAAATGTTTGCAGTGCTCGGTGTGCGCAGTTTCCTTGGGTCACCATAACAGCTGCTTTATCAGAAATAAAGATATTTTCTGTAGAAAGGATTATAACAGGTAAAGTGTTTAATCTTTCCCACCCCAAGCTTTCCTCCATTTCTTGGGATTTTCATAATTTATTTACATTTAGTGTGTGTTTGTTGACAACAATACTGCACGTGCTTATAAAATTGTACTCTATTTGATAATTTTATAATAAACAGAAACCCTTTAGTACATAAAAGGTAAAAGGTGTAAGTAACATTTTATCTTAATTTAGGCATATGATATAATATAATATAATATAATATAATATAATATATTATAATATAATACGTTAACTAATGTCCTTTTTTTTTTAATGCAAGTTTAGCCAAAGTTACAAACAGCAACCTGAATTATATTACTGAAGAAGAAAATTGATAAAACTGAAGTTCTGAAAACTCTTAAATAAATTATTGTGACAAATGTAGTGATTACAGAATGATGTATAACAGCATTAAAATAATACGTTCTTTTCAGTACTTTTGGCATAAAATGTGTCCGATGTGGCCATCAAGTCAGTGAAAATGACTGGGTTCGGAGGGCAGGAAACGACATATATCATCTCACCTGCTTCGCTTGCTTCTTCTGTAAAAGGCAGCTTTCTACAGGGGATGAGTTCGGCTTGATGGAGAACCAGGTTCTCTGTCGCATTCACTACGACATAATGCAAAACCTGCAGCCCAGCATGTCAGACAATGGTAATTTTTGTTTGCATTTTATTTCATACATAACACCAACGGAAAAGGACATTAAAACAACATCTTTCATATTAAGTAGTAAGAACATAATAACATGAGGCTATTTGTATCACAACAGGAAATGATTTGTACAGAGCCATACAGTATCTCCCAAAGCAGCCTAAAAGACCTCGTACGTCATTCACCTCAGAACAGCTACAGGTAAACTTCAGATGCTTTTTCATACCTGTGGTAAAAGGGACTGTAACTAACTGTATTGTGCTCTAAGTCCAAGGATTCTCAAATCATAAACCACAAATAAATGTGTTCTATTCATAAATCTGTGCATATCAGATTGGGCTTGCATGTGTATTTGTTTTATACAGATTATGCAAACCCACTTTATCCAAGACAAGAACCCTGATGCACAGACTCTGCAGAGCCTGGCAGACATGACTGGGCTGAGCAGAAGAGTCATACAGGTACAGAACATTTATAGGCTCAAGTTCCTAGTGACTCACTCAATTGAATTACATTTTTAGTACTGAATTCTTGTAGGTTTGGTTCCAAAACTGTAGAGCCAGACAGAAGAGGAACCCACTTCATGACAGCGTTCCTCCACGGGACGGACACCAGACCTCTGCAGTGCCCTTTCTGTCAGATAACCAGTACTTCATGCCCTCAGGAAGACCTGAGACTCACTGAGACTGTCCTCTATTTCAGCATATCATGTGCTCCTTGAGATTTTTTGATGTTTAATAATTTATGTGGGGATTGTTTGATTCAAGTGCTGATTGTATACAGTTCAAAAGTTTGGGTTCAATAAGATTTCTAAAAAGAAAGGATTACTGGTTTAAAACCCTTTAAGTGCATAAAATAACACATATGTGCGTTATAGCTCGCGACCACATCACAAATGGTGAATCTATTATTTTTTCTTTATAGTTAAAACATTTTCAGACCTTTTTTTATAAGATAATTGAATGTATGCTATCTTTTGAACTCTTGACATGAAAACAAACTGATGTTTCTACCCTTCTTTCATGTTCATCATTGCTATTTCAAAATAAAGGTCTGAACACGTCTTAGGAGTATGAAAATATTCTTGTTGCAAATTGATAAATTACGGCTCCTCTGTAATTTGTTTTGAGAATCAGTCACCAAATATGGAAACGAGAGATTGTAAGCTTTCAAATCATATATACATAGTCAAGATTAGTTTAGGTTTAGCATAGGATATTATTGTTTTAAATATGTAAGGATGCATTAAATTGATCAAAATGACAGTAAAGGCATTTGTAATGCTACAAAATATTTATATTAGCCTATAAATACATTTAAATGTGTTTTTATTCTTCTATCATGAAAATAGGTATCACAGTTTCGATAAAAATATTAAGCAGCACAACTGTTTTCAGCATTAAAATTAATAGTTCAGAAATCGGATTTCTGAAGGATCATGTGACACTAAAGACTGGAGTAATGATGCTGAAAATTCAGCTTTACCATCACAGAAATAAATTACATTTTGAAATATATTTGTTACATTATAAAATATATAAATAGTAATCAGTTATTTTAAATTGTAATATATGTTTTTTTTTGTTTTTTTGTTGCATTATTACTGTTTTTATTTTGGTTGGATAAATGCAGCCTTGGTGAACATGAGACAATAATTTTTTTTTTTAATAATAAAAAACAAAAAAAGTATTGCTAACCTCAAACAATAGTGTAGGCTAACACATTTAAAAAGTTAACTTTTATTAACAATCCTTTAAGAAACATCAGTTCTGTTTAGATGGTTCTGTATTCATTCATTTCCAATTATTAGCTGCAGCAGGTGTATATTTACACCTGTCATCTTTATAAGAGAATATTGAGTTCAAAGGATTTTGAAAGCTATCATATGATTGACTGGTGCAAGTTGCTCAAAACATGTGAGATGAATAAAATTAACCGAGAAACATTTTACTTGTTTGGGATTAGGATGTTCCAACTGTCATGTAGTTAAAGTTTACTCTTTTCATCTTATGTATTCATTTGCAAAAAAAAAAAAAGATTGCCAAGCTTGACATCTTTCAATCTAGTCTCTGTCTGATTGCTAATAAATTGGGACAATGTTCTGACTGCATCTCAAAATCCACAGCGCTGGCGACATTTGTTTTCTTGCACTCTAGCAATAATTGTCAATTATCTGTCAGTTCTATTATCTAATGACCCAACATAATACAGCCATCAAGGTATTTTATTCACTCTTGTTCATTGGTATGTAATAATTCCAGTGCACATTGAAAGTCTCCATTTTTTTCTGTGTGTTCAGGGCAATCACACTTTAAAAAATGTCCAATCAAATAATGACCATTAAACTATTCATTCAGTGAGCAATTCAATGTTGACCAGGCCGGCAGTTACAGGCACTGAATACTGCATGATGCATTGATTTACTGCACTGTCCATTAATGTCACCATTTCTTGAAAGAATCTCATAGGCTTGTATTGATTTGGCTTTACAATAAGCCTCAATGGTCAAACACCGATCTAAAACTGCTTGTCCTTCCTAGTCATTTAAAATGTCTTTCCTGGAGTGCACCTTTAATGTCTACTATACAATTTACTATACTGACAATTTTTTAAAGTGTACTTTTTTTTTTTTTTTTTTTTTTTTTTTGCTGTAGTGTACAATACCATCCAAAGAGGCAATTTTTTAAAGAAGACTCTGCATTGGTTTGATCCAAAATTAAAAAAGAACAGAGATTGTGAAACATTATCACAATTTGTATTTTAAAACATTTAAAAAATGTAATTTACTCGGCAAAGCAGAATTTTCAGCAGTTGCTGCTCCAGTCAGTGTCACGTGATCCTTCAGAAATCATTCTAATATGCGGAATTGGTGTCCAAGGGACATTTCTTATTATCATAAATGTTGAAAACCGTGTCTCTTAATATTTGTGTAGAAACCTGGACACATTTTCAGGATTTTTTTAAGAAATTCGAAAAAATCTTTAGTATCATTATACATGTTTTTACCGTCACTTTTGATCAATGCAATGCATCCTTGCTGAATAAATGTATTATGATAACATATGTTTATAAGGGTTAAATCATTTTTAGTTTTTTTATCCATGCACAAAGTCAGTGTGCCATTTCAGTTGATGGTGCTGACTCTATTTACAACAGTTATTGATGGAAGGGTCGCCTTTACTGATATACTTCTATTAAGTCTATTTAGATAGAGGGGGCATGGTGGCAATCATTTAGTTACATCAAAGTACCATGCATCACCATCTTATGCACCACTATTATACTTCACAAGTATACTTCACAGAATACGGTATTAATAGCCGAGTAAATGTCCAAAAAACATGGTGAGGGTATTGTTTTGTTAACGATATAAACTAGCGTCATGAAAGATGAACACCAAGAATCAAATCTTGCATCTAAATACAATAATTAATTCAGAATTTCAGTCACAGTGTGTGTTATATAGTAATTAGGTCAACCTCCTCCCCAAATAGAAATATTCTCATAGGTTTTGCCTTTCTGCTCTCTCTTACTCTTTTCATTGTTTGAGCTTGTTAGTGAGGCTTTGGAGTGAAGCAGTTCTCAGGTTACAGGTCATCCTATCTGCTGAATAGTGTCAATGAACAGAAATGGAATTTTCCCCCTTCTCAAAAGTAAATCAGGTTACACAAGATTAAGAAAAAAATGGGTTATGGTTATTGCAGGACACCCTGTCCCACAACAACGGATGTGAAGTCACTTCTATTATAAACCGTAATTGTCAGTTACTTATCTTAAAGGGTTAGTTCACCCAAAAATGACACATAATGTTGTTCCGAACTTAATGTGGAACATAAAAGAAGATATTTAGGGGTCAAAATAACAATGTTGAAAAATAAAACCTTTTTCAGAAATGTTTTGTGTGTGTGTGTACGTCTTACTAAGTATTTTAGCAACGGTTTAATGAAAGCATCATAATTTGTTACAGACATTTTTCAAACTAAAATGTGCAATGTAATCTGTGGATGATGCCTTGGGAAAATATCACTGCTTTTTTTTGTTTGTTTTTTTGGTTTCAGTCAGGAAGTATCCTTTACCTGTGGAGGGATGTGATTGGCTGGCAATAGACGTCCTAGTCAACAGCTCTTCAGGAGGAGTCCAAGCACATATATCATCTGAGCAACTAATAAAAGCCAACAGTTCTTCTCTGGACAAAACCAACACACAGGCGCTGCACTACATTTGGATACAATACATGTAAGTATTACATTTCATCTTCTCTGTTCTTTTTTGTTTGCAACCAAATTACCTTTTTTGTTGTTATGTGAAGACAAGGATTTTGTCATTAAAATGCAAAATTCTCTTCCAAATCTCCAACAATTTTTTTATGGTAAATTATTCACTGCAGCCTAACATTTGAAGCATTAAATAGCTCCTTAAATATTACAAATAATTATGTCTAAGCAAATGAAGAGTGAAAAGGTAAAAATGGAGAGTTATTGGTATTCTGGGTTTTCTAGTTTTCATATGCCATAAATGAACGACAAGCTGCATTCAGAGTATGACAAAAAATGAATATTTATTTACCAACAGATCACATACAGAAACCCCCTCTCTTGTTCTGCGAGCACAATGACCTCCAGCTTCTCTATGCACAGTCACTCTCTTGGACGGCAGCCGTCTTTCTCCAGCATGTCTATGCGTGATTTTGGGGTTCGGGGACGCTCTAAAGTCCCAGTGTCCCTCTCCTCAGCCAGTAGTCTGTCCCTGTCTCGTTCCACCTCTCTGGGAAATGGCCTAAACATCCTAAGCAACCTCTCACTGAATGGTCTGGGAGTTGGTGCCAGTGACAAGGAGACCATGCAAGGTCTAAACGACCGACTTGCCAGCTATCTGGAAAAGGTGCGCACTCTGGAGAAGTCTAACGCTGACCTGGAGCTGAAGATTAAACAGTTGATGACTGAACGATCACCCAAGGGTCACGACATTGAGGGACTGATGGCTCAAGCACATGCGATCGGACAAGAGGTTCGGCTATCTAGTGGAATTTAAGTTCTGTTTATTGCTTTGGTTAAAACAATAATGTAGCAGGAATGTTCAGTTGTGTCTTTACGGACAAAGTTAGAATCAAACTTCTGCTCTCTAGGTGAGGAAAAAGACGTTGGAGAACGCTCGCATAATGCTGGAGATTGACAACGCCAAGCTTGCAGCGGATGACTTTAGGGTCAAGTGAGTTTTGCTCTTTTTTTATAATCCTTGAGAAAGATCCATTATGAAATGTATTCTACCATTTTGTTTGAATTTCTTGGTTTAATTTAAATTTCTTGGTATATTTTATATTTCTTTATAAACAGATGGGAGGCAGAAGCTTCCCTTTGCCAGTCGGTTGAGAGAGACTGTCATGCTCTGAGACGAGCCAAATCTGATCATGATCAGATCATCGCAACCCTCCGAGGAGACCTGGACAGTCTGAAAGAGGAGCTCTATTTCCTGAAGAAGAATCATGATGAGGTTAAACACATAACTGACATGGGGGGGAAAATGCTCTTGTAAATATGTGTTAGTGTTTATAAAGTTTGCACATACATTTGTGTATGTTTATATGCTGAAAATAATGTACAATATTGACAGCACAGCACCTGAAAAGAATTGACATAGATTTAGAAACTTATAAAAGTCTTTAGGAATCCTTTATATTATATTTATACACATATTTATTGCCCAACTATGAACCTAACCACTTCTCTACAATATTAAAAATGAGTAGGCATATAAGTGACGACAATGTTAGATAGTATATCCTATTATCCTATTATGTTTTGAGCAAGATCATGTTGCCTTCACAGTATATCAATATAGCGCATAGCAACACCCTTTTAAGTTGTTTTCTTTAGATAAATATATAGAATAATCAGTGTGTAAAACACACACATAAACACACACACACACCCATGTCCACAAACATAGAGTAGGGGAAGAAGTGTTTGGACAGACAGGTGTGGCGCCACTGAAATGTAACCATAAACCAGTGTTATTTTAGTATCTTACTATTATAGGTTTTATTTTTGTATTTTCTGATTTAATTTTAGCTGATGTTCTTTTTTTTTTTTATGGTTTTAATTAACCATAATAACCCTGCCATAAACACATTAATGACTTTACAATGAGCATCTGCAGAGCAGAACGATAATTGTGACCCTGCACAAAACCAGTCATAAGTCGCACGGGTATATTTGTGGCAATAGCCAACAATACATTGTATGAGTAAAGATTATCGATTTTTCTTTTTTATGCCAAAAATCATTAGGCTATTAATGGATTAGATCACTTTAAAAAAAACTTTTGCTGATAATTTACTCACCCCCATGTCATCCAAGATGTCCATGTCTTTTTTTCTTCAGTCGAAAAGAAATTAAGGTTTTGATGAAAACATTCCAGGATTTTTCCCCATATAATGGACTTCAATGGACCCCAAACAGTTCAAGGTCCAAATGACAGTTTCAGTGCAGCTTCAAATGGCTTCAAACGATACCAGACGATGAATAAGGGTCTTATCTAGCGAAACGATCGGTCATTTAAAAAATAAATAAAAAAGTTTAAGTTTTATAAGCACAAATGCTCACCTTGCTCTGTTCTGTGATGCACGTTCGTGACTCACGTAATACGCAATTACGTTGAAAAGGTCACGCGTAGGCGGAAGTACAGAGTCAGTGTTTACAAATGTAAGTAACGAGGACCATATACACATATTCAAATGTTTTTGTGTCAGTTTATCGTTTAAAATGCCCATTTCGTGTGCGTATCCTGGGTGTTTTAATATTAAAAAGGCTAAAAGAAAATTTTCGTCAGGACAGAAGTGTGACCTTTTCAACGTAATTGCGTATTACGTGCCGTCACGAACGCGCATCACAGAACAGAGCAAGGCGAGCACTTGTGCTTATAAAACAAACTTTTTTATTTATTTTTTAAATGACCGATCGTTTCGCTAGATAAGACCATTATTCATCGTCTGGTGTCGTTTGAAGCTCTTTGAAGCTGCACTGAAACTGTCATTTGGACCTTGAACCGTGTGGGTCCCGTTGAAGTCCATTATGTGGAGAAAAATCCTAGAATCTTTTCATCAAAAACCTTCATTTCTTTTCGACTGAAGAAAGAAAGACATGGACATCTTGGATGAGATGGGGGTGAGTAAATTATCAGCAAAAGTTTTTTTAAAAGTGAACTAATCCTTTAAGTAAAGATCATGTTCCATGAAGATATTTTGTAAATTTCCTATTGTAAATATATCAAAAATGTATTTTTGTAAGTGGATGTAGCACAATCGCGAACAGAAATGAACAACTTTAAAGGCGATTTTCTCAATGTTTCGATTTTTTTGAACCCTCAGATTCCCGATTTCAAATAGTTGTATCTCGGCCAAATATTGTCCTATCCTAACAAACCATACACCAATAGAAAACTTATTTACTCAGCTTTCAGGTGATGTATAAATCTCAATTTTAAAAAATGGACACATAAGACTGCTTTTGTGGTCCAGGGTCACAATTAAAAGTACAAATAGGCAACTGTAGCCTGCAATATATATTAGGACACTTAAGCCACATACTTAAAAATGTATGGAGATCATTGCATTATATAAAAAAAATCAAATCAACTGCCATTTATTTTTTAAAGACAATTTTTGATTCACCAAAGAACCTTTCAGTGAACAATTCTTAAAATAATTGAATTTTAATTATTTTTTCGAATTTTTTTCTGATTATAGGTTTATAATAACTTAAGCCATATTTATAAAGGCTTTTTAACTTTCTCCTCCTCATTATAACTTTGACTGAGTGCCTGCGACCTGTTTTTTTGGTTCTTAAAATAATGTTTTTTCTTAAAAAATTCAAAAAGATCTTTATTTTGCAACTAAAACTATATTGTATCTTCTTATCTATGAGTGAATGCACACATTTTTTAGTTTAGAATGTTACCACATTTTTACCATGCTATTGCCCATTTTTAATTATTTATTTTTGAAATTCTTAGGAATTTTAAATGTTACAAGAACTACATCAAAACCAGTGTGCATAAAACATATTTATCAATATTTATGAGAAATTATATTTGTAAATATCAGTATATGAAATTTACAAGAGGGTATAATATTAGAATTACCAGTATGAACTCTGACTTCAACGGATTTAATTAAAGTCCTTTTAACTGTAGCTGCTCAAAACATTCAGAATTTATGAAAACTACACTTTCTTTTTCTAACAAAACATCAAATCAACATCAGTATTACTCTTAAATGTTTTCAAATGAAAACAAGTATTCATTTTAATTGCATAAACTTGATGAGAAAAGATAAGAAATAGTCTGAATCAACTTTTAATGCCGCAATGGTTCGATGGCATCTGAGTGAAATGTGTATTCGACCCTCTTTCCTTCAAATTTCGTCTATGAACTTTTGATATACTAAGAGACATTCATTTAATTTGTCATTTTATTTCAATTTCATAATTATTGTGTGTGCATGCAAGCAGGGGCGTGTCTAGGGGGAGGCTGGGGGAGGCAGTGCCTCCCCTAGGATAAACCCTGCCTCCCCTGAGAAATTATCTGATCGATGATAAATTAAAATTTAAACTGGCTTGTTTTGTGCATATTTTTCCATCGTACTGTTTACCCGCCTCCTCGGGACCACAACACACCCTGCCGGAGCTCAGCTCCGTCTCCTTCAGCAGTAATAGGCCTAATGAAAGTTGTGAAATAATTGGCTAATATTAACTCTAATTTGGTGCTGCAATTATTCGCCCATCGCGACGATAACTGACCTTCTCATCTGAGCTGCTTCAGCCTCAAACACCCGCTCTCAATGTCTACATGTTTGAATCCAATCAAAGCAAGCGGGATTTATGTTCACAGGAGCGCGAATCCCAACGAGACGCTTCACTTCAGTTATAATGATCATACAGTGCGAGATAAAATCTAATCTAAACAGCTGTTTTTCGATAGAAGTTTTAAATGACCGACAGAAATAATCAGTTTGATCAAAGACAGTGGATTGGCTACTATAAGCTTAATTTAACACAAACACCCTATTAAATATATTGCCATTATTATTCTATAAATATAGTTAGTTGTAACGTTACCTAGAATGTGTTCAACTTTTCCCTGTTTGTATCACTCCGCTTGTCTGTGTTTGCGCAACTTGCATCATTAAGCCAGAAGGCGGCGACAAGTGACTGTCTTTATGAGCGAGCAATTGAACCATTGGTTAAATGAACAGATTAGTCCAAAATATTGATTAATTTAGGAAAGAAAAAGTAGCTGAAACTGATATTTGATGCGAATTGCTCATATGCCTCTGGACACAGAATGATTGCATTGGCATTTGTTTGAAATGTAACATTATGCAAAATAATCAAATCATTTCTTATTCAAGGCCATTCCCGTTTCGAATATGTGATTGTGATAATTGTCAACAATAAGCATAAACATTCTGCATTTCTATTTTATAGTGTGGATCATTAATTGCGACATTTACACTGATTCTCATGTTTAAGAATCTGTTATCTGATAAAATACTATGCTACTGCCCACTGACATGCTTTATTAAAAGCTACTGTTGTCCATTTTTTTGGCCTTCAAAACACCTTAAAATGCACATGTCGAGATCAAGAAAATCAAAAAAATTTCGGGGGGGCAAAGTTGACCTGGTTTAACTAACTTTTATGAGATAGCCCTATAGTCTAATAGGGGTCCTGTGCCTATCTATGGGGTCCTGTCTTAGAAAAAGATCTGCACTAAAACAGATTGTGTGTAGTAGGCTATAGCTTAATTTTGCACCGATTTTTTCAATTGTTTATGTTGTTTATTTTTACAGAAGTAATTTGAGAAGAAATTACAGAAGTAAATCTAACTAATAGATGAAAAAAACAAAAAAAAAACAGCATTATTTCATGTGTAAAGCCACAGTTCACTTTCAGGCCAAAACAGACCAGACCGGACACAATTAACAATTTAGTTTAAATGGATATTTTTCTTTTAGATTTTTTTTATTTTAAAAAATACGTTCATACGTGCATTTTCATGTTTGTACTAAAAACTTTGGATTTTCTTTTTCTTATCTGGGTCAAAATGGACCCGAAAACATTAGGAGGGTTAAGAGTGTAGTGCAATTCAAAGATTTTAAGTGTTTAACTGTTTAACAGGTGAGATTGAAAATGATTTGTCTGTCTCCTTGAAGGAGAAGAGCGCACTGAAGACCCGTCTAGCCAACGAGCAAGTGAACGTGGAGGTGGACGCAGCCCAGGGCCCAGACCTGGGAGCCATCATGGCGGAGCTACGGGTGCAGTACGAGAGCATCGCACGGAAGAATAAAGAGGATGCTGAGATGTGGTATCTGAAGAAGGTCAGAGTACAATCCAACAGCCAACACACCCCAAACATCTATTTATAGACTGATGATTCGACTGCAAACACAGGTGTGTTCTGTAACACAATAAGCACGTGTGGTGGGTTTATATGTGACAGCTGGAGAACGTGCAGTCGGAGGTGAAGGAGAGCAATGAGGCTCTGAGATGTGCTCAGAGTGAGCTCAGTGAAAGACGACGCTTCCTGCAGGCGCTAGAGGTGGAACTGGACAGTCTGCGCAAACAGGTGATGACGATGAGCGTTTATCCTCACTGCTGCGTTCAACCTGGTCAAAGGGTTAATATGCGTAACCATAAGGTTTTGCATAGGATGCAGGTTAAACTGCTGGGGTTTGTACGTCCATAGATTTAGGCTACCCCTATTGAAACAAATCATGAAGTAAAAGATATCCGTTAATGTCACATGCAGTGTTTGACTTCAGAACACTGGGACATTGTGAATTGTTGTATCCTCATAATTTCAAGGAAAAAGGTGTTCATTTTTTCTTGACTTTTCCAGTTGTTTGGCTGGTCATGAACATGCTCCAAATATGTCTTTCATTAAATATATATATATATATATATATATATATATATATATATACAGTGAAGAAAATAAGTATTTGAACACCCTGCTATTTTGCAAGTTCTCCAACTTGGAAATCATGGAGGGGTATGAAATTGTCATCGTAAGTGCATGTCCACTGTGAGAGACCACAATTATCATACAAATTTATTTGTATGATACAGCTGCAAATAAGTATTTGAACACCTGTCAATTCTGACCCTCAAAGACCTGTTAAGCCTGGTTCACACGGGACGATTTTAAAATTGTCGGCCGATTTTCCAAACCTGAGAGACCCCACACACGGCGATAAAAAATCACGGGTCTAACAGCTTTGGTCGTACAGTGTGTGGTGCGCAGCCACACGGCAAAATCAACACATCACACACGAGCCGATTTGACTCCCGAGCATTCCCAGGTCAGATGGAAAATCTCGCAAAATCCCTCGAGATCAAACGTGATTTCAGAGTAAACAATCATGGCGGACGAAGAGGATGCAGTGGCGATAGTTTGTAGTTTGTTTTTAACCGACGTCCACCGGATTTTCAGGTGTATGAGGCGCTGGACTGGACAAAAGCGGAGTGCGCGAGCGAGCGACAGTGCTTGAGAGAGACCGAGGGTAAGAATCCAACTACTAACATGGCCAAGACCAAAGAGCTGTCCAAAGACACTAGAGACAAAATTGTACACCTCCACAAGGCTGGAAAGGGCTACGGGGAAATTGACAAGCAGCTTGGTGAAAAAGGTCCACTGTTGGAGCAATCATTAGAAAATGGAAGAAGCTAAACATGACTGTCAATCTCCCTCGGACTGGGGCTCCATGCAAGATCTCACCTCGTGGGGTCTCAATGATCGTAAGAAAGGTGAGAAATCAGCCCAGAACTACACGGGAGGAGCTGGTCAGTGACCTGAAAAGAGCTGGGACCACCGTTTCCAAGGTTACAGTTGGTAATATACTAAGACCTCATGGTTTGAAATCATGTATGGCACGGAAGGTTCCCCTGCTTAAACCAGCACATGTCAAGGCCCGTCTTAAGTTTGACAATGACCATTTGGATGATCCAGAGGAGTCATGGGAGAAAGTCATGTGGTCAGATGAGACAAAAATAGAACTTTTTGGTCATAATTCCACTAATCGTGTTTGGAGGAAGAAGAATGATGAGTACCATCCCAAGAACACCATCCCTACTGTGAAGCATGGGGGTTGTAGCATCATGCTTTGGGGGTGTTTTTCTGCACATGGGACAGGGCGACTGCACTGTATTAAGGAGAGGATGACCGGGGCCATGTATTGTGAGATTTTGGGGAACAACCTCCTTCCCTCAGTTAGAGCATTGAAGATGGGTCGAGGCTGGGTCTTCCAACATGACAATGACCCGAAGCACACAGCCAGGATAACCAAGGAGTGGCTCTGTAAGAAGCATATCAAGGTTCTGGCGTGGCCTAGCCAGTCTCCAGACCTAAACCCAATAGAGAATCTTTGGAGGGAGCTCAAACTCTGTGTTTCTCAGCGACAGCCCAGAAACCTGACTGATCTAGAGAAGATCTGTGTGGAGGAATTCTTCCTGCAGTGTGTGCAAACCTGGTGAAAAACTACAGGAAACGTTTGACCTCTGTAATTGCAAACAAAGGCTACTGTACCAAATGTTAACATTGATTTTCTCAGGTGTTCAAATACTTATTTGCAGCTGTATCATACAAATAAATAGTTAAAAAATCATACATTGTGATTTCTGGATTTTTTTTTTTAGATTATGTCTCTCACAGTGGACATGCACCTACGATGACAATTTCAGACCCCTCCATGATTTCTAAGTGGGAGAACGTGCAAAATAGCAGGGTGTTCAAATACTTATTTTCCTCACTGTATATATATATATATATATATATATATATATATAAGACATCTTATGTATATTTTATCTTTTAAATATACAAATATATATTCTTTTCATAAAAAATTTTTTTGCAGCATGTTCATGACCAGCAAAACAACTCGCTATATATATATATATATATATACATACATATATTAGGGGTGTAACGATACCCTAATGCCATGATTCAATAAATATCACGATACTGAACTCACGATACAATATTTTTGGCATACTACAAGACATATGGTAAAAGGTTAATTAACAAAAAATTTACTGTTGAGTAAAATGCTAAATGTGTTATTACATTGTGGGTGTAAATGAATAGGCTTGGACTTAGTGCTATATTTTCATGAATAAGAATCATGTTATTGTGTGACAAAAATATGACATTTTATTATAAATGAAATATTTAAATTAGGCTACTACTTTTCTTCCATACATAAAAAACGGGTGTCATTTTCTTCCAAGATGAAATTAATTTCCCAAAGCCTCGATAACATCTCCCTGAAAAGCTCTGAATGTCTTTAGAACACAAAGGTCATTCAGTAGCTTGTATGGTTGGGAAGATACTGTATACCCATGTACAAATGTCCAAGATTGAATTGATGGATTGAACTCAAGAGGTTATAGCAAAAATAGATCTTCCCAACCTTTTTTCGACCAATTACTTATGTATTACTCACCCCACTATCCTGCGGTTAAAGGGCAATGGATATGTCAGTGAGCTGTTTGAAGCATTATATTCTTGCAGTGTTTTTCTTTTTGGTTTTTCTTTTTGAACTAGATCTGCAATAATTTAGTCCATAGTTTGTCAACAAATATCCAGAGAATGTGTCAAGGTTAGCTCTTCAGCACAGGAAACCACACTCCCCTCACATCTGCTGTTCGTCCTCATGCAAACAATGTTTACTCCTGTACAATAAATCATTCTGTAATACATGTGATGACAGTCTAAAAACACATTGCATCTCATGGCCTGGACAGGTGATAAAGACCTTTCAGCAGGTTGTTCAATATTCGTGCACACATGCTGGTTTTAGATCAGGTATAGGGCAGTTAATTCTTGATGGTGATCACCTCTAATGATTTTGACCTAAAACATTTCTAGAAAACATTCAATGAATTGCAGGTTATGAATTTATCACGCACACAACTAATAAAAAGTGAATATGATTTTTAAAAAAAATGTTTTTGTAATGCTTCTCTCATGCTCACCACTGCATTTATTTGATTAAATTTAATATATTTCAATATAATTAAAATGTGATTTATGTTGAATGTTCAGCATCATTACACCAGTCTTCAGTGTCACTTGATCCTTCAGAAATCATTCTAATATGCTGATTTGATGCTCAATTATTAATAACAGTTCTTCTTATTATCAATGTTTTCAGGATTCTTTGATGAAGACAAAATTCCAGATAACAGCATGTTTTTGAAATGCAAATCTTTTGTAATATTATAAATGTTTATTGAGCACCAAATCAGCATATTAGAATGATTTCTGAAGTGATTTCATATTAGAATGATGTGACACTGAAGACTGGAGTAATATATGATGCTGAAAATTCAGCTTTAAATTACATTCACATTGTAATAATATTTCACCAGATTACTGTTTCTACTGTATTTTTGATTGAATAAATGAAGCTTTGGTGAGCATAAGAGACTTCTTTCAAAACCTTTGAGAGACAGTGCACTTTGAGCTTTCACATGTTTCGGCCCACCTCAGGTTGGTGTTCTAGAGGGGAACCTCGGAGAGACGAATCAGAAGTACGCGATTGAGATAGAGCGTCTTCAGGGGACACTTACACAGCTGGAGGACGAGCTCTCACAGCTGCGCCTGGACATGCAAAGAATCAAAACTGATTACGAGCAGTTACTGCGTATCAAACAGAACCTGGAGCTGGAGATTGCCACCTACCGAAGGCTGCTGGATGGAGAGGAAGTGTAAGAACTGAGAGAGGCTTCTCAAAGCTGAAAAAAGCTGTTTTCCATGGACACATTACAGTTCAGTACATGACAGATGATCATTTAAAATCAGATGTGATAGTTGTTTCCTTTTTGTTTTTCAGGATAAAAGAGATGGCCACTCCTAAAAGTAAGTCTGAATGGAGTTCTACCAACTCTATAAAGACTAAAACTCAACATTTAATACTTGCAAATATACTGTTGGTGCTTGTTTTCTCGAGTAGTGGTTTTGTAAAATCCACAAAAACCTTCTTCAAATTTAATATTTATTTCCCTATCTAAAATTACAATAATATCATAATTGTGGCATAGCTTTTAAAATAAGTGGACACAATGAAACAACACTGTTGTACATTCAGGTAAAAGTGTCAACTATATGGCTATATAATGAACAAAGACTTTAACCTAAATGTCAAGTTGAGTCAAGTTGTTACTTGTATATGTTTTATTAAATAGAACGGTTTACGTAAAAACTGTTCTTGGCTAAAACAATGGTTTGACAATTTATAACTTGCTAAAACAATTTAGCAAGTAATATACAGTATAACATTTGTTGGAATGGTTTAATATTGTACATTAGATTTGAGATATTTGCAGTTTTGACATGAATTTTGCTGACAGTATGACAATATTATGACAACATGTCCTGCCAATCATTGAACTCTATTTTTTTCCCTTGTCAGGACAATGAAAATGTTCATAAAAAAAAAAAAAAAAGTTTTTTTTGACAACACCAATATAACTCTTTTTTAAAATTAAATTAAGGGATGTGATCTAAATAAGACCACTTGAGTAGTTCAATTGTAAATATTTAAAACTGAATTTGCATAAATTCTCATGCCTCTTAGTTTTAGCATTGTTTTTTTTTTCTTTCTGCCTTTTGCAGAAGAGCCTGAAGTGAGAACCAGGAAGATTGTCAAGGTGGTCACCCAGACCATGGTAAATGGAAAGGTGGTGGATGAATCCAGTGAAGTTGAACAGGTTGAAGAACGAAAAAAGTGAGTCTGGCTCTAGTGACACCAATACACTTGTGATAAGTGTAGGCATAGACCAAGCACAAAACATCACACTATTATCAGTGATCTGTTCATCATTTCACCAAAAAAATAAAATAAACATTTCAGTTATTACAAAGTAGTAACGTGTCAGCTGTCTTGATTTTTCATCATGCCACATAAAAGACTATTACAAGGCTTTACATCTTCATACTGTCTTAATTGTCTGAGTGTCTATTTATTCTTTTGCATTTCTATTCACTGTGAAGCTTGTGCACTGATATGATTTCTTCTTCACTTTCTTTAGGTCTGATTCTGTAAGGCGAGTCGCAATAGAGCGGGTCATTTAAATGTAGCACAAGACCGAAAGTCACACAGTGAAACTAAATACATGCGATGCTACACTGTAAAAAAACTTAACTCATTATTTTGAGTTATCTTTTTGCATGGTTTTTTTTTAGTTTAACTAACTTATTTCGATAAGTTGAGGACAAGAAAACTTAAAATTTCTTGTTGTCTGGACAATCTAGTTAAAAAAATAAGTTGAAATAACTAAATTGCTAAAATATTTTTTACAGTGTAGCTGATATCCTGATATCAACTACTAGTTTTAGAGGCAGTGGTAAATATGATATGAAGCTGTGGATGGGGATTTGAATCTGTCTGGTCACAGTGTGATCGAACGACGAAATCAAGACAGACTCACTTTGAGAACGATGACCGAAAAAGCCCTGACACCAAACCTCTGTAGTGTCAAATGTCTTGCTTTTGTGAGGGTTTCTGGGCGAAACAATATACTACCACCCCATCAGTCTTGATAAACATGAGCTTTGGTTTGCTATGATATTCTTTAGATATCCCAGAAATATAACAATTTAAGCACTTAACAAATTCAGATATGAAAGTTTTTTCCCCCTCAAACATTTATGTCTTTTTTTCTTCTTTTTAAAAATCTTTTATGGATATAGCGTGCACATCTGACAAATAAAGGTGTGTGAAATGCCACAGGTCACAGGCCAGCATATTGCACCCTGCTTATTATCCATATATAGGCTACACCATTGTGCAGATGGGTGAACATACTGATACATATACAATGAAGCACTTACAATAAACTTCAGTTCAGACTGATCCGCCACAGTGTATTCTGACTTTTGTTTGGTGTCTGTTATCCCTGAGAAAACTTACAAAACATTAGGCTACTGATTTTTTTTTCTGCCTTACCATTGTGAACCACAGCATTATTATTGCAACAAATGCCATTACAAACACTGAGGGAAAAAACGGTTCAGAATTTACTTTAAAACTATTTTCACTAAACACAATTGCAAGTAGGCCAATTTTTAAGAATAATTAGGCTAGGAATGGCAAGTAACACATTATTAATTAAACTTTACAATTTTGAAAGACTGAAATAGTCACTATTTCAGACACAGAAATGAGTCATAGTCACAGTAACTCTGCACAATAAATTAAGGGAAGTGATATAAATAAGACCACTTGAGTAGTTCAATTGTAAAGATTTAAAACACTGAATTTGCATAAATTCTCATTCATGCCACTCAGCTTTAACATTGTTGAAATAGTACTAGGCTTATTTTCTTGCCACAGTATCTTTCTTTTATTCAGCCTATGACTTAAAAACAATACTGACAATAAGAGTGTCACTGGTTAAAACCACGCTGCCTTCGGCAAATGAAGAGGGTTTGTTTTCAGCTGCTACAGTGTTTCAATTGAGAGTGAGGAGTCACGTGCCGATTTGGGCGGGGTGACGCTGGTCGGCCATGATGGTAGGATACGCTATCGGTTGCCAGGGGCAACGCATTCAGAACTTCACAGAGGCGCGACTAAACATTCCAGAAATAGCGACAGAGAGACAGCGCAGCTTAGCATTTGTTTACATTTTAGCGATACGCCGGGGTTTCTTTGGAAGATATGGAGAAGGAAGAGAAATGAAAGGGGTTCTATCGGGAGAGACTAAATAACAATGCTAGCCAGCTTTATTTAGAGAAACTGCTTGTCAATAAACAGCCCGTTCTCATCCCAAGGCGTAATATAATGACGCTTTTGCCAAAGCGTCTATATCGAACGCGCATGGTACCCTTTAGCGTCAATATGAGACGCCGAAATATATGGGTCAGAAGGCGCCTCCTAGCGGTCTAACCCTAACCCTACACCATACCTAAACCTACCCATCTCTCTGCGTGTTATATTGACGCTAAAGGGTTCCATGCGCGTTCGATATAGACGCTTTGTCAAAGTGTCAGAATATTACGCCTTGGGATGAGAATGCGTTGCAATAAACTGACAGCAGCAGCAAAGCATGATTTCAAAAGCAACACATTTCAGCACAGTTCGCCTTTTATTTAACACAAACGAACAAAATTAATACTCTGTTATTCAACTAGAGTTGTTTAATTTGTTATAGATATATCTGTCCTGCGAAATGTTTTAAAAATACACTTTTTTTTAATGACGTACGACTCGCATTGACGGGAATGTCCGATCTGTCCGCTTGACGTTGCACGCCAGGTGTAAATGCACGTATCTGATTCATATCAGATTTATTTCCACATATGAATGAGGCCTGAAACATCAGGTATGACTGAACTCTCGCAGTTTAACGTTACAGGTTTGGGGGTTTCTAAGTCTTGCACCCAGTCGCAGCAGAATTGTTCATAAAATTCTAATGACTTAAAGCTTCTGAACTCTCGCATTGTGTAGGCAGTAACGTTAGGCACTGATTCCATAAACCAGGTAATGACTATGTCAGGGTATGTGAAAGGTGGTATGCTTTGGGTCATTCGTCCATTCTGTAGCAGGTACGGGTCCATGTTGTTGATGTCAAATAGTTTCTCTAAATAACGCTGCTTGGTGTTGTTATTCAGTCTCTCCCGATAGCCCCTTTCCTTTTGCTCCCCCTTCTTCATTTATTCCCAAGAAACTGTGCCTTATCGCAAAAATGCAAACAAATATCAAGCTCCTCTCGATCACACTCCTCTCGGAGCATTTCTCTCGGTCTCACTGTCGAAGGAACCATGACAACGGATAGCGTATCCTGCCAAGATGGAGACACCTTCCCACAATGCAACGCGGAGTGAAACGCGTGACGTCACATTCTCACCATTCAGTAGAAATCTCTTAAAAACTGTTTTTATATGTCAATAGCATCTTCCCCTCAATAGGTGACCATGACAGTCTCAAATATTGCTGTAGCTAACTGTAAATGTTTAATTCAATTAGTCATACAATTTGAGGGAACAAGCTTCCTCTTTATATCTGGCTCCTTGTGGCGAGTAGAACACAACTTGGTTTGTTCGGGGATAGGTCACCCAATAGGCCTATAGACCTTATTCAGAGCAGCGCCATGACAGGTATGAAAGTGAGGCTGTGAGGGATAGACTTACCGTGTTTCCAATGGCATCCGCTGTAAAAAGCTGAATAAAGCTCCTAGATTACTTACAATTTTCCACAGCTTATATTGTCGGGAGTTTTTTGTCAACTGAAATTTCTTGGAAAGATATTTTTCCAGTGTTTCATGAGCAGAACAAAACGAAAACGCATTAAATAACAGTACAGCCCATTGAAGAGATGCATGTCTATCCCTCACAGCCTCGCTTTCATTCTCATTAAAAATCAAAGATGGCGCTGCCGTGAATAAGGCGTATAATAGTAGCCTGGGAAAACCCAGACAACTTCCGGCAAATTTAGATTTGCTCTGAAAGTTAGTCTGGCAAAGAGCTCATTCAAGCCCATTTCCAATCCGCCGAAATCGCGGCACCAATCAGAAACGTTGGGGCGGGCTTTACACGATGACGACAGCGCTGGGATTTTGAAGCAGATACATTACAAAGATGGAGAAAAAAAATAAAAAAAATAATACATTACAAAGATCATCACTCGTTCACAGCTATAGCGTCTGTTTTAAGCGATTTAAAATTTTCTTTTCGTTATAACCCGGGCAAAGAACAACACTTAAAGCCTTCATGTCTAAAAAATATGTTATCGCTGTCTTACCGACTGGATTCGGCAAAAGTCTGATATACCAGTGTGGCGAGCAGGACGATCGAGGTCGAGGGACGTGAGAGAACGGCGTGAGTGAGGCCGGTCTCGCATCTCTCACGGAGGAGAGGAAGCATAAAAGGAGGAGCGACGACGGTGAAGATCGAGAGAGGACAGGCCTGAATTTTATTTTATGTTTTGTTTTATTATGTGTGGAGTCAGTCGACCGTGAGGGACTTTGTATTTGTTTTATTTTGTCATTAAAATGTGTGATGTTCTCCGGTTTCCGCCTCCTCCTTCCCATAAGGGAGATGATGATGATGAAAAAAAAGTTGTACTGTAGCCTATCACGTGCCGTTTGAGCTGAAGCGCTACAGAGGTCTGTCACATTTAAAAGCACCAAAAACTGTATTTCTTGTTAGAATCTCGTAAAAATATTGACAGAATATGAGAGCAGAGAATTTGTTCCATATCAAAAGTAGCCTATAACTTTCTCTGTCTTGTCTGTCGGTGTCAGTGTCCTCTTTGACTCACGATTTTTCTCTGTTTGAGAAAGATGTGTGCCGTGAGCGCGTGTGAAAAGGGTAAATTACAGTCACGGACGTGACGTCGACAAATGTTTCCAGCGAATCGACAATCAGAGAAAGGCATTAGACACAGCAGTGGTCCAATCTGTAGTTAAGAGCCTGAACTTGTTTAGTAATTCGGAAATTAGCGCACATGAGGAAAAAAAAATACAGCACAGAAGAATGTCTCATTTAGCTTGAGATTTCTTTGTCGAGCGTGAGAGCGTGAGATTGAGGCTGAATGCGTGACTGTCACGCCAGATGCGTGAGAGTTGGCAACCCCACTGACTTCACTCCTATTGGTTGTCGCTCGCGAAAATCGCTCTTCATTTGCATAAAGTTAAAAACTTCTCAACTTTGTCGCGTCGCCAGAGACGCCCCATCCAGTTGCCAACGGTCGCGACCGCGCGTGTCGCCGGAAGTCGCCCACTCACCATTGAAAATGAATGGTATCGTGTCGCTTGGTCATGTGTAGTGTGAACGCAGCTTTAGCGAGAGCCCTCTGCATACGTCATCTCCTTCATCGCTCTGATTGGTTTTAGGTCTATCCAATTGCGCCAAGAGGCATTTGAGGGACGTCCGTTGGTGACGCCCCTTTGGAAATGATTTGTCTATGGAGCTTTGCCAGACCCTAACTCAGTTTCAAACTGAGAAGGGTCTGGTTTTAACCAGGCTACTGTTATAGCCTACCCTACAGCTAAAATAAATAAATAAATTGGACTCACTAGTAAGGATGGGTATCGTTAAGGTTTTAACGGTATTACTACTCTTACCGATACTGCTTATCGATCCGGTACTTTAACGGTATTCTTATATATATATATATATATATTTAGAACATAATTAATTTTGCTTTATATTTTGAAATGTAAAATAAATATTAATAGCAAAATAAAAAGCAATGCTTTAACAAAACAAATAAAACATGTATGTTATGCAGAAGGGTGCAGGGTTTTGTGTTTTATCTACAGAAGACATAGGACACCAAAAACAAAAGTAGGCTACAAACGCATGGTCAAACAAACAAAGTATACAATAAAACGAATATGCAAATTACATACCCAGTGCTTTAATTTCAGTAATATCGACATTACTGTGCAGGTGAGTAATAGGGCTAAAAAAACATATAATAAAGTAATCAAATGTAAAATAACACTGCATAGTTTATCATAGATAGATTAAAGCTTATAAAAGCCAAAATTATTCATTTGTTATTCATGCAGAGCTGCGACTGATTTTCTCTTTGCCTTTTGTTGTTTGATTCACATCAATGGAGCAATTGTCAGCACGTTTATTAGACTGCTGCCTCTTTAAAGGTGCCTTATGTAATAATTCCATACCAGATGGGGGCAGTATACCTCCAGAAAGTTGGCCTACTCTAGTCTGTTTTTTAGTTTCAGGTTGTTAATCTTCTAAAACCGTCAAATAGTCCGCTTTGTCCCGCCAAAGCCTATTTTGATCGGTGAGGGATGTAGAGAATGACTGCTGCCGCTGCGCTTGACAGGGCGCGTTAGGAGCAGAGAGAGAGAGAGAGAGCGAGCGCACTCTCACGTCTTCAAACAACACGAGCGCGGTCCTGCTCTCTCTCCCTCGCGCAAATTAATCAAATCAATTGACACGCAATTCTGACTTTATAATACGCAGTTGGGAGATATAAAGGCAGAATTGCATGATATAAGTCGCAATTGCGTGTTACAAAGTCAGAATTGAATTATGAGATATAAACTATTCTGGGGTAAAAAAAAAGAAAAGAAAAAAATAACCAATTGCGACTTTATTTCACGCAATTCTGACTTTATAACACGCAATCGCAGCTTTATTTCTGGTGCTTTCAGTTTGGTCTACTGCCGAGGTTGCTGTGGCCACTGACTGTGTACGAGGTTTCTTTGACAACAGTGGATAAGCTGGAAGCGTTAATAAGTTCATACATCAGGAAATGGTTGGGAGTTCCACGCTGCCTCAGCAGAGTGGGACTTTATAGTAAAGGAATATTGCAGCTGCCAGTCTCTGCTTTAACCGAGGAGTTTAAGTGTGCCAAGGTCAGACTGGAAATGACATTAGTAGAGTCACGTGACAAATGTGTAAGGGAGGCAGCCCCTGTGTTAAAAACTGGTAGAAAGTGGTCAGCAAAGAAATCAGTAGTAGAGGCAAAGGCTGACCTTCAAATAGGGGATATCGTGGGACAGGTACAGCATGGAAGAGGGGGTTTTGGGCTCAGTTTAGCTCCTCCTAAATGGCACAAGGCAGGCCCAGCTCAAAGGAGGAAGCTGGTAGTCAACGAGGTGCGAAAGCAGGAGGAGAGGATGAGGAGTATAAAGGCCATTTCCCAGGCCAAGCAGGGAGAGTGGATGAGATGGGAGAGTGTGGAACAACGCAAAATGGGCTGGCAAGACCTTTGGTCAATGGAAGAGAGTAGGATCAGTTTCCTTATTAGGTCAACATATGATGTTCTCCCATCACCGCAGAACCTAAACCTCTGGGTAGGAGAGGATCCCTCTTGTCCTTTGTGTTCATCACCTGCCACATTAAGGCACATTTTGACAGGATGTAAGGTGGCTCTTAGCCAAGGTCGGTTTACTTGGCGCCATGACCAAGTACTGAGATGTTTGGCTTTAGCATTGGAAGGCAAGCGTAGTATGACCAATAAGTTGCCGCATGTTCTAGCAAAACATTACACGCAGAAGACAACATTCCTCCGCCCAGGCGAGCAACCACCAAGAAAAGGTGTTAACACCAATTCTCGGCCAGGACAACTGGAAGCTGCTAGGGACTGGAAGATGCTGGCTGATCTTGATCAACGGCTTATTTTTCCACCTGAGATTGCCACCACTAACCTACGACCAGACATTGTTTTGTGGTCTGGATCAGCACGCATTGTTCAACTGATAGAGTTGACAGTGCCATGGGAGGATGCTGTAGATGAGGCATATGAGAGGAAGAAACTGCGGTATGCTCATTTGGCCACTGAAGCAGAACAGCGAGGATGGAGAGTCCAGGTTTATCCAGTGGAAGTGGGTTGTCGAGGTTTTGTGGCACACTCTACAACCCGGTTCCTCAGAGACGTCGGATTCAGCGGCCAAGAGTTGCGTCGCACAGTAAAGAACTTATCTGAAGCAGCAGAAAGGAGCAGCAACTGGCTGTGGTTGAGACGGAAAGATTCTAGCTGGCAAGGTACAGGCCGCCACGCTACGGTTTCGTAGAATTCTTGAAAAACTTGAAGAGTCTGTTGGTTTATTTGTATAGGTTGTATAGTATAGGTTGTATAGTATACTATACAATTTGTATAGGTTGTATAGTATAGAATGACGGGTGGTTGGGCAGATATTGTGTTTTGCGGTAGGTGGTATGCCATACGGAACCGTTGCCACTGTAACTGCTTTAACGCACCAGTGGGGCTCGACAGCCTTAGTCAATCGGGTTGGCGCGTATGGTTGGGTTGCGGAGAGATAGTGAGATTGTGGTTAGGTCTCAGCAGCAGGAGGGATGTAGAGGTCAGTAAGCTGGGCTGAGTTGAGTGGGGGACGGAGGGGGGTGACTCTGGGACGCCAGAGTCACTGTCGAGCCCTCTTGAGGTGTCGTGGGCTAGTCGACGAAACACTGAGGACGGAAGGTGCCCACTTGAAGACCCTAGAGATGTCCCCTACTCGGCTCAATCCAGACGGTTGTCGTGTTGGTCCACTAGGGAGACCACACTGTAGTTGCAGCCGTCGTGTGTGCTGACGCGCCAAGTACACTGCAGCCGTTAACGCCGGACAGAAGGGGAGTCACACCCTCATATGGAAAGAAGCGTAAATGGATGGAGAAGCATAGTTTACTGTAAAGCTACGTCTTAGTGTTGCTTATCTTGGCGAAAGCCGAGTACAAATCAGCATGAAGTTTTAACATCTACTCTCGTGTAATGGAAATCACACAATTGCGACTTTATTTCACAAAATTCTAATTTTATATCTCGCAATTCTGAGAAATAAAGTAAGAATTGTGAGATGTAAACTCGAAATTGTGAGATAAAAAGTCGCAATTATCTTTTAAAATGTTTTATTCTATGGCGTATTCAAGGCCTATAGCCTGATAAAGGGGCGATTTGTCCACTAATGGCTTAAATGAACACTAGGGAAAAAATAATAGTCGGAGGCCTTATTCCACATATCTTCGAAGTTCGAACCAGCAGGCCATTCTGGGTTGAGCGAGCGACCCTGCGGAATGAGCGAACAGAGCGTTATATTCAGAAATTCGCTCTCCGCTCACATCCTCTGATCGGAACAAACCCGAACACGCTGAACTTGCGCAGAAACATCAAAATAGACATAACCAGTTTTTTTAAATTGTTTTTAAAACGAAACATTTAGACTATTTTAGCACAAATTATGAGCTTATTGCCGATTTTTTTTAATAATTCTTGACAAAACATTTTTGAAGAAAAGTTTTGGGTGGGCCTGTTGAAAAGTGGGTGGGCCTAGGCCCGTCAGGCCCACCCATAACGCCGTGCCTGGTTTCACGTGGAGCATTTGGAGATTTTTAGAGATTAGAGATGTAACGCACGCCTAGCGCACATGAACCGATCAACTCTACTAGCTAATAGTAAAAAAACACGAACACTGTTGAAAGATACAGTATGCTGCAACTTACCAAAATGTATTCCTCATACATAATATCGACCAATAATTTTTTTTAACTCTTCCCTGAACTGAAATGTAGTAGTGGGCTGTACCAATTAAGTCCTTTTTTGTCCTTTACACGATTGACATCATGTTCAAGTACGCCCACAAGCCGTGCGAGTTATTCGTGTGTTGCAGTTTGGCTGGTGGTTATGTTGCCCGCATACCGCCTCCCATGGCCGAAACTGGTATTATGACACCGGCCGGGCCGGGGCTAGTAATTTAGCATGCTAATTCAGGTTTATATCTCGGCAGCACTATAACTTGTCATTTTTTTAATGACATCATTGCACTTATTTCTTCTCATTCTTTTGATACGTGTAGCTCATTTTTGGGATATTTTTACCTCAATTTTTACATATGGCACCTTTAAGACCAAATGCAGATCTAATCATTATAGGCCTACATCATATTTTCTCCCAACTATTTACGGCCATTTAAGACATACACTGTTTTTAAATGAAAACACCGTTTTAAGTGAATCTCCAAGACGGTCATTTTTTGACACATGTTTGTGTATATTTTATCGTTTCGACGCGCACACGAAGCCCAAAGTAGGCTATACGTTGCTTGTCTCGTTGCGGTGTGTTTTGGAGCGCGCGCCGCCTTTGGAACAGAGTCTATTGCGTCAATTTTGGTGCTTTTTATAGCTTTTAATTATCAAACGCGTCCCGCAGTTTAGCAACAGTAGAGACTGCATTTTACAATAATCACAGATCGTGCTGATTCTGACGTCACGTGACAGCGCACCGCTGTGAAAGGAAGGAGTTGCGCTAGAAAGAATGCGGCTTTAGTTTTTTATGGTTTTACCTCAAATATCTTATTTTTTATAATCATTGGAAGCCAACATCGAAATCTAAAATAAAATGTGTTTAGTATCAAAGAGCTAAAGTCAAGTGTAACCATACGTTTGATTGTTTAGTTCGCCTCATCGTCACTCATTAATTAAGCAGAGCTGTTGTGTTGTGCGCGCCTGGCTCCGCGTGAAAGACCGCCCTCTCTCTCTCACACACACTCTCTCTCTCTCTTTAGCAAAAATGCATCACAGACAAATGGTTCAATATTATTATATAGAAGTGGCTGGCGAGATTAAATTAGCAAGATAATGTCTTTATAGCAATAATAAATAGCACGTGTGTAGGCCTACTTTTTTAATTTCTCCAGTACCTACAGCAGAACCGATCCTGCGGTCTTTCAAAATTCAGCACCGGGGCCATATGCAGTTTAATACCGGGTTTCGGTACCCATCCCTACAACTAGTCACAAGTAATATGAAACCTTGAAAGCCTTATTGTACTCTAGAAATAATACTACTAACTGTTACTACGTACTACTACTATTAATAATATAATAATAATATATCATTAACCCCAGAAGAAAAATGGGACGTCAGATAGGCTAAAGCAAGGCTGGAATGTTATATTTCTTTAAGTTCCGATGTCTATTCACTGTAAAATATTAAGTATTTTAACTGTTTTGCTGGTAAGAAAAGTAAATAAATAAATAAATCGTCGATATAAAACAGTCGATAACTGTAAGGGTTGTTTTCACAATGAGCCACCTGTATTTGTGTCCTGGCCCTTTAAATTTTGTCGACCAATCGGGAAGCTCGGCTGTCTCATAGCACATCCTTTTCCGTCTCAAGCTAAACACTAAACACACAGGCGCTGTATGCTCATCTCCAGGACAACAAAACACCCAGACTGAAAATTTTAAAAACAATTGCCGCAGGTATTCATATTTTAAATAAACAATTATATTTACCTCCTTCCTTTAACGATGTGTCTTCATCGTCAGTTTTCCTCCATTCTTTACTGTCGTCCATCCAGTTTCTGGTTTAACGTTAGCTTTGTAACGTTACAATTTCCAGGCCTTTACTAACCACACTAACATCCTCATGTCAACTTAAAACGTTTGTGCTTTCAGACATTATAGACCAGCATATACATTTAAATATCATGACATTATGTGCCTTATTTAACTAAACACGTGCGTTTGGAAACATAATAATACAGGTAGACACAAATTATATGGTTCCCTGCTGAAAAATCCTTCTGCTGGTCACCAGTAATGCTGGATTTTTCAGCAGGGTTATAAGATTTAAATCTATTATGTCTACTAAATTGTACATTTTTCTAATAGTATACCATGGCTCAAGACGGGGTGATACTACAATTCAACTTTCCCACGTTTGGGGACTCCATGCTTCAAAAGTTGGATGCTCTTCGTCGAGACAGACGTTTCTGTGATGTAGTGATTCGCATCAATGAATTGGAAGTGCCTGGACACAAAGTGATATTTGCTGCTGGCTCCCCTTTCCTTAGAGACCAGTTTGTCCTTCAGGACTCACACGAAGTACAAATATCTACACAGCAGGATGCAGAAGTTGGACAGAGGCTTCTTTTGTCTTGTTACACTGGGACCCTTGAGTTCCCAGAGCTGGAATTAGTACACTACTTAACTGTTGCTAGTTTCCTACAGATGGGTCATATTGTAGAACAATGCACCGAAGCTCTAAATAAATTCATAAAACCACACGAGGTTAAAGACGAGCGTGCATCATCTCGACAGCCCTCGGACTATAACGCACAGCGTGGCCCACCAGCTGTGGAGACAGTATGTGATGAAGAGGATGAGGTAGACAATGATGAAGACAACTTCATTGAAGAAGATGATGATGATGATGATGATGTGATCATACAGCCCAAGTCTCCGCCTGTGTTTAGAAACTCTCAGAGCAACAATAGAGATGAGGATAGTCCCATTAGCATTGTTAAGGTGGAATCAATAGATGAGCGGATGTCTGATAACTTCCAGAGTCGCTCAAGTCGCTCTCCGAAACTGCGCTCACCTGAGCCACAACACTCCCTGATAAACTCCACAGTGGAAACCCGGCCTGCCGAGCTCACTGTTAACCCTGCAGCTGAATATTCGATGTCCCCACCTGGAACCAGTGGTTCCGGGAAGGGGAATCTTTGGGGATGCTCAAGGAATTCCGATAAAGGAATGCAGTGGTACCACCAGTGCCCGAAATGTGCTCGCGTGTTCCGTCAACTGGAGAACTACGCCAACCACCTGAAGATGCACAAGCTGTTTATGTGCCTCTTGTGTGGAAAGACTTTTACCCAGAAAGGAAACCTGCACCGGCACATGCGCGTCCATGCCGGCATCAAACCCTTCCAATGTAAGATATGTGGAAAGACTTTTACCCAGAAGTGCTCGCTGCTAGACCACCTGAACCTTCACAGTGGGGACAAACCACACCGTTGTAATTACTGTGACATGGTGTTTGCACATAAACCAGTTCTCCGTAAACACCTGAAGCAGATCCATGGAAAAAACAGTTTTGACAATGCCAACGAAGGCAGTTTGCTTGAAGGATTATAAATTCATATTAATACGAGTTACACAGACATAACTTTGTTTTGCAGACACAATTCTGTAAATCAGTGGTTCTCAAGCAGGTGTCCGGGGTCTACTAGGGAGCCTCGGTAAACTTCCAAGAGGGCCAATGCCTGGTTTCGCAGGCAAGGCTTAAGCCTAGTCCCAGAGTAAAATGTATGTTTGAGAGGGTTTAACTGAAAGCAACTTGCACTGACATATCTTAAAATATGTCAGTGCCATTGTTTTGTCTCAAGATGCACACCAGTAATGTTTTTTTTTTCTAAGGCACGTTAGGTATAAAAGCTACTTAAATGTTCAAATTTAACCAAGCCTACACCTGGCTTAATCTAAGCCATCTGTGAAATCAGCCCAAAATTATTCAAATGTAATTGTATTAACATAATCTAAATTGAAATCCTTCAAATCACACAAAAAATATAACGATTTACAACATTAAATTGACATATTTTTAAATGCATTTATTCTTATTACAACAGATGTACCAGAAGGTACATAACAGCCTATTTAGAATGGACTTCAAATATTGTCTTGGGCAGGGGTGTTCAAATCTGCTCCTGGTGGACTCCAACCCCAACTGAACACCTGAAAGAGCTAATCAAGGTCTTAGGCATACTAGAAACTTCTGAGCAGTTGGAGCTACACTCTGCAGGACATTGTCCCTCCAAGAGCAATATTGGACACCGCTGGTCTTGGACAAAGGGGGGCCTTTGAGTAAAAATAAAAAAATAAAGTTGAGAACCACTACTGTAAGTCATTAACGGCACAGTAAATTACAGTAATTCAATTACGTGTCTGCTGGTTGGCAGATACGCGTGCAGTCACAATCAGGTTTAATGTATTTTTTTGCAAACTGCAGGTCAAGGGAGATTAAATGTATTAAACTTGATTTTGAATGCTGCTGTGGCATCATTTGACTGTCATATCTTTTGTAAAGATTAAAATTCAGTATATCTGATCTGACTGTATTTCAGTTTTGAACGCTAGCGTATCACTTCCTCATTTGCAGACAGCTGTATTCCAACACTATGTGCAACTCTTGGTCTATAATGAATGTTTTCATACTTCCATATGTGTAAACATGCCAGAATTTGGAGAGAATCGCTGTGAGTGTGTCTCGTTAATAAATAACTGCAGATACTGCATGAAATGTGCACTTGCTTTTGTTAATGTTTGTTATGTGTGCTATATATAAATAAATGTGGGCAGTTTGTATAATACATTAAGGATTACAACATTCAAATCGGGTCCAATTATGTTTATTTCTTTACTTTTATGGCAGCTATATCATGGTGGCGGAGTGTTATCTTGGACACATTGCATGTCGACCTCCGTCCACTGGAAGATTGACGCCTGTTATAAATGTTGCAGCATCAGATGCCAGGAAGGCGATAGCATGAGCTACTTCTTCTACTTCCCCTGGTCTGCCGAGAGCATGGGTCACCTTGGTTTTCTCAAGGAACTGCAGCAAAGCAAAAAACACATGACGTGTGATTAACTGGAAATGTATATTACAGTGAAATAAACACTCTCACATTAGATAAAGCATTTAACCTGAGCATACTGGTCCTCATCCAGTCCTGCACGCTTGTGAACTTCCGTTATAATTACTCCTGGGCTGTAAAGACAAAGCATTTCAAGTCATTTTGTATTCAATGTAGCAATTGTATGGCACATACAAAAATAACAGCAGAAAGAAACTTACCCTACTGAGTTGACTCGTACTTGCTTTGATGCCAACTCTACAATTAGCATAAGGTGAGAAAACACTTATTTGTACAGTAGTAATACCCAAGCCCTTTGGATTAATTACAAACTAGTAGTAGGTGAGACCAGGGCTAGTTGTCACAGTTTACTCCAGTATATTTCTCAGAGCAGGTTTATTTTCAAAATCAATTTCTATGAGAGCACATAAAATTGGCTACAAAAATATATTTATCATTTCAACCATTAAAGGTTAGTTTGCTCAAAAATGAACAATTGTCATCAATTACTCACCCTCCCTTATGTTCATCTTCAAAACAAATAATTGTTTTAATTAAACCTGAGCTATTTCTATCCCTCCATTGACAGTTCACGCAACTATCACTTTGTCACGTAAAAAACTCAAAGAGATACAACTAATCCATATGAATTGAGTGGTTTAGTCCAAATCATCTGGAGACTTAATCGCTTTATGAACAGACTGAATTTATTCATTTATTCAAATAAAACATTGGCGAACATAAACAGAAGCTCAACCAAGTGCTGTCAACTTGACGTGCGAGAACAAACCTCATTGGCTCTTGCGGAAGCTCAAACGAGCTGCGTAACACATGAGAATGAACCTCATTGGTTTGTCGCTCAGATTTGATTAAAAATATCTTCATTTGTGTTCTGAAGATGAACAAAAGTCTTTACCACGTGGAACAACATGAGGGTGAGAAATTAATGACAGAATATTCATTTTAGGGTGAACCTTTGATTCTCCAATAGCAGGTCATGTTGTCACAACGGAATATGCTATTAAACAGCTTATTAGAGTTTTTTCCCCCAGCTAAATTAAAACCAAGCAATTCACAACAAATTAAACAGCAACAATGTAAAAGGTAATATGCAACAATACCAAACAAATAATGTAAATAATATATGTATAAATAGAACAGAACCTGAAATTTATTTAAAGATAAAGGAAAACTTGTGGAACAAGCCTATTAACTCAAAACTATAGTTACTGAGAAATAGACCTTGTGACAACTTCCCCATTGCGGCAAATAGCCCCGGTTTTCTGTAAATAATATTGATGGTTCTTGAGATGTCACCTCACCAAGAGCAACACAGCTTGTGAACTGGTCGATGGCTGATTTGGACATACAGTAGGCAAGTACACCAGGAAACTATAACAGACAGAAAAAATGTGTAAGCATATCAAACAGAGCCTACATGAATAAAACAATAAGCAAATATTTTGTATTTCTATGGTTTATGGCTCATTTGATACTGATGTATAAACTGGTCAAACTCACTGATCGCTGCCCATTCACACTGGACACATTCACAATTGAGCCTTTAGTTTTGATAAGATGCGGCACGCAGAGATGAGTGAGATGATACACTGATCTGAAAGAAAAGAAAATGTTTGACTTTGTGTCTTCTTGTCCTTATAAAGTCAAAGATCCACATCTTTAGATTATTTTATTGCAGGGTTTAAATAAATCTATAAATCTTTAAATAAATCCACGGCAGAGGCTGGGGGGTCTGTGGAAAGGTTTAGATAAAAACTGTGTAAAAATAAAAACAAATTATTAAATAAATAAAAAATAGATTAAATAAATAAATGAGTAAAAGGAAAATATAAACATTAGAAAACATTAAACATAAAAACATTAAAAATATAACAAAAAAATATATAATACTAGGAGTAAAACATGTAAAAATGCAACAACATACACTAAATATTTCCCATTATTATAACATTTTACAGTATAAATTGGGTCGTTATACAGTAAACAATATATATATATATATATGCCTTTTAAATTTTAGCCTGAAGGTCCCTCACATAAGGATGGCCATATTTTAAGGTCTGTGGCATCTAAATCGACTAAATCCCGTGCACAGATGACTCAGACAGATTAAATTTTTTACCTGACATTGACAGACATGACCTTGTCGTACTGGGCCATATCTGTTGTCTCTATACTGCCCATGGCGAGTATTCCTGCACTGTTGATCAGGACATCCAGCTTCCCAAAGTGAGCAATGACCTCTTCAACAGTCCTCTTCACAGCATCCTCATCTGTCAAGTCTCCTGGCACTAATAAGGGCTAAAGACATTTGACATGGGCCAAAGGGACATAGATGAGTATTTATTTGTAAATAATAATAGCATATTAAAATGATTTCGATTGCATTTGACATATTTAAGTGTGCTTTACTTTAACCGCTCCACAAGCTTCGCACTCTTCTGCGACTTTAGTGAGATTTTCTACATCGCGTCCATTCAGTGCCAGGCGGGCACCCAGTTTGGCAAACAGTAAGGCTGTGCCAGCTCCTATCCCTGAACTTGCGCCAGTTATCAGCGTGACTTTGTCGTTTAAAGAGCAAACCTAAAACGCCAAATCAAGTTGACAGTTTAGTGTGTAACGTTAGTACAATTCAGAAGCAACTAGACGTGAACGACAGTTTTTGCATTTCAATTAGTAATTTTGAAGTTCTGAGTATTTGTAAACAGTAAACTCGACCTACTTTAAATGCACCTGGAGTTGCCATTTAGATTCGAATGTTTGTTATTTTTTTACAGCTCCTCTCTGACTGGATCAACTTTAATTTCTCCTCTCGCTCACGTGTTCTTGTCTAGTAGCAGAGAATGTGCTACTGCTAACGTTAGTAGAAAACTAGTTACGTCACCGCGCAAGAGCATTTTAACAGTTCACAGTCCATTACTTTATTTTCCGATGAAGTCAAACAACTATTGATTGCATTTATCAGTTTTATTTTGACAGTAATTGTAATACAAGTCTAACTGATGCGGAATTAACTTAATTTATTGGATGTTTACCTATATTTCCGGGTTACTAGCTTATAACGATTTCAAAATTGTAGTCGTTTTTTTCTTGTCTTTCAAATTTGAAGTTGTAGTAACATTGCAGAATAAATGCAAAACAAGAAGAAAAAAACCCTATACATTTCGTGAAAAAAATTATTTGTCAAAGTACAATTGCTAATTTGATAATTGTTTTCCTTATAATTTCCCAACATTAAAACGGCTAAATTTTAAAACACAATGTAAAAGTTTATTGGCGAAACAGAGGTGAGTCAGTGTGTACATATTTATGAAACAGCATGAAAGCAAAACAAAAAAGGGCACAAAATATTTCTATTTACAATACAAGGCATTATGCATGTTTCACATCAATCAACCAGCAAATGGGTTGGCATGGACAGTAACATCCTTAATACGGACATCATTGAGAGGACGAAAAGTCTTCTCATTCACAGGGAGTTTCTCTAGTTCATCCAGAGTTTCCAGTCCATCTATAATTCTGTAACAAAGTATAAGTTTGTGTTACAATTCATTACCATTAATACAATAGATAATTAAATATACAAAAAAACTATTAGCTAGTTTATTAATTGAAGTGATAAATCACATAAAATAATAATAATAATAAATAATAAAAATACACTAGCAAAAAAAAAAAAAAAAAAAAAAACATACTTTCCAAAAACAGTGTACTTCATGTCCAGGTGAGGCTGTTTTGCATATGTGAAGAAGAACTGTGATGCATTTGTGTTTGGTCCATTATTTGCCATAGCCACGACACCCCGGACATTGTGCTACAGAAGACAGACATTAAAGGGATGATTGAGTTTGATAAGACTAGACAGATGTCTAAATTGCTGTTTATGTCATCTAGTGCAGACAGAATTAACTTGCTCTCTGGATACTGGGAATATTACTTTTAGCACAGACTAGATGGTTGAGAGGTTTTTAACATAAGACTCATTTGATATTGAAGTTGACTGAATATTCTGAACTCCCTGAAACACCTTGATTGTAGTCTTGAGTTTTCTTCCGACAACGTGCACGTCACAATATTCCTAATTTAAATAATTCCCGCCCAAGGAATATGCCAAAAATGGGACAAGGCCTAGATGAGTTGAGTTGAAACTTGCGGTTACGTTAAGAGGCATGACATTTCTAAAAAAAAAAACGCTCAAAGCAGTTGACCAATCACAACACACTGGTCCAGCAAATCAATCAGAGAACATTGCGTTTTTCAGAAGGAGGGGCTTCATAGAGACCGGAACTAAACAGGTCTGCATTTCCCAAAAGCATTGTAAGCCTAAATTGATCACAAAGACCATTGTTGGCTATCGGTCTTTGTCAGACATGTGGGTTTGTTGTGCGTGACGTCACCGCGGCACCATTTTGGCGGTATCGCTACTGACTGTGAGCACTGAAGAGATTATAAAAGTAGAGATAACAAGTAAATAACTCGAAAAACTGGAGAAGCAGAAGAAAACTGAGAAAATGCCATACCACAATAAACTCGATAAATGCCATACCGCAAGAAACTCGATAAATATGGCAGGTACCGTTATTTGGAAAAATTGTCACCCATTCAGAACATAGATCCATTTATGACCTGACTGCAGTAAGTTGAAGTGCTGCTGATCCCGCATTGCTTTCCTCATCCTTGGAAATTGTCAATTATCTTGTTTATGGTAAAAGCGCATATACCAGTGAACAATTTAAAAACTATAAATCTCTTAAAGCCCACGGCCATTTCACCAACGGCTGTGTGCATGATTTATTTACATTCCCACTGAAGGACTTACTACAACACAGTAGTAACAGCAAAGATAAGTTTGCTGTATTGATGATGATGATGGTAATGTCAAGTTAAGGATGGTTTAGTTTGAAAAAAGAATGAAAAACACAATTCTCCAACAACAAAATACCCCAGCATCGATACCTTACAAATGGCGGCTACACCCGTGATGCACTTCTTGTATCACGAGTGTGACGTCACCTGACAAAGGCCGATTGTTCTATGATCAACTTAGGCTTACAAGGCTTTTGGGAAATGCAGCCCTGAGTTTTACTGGCAGACTGGGAAGAGAGGTGCTGCCTGGAACAATGTGAAAAATAATGTGTTTTGTGAACATTCAAGCATGAAAACCTATTCTAGTAGACCCACCCCCCCAAAAAAAGACTTTGAAAAAGGTCCTAACAGGTTCCCTTTAATCACCAAATCAAGTCAAAAGTAACTGTGAAAGCTGACCAAGTATTTTCAAACTTGCAAATTTAAACTCAATTAAACTCACTTAATTTTTGTTGTTGTTGTATATTTAAGTATATTAATGCACAACATTACATACTTTCAGATGTTCACTGAATTCATCTTCAAACTTTCTTCCCCAAATACTGGTCCCTCCTTTGCCTGTGCCTGCAGGAAAAACATTCATTTTCACTGGATATGTTTTATATATATATGTATGTAATGTATGTATTTATATAGGTATATACATTATACATTAACTAAGCATTCAGGCATCCTACACCTGTAATGGTAGAGTGACTTGGGTTTTAGGAATGAAACCAGTTACCTGTTGGGTCTCCAGTCTGGACCATAAAACCCTTTATGTTTCGATGAAAAATACATCCACTGTAAAACCCACCAGCGCAGAGTGCAATAAAATTCTAGGGGGAAATTAAATTAGAATTATAAATGAACAAAGAGATATCGCTTCTTCAAGAAACAAAGTGTGTTTAGGAAACGAGTCTTACTTCAGAGCTTTTCGGGCACTTCTCACAGAACAACTCTATTTTAATATCACCAAGGTCTGTATGCAGAGTGACAGCCTGCGATATGATGAAAAGGGTCATCTTATTAATATAGTAGAATTACAGAATACATAATTAGAATGATAACGTTAATACCGAGTTCATAATAACTAACTCAGAATTAACTAATTGTTGTTGCATGCTGCTCGAAGGTAACGTTAGGCTTACCACAGAATACCAAATGTGTCAATAACTAACGTAGGTTACTGTAATTTGACCAGATTCTACCTACCATAATGCTAACAAAGCAGGCAAAGCGTTAAATTAATATATTCTATATAATAATAAGCTCAAATATAAGGGTTACAATTTCCGCCGTAATTTTCAGCATTCACAGATACGTAAAGAACAATCTTACCATCTTCCAAAGCACAAAGTAAAGTTTACTGGTTCATGTGGGCACTGCAAGCAAATCCGCCTTCACTGTTAAACTTCGGTGTTTCACTGTTAAACTTCCGATGGAACAGAATGACTTAAAGCATTGGTTCCCCTTTATCACCCGGTTCCAACAGCAAACGCGCGCATGCGCGCACACGCACAAACTTAGAACTATCCAAAAATCATTTTTAAAAACAATGGTAATTCTTAGTAGCCATACAAGAGCAGATAAAACTGACAAAAATGTTATTAAGTATAAAATAATCAGGACAAATATATAAAAAAATGTTTTTAATGATTTTTATTGACACACTAAGTAAACAGTGTTTATTCAAACTGTATGGCTTCATATATTTTGTGGCATTTACTTTTTATTTTACATCATAATTTGCAAAAAATATAAACAAAAACAATAGTGGGTTTATAGAATACACAAATTAATTAAATCAACAACCATAAATACATCAAATGGTTACAAATATGTTAACACTGGGAACAGCTAAATTTGTTTAAAACATTAAAAAAAGTGTTGATCTTCAAATGTACAAAGTTGAACAGCACTTACCTGAGTAACAAGTTCTGAAATTCTACTAGCTTAGTTTCCAATGTGTACAGTATAGTATATGGAAGAAAAACAAATTCGACAATGTTTCATATTTGAGGTAATATGAGAAAACATGCAACAAGCCAGGATCAATAACCTATCAACAGTAAAAAGTTTGTTAACATAGACAAACTGAATATGGGCATTAAAACAGCTATGTGTTGATCATACTAGAGCAAATAAGTGACATCTGCACGCCACACAAAGTTATGCACAACATTTCACTGAATACTGATTGTCGTCTTAACGGTGCGGTGTCACACACTGTCATGAGAATGACATGTCACAAGTAGAACAAGAGAGAACATTTAGTGTTTGAGGGAACTAGTCTATTTTAATTTGAGTGTTTACATGTCTGTTAACTGAATACGATGTATAAACAACCTTTACAAAGGTTTCAAAGTGAGCAGACCGGTGAAAATAAGGTGCTGTATTTGTAAGGTCCAATGTAATCAAGGCTTTTCCTAACTTATTAGAAAAAGTAATAATAACATGCATATGCTTTATACAAAAGAAATACATGTAGATAGTGATGCAGACATTAACACTATCTCTTACTGTACATTTTATAAAAGTTCTTAGCTTTTGTATTTGCATCAGTTTATAAATACTGCAAACATCACTTATGTAACCATAAGTACTCCGCTAACGCATTAAATCAATAAAGACAATGATTTAACGAATACTGTAAGCAATAGCAACTTACTATGTTTTGGGGGGTATAATGAATATCGAAGTATGCATGTTTCTAATGTAACAGATGACATCAGTATGTCAAAAAGACTGTACAGCATATTTATGTGCAGGGTAATGTATAGGGCATGCAAAAAACAAACAAAATAGTTAATTGGTGTCTTATTTAACTGGTAATAAACAGTTAATTGGCTGTAACGATACGCAATATTAAAACCGAAATCGCGATACTCAGATCCACGAACCTGTGTCGCGGTGTGAGAAGGCAGAATCACGGCACACCCCTTCCAACCCCCAGAGTTATCCTTCCCATCCAGATCCAATGCTACCACATCTTTAAGTTACTATTAGTATTATTTGAAGTTAACATTATAAAATACGTAGACCTAGGCCTACACCACAAAAATATTATTTAAAATTGGCCAAATTACACCACCGCATCAGCACCGAAAGCATGGAGATTTTTTTTTTGTCAATAATCGCACAACCTATTTGATATTGTATAATTAAATACTAAGTGAATCATCCCAACCAACTATTAAATTTTTTTTTTTTACTTGTTAAGCGTCTTTTTACATGTTACGTGTCATGTGACTACCTTTCCATGTGACGCGTACTAGTTGACGAACGTGAGGAAACATGTCAACCAACCCTGAGATTGTGAACCCTCCCAATACATTTAAGTCTGCTACCTGGTGGAAAACAAGGATGGCAATCGTGTAGTTGACAAGACCGATAATAGTCGATAATCACAATTTGCCATAAGTGTTTTAAGAAGCTTCCTCAAATGACCAGCAACACGTCCAACATGCAGATGCATATCCTACGGCACCATCCCAAAATCAATTTAGTTGGAGCACAGAAAACAACCCAAAAGCAGCAGCCTACACTGCCTAGTTTAGCTTAATAATTTGCATAGTTAATATTGTTCTTTGGTGTTCAGTTTATTCAGGTTTTTCAAATGTTATTTAATAAAAGTAAAAAAAATTCTCTCAAAATCTCTTTTTTTTCACCCCCAAGCCCCGCCCCCGTGATAGAATTGTGGCTCAAAAATCGTGATACGAACCGAATCGTGGGTTTGGTGTATCGTTACAGCCCTAGTCTTATATTTTTAGAACATATTCACCAGTTATTTACATATTATTGATATGCCCAACAATTTCAAGTAAACAAAATGTATTATAGAAGTAAACCCTAATTGGGTTGAATTAGGAGTCTTCAACAATACAAATGGATTTAAGAAAAGGTAAAAGTAGAGTGATTTCACAGTAACACTTACACAGAAACACTGGTATAAAATACAGTAGAAATGTTTATAATAAAATACTATAAGTGAATAGTGTTTGTGTATATTAAGGCAAAAATGAACAGCACCATAATCCTGATGTAATATTTGGTCTGCTCACTCCTCTGTCAAACATCAGAAAAGTCTATGTTACAATAAATCACGACATGCCATAACATGAAACACTTACTTTTTTTGCTTTGTTTTCCAGGAAACATTCTGATGAACCCTGTAAAATGTGACAAACATGTATAAATGTAATTTTCTATTGATTGGTTTGAATTCTTCTCCTCACACCGTTTAAAAACTTCACGCAGGTAAGTGCTCTCAGGTTTATGCATCTGCTTCAAGAAGCCTCTTTTTCAGTTCTCCACAGATGCTCTTTGACCTCGGAGGGTAAAGTGTTGAAAATATTGTCCTCCACAATTAGACCACTCTTCTTCAGCAATCTGCACTCCCCAAGTTCAACAGGAAGGCACTCGAGCCTGTTGCCCCTCAGCTCCAGCTGTGTCAGACTGGTGAGCTCCCCAAACCGAGAGGGTAGGGACTGCAGGCAGTTGTTTCCGAGATTCAGTGTTCGCAATTTCTTACACTGAAACAACTCAGGGGGGAGCGCTTCAATCTACGGGGAAAATTAAAGTATAAAAGAGAACAGAGATCAGAAAGTTTACTGAAAGTACAATCACATCACAATCATTAGTGTACAAGTAGCCTATTACTTGAATTTCAACAGAAGACCAGTAAGTTAGCGCTTTTCCTTCATTCTTACACCCGTTATAACTTATATTATTATTACAACCGCGGTAGAAAATGTCAACCGTAAAGGTGATGATACACAGGGCAACTTTTTGAGCAATGTTGCTGGGCAATGTTGCCGTCAACGGGCAACCAGATGAGACAAAGGGCCCACGACCGATCTAAATGATCCAGATAGAAATGTATTGCCCATTTTCAATGGGAAAGTGCCCAAGCAACAATCGCTCGGCAAGATTGCCCAGCAACATTGCTCAAAAAGTTGCCCTGTGTATCATCACCTTAACAGATTTGTTGTATTCCGTGTACCGCGACCACAGACTGTAAAAGACAGCGAAATGTACATAAGTGGGCGTGGTTAAATCACGTGCAGCGTGCGTGAGATGTGTCAGAACAGCGAACGAAAATTCTGGAAGCGCAAGTTAAACAAAAACTCTGGAAGCGACGCTGAGATTTGTCAAAGAAACACGGAGAAAGCAGATGAAGAGGATCCACACAATTACTTTTTCTAAAGGGTTGTTGTTAACGTGATATTTTTTGGGGAAAAGGCGCAGCAGTAAACTCAGTGCAGGACCCGTAGGCTACAGTTTAGAGGAGTGCACGTTTGCAACGGGAAAATCAAGGACAACAACAGTTCATATAACGTTATCAATATCGTAACGAATAGAAATAACCTTAAATCATGTAAGTTATGTATCTGCATATTTCCGTCTCTTATTATGTAACTGTATAACTTAGTTACTTTTTAAACACAAAATCACATTCAGCAAGACACGCAAGCGGTTGCCGTGGTAACGTTAATGAACAACCTGCTTGTTAAAGTGAATGTATAATCCTGTATCTGAGGCAAAATTACTAAATATGCAGCGCGAGTTATATATTTCTAACTCCAAATAAAGGGGCACTAAAACAGCTGATAAAATCTTCCTTTGATCCGATAGGTGATTACAACTTGACGCGCGCGTGCACACGCACAGAGGGAGCTGTGTTTCGGTGTTCCGGGCTATGGTAAACTAATGACGCAGTTACAAGGTGTGTATAATTCAAAGCCAACACAGTTTTCATACTGCTGCTCAACTTGATGAACTTGACACTTCTGAACTTCTCTTGATTAAAGCTCCAGGTGACGGGTTGCCAGATATCACAAAAAGAGCAAAACAAGCCCCTTAAAAACGCAGTATAATAAGTAGCCTACCGGGGAACACATTTAAACATAACTAGTATTAATATCCTACAAAATTAAAAGTAACACATTTCCTATGAATAGAATAGTTCAATATAAAATATTCAGATATTAGGCCTATAAACTGATAGATGAAGTAAAGCAATAACATGAGATTGAAAAATGATTCAGCAACACTATTTAAAAGGTCAATCGCACCTATGAGCTGTATTTAACATCAATCAGTTGGGGGAAGTTAATCTAAAAGTTGATGAGTGTGTTTTGTTTACTATATTTAGCTATCAAAATAGTTTACCAAAGAAATAATTTACCAAATAAAAGAAAAATCAAACAAGGTGAAGTACTTTTAAGTATTTGGGTTTATTAATTATACAAAGCCCTTTTTGTTGATTACTCGAGAATAACTACATATATAAATAACTATATTGTGAAATATATCGTCACCATAAAAAATAAAATTAGTCATACCGTGAATCAGAATTTTGGTCATACAACCAATACCAACCAATTACCCCTAGCTGCCTGCAACACACTCCAAAACATTTTTTTTATGACAGATGCAAAATAAAAGTGAAAAGACTATAGAATATCCAAGTTAAACTGTTTTAAAATGGTCCACAGTTAGCAGGTAAATTGGTAATAGGTGAGGACATCATGATTGGATAAAATAGTACCATCCACCAAAGGCTCAGTCTTTGCAAGCACAGATGTGTCATGGCTCACCCATTTGAGCCAAATTTCATAAGAATTGTCAAACAATTCAAAAATCACATTTCTTAATGCAAGACTGCAAAGAATTTATGCTTTCACCACCTATAATATTGTGAAAAGATTCAGGGGATCCAGAGAAATCTCAGTACATGTAGAGCGAGGCAAGAAACTAGGGCTGCACGATTAATCGCATTAAAACACGCGATTTGGTAATTTTATGCGCAGCTTTTCAGTGGAGTGTGGCTGACTGGTAGTAAATGCTGCTCCATTTGAACGTCAGAGGGCGCTCTCACGCAGACTTAATAAATATGCCCTGCCGCAGAAGTACAATAGACCTTTTTCACAACTTCCGTATTTGTGACCGGAAATATGCAGTCGTCGTGGTAATCTACTTCCTCCGCAGTCAAGGCAACATAAACAAATGGCGCAAGCCACTAGCAAGAGCTATTGACACGCTAATGATGTGTCATTTTAGTTAACAGTTCAATAACAGTTAGCCTCGCTCAATACTTACCTTGATATTTATGGACAAATTCCTTGTGGAAATTTTTTTACCCTTTATTTCGTTTTTTCTTTTTGGTGACGGAGTTTTCCTCCACGAGTCGTCACATCAGCAAAATGTAATATTTGGCAAATCCGTTAATGAAGTTGTGTAGACTCTTTGATCCATTTTAAACTTGCCCGGGTTTATGTTTTTCTGGTGTGTTGACGCTTGACAGGAACCCCGCTTCCACAACGATTACGTATTTCCGGTTATTGTGAGAAAGGTCTATAACACGCATCATTCTAGGAAATCCCTATCGCTGTAGCGGAATAAACAGAACATTGAAATGCTTTGATTGATTAAACATGACTTATAAATAATACACAACTGCCTTATTCTGTGCAAGAAGCCACATCATCTTATTATGCTCATCTGTCTTTGTTGGACAAAAGGTTCATAAATGCTTCTCATGTTTGACGCGTGTTGCTTTTTCAAATGCACATTATAATAGACTCAAACTCACAGTGCTTCCAGATGGAGCAGCGTTTACAGAGCCTATGAAGCGTTACAAAAGCTATGAAGTGGTATTATCATAAAAAATAAATAAATAAATAAACCAAGCTAAAATACATTTCATGACTCCAAAACTGGCCAGAAATTAATAATCATTTTAGTTTTTGATATGTGGTATTTTGTAAAGCTTAATTTATACAGCCCTAAAATACAAAAAAAAAAATACAAAACTCTGAAAATGAATAATGTAAAAGTACTAATATCAGTCTAAAAACGAAACAAAACTGTAATATAACTAAAAGCAAAATTAAAACTCAAAACTACAATAGCCATGAACTTGACTTACCCTATTGGCTGTTACAGCAAGGTACTGAAGGTTCTGCAGAATTCCCATTTCTGATGGGATGTCAGTCAGATTGTTATGGCTCAGATCAAGAAACCTCAGCTTCCGGCAGAAGAAGAGCTGATGTGGCATTTTCTCAATCTTGTTGCGGTTCAAATAGAGGCGCTCCAGGTTGATCAAAGTACCTATCTGAATAGGTATGTACGCAATCTGATTATACCACAACTTTAGACAAACGAGTCGATGAAGATGCTGAAAACTAATGATCTCCTCAATGGTTTTCAGGTTGTTGTCCTTAAGATCAATCTCCTGTAAATTGTGCAGGCTGAAGATGGAATGTGGTATACGCTCCAGATCGCAGCGCACAAGCTCCAGCTCGGACAGGTTCACCATCTTCTTGAAGCTGTTGAGCACCATCAGCTTGGTACCTTCGTTGTTGATGGACAGCTTCTGGAGGTGCATTCCAACATCCGTGACCACCTGAGGCAGCTTTGTTAAGTTACTTTTCAGTCTCAAAACCTTTAATCGCTTCAACTCCCGTAAACCGTCAATGACGATGTAGCGATTGTTGTCAGCACTAAGGTTACCGGTAAGGTGCAACTCGCTTAAATTCTTCAAGCTGTAGATCCATAAAGGAATCTCCTTTATGTCGGTGAACTTGATGTGCAAAGATTTCAGGTTCTCTCTCAGAAATGCAAGGGCTGGAGCCTCTATTCTTGCTGGTGTGTGGTACAGCCACATCTCTCTGAGGTTAGTAAGCTGGGCAATGATTGGTGGGATGGTGACATCGGGAATGAGCTCAAGCTTCAGAACCTCCAACTCCACCAAATCAAAGACTGTGTCTGGAATCCCAGTGAGCATGAATAGGTGGAGCTCCAACTTCTCTTGGGAGTTTTTGGTGATCCTCTGCCGAAGCTTTTCCAAAGTCCATTCGTTGTTGAGGTTCAGCTGGCGAAGTTTGTTCTCGCTGACCTCTGACAGGAACACCGCAAATCGCTTGGAATACAATGGGTCGTACTGGTCAATCATATGCAGCATAAAGGCAAAGTCGTTTTTCACATCTGGGATATCGCTGTAGCTGCTCTCCTCTCGGATAGACTCAAACGAGTACTTCTTGAGGGAACGTCGAAGCATCCAGCTGAGGGTGTATACGCAGATCATGCCATACACGATAACTAGACTAATGTAGAAGCAGGCTAAAATCTTGAAGAGAGTGGCCAAGGGATGGGCACAATTGTACATGCGATAACCAGTCAGACTCTCAATGTCCACATTGCAGTCGACGCTGAACTGAATATTGTGTACATAGTAGCCAGTATAGCAGATAATAAGGATAAACTTAACAACTTTGATGATAGTCTGTCGGATGTAGAGTCGGTAGACTATGTCGCCTTCTTCAACGTGAATTCGAAACTTCTTCACTTTCTCAAACAACGCCTTAGCTTGTTCACCTTCCTTTTTGTCCAGGACACCAGTCTCAGAGTGGTCCACGATTCCTTGTTCAATACGAGATCTGGTTGCTGACAACATGGGAACACTCGCTTCAACGTCTTCACTAACATACGAAGCCTTCTTATCGAAGGAGCCATTCATTTTCACCAGTGCTTTGGGATCGCTTTCCTCCACGACAGTTTCAGACAGAGCTCGTGTGGTCCATGGAGAGTCAAAACATTTCAGGAGGATAGATACAAAATGTTCCAGTTTTGAGCTTGTCCAAGGGAACTTGAACCAGAAGTTGCTGCAAGCCAGAAAGATGAGAGTATGCAGCAGCACCAAATATGGGAAATACTTAGCAAACCAGTGAAGCTTGTTTTCATAGCACACAGCATCGACATAGTTGTACTGGTGTCGATCAAGGTCATACTGGATTCCTTGGGGTTCAAGGGTCAAGGGCACAGAAAATGTTGAATTGAAATACTTCCTACAGGTCTTGTTAACTACCCATTTGCAGGGCAGGCAGATCATCTTGTCCTGTGTGACCTGAAGCGTGCCCCCAAATACTGCAATCATCAGCATTACGACCGATAAATAGTCTGTGAACACGTCCCACCATGGCTTTAAGATGCGATACGTAGGTTGCGTGTCCACAAAGTAGCGCAGCTCAGTTATGGGGATCATGATTTACCTGAAATGAAAATATGGGTATTGTCACAGAAACAGCATCTATATTTAAAAAATGATGCCTTGATTATCAATGCAATGCACAAGCAGATATTAAAACTGACCAACTATTACAAACTAAATCTATATCATCTTCCAACATAAACATCTGAAACATATTTTACCGAAGTCGAGGACGGTTGTCTTCTCCGGCTGCTACACAAGAAGACTCCGCCAAAAGAATGCTCTGGCTTTCTTGTCATCTATTATTAGCCATTTCCGATAATAACACTGAAGAATTGTCTCCTCTGGCTTTGGAGTCCGTGACCCCAGGATTCAAATCCTGTTTGTCTAAGGCAGCAGTGTCTGAAGCAGTGTCTCCTTAGTTGGATCTTACCTAATACTCCACATGTCCATTCAGGAACTGACACTCATCACAGTCCTTTTTGTCTGGATGGGACACAGATATCCTGTCGTGATAAAAAAAAGACCATACAATACAATGTCAAAAACGTCCACTAGGCATTTTCTGAGAACCATTTCAAAGCAGTTTTAATCTTAGTTCTCCCCTGAGGGAAATTTATTTCCTTTCCAATTACTTGAAACATTTATTTTAAATGACATAACTGACTAGTGATTACATAAGACACAAATTAAATAAGCTGAGACATCAAAAAAAAAAAAAAAAAAAAAACGTGTTTAAAAACAAAATGACAATAGATATTAATTGAAAGAAGATATCTATATAGGTGATATAGATGTAGATCGACAAATAAGGGAATAGACAACTGGATTAAACCAGTTCATTTCTGAATCCCCTCAGCTAGATGCGAGTCTCCCAGTTTAAATTCAATATTGTTATGAACTAAAACCAATAATAAACATGGCCCATACATACTATTATGTGTGATTATGACGAGCCTCGCCGGTCAGCACATGAATGACTGCATGTGCTAATATTAGTTTGCAGCTTGTCTTTGTAAGGGCAGAGTGTCTTTGTTTTCCTCGTCGAGGGAAACTGATCGGCATTTGACAGGATCATGTACTCACCCAGCTGTGTGCTGCCACCTCTGCTCCATGTGCATGTTGTCGGATTGATGAGCTCAGAAACCCAGAAACGAAAGTGGCCGAACCAAGACAAACAGCGCAAATTGCAATCTCAGCTGTGCAGGGGTCAATTGTATTTCATAATCAGTTCATTACACTAGAGGGCAGTGCGATCTGGTTTTAGATTGTGTCTTCAGCTTCACGTCTCATTAGCGCCACTCACTGAATTGGAGCTGGAATCACAACCTTCATCACACCATTTTATTGTCAATTGTCTTTTATAATATTTTAATTATAATGTTTGAACATTTGTATCATCTGCTGCACTTATCATATTGTGTGTACCTCTGAAATAACTTTAACAGTTATATGCTATGTATTATAATTTTTTCATTACAATCATTTCAGCACGTTTATTTGTCGTATTGCTAATATTGCTAATATTTTGTCATAATGGTTCTTTTTCACAACAATAAATATGGCACTAAATAGTTTAACAATCTGTTCATATTTAGTTGTGTGATGATGAGCAAATTATTATATATTTTATCTATTATAATTAACACTATACTAATATATTATTATACTAATATTACTATTATTATTGTATCATTTTCCTTCTTATTACTTTTGGAATTAATAAATGAATAATAATAATAATAATATCTAATCAATGGTTGTATATGATGATTTTTTATTTTGTGTTTTGTTTTGCTGTTTAGCAATCAAACTGGGTCACAAACTAATGTAAGGTCCATTTTTTAATCTCAGTGCAGTAAGGAAGATGGTCTGTTTGGGAATGTGTGTGAAAAAAGACATCTTTATTGATTTATTATGATGTGAATCATTGATTATTGTTCACAAGAAGACAACTATTGTCAGACACAAAATACAGACTACATAGAGTGATGATATCTAATAAATAGTAGATTTAAATGATAAGAAAATGACTTACTGAAATTAATTTATGAAAATGTTTAAGTTAATAGGCCAAGGCGGCAGGACCAAAATTAGTAACACAAAGAATTGTGACAATTCTGAAACTCCCAACCAATCCTTTTCTGCATACAACCATTTTTTATTCTTTGTTACATTCATTGACCTATATCTTTATTGTAGATTGGTTACATTCCATTAATTATCTTTATACGGCACTATTACTTTGCTTACTATAATATGCAACAACCGGCCCGACCTGCCACAGCTGTGCCTGTGTGTTCTTTATGAACTCTTTTAAACTGATCCAGCATCCAGGACCAGTCTTCTTTCAGAACTCAAGTCAGTATCACAAGTGAAACTACAATCTGTTCTCAGATCAGCAGTAATCGGAGCAAAAACCTCCATCAAAATAATAGGAAAATACCGTTTACATTTCCCACAGCAGGAGCCTTAAACAAAGACCACTTCATCCAGAAAGGCTGCAGGTTATGTCAACAAAGCTCCAAACTCTGCTTGACTCTGTTGAATGGGCTGCTATAAGCTTACTTAAAGTCACCATGAAATCAACATTTACGATTCTTATTTTTAAATGGAATATTGCAGTATTTAATATTGTAAATGATTTATTTGTGCACATCATTATTTTTTTTTAATTCACATTACCTCAGAATCTCAATCTCAGAAGACAACTGGCTTCTGCATTTTGCACATGCTCTGAAAGGCAGCGGTGACACAATGTTAATTTAATCCACAAAATATTTGATTAGTATGTTATTTATGCTTGGAAAACTTGCTCGATTGTAGATCGATTGTAACTGCATGTGAACATCTTCATGTAAGAGCCTAAATAGCATAAAAAAGACCTACAAAAGTCTCAAAGGTATGTTTTGTTTTTCTTCATTTCTCTTTTTGCCACTGGTTAAAGGAATAGTTGACAAAAAATATTCTTCAATTGTTTATAGCATCGTTAAGCAAGATTTTCAGTGAATAACAGCTTAAATTTGAGTCCATTCCTCACATAAAGTTACCATATCGCTTATGGCTACTTATAATTGGAACTTGACAGCCTTTGGTCATTATGGGCTTTCAGTGGATGAGAGCAGCTCATAAATTCTGAAAGAAAGTCATACAGGTTTGGAACAACTTTCGTGTGAGTAAATGATGACATAATCGCCATTATTTAGTGGTTAACGATCTCTTTATCTTTCCAGTGAGGAAAGACTAAATAGAAACTGTGTTTGAAATGTGAAATGAGATTTCTAAATCAATAACAGGACAGTCTATAACACATCTTTGTATTTCCATTGTGAATGCTGTGATGAGGCGGTCACAAACACAAATTCTTCAGACACTTCAAAGGTCATCACTACTTTTTAGAAACATAAATTTAACATATAACAAATAAAAACAAATTTTCCTAGCTGCATTTCCTCAAACTTTAAAGTGTATGCTTTTTTTAATTCAGATAGGAGCCACACGTCTTTACGCGACATAAATTTTGCAGGTCAGAGTTCACCAAACTTTGGAATGCAGCAAAATCCGAAATTTCTTCATCTCCAGCATTCACATGTGTATGAATGGATTGCAAAGTGTGTGACCGCCCCTCTACTTCCTGTACAGACCGAGCATGGCCTTCAAAGATGTAGAAAAGAAGTCAGATAAGTAAAAGAAAAAAGAAAAGAAACACACTTTTTAAGAGCCACTCAACCCTGACTGTTTTTTTTTTTTGTGTGTGTTTTTTTTTGTTTGTTTTTTTGATTGACATTCAAGTTCCCGCTTGGTTTTGATCTGACAGCTGCAGGCTTGAAAGTTTCAGTGACCTCAGTGGTTCCCCTCACCAGGTGGTCCTTTCATTCCAGTGAATTCCTTGCAGCTATTTATCATCAAAGATGAGAGTGAACTGTTAAAAACAATTTAATATAGGGTTTGCCCTCCCCCCCACAAAACAACATCCAGCCAATTAAACCATTCTGTGAATTCTTGCAAAAGGATATTTCTCCTCCTATCCCTTTTTGTCATTTCAGCTGCCAAGCTGTGTTTCTCTCAGTGCTGAAGCCCCCTTTCTAACACTGTGATTGTCATTTATGCTAAACACCTCTCCCTCTTCCCAAGCCAGTCTCATAATAGAGCTCGACTCTGAATGGTGCCCTTATTCCCAAGAACGAAAGACACAAGAAAGTTAAAAAGGGGCATCAGACTCGTGAAAAATGTGGTTTAGGCAATGATGTAAAGTGAATTGAGCTTCAAACATTGAGGAAGTATAGGCTCATGGATGCTAAGTGGAGAAGAGGGAATAAAGTGTGCTTTTAGTTCACCAGACTGAGTGAACCATTTAGAGGAATGCTGTCCGCCACTTGGATTTGTTCAAGGAACAATAGGCATTCAAGCATTCAGAGATGCTAAATTGAAATGTTTTCTCATAAAGTATGACTACACAGAATCTCTGAGCAGAATCAATTCTTAGACTATATCACGATCTTAACAAAAAACACAAACAAGCACTGGGTTTAACAATGAATCCACAAAAACTAACAAAGGTGTCAGTACAACATGGGCATTTGTATTAATATGTTTTTCCACACACAGTGCTATTTAGACTCCTGACGCATCTAAAAATGTCTGAATGTCATTGCATTAGAAGACACAAGAGCTGTTCTCAACTAATTTCACTTTTCTGAACCAATTTTGCAATGACTTTTAATGAAGTGGTTTTTAGTGGATAGTCAGTTCTCCTCATCTTCACACAGATGTCCTGTAACCAGGTGTAGTTCTTGTCTTTTTGTGAAATGTTATTCTTAAAAGGCATGTTTGCACTTTGTTTAAAATAAATGTCACGTTCTAATAATTTTTATATTTAATACTAATATTACAATTTTGTTTTTAGGTGAGCTTAAAGGCATAGGTCAGTCATCATTTAAAATTCATTGGAAATTCTGTCATCATTTACTTGTGCTGAACACAAAAGACGATTCTTGAAGAATGTGGGTAACCAAACGGTTTCTGGTCCCCATTGACTTCAATAGTAGTTGTTTTTTTTTCCCATACGATGGAAGTCACTGCGGACCAGCAACTGTTTGGTTACCAACATTCGGTAACACTTTAGAATAATTGTCCGTCATTAATAGGTAACTATGCAGAAAGTAATGCAGGACTAATGAGTAGTACTATTAACACTTTACCTACTATTAACTAATATGGAAACAAGTTTAACTAATCAGTAGGTAATATCGAATTTAGGACTAAGATAGTTCCTTATTAGGTAATCAATAATTTCTTAATGAGAATGGCATCATTAAGAACTAATATGACACATTATAAAGCATTAATTAATTACTAATCACAACACTGTGTCTGAGACGTTAATGTGTCTGAGCAATTGTCTTTTTTTACTCTCAACGTGGTCATAAAATGCGTCACTAATTACTCAAGTGTTAGTCACTATGCAGGAACTACTAGTGATTTGGACCATTATTTTAAAGTGAAAAACATCCTTTTCACTTTAAAATAATGGTCCATCAGTAGTACTTCTTGAAGATAGTATTATTTTACTCAGAGCATGGTCATAAAACGCATCACTAATTACTCAATATGTAGTAGACTAGTACCTAGTCACTCTTCAAGAACTACTAGTGATCTGGACCAGTATTTTAAAGTGATAAATATGTTTTTCACTTTAATATAATGGTCCAAATCACAAGCATAGTTCCTAATAGGTCACTTGAGTAATTAGTGATGCATTTTATGACTATATTCTGAGTAAAAATCATGACTGATTACGTCTCAGACACGATAATGTTCTTTATAATTGGTCAGTTAGTTAATAGTTAGCGAGGCTAATCTCATTCAGTAATTATTGATTACCTAATATGGAACTATCTCCTAAATTTGATATTACTTACTGATTAGTTAAGCTTGTTTCTATATTAGTTAATAGCTGACGTGTTAATGTAGTATTATACTCCTTAGTCCTGCATCCTGCATAGTTACTTATTAATGACGGACCATTATTATAAAGTGTTACCCAACATTCTTTAAAATATCTCCCTTTATGTTCAATAAAATAAAGAACTTCATGCAGGTTTAGACCAACATAAAGGTGATTAAATAATGACAGAACTTTCATTGTTGGGTGAACTATCCTTTAACGTAAGTGTCCATCCATTTTGGGGTTACTGTATTACAAGGACAGTGGAGAGTCTCTTTGCAAATGAATGCTATGATTTATAATAATAACATATTAAATGTTTTGTTCCCCACCAATTTCAGGATCTTGTTAAGTTAAACAGCTATTTAAGTGGTCAATAAAACAGTCAGACGTTGTCTGCTGTCCATCTTGGATGTTTTTTCAGTGAGTTGTTGGGCACTGCATATGTAAAGCATGTTGTGAAGGAGAAGGCAGAGGCATGCTGTGAATGAATGGAGAAGGGGGCTGCATTCCTGGGCCAGGGCTTATTCGACTCAGTCGAGTGGGAGTGTGCAACAGGCTGTGAGAGTGTGTATGTGCAGAGAGTGTGTGTGAATATAAGGGAGTGCAGTGCAACAACCAACCTCACAGCTAATTAGTTCAACCCTTGACAAAAGGTGGGCCAGCCACTGAAGAGAACCCCCGGGGGCCGGCGTAATAGGGCTCCACAGACTGCTCTGGGACTAGAGAGGAGACGGCTAATAGGGGACCCTCCACATGTTCACCCTTTCTGGAGCTTAACTGATGTTTTGAACTTCTCCAGAGCATGTGAGAGCTGGAGACTGAGAAGGAGGATTGCTGTAGGACGTGTGAGACTTGTAGTTGGAAATCATGTCTGGACCAGATTCTGATGATGACAGAACCTTCAAAGACTGTGAGTAAGACCTAGCAGAAGTGTAGTTGTTCTCATCTAACCCTGTGCTTCATGTTCTTTACTGTCATGAAGAAGCAATGCAGTATCGCATAGAGGGGGACTGTGGAACTCTGGAAGGGGGACTAGTCCTGTTTGGTCAAAAAAAAAAAAAAACTAAAAAAAAAAATATATATATATATATATATATAGCTGCCTCTAGATTCATTCCGAGATTTCTGTTTTAGGGTGGCTCAACTCTGTATGTGTATTATGAAGAGATGGCTCATGATATGTATTTATCCTGCAGAAAGTTGCTCTAATGACATTTTAGAGTAAATTGCCTCTGATTAAATTAATAAAAATGCCAGTAAAGACATTATAATGCTGTTCTTTTTTAAATCTTTGAATAAATCTTTCTATTCCTCAAGGAATCCTGAAAAAATTTTTTATGACAATTATTTCACAAGTATATTAAGCATTGATATTAACAAGAAATGCTTCTTGAGCAGCAAATCAGCATATTAGAATGATTTCTGAAGGATCATGTGACACTGAAGACTGGAGTAATGATGCTGAAAATTCAGCTCTGCCATCACAGGAATAAGTTACATTTAAAATAGAAAACCATTGTAATACACAATATTACTGTGTGATTATTTAGTGTGTTTTGGTCAAACGTTCAAACATTTGTGGGCAAGGTTTTACAATAATATTGTTGAAGAGTGCAGTTTTACATTTGTTTTAGTTTTATTTTATATCGGGGGAGCGCTCTGTGCTGAACATTGACCTTATATGCCGCCTATGACCTAGGCTGCCACTTACTAGGAAGGATGATACTGCAAAAAGTAACTATAACAAACATTGTTTAGCAAGTCAGGGGATGACACAGTGAAAAAACACTTAGATTTTAGGGGTGTTTGATGAAAAACAGTCACATCAATCATTTGATTAATCCAAAGCAGTCATTCACAGACACAGCTTTTGTTTCTGTTCCACTTCAGCTGAAACAAGGCAGTTCATACACCAGGAGACTGGAATTAAACACTCACGTAGTGTGTGTTGAACCACAAACATAGACTGGGTGGTGCTCGTAGCAGCTGACTCTTTCAAACAAACAAAAAGCTGGAAAATGTCATGCTGTAAAAACAAGTCTGTTCCCACATTCATGGTCTTTTTTACAAAAATATACCTTTGGTTCCCCTTCTCAATATTATTGCTGACCCCTATAGAGGGGGTGTGTTTTATGCTTGAGCTGATTAAAGCAAGACTGGACAAACATTGCACTTACTGTGGGTGTGAAACCCTGAAATCACACCACAACTCCCTGATGTGTCCATGGACACCTGTTTGTTTTGCTAGGAAAATGAGTCCATGTGCTGAGACTGGACAGGCGTCACACTAATGTTACAGTGGATGTTGGTATAAATGGAAAGACCGACATGGAGGTAAACAATTGTGTTTTAAAAGCGACACGTTAAAATGTTAAGTAATGGAATGACTAAGTAAGTAAAATTGCAACGAACAAACATGAAATGATTAATGATATTTAACTGTTGGTTTATCTATGAATGTTGTATCCTAATAATATTTTTTTAGGGAAGCTTTTTTTGTAGCTCGAACAGCATGGCTGTTCAGTTTCTAAGGGGTTCATTGCATGAACTGAAATCTCTAGTATATCTAGAATTTGGATAAAGTGTCTGCCAAATGTGTACATGTAGCCTATATTATGTATGTTGGGAAATTCACCATTAAAACCTTCAAAATACCTTCTTTTGTGTTTCCACAGAAGAAATAAAGTCAGAAATACAGGTTCAGAACAACAGGAGACTGATTAAATGGTGACTGAATTTTTATTGAGTGAACAATGAAACTCTGAAAAGCGAATTGGGCAGAATCTTTTTGAGCATACTTTAAAGAAAAAAGTATTTTATTTAAATGTAAATGCTGAATAATGAATCATGCACTTTAACATTCATTTGCCTGTTGCAATGATTACGACTAACGTGTCTGGTGACTTAGATCTGCGTATAAGAGCCATAGATCACTATAAAATTGTATAAAAGTGACACTGTCTGAACTAAGTTTGAATGATTAACAGGCATAATTTCAATAAACACAGCAGCCAAAAACCTCTTATGTAACCACTTAGACTCTTAGACATTATAAACAACTGAACCTCTGCAACTTATTAGTGATCTGTGAGGTAAAAGATTGAATACTAACAGACAAGATTTAAATAAAATAGTCAATATACTGAATTAATCACAAATCATCTTAAAGGGATACTTCCCTCATAAATGAAAATGTAGATTAACTCACCCTTATATTGTTCCAAACCTATATGAGCAATGTTATTAAAACAAGACAATGTTATTAATGTACAAACAAGACATTTTCCATCATTTATTTTGTGTTCAGAAGAAAGAAGAAAATAATTTAGTTTTGGAACAACATGAGGGTGATTAAATAATGACAGTTTTGTGTGTGTGTGTGTGTGTGTGTGCATGTGTAAACCGCTTAAACATCATACTAAATCATGTTTGTTTTTTTGAAAATGTAAAAATGCAGAATAAAAAAAAAAAGTATTCTGCGATGGTTTTGTTTAGGGTTAGAGTTAGAGGATAGAATATACAGTTTGTACAGTATAAAAACCATTATGCCTATGTAAAGTCCCCATAAAAAGTAAAAACACCAGTAATTTTTTGTCTGCAGAAAGTATTCTTAGGGGATACATACAATATACCGTTTGTACAGTAAAAGTCATTATGTCTTGGGTCTCGGGAGTCATTATGTCTTGGGAGAAATCATATTTCCTTACTTGTAGTGGTCCATATTGTGCACATCAAAATGTATGCGATCACTTTTCTAAAGATTCTCCTTTTCCTGCTCTTGCTTAGTGAATGTTGTGGGAATGCTCCACAAGTTTTGGGAGCAGAAACAAGTGAAAGGTGTGATGATGGAGACAGAGAATCTGGTAGTCTATGAGTCCATTCCCTCACCCAGCCCTCCCTACATGTGCTACGTCACCTTACCAGGTGGCAGCTGCTTTGGAAATTTTAAGGTAAGTGAACTGAAACTGAATTTCCAATCCATTTTTATTTGGCATATACTGGATAAATCCATGAAGCCACCCTTTCTTATGTGATTGTCAAAAATTATTGAGCAAAATATTTGCTTCAAATGACCTTTAATCCCTTCATTTTGCCACAATTCTAGTTAAATTCCATTAATAAATCAGGTCTATAGTCTTTCTGAACTCATCAGTAGGCTATTCAGTTCAGCCATAAAAGAAGAGGCTCTTGTGTGAAAATGAGGAGGGCCAACAGGTGGTTCTTATTTGCTAAATTACTCCTGCCAGCCGCAAATCAGTATGTGGCATATTACTTCAGATGAAATGGAATGTTCTTTGAAATTAATCTTCAAAATAAATGAGTTTATTTGTTCATTTGTCATTGTGAGGTGATTGACATGATTGGGACCAGATCTTGTTATTCTGAAATGTTTTTTTTTTTCTTCTGTGATTGAACTATTTGAAAATAAACTAGGAATCAGGGGTATTTTATAAAGAATATGCCATCAGTCCTTCGTTTGAAAAATCTATCTGACGTTGACATTATAATGCATGAAAAACACCACTGCAATGGCCCATTTAAAAGGTTCTAAACCGCTGATGTTGTTACCATGGTTTCTATTTGAAATTACTGTTATTTGTGGAAAATTCTGTACTAGCTGCTGCCCTTTGGAGAGAATGAAGCACACCAGGGAATCACCACTTCAGTGATACTGTTTAATGATCATCATTGATCAGGGATTAAGCACATGGGAAATACTCTCACACTTTATACTGATTATTTCATTCACAAAGTAGCTCGGTTCCAACAGGAGTTTTCTTTTAGATCAAAGACCTGGGCTGCAGTTCCCGAAAGCATTGTAAGCCTAAGTAGATCACAGAGATCATTGGTGCTAAGGGTTTCTACAGTCTCTTCCAATGCTTTTAGGCAACAGCCCAGAACTTTTTTTTTCTCATATCGTACATACTCAAAACATTCTCAACAATTCTCAGAATTCCTTCATTCCTGCACTGCTTGTAAATGTAATAGCATGATAATTATTTTGCACAGTAAATGTTTTCAGAGATATTACAAATCCAGAAACTAATCTCAACAGTTTGTGGTTCACAGACATCATCTAAAATAATCTTGTGATGTGGTTAGGCATTCTGCATGGCTCTGTGTTTAAGAATTTTACGTAAAGGATTAGTTCACCCTAAAATGACAATTCTGTCATTTACATACTCTTATGTTCCAGGCCTGTATGACTTTCTTACTTGCATGGAACATTAAAGGAGTTATTCTGAAGGCTGTACTGACTGCTCTTTTTCAGGCAATGACAATGAATGTGGCTGCTCTTGAGAAGAACTACACTTAAAGAATTAGTTTATTTATTTATTAGCTTATTATTTTAAAAAACGTTTGCTGATAATTTACTCACCCTCATGTCATCCGAGATGTCCATGTCTTTCTTTCTTCACTCGAAAAGAAATTAAGGTTTTTGATGAAAACATTCCAGGATTTTTCCCCATATAATGGACTTCAACAGGACCCACACGGTTCAAGGTCCAAATGACAGTGTCAGTGCAGCTTCAAATGGCTTCAAGCAATACCAGACGATGAATAAGGCGAAACTAGCGAAACGATCGGTCATTTAAAAAATAAATAAAAAAGTTTAAGTTTTATAAGCACAAATGCTCGCCCTGCTCTGTTCTGTGATGCGCGTTCGTGACGTCACGTAATACGCAATTACGTTGAAACGGTCACGCTTCTGTCACGACGAAAATTTTCTTTTAGCCTTTTTAATATTAAAACACCCAGGATACGCACACGAAATAGGCATTTTAAACGATAAACTGACACAAAAACATTTGAATATGTGTATATGGTCCTCCTTCCTCACATTTGTAAACACTGACTCTGTACTTCCGCCTACGTTAATCGTGACCTTTTCAACGTAATTGCGTATTACGTGAGTCACGAACACGCATCACAGAACAGAACAAGGCGAGCATTTGTGCTTATAAAACTTCAACTTTTTAATTTATTTTTTAAATGACCGATCGTTTCGCTAGAGAAGACCCTTATTCATCGTCTGGTATCGTTTGAAGCCATTTGAAGCTGCACTGAAAGTGAACTAATCCTTTAAGCATATACCTACTTTTTTAAAAAAGAATAATTTAAAATAAATACAGAATAAAATCAGCAAGCACGACGAAGGAGATTCACTCAGACTTTGTTTACGATCCAGAAATAATTAGAACACAGGAATATGTAAGAGAAAACAGTACTAGACACAAACATTAAAACAACTGACTAAACTAAACTGAGAGTCGGGAGTATATCAGAGACAACCCAACGCGATCTCACGACAATTCGAACGTATTTTCAAGGTGAGCTCCTTTGTATGAATTTGTACGAATGTCCAACCCGACTTTTTTTGTTTTTTAGAAGAAAAAACCCCCCAGACCTAAACCTACCCGTCTCTGGGGTTAGACAAATCGTCCACATTTTTTTTTTTATTTTTTTTTTTATATAAATTAAAGGTAAATTCATGTCCCAGTTACACTTTGTTACACTGGTTGCAGGCAGAGTTTAATTACAAATATCCAAAAAGCAAACATATGGTGGCCACACGCATAAACGCAAGAGAGACAGAGAATGACCGTGACAGAGGGTATAACTTAAATACAAACTCAAACAAGATGATTAATAGAACACAGCTGAAACAAACACAGAAACAAACACACAAACACACAAAATTTTATCAAGTTAGTGTTTTTAACATTTTTACATTAATTCCAAAATAATAACTAAAGGCAGTAATAATTTAAACAATATATTATATTTGTGAACTATTTTCCGGATCAGTCACTCATCAAGCTCGGTAAACACTGGTCACAGACACAAAGATGTAGCCTGTGTATACCTTTCATTTTACCAAGCTGATTGCTCAATAAAATGACACAAAAGCATTAAAAAAGTGTCCCACACAACTCATGCTGCATTGTAAGTCTAATTAAGTCATACAGCTTTTTGTGAGAAATTGACTGAAATGTATGCCATTATTCACTGATGATGACCTCCTCGATGTTAATCATTGTGACCGTGTCGTTTTTTGGGGTGTACAACTCCTTTGAAGTCCAATTAGAGTGTTTGTGTTATCAAGAATCAAATAAATCCTTAAGACTGCCCAATCAGTGCAAATGATCATATTTCAGTATTTCATGATGATGATACACTGAAACTCTCTCTCACTGACAGTACTGCTACAGTAAAGCAGAGGCCAGGCGTGATGCAGCCCGTATCGCTCTGATGAACTCCACGTTTAATGAGTTGCCCTGCCGCCGCATCACTCCTGAGTTCATATCACACAGTGTGAAAGAAGCCGTCAGCACCACTAGCGTGAGTATCACTACCAAGCTGCTTATCAACAGTTTTGCCGTTTACACTGCTGAGATTTACAAGATGTTTAGGACTTTTTGTCTAGTATATACGTTATTAACAGAAGCAACACATTTCATTGGTACATTCTTGCTCAGTTGTAGATTACTCTTTTTTTGTATACAGCACTAAAGCTTTCCAGTCTATAGAAACTGTATAGTTTGGAAGTACGGAAGGCCACCCACTGTAGTTATAGAACCATGTCCTTGCTCTGGCTCGATTCCTTAAAATTAAGAGCCAAGAAGCAAATCCAATGATAAATTGGCTTTGTACCAAAAGAAAAAAACTCTACAAGGAAAAAAGTCATGCCACCCTCCCTCACCCCAAACCTGAAAGTAGCTGCCAAGTTTTTCACATTCTGTGCGTGTGTGTGTGTGTGTGTGTGTGTGTGTGTGTAGGTGTGCATGTGTGGTCTCCCTTCACTCTCATGTCATTTATCCTCTGCAGTCTTGGCCTTTTCTCCTCCAACAATAAAGACAAGTTGCCCCGACTGAATTACAAAGCAAAGGGGTGTCTAATGAAACCCAGACCTCCTTCTGTATTTGTGTCTGCTCGGGCTGAGTGATGACACGTCTGTAAGTCATTGTGTCCCACTGTTCACAGGGTAGCATTACAGATGCATCTGACCCCAGTACTAGTATAGGAGCATACTGCCTCATGCTGGAGCTGAACACTGGGAGAACCATGCTGGAATTTCAGGTTAGAAAAAAAAAAAAAAAAACAGTCTTTATGTTACCCTTCTGAAAAGACCAGCTGGTCCAGACTGGTTTATGCTGGTTAGGTGCTGCTGGTCTAGCTGGAACTCATTTTAAATCTGTATGACTTTCTGTCAGTTTCTGTTTTCTGTGGAACACAAAAGAAGGTATTTTGAATGATGTTCCAGATTCAGTTTTCCATGCAATGACAATGAATGGGGACTGGAGGTTTCAAGCTTCAAATAGGATACAAAAGCACCATGAAAGCATAATAAGATTTGACCATATTACTACTGTGACTATATTCCAAGTTTTCAGAAGTTATACGATAGCTTTATGTGAGGTATACAGACTGCAATGTACATGTTATTCAATGATAGTCACTTAATATGACACATCAGAGAATCATTATTTTGAATCAGATCCTTTGAATTAATTAATATTTACTACCATTCAAACGTTTGGGGAATTAATAAAGAAATTGATTTTTGTATACATTCAATTAATCAAAAGATCATGGTCGTGAAGGATATAATGTTTCAGAAGATTTATATTTCAAATAAACTGTGTTCTTTTGAACTTTCTATTCATTCTTGCAAAATAATCCTGACAAAAATTAAGCTTAAGCTTTTTTGTTACACTGTAAACCCTAACGCTCAAAATAATTAATTGGTTTGAGTAGGACAAACTTGAATTAAACAAATTAGTTCAGTCAAATTAACTTTTGAGTATTTAGCACTCTCTTTTTCTTTCAAGTTCACAGAACTGATATATTTTAAGTAAACTGAACTGTTTCATTGTTTTGAGTTTTATGAAATTATTTATTTTAATTTAGATGAATTTAAGTTTAACTGAAACAGCTGGGATGTCTATTTCCCAGCATGCTTTGCCGATGGCACTCGAAAGGGAGAGTAAATGCTAAAATTAAGTGTAATATATGTTTTTTTTTGTGTAAGATTAATATTATGTGTGAGATTTAGTAGCGATTAATGTTTTGTTATGCTAATTTAGAAGAATTTCTGTAAATGTTGGTTTTAGGATAGTTACCATCATGGTGACAAGTGGTGCATGCAGCTTGATTTGAGAGCAAATAATCCCTTTATATTGCTGCGCTCATACAGCAAGTGTTTCTGTATAACATGCTATTGCTAATATGTTAGCATTTACTACGTTAGCAGATTAGCTTTTTAAAGCTAACTAAGTTTATACTAATAAAAGTGTTTTAAGTTCTGCCAACTTATTTGGGTTTACTTTTGGGTACTTCATAGATTTAAGTTATATTAACTGAATGTTTGTACTATTAACTTTTTTTACCCAAGTTATCTTAACAATAAGTTATTGAGTTACTTGGACACAAATCAAATATTTTTTTATGCTTAAATTGTTTGAGTTAATAAACTTAAATGATTTAAGGCAATCGGTTTCCTCAAACGGTTTGAGTTGAACTAACTCATCAGGTTTTACAGTGTAATAATAAGAAATGTTTCTTAAGCACCAAATCAGCATATTAGAATGATTTCTGTACGAACATGTGACATTGGTCAGTGATCCATTTACATTAGTTAACAGTTCATGGGAAGGGAAGATTATCTCTGAATAATGACTTAAAGGTAACACTTTAGTATGGGGAACACATATTCACTATTTAACTATGACTTTTGCCTCATTAAACATCTAATTTACTGCTTATTAATAGTTAGTACGGTAGTTTTTGTAGCATTTAACTTTAGGTATTGGGTAGGATTAAGGGATGTAGAATAAGGTCATGCAGAATAAGGCATTAAAATCTGCTTTATAAGTACTAATAAACAGCCAATATCCTTGTAAAATGGATGCTAATAAGCAACTAGTTAATAGTGAGAATTGAACCCTAAAATAAAGTGTTCCTGACTTAAATTTCAGTCCAATTCTCACACAAAATGTATTAAATAACTTCATAATTTAGAATTGGAACAATGAACCATTATATCGATACCTTTATGGCACTCTTTGAGACTTGAAAGCTTCTGTTAGGTTGTGATAACTATAACTCCAAAATTAGGCTGATGTTTCACATGCAAATATTAGTAAATAGTAAATAGTAAATGCTATAAATAATTTTAATGCGGTCAAAACTTTACTCATGGTGGTCATCTGACAAACGTGTGAAAATCGGACAAAGCTGCTTTCTTCACTTCATGATGAAAGACTAGGATACCATTTTCTCTTACAAACGCTGAGCAAAATACTTGTGCATGCTTTGCAGAGCCTAGATGAGCACAAATTCATGTGCATAGAAAAAAAAAACTGATAATTTTCACACTGTGTGCAAAATGGAGCTCTTTTTCACACTCCATCTACACTAATCCCCAGTATGACATCAGTGAAGAAAAAAATGCTAAAGCAATACGCATCTGTTTAGACATGGTGTGTTAAATTTGATCAACACGCTTCAAAAATAAATATAATGTGATGATGTCTCGGAGAATTTGATTATATACATCAACACAAATTCTAGGCCTCTTACTTCTGGTGAACATACCTAAACGCTTTGTTCTAATACTTTGAAATTTTGCCTCAAATATCTTTGACATTTTAAAGGAATAGTTCACCCACAAATTATTCCATAATTTACACTCAAGCCAACCTAGGTGTATATGACTTTCTGCTTTCAACCGAACACAGTCGGAGTTATATATAATAATATCCTGCAGGCTCGCCTCTTCCTAGCTTTATAAAGGGGAGTGAGTAGAGCCTGACTTCTTGAAGCTACAAAAAACACATCCATGATCCATCCATCATAAAAGTAATCCCTACGACTCCATTGTTAATGCTTTCTGAAGCGAAGCAATGTTTTAAAAAAAATAAATATCCATATTTAAACCTTTATAAACTGATCATGGCTTCCAGCAATGTATCTTTGTCTACACATCAACACAAACTGTAGGCCTTTTAGTTATAGAATTAGTTATAAATATAATATAATCTCTTTTGACTGTTTTCACATACAATTTTTTTTTCATAGGAAATAATGACAGTTTTTCAACTATTGCACTGGAATGGCACCCTGAAGGCTTTTCGGGAGATGAGATGTAGCCGTCAGGTAAGAATAACTCGCTTTTTGTAATCACAAAGAAAATGTGAGTAATGCTGTTCACCACCATAGGGTTTTGTAGGTGGTTGCCAGGGCATTTCTATGAAGTTTCAAAGGTTCTCTGAGTGTTTTAGTCTGTTGCTATGAGGTTGCTGGGTTTTGCTTTCTGACCCCAGTAAAAAAAAAGCCTGTTCTCAAGTCCCTACTGTCAATAGATCCAATGCTGTCAATTTGACGTCAAACCTTCTCATTCTTGTTTAATTGTCTCTTTTTACAGGACGTGATCCACTACTACTCACAGCAGCGTCTGGACGAGCGTACGCGCAGCCACATGGCGCTGGACTGGTTACAGAAAGAGCAGAAATCCTCGGGTCTGCTCTCCCATGAGCTGCAGCTGGCCGTGAAGGAGCTGGCGGAGGCCAGGAGAACCGGCAGGGAACTCCGCTTCTACAAGGAGAAAAGAGAAATCCTGAGCTTAGCCCTCAGTCATGCTAATGCTGAGGATCTGGAGGGCTACCACAGTGAGGAGATGTCCTGGAGAGAAGAAACTGAATTCGAGTACTACGCTCAGGAGGGACTCTGTCTTGAGGAGAGTATGACTGATCCTTCAGAGCACGGGCAGTTTCCCTCTCAGGGCAGTGATGGAGAATCATTGGAGTGAGCTATAAAATGAATATACTGTACATATTGGACATTTTTTGTTATGTTTTTAAAAAAAAAGTAGGCCTATTCCTTTTTTCAGGCTTCTTTCATTACATTAGATGTTTTTAGTGCATATTCTTTATTTACATTACATTTTGATTCACAAAAAGGCCAGTAAAGATGTTCTGTACATGTAATAATAATAATAATAATACACAATAAACATGCTGGTTTTTAATTTCTACAGATCTTTAGAGATTACAGCTATCTACTATAAAAGGTGTTGTAGCACGAGGACATTTGTATTGTCGTTATTTTGTTATGCTTCTAGTCTGCCAGTAGAGGGCGCTGTTTCTGTACTTTTAAAATGAAGAGCCGTGTTCCTAACAGGACAAAGCGATAACAGCACTGTTGTTATTCATTAAACGCCCTTGACTGGAACTGTGATTAGGTTTTTATTTTTTTATTATTCCAGACAAATGCACAGTTGCACACCCCTAATCAACTTCTACTGAACATTTTTTAATTAAAATGAGTCTATTGTAGAAGAAATTGTGAATAGATGTGTCTCTGTTTTGAGTAAATTGGACTATATGGCTTCCTGTGATGACTACAAAGGATAACATGATTGTCACTGTTTATTGTGCAGCGTTTGATGGTGATTTTTACATGTAAAGGTTTTGATAATATAGACCTAAACAACAAATGGACAGGGGGAAAACATCACTATCCAGAAACAATCACTAATCTCATTATAGTAAAAAAAAATCCACCATATTTTCTTGAGATAATGTAGGGGAGAGCGGGGTACAACCTAACGCTTTTTGACTTTCTCCGTTTGTGTAAACCTACTTAGGGTTCAGAGTATTGATTTTTTTTTTCTGCATTAATTTCACACGTCTGGTACAATTATGTGGTTTTGTTTCATTAATACAGTGCATTATTTTTTCTTGATTTACCCCAAAAGAATGGAAGTGAAATGTGACAACGCCCCATATAGGGCACGTTGTAAATGTGAGGGGCATATGTAACATGACCATATGACAGATTAAAATGTTATCTGATCTAATAAAAAAATATACAAGACAAACTAAAATATTTTCTCAATAAAATAGAATTATTATGTTTTTCATATAAAATAACGGCATTTTTTAATAATAATAAAAAAGTTTGAGTTTGACAACAAACACCACAAAACAGGTATACAGCATAGATAAAATCATATTAATTAATAATTTCTTTATTCGCCATTTTCTAGTTTCTGAATAGAATTAATAAAATAGGCTATAGAAGAATAAAATCTCAACTGTTAAATAACAGATTGGAGATTAAAATAATATAAGATTTGTCTAATTTTAAATAAACCCCAAAACAGAGATGAAAAATTAATACAAGTAAGAAATTTACTTTTGCCATGTTTAAATAAATGTTCAGTGATATCTTCCAAAGATTTCTGAATTTTGGTGCAAATCTTTCTCTATATGGTGTTGATATGGCAACTAGTAAATACACAAAATTTTGTTATGCTTGCAAGTGTGACAATATTTAAAACAAGTGTGTTACAACTAGCCCCGCATTAGGTTGTGCCCCTCTCACCCCAAAAAAAAAAACAAGTACACAAAATTTTACATAAAAATGAAAGTTGCAAGCTAGTTATAAGTTCATTGCAATTTGGTTTTGACTACTTTAAATTTAATGACTGAAAATCAATTAAAATCAAGCAAAAATGTCAGAAATTTCTGAGACAAATCAAGTGATACAAAGATGTGCACAAAAACTAGGCCATAATAGTGCTTGTTTTGCTCAACTTTATTACTATGTTTTTTTTTATCACAGCGGTTGCTAGGAGACTATTGAACCTAAACCAAAAAAATCTTGAGCTACAGCGATGATGCCCTATGTGTCCTCATAAAGTGCTCTTAGTGGGAATTGATAATGTAATGTTATATAAGATGCTAATTTGCCCCTCTCTAATTTTCTTCTACTTGAACTGGGCTTTAAGTTTGTTATTTTCTCCCTTTTGCGGCTTAACAAGCAATAAGATCCCATTGTGACAAAATCGCTGCATGGAGGAGGTGTTTTCGCTTCTTTTTTTCTTCGTTTAAAATCATCTGCTCATCTGCAGATCCTACACAATCTTATTCTGCAAAGACCTCATTATTATTCACCCTGAATCACTTTTCATTGCATGATTTTGCATAAATTATCTAATTACACAACAAGGCAGCTTCTCTGTAATGCACTGCTTTCACACATTCCCTCATGCCAATTTGCAGGTCCCCCCCTTTTCGCTCCTTGAGGTATGATATATCTAGTCGACCTACAGATGGGAAAAGGAGTGGGATAATGACGTCTTTGGTTGTTTTAGAGGGTACATGGTACTCTTGGGAGGAAGAGCAATTTTCCAGATTCAGTGATTGTTCAGCGAAAGGGCTTAAGCCATCGGTAGAGCCACCTTTCTTTAATTTACAGAGCAAAAAAAAAAAAAAAAAAACGCTCACTTTCAAATTGAAAAGCGTGACTTCTTTTCCTTCTCAGGACAATGAGATGTAAATTACATCATTCCGGGCATTGGCCTGATAGGAAATGACAATGAGATCGAGAGCATTAGAGTCATTTCGTTCAATAGTTGTTTGAAGCTGACCAAAGGGAACGGAAATCATATTTCCTGTTTCAATATTGAATTAATAACCAGACAGATGGAGGACCACACAAATCAAATCTATTTTGATGGCATATTGTGATTTTAAATGGCATCGGAAACGGTGTTTCTCAGGCCCTGATTTATTAACTTTATGAGAACATTATGGAAAATGTAATAAAAGTAATTTTATTACTTTTAGGGGGGGGGGGTGGGGGGGGTGCTTCTCTTATCTTTTCTCTGTCCTTCAAGTGGAACAAGAAGCTACTGTGATGATTGAAAGCGAAAGACAACAAGTGAGAGGCGCTCGGCTATTTGTCTCCTCTCAGCTGCGAGCACACCTTTCCATTTTCACACAAATCCCACCGCAATTGCAATCTCCAACTGACGCTGCCATCCACTCACGTTTGGTGCCGGTGTAAATGCTGTTTCTGCAAAGCCTGCAGTGTGTGGAGTCTGAAATCCCAGGAGAGCTCTGCTTCAGTCCCATGCTATGCAGAAAGACAGACTGACCCATTCTGTATGTTCATAATTTTGCATCTTTTTAACCTTGCATGGAAGTTCCTGTCAAGGCGTCTGTGCAACAGCATGCTGAGTGAAGCAGGGCTCAGCGTGAAAGCCATGTGGCCCTTTTTTCCTTTGACATCTCTTCCAACACACCCACTCTCCTACTCTTCACCCAGCAAAGGACATCTCACCCTTTCCTCGCCTTTTCCCTCATTCCAGTGTCCTCATTATACTGACAGCTAAGCAGTCCCCTATCATTATGTTGGGTTCTGTTTTAGGATATGTTGTTAAAAGTGTAATACAAAATTAGAAATTTGAATTCTGTCATTATTTACTGACCTTTCCCTGGTTAAACAGACAAGGCTTAAGATAGTCCCAGACTATAATGCATGTTTGAGCTGTTTTAACTGAAAGCAACTTGCACTGACATATCTTAAAATATGTCACTCTCATTGTCTTGTCTCAAGATGCACACCAGTAATGTTTTTTTTCTAAGGCATTTTTATAAAAGATACTTAAATGTCCCAACTGAACTAAAGCCTAGTCCTGGCTTAAAGGTGGGGTAAGCGATATTTGAAAAACGCTGTTTGAAAGTTGGTAGGACAGACACAACAAGGCACAACAACAAACGTGTAGCCAATCAGCATTAGGGGGCGTATGACGGCGGAGGAGAGAGAATGAGCAAGAGGGAGATTTGAAGAAAGACTGTAGAAAGAGAGATGGCTGAGAGACATTACAAAAGAGAAAATCTCATAAGAATATCATTGGAAAATGAAGGGATGTTATCAGGAAACAGCTTAGGGACGTGTTAATTTTAGAAAAGCTTTCCAGCGCTGGAGAGAGCTAAGCGATAAGGCCTGAAAACAGAAGGGGAGGTTGCTTTGATTCAACTCCATACATGAGTAACTTTGTCTGGAGCTACTGTGCTATTGGCAACCAACAACAAACTCATACTCTTGTGTGTGTATTTAAAATTTTTGTGCTTCCTTGTCGTTTGTTCATCACCTTTGCTTTATTTTTCGCAAAGCATTATTTTGTTTCGCTTCTGCTACGCTGATGATCACCTTTATTGGATCACAGACTGGGTACAGGGAACAAACAGGTGAGTAGATTGCTTATGGCAGTTGATGAATGGTTAAATGATTTTAATGAAAGTTTTTGTCTTACAGTTGGTGAAGGTTGGCAGTCCAGTGGAGCACACACCTCTAATGATGGAGTATTGCATGCTGGTGAGTCTTGCAGGAGAGAACAACACACTTGAAGACACACGAGAGAGAATCACAGGTAAGTAGGCAAGAGATCAAATACAGGCACAGCATAATCAGGAGATCACAGAAATGGGTCTGTACTCCTTGTGCAAGGCCAGACACTGAGGGAACTGAGGCTGTGTTTACACTGGCACAAAAAATCCGATCTTTTACTCACATCTGACATGTGTAAACACAAAAATCCGCTCGAGATCCGATTTTTTTCACATCCAATCTGAGCCACTTCTAAATGTGGTTTTAAAGGGCCTTATCATGGCATTTGAAATGTTCCTATTTTTGATTGGGAGTTCCCAAAAACAGTTTTACATGCATGCAAGGACAAAAAAACACTTTCATTGTCTTATAATTTGCATTCATTTTTACCTGATTTGCTCAACGACTCCCAAATGATTCGTTCAACGATTAATTTTCCCGAACACCTCCTTTGCGTGACGCTAATCTGCGGTGATTGGTCAGCGATGTTAACAGACAAAATACTTACAGTATACAGTGCTTGCATCACTTACATTCTGTTATAATAATGATGGTGTCCTGCTTTGTTGTAAAAAATAAAAACTCAGAGAGGGAATAAGTTGATTTATGTTTATGTTAGCGCCCATAGCCCACAGCTCAGTGGTAAACACCCATTCAAATCATTGTTTACGTTAGCCCAACGCAGAAACATATTGATAAAGCACTGCAGTAGTAACGTTACACCAAAGTATTGCTCTATTCTTTATCACAACTCAAAATAATAACGACGACAAACATTTGACATATTTCTAAACAATAAAAAAAAAAGCAAACACATTGCTGTTAGACCTAGAAGCTGGGGTTTTTTTGTACACAACACACACAACAAAATACTTATTGAGTATGCTACAGAAAACATAACAGCAAAACTTATTAATAATACTTACAGGTTCTGATTCGGAGGAAGAAGAAGCTGATCCATATAAACTGGGTACTGACCCCTCCTTCAGTAACAACCGTCTTGCGAATCCACAGTTGATAGCATTTATGTTGGTGAAGCAATCGTAAGTAAAATGATGGGAACACAGCACAAGGTTTAGGCTATACTGCTCTGGTATCGTTGTAAATATGCTTTATCCACTGATTGTTCACATGCTCATCCCTTGGCAGTGAAAACAAACTGGCTCTAGCTTTGCATTGTAGAACACAGCGTCTTCTCGACATGATGCTATTCAGCTTTAAGTTTTCACTTGACTTGTGTCCCACGTTTTTTGAAGAATAAAAGTTAAGTTTGTTGCATTGAAACTCTGCCTGGTGAATTGTTTTGAGTTAAACCCTCCAAGTCTGGTTTGTGAAGGTTACACATGGTGGAGAATGCAGGCATGAGTTGAGCCTCGCGCTGGATTCAAACTGGGCAGACGAGAAACAATAAGAAAATGGAGGAGGCCCTGACCGCCATTCTGCAGGGCCAAACCACACTGAACGCAGCAGTCACCAAGCTCTGCTGAAGGACTGAGGCATATGGTAGGAGACCCCAAGACTATCTGACAAAAATGACTAGAGAAGATGATGTTGAAACCTAGCTCGATCTTTTTGAAAAAACGGCCCAAAGGGAGAGATGCCCCAGGGCAGACTGGGCGAACCTGATACTCCCTCTCCTGACCGGAGAAGCACAGAAGGCCTGCCGCGACCTCACTATTCCTGAGGCAACCAATTATGACGTGGTCAAGAGAGCAATCCTCGCCCAGTATGGACTCAGCCTGCCTGCCAAGGCCCAGCGCGTCCATAGCTGGGAATACCAGGCATTTCTTCCAGCACGGTCTCAAGTAACCACGTTAACCCGCATGGTGAGTAGCTGGCTAGAGGAAGGGGATGGGCCACCTTCTGTGGAAAGAATAGTGATTGATTGATGCACACGTGGCCTGCCTGCCAAGGACCACAAAATGTAGAAGCCTTAATTGCACTCCTAGAAAACCAGGTGACTGTGAACATGTTGGAAACTGAAGCAAATAAAAGCCCCTCTTGGAAATCAAGGCAAGAGCCTCCTAAGAAGCACCCCAAAGCGGTCCGAGCAAGACCACTAAAAGCCCATGGAAACTGGAAAGATGAGAGGCCTCCACGAGATCCTGTTCCGTTCCGATGTTTCACCCGTGGAAGGGAGGGACACCTGGCCCGGGATTGCCCAGGGAGAGAGGAACTCATGCCCACGGCCAGTACCTCAGAATCATCAAGACTCCAATGTAATTTTTTTACAACCTGCTGGGCTCATGAGAGCGTAGCTGCCCCTAGGGTCCCTGTTAAGATTGGGGGCAGGGACACAGGAGCCCTTATAGTCTCAGGGAGTATAGTAACAATAGTTTGCTGGGCCCACCAGGGGAAGAGAGATATATGTGTCCTGCGTTCATGCGGAATCCAGAAACTACCCCACTGCAGAAGCATGGTTACCCCCCCGGGGGCAGTTCAAAGTGCGAGCAGGGGTTGTGGACCACTTACCAGTCCCTGTCCTGGTCGGCAGAGACTGTCAAGCGTTTTCGGCCTATTGGGCAGACCGAACTGCAGAAGGGAAGAGACCTACCTGGCGCAGACGAAGAGATTGTCTATCTAATCACCGCCCGTTGCTAACCACTGCAGAGACCACCGACACAGAAGCAACCAGCTCCGAAGAGCCCCCCAATGATAAAGGTATGGAAGACGGTTCTGACCCCACTGCCACTGCATCAGAAGATCCTGAAGGTGTACAGAGATCAGAACGGGGTGAAATTGTAGAAAAGTTGTTGGCCACCAAACCGTATGCCTCTAAAGTGTTGTATTTAGCCCACACTTACCTGCTGGGAGGCCATCTGGGGTGGAAAAAACCTACGAAAGGATTCTCACCCGGTTCTATTGGCCCAGGGTCAAGAAGGCGGTTGAAGACTATTGTCGTCACTGTGCTGAATGTCAGCTCCACAGCCCTAAGGTAACATATCGAAATCCCCTTATTCCTTTGCCAATCATTGAGACCCCGTTCAGCAGGATTGCGCAGGACATTGTGGGACCCCTGCCAAAATCCAACCGGGGACACAGATATATTCTAGTCATCCTTGACTATGCTAGCCGTTTCCCAGAGGTGATACCGCTCCGGTCAGCCACCTCAAAGGCTGTGGCCAGAGAACTGGTCAAACTGTTCAGCTGGGTGGGGATAGCAGACAAATGAATGTGAAGCAACTCATAACCTCCATGTTCCACACCCAGACTGATGGGGTGGTAATAAGGTTTAACAAAACTCTTAAACAAATGTTAAAGAAAGTGATTGATGTTGATGGGAAAAATTGGGATCAGCTCTTACCATATGTCTTGTTCTCTGTTCGAGAAGTCCCACAGAGTTCCACTGGCTTCTCACCCATTGAACTCCTCTATGGACGACGACCTAGAGGGATGCTGGATCTTGAGAGTCAGAAACAGCAACCGTCAGCCCATCACACAGTTATTGAGCATGTTGGTGCACGTGCATGATCGAATGATGAAGGTTTGGCCAATCGTACGGGGACACATGCAGCAGGCCCAACAACAGCAGGCCAGGATATACAACAGAGGGGCACAGATTAGAACATTTCACCCTGGTGAAAATGTATTAGTTCTAATCCCATCCAACGAATGCAAATTCCTGGCCAGGTGGTTGGGACCCTACGAAGTTATAGAGCAGACAGGCCCAGACAACTACAAAGTACGCCAACCCGGCCGGAGGAAGGGCCAACAAATCTACCATATAAACCTCTTGAAACCGTGACGTGACCCGGTTGCCCCGCCAAGTGATGTCCTCACAGCCAGTGTCCTTTCCCCTGTAACCCCAGACGTAGAGATGGGTAACCAGCTCTCCCCTAGGCAAAAGCAGGAATTACGAGAGTTTTGCGGCGAAATCTTGATGTCTTCTCTGATCTCCCGGGACAGACCTCTCTTATAACCCATAATATAGTAACAGAACCTGGGAAGATTGTTAGACTTCGACCTTACAGGATTCCAGAAGCTAAAAGGGAAGCCATCCAGAAGGAAAGGAGGTAAAGAAAATGCTTGAGTTAGGAGTGATTGAAGAGTCCCAAAGTGCTTGGTCAAGTCCCATCGTCCTAGTCCCAAAACCAGATGGAAGCACACGACTCTACAATGATTGCAGAAAATTTAATGAGATTTCACAATTTGACATTTACCCTAAGCCAAGAATAGATGAGCTGATTGAGCGGTTGGGCCCCGCACGATTCATCACAACCCTTGACTTGACAAAAGGGTACTGGCAAGTACCTCTAAAGCAAAACCAAAAACCGCCTTCTCCACTCCTGAGGGGGCCTTTCAATACCGGGTTCTTCCTTTTGGGGTCCATGGGGCACCAGCCACCTTTCAAAGACTAGAAAGGATAGAGTCCTCAGTCCCCACCAGCAATACGCTGCCGCCTATCTGGACGGCATAGTTGTCCACGACAAGACTTGGGAAGAACATCTTCACTATCTAGAGGCTGTCTTACAGGCATTAGGGGCACCGGCTCTCACGGCAAACCCCAGCAAGTGTTCACTCGCCCAAGAAGAGGCCATCTATCTGGGGTACACTGTTGGGAAGGGAAATGTGAAGCCCCAACCTAAGAAAATTTATTCCATACTCACCTGTCCCCGGCCTCAAACCAAGAAACGGTTAAGAACCTTCCTTGGGCTAGTTGGTTACTAACGAACATTCATCCCTGGCTTTGCCACAAAAGCAGCCCCCCTAACCGAGTTGACTCGCAAATACCTCCCAAATCAGGTAAAGTGGACAAAAGAAGCAGAGCAGGCCTTCATCGAGCTAAAACAATCCCTCTGTTGCAAGCCCCAAACTTCAACAAACCCTTTGTTCTACAAACAGACGCCTCGGAGGTAGGGATTGGAGCCGTGCTATCTCAGTTGCAGGATGGAATGGAGCACCCAGTCATGTTTATTAGCCGTAAGTTACTGCCCCCTGAGAAGAATTATGCCACAATTGAAAAAGAATGTCTGGCTGTCAAATGGGCTATTGAAAAATTGAGATTACATGTTAGGCGGAAAATTTGTCTTAGTAACTGATCATGCCCCGCTGAAATGGATGTCTCAAAACAAAGGGAAAAATGCATGAATTACTCGCTGGTTTCTTCAGTTGCAGGACTTCCAGTTTACAGTGGAACAAAGGGCTGGGAACTATCCTGCAAACACGGATGCCATTTCTAGGAGGCATGACGGCTCTGGAACGTACACTCCTGGGAAAGGGGTTATGTGGTAGCCAGAAGGAAACATGGCCCTCACAACACAGCACAATCACCTGCAGCACCATGGAGAGCATCAACAGAGGAAGACAAAAGGTAGAGGCTGCACAGCGAGGTTCAGGACCAAGGATAGCTCCAACACAGGTGTGCACAATTTCCCCCTCTGACAGGGAGCCTCAGCTGCAAGCTGTTGGGGCCAATTAGCAGCCACATTAGAAAGAGCAGCCACAGTAGGGAGAAACAAAGGAGGTGAGCAGGCACTGAGTGCTGGAGCTTATACTGGCCAAACGTTGGAGCCAACTTGACCCAACCATGTGCTGGAAGATAGAGGTCTAGGGGAGGACGTGAGAAGCCTGAATAACCTTTATTAACACTACATCTCTATGCCTCCCTTCCAGATATAAATTTTATGCCACAAGGAGCCACCTAAGTAAGAAGGAAACCCTGAGTTACAGTTTTTGTCCAATTCCCCTCCCATGTTTTTTGAAGAATAAAAGTTAAGTTTGTTGCTTTGAAACTCTGCCTGGTGAATTGTTTTGAGTTAAACCCTCCAAGTCTGGTCTGTGAAGGTTACAGTACCCACTGATAGGCAGCTGATTTCAAGCGGTCTCGTGCTTGTTTTTGTTCGTGCTCTATAGTCTGAAGACCATCAAATGTTTAAAATGTTTCAATGTGGTTCAGCGTTGAGCACAGTGGTGTTTGCACGCTGCCAGCAAATTAAGTGATTGACCAACGTCCACATATACACTGCAGAGTTTCAGGAGAGACAACTGCATTTAAATGCAAACTGAATCCCTGATATAATAGCTATTATAAAAATAAAGGCTCATTTGGCCATTTTCTTCTAATTTAAGGAGACCTCTAAGCATCAGTATGTGGCCTATTTATGCAATTTTGTTCAAAATACCCAGCATGGGCAGATTGCTCACATATAGGCAAAAGTTTTGTTTACACGACGGATGCACTTTCTTATATTTTTTTCTATTAATTATCACCATGTGCTGCCACGTGTCTATTTTTCTTAAATGCATCAATGCAGAACGCCATGTTGGTTTGATTGCTTGTGTTACATGAGAAAATAAATAATTTTTGTTTACCTGATGCAGATTTAATGCGGATGTGGTTCGGGTCGCGGTCTTTATGTCAAACGGGGTGGGTACGGAATTAAATCAGTGCTGCTGACGGATAACGGGTCGGGTGATCTTTTAAGTACTGCGGGTGCAGGGCGTGTGTGGGTTTAAGAAACAGGACCCTGTATCCTACTAGTATGCTAGTCGGCTCATCAACCTGTTGGCTCCACCTTGGCTCCTCCCTCCCTTGGCTTCACCTAGGACCATCGTCCTTACGGCTCCACCAGGCTCCCTTGTCCCTCTGGCATCGCCTTGGTCAGACATCTGCCTGTGCCACAGACTTCCACTCCTCCGGCTCCTCCTTGGTCCTCAGTCCAAACGGCTCTGCTTCAGCCCTCTGGCACCCTGGCATCATGTCAGGATTATGTTTTGTTCTGCTTAGTTTCATTGTTTTTTGGTTTGGTTCAGTTCTGTTTCTGTTCCCTGCATTTTTATGTTGACCAACACTCACCTAAAGGATTATTAGGAACACCTGTTCAATTTCTCATTAATGCAATTATCTAATCAACCAATCACATGGCAGAATGGGCCAACTGATTCAAGCTGATAGAAGAGCAACTTTGACTGAAATAACCACTCATTACAACCGAGGTATGCAGCAAAGCATTTGTGAAGCCACAACACGCACAACCTTGAGGCGGATGGGCTACAACAGCAGAAGACCCCACCGGGTACCACTCATCTCCACTACAAATAGAAAAAAAGAGGCTACAATTTGCAAGAGCTCACCAAAATTGGACAGTTGAAGACTGGAAAAATGTCTCGATTTCTGTTGAGATATTCAGATGGTAGAGTCAGAATTTGGCGTAAATAGAATGAGAACATGGATCCATCATGCCTTGTTACGACTGTGCAGGCTGGTGGTGGTGGTGTAATGGTGTGGGGGATGTTTTCTTGGCACACTTTAGGCCCCTTAGTGCCAATTGGGCATAGTTTAAATGCCACGGCCTACCTGAGCATTGTTTCTGACCATGTCCATCCCTTTTTGGCCACCATGTACCCATCCTCTGATGGCTACTTCCAGCAGGATAATGCACTATGTCACAAAGCTCGAATCATTTCAAATTGGTTTCTTGAACATGACATGAGTTCACTGTACTAAAATGGCCCCCACAGTCACCAGATCTCAACCCAATAGAGCATATTTGGGATGTGGTGGAACGGGAGCTTCGTGCCTTGGATGTGCATCCCACAAATCTCCATCAACTGCAAGATGCTATCCTTTCAATATGGGCCAACATTTCTAAAGAATGCTTTCAGCACCTTGTTGGATCAATGCCACGTAGAATTAAGGCAGTTCTTTGAAGGCGAAAGGAGGTCAAACACAGTATTAGTATGATGTTCCTAATAATCCTTTAGGTGTGTGTAGTTTCCTTGTGTGTGCCAGTTATTCACTAATTAATTTAGCTAATTTAGTTTCCTCGTTTACCCCTGTGTATTTAAGTACTCAGTTCCTTTGTTCAGTTGTCTATTCTATGTCGTGTGTATTGCGGTTGTTATGTTCCTTAGTCTTCTTAGTGTTTGCAGTTCTGTTAATAAATTCAATACTGCTGAGAAAATATCCTTTTTCTCATTGTATTTCAACCAAGTGTGACAAAAGGATAAAATCTGCCAAAAGAGTCAGTGAAAAATCCCCAGCACTAATGCACAATTTGTCTGGAACAAACAAACACATTCAAGCGAAGTGATACAAACAGTGATAAGTCCCAGTACTGTTGAACTGTCCTCTTAGAATACAACTATGCAAATAAAAGTTGTAATTTTTGGATCTTGACTGTATTGATCGCTCAGATCTGTCATTCAGTAACAGAATGCAGGCTTGGAAGGACATGTGGGAAAGTAAATGATCACTGGACAATTCCTTTAAGCTGTTTCAATCCTTGCTAGTCTTTTCAAACATCCAATCGTTTGTTAAACCAATGCAGAAGAACAACCGGGTGGGCGGCTTTAGTTTTTTTTTTCTCAAACCCGTATATCTTTTTGCTGCTGCCCTGTATGACACTGCCAGAAATGGATGCCAAAGCAAGACAGCAATGTAATGAGTGATGGGTTGAACAAAACAGCTCTGTCGTGCGTGGTTGTGTGTGAGTGTGTGTGTGTGTGCGCAGGCAAGTGTGTGTGTGGACATCTGTGGAGAAATTGTGAGGCAGATGGAACTGTCAGCTTGTCCTCTATGCACAGTTGAGCCCCTGAAGCCTCATGCAGACACTTGCTTTATTGCAGCAGTGTGCACAAATGCTGCACTCCATCTAACATTGTCCTAATGCAGTCCAATCCACCCTAGACAAACCAACTGAAGAAACGCGCCGAAATAGAAACTCAGCATGAGATTTACTCGCACTGTTCACTGTCTGTCAAGCACGCCAAGACAACCACGAAACAGGTACAAAAATATATGAATAACCAGCAGCTATAAAAGCAGACTCTGAAGTACAGCAAAACATGTTTAATAGAGAGTACAATACACACAAAAAACCTAATAAGATTTATTGTGTATATAGGAAAATAAAAAAAATCATATTCTCAAAAGAATGTTTAAAACAAGATTCCTTCATTCAAAATACGTATAACAAGGAAAATCAGTTAGATTAGGAACTAACTATCTAACTACTATCCCCATTCCTCATTGTCTCTAATTAATATAACATTCATATGACCTTAAACCAATTCACTAGTCAATTTGCTATGGATAATTGCAATTGATTAAATCTGTAAAAATAATAATCTTCAGATTTAACATAGAAGTAAGGTTATCCAGAAAAGAAAAATTATACAGGTCATTGAACATATGTTGACCTTTTGGTGGATGTTGTCACACTACATGGGGTAAGTTGTCACAATGGAATCTGCCTTTAAGCAGCATATTATAGGTTTTTCAGCTAAATTTAAGTAAAATAATTATGAAACCAAACCTTTACATTCAATCTTGATCAGAAGTGTTTCCAAACAGAATAAATGCGTCTTTTTGGGACCTTTAGGTCTGACATGTCAGCCTGTGGCTATGTGATGTCCATTCTCTGTTAGAGCTCAATACTGTGAAGGATAATGGAGGAGTTATTCCTGAGGACACTTCCGCTTTTTTCTTTCTCTCTCTGTCAGTATGTCTATCTCTCCTCATCTCTCATCACTCTTTCTTGTCTTCTCCTTTATCTCAGCTAGACAACAAGCTAAAATAGTCTGTCACAGACAAGTTGTGCCAATTACAAAATGCCTCATCTCCAAATTGCATTTTCCAAAAGAGGAAAACACAAAGTCAGCTGTAGGTCAGATAGATTAATGGTGAGTTCACGAGAGCTCTAGGAAGGTAATTGAACACAGCTCTCTTTCTGTTGAGACAGAAAACAGCAGTTTGATGAAATTGGATTTCAAAAACAAATGGAACAGAAAATAAGATTTAAATGACAAAAAAAGTAAAGCGTTTTTTTTTCTTTTTTTTCTGGCATGTCGTCTTCTCCATATGCCCATCGGAAACATATTGTGTGAAAGGGAAAGAGGTGTTCCTCTCTCAAACCTGTGCTCAGCTAGAAATAGCAGTCTGCAATGGATCTAGAATTGATAGCATGTCACGTGCATTTCAATCTCCTGAACTATCTTTATCCTGCAGGAAAGTGAGCTCTATTGATTGTTGAGTGAAGAAAACAGAACAAAAGATCCCTCAGGTGAAGAGTGTTGCTAAGTGCCCAGTGCTGCAATACTACAACAACCTGCAAAAATCACTTTCATAATCATCACTTTTATCTGGTTTTCCACTAAAATGCTTCTCCACGTTTAAGCAAAAATCGAACAAAATTAATGGGGTAAAAATGTAAAATGGGGTAAGAAAATAAACTTAATTCAAGGTATATTCTGTGAAGTCCAAATATCTTACACAATTTTGCTTCTAAAGTAAATATATCTTGTTTTAAGGATGATAAGATACTTTCAATGGAAAACACCCCAAGCATGTTGATAAAAATGGTCTGGACACAATCAGGCACTAGAAGTCAAATCAGATGAAATCAAAGAAAATTGTTTTTAATTCTTAATGAAACTAAAAAGATGATTCTCAAAAAACCAAAGGTGCTCTATTGGATTGAAATCTGGTGACTGTGGAGGCCATTTGAGTATAGTGAATATAATTCTATTGTGGGACATCATTACATAATTCCACTCTTATACACGCTGTGTGTCAGGTTCGTGTCTCTGTGATTCTGTTCCACACGGATACTTACGCAATACTCGGAAATATAGAGTATCAAAGCTTTATAGCGAGGGATTCAAGCTTGTAGCTAGATGTTTTGAACATATTAAACCCAAATTGGAACCCATGTAGTGTTTAATCTAATTTAAAACCCACTGAATTTTGTTCTGAAACTTAGAATAGCAGCACAGAAAAAGGCTTGTGTAATAGGCTATATGCTTGAGTGGAAAACTCAGGGGAAAAAAAAGAAAAAGAAAAAGATTTAACTCATCCTAGACTTTCTGTGACCATAATACACGTTTTCCCCTGTTAAGACTTTCATCTTATCGTTATTGTTCCTGGACAAGTGCATTCCAAAAGGCCTCATTACTTTCCTAACTATTGTCTCTGATGGTTCTGCACAAGCTGAACGATTAATTTCTCATTCTCTTTCTCTCTTTGACTGAACGCACACTGTTCCACATGCTTCCCTGTGTATGAACATCTTTGAAGTCTCTGAATCGCTTCCCCTTGTGATGTAAGTTCTTAAATAATTTCTTCCTGATCCTGAAATAGTATCCATCAAAGAAACCAGCCATCTTAGATTCAGCTGCTAAGTTATGAATGAGTGGGATTCTTATGAAAGCATGCAGGATGAGAACAACCCACCTCATGAAGATCCATTATATGCAAATCAGCAATATTCATATCTGCTAATTACCCTTGAGCATAGGTAGTACACAGAAGCAACCATTTCTTTTCTTAGCAACATATAAACGATTATATAGAGATGTAAGCACTTTCCCTCACTGAATTAATACTCCTTTGTATCCTAACAATTGAGAAAAAAAAAAATACACAACTGAACATCAGCTGAATAAAAAGACACAACTCTATTGGTTAAGTGAAGTCAGGTGCGATTGGCACAGTTCTTTCGCTGAACTGTAGATAAAACAGGCAGAGCTTTCCATCTGATGAGGCAGCGGGACATCAAAGCGGACCCCCATTACTCAAAAGTAATATTGTGTGTAGTCCTCAGGCTAAGCCTTTTAAGTGATGATGGGACAGGAGCGGCAGCGTGTGGTGAACATCTGAAATGAGGAAGCCAATCTCCGCTCTGTGTTTGGGTTTTTAATCCAATATTAATTCATTGCCATTTGATATTTACACATAATTTCAGGCATATGGAAGACCATGATGCCATACACTTGGGACTATCTGCAGGCAACAAACAGAATATAATATTTATGTATATATTTTGTTATTAAAGGTAGCCTATAGGCAATTTCGGAGATGCTCCCAATCGCAAGCTAGTTTTGAAAGCATGAGATCCCACCCTCCCTTTAGAGTGTCTCCAAAGTCACGCTTCCTAAAAACACATGAACTTGCACAAAGTGTCACATGAGACCGCGTTAAATTACCTCTTGTCTCAAAGCACATAACATTATAATAATAATGAACGTAAACAACTAACAGACATCTGACTTGTACAACATGACTGCTGTCGGAGATGATAGTGTTGACATAGATAGAGACGGCAACCTGTGACATTCGAAGCTGACTCGGACCTCAGACTCGGATTTATGCAGTTAAATCCGAGTCTGAGGTCTGAGTCAGCTTCGAGTAGAACGTCATTTGTTGCCGTCTCTAAATTACGTTTACAACATGGCGTGAACGGAGCATGAGGTTGTTGTTTTGGTTCAGGAGGAACTGTAATAGGCGGGTGCTGTTTGTTTGTGGCACTTGGTGACTGTGTGTCTACAACTCTGCCTAATGGAACGCGCTGATGACGTGTGATGTCTGCGTGAGCAGGGTGCGCAGGGGTATGGAAATACATAAGTTGACTTGACAGGCAGGTAGAACACCATATCACTGCATTCAGACCGAACGTAATGATTGAATAATTTTTTTGGTCCAGAGACTTCCACAGACTTTTTACTATTTAGACCACTTCTATTATTAATTGCTATCGGATGTGAAGAGAGTTTCAACCAGAATAACAAAAAGTGATGTTAATTGAAAAATGTGCCTATCCTATGTTTAACATAGTATATTTAAAACATTTTGACATTCCTTTTAAAAAAAATCTTTGCAAATGTTGTACAAAATACACATCCCCTTCTCATCTTTGCACCAATAAAATGTGCAACACTTTATGTTTTACTACCAAATTACATGTAATATCTGATTAATTTAACTTACAAAAGAATGTTTTTCTCGACATCTCACGATTTCGGGGCTTGTGAGTTCCCGAACACCATGCATGATGGGATATGCTTAGCCCCGAACCTGTGGGTTTTATTGTGCATTAAGGGCACTGCATTTTGGCATTTCTAAGACATAGGACCGTCTTGCGCACATACTTCCTGTTGAGTGCACAATCTCTCAAGAGGCCAAGATTGCAAGTGTGGGTATTTGGTTATGGCATCAGTCACTCACCCATTCCACATCCCCTAATTAGCCTATTAATTGAGCACCTTTGATTTGAATCTAATTAGCCCCCCGGAATCTCTGTAATAAACCTTACTTATTCAGTTCATCATTGTCTGGCTTCAGTAAAGGATTATAGACATGTTTCTCCTGTGGTAACTTACCTGTGTCATCTCTGCGATCCTTGGTATATCCAGATTATTTTCCTGTATGTGGATTATTCTTTTCTGGACTCTTACCTGTGTGATCTTGTTTCCCTGCAAGTAGAGTTTGTTTAGTGTATTTTGGTTAAGAGCTCATCTGAAGCGTTTCATGTTATCTGTATTCATTATCTTTTGTTGAAGAATTCCCTTTACTGGACTCTGAGGTGCTTTTGCAATTTATGTGCTTACTTGTCTTTATTCTGATGTTTATGCGTGATGAAACACTTGGATGGTTTTACTTAGTTTGAAGAATAAACTTGTCCACAACTTTCTCTATGTTGTCTATGTTACACATGCTTTTAATAGTTCTCCAATGATCATCCACTGTAAAACTATAATATGAAATGCTGGAGATGTATACATTTTCATGCAAAATGTTTAGTATCAGAATACACAGATACTTTAAATAGAGAAAGATGAGCTTGAATCAAATGATCTAGTTACAGAAGGGCTAATGGGGCCATATAGTCAACCACACCATGACCATCTGAAACCTTATCTGCTAGTGTCATTGGTACTGTTTACCCCCTTTTTTGATCTCTCTCTTTTTTTTTTACTGTCAATTATTTTCTCATCCATTTTTTTTTTTTTTATCTCTTGCCTCTGAGGAAAAAGCTGCTGGCTAGGAGGATTCCCAGAATTTTGTGTTGTCAAATAGGTTTCTGGATCTTCCTTGGTGCCTCAGATAGTATATCTTTACGATAGCTCAGCCCCCCTGAAGACCGAACCGGAGAGGGAATCAAGAGGGTAAAAATAGCACAGAGCAGATGCTCTGTTTTCTGAAAAGCCATTATCAGTCAGGAAAGAGGTGTTGCTCTGGGCTGCTGCAGAGGTATGCACAGCAACACTTTAGCACCCTCACACATCCCAGGTGAGGTGAGTAAGAGACAGCAAGGCAAGAGAAACAGCCAAGCAAAAGAATATTGTACTGCTTGTATGAAACATCTGCTAAATAATGCATTGACTTGGTCATGTTTTCAGATTATCAGTGCTTCTAAAGATAACCTCCAGCTCATTGCTTTCATAATGTAGGTGCTTTAGTCCCTCCTGTTCCTCTAAAAATCCGAGATTATCTCATGTCTCCTGATACTGTAGCCGGGCAGCATGTTTTCTTTAAAATATTTTTAGTGCTGCTGGGATTATGTATATTATGTAGAATAAAACATAGAAACACGATAGCATTTAAGAACTTGTGGTTCCAATGTCCTGAAGTCAATTTTCATTTTCATTTTCTTAAAATTTTTGGTTAATTGCCTGAAACATGCTCAAGATATTTTCCTTTTTTATTCCACAACATAAAATACATCAGTAATAACCCTTTGTGATTTTTTTTAACCCTTTGAAGCTTTTACTTGTCTTGAAAAAGTTGGCTAACAAGTGGCTAAATGGGACTATACCGAGGTTAAATGGGCACCACGCAGAACAGATAATCTACTCACTAGTCTTTCCCAGCCACATTGTATTTATAATCGCACTCTTCTAACTCAAACATATTTGCTTGAGTTGTTAGAAGCTTAATTGTGGTGATGCGACTGTGGTAGTTTAGTGGTAGCATACGTTCAGAGATGGGTATAAATACATGAAAATACCCCATCTGCTGCTGGAAATAATCTGCGTCTAGCACTCCCAGATAAGTACAATGGAGACCCCACTAAATGTAAACTTTTTTTATTTTTTATGTAATGCTCTTTGTTCTTAACCCAGCAACCCCAGATTTACACACACAGATTCCTCACAGATTTTTTGGTTCAATTCACATTTATTTGTATAGCGCTTTTCACAATACATATTGTTTGTGTAAGCAGCTTTACAGAAAATGCATGTCTATATTACAATTTAGAGAGATCTGTTAACAGAGGTGACTGTGTCCAAGTTATGTATTTCAGAAATGTACTCATACAAATCACACAGTTAGCTAAAATTAGTAAATTTAGTGCTGGAGTGGGCCACAGCAGTTTGGAATAGAGAAAGAGGGTTCACCTCTACCTATCAACCATTTGAAGAGCATTTGAGGGAGGTTTATGAGCACCCCAGAGGGGGTATACCCAGGGGAGAGCCTGCTAAATTTACATCAAAACAAATGTACCACTGCTGAATATGCGCTGCAGTTTAGCACTCTGGCAGCCCAGGGTACCTGGGTAGAGGACACTTTGAAGATCCTCTTTCGCTTGGGGTTATCTCATGAGCTGGAAAAGCAGAATCAGCCTGCCATGATGAGGGTCTCTCGCTAGACCAGTAGATTATCCTGGCGATCCGCATAGACAGTCTGCTTAAAGCATGCCGAGTGCCGACCAGTACGGAATTTCCCTGTGCCTTCCTGTTCAGCCACAGAGGCTGCTAGTGAGCCCATGCTCCCATTTATCGCCTGAGAAATGAGAATGACGCTGTCGACAGAACTTGTGGGGGTAAAACCAAACTTAACTGGAATCTCAAGACACACTTCACCTCAGCTCCTATCTTGAATCATCCCGATACTCTGCCCTTCACCGTGGAAGTAAATGCCTCTAACACAGTTATCATGCCAATGCTCTCACAGAGACACGGTATAGTCCTGCTAAATTACACCCCTGTGCTTTCTTCTCAACGCATTCTCACCCCAAGGCGTCATTTAATTGAGACTTTTGACCATGCTTCAATAACTGACGCTAAAGGGTGCCTTTAGCGTCAGTTGGATGACGCTTCCGTTATGGGTAGGTTTAGGTATGGGTAGGTAGGCACGTCTCATATTGACTCATATTCCGTGTGCGTCTAATTTAGACGCATGGTCAAAAGCGTCATTTACATGACGCTCGAGGATGAGCGTCATCTAACTGACGCTAAAGGCACCCTTTAGCGTCAGTTATTGAAGCATGGTCAAAAGTCTCAATTAAATGACGCCTTGGGGTGAGAATGGGCTGTTCTTCTCTAACAAATTCTCTGCAGCAGAATGCAATGAATGTCAGCAATCGCGAATTATTAGTGTGGCGAGGTTCTTTCAGGTCTGCAGCGGAAGAAAGAGTCGGGAGCAGAGCGATGAGTAATATCAAGTGCAAAATGACAAAGCCCTGTGTCTTGATGCAGTAATTGGCGTTGGAGTAGGGCTTGCATATGTAACCCCCTTTTTAGTTCTTTCTTCCATCCCTTCCAGAAAGGACCACACGAAGACGTATGCTGAGCTCAATCATGACGTTTACTGAGAACATCTGAGAATATGTGAAATTACACCAAACAGACATGAAATACAGCTCATCCAGTCATGTAACATTCTCCTCAACAGCTTGCATAAGACTCTTTTACCTATTCAATAAACAATAAATCACCTTTTTTTCGTAATCAAGAGCTCAGTTTCTTTTTTGTCCTTGAACACAGCAAACGTAACATCATACAAACATTAGAACATCATACCTGAGAATATGTGAAATGACACCAAACAGATATGAAATACAGCTCATCCGGTCATGTAACTGTCAAAAATAAATATGAAGTAAGTTACAATACAAGTTATGCGAAAATAAACAACGAACTTTTAAAAGAACAATTCTTACCTTAAAGATAAATAAAAGCATCCTTGATAACATTTTGTTTCTGTTCGACCGGAGAGATTTTCCACCTACCATCGAGAGATCTACTACTTCAACCACTATTGGCGCTGTCGAAAACAATCGACTACTCAAGCATGCATTAACCATAAATTAATTCAAAATGGTGAACATCACCAACAGACACCACACATCAGATGTGTGGAAGTATTTCATCAAGGATGACAAAAATATCGTAATTAGCCAACTCTGTAAGGGGCCGTTCACATATCGCTTCTAAAAACGCGTGGAAAGCACGCCTGTGCTGCTGTCTCCTTTCCACAAGTGCTTGCGCTCCCATGGCATCTGTCGTTTCCTATCCAACCATGACTGCGCTCTCCATGATGACGAAGAAGTATCAGCAAAGGATTAATTGATTTCTAGCCCTTGCATTAGCTTTACTACTAGATTTATTTATGGAGATGAGAAATAACAACCCGCCCTGTACAGCTATGATCAGCTGTTCGGCAGAGCTTTCAATGATGTTACGGAAAGGCCGAAGGTGATCGGTTGGTCTTTCTCACATGACCTGCGGTGCGCTTGTGGCATTCTGAAAAGTTGAGATGTTTTCATCTTGCTGGAAAAACTAGTGCACCGCACCGCATTGCTTCCATTATGAGCGTGTTTGCCGCGCGCCTACATTTGAAATAACGAACTTGAGCGCGCAAAAGACACAATATGTAAACAGACCCTAAAAGCGTACATTGCGTCTGAAATGAAAGGCAAGAACAGCTATTTATTTGGCTTTACTCTGTTACATGAAAATTAAAATATGTTATGTCATAATTATAATGTTTTGAGTTTATTTATGTAATTGTTGCATTAGACTATGAATGAATAAATATTTATTGATAAGATATCAATGTCTTTTAATTTACAGTAGCCTAGCATTAACCACGAGTAGTCGAGTAACTCGAGTAATGTTTTGATAAGAAATCGACTAGCAGAAATCAGTAGTCGTGCAAACCCTAGCGTGGAGAGACCAGATATAAGCCAGGGAAACAGTGAGGTGATTAGAGAGAGACAGACCGAGGACTCGTGCCTATGCCTGTGTGCTGAATGCTCTTAAGAGCTGCATAATGGATTGTATTTGGAATGAGTTTATTGAAGCACCGTGAGCGTGACTTTTGTTTTGACCATTTGAAAGTGAATAAAGCGTGAGCCTCAGTAAAGCCGACCCTGTCCTCTACCTTCCTTCTCCTGAATCATGTTACAGTTAGCCATGAAGGCAGGCTTTGAATAGTGGTGCCACTGGTTAGAGCAGTTATCTCAAACTCAGTTCCTGTTGGGCCACAGCCCTGCAGAGTTTAGATCTAACCAACTCCAACTCACATCTGCTTGGAAGTTTCTAGTAATCCCGAAGACCTTGATTAGCTGGATCAGGTGTGTTTGATTAGGGTTGGACCAAAACTGTGCAGAGCTGTTGTAGCCCTCCAGGAACTGAGTTTGAGACCACTGGGTTAGAGGGAGCGAGACACCCTTTCCAGGTGCTGACTGTAATTTGGAATGCTTGCAATCGGCCAAAAGACTAAACCTGAGACAGGCAAGGTGGGCACTGTTCTTTACAATCATTAATTTGTCCATCACCCACAGACCAGGCACTAAGAACGCTAAAGCTGATGCTATTTCCCGCATCACGATACTTCTGATCTCACCTCCAATCCTCATTCTCAAGAGTAGATTCTTCCACCCTCTGTAGTAGTTGTGGCCCCTGTGAGAAAGCAAATTATGGAGGAGATTAAACAGGCCTTCCTTTACAATACTTCCCCAACTATTTGTCCTCCTGATAATGTGCCTCCTGCTCTTCGACTTCATGTGCAATGGATACACACCTCACTCACTCAATTTGTCCACCCTCTAAGGGGTTAACTAACATTCTCACAGTGGTTGATCATTTCTCCAAAAGGCTTAAAGGTTGATTTCATTGCCCAAACTCTCCTCAGCCTTGGAAACTGCTGAGCTCCTATTTAATAACGTGTTTCGATTCTACGGGTTCCCTGAAGATATGGTGTCTGATAGGGGTACTCAATTCATCTCACAAGTTTGGTCTGCCTTCTTCAAAATGTTGAATGTGAATGTAAGTCTCAATTCTGGCTATCACCCCCAGTCTAATGGTCAGATGGAACACTTGAACAAGGAACTGATAAGATTTATAGGCACCAACTGTTCAGATAACCAGCCCGAGGGGACCCGGTATTTACAGTGGACCGAATACGCTCAGAACTCTTTGATAATAATAATAATAATAAAAAAATTATTTTATTAGATATAATAATAAGATAATAATAATAATTTTTTTTATAAATCCTGCTACTTGCCTGACACCATTCAAGTGTGTACTGGGGTTTCAGACCCCACTGATTCCATGGTCTGGTGAGGCCTCTGATGTTACAGCAGTGGATGAGTGGATGCAGAGGAGTGAAGAGGTCTGGAATCAAGCCCACGTTCACCTACAACACGCTGTCCGCCGCCAGAGGGAACAAGCCGACCGCCACCGCCAACCAAACCTGAACTACCAACCAGCTGTCCACCCAGGTCCACCATGTTTCTGTATCGCTCTAACATGTCAATAACTCATGATTCACACTTTATATTATTGCTACAAAATACTGTATCGTCATATCACCCAGTCCTAGCAAACAGTACTTAAACACATTTGCTAGGTAGTTGATAAAACCAACAAACGATTCACTATCAAGAATGACTGGCTAATGATCTTCTTCTCCCTTGCCAGTGCTCTTTTATTTCTTCATGTTAACTGAAGGCAAATCTGAATGTTAGTTTATATAGGAAATCAGCAGTCTAACAAAGAGGTTGACTGGTACAAAGTATTTTATGTATTTTGAAAATACACAATACCAAAATTAAATTTATTGTTAAATTTATGTAGTCAATAATTTTATCCTTAAAACTTTGATCAACAAAATTACAATTTAAATCCCTTAAAATAGCTTGAATGTAACTCTACACCCTTGTCTCATTTAGTAAACGCGGTTCTGTGAATATGCAAATTAGTCTCGCCAAATTAGTCTAGTCTCACTCACTCACACCAGTTCAGAGATCCACTCGTTGATGATCACACGTTGACATGATTGGTTACAAGGTAGTTTGTGACGTCAGAAACACCAGCGATTTCAAACCACCATTTTGAGACTGTCTGGTTCACTGCAGTTTTAAGAAAAAAAAAAATACTCAGCAATGCTGCTGACTTATGAATTTGCACATGGTTTGTCTTAAAGCATCTTAAAAACACCACATAGACATATAAACAACATTAAAAACTTGATTTTCACCACAGGGGGACTTTGAATGCAAATTACACTTGATTATTATCAAAGGCTTTAAAATACAAAATAGTATTTTGTATTTCAAATATGTATTTTAAATATGTATCTGAAATACTGCCCATCCCTGCTCTACCACTGTAATATCACAGTGAAAATTGTATTAAGGTTAATGAGTGGTTATTAGAGTATATTGTAATGGCTAAGATACATCTCTTTGAGTGATATCCCATAATAGAAACTTAAGAGGCATTTGGAGCAAAGCAACATGGGAAATACTCTTTAGAATGTGGTTCACTATTATGTGATTTACTTAAAAGCCATTCCCACTATAGGAAGACAACTGAGAGCGGAAAGCTGTAAGAGGAAGAAAGTCGATGCTGTAGCTAAAAAGATAAGTGCACATTTAGGATGTCCATAGGGACAAACCGAACCCTATTGGCCCCACATCTCAGATCCTCATGAACAGGACATCAGAGCAGCTGAACTAAAACTGGGCTAGCAAACAATTTTGAGGCAATAGCTTTTTGCAATGAAAGCTAAGTACTTTTAGGACCAAGCATGAAAAGAGAACATTTTAAACTGATTTAATTTCAAAACACCAGAAAAGCTGTCTCAGATTGTTTCCATGAACAATTATACCTTTAGTTAATATTTGAAGAAACCTTTGATTTGATGAAGATGTTAAGCATCAAGATGAAATCAAACTATACTGTATTTACTTAATTGTACATTAATGGTCTTTGATGAATGATTTATGAATGTATGTTATTCCAAAGAAATTGTTTTCTTGTCAGTAATCTATCATCAAAATATACTGTAGGTATGTTGTTTTTTCTTATAGTAATGTTAACAATAGCATAAATGCACTGATATTTGCTGTGGTTGGTGTGGTCACTTGTTTACCATCTGTGGTCGTTTATTAAAGGTGGGGTATGTGATTCTCTTTTTTGTCGATTTTTTCAAAATCACTTGAAATCCTATTCATAACCCACTTACAGCCACTGAGTTAGAAGCACTGAAATGAAAATTAATCAATTTAATCGACCTCGAAAAACTCCAGCCAATCATTTCCAAGACCACCTAGAATCATTGGACAGTAAGTCCGTCATTCAAACGGTCGTATATTCGGTCGTATAGAATTCCCAGATATGAACCTGCAATTGTGAGTTTATATCACGCAGTTGCAAGTTTATATCGTTCAATTCTGACTTTATAATACGCAATTGGGAATTTATATCTCTACTTATAATCTATAATTAGAAATATAATAGAAATAAAAAAATCCTCAGAATTGCGAATGTATCTCACAATTCTGACTTTATAACACGCAATTGCACAATTCTGACTTTATATCTCACACTTGCATGTTATAAAACCATAATTGCAAGATATTAACATGCAGAAAAGAAGTCAGAATTGCGAGTTTATTTGTTTATATCTCACTATTCGGACTTTATAACTTGCAATTGCGACATTATATCACACAATTATGAGAAGAAAAAGTCAGAATTGTGAGATAAAAAGTCGCAACAAGCTGAAACAAGCTTCCATAAAAATGAAAAAAAAAAAACGTATGTTTGTGCTTGTAATAAGCTTGTAATAAGCACGAACTGGAAATGTGATCAATAATGCCAGTTAGGGCCTATAACGATCTCCCCTGAGGGCCCCAGCATGATGAAAATAAAAAATAATGCCCAGAAAATGCTACTGCACGTTAGTTTCAAGGAGGCCTATAATACCCATAGAGAGCTTTCTTTTAGCTTTCCCATTCATCTCAATGGTAGTTTCATGGGATAACAACAAAACATAATAAGATTTCAATCCATATGAAAATTAAAGGTTAATGGAGGCTGTTACCTGAAATTTGACAAAACATTTATATGTTGCTTGTATTCATCAGAATGTAATGCACTGCTGATTTTGAATGGCCCTCAATGGAGAAAGATGCTTTTTTGCAGCCAGATGATGCCACGCCATCTACCAGAAGCGGCTAACAGGGGCGCACTACCCTGCCAAACTGCCTGTTAAAGAACTGCAATATGATTCAATATGGTATTAAAAGAATTGTTCACCCAAATTCTGTCATCATTTACTCACCCTCATGTTACTTCAAGCAAGTATGACTTTCTGTGGAACACAAAAGGAGATGTTTTATTTAAAAAGTTTTTTTTGTGTGTGTGTGTGTGTGTGAATCCAAATGGAATACAAAACAACACTGAAAAAAACCCAACACAAGGCAAAGTGAAGTCATTTTTTCCTACATATCTTTTAACAGTTTTGGAACAACATGAGTGCATAATAAGAATGTCCATTTCTACCAGAAAGACTCAGCAGATAAAATGATGTAACAAAAGCATATATTTATTAACAGCCCAGCAAGCAAATATCCGTTCTTTGGCGTGGTCCGTAGCGCGCAATCCGAGGGTAGTGGAAGCCTGAAGACGAAGGCAGGGGCGCAGCCGACCCCCCGGGAGGTATGGGAAGGGACCATCCTGGTGGTGGTGGGGAGGATGGAGGTAATTGTTTTGCGTCAACATCTGCGAACTCAGACATGCGTAAGTACCAATCTTTTATACTGCAAGTATTAGAACATGATCGGTCAGATGTGAAGATCTGGTGATCTCTTTAAATTTCCTTTGCATCTGGAAGCATTAAACGTTTTTTTATTGTGAAATAATTACATTAGTTGTATATTGCTTAATTATAAAAAGGGAAGATGACTAACAGAGAGGCTTAATTATGACTTTGGTGGCTCCATGGCACTGATGAGTTGAGGGGAATTAGATTAGCTGATCTGATGGCTGCCTTGAGATGAAGAAGAAAGAAATGCATTAAATCTAAGCACCTTTAGGGCTTGATGTCTTCCCTGAATAGTGGTTTGCCAGTGTCATGGTGGCTTGAATTAAATGTGCATTTGCTGAGCTCAGACAGACCAGACAATTCAATTTGACACTGCCTTTAGAGAAGAGCTGAGGGCTAATGAGTTGCTCCGTGTTTAGTGCATATCCCAATGCTTCCGGATCAGCTCTTTCACTGCAGCAAAACAGATGAGGTCATCACTTTCTGCCCCCGTTACCATGGAGAAAGAATATAGGCTGGTAATGATATCCACCTTTAGACTGGTCTTATTTTTCTGTAGACTATTCAGTCCCATTTGACATTTCCCATTGGCTCCAGAAGGCTTCGAAAGCTGAAGTCGGGTCATTATCCGCAGAAACCTTTTTCTCCCCACAAAAAAGAGAATATTGTTATCTTTATGTATAGATCGTTATTTTGGAGATTGTCATTTGATCTACACATATCTGGCTCATGATTTCATTTGCTTCAGGCAAGGAGTGTAAAATAAAGACTGGCTTTATTGATATGAATCACATTGCAAGTACAACACAGACGCAAGCATAACAGTTGTAGATGACGCCATCTATTTCTTCTAACTAAGATAGCTGACACATGAATCTGTCTTGAAATACAATCATAGAATAATACCGTATACATTTTTTTTTCACATTGTCTTGTGACACCTTTTTTTGTGGACAACTATATATATATATATATTTATTTATATATCTATATATCTATATATATATATATATATATACTATTGGCTTCTTTTTCTTACAATCCATCCAACTACTTAAGAGTCACTTTATAAACACAAATTTAGAAAAAAAGATAATCCATAACAAAAGATACAGCAAAAATGAAACATGGCAGGAAGTATAGCAAACCCATTACTAATCTAATCTTTTCACATTCAAGGTTCATATTACTGCAAAAAAACAAAACAAAAAAACAAACAAACATACAATCATGTGAATTGTAGTGCTAAAAAATGCTCATGCAAATGTTTGCAAAGATCAGAAACTACATACAGTCACAACACACTGCAGTTTTTTAACAGATTGCCTCCAACAGTCAGTGCCTTCGGTTCTTTAGTTGATGTTAAATAGTTTTGATTGCTCTCAATACAAAGGACATAACTGGGTAACTTAATGACATCTTTCTTTCATCAAGCTTCTCTGCCCTCTACTATGTAATTGAATCATGTTCGTAAGCTGTACAAGTATACTGTGTGTATATATATATATATTATTTTTGTTTTAACAATAAATATAACCGAATTGTGTTCAATTTATGCTTAATACTAGAAAAAAGCGTATTACCGTACGTAATTTTGCTTAATCATTTTTCGGCATTTTTAAATGTACAATAAGATAAAATACTAATAAATTAAATCTTTTCTTTTTTTTGCGCAGTGAAAATTCAAACACAATAATCTAAGGAGAGCTTAAAAAAGAGACTTTTTGACAAGCTGTTCATTATGTTGCCATTAACTATTACTTTTGATACGCCTTCTTTTATTGAACAATCATCAGGCATTACTCTAATTTTCAGTAATAAATCCCCTCAGTGCTACTGTATAGCTTGGACGGATGGAGAATGCAACTTTAGAGTTCCTCAGAGCGAATGAGGTGGAACAAGGTGACGTTATACAGCACCTGGTGTCCATTGTTCCATGCATAAAGAGCTCTGTCTCTAGGGTTATAATCCAGCATGGAGATATGGGAATACTTGTTCTGTAATGGGATGTCGATATATTCATAAGTAGAGGAGTTGGTATGGAAAGCATAGTAGACCTTTGTCCCTCCAGAGTATCCATTGGTGACATAAAGCGTCCCGCAGATCATGAAAGCTTCACCTGCGCTCCTCTTTGGGTGGTTGGTGGTGTAGCTTTTGATGATCTGCAGGGTTGATGGGTTGAGCTTGCTGATGATAATGTTTCCAGCATTTTGATTGGTGGCATACACGGCCCAAAGCCCACCTTCGTCCACCATTAGGTCAATGTCGGAGTGACCACCCCAGGAATAGTGGTAGCGGTTGTTGAAGCCGGCGTAATCCAGCTGACCAGACTTGCTGATGGTGGCTGTCTTAAAGTCGAATTTGATGATGGTGTTGCTTTGGAACTTATTGAAGTAGATGGAGCCATTGTAGACCACTTGTCCTGTGCCCGACCAGGGGTGAGGAAGTCGATGCGAGGTGAAGTTGTCCGAATACATGAAGTCGGCCATGGACTTGTATTCCCGGACAAAGCGATTATTGTGATAACCGTCCATGTACCACACCTGGTGGTGGAAAAATGAATGAGCATAATTATTAATTTATTCAAAAATGCATTACAAATGCATACAGTTAATCATGCTATAGTGAGCAGGTTTTTAATTTCTGAAAATTTTCTGGGTAAAAAATGTCAGGATGAGAACACTGAAGAACAACTTATTAAGCACATTGCAATAGTCTTTTATTATTATTAGAGGCAAAAAAATAATAAAAATGGCTTCACTGGTTTTAATATTTGACAACTTTTTTGAAAACTGTCAACTAAATAGCCAAGTCATATGGAGAGACCAAAATGCATCAACATACGAAACAAAACAAAACAAAACAAAACATGAAATGATATCATGGAGAGGACCTGTGCAGACCCTCATGACTGTGTCAAGATCAAGCCTCTGAAATTATCAACAAATATAACCTTTCTGTGACAAGGAAAAGAGAGTTCAGGTTGTAAAATGTCATGTGGTAAAAAAAAAAAAGACATTAATGAATTAATAAATATGAATGATTAATTATTTATGAATTATTTATAAATTAATCATTCATTCTATTTTTTAAAAAGCTTTTAATTAAAGTATAATTATATTTATTTTAAAATATTCATTAAATGTGTACACTCACATGTATTTAAGGTTTAAGGAAAATATGTTATTACTTTTTATTAGATGTTTACATCCCATGACATTCATTTGGCTTGTCACATGTGATTTATTTATTTATTTTTGTCTTATGGTGGACAAACTTATGTCATTGATCCCTTCACAGTCAAGGTCAGCATGTAACCTGAGTCCTTAGGACTGGTCTGTCTGTTTTTTTTTTTTACTTGTCTATATTAGCATATCCCTGCAGTGAACCTATTCCTAAAACCCAATCCTTAAAACAAGCACATTTTAAAACGGTCTGACCCTGAAATATATGAAAGTTGCACTCTCAGGCTAGCAGAGGCTTCACTCAAGGGCAACTCTCTGACCCTTCATCAATCATTTAAGGCTCAGACAGATCTGCAGGCCAGATGCCTTTCTGTTTCTGGGCTTTTCTACTGGATCGATCCATCTCAAAGGGGCTAGAAACTCCACAGCTTCACCTTCAGCCATCCTTTTTGAAGTTGTTGCATTAATATATGATGGGATCATGGATTAGTTGTCAAGCAACTTACTTGCTACTGACATCTAACCAAGATGGATGTGTTAGATTTGTTCAAGAAATTGAAGAAAGACAGAAAGCTTGCAAAGGCAGAGAAGTAAAATAGTCTTACAAGATTTGTTTTTTGTTTTTAGCACAGACTACTAGAGTATGTGTGAAAACAAAGATATGAAACCAACAGCAATATACCAACGCTTGTGTGTGGGAAACACTGACACAGGAATTAACAGACATCATTCAGCTCTTACTGGGAATGACTTTGCTGCCACACTAATGAGTCTTGCAAGATTTACACCTATCATTTGCATCTTAATGTGTGCTGGTAATTTAATAAACCACACTCTTGGCATGTTTGCAAAAAAACACAGGGATTAAAAGAGTGCTGATAAGATTAAGTCAAATACATTTTAGCCAAGAAAAAAACCTTAAACAAAAGAAAGCCAGTTGTGATTAAAATGAGGGATGTGAAGTGATCAAGGCTATTTTCTCCTACACAAAAATCCAAAGGAATTGAGTCAAGACAGCTGCAGATTTGATGAACTCACCCTCGTATCACCGTCAGGGGCAAGCGGATCAGTCATCCAGGATCCATATCTTGATCCAGATGTCTTCATGGTTATAGCATCACTTATTCCTGTCAGCTTCCCACAAGCTGGTAATAACAGTAAAAAATACAAATTTATTTTCATAATTTTTTATCATTTACTCACCCTCATGTAGTTCCAAACCTATATGACATTTTGGTTACACTATTTTAAGGTGTCCGTGTTACAGTGTAATGCATTTAAGTACTGAGTAAAAATTACTAACTTCATAAAATATAGGGTTAGGGTTTAGGATTAGGGTGTGTTTTAGGGTTAGTTGCATGTATGTATAGTAATTATACACTCACCGGCCACTTTATTAGGTACACCTGTCTAACTGCTCCTTAACACTTAATTTCTAAGCAGCCAATCACATGGCGGCAACTCAGTGCATTTAGGCATGTAGACATGGTCAAGACAATCTCCTGCAGTTCAAACCGAGCATCAGTATGGGGAAGAAAGGTGATTTGAGTGACTTTGAACGTGGCATGATTGTTGGTGCCAGAAGGGCTGGTCTGAGTATTTCAGAAACTGCTAATCTACTGGGATTTTCACGCACAACCATCTCTAGGGTTTACAGAGAATGGTCCGAAAAAGAAAAAACATCCAGTGAGCGGCAGTTCTGTGGGCGGAAATGCCTTGTTGATGCCAGAGGTCAGAGGAGAATGGCCAGACTGGTTCGAGCTGATAGAAGGGCAACAGTGACTCAAATAACCACCCGTTACAACCAAGGTGGGCAGAAGAGCATCTCTGAACGCACAGTACGTCGAACTTTGAGGCAGATGGGCTACAGCAGCAGAAGACCACACCGGGTGCCACTCCTTTCAGCTAAGAACAGGAAACTGAGGCTACAATTTGCACAAGCTCATCGAAATTGGACAATAGAAGATTGGAAAAACGTTGCCTGGTCTGATGACTCTCGATTTCTGCTGCGACATTCGGATGGTAGGGTCAGAATTTGGCGTCTACAACATGAAAGCATGGATCCATCCTGCCTTGTATCAACGGTTCAGGCTGGTGGTGGTGGTGTCATGGTGTGGGGAATATTTTCTTGGCACTCTTTGGGCCCCTTGGTACCAATTGAGCATCGTTGCAACGCCACAGCCTACCTGAGTATTGTTGCTGACCATGTCCATCCCTTTATGACCACAATGTACCCAACTTCTGATGGCTACTTTCAGCAGGATAATGCGCCATGTCATAAAGCTGGAATCATCTCAGACTGGTTTCTTGAGCATGACAATGAGTTCGCTGTACTCAAATGGCCTCCACAGTCACCAGATCTCAATCCAATAGAGCATCTTTGGGATGTGGTGGAACGGGAGATTCGCATCATGGATGTGCAGCCGACAAATCTGCGGCAACTGTGTGATGCCATCATGTCAATATGGACCAAACTCCCTGAGGAATGCTTCCAGCACCTTGTTGAATCTATGCCACGAAGAATTGAGGCAGTTCTGAAGGCAAAAGGGGGTCCAACCCGTTACTAGCATGGGGTACCTAATAAAGTGGCCGGTGAGTGTATAGTAACTCCATGTAACGTGTAAGAAGGACACTGTAAAATAAAGTGTTACCAACATTTTGTTTCTTCAGTAGAACACAAAAGGAAATATTTGGAAGAGTTTTTAAGCTGCTCTTTTCCATGCAATGAAAGTGAATGTTGAAAAAAGGCTGTCAAGCTCCAACAATATCAAATCAAAAATGTGTGCTGTATAAGTTCAGTTAAGACAGTAAATATTTGATGAACTCGCCCATATCACCATCAGGGAAAATTTTAAGTTATTCACTGATAATATTCTATTGTGCGTCGGGATGTATCACACCAGGTTTGACGTCAGTGACACCAAACGTCATTGGTTCTCATGTGTTATGCCACATTTGAATATGTGCATATTCAAATTGCATGAATGACTTGGAATATAGTGCATGAGTTGGAACTACTGTAATGCTACTTTTATGGTGCTTTTTGTCATTTCTGTAGCTTGACAGCCTTTGTCACCATTTGCTTTCATTGCATAGAAAAGAGCAACATGAACATCCAGTCTAACATCTCAAAAAAATGAATATAGAGCTGTAATGACATGAGGGTGAGTAAACGATGAAAGAATTTTCATTCTTGGTGGAACTTTTCTACTTCCTTTAACATGTTGCTCCTTTGCTTTCTTATGAGAGAGCGAAATGCTGTTAAACTTCAATGTTCTGCACTGGTAAATGGGCTTGTGGAGGATGGGGGGGGGGGGGGGGCGTTGGAGTTCCTGTCATATTCTGCAGTGTGTTAGGCACTCAGGCAGAAGTTTGCAGGCATCAGTGAACCTCTCATACTCTCTGTTTTGACACAGTGTCAGACAGACGCACTGGAGCATAACTTCTGTAGACATCTGCAGTGTTTTAAGAGTCCTCACAAGGAAGCGTGTTCTTCTCTCATTCATATACTTCTTTCTGGGCCTCTTTTTCTGTCACTTATCAGAGAATTGATGCTGTATCCCTTTCTCTCACTTTCTCTTTCTCTCTCTGGTTGTGATGTTCAGGCAGTTCACTGGCGAATAGCAACTGCTTTTAAATGAAATGTACATTTATAGATACTCCTCTGTTTCCCCATGATATATTTTTTTCTCTTCTCTCTTCTTTTATTCTTGACACTGAAATGTGATCATTGTGATGATTATATAAAACTTCACTGGAGTCAGATCTGGTGAAAGATCTGTTTTAAATAAATGTCACTGACCTGGCTATCTGTCATTGCATGGCTCTCCAGAATACTTGATTCTGATTGGTCAATCACTGAAATATAATGACACAGTCTGACAGTTTTCAAGTCTCCTTTTTCCCTTTGTGCTCTCTTTCTTACATAATAAAAAAAGCAATATTTCATGTTCATGTATCTATTTGTTTGGTGAGTCTGCCAGTCATTGTCACAAAATAAACCCTTTCACAATGATATAAAACCCTTCTGCTTTACGTCTGGGTTTATTTTGTGATCATGACCGACTGTCCATTATCTCTTATTTATTTTATATTGTTCTCTTCTTTCAAATTACAAATCAGTGGGCTATATTATATATTTAAAAAAATACAAGCTTTGGCATAAAATTACTGCAATCAAATAATACTGATTTACCCTACATTAAATTCCATGCAAAGCCCTTGAACAGACTGACCTCTATACGATTACTCATAATCTGCTAATATTGACCTGTGCAATTCCATAATCCTTTTGGGATTGAATGAGTTGTGATTTACTCACCCAATTCTCTGTTCCAAAACCTGAATTCAAAGATATTGTATGACACACAATATACAGTAAGTACCAGCCTGACTAATTGTCTCAGCACAGGCGGTCAGTCTTTTCCACCAGACCCAATGGCCAAATGTTAGTTGAATTTATGTTAGTGTATTTAGGAGATAAATAGTAAAGTACCTTTTCTATGATTGCAAAGCAGTGGTACAACTGAATACTGTGGATTAAAGGCTAGGATCTTTAGTGCTCATGATTGCTGACTGTTGATGCAATTATGTTGAAATATACAGCAAGCATCACCGAGTTCACAGCCCTACATCGCTAATGTGAGACTGCTGCTCTGCATAGATAACATGTTTGTGTAATTTTCCTAGATATTTACATAATGCCATGGCATTAAATGTTGCCAACCCATCCCAAGTTTTCTTCTGCTAAATCTTCTATGCTATGCATAACGGAATGCCATTGGACACGTAATCGGTTAGAGAAGCTTAGCAGAAACCCATAACTAGTTTTTAACAATTATTTGCGTTGACTTGGTGATTTTATCCTAGCAACCAACTGCTTGTATGATCATTTATGTGACAACATATGCACCTTAATAAATGGAATTGGAAATGGCTGTTGACTTTTTTCAATCAAGATTTTAGATACAATTTTACATATATAAATACATCATAATATGCATTATAATATGCGGGGGGGGGGGGGGGGGGGGCTGCTTTATGGCTGCTTTACCGTCAAAATAATCAAATTACAGGAAAATATATAAAAATAGAAAACTGATATTTTTAATTGTAATAATATTTCACAATATATCTGTTTTACCATACTTTTGATTAAAAAAATGCAGCCTTAGTGAGAATAAGATACTTATTTAAAAATATAATATAATATAATATAATAAAGCCTTTCAATTAATATGACCTATTACAGGTATTATATAGAATAATTGGAAATGGTTTAAAATAGTATTTGATTAATTATAACATCACATTGTAGGACACTGTCAAAAATGCTTGACATTTTATGGTAAACAATCACAAAATAGCTGGTTCAGGCTTGCTGCTCTCAAAACACTGTTGACTACAAAAGGCCATCTCATTTATACTGTACTGGTGAACAAATTATCAGTGGGGTTTTTTCTCATCCAGTGATTTAACTCCCTTGCGTAATGCAGCATTAGAAATTCATGCAGCCAGGAGATTACTGGACTGGGAATAGCAATCTTTCAATAGAATCCCATGATCATATTTAGATGGCTCTCTTTATCATTGCATATAGCTTTTGGCTCAGTGGAAAACAGTGGAGTGCAGCTCTTTTTTTTGTGGTATTTATTGTTGCACCAAACCCAGCATGCTGTCCTCCTTTAATCAATCAAAATAAGGCTGCATTTGCATTATGCATGAGTAATAAATCTGTTATTCGTCTAAAAAGAAGAGCAATTCTCTATTGTTACTTCTGACCTATATTCCAATGTATGAATGAATAGTTATTAAGATTTCTGTGCAAAACGTACAGTTTGCTTTTGGATAAAATCATTTGAAGTTCATTCAACTGAGAATTTGTCTATAAATCAGAGACATGTCAAAGACTGTGTCCTGTCATACCGATTATGATAATGTTATTTAATTTACCTGTAAAGCCACTATGAATTCATGCCATGGCTCAGGTGAACCCAACGGCATTTTGTTAGAGAGAACAGCACAGCAGCTTCTTATTAGTCACGTCTGTGTCTAACATCCATATGAGATCCATTTCTCATTTTAGAATAAGGCAACATCTGATTCTGCTGCTACTATCTGTATCAGATTAGCTATGCTGAGACACAGCATTTCAAACAGGGAAAGTGACAGGGATAAAGGAAGGACCGGCGCACATGTTGTGTTGTTTAGATTCAGCATGCTAATGCCTCCAAGCAGCACAGTAAGAGTCAGGACCATTGTATCTGAAGGGAAGTATCTTGAATTACAAAAACATATTACGGCTAGTTTATTAGCTATATGTACTGAGAATGTGGTGTGCCTTTATTTATGCTGTTTTTCCTTTTTTAATATAACTGTATATACCAATATATTTTTTCTCTAGCTGCTTTTTCTGGGCTGTTCAAATCGTAATAATAAAAAGAAAAAGTGAAATAGAGAAAAATCATATTTTCATGCATGAAAAGTGTGTGTGTGTGTCACAACAACAAATTGTTCTTCTTGTGCACAGCCGTATGTAATATTATGAAATGAAATATAAAGGTTGTTTGTGTTTGTGCTCAAACTCATCCTACCTAATTTTTGCATGCATGCACGAAGTCTCTCCTCAAGATTAGACACCCTGTTGTGAAGCTCCTCGTAGTCAAAGGCCCCGATCTCCTCCTGCAGTTCATTTAGCACTGATGTCAGATTCTTGACCTCCTCTTTAAACTGCATTACCAATTTTGCATCGGCCTTGTATTCCTCCAACACTGGTATCATTGGCCTAAGTTCCTCCATTTTCGCTTTTATGGCCTGAAAGGTTAAAATAGGCTTGGTTCAGTAGGCATGCGTGCAACGATTGCGTCCAAACACCTGTCTTACCCTGCACTTGCCCTCTCTGCCTACTCTATCACGATTTCTGAGTGTGCCTAGCAAAACACATGTACAGTTCAACATGGCATAAAACAAGTTCTCAGTACACCAGCAAAAATTTGAAAAAACTCTCTTTATTTTCCAGCGTTTAAAATGCAAAGAGTCGAAGGTTACATGCTTCACATACAACAATACTTTCTCTTGTTTTAAAATATCCAAATGTGCATAAACAAATCTGAATTAGGAAAAGACATGGAGAAGATGTCATAACATAAGAAAATCTACTCAAGGAAGGCTGCAATAGTGGCATGCACAAAAAGAGCGCAAACAGAATTCAAAGGTGCTTTGTATTTAAACTAAACTGAATGATGCAATCAGTTGACCAGCTGAGGATTACAATGGAATTGAACTTGTTCTTCAGTCTCTGCAGCTTTGATTTAATTCATAAAGTTAGCCCTGCAAGCAAGAAAATAAAATTTTGTTGAATAGCTAACTCGCTAGCCTTTCTAATACACACATTTTCACAGATACAGCTGTACAGAAATAATGCAAAAGGTTTTATATGAAAAATAATTAAATAGCATGAACTAACACACAAATGCATGCTTGAAATTATTTGCAGATGTGCAAATAATCATGATGGTTTATGCCCAAGTTTATGCACATAAATGAGGACATAGATTTAGATATATACACACACTACAATTCAAAAAGTCAAGAGTCAGTTAGACATTTTTTAATATTTTTGAAAGAAAAAATAATATAGTAAAAGTCACATTATGAGATATTATCATTTAAAATAACTATTTTCTTTATATATATATATATATATATATATATATATTGTGATTTTCTGAATTTTCTTCAGTGTTAGACTTCTGTAACTTCTGTTAGATTCTTTGGAAATCATTCTTATTTGCTGATTCGCTCCTCAAGAAACATTTCACATTATTATTATCAGTGTTAAAAACGGTTGTGCTGCTTAATTGTGTTGAGAATTTTGATAGATTTTTGATGAATAGAAAGTTCACGAGAAAAGCATTTATTTGAAAAAGAAAATCTTTTGTAATATTAGAAATGTCAAACTGTAAATAAATGTAATGCTTTCTTTATAAATGCATTCATAAAATTGAATAAATGTCTTTTTAAGAAAGAAAGAAAGAAAGAAAGAAAAAGAAAGAAAGAGAAAAAAAGAAAGAAAGAAAGAAAGAAAGAAAGAAAGAAAGAAAGAAAGAAAGAAAGAAAGAAAGAAAGAAAGAAAGAAAGAAAGAAAGAAAGAAAAAGAAAAAACTAAAAACTTACTGACCCCAAACTTTTGAAAGGATGTTTATATTATATTGTACTGGGATCATAAAGTGCAAAATAATCTTCGTCCAAACAAAGAAAATGCATTTCCCATGTCCTTTGATTCCATTTATCAAATTCATTCTTTATGTTTTCCTACTTCAGCTGAAATGCCATGTTTGTATATAATGCTCTGTGTATACCTGAACTTCTGAGAGTGAACGGTGCTATGTAGGCTCTGGTATAAAGATCATGACGGTGTATATGATGACCTTTTCCAGAGATTGCATCCAAATATTTGATGCTTTCATGTAATAAACGTTTAAAGGTCAAGCCTATAAGTTTTCTTACTTGGTAAATAAACAAGTGGTGCTGCCAACACTGGCCTTCTGACCTGCCTGATTTGTGTGCACATGCCTGACCATAATATTCAGTAAGTTTAACAAAAACAAAATGCTCAATGCACTATTTTCGTTTAAAAGATTTTGAATGGCCAGTTGATGCTGAAGGAGCTAAAAGACTGTGCTAGACAGATCTATAAAATCTATGCCACTTTGGGAGCTTGATACACACTACAAATTGCACTGCGCAACAAATCACTGCGCCTCCATTTCGAAAAATAGCAACGGCCTCATTAGCATGCAGATGCAATTGATGTCAGGCAGCTAACAATACCTAAGATGGAAAATGAATCATATTTTGTAATTCACTTGTGGGGAAAATGCCTGTGTCATCCACTCAGGAGGAGAAATCATTCATAACAAATATTCTGAGCTCACTTGACATGCAGATATACAGAAAATGAATATGCTCCGTTGTTTTCTCAATGATTGATACGTTAATGTTATGTTAAAGGCCAGTGTTGGGAGCGGAATTAAATAAGTGAGTTAACCTTTTTGTCAATGGGAGACATTGTAGCCGGTTACGAATTAAATATGACATTTACAAATGGAACAAACACAATGGAGAAAATTTGGAGGAGTTCATATATTTGTACACACCTTGTATTGCTTTGCGATATTCTGCTTGTGGCTTTCCTCCACCTGTTTGAACTTAGATTCCAGGCCTTTCAACTGCACCTCCATTCTTTGCACATACTCCAGGTCTTTCTGGGTCCTCTGGTCAAGACTCTGGATGGACTGAGTCATATTCTGGACCTGAAAGAGAACATAAGAGACGAGTGATAAGCCAACCCTGCCGAAAAGATCTATGAAAGTGAGCTATTTATTCTGACAGTAGGACGTTGTGTGGATATGTGAGTGTGTGTGGATTATTTTCAAAGGTTACTTTTTCCAGGAGCTGTCTCAGTTGTTTGGTCCTGGCGTCCCGTGAACACATGGTCTGCTGAGGAGCCACAACAGTGCACACACACCTGCCCTCGCTGTCTTGCGCTGAGCTGTACACCTGCCACGACTCCTCTGGGTTAGCAGGCAGCACCTGGGCAAGGGGCAAAACAAAGAGGAAAAAAGGTCAGTGACTGCAGTCTTTGGGAATATAATACTAATAATACATTTTATTTGTAATGCGCTTTTCTGAAAGCCAAAGCGCTAAAATGTAGCTAAAATGGCCTATACACAAGGGTCAGACTTAAAGAGTTTTCTGGCCAGTTGATGGAAACGGTCGTGCCAGTTCTTATGTTTCTTATGTTGTCTTAATGTTTGTGTTGCAATAATCTTACATTTAATCAAGCACGTGTTTCTTTAAACACTTGGTGACTGTGGTAATTGGAATGTTGCTTTTGTGAATTCTCTTGTGAATACTCTGTGAAGTAAATATGTCACAAAGGTAATGTTATTTAGCTGGCTGATATAGATGAAGGTTTTGTGATTGTAAGACCGACTTGCTAATCTTGGAAGCATGAGTTTTATTCAAAATGAGATGGAAATGATTATTGAGCCAAGCTACAGTATACAGTATCTAGTCTCTGTTCTCTCTCTCTCTCTCTCTCTCTCTCTCTCTCTTTTTTGTTTTTGTTTTGTTTCTCCTTGTCCATCAAGAGCAGAGCAGTATTAGTGGTCAATATATACTGACAAAATACAGTTTTCTAAGGATTTTCATAATTGGTGCTTTGATGTGAAATGTTTTTTTCTTGAAGGGGATTTTATGACCCAGTGGCTTTACATAAAAGAGCCATCTGGAAGAGTGAGCGTTTCCGTATGTCTTGCCCTAATCCTGAGTAATCTAATGAATAATCCATATTCAAAACCTGTGTGGACAGAAAGCACTTTTTATTAAATCTAAGGAACATCTTTGTAAATCTGCTGCTACTGTAATGCTGAATTCAGATTAAAATACAATCTATTGTTTTCATTGTGTGAGGACAGAGCTTACCATAATATCAAAATACTGAAGGCATATATTTAAAAAATGTAGAAAAGATAGTATCTTTGTCTTGCTCACAAATAACTGATTTAAATAATATAGATTTCGACACAGCATTTATATAGGTGACTCATAACAATTACCAAAGACTACAAACCCACTCAAAGTCAATAATCCCCCCGCTGAGACACTTTTTTTTACCTGACTGCAGCATTTAACCCTGGGGAGACAAAGGTTTTTGTCCATTGAAAGAGATGCATAACATTGGATATCAATAAAAATTAACCACACACACACTGTCAACCGTCAGGTCAACTCCAACCAGATGGCTCACCACCTCCTTAGTGCCATCCCATAAACAAACACCTTCTGATGAATATGTCTAGTGTCTTTAAAAAAATAAATTAAAAAACACACACATACACACTGAACAAATGATAATGCATTTTTGCTTTGCTGTGTTCTTTTTTTTGTCATTGTATTGTTTGCCACCTTTTTGTGTTTCTACATGATTCATGCAGTGACATAAAATATGAATACTGTACAGTTAAAGTCATGCAATCCCATTAGGTAATTGAGGTCTGTGACAGATTAAATTCCAAACAATAATGATATTATCATACAATATTATATATATAGCAACAATTCCACTAATGCACAAAATCTGAATCAACATTAAACACTGAAACTCTCCTTATAAAAAAGTATTTGGTGGTACTACCATGGTAATGATATCACAGGGTACTTCAATCTATAGTCCTAAATAATTACCATTCATATTATGGTAGGCTGTATGTTACTCCAAAGAACAGCACTTAAAATAATACTATGCACCATGTATAAAACATGATATTGGCATATAGTCTACAACGTATAAAAAATAATCTTATGTTTGTTCTTTTTAATAGAGTTGCAATGTATTTTTTATATGAATTACATAATTTTTCCATTTTACAACATGCATTATTCAAATAGCATAACCATTTGTAACGTATAAATAATATATATATATATATATATTTTTTTTTTTTTTTTTGCAGCTCATATTGTCTAAATTGAACATGAACAAAGAGAATTTAGGAAACTCACGCCAGTGCTCCGGTCCGGCACACCCGGAGGTGCCACGCTTAATTTAGTGCTATTCAGACCAACTAGAGAGGGCAACGTTTGCGACATCCAGTTGGTGATCATTGCCATCGTGCTGAGCACTACTCCAATTTTCAGCAAAGGCACCGACATCTCTGCTCTTCTCTTTCCCAGTAACCTTCATTATACACATTCCAGTAGAGAACTGTGCTGGTAACCTGCACTACTGACAGAGGTGATGTGCTTTTGTAAAGCACTCACTGTAAATGATTTCATCTCGGACGTTTCTGCTCGCACCTATACTATACTGAACTTTATAATTACGCAAGCTCTCTCGGTTTATAAGCAGAGTTCAGTGCTGTCTCCTCTCTTCACGCGAATAACGAACGACGGCAGTTCAGCAGAGGATCTCATCTCATTGGTTCCGTGCCCCCGCCCACACTGGTGAAATATTCATAAATATCACAAACCTCCCCCTGGTTCTCGACGCACGAACGAAATCAATGAACACGTACAAAGTTTTCCTTAGTATCACCGATTGACAGCTATAGCTACTTAAAACAGTTAGGCGGCCAATAGACAAAATAGTGCACGCTGCTCCTAAATAGCCTTATCTACTGTAAGAGCGAGGCGCCTCCCTTTGATGCAGAGAGTTGATAATATTTAAAAAGTGTAATGAAACAACGTTTCAGTAGGCTATGCATCAACGTTGGATAACGGACAAGTTTTTCAGAATATGCGTTGAAATAGACGCTTGCGAACAGAAGGCGCGTTCGCCTGTGGCAACAGTTCGCGACTGGAACGCATTCTTGAACGGAAACGGCAAAACATCCGTAGGCGAGCCTCCTGTAATTTTGTATTTATGTTTTGCTTTGTTATACATTTGCATAACAGACATACACACAAAGGGGCTGTCAAATGTGCTAGCATATAACATTTGGTTTACGCGAGAATAAATTACGAAATCGATTCCGTTGAATAATTCGCGCGCTGTTTTGCAGCTCATCGGTGTATAGTAGGCTAACGATTACTTGTACCGCGACTCTCTGCGATATGCAGTAGGCTACACAGTAGGCATACACACACATTATTTATGTGCTAGATAGTGTAAAGTTACTATGATCGTTAATCCTCACTGAGCATGTAATTAAACTCTAAAATATCAGATGTTAGATTAAAAAGATAACTCACTTATGCACATTTTAAAACAGTGCTTTATGAGTGCCATTTATGAGTCACTTCTGAAAAGGGGAATTTTAAAAAGATAGGTGACCAATTGTCTCTCATCTTGTCCTGATATTATTTGACCAAAAGAGGGCAGTACAGGTTTCCTTCTCATGTTTAACATTTTTATCTTGGACAAGTTCCAATCAGACCCACCACCCCCTTGCCCAGCATACACTTGATAATTAATAATTTTTTTATCAAACATCTTTGTTTTTTTACTAGGCTACACATTTACTAGACATGTTCCTAATGAACTGGTGACAAATAGCACTCACAGACAGACATTTTAAACAGATTTAATGTACGAACATCCTTTTCCTCTATTGTCTTTATTTTCTGTCCTTTTTCTATTTGATTTTGGCTAGCAACATTTCTTTTCACCTGCACTAACACAAAAGGAGGAATACCTGATAGGTCACTGATTTACACATGAGAAATGTCCTCTCTGTGCACTGCAGGTCAACCATATTTACATATTTATTATGGTTTTGAGCAATTTTATAAAATAATAAAATGCAAACAACTTATTTTGATTAAAGATAAGCCTAATTAAAGAGATCTAAAATAATTTTTTACTTCTGAATTTATTAACATGCTGTAATATGAAGTGATTTTAACTCCATAATATAATAATTGGAAATAATTGGAAATAGAACATATAGATCTGTCAATTTTGTATCAACCTGCATTTTTATCAAATGAAACAGAAGCTTTTTTTTTCTTCTTCTGTAATTTATAATTTGGGGCAGATTACAAATCATGGCACAGGGCACTTAGTTTCAGACAGCTGATTCTTAAATGAATCATAGCCTACAATAAATCACAGTTCATAAACACATAATTTTAGCATGTTTTCTTAAAAGCTTGCAATGTTAAAGTGAAATAATAATAATAAAAAGGCCCCATGAAAGACAAAAACAAAGAAAAGAAAAACTTGCATTTGGTTTCTTTCACAGAACAGCCTATGAGATTATAGAAAACAGGCTAAACTATTTTTCTGTACATAAATGACCTTGCCCCTTCAGTATAGCTTTTTCCATTTGATTAACTCACCAACAGTGTAAAATGTCAAAGGCGTAAGAAAAAAACTGTTACTGAAGAGAAAGCATCACTGAGTGTGGAGAAAGCAATTTGCTTGCTATTTCTGTCTTCAAAGTGAGATTGTAGAGTGTCAGAGACAATCACAGTGTGGATAATGAGAATACACTGCACAAGCCCTGGAGTGTTTTATCTTGAATAGGAATAATCATACAAATGATACAATGATACTGATGATCATTCACACACAGAAACTTCTCTGCTTCCAAGAGGCATTTATCTTTTAATACTAAAACTGTCAACTATTACTATGAAAACACATTCATTATCATGCACAATAACCTACATAAAAGTTACAATAAAATAACCCCTCTAGCCATGTGGTACAAAGGCTCTAGACACGAGAAACCCCGCTGTGATTTTCTTCTAAATGAGGTTTATCATATCAGTCCATCCCGATCTCTTCTGCCCAACAGATTAATCTGCACTTATGATAATACCTGAAACCGGCTTATTTTGAGCATATCTGCCTAATTAGCCCGAGATGTGCGCTGAAAATGGCGTTTATAAACCTACTTGGGTGAGTTCAGTGCCCATCAGTACAAGGAGGGTGAGACTCAGGAGCTTGCTTGCAGGCTGCATCTTCTGCTGCCGATGCCACCTGATCCGAAGATATCACATGCAGAGCTGTTTTCTGTCCAGCTGTCCGGCTCTCTATTAGATGCTCCTCTTGAAATTGCGTAAAGGCTATGTTTTAATTCAGCGCCAAAATAATGGTAAAATAAGATTGGAATGGTTTACAAATGCGTCTCTTTGCATATTTATCTCATCTCAGCTCCTCGACGCCTCCTCGTCCTCTTTCTTCCTGGACCACCGATCCCGATCGCGAATGTGCACGAAAGCGGCGAAAATATTACTTCATCACTGGACAAACTTGGCTTGGTTAATACGAGAGGGAAGGTGTGGGCAGGAAATTTGAGAAGCGGGGCCAAGCAGTGGTGCTGAACCGGATGTGACACGGACTGAAGTGGGAAATTCAAGAAACGTATGAGGGACATGAGCAGCGCGCGCGCAGCGTGAGAAGCTGAGTGGAGAGCGCGCACTTGATCTGCTATCACTGTTGGACATGAGCTCTCAGTGCGGGTGAGAAACAGCGCAGTTCACAGCAGAAGTGCCAGGGTTTCACTAAAGGATAATAAAAAGAGTGGCGAGGTTGCCATGGAGACTCCTCCTTGGGTATCCCTGGTGAAAAAAAAAATGCTATGTATACTTGCAGCCAGACTAATTTAGTATAGGGTACTTCAAGTGTGTTAATGATTAGTTAAAGGTGCAATGTGTCATATTTCTACGGATCTATTGACAGAAATGCAATAAAAGATCAATAACTATGTTTTCAGTGGTGTATAAATACCTTGCATGATGAACCATTATGTTTTTATTACCTTAGATTGAGACATTTGTATCTACATAACCGCGGACACCCCCGTCTATGGAAGTCGTCATATTTTGTTGTCATGTTTCTACCGAAGCCGACAGCGAACAAACAGCACTACAGAGCACGTTTCGTCACTACCTTGAAAGAGAAGCAGCAGAAGTTGTACGTTTGTATATATATGTTGTATATATATGTTATATTTTATTATTACATGGCTTGGTAGAATTCCAATGTAGAATGCGGTCTGTTATTTCTTGATAACAGACCGCTGCTTAGTATAACAGACCGTTGCCATGAAAAACAGAGCGTTGCCATGGACGCAGCAGGTCAGAGACGGAACGGACTATTTTCTTTAGCGGAAGCAATACAGTCGTTTTTAAATCAATATACTCCTTTTTAAATCAATATTTTGAGTCAAATTATTGATTTATTTGGTAGGTAGCCATGTAATAAGCGGGATAATGTATAGCGAGGCGGTCGTTATAACGAATACCACCCCTTCAGGCTGATTAAGATCCCTCGCTTCGCGTCGGGCTCCTAGTCAGCCTGTCGGGGTGGTAACGTTAGGCCTATTCGTTATAACGACCGCCTCGCTATACATTATCCCTTACATATAAATATACATTTTTAGAAAATGTACTTAAGTACAATTATATTAAAGTGTGTTAAAAGTTGTATTGTGAAAATAGGTAAAATAATTATGCTAATAAACTTTTAATATATTTAAGGATAGTAAAAGTAGACTTTTTTTCACCATAGGGATCACAATTTTAAATCACAATGATAAAATGTAATACATAATGTATTACTTAATTAATTAAATTCGCAATACAGCTCTAGGGGTGAACACACTAATGTGGGGCTAGTTGTAACACACATGGTTTAAAACTTTCCAGCATAAGATATTCGCCGGGTTTAAATCCCAGTTGCGCAGATGGGGAACGTTGTAACGCTGCATTACAATGTGCCCCTAGAACTATGCTATTCTATTATAGACTTTAAAGGGGTCATATAATGATACATGCACTTTTACAAGTTGATTGTACTGAAATGTGTGTTGGCAGTGCCTGTACACAACCATCATAGTGTTTTTTTTTTTTATCTCCTTATATGTTTCCCCCCATCTCAAATCAAGCCGTTCGGCCATGTGACGTCACACAGTCGGACGACACCCTCCCACGATTGTTGATTGACAGCAGCGTTTCAACATAGACCCGCCCTCGCTCGTGAGCAAGCTGTCAATCATAGTCCGCACGGACCGGCCGTACTGTTGGCCGGACCAATAGTATCAATGTTGATACTGGCGCACTGTCTATGAGCAGAATGCTCCATCATGCTAAGCGATTGTGGTGTTCTATTCTTGGGTGCAATAAGGAACACAGCAATCATTTTAATGTTCCTAAATCCGAACCGCTGAAGACGCAGTGGCTGAGTTTGTTTTCGAAGGGAATATTCCCCACGATCAACGTCAATGCTTTCATGTTTGCGCGAATCACTTTACACACCAGACTGCTTTATAAACGAGGAGGGTCAGTATAAAGTTGGTTTTGCTAAGAAGCTGGTCCTGAAAAAAGGATCGGTATCACTTATTCGTGTTCCTGCATCCTGCTGCACCTCCAGAAGAAGTGAGTGTAATGTTTTATTAACCGTAGTAATATTTATATTAATCTTTGCAAATCGCTAGCTGCACGCTTCACGATGCGTCTAAGGTTTACACTCAGGGTACATTACGGCATGTTTTCTACAACGTTCTGAATATAATTCATCATCCCACGTTTATTATGAACAACGCGTTATGGTTATTGTGTTACAAACGGTGTAGGCACAGAACAGAGGGGCGGGGTGAGCAAAGCTCATTATCATAAGACACATGCACTTAAACAGCGTGCTGAAAACAGAGCTGTTTTTGACCTGGTAAAATAAGTGTTTTCTTACAATACTAATGAGAATTTTTAATTAAAGTATATTACAAACTTTTAATTTAGACCCTAAAGAATCATTGTACAAAAATGGCATTATATGACCCCTTTCATGAATTGTACTGAGAAACCATGAGAAAAGGTGAATAAAGACTGAGAGTCAATGTTCAGAAATTATTAATTATTATTACGCTTTGAATTATGCTGTATAGCTATGTTTCTTGGTGTGTTCTCAAAAATGTGTTTATTATAATTAAAAAATGCCATTATTTTATTATGAAAAAGATAATAATAGTATTTTATTGAGACAATATTTTAGTTTGTCTTGGTACAATGTGCCCCTCACATGTTACAACATCCCCCACCTGTGGGACGTTGTCACATTTCACTTCCATTCTTTCGGGATAAAGCAAGAAAAAAGTATACACTGTATGAATGAAACAAAAGCACACAATTGTACTCTGAGCCCCAGTGAATTTACACAAACTGAGAAATTCAAACAGTGTTAGGTTGTATTCCGTCGCTCTCCCCCTACTTGTCTTGCAGTAAATATTTCATAAGCACAACAAATATCCTATAAAAGTAGTTTTATAGCCTAAACAACATACCAAACAAATTCAGGACATTAAAGTTTCAACATTCTAATTTAATCAATAGAAATGACCTTAAATGCCACCGTTAAGGTTTCTCCATTTACTGACAGTAATTGACTCACCCAAAAGAGCGATAGGCTAAATGTCATCACCACGGTGGCCTTAAGAAGCACAACAGTCTAGAGTAAACTCCTCGAATTAAAGGTTGAATTAACACCTGCTGTTGCAGTACTATAACAAACAGAATGTGCAAACAGTCTTTGTTTGAAGACTACTTTTTAAATGTACATATGCAAATGTAATAATTCCAGATTTCTTTTCATGCCAAGGAGCCCCATGGTGGATAGATGTGTTGTAATTACCAATAACGATTATATCGTTATAATGATTGTAAAAAAACAACAACTTGTAATTAGAACATGTAAACCCGTAATTTTCTGAGAGCTATGACTTGTACGACATGACCATTGTACCAGGAGGCCTTTATTAACCATATGGAATTCATTTATGATGGATGGATGACCTTTTTTGAGCTTCAAACTGTTGGTTGCATTTCACTTCCATTATCAAGCTTGAAAGAGCCAGGTTATTTTTTAATGTAACTCCGATTGTATTCGTCTGAAAGAAGAAAGTCATATAGACCTATAGAATGGCTTGAAGGTGAGTAAATCATGGGGTTATTTTCATTTTAAAGTGAACTTCTCCTTTAAGATGTGTTCGACTTAAAGCTCTACTTTAAGCCATTCCTTTAGAGTGGTGCAGGTACTGATGACGTCACTTTGTAGGCTAACTGTTTGTTATTCGATTATCGCAAAAATTAAGCTCTGTGATCAACAAAAGTTTATGATACTTACTCGGTTTGTCCATCAACATAATTTTCTCAAATGAACGCAACTTTTATGAATTTTTAAGCTTAAATGCAGTCGCCAGTAGTAAAAAGCTAACGAACTACACCACATTACCAAGACTTTAACATCATGTCAGAGAATAAAATGTGAAAGTGTCTTGAGTTTGTGTTCACCACAGACCTTATTTCAGCCATTTAACCAAAATCCCATTCAAAAAACCCATTGACTTTGGGATGATGGAACCAGAAGTGCTAAAATGCTAACTTGCGTCCACATTTTGGCCTACAAAATTATGCCATACATGCACCACTCTATAATCACATGCTTCACATATAGTAACATATAAACCTTAACTTTTTATCTTCACTTAACTTGAACTCTGAAGTTAACTTATGGTCCAAACAATAATCGGCAGACCCCTGAAACCCCTTAGGCAGACACACTTTTGAATATATCTAATATATTATATTTTTACTGAAAAAAAAAATAAAAAAAATAAAAAATAGATCAGTGGTTCTATGGTATTGACGATATAACCTTCAAGTTTACTACACAGAAATAACACTTCAACCCGGAGATTTCTGTTAGCTTACTAAAAATGTTGAAAGCAGAAAGCACTGCATAGCTTGTAGCTGTGTTGTGTGTGACTCTCTGGTCCACGAGTCTCTATTTGTAACGCAGCCTGCAAATAGAGCCTGATTGTTGAAAACTTCTGCAGGTAGAGTAAACTAGTGATATATAGGACATGTGTTGAGTGAAGGGTGAGGGTGCATAGAGAACGGCACCCTGAGTTGCTCACTACATCTCTGACACACAGCTTCACAAACTGTTACCTGTCAGTATAAGACAGTCCATGAGGGAGACTCAAGGGGAGCCCACCTGCATCGAATTGTGCTTGTTAGCATGGGGATAAAAGCCCTGGAGGATTGGAAGAACACTCTGTTTGTGGATATATCTTCTTTTCATCTAATATCATTCTAATAATAGATACCAAATTTATCCCATAAGATAAATGTGCTCACAGGCTCTTGTATCAGTGCCTATACAGTAAATAGTTTGTTTTCCAATGCAAATATTTGAACCGGGCGTATAAATGAATGCATAAATAGACTCTCTACTTAGGCAAAATTAAGCTCTTGAGAGGTTTTGAGACAAGCTAGGGGAGATGTCCCACTTTTCCTGTCTCCTTCTCCTTTTGATTTTGAGATCAGTGCAAATTCGCAATGTTTTTGTTTCCTTTCAATACCTTTGCATCTGCTGGCATAATCTGTCTGTTCTTTTCAAAGAGATTTTTGTTTTTATTTCAGAATAAAACCATATGTTAACACACAACAAAAATATGCAGTCTTCAAACATGTTTGTGGGAAAGGGAAAGTAGAATTAGGGGGCAAATGAATGCTTTGAGTTACATAATGTGTGACTTGTAAATGAATCATAGCTCAGTGTAACAGAGGAACACTCATTATTTTTCAGATTGGACATTGATTGATGCCTCTAGAGGAGTGAGATTCAACATCAGCCACTTTCATTTACAGAAATTCAGGTCGGGCTGTTTTCACACACAACAATTTCCTGTCTCTTTTCACACGCCATGCTCTTCATTTAACATTTCAGTGAAGAGATCTTGGTTGTTACAAGTGCAGTATTCTATAATTGAAGTTTTTCCTTAGTTGCCAGGTTACTTGTCATTTTGCAGAGTCTTTATTAAAATGTCAAAGATGGTCCAACTGAACAACCTGTGGTCAAGTGTCTCGCTGATGATACAGTATGGGAGAAGGATTTTAGTAAGCCTTCAAATAATGGGATGAATCGAATAAAATACAGCAGTTTGTCGCCGAACAATAACCAAACGACTGGTATCCGAAGAGATCGTTCTAAAATAGAAGTGTGAATTAAAATCATGCTGTGACATGAATCAAAAGGAAACCTTATTATGTCCCTTATGCTAATCAACAGCATTCAGTCTTCAGCTGCAGTGTTCAATGGCACCATAAAGCAAGATTAAATCACTATTTTACTCTCATTAGAGGACAAACCCTCTATGAAACTATTTCAATGGGATGCTGAGAACTAACCTTTGATGTAGGATCTAAAACACAAAGGATAGTAGAAAAAAAAGTGTCTCATTTTTGTGGTGTTAATCTTTGATGCAAATTTGCACATTTTTCATTCTTGAATGTATTTGGCCTGAAGTGGCTGTGATAGCTTGGGGATGCATCAGGCTTCATGTTTCCAAGTAAACATTCAGAGGGTTAAAACTAAAAAAATAATTTGCATTATGCTACATGGAACAGATACTTTGACAAGCAAGACAATGTGATGTCTTCGGGGTAAAGCAGACTTGACTTAAACTGATAAGTAATTTGGTTCCAAAGATATCTTTGGTTCCAAATCAATAACAGAACACAATGACTAGCTATATTCTGCTTATAATGATTGTGCATGACAGAGAGCTGATATTATTCTCTCATGCTTCCATCTTAACATTTCCCCAAGGAGTTGGAGAATCTGAATTGTTTCTCAATCTTTGTGATATAAATTGTTTTCATGAGACATTGTTTGTATCATTATATTATTCAAATATCCAAGTATGTGACGATGGTGTATGTGACGGCCGTCGGTGACAACACTATGGGATGTGTAGCACGTCTGAATTCATGAATGAAAACTAATCCAATCCTATTGGCGTTGCGTGATGATGTAGCATGTGACGGCATATACGGATGTGTACAAAAGCACACCGGCACACAGCAGAGTCAGCTTTTTGCTATTCAGCAAGCACTCTGTGTGTGTGAAAATCAGTTTGTTCTATTTGGTGTTGTTTTGTCTTTTATCTATATCACTGCAAGCGAGCAGTTTAAAAAGTGTGTGTTCCCATGCCCTCGTTACATTATGGCTGGGGACACACACAAGATGTGTGTGTCTTGTATGGGAATGCAGCACACCCAGGCAGCCCTCGAGGGGGCTGCTTGCAGCCACTGCGAGTCTCTTTCAATAAGAGTGCTGTGTTCCCGCCTGGCTTTGTTTTCCGAGGACGGCCAGATCCCGCATCCACCGAGGCGATGAGGCGGCTTAGATCGTGGGGCTCGCAAAGAGAGCTTTCAGAGGAGATCGGGACTGCCGAGGCATTTTCCCAATCCTCATCTGAAAGCTCAGATTCCCCTATATCCCGTTCAGAAGCCCGCCCCGCGGCTTATCCCGTTGTAGAACATGTAATGATGTAGACCCGGTGCTGCAGCTGTCTGATTCCGAGGAAGTAGACGTGCTCAGCATTGTGGAGGGGGATCTAGATGAGACACAACAGTCTAACCAGTCTGCACCCAGTTATGATGAGCTTTTGGAGGTTATAATGCAGGCAGTGGCCAAACTGGATATTTGTTGGCCACAAGAGAGGCAGGAAGCGCGTGTTAGAAGCAAACTCAACGAGCGCTTCCTGCAGCACCGCGCACAGCCTCCACGGTCTCTACCGTTCTTTCCGGATTTACACAACGAGCTAATCTCCGGAAGCCACAGATTTGTCTCTCCGGGTTACCAAAGAGACATCCCGTGCCATTGTTCGCTCTATGTCAGCACTGGTAACCACGGAGAGGCATCTGTGGCTTAATCTCTCCGGCATCAAGGAGAAGGACAGGGCCTTCCTCCTTGATGCACCCGTTGCTACCACTGGTCTGTTCGGCGAGGCGGTTAATGCTGTCGTCGACAGATTTCAGGATACAAAAAAGCAGAGTGAAGCATTCAGCCAATATCTCCCTCGCCGTTCAAGGTCTAGGAGGGCGGCTGCCAGAGAGAAACAGTCACAGCCGTCATCCAGCTCCTCCTACCGCCAAAGCCAGAAAGGGACTGTTGCTTCTAGAGGTCCCCCTCAAAGAGCTTGGGACTCTAGGAGACGCTCTCACCCACAGCCTCCCGAGAAGACGGATTTGAGGACCGTCCTCCAGTCTAGGAAGGCGAAGGGAAAGAGGCCTTTCTCCTTGCCATAACCTCTCTTAAGAGGCTAGGAGATCTCCAGGCACTCTCTGTATCTCCTCAGTGCCTGGAGTTTGCTCCTGGGAGAGTCAAGGCCATCCCGCACCCCAGTTTGGGCTACGTCTCTAAGGTGCCGGCCATTATGGCTAGGTCTACGGTTCTGCAGGCGTTTCATCCCCCACCTCAAGTGACAGCAGAAGATGGAAAACTTCATCTGCTCTGCTCTGTCAGAGCACTGAGCATTTATGTTCAGAGGTCTTCACAGTGGAGGAAAGCGGACCAGTTGCTGATGTGCTGCGGGTCCACCAAGAAAGGGTTCCCGGCCTCTAAACAGACCATCTGCAACTGGATTGTTCAGACTATTTCCCAGGCCTATCAGGTGCGCAATTTGCCTTCACCTGTGGCCGTGAGGGCTCATTCTACTAGAGGCATGGCATCCTTCAAAGCCCTCCTTTCAGGGGCACCTATCCATGATATATGTGAAGCGGCTGGCTGGGCACACGTTCATGAGATTCTACCATCTGGACCTTCCCTGTACACCCGGCGCACGAGTGCTCTCGCCCATTTGTGCCTGAAGACAGCTTCACACTGGGACAGGTGGGTTTCATTGTGGCATAGTGGGTATCTCGTTCCCATAGTGCCGTCACCGATGCAGTTTGAGTTCCCTCGAAAGGGAACGTCTCGGGTTACTTATGTAACCCTTGTTCCCTGAGAAAGGGAACGAGTCACTGCATCACTTTGCCACGCCTCACCCCGCCTGGAGCGACTTGCTTCATAGCAAAGCTGACTCTGCTGTGTGCCGGCATGCTTTTGTACACATCCGTATATGCCATCACACGCTACGTCGTCACGCAACGCAAATAAGATTGGACTAGTTTTCATTCATGAATTCAGACGTGCTACGCTGAAGGGCGTTCCCATAGTGTCGTCACCGACGCAGTGTCTCGTTCCCTTTCTCAGGGAACACACGAGATGTTTTTTGTCCATTATATTAAAATGCAGTTGTGTTCAATGTTGTTGACAGCCTCATGTTGTTCCTCATGTCATTCCAAGACTTTATTTTTTCTGTGGACCACAAAGTTGATATTATGAAGAAGCTATATCTTTCAAGATTGGAGACTGCTATTTTTGATTCCTCTACATAAGTTCTTATTGAGTTTACATTCCCTGCTCTTAGTAGTAAAAAGGCTAAATACTATAACAATATTTAAAAAGACCTTTGCCTCCATTATGCTGTTCTTCAGGGGAAAAGATAGCATCTCTGTATGTTCAGACTTTTGCTTGTTGGAAATAAGTTATATATGGTTATAATTAAGACTGACTAACAGGCCTCTGAAATATTTACAATGTCCTTCCACACTGACTGCTCATTCACAGTATCTCAAATTTTAATTGCAAATCTAAATTAGTCACCAAAACCATTCCGTTAACTCAACACGTACACGCGGATCCAAAAGCTGTGTGACTTGAGTCATAGGCTGTCATGTTTGCTGCCAAGAAGAGGAGGATGGTGTTCCAGATCTGACTGTGGGGACCATCTGCCTCTCTCTAATCCAGTATAGAAACAAGAACCTCACTCTGGTTCCTTTCCTTACCCACAGTGCACTGCTGCTGAGGACATGAAGGCACTGGCAACTTACTAAAGAGAAGATTAATGCAACTTGTCCCAGTGGATGAAGTGTTGGTTAGGTTGAGAGCTTGACTTTATGAGTTTTGCTTATTGCATCAGTTGGCTTGTTAACCATGTACTGTTGTTTTAAGGTGGAGGTGAATGATTTTGACTTTGCTAAATGTAAAGAACCAGAAAAACAAGTTTTGGGAGCACATCAAAGACATAAGCTGGATCCAAAAAATGCATACTTCTATACTATATACTTCTATACCGAGTAGTATGTCCGAATTCATGAAACGTTGGTGAAAAGTACCCGGATGACCTACTACTACCGGCGAGATTCTGAAGTGCGCAATCGATGGACACTTTGCTATCCCATGAGGCCACGGTAGAGGATTTATGAATGGAGGTGAAGCAACGTAACTGATGGTGTAGGTCACATGATAATTACAACAGGGCAGATGTAGTATGTCCAAATTGCATTCATACTACATGCATTCATACTATACAGAACATAGTTTGGTAACACTTTATTTTGATAGTCCACTTTAGACATTCTACTAACTATAAGTAACTTTGCAGCTACATGTCAACTAACTCTCATTCAAGTATTAGTAGGCTGTCTGCTTAATATCTGCTAACACTTTATTTTGTTGGTTCCCCAACAGATATTCTACTGACTATAAGTAACTTGGCGACTACAAGTCAACTTGTTCTCCTAACCCGAACCCTAACACCTAACCATAGCCCAACAGTCTGGCAGTTTACTACAGTCTACTAATACTGTAATGAGAGTTAGTTGACATGTAGTTGAAAAGTTACTTATAGTTAGTAGAATGACTAAAGTGGACTAATCGAAATAAAGTGTAACCCATAGTTTTTTAATGATCCCAAAGTAAATTTCAGATCAAATGTGGTACCTACTATATAGTATGCTATTTCAACGCAGAAGTAGACACTGCATCTTATTTATTTTGAGGAGGCACTAGTGCCAATTAGCTAAAACATGACCAAAGTATAAGATGTATTGAGTATTATTTTCACCTCTCAGAGTAAAACAAAAAAGTAATTGCGAGTTACGAAGTCACAAGTGGGAATTATAAAGTCACAAATGTGAGATATCATATTGTGAGGTTTAAATTCACATCTTTTACTCTGGGCCTGAAACAGGCTTCCATAAAGATGTGTCAGTTTACTGAAACTAGTTTTTATTTCGAAGCCATGGGACCAATGTTCAAATCTTTAGCAAACCAACAATAATAATCTTTGATATTTTATTTCCAAAGGAAAAACATCACTTGGGATTCGAGCGTCTTGAGGATGGGGTAGATGATGACAGCATTTTCAGTTTAACACTTCCACTTAAAACTGATATTTAAATGTTAAATTTTTTATCAAAGCTCTGTAGTTTTTATTGTAAGGGGCGAAACAAAAATTATGCTGTAATCAATGATGATTGAGAGATGTACAAATAAACGTTCCACAAAAGCCTGATGTATCATTTTCGATAGTCACATTTTAACATTACTTTTTTAGTAATGGTGTTTGAATAATCAAGTAAACCTAAGTTGCTTCAGTTGATAATCAGTTTTGATCATGTTGATAATTTAGAAGCTTTTAGAAGAAATTTTCATATCAACTATGACAGCTTTAAAGGGCTAACGCAAGATATCTGCAGAAGGTACGATTCGACTGGAATGAGCATATTTGTGAATCAGTGATTTTATTTTCTCTAATCTGCTAAATGCAACTATAAGACATGGAGATATTATGATCATTAACATCATGCTTTTCTGTAATACTGCTTTGAAACTATATAAGAAGCAATATACAAATAAAATTGCAATTTAAATTTCTGCATTTTTGACAAACACTTTCCCCCCACAATAATTGCAGTTTTATTGTCAAAGGTAAAACACTTTGGGAAGTTGCGTTGAAAAAAGTTATCTATTAAAGCAGCACTATGTAACTTTTTCAACCTTTACAATATTTTTCCAAAACCCTTGAGATGGTACATTGACAGGTCTGCCATAGCCTGACAGTGTCTGTATCGCTTTTACTGGCACTATGTAACTTCGGGTTTCGGGTAGGAACCCGAGCACAAAAAGAACTACAAAATTCGACTGCTTTACGGCATACCTCACTTCCTCAAATTCTGACGTGAGAGCCCAACGAGCGTTTTTTTAATTTTTTTTTACCTCTGTATGTTGTCATGGCCGAAGCAGCAAGTAAAACCAAGAAGCCAAAGGTTTTGTCGGAAGACAGTAGAAAGAGAAAAAGGGAGAGTGACAAAATAAAAGGCTGGACGAGGATCAATATCGGTCCAGTGTTTGCTCGCTGGCGTGAGCTAAAGGAGGAGGAGGGGTGCGTGCCCGACCGATGCTGGCCGTCAAAAAATAAATAAATCAGTAGCCTGTGTCTAAACGGTGTGTACAAGTTTGGTAGGGGCTACATTCTTGCAAGTAAATAATACATGATTAGACGGACAAAATAATAGTTCAGGATAACTATCCTAATGTCTGCAGGCTGATAGTCATGTTTGTTTATTTATTTTTCAAATTTGCAGATTCATCTATGGTAGCTTGATATTATAATATTGACGATATGGCTATTACCTACCACACAGACATTGAATTAAATTAGCATATCCATTATGTAAAACAGTAGCCAATAGGCTACTATAAAGACACTGGCTTGTAAACGTGAGCTACGCGATCTTTTGGCGTTTGAAAAAAATAAAGCCCATGAAACTATATTCATATGACATGCTGAAATATATGCCAATGTACCTGGGATGAAGACATTTCACACGCAAAGCTGGCAGTCTGCCCAAGACGTGAGAACTCCCTCTGCAGAGTTCGGGGGTATCGGCTTGTCAACAAATCCACGCGTGTATCCCCTGGTGTAACCATGACAGATTTTACGAAAGTAGTAGAAGACCATAATGTTTCCCAACTGGGGGACCCCGAAAGCAAAATTTCAAAAGTTACATAATGCTGCTTTAAACTCTTCCTGACTATTCACCCATTTGTGGAGTATGCTTCAGACTTGATCATTTCTCAAATGTACACAACTCACTTAAGTTAAATGAATGAAATGCAGTTCCGCACTTTGGTCAACAAGTGGAGCTATATTTGCACATCAGGACATAGGCTCACTATTGGCCAGCATCACACACATGACCAGCGTCAGACAATAGTGAGCCTACGTTCTGATGTACAACCCAGAAGCGCTGCACTGTTACTGTACACTACGTGAACTCACTCAGAGGCCCACACATAAGAAATTAAATAGTTATTTTTGTTGTTTTTTGCGCACAAAAAGTATTCTCGTCACTTGATAAACTTAAGGTTGAGCCACTGTAGTCACTTGGACTATTTAACCCTCCTATTACCTTTGGGGTCGATTTGACCCCATTCAGATTTTAATGTCTCTAAATACATAATTTAATTGGTGATATGTTTTCAATGTTCTGTAAACATTTTGTAGCAGTTCTTTGGGGTCAATTTGACCGCAGGCTCATTTTGCTGTATAAAACATATAAGAAATATAAAAAAAATTTTTTTCACACATTGGTAATTTGGCACAAATCACACATTTGTTTTGGTTGTTTTGGATGATATTGAGGTCATTATAACTTGAGATTTTATGATCTTCAAAAAACTTCCCTCTGCTTTCAGGCCCTAACCTGACATTACCATATAGGCCTACCTGAAGTATTGCGAGAACCACTTCACACGATATAGTGGAGGGGGGAATTATAATTCTAACACAAATTTCGATATTTCCAGTGCCAATTATATATTTCCAGGGAAGGGAAAACCTAATTCTTGCAAGAACTTTGATATTTTGTGCTGTGGGGAGGGTAAAACATAATATAAAGGAGGAGCAAATATATGAAAGCTTCCACAGAAGCCTTATAAAACATTTCTCTTTGTGGATGTGAGCTCTCTCTTTATGCTCTTTCTCAATTGAAAATTACCACTAAGCAAAGGTTTTCTGTCAATTAGATGTTGTTCTAGTTCTTTGAAAGTGACAGTGACAGGGGAGAATGTGTCTGAGATAGACGATAATGTCGAGGAGGACCCTGATTATGAGGCATCCTCTTCAGATAAGCATGAGACTCCTAGTGTTGACCCTCATGTTGTCTGGCAGATAAATTACCTTCCAAAAATGGAATGTTATTATGGTCCCACTTCCCACATGAATGACAGGGTTGGTACAGCTGTGGCCAAATTTGAAGATTTTGCTGCTTCAGTTGTTATGATGTTAATTCACATTTTTCTGTGCAGAGTGATCAGAGGCATTTTACATATTTGCAAAAAGCTTTATCACAATACCCCAAATTTCACTGTTTTTGTCCTTGGCACCAAATGACCTAACATCATTTTACTAATCATATCATCAGCACATGATTGCTATAAAAGGAAGGAAGAAGTGCTTCCAATCATTGTGTTCTTCTGTTAGAAATGGTTTCCTCCAAAGAAAGATGGAGGATCATCTATGCATCAAAATGGCCTCACAAGTAAGGAAATAGCTGCAAAGAATTTTGCACCTGAAAGAACCATTTACAAGATCATCAAGAGCTTCAAGAATTGAGGTTCGGCTGCAGTGAAGAAGGCTTTAGGACGTCCCAGAGTGTCCAGCAAGTGCCAGGAACTTCTCCTCCTGAGGAATCAACTAGGGAATCGTGTCCCCACCAGTGCAGAACTGCTCAAAATTGGCAGCAGGTTGTGTAAGTGCATCTGCACACAAAGCGAGGCCAAGACTTTAGGACAATGACCTGGTGTCAAGAAGAGCAGCAAAGAAGCCACTTCTCTCCAATAAAACATCAAAATATGGCCTGAAATTCTGCAGGAACTACAAGAATTGGACAGTAGAAGACTGGTGCAAAGTTATTGTATCTGATGAAGAATCCTTCTGACTGTTTGGAACATCTGGAATATCGATTGTCCAGAAGAAAAGGTGAACGCTACCATGAGTCCTGTGTCGTTCCAACAGTGAGGCATCCTGAGACTATCAATTGGAGTGCCAAATTGACACCAAACATATCCTTGATAAAATAAATTGTATAATATAATAATATAAGGCTATTAAAACACCAAAAATATATATAATTTTTTAATTTTATGTCAATCAGTGACATTTTATAGTGATTTGCTAATTTGTCCATAGTCTTGCAATGGGTATTCTAGATGTATAAGGGGCGGGGTGGGGTTGGGGAGTTAGTGGTGTTTTATTTAAAGGGCTATTTAAGTAGTCAACAAAGAAATATAAAGTACCTGACTTAACCCTTTTAAAAAAAAAAAATCATATTCTGGGGGTTTAAATTGCTGGGGTTTAAATTGCCATGTTGCAGTGCAAAAAATGTTGTTAGATTTGAGGGTAACAGGAGGGTTAAGGATGTTTTTACTAACTTTTCTGGGATGCCAGATATCGATTACCTAGCAGCTTATAAAGGAGTTAGTTTTTTCTTGAAAGGTGAAGGCAGACTTTACAGAGTAAATATTTTATATGTTCATGTTGGAAATGTTTGTAAAAATATAAGCAGAATTGTAAAAAAAGAAAAAGTGAATGTATTCATTGAATAAACTCATAATGAAACTGGATTTTTTTTTTGGTTGAATGTAAAAATATTAATTTTAGGATAATTTAACTTAATTGACTTTATTGTTTTGGACAAAATTAAGACTGTTAACCTTATTCAACTAAATGGCATTGGATTAGCCTTATGTGATTAACTTAATTTTTTTTAAATAATGTTACGTTACGTGGAACCTGTTGACATAAAAAAGTTAATTAAAGCCAACATATAATTTTATTGAGTGTACTTTCTTTTAGATTGACAGTACTTTTGGGTGTGAACAAGCCTGTCAGTTGTACATCTAAGAAACAGCTCACTGGAGCGCAGTATGCCTTGAAGCTTTTAAACAAGCTAACCACAGCAGCCAGCCAGCACAAGCACAGACCCCCCATCATTTCACAAGAGTTTAAAGAAGAAACGCTGAGAGACATAAAAAGGAGACAGCCTTTGTGTCAGCCTTTATGGACTCAAACATGGATCGAAGAGGGGTTAAAGCAAACAAAGCACATTCATAAAATTACACATGTAGCTTTGATTTGACACCAGAGACTTTGCGTTGTAGCTACGACTGATAATAAAACACTCTGTAAGTGAGTATGACATGCCCCAGTAGTGCTGTTACTAAAAGCCTGGGAGCTATCAAGACTTTAAAAGAGGAAATTAAGAGTTTCAAGGAACAAGAGGTGCAACCAGTATTTTCTTTTTGTTTTTGCACAAACAAAATTAAACATCAGCAACAACCTAACCAGCCAATTGCATTGTTTTGAACAGTATATCATTTTTATATTGTGCATAGTCCGAGGTGCCTTTCGACGCAGCCAATTATCTTCTGTTTTTGAGGTTCTGAACAGAAAGGTCACTAGCAGAACTGTGTTGTGAGAAAAGATTGGTAGGGATAAAGGATGAGAAGCTTTCACTTACAATCCTCTCACAAGTCAAGTGTAAAAAACGAGTTCAATACTCCCATTTCTCCTGAATACTTCAATTCTCTTGCTGCTTGGTCAAAGCATTAAAAGCAGTAAAAATAGCCTGAGACAGGTTGTTTAGACCCGGGTGGCTGTCAGAGTTGTGTGGATTAAACAGCCAGAGCTTTGGATATAATTGGTAGAGCTTTCATGCTAAGCTTTAGATTCAGAGATCCACTCTCTGGTTACAAGGTAGTTTGTGACGTCAGAAACATTCAAACCGCGATTTTGAGCGTTTTTGTTCACTGCAGTTTTAAGGAGAAAATGCTCAGCAATGGTTCTGACTTATGCATTTGCACATGTCTTAAAGCGTATTACAAACACCACATATAGACATATAAACAACATTAAATACTTGATTTTCACTACAGGGGGACTTTAATGGTTTATGTGCAATGCTTTTTTGTGATGCTGGTGTTGATAAAATCTTTATATTATTCATTCTGCGTCACACATTGTCTTTTGGATTATTATTACTACAGAGCTACCCATGACTCCACATGAGAATTAGTGCCATCTGCATATGTGCAAATGTCTATTTGATGTGTTATTATTGGTTATGAGACACACAACAACCAATGAAGTTTGAATGAGATTTGAGAACAGTATGAACTAGTTTTATAATACACGCATGGAGCTTTTTGGGTAATTTTTGGAGTTTGACAGCTACTGGTCACCATTCACTCTAACTTTATGTGGAAAAAAAACTGTGCCTGTTCCATGGGAAAACTAAAAAACAAAAATCGTTCAAATTCGGTAGGACATAAGGGTGAGTAAATGATGGCAATACATTTAGTTTTTTGGGGTAAACCATTCCCTACAGTCAAAACCACAGCGTTTCAGTAAGACAATGCATGTTAAGCATCTTCACAAACCTCAATTTTTATTTATTTTTTTGTCTATTGCATTCATCCATTTTCAACCAAGGAAATAGCAATACATTTCTGCTAAGCTCTGCTCTGTGAAACCTAGTAAGCTCGGAGTTGAAGCCTGATCATTAATGTACATTTCTAGTTCAACACACACTCTATTATGGATTGAGCTGTCATTGTTCCTAGTGTTAATGTGTTCTGCTCATGTATAATGGAATGCTCCCTAGTCTTGAGCCAGAACCAGCTGCCAGTTGCATTACATCAAAAGCAGATTGAAGTGGAGAGAGACTGCACCTTCCGTGAATAAAATGCGGGTTACCTACACAGCCAGGGCTAAATGCATCACTCACAAGGGTCCGTCGAGCCTCCACAATCATGACTTCATAATACACTTTCATGGTCACAATAGGGACTGATGAGCATAATGCAACAACTTGGATTTAGGGTTAGTGTTTTTTTTCTGTCCTCTGATTTTCTGCGTTTAATTTTCTTAGCATAATTCCCATCAGCACAATTTCGATTATCCTTGAGCAAAACTTAATAAATCAGAGATTAAGTGTAAGTTGTCTAACCACGCTACCAAAGATCTAATAATATTGCTTCAGGGAAGCTTTTACAAAAAAGCAGAACCGAATCTATTGAGGTTGTTATTTTTCTTCTCTCTGAAACATTCACAGGTACGAATCGGATTTTCCATGGCCATGATGTTTCCATATCTGTGCAAGAAAAGTGCTGTTACCTGGGCTATGCGTGCAACATTTAGTCCAATACTTCTCCACGCTATAGCAGATGGTTCCTGTATGGGTGGTAGTAGAGTGGGTGTACTTTCCTGTACTCATATGATGAGCCTGCAGAATTGTTTGGCTTGCGTCTATATACACACAGGTAACACTTTAGAATAATGTTCCTTCATTAATGAATAACTACGCAGGAACAAATAAGTAACGCATTATTAACATTCTAGTAACTACTATTAACTAACAAGAAACTCTGATTAACAAATTAGTAATAGTGCTCAGTCGAATGTGGTAATTTACTATAGCTTATCAGTAACTAATATTTTTCATACCTCACTGAAGACTACTAATAACTACTATATACAGGTTAATAATTAATATTAATAATGCATAATATATAATATAAGGCTAACCCATTAGTAATGAATCAAGTGTTGCTACATCCTTCTAAATTAACTTCTATTAATTTAGATCAGTATTCTAAAGTGAAAAGCTTGATAACTACCTAATATTGACTAAAGTCATTGTAAGCTTTTGAAGTTTTTGTAAAGGAACACACTAGTAATGACTAAAGTGTTACCAAATCCATCGGAAGGAATTACTATTCAAAATCTTACAAAAATCTCAAAAGCTTACTATGACTTCAGTGTCACGTGTCTGTCCTGTCTTGTGTTGCACATGGGTGTTTTGTTATGTTGGGCCATGTGTTCCAGTCATTGTTTGATCCCTCCCACTCGTTACCTGATTAGTGTTTGAGTTCTCCCACCTGTCCCCTCTTGATTTGTTCCCTATTTAAGTCTCCTCTTGTTTGCTGTCTTTGTCGGATCTTTGTCTTTTGTCACCCCGGTTTCCCTGTGATGGTCGTCATGTTCTTAGTCAGTATTGGTTCTCCTAGTTCAGTGTTGTTTTATGTTTCATTTATTATGTTTTCCCCCTTGTGGGTTTTTGCTTTGTGTTTTGTGTTATTTTGTTAATAAATCTTCCCTTCACTGCACTTGAGTCCTCCTCTCCACTTTTTGTAAATTGTATCGTGACATTCAGTCAATATTAGGTAGTTATCATGTTTTTCACTTTAGAATACTGATCCAAATAATTAGTAACGACACAGGGCTTAAATACCAAGGAGAACTAATGACATAATTGATAGAACAGGTGAATGAAATTGAAAATTGAAAAACCAAAAATGTTGAAATCATAATTTTCACAATTAAATTAGCACTTAATTTCAAATCTTACAAGGGAATATAGGCATCACAATTATAATGCACAGTATGAAAAATGGAAATTTGAGAGAGAGAGATGGTCCAACTTTTATTTTAGGGACAAAGAAAAAGTAATATTGCATATGTCAAAGTGAATATGAAGATCTAGATGGGATCAAAAAATGTTTTAAACATAAAGGACAAGTAATAAACAGATTTGAAAATAAACAATTCATTTTGAGATTTGATAAAAATTGCATTTCATAGTGTTAATAAATAATTATTGTTGGTCACACTTTATTTTAAAGTGTCCTAGTTAGAGTGTAATTTGTTACACAAATATGTTGAGTAATTAACAACATGTACTTACTATAGGTTAGGTTTAGTGTTAGCTGCTTTGGAATTAAACACGATTTATATTATTACTATACTATAATAATGTTACAAGGACACATAAAAAATAAAGTGTTACCTTATTCATTTTTAAATGTAGATAATGTTCAACGCAGTCTCATGAAAGTGCGTATCAATACCACGAATGTTATTTCTCGTGCCATTTATACGGCAAAAATGTTTTTTTGCGTGTAAATGCTACGCACTGAAAACGGCTTGGGTAGGATTAGGGGGAGGGGGGAAGGGGGGTGCGTGCGTATTACACGCCAAAAAGTGCGTATCATATCCACGCGAAAACTGCGTATCATATACACGCAAAAACTATTTTTGGCGTATAAATGGCGCGAGAAATAACTAATGACCCAATATACCCAATATTGAAGATACTGTTAAATTTAAATATGTGACCCTGGACCACAAAAGCAGTCTTATGTGTCAATTTTTTTTAACTGAGATTTATATGAAAGCTGAATAAATAAGCTTTCCACTTATGTATGGTTTGTTAGGATAGGATAATATTTGGCCGAGATACAACTATTTGAAATCAGGAATCCGAGGGTTAAAAAAAATCGAAATATTGAGAAAATCACCTTTAAAGGTTTCCATTTCTGTTGGCGTTTGTGCTGCATTCACTTACAAAAATAAATTTGTATATATATTTAAGGTATGAAATTTACTAAATATCTTCATGGATCATGATCTTTACTTAATATCCTAATGATTTTTGGCATAAAAGAAAAATCGATAATTTTGACCCATACAGTGTTTTGTTGGCTATTGCCACAAATATACCCGTGCGATTTAAGACTGGTTTTGTTATCCAGGGCCAGATATGTCCAATATCAACCGATTGCCAATATGGTCCAAATATATTGTCTTAACATTCCATTGTACTCATTAATAGCAACTGATACCTCAGAACGGTTTTGCTTCTAAAAAAAACTATTGCAAAATCCCCCCTACCCTCAAAAAACATTTGTTCTCAACACAAACTGCTCAACACATTATAATCAATTCACCAACGGACAATTTACAGCACGATAAAAAGAGCAGAAATTAATAGTAAATATGTCACATGAGTGTTTGCGCTTGCCCATGTCTCCCTGTGTATATTGAGAATCTCTAAATGTGGCCCTGCACATCTCCTTAATCACTCTCACACCTGACACTCCCCCCGTCGTCATAGCAACATGATCCAAGTGATCTTTCTGCATCCTCTTGAGCGTTGCTCCCTTTTCTCCGAGCCAAAGTGAGATCTAATCAACATTGTGTGTGAACAACTATTTATGCTGTTTGGAAAATCACCATAGGCATTGCATGAATGTTTTGTTTAAATTCTTGAAAACAGGACTGAAGAAATAGAAAATATTTGAAAGTATCCTTGATTATCAATTATACTCCAGCCCGGCGTTTCTAAGAAAAGATATGCTATTTTTGGTCTAGTTTATGAACAGAGGAATTAGGCATTTCCTAGTACTTTTCTTTGTTTTGCCTCAGCCCCTTCAAGCTGCCCTTAAGCACAAAATTGTAGTCGATAAAAATGCACATTCAAAAATAAGGATCGTTATTGGTAATTATTTGTTGATCTCTCTCTTCCTTTCACACTGAACAGACTCACTGGAGCCAACTGCAACAATTAGCATTTGAAAATGCTCTACGGCCATGGCTGTTGACTGAGCATGCATAATGAATAGTGTTTGAAAGAAAAACATCTCAGAGAGCACAGCTGAGATGTCTCTAGCACCCTGGCCTGATGATATGCACTGATTCTGCTGTACTACTTCACATTTCAATCACAGAATAACATTTCACTGCAAGCTTCCAGCGCTGATAGCCCTGTCCCATGAAAGTATGTCAAAGAGAGAAAAATAAACCAATATATTGTTGGTGCAGTCGGCCAATAAAGCTTTCATCTCTTAAGATTTAGGCTATAGTTTGGGTGGCACAGAAATCATAAATCATCTGATGTTTGTGATGAACTCAGGATCGACAGGATTTAGAGGCTGCTAATGGGACAACAGAGGTCGTAACTGTCACCTTCACTGATCTAGGATCTATTAATGATGCAAGTCGCTATATGTTTGCCTTGTGATTCAGTTTTGAAATGTAATTTGGATGCCGCTATTGTCACAGTGGTCTGGTTGGATTCCGAAATGATCGGACATCTGTTTATATCCTGTAGGACAGCTCACACGATGATTGCATTATTTGACTCCGGACTTGCAGCCAAGTGCATTATCAATAACAAGCTCACAAGATGGAAACTGGCCAAAAACCATCAGATTTCTATTCAGTCGCTGCTCTCTGGGAATGATAAAACTCTCCTTTTCAAATGCCTTTGTGTTTTCAATCCTCTCATCCTCATTTTTGCAGTTCAGAGACTGTCTGACACAGTACTCAAAGACATTGATTTTATCTTTTCTTTTGTAGTCATTCAGGGTCATTTCCTAAATGAGGATTACAGCAGCGGTGTTTGAAGTCACGGGCAGTGAGCTCTCAGTCTTTGCTCATTGAGCTTTTGAACTACTCAGAGTTTTGAAAGGACCTGCAAAAAAAAATCTGAACATGCTTAAAACAACATAAATTTGCTTGACATGCAACATACCTTAATAATAATATTCTATAATCTTACTGAATAAAATATCAGAGCTTAGTTTTTAGAGAATATATCTTTTTTTTTACTTAAAGGAGAACTCCGGTCAATTTTAACATTGAGCTCCTTTTTTGAGCCTTTAACATTGAGCTCCCCATTGAGCACGCGAACTCCACAATCGACAACTGTGGACTTCGACCGAAAACAGGAACTAAATACAGGTATGTGAGCTGGCTGAATTAACGTCATTTTTATTCATATCTTTCACATCTACTGCAGTCAGATTGACCGTGTTCACTCTTAATAACACCACTCACATGGCTGTGCACTTGTAATGACATATCAAGGATGTTAAGAGGCTAAACGCAGGTTTAAAACTTGCCCCATTGAAGTCAACAGGGAGCGAATTTTAAAAAGACGATAACACGGTGTAGGCAACACCGATTTTTGTGTTGTTCTCTGTACTGACAGCACTCCAAATGTACAAAAAAATAAGCTCAATGTTAAAATTGACCGGAGTTCTCCTTTAATGAATAAATGCATTGCAATTTATGTTTTCATGTTTGATAACCATAATGAGGTTTACGCATAAAACAATTTGCCATTAATATGTTATCTAAAAACAAGTCTTAGTTGCTTTAAATCTCTTGAGTTTAGGGTTAAAACAAGGAAAGAACAAAAATGCCAATGGAGTTAAAAAAAAACTCAATTCAAGAAATGTGAAATTGTTCTCTGAAATCTTGTTTTATACTTTAACCAACTTGTTTCCAAGTAAATGGATCTTGTTGATGAATTCTACTGGAAAGCAAAACATTTTGGAGTTTGGTCTCTGTGGTCAATGCAGAAGAGAGCTGATAGTAATTTTTTAGTTTATTAGATGAAGATGGTGTAATTGAGCTAAATGTGAAATTAATTTTCAGTCTTTTTTTGGATCTCATTCTCTTGCTCAACTCCTTTATCTCTCTATATCTCACACACGCTGTGTTTTTCTCAGCCTCTCTCTCTCTCTCTGGTGACTGATATTGATTTTCAGTGTTGCTACAAGACCAGAACCGCCTGCAGCAATTAGCACTCTGAACTCCAAAGATACTTTAAATGTAATGTGAAAAAAAAGAGTGACCGCTAAAACCTCATACCAATAACCAATCAAATTGGTCAAATTGGTCAAATGGAAAACATACAGTGCTCTTCACACAGATATTATTTTACTAAAAGTGAATATTAGAAAATGGCTTTTCATTAGTGCTAATACTAATAATCTAGATTCTAGACAATAATCTGATGGTCCATGACTGCTGAATGTGCAACAATAAAAATTTTTTTATTTTATTTTAAATTCTTAGCTGTCAGAATCTGATTGTAATTTGTGTTCTAATCTGTCAGAATGTAGTTTCTTCTGCTCTGAAATAGAACATATTGAACTTTAAGGCATCTCACTCTACGCAGCAGTTATTTTAGTCCACCACAAGAGATCAGCTGCTTTTCTCTATGCTGGCCTTGTGCTTGCTATTGATTCCTTTAAATCAATACATGCCGCACAATCATATAAATAATAGTATTTGAGGTGCAGGGGGTGATAACTCATTTTCAGCCTTCATTTAAATGGCAGAAACCACTGACTGTCAGGGCTGAGATTTAGTTAGATGAAACAGCAAAGTAGAGCATTAAAAAAATATATATATTAAGTTATTCCTGTACATCTAGTATGTAGGGGATAATGGACAGTGGTAACATTTTGTGTTTTTTTCTCTTTTATTGTAGTTTGTTGTTTTTGCTGTAGATTTGCGACTCAAGCTTTAATATAATATCCTCATATTTCCCTGCTACAGTACATATTAAAGTAGTTTATAAACAATATCTTAATAAACTTTGTAAATTACTTTAAAAAGACAGTGCTGTACTCTGGTAGAATCACATTGGAAATATATATATAAAAACATAGTAGAAAACCATATAAAATGGTATTCTCAAAAGTACATTCGGGTACCATGTAAATACCATGGTATTTGCCTACAATTCAATGTTTAAGAAAAACATTTTTCTTAAGGATGCGTTAAATTTATCAAATGTGATAGTAAAGTGTTTCTTCTTTTTTCTTCTTTTACAAACATAAGTTTCTTATTTTTTCTGGTATGGTAGAGAGATGGTATGGAATTCACGAATCATGTTCACGGATGAGGTAATGAGTTCGTTTTTGTTTTACCTGTACTTTTGATCACACTCTTTTATGTCATCGTAATGAATTGGCTGCAATAAACGTGAAATGTATGCTATATTAGGATGTTACTGATATGTGACTATTTGTCAAATGATTTGGGTAGGTTAAAGGTGCCTTATGTCAAAAAATCAATTCATACTCCACATATTCCATACCAGATGGGGGCAGTAGGCCTATACCTCCAGAAAGTTGGCCTACTCTAGTCTGTTTTTTAGTTTCAGGTTGTTAATCTTCCAAAACCGTCAAATAGTCCGCTTTGTCCCGCCAAAGCCTATTTTGATCGGTGAGGGATGTAGAATAGAATGACTGCTGCCGCTGCGCATGACAGGGCGTGTTACGAGCAGAGAGAGAGAGAGAGAGAGAGCGAGCCCCGGCCGCGCGTGCGCACTCTCACGTCTTCAAACAACACGAGCGCGGTCCTGCTATCTCTCCCTCGCGCATATTAATCAAATCAATAGACACGATAGTAAGACCGCAGTTTCACGTGGAGCATTTGGAGATTTTTAGAGATTAGAGACTAAATGAACAACATCTCAACACTAAATTATAAAGGCCGGTCTCATTTAACGTTAGACGCCTGTCTCAAATACAAGCTGGTGCAGTTCGACGATTTGAGAAAATAAAAGCACGGGCTATTATGTGAAGTTTTACGGTATTCGTTTTGTTCATATTACATTTTTTATTGTTAGTTTGAATTACATTAATTTTACAGACAGCATTCGCTGATGTTGACCAAGCTAGCGCCATTCAGAGCTGCCAACTCTCACGAATTCACCGTGAGACACACGCAATTGACACTTTTCACACGCTCTCACGCCACACATCAATTTTGTCACGCACAGAAAAATCGCAAAGCAAAGAGGACACGGAGACCGACAGACTAGAGAGAGCAGGTTAGTTATGGTATAAAAAAATCTCAGCTCTCAGATTCTGTCAATTTTATTACGCAATTCATACAATAAATACCGTTTTGGCGCTTGTAAATGTTACACGACAGATCCCTAGCGCACGTGAACCGATCATCTCTACTAGCTAATAGTAAAAAAACACGAACACTGTTGAAAGATACAGTATGCTGCAACTTACCAAAATGTATTCCTCATACGTAATATCGACCAATAATTTTTTTTAACTCTTCCCTGAACTGAAATGTAGTAGTGGGTTGTACCAAAGTCCTTTTTTGTCCTTTACATGATTGACATCAGGTTCAAGTACGCCCACAAGCCGTGAGAGTTATTCGTGTGTTGCAGTTTGGCTGGTGGTTATGTATGTTGCCCGCATACCGCCTCCCATGGCCGAAACTGGTATTATGACACCTGCCGGGCCGGGGCTAGTAATTTAGCATGCTAATTCAGGTTTATATCTCGGCAGCACTATAACTTGTCATTTTTTTAATGACATCATTGCACTTATTCTTCTCATTCTTTTGATACGTGTAGCTCATTTTTTGGATATTTTTACCTCAATTTTTACATATGGCACCTTTAATGCTGTTCAGTTTAACATGTTTAAAACAGTTGTACTAAAAGTAAATTATTAATCTATTAAAATCATCTGTACATCTATTACTTGTACAATAAATAATATATATTTGCTTACCTGTCTATTAAAACACATGCAAGAGCTGAGTCTCTGTTAAGTCCAAGTTTGTCTGGAAGCTCTCTCTATCTTGAAAACACCACGGCGATATAGTTTTTTGTTTGATATCTCCGTTTTTTCCAAAGCCTGCTTGCCTCATTTGATCTTTATTTTGGAATTTCTGTTCTTGCCAATGAATAATTGTGATCCATGATGACTGAACGACACAACAACGGCGTGCTAGATGTTGTATAACCACAATTTCCGTATTTGTCCACGTTTGTTGCCATGGATTCTACAAGTGGAAACTGAGGATCGCGTGGATATTACATCATTGACGGGCGACAATGACACGGGACAATCCATTATTTTAAATTGGAATTTCTCTGGATTTTTAAATAAACAGCATGAAATATATCAAACTGTGCAAGGTTTTTTTGGATATTTTATTACAAAAATCTTACATATTGAACATTTAAAATAATCTCTGTTTTCAAACAGGTTTCCCAAACACTCCCAATATCCTGCCATTGATCAGACAAATAGATAGCCCCATAAGCACGGAGACGTTACGTCAGTACTGAACTGACAAATTGAACTCCATCCAGGGTTCACCAGGCAGGGAACTCACCTGGGAAGCAAGATAGGCACTCGTATCTCAAGTAGAGATATGTCCTAATGGGGCATGCCTCATCTAGGGACAGGTATGCCAAGACGATGGCATCCACGATCCAGTGAGCCAACCTCTGCTTAGAGACAGCCTTTCACCACTGCTGGCCTCCATAGCAGACAAAGAGCTGTTCTGAGGTTCTGAAGCTCTGCATGTGGTCCACGTACAAGCGCAAAGCGTGAATGGGACGCATCAGTGCAAGGGCTGGGTCTGCCTCCTCCGGGGGCAGTGCTTGCAAGTTCATCACCTGGTCCCTGAAGGGAGGGGTTTTAGGATTACGTGAAAATTGGCCGGTCTGAATTCCAGGCACATTTTGTCAACTGAAAATGCACGTCAGTAAAGTCAGATCAAGTGTCCCCAACTAAGCAAGCCAGAGGCGACAGTGGGAAAGGAAACCAAAACTCACAGAATGGTGCCAGGTGACAGAATGGTGCCAGGTCCCTATCAAAGCAGGTCCTTCCTCTCTGCAAGGCAGAGGGCTGTCGTGAGGAGCATCAGTTCGTCCAGAAAGACTCAGAAAACAGGTGAAAGTTTGCATGGTATTTATTCCATAAAGTATTGACAGATGGTAGTGAGCTGCAATGATTAATGTTTAGTTTTATAGAAAAGTTATTTTGCATAGGCCCCATCCTTAGTCCGAAACCTTGGGGATGCAGATTTAGCTGTTCCTGCCTGAAGACAAAGGCAGGGCGGAGCCTAGCCTCAATGGATGGACAGGGCCCAACCTGGTGCTGGTGGGGAGGATGGAGCGTCAGCATCATTGATTGGCCAGACCTATTAGTATGAATGAATGACGTGTCATTAGTCTCTTCCTGGTAGAACTTACGCTAAAAGCTCTCATTTTTTTAGAACCAAGCCATGGTGGCCTAGTAGGGCGCAACAATGAAAACCTCCTCGTCCTCCCTGACTTTGCACAGAATCTGTGCAAGCTGGCTCACTGGGGGAAAAACATACTGCGTAGTCCCCCCGGCCAGCTATGTGCCAACGCATCCATGCTCCCCTTGGTCAGGGAGTAAAACAACTGGCAGTGGGATGTGTCCAGAGAGGCATGGGTCTACCTGTGGGTAACGGTTCTAACTCGCCTAAATGGCGCAAAGCGACCTCAGATCCTTTTAACTCCAGAGGAGGAGATAGTGGGCGAGTTGCGACATGCAACGGGAGCGTAGACCACCCTGATGGTTGATGTGTTCGATGTGTTCGGGCAAGCACATGCTTGTTCTGCAGCAATGGTCTGAATCGGCGGAGGGCGGGCAGTACTACTAGCAACTCGAGACAATTGATACGTCACTGCAGTCAAGGTCCTGTCCAGGAGCCCGAGGCTGCAAATGACACACCAGCTCGTGGTGGAGGCATCTGTTTAGACAACAACATGCCTGGACACTCATTCTATGGGAACACCTGCCACTAGAAAAAGCGATGTGTGACCATAGGCTGCCCCTAGAAAAAGTGATGTGTGACCATAGGCTGAAAGCTTTGTGACAGGCCGATGTGATTGCCACACAGTGTATGCCGCGGTGCCATACCTATTTCGGGACTCAGCCATGTAACCACTGCTGAAGCGGTCTCATATGAAGCAACCCGAGTGGCGTGACTGCGCAGACGAATGGCACATGCCCCAGGAGCCTCTTAAACAATTTTAGTCGAACCGCTGACCTCCCCTTGAACAAATTCAAGCAGCACTGACTGAGGACACTCGCATGTGAGATGTGCTGCCATGTTGACCGAGTCCAACTCCATACAGAGAAAAGTGATTCTCTGCACAGGGAAGAGTTTGCTCTTTTCCCATTTGACCCGACGCCCTAGATGGCAGAGGTGCCCGAGCACCAGGTCATGACGAGAACATGAACCACCTACGAACGCCATCTCAGCATGCTTATGCCCATGGCATGTGAGACAGCAATCGTGGCCGTCAGATGAGGACAGGAGATGACTGCATCCAGACATGTATGGATGGAGAGATGTCTTTAAAAAGACGCTCATCGTCCGCTTGCTCTTTTGGGGAAAAGGCTATTTTAAGTGCTGAAGTGACCAGGGTATAGTTTGCAGCGTGCAGACTATTTTAGAAAGGGTGCACAGAGTGCACAATGGTCTTTAAGGAAGCTACACAGTGTGCAAAGCTCTCTCAGGTAGGAGACCACCGCTGACGTGCCGTTGCACCAAAACTCTGTGTCAAACGTTTTCCTGGTTTTCTTGTACCAAACCAATAATGATTGCTGAGCAGAATCCGTTTAGAAACGCTCGGCTCCAAAGTGAAAGCTTAAATGAGGGAGTGCCACACGCTTCTGAAACCTAAAATTGCAAATGGGACACACAACAGTTTTGTAGACTTTATGGACACTCGCACACAACGACTGTTGTAAGCTTACAGGACCAAGTTTGTAATTAAGTGTGCCATTTGAGACAGGACCTCAGACAGCATGCGATTTTGGACATACTTATATTTTGATAGTGCTTATCCTTATTTAACATTGGTTCTATCAGTTTTGGAATCATAACTACAATATCTACGGAATGTTTCTGGAATATATTTGGGGTAAAAAAAAGTGTTAGTAACTCAAAATGATAAAGAAAAAACTGAGGGATTGGGAAATAGCTATCAGCTCTTGCACTTGAATAATTTAATATGTATGCTTAGTCAAAGCATACATATTTATGTGGCCATTTAAATCGTTTTTTTAAAGGTTTCAGCTCTCTTAAGACTCTCTTTTTTATTTATGTTATACAGTTTACTGTTAAATTATGATTATTTAATGACTAACCTCCATTATAAGTGTTTTTGTCTTCTATATTGGTGTTACAGTATTAATATCTCTTCCAAATTTGAGCCAATTTACCTAAACTTGGTAAGTAGAAAAAACGAGTTAATTTCAATCTATGTGCAGAAAAGATTAGGTGAACTTGATGACAAGTTTGGAAAGGCATCACTGAAATAATTACATCTCACCTTTAATAGGCAACACAATGAGAACAAATATGGTAAGAGATTTGTGGCTTGATGAATAATTATTGGAATAAAGCTTTGTTGCAATTTCATACTTTCTTCTATGACATAATACCTTTATGGAGGACACTGTCCATCTGCTGGTCAACATAGTGAACTGCACCTGAGGACATAAACATGTATTGTCCAAACTAAAATATGTGTCAAAATATATTTTTAAATTATTAATAAGGATACATTATTTATAAGGAGAGCTGGGGGAGAGAATGTTTTATCTGTGACTGGCACCATAAATTGTGCACTGTACATTTTACAGTGGGCCCTAAATGTGACCTGTGCAAGGAGAGAAAATATTTACTATATGCTTAATAATACTTCAGACTGCTGTTATATTGGTATTAAATAAACAAAAGGACAGCAAAAGGACAAAATGATACAAGGGCAGAATCAGAGAAGATCAAGCACTGACCAGGAAAGACATTTGTTAAAGTCAAACCATGTTATTGAAATCAACATACAAACCACTGAGAAATAAGGTTTGCATTACAACCTCTCTCGCAATTCAAGTGTATTCTGTAATTGAGCGTAGGGTAGATGAGTAACCCACTCTGCCATCTAGTGGATATATAATGGTAATACACAGCATTACACCATCAGTGGTTGATTTGACAGCATGCCTGTCTGTGCTTAGGATACCCTTTAGCTGCTTATTGGCACTTACTTTAAGACTTGTTTGCACTTTACGGATTACTGTAAGCTTTTGACTCTTCAAGAGCACCAATGAAATGCTTTCTCAAATCTGATTATACCCACACAGCCCCAACTGTTTTAGTTGGTTCTTTTTCTGAAAGGTCATTATTATGTTTAAGAATTAAAAGCACCAGCTGTGGAAGTATCACATCTTATTCTCTTAAAAGCATCACTAAATATAATGCTGCTCTCACCTGAATTGCCCTCAAAACATGCCATGCTTTAATAATGCTTTATACATATTGGTGAAATAACTAGCTTGTGTAAACACAATGTTATTATTGTGGTTTACATAAAAAAAAAATTAGACAGTTCACTAATAATAAAATTATTATAATTATGATTAACTTTCTTAGTGGAAATCGTCTCGGGTAACTATTGTAACCCTCGTTCCCTGAGAAGGGAACGAGACGCTGCATCGATACTCGACGCTTTGGGGAATGCCTTCGGCATGACACGTCTGAAGTCAACTATTCAATCTTGATTGGTTTAGCGTAATCACGTCACTCGTGACGTCGCATGTGACGGTGATCCGGAAGCTATAAAAGGTCACAGGAAACAGTGAATGTCAGCTTCTGATAGGTCAAAGCAAGTCGTTCTCAGGGGCGCGAAAAGTGTGGCCGAGGGATCCAGCATCTCGTTCCCTACTCAGGGAACGAGGGTTAAAATAGTAACCCGAGACGTTCCCTTTCGTAAGGGAACTTCCGCTGCATCGATACTCGATGCTTTGGGGAACGAATACCCATTCTGCCACAGTGAGAGAATACGCCCTGGTGTGAAGCATCTGGCACACTCATGGATGGTAGGAATGAGAAGGCAGATCCAACCTAGATTGTCATAAGATTTAGTGAAAGAAGGGGAGGTCTGGAGCCGGTGGCTCAACGGACCCCATGGATGGGAACAACCGACAGTAAGGGAATATTAGATGAGAGGTGAAGGCCAAAGCGCACCACGTACATCATTTATTATGAGAGGTTTCCGCAGATAACCAACTGTCTAATTGATAAAAGGGGGATAGCTACTAGCCATTGATACATATCTAGATAGATTTGACTCTACATATCTTGATAGATTTAACAACGGGGCCTCCAAGGCTATGACCTTGACCATCCGACACATGCGATGGAGGATGGATTACCTGAAGAATCATGATATTGCCTACAGGCACCTCAGTATCAAGGCAGAAATAAAGTAGAGTGGCTCCCACGGCATTAAGTAAGAGGGGGCAACACTCAATAGATTCTTATATATTCTCATATATCCACAGGACATGGCTGGTGCCAGGGATAACCTGTCAGCCTGATGCCAATAGACTGGATGACAGGATTCATCCTCCAATCTAAAGGAACATGGAGTTTTATTGGGAATGTCCATACATCCTCACCCTTAGAGGCTTGCGGAGGGCATTGGGGCTGCCACAGAGGCCCTAACCGTGAACGAGCGATCCCGTTAGAGACCAGAATGGAACACCAGTACTGAAGCCAGTGGGCAGTAATTAACTAGGTTCAATGCTGACTCTAATAATGCGAAAGGGGTTCCCCAGCGGAGAAAACCCCCTGGTCCAATATTTAGTTCCTAGTAGAGTGGGGTTCTAGAATGGATGACCTAACCACCTCGGTGGAAAGGGAACCTATTTACAGGTTAGACCCCCTGAGGGGCCAGACACAGTCTCCATAACTCCGGCCATGGATGAAATATTGTACCAACGGCCTGTGAAAGAAGATCTCTCCTAATAGGGACTTGCCAGGGAGGACTCACTAAGAGACTAATAAGGTCCGAAAACCAAATTCGGGCCGGCCAGCACGGAGCTACAAGGAGTAGGCTCACACCGTAGCTCCTGACCCTTTCTAGAACCCCAGGGAGCGATCGGGGGAAAAGCATACAGACGTGACCTCGGCCACATCTGTACCATGGCATCCAGGCCCAAAGGAGCTGGATGTGTGAGAGAGAGAACCAGAGCGGGCAGTTAGTGTTCTCATGAGAGGCGAACAGGTCAACCTCCGCCTGGCCAAACTCTCTCCATATGAGCTCAACTACTTAAGAGTGGAGCCGCCATTCCCCAGGCCTTAGCCCCTGCCTTGACAGGATATCTGCTCCCACATTATCAACCCCAGGAATATAAATGGATCTGACAGAGAGAAATTGATGTGCAAGTCTAGAAAGAGGGCGCGATTTCAGACCACCTTGGCGGTTGATATAAGAGACCACCAACATATTGTCTGTCTTAACAAGAACATGATAACCTCTGAGGTGTACAAGGAAGTGCCTCAGGGCGAAGAATACAGCCAACATCTCCAGGCAATTAATATGCCATGAGAGATGATGGTCCCTTCAAGTACCTTGGATATAACGGCCCTCCATAACTGCACCCCAGCCCGTGCGGGATGCATCTGTGGTCAGAGTTTTCCTCTGACATGGCGCCCCCAAAGTCGGGCCTTGAGACAGGAACCAAGGTTTCTTCCACATAACCAGGGAATGAAGGCATCTGCGCGTGACTCTAATAATGCGAAAGGGGTTCCCCAGCGGAGAAAACCCCCTGGTCCTTAGCCACCACTGTAAGGCTCTCATATGCATCAGACCGAAAGGTATTACGATGGAAGCCATGAGGCCCAAAACTCTCTGAAAGTGTTTAACAGTGATGGCCTTGCCTAACCTAATACTCTTCATTGTGGGTTAAGATTCATTGTGCCCGCATCGTAACTGAGTCCCACTCTACTCCCAGGAATGTAGTCTTCTGAAGAGGAGTTAAAGGCCATGTTGCAGGGTTAATTTTTCAACGAATTTGTGCAATTTGCTTGTTGGTAATGAACATTTAAACTGTTATCCATTGTATTTTATGTTGTTAGGTATCACAAAACGGAATATAATACGAAAAAGTAGGTACTATCTTACAGCGGTTTTGCAATGATTCTCCTTTCCCCCACGTCACTGCATTGCGTCACGTTGGGGAGAGAATTTACCAAGGCCCGCCTTGAGAGCATGAGAGTGACTAGAGACGAGTTGTAGACGAGAGTATTCAGATAGCACAGATTATAGATAAATAGATAAATACATAGACAGACTAGATATATAGATAGATAGACTAGATATATAGATAGACAGACAGACAGACAGACATTTAGATATTTCCAACGCAGTTTCCATGGGACGGCACCGCCCGAGCACCTGCCAAACACAGCGACAGACATGCGGCGGCTACGTTTGCAACAACATTTTCACCGGAGGAAGAGATAAATGCTTAGAAACGCCCATATAGCTAGCATGATATCCTTCTATTTCTAGATGACAAAGACAATCTTTACCAGCCAGAGCTGCCAACTCTCACGCATTGGCCGTGACGGTGAGACACACACATTTGATTGGATTCACACACCACACACCCCCGATTTCTCACGCTGAAGTGTCAACCCGGTCGGTCAAATGCCTGAAAGATTGGTTTATCTATAGATCTACCTGTTGTGCCACTCGTGATCGACTAGTTATACTGGCAAATTAGTTAAAATCTCCCGGAATCTAAAGTGAGCGTGCATGCGAGCGAGCGTGCAGTCTCTGTCGACTGTGATCCAAAACTCGTAGCGCAATGACGGTAAAATAAAATAAAAAACTGTCGTTATTGTGCACTGCTGCTCGTAGACTAGCTCCAGTGCTCATTGCTGCGTTGCTAAATGATAGCAACTCACCAGGATACTTCACCAACTCTCCACTCATTCATAGTTCTAATATTAGGCTGAGGCTACCTTTCCTCCACTTCTCCCCAACATGACGTCATCACTGAATTGCGTAAAAAAAACCCAGTTAATACCAAAAACGGGTCTTTAAGACCATTTTTGAGACATTTTAAAAATGATATACATATCTTGAGTGATTTATGTACCCTCGACAGTGGTGGTTAACCTGCAACATGGGCTTTAAGGAACTTTTCTTCACATTGAGTCTCAACCCCAAGCACCTCAGATGACGCAAAACAACATCTCGATGTAGAATCGCCAGTTCTTCTGACTGAGCCAGTCATCTATATAATTTAGGATACGGATCCCCTGAAATCTCAATGGAGCAAGGGCAGCATCCACACATTTAGTAAAGGTGCGAGGAGATAAGGCTAGGGCAAAAGGAAGGACCCTATATTGATAAGCTTTAACCCCAAAAGCGAACCTAAGGAACTTCCTATGACGTGGGATGATGGAAATATGAAAATATGTGAAGGCATCTACTACGCGGGCTTCCGCACCCTGAGAGGGACCCGAGGGACCAGCTTCAGAATGCTGAGAAAGAGCCTCAGCCGTCTCAACATTATCCACTAAATCCCTCTGCGATCACCATGAATGCAAACGCCTCACTGCCTCGACGGGACGCGGGACCTGATCCACAGGGAACGCGGGCCTGACCAGTCTCATGGAACATGGCCAGGTGTGACCGGAGCGTTCTTAGGGGCATTTGTTCACAGTTGGCACAGACAGTGCCCTCGAGCGCTGCCTGTGCATGCTACTCTCCCAGACAAACTACACAAAGCACGTGTGTGTCTCGCTCGCTCAAATAGCGCGGGCAAGGGGACGCACACTGCCTGAATAGGCATGTGCCGGTATCAAATTTTCATGCTGCGATTAATTGATTGAGCTTTTATCACGGTATACGGTATTATCACGGTATTTTAATTGCACAAGAGAAACGGACGGATTGGGGGGGGGGGTGTAAAAAAAAATCTTGCATCACAATAGGTGTAATTGTGATTGTCAAAACATTTGGTAACTAAACAGAATTTTATTGAGTTTAGTGACAACATGTTACAATGTTTACATGGTACAATGACTGCTAGGCTACAGTTTGTGTTATTGCTTAACACAATTTTCACGATTTCAGTTAAATCTTGATTCAATATTGATTAGGTAGGCTACAGTAGATGTTAATTTACATGTTAATTAACATGTAAATTTTTCTCAAGAAAAAATTCTACATACGTAACCCGGGACGTTCCCCTTCAGGGACTACCGCTGCGTGTAATCGCAGTGGGAACGCAATACCCACATCCCCATACGACCAAATCCCCGTCGTGTGTCATAAGAAGCCACCAACCGACGAGAGAACCTGAGCCCCGGGAGTGGAGCTAAGGTCAAGGGAATAAAACCTGACGAAAGTGTGCGGTGAGGACCAGCCTGCCGCATCACAAACGTCCTGAAGAGAAGCTCCTGAAAGAAGAGCTGTAGAGGCAGCCATACTCCTAGTGGAATGAGCCCTTACAGCCAAAGGTGAAGGCTGATGGGCCGAACCATAAGCGAGCGAGATGGCCTCGACCACCCACTTGCTCATCCTTTGCTTAGATGCAGGACACCCTTTCCTGGGTGACCCAAAACAAACGAACAGTTGTTCCGATTTCCTCCACAGGGCAGCTCTGTGGACATACACATCTAAAGCCCTAACGGGGCACAGCAAATTAAGTTTCTCCTGGTCTGACGTCAGAAAAGGCGGAGGACAGAAAGCCTGCAGAACTATAGGTCTATCAAAAGTAGTTGGTACCTTAGGAATGTAACGAATGTACATCAATAATAATATACATAAAATGTATTTAAGGGGGCCGGAAGGCCAATTTAGCTCAAAAGGAATGATTCATCGATTTGCAATGAATCTTGACCAAATCACTATGGAACCGAGCAAATGACTCGTTTAGAGTTCATTTGAACGGGCCGTAATTATAACCTTGGCACAGATATAAATATCCAATCTATATAGTGAAACACTATGTATTAGCAAGGTAACTTTAGATCGACAGTACAAGACATTAAATGTGCAAGCACAACACAAGGCAAATATCTTTTCAAATATAAACAAGACTTTATTGATTATCCTAAAACATAAAACTAATATCTAACACAAACACACGCACACGCATTCATACAAGTTGCAGAAAGAAAGAGAGTGAGGAAAGAATGAGTTTTAAGAGTGAGATAGTGAAATCCCAAGTTTCTATATGCACTTATAAGACATGACCTGAACGAACCATTAATCATTAATTTAACCCTTCTATCGTTTCTCAGGCAGGTTATTAGATATTACATTAATGCACCAGTTCAGTTAAGAGTCTGGAGTGTTACTTGCATGTCCTTGCGTGGCTGAGGGAATTCCCTGTTTGCGGTGCTTCGTCAAAGGGGTTTCCCGGCCGTGGCTTGGCTGGCTGTGCCTGGAGACGTCTTGGGGCGGCCAATCACGTGGCGTGTTGGCGCGGATGAATGAAGTCTTTGAAGTTGAAGCAGGCTTTGCAGTTGAAACGTTAAAACGAAACTTTGCAGCAAAACTTAACTTAGAACCGAGACTCACAACGGAAAATAAAGGAAAACTTAGGAAAGAAAGAAAGTGAGACGAGTTAGATGGCTTGAAATGAAGCTGTTGAACCCGTTCTTCTGATCTTAATTTGGGTTCTTTGTCTCTATGCGTCTACATGGTTAGGCTACCACAACCATCGTCTGCTGTCTCCACCCGACTTGTTGTTCTGCCGAGACCTTTTCGAGAGAGAGAGCCCGCCCGACTTCTGTGTTCGGGTCTAAGATTTTGAACTCAAATGTTTGTCCCGCCTCCTGGAGGAATTTGGACAATAAGATACTTGTAAGGTTGTTTGAGAAGGGGGTATTTTCCATCATCCCCCTCGCATCGTAAATCATGTGGTATCTGTGGTTTGCTTTACTCTGCAGCTGAGCAGAGGCTTTAGTTTAGACATAATTTCCATTTTAAGACCATAAACATTTTACACAGATTTCAATCAAGCCATCTTTTGAATTAAGGGCATACGATTCTTTTGATTGGAAGCACGGTAGTCTTTCATTCGTACACACGGTTATAACACAATTACATGATTTATATGTGATCTAAGCATAATAGACACATAGGGGTCATATATTGTAGAAACACATAGAAATATGGTTGAACGATTATATTTGATTATATCAAGTCCATCAAGAATTGTTTTGGGATGAGTTTTATGGATTTTGATATGTAAAGTCTCGTGTCTCTGTGGGTTTTAATGGATCTCAACACTGAGGTCATTCAACGGTCTTCAAGAAGGGGGAAGTCTGTTTTACATCTCTGTCATGGGATCTCCTGACCTCGTGGCGTTAATTTAGTAGGTCCTATCCCGTGACATCTCTTGGTCCTTAAGAAAGAAGGGGTCTGTTAGTCGCAGGTGACCCCTGCTAGGGCCCTGAGCAGTACCATTTCTGAACAGATCTGTCTTTCACAATTACCAAATGTAGACAACATTATTCCTTTAGTTAAACAATAAAAGGTCTTTTTGGTTGTAGACTCTCTGGGTCTGGTGATTTGAATCTGGAATGTGAAGACTCTTTGTGGGATTATGTATGAAGTATGAACAAAATCACCCAAAAGCTTCAATTGTGTTTGGGTCCATTCTCGTTGTCGCTACATATCCCCCCTTCGTTCGGCGATGTGTTGAGAAGAAGACATCGGTGAACGCTGGAGAAACGGGTAGAGGAAGCAAACACACACAGCAAACAACAAGACAACACCTCCATGACTGGTCACTTTACTGGTGCAGGGCATTAGATTATCTAGGCCTAAACAGGTTCACTCTCTCAATATAGTCAATCATGTGGAAAAAGTTTAGTTCAATTTTAGGACCGTTATTCTAGTTTGTTTTAAAACGGTGATTGATCAACTTTGTGACTAAATTTGATTTTGTTTGTTTTATTCTCTTCTAGATTGTTCTAGGTTTAGACCAATTTACCTTTCAAATTTGATTCGAATGATGCAGGGAGTTCTCTAAGCTAACATTCGTTTTAAAGTGACTTGCAAACATCAGGCGTGGTGCGTCAATCCTTATATGGTAACCTTGACCCTTATGGGGTGGACAGGCATTTTACCTAATAAAAGAAGGAAAGGAAGGAAGAAGTAAAACAAAACAAAGCAGTTGAGTGTTCCTGATAGGACTTATAACTACGGTTGCACAGCTAAGTTGTCAGGTATCATGATGTAATGAGAGGTGTTCTCAGGTGTACTTGTTGGATGGGTAGTTACCATGTTTCCTACGGTAAGTGTAGCTAAGTTGTTAAGCTAGTTTCTGAAGATAGTTTCTACCTGTGGGGGAAAACATATTTGTTGGATGTTTTGCACGGTAGAGGTGGTTAACTTCTGTATAATAGTGAGTATGTTAGGGGTGTTGTGTAGTGCATGTATGCATGCATGTATGGTCAGATCTGTTTCAGTCTGTCTTGCTCCCCCCTTTGCTTGATGGCTTAGCTTTGATGGGCTTGTTGCATCTTTGCCTTGGAAAGGGATCTTCTATGATCTGCTGGGGGTCAGTCCAGTAAGGCAGGAAGTTCTCTGGCAGACATTGGGAGGTGGTTTGGCATGGATGCGTGAAGCTGTAGTGCAAAACGTGGTCTCCTTTGTTGCCTTCCTCTTGTGATGCCTTCTGGTTGTGACAGACTTTCTGACCTTCTGTGCTTACTGTTGTTGCTGTAGCACTCACATGGTTCTTGAGTTTGGAGCTCGTTTGGTGGTTTCTTTATGAGTGATGGGTAGCCAGGATGGTGTTTCCTGGTACCTCTGGGTGTTTGTCAGTGGTTGACTGTGAGAAACCACTTTGTTCTGTGTTGTTGTAGAACAGGTGGTCGTCATCTTCCTTAGGAAGGTGTACCAGATGATCATTGGTCCTCTGTGTTCAGCTTGTTTTCGATGAACACTTGCAGTTGCCTCATTAGTCGCTCCATGTCTTCTGAGGGTAAACTGTCTTGTTCTTGGGCACACTCAGTGCTGTGTTTGGCTGAGTGGTGCAGAGGTGGGTTTCGTTGTCGATTACCCACATATAATGCTTTTGGATGCATTTGTTGATTCCAGTTGTTTCCTTCTTGTGGGTTTCTTGAGAAGTGTGGCTGGTCCCATGACTTTTCCATGCGGTTGGCGTGGTAGGTGTCATCGGCATGGGAGTCATGTTCTCTGTGCTCCTTACGAAGGATGGTGGTGTTGTCATGCCACTGGGTGTCTTCCAGTGCAAGGCTTGTTTCTTGGCTGAAGGAGTTTGAAACTGTGGATGTTTTCAAACCTTTCTTTGAGGTCATCTTTTGTTTGACGTAGGCCTTGTGTATCAGGTCACGTAGCTGCTGAATTGTCATTGTGCCTGGGCAGGCCATGATACCAAGATGATGACTCAATCCAGGGTGCAGGTTTCTCAGGAAGAGGGTTTTGAAGTTCACATCCTCTTCAAGTTCAGGTTTGCTATGTGCACCTAAATAGGCTTGTCGAAAACGGTGGAAGTAGGCTTGGGGAGTCTCTTGTCGACATTGTTTGGTTTCCAAGGCGATTAACACACCGTGTTCTGACTCTGGACCTGTAAATTCTTTAATCAGTGTCTCACGTAGTAGCTGGTAGTTTGACATGACATTAGCAGGTTGTCGGTCTAGGAAGCTTCGTACCTCTGGACTGGACGTGGATCTGATGAGGTATAACCTGTCTCTGTCAGTCATATGGGGTCTCACCTCTAGGTGGAAGTCGATATCTCGGAGGTAGGCCTGGATGTCGGGACCCTCTGTGGAGTTCGGGTTGAACTGAGTGATATTCTTAACCAGCTGGTTGAGATCTTTAAATGTCATCCCATGTGCAGCTTTGGAGTCTGCCTGGATGAGCTCTCTTCGTTTGTTGGCAGTGAACAGTTCTGTGGTGAAGGCCGGTGACGTTTTGGGTTGTGGCCATTCACTTCTTTCACTGTATGCCAGTTCTTGGATGGAGGACTCTGTTCTGCTCAGCAGGGGTGATGCTGAGGGAGGTCTCTCCCTTCTTGGCTCTGGTTTCTGTTGGAAAATGTGCTGGAGTTCATCTCTGACCGCGTAGAGCTCGTCGTGGACGTCATCTCGCCGTTGGGTCAGATGGTCGATGTCAGCGCTGCACCTTTCTAGGTGGTCTTCCAGAGCAGTGATTTTAGAGTTCTTATCTTTGATGTCAGCTTTGGCTTTCTCTAGCTGATGTTCAGCAGACTGGAGTTGGTTTACCAGGTGTTTCTGGACAGTCTTTAATTCTTGTTTGTCACGTTCAGTGACTGCGAGGGCTTCTTGGAGCTTGTCAACTTGTGTCTTTGTTTCTTGCTCCGCTTCGTCGGACACTTTGAGTTTGTCTTGAGCTTCACCTTTGAGCTGGTCTTTGCAGTGTTGAGTGTGCATCAGCTCTCTCAGGAACTCGGTGGTCTGACGCTTGAAGTCGTCCTGGACTTTCACTTCCAGCTTGTCTATGCGGCTCTGGGCACGTGTCAGCTCCTCCTGGAGGTGGGTGATGTGCTTGTCGCTTAGTTTCAGCTGGGCTGTGAAGGCATTACTTAGGGAACAGGTGATCTTGGTTAGTTCCAAGTGGTTTTGGTTTTGGCTTGAATCGTGTGTCAGGAATCTTCTCAGAATTATGATTATTATTAAAAATAATAACAGTTCAATTGTCTTTGGTGTGAGGCAGTCTGTAATGCCTCTAAGCCAGGCGTCCACATCTTCCCTTTGGGCAGTGGGGTTTGTCGTCCACGACATGTTGACACGCTGGGGTGAAGAGACTGACACAGATCTGTGTGGGGTATAAGCCTATATGTGGTTGAACAGCTAAGTGTCGTTTCAATAATTGTACACCAATAGTGGAGTGTCGTAATGACTAAGTGTTGGTCAAAGTGTAGCCAGGTAGGCTAGGGATGTAAAGATTTCCTCACTCAACTGCTTAAAGGAAAGAAAGAGAAAAAGGTTAAAACAAATCTCAATGGAAAGAAACTTTTTTTTTTCAATGGGAGAAATATTTTTTATAAATATTTTCTATCAATGAAAAGCTGGTTTCAACTCGTGATGTGAGGACTTCGTCACTCAACTGAGTAAGGGAAAAAGAGAGAAAAGTTAACAACCAATTTCAATGAGGGAAAAACAAAAAGAAAATTATTAACTAGGGGAAGTATTAATTTCTCATAAATGTTTCTTATCAATGAAAATCTGTTTTCAGAAAGGTAAACAATATTATTGTTTATGTTTACGAGGAAAAATAATACAATAATAATGCTGATACCTCTTTTCTGAGTTTGACAGGATTGACACACACACCTTCAGTTGGACCGCTTACAGCAGAGTTTACTGCAGGGATGCTTTGAGGGCGGAGTTTGCTCAGCACTTGTCTCTGTTACTTGATCTTGGATAAGATGTCAAAGTTTAAATTGCGTTTACAAATGCAGGGAGAGTATGAAGAACACAAGGTTGTTGATTAAAAATCAAATACCTAATAATCTGTTTGTTGGGAAAGATTATCTTTGTCTCTTTTTAGAGTCGATTGATGGTTCTTTTCAGGTTTGTTCCCTACAAATGTGAAGAATAAGATGGAATAAAGCAGGACAGAACAGGAAAGACGTGATGAGGAAGAAATGAAGCAAGGAGGTTGGATCCCGCTACCTTTAGGTCTACCACGAGTATAGAATTGATAGTCGAGGAACAACTAAACACACAAATAAACTTTTGTAAAAGACGATTGTCTCTGGTTTATTTGAAACTCGTATGGAGATGGTAATGTCCCCTATTGAAGCGTCCCGAAAATGAATTAATCAAATATAGTGGTTAAGTTTATAACCCACAGGACGAAAGGATAAAACGCAATGACAATCATGAGCAAGTCTGAGTCTAACACTATTTTTGTAATAGTAATAACAACTTTCAAATTTTAACTTTCCAAGTTCAAGACCTATTCACCTAAAGTGATTAGATCTCAACGAGAAATTTAAAAATTATGAAACTAGAATTTATTAAACATAAATCATTAGAAATCATTAGAAATGATCTGTCTAGAAAAATAGAATTTCAATTTTATTTTAATATTTCCTTTTCTTTAAAATCAAATTCAAATTTGACAATTAGTAATAGTAAACCAGTATTTTCTTTTTCAAGTAAAATGCAGGTAAAGTAATTCATAATTGTAAACCAATATTTCCTTTTCAAGTAAAATATAGGTAAAGTAAAATGTGAGAGAGGTAAAAGAAAAAGGAAGAAAAGACCAACAGGTGTAAAAGTCGAGGTGTTTAAATGGTTAAATCACTTTAACTTTGTTCAAACAGACACTGTATTTAACCACTGATGCTAATTACTAATGATAACAGTACATAATGCGTAAGGCGTTAGCATATAGGCCTCAATGTAAACAACTGCTTAGGTTAGCCTAGCCACCGAAGGGGTTTGTTTACACTCTGGCGATTGCACGGGTCAGAGTTCACCCGGAAGCGTTGGTTAAGACTTCCGTGTCACGATCGTAACTATAGCGACCAAACAAACGCTAGTGGGCAAACACGTGAAATGCAATGCAAATAGTTTGTAAGCAGTTAAGCATGTGTTACATGAAATCTGAGCGCATTTCAATACTGTTCGAAGAATATGCACGTACAGTCGATCATATTACGGGAAATGTCGGCGCATTTCCACACTGTACAAATAAGATACACCACTCGTAGCTTTAGCTGGTTTTACGACGTGGGGCTTCACTCAGTTCGTTAAGAGTGATATTAACTTTAAGCAAGCGACAGCTTTGCGTTATACTAGATGGAACAATAGCGATCTCGGCGGATCGCGTCTGTGCAAGTTTATCTGGGCACACAAGAAAAACAACAACAACAGGGTTTTAACTGTTGGTTCAGTTATCACGACTTTAAGTTACTATTCAAATTACACTCGGACATGCGCAGTGTTACACGAGAATTCATTGAACAGACATAAACAGATAAACGTATATTTATTACAGGGATCGCAGTGGAACACGCACTGACAATCAGATAAATAAATATAAGCCTTTTATGACTAACGTTAGATGAGGAACACGCTCATCGCTCTGTGAGGAGAATATTCGTCCTTACAGATAACGTTAACTTAAATTACTGCAGTTTAATTTCGTTCAGCTCTCTGACTGGTATAAACACACACACATAATGTTATAGCTATTTGAAAGACTCTGGGACACGCAGACGTCAGTTAAGCTATAAATCAAGGTATTTCAGGAAATGAGGAACACGCTCAATTCTTACCTTATAGTGTGAGGTTTTATATCTTAACTCAATTTACTGCAGGTAAAAATAATAATAAAAACAAATAGGGAGGCAGACTAGACTAAAGTAACAGCTTTCTCTGGATGCATTCACTCAAGCCGCAGCATCCACTTCATTCAAACAGGGCGCGCGCTGCGCGCTCTCCATACGTCACACACAGACTTTCAGAGGTTCGGATCTCGCATCCGAAACAAAATGAAAAGATAAATCTTGATATATGCTTACAATTTAGGTTGAACTGCCCGCATCCTCCACCAATGTGTAACGAATGTAAATCAATAATAATATACATAAAATGTATTTAAGGGGGCCGGAAGGCCAATATAGCTTAAAAGGAATGATTCATCGATTTGCAATGAATCTTGACCAAATCACTATGGAACCGAGCAAATGACTCGTTTAGAGTTCATTTGAACGGGCCGTAATTATAACCTTGGCACAGATATAAATATCCAATCTATAGTGAAACACTATGTATTAGCAAGGTAACTTTAGATCGACAGTACAAGACATTAAATGTGCAAGCACAACACAAGGCAAATATCTTTTCAAATATAAACAAGACTTTATTGATTATCCTAAAACATAAAACTAATATCTAACACAAACACACGCACACGCATTCATACAAGTTGCAGAAAGAAAGAGAGTGAGGAAAGAATGAGTTTTAAGAGTGAGATAGTGAAATCCCAAGTTTCTATATGCACTTATAAGACATGACCTGAACGAACCATTAATCATTAATTTAACCCTTCTATCGTTTCTCAGGCAGGTTATTAGATATTACATTAATGCACCAGTTCAGTTAAGAGTCTGGAGTGTTACTTGCATGTCCTTGCGTGGCTGAGGGAATTCCCTGTTTGCGGTGCTTCGTCAAAGGGGTTTCCCGGCCGTGGCTTGGCTGGCTGTGCCTGGAGACGTCTTGGGGCGGCCAATCACGTGGCGTGTTGGCGCGGATGAATGAAGTCTTTGAAGTTGAAGCAGGCTTTGCAGTTGAAACGTTAAAACGAAACTTTGCAGCAAAACTTAACTTAGAACCGAGACTCACAACGGAAAATAAAGGAAAACTTAGGAAAGAAAGAAAGTGAGACGAGTTAGATGGCTTGAAATGAAGCTGTTGAACCCGTTCTTCTGATCTTAATTTGGGTTCTTTGTCTCTATGCGTCTACATGGTTAGGCTACCACAACCATCGTCTGCTGTCTCCACCCGACTTGTTGTTCTGCCGAGACCTTTTCGAGAGAGAGAGCCCGCCCGACTTCTGTGTTCGGGTCTAAGATTTTGAACTCAAATGTTTGTCCCGCCTCCTGGAGGAATTTGGACAATAAGATACTTGTAAGGTTGTTTGAGAAGGGGGTATTTTCCATCATCCCCCTCGCATCGTAAATCATGTGGTATCTGTGGTTTGCTTTACTCTGCAGCTGAGCAGAGGCTTTAGTTTAGACATAATTTCCATTTTAAGACCATAAACATTTTACACAGATTTCAATCAAGCCATCTTTTGAATTAAGGGCATACGATTCTTTTGATTGGAAGCACGGTAGTCTTTCATTCGTACACACGGTTATAACACAATTACATGATTTATATGTGATCTAAGCATAATAGACACATAGGGGTCATATATTGTAGAAACACATAGAAATATGGTTGAACGATTATATTTGATTATATCAAGTCCATCAAGAATTGTTTTGGGATGAGTTTTATGGATTTTGATATGTAAAGTCTCGTGTCTCTGTGGGTTTTAATGGATCTCAACACTGAGGTCATTCAACGGTCTTCAAGAAGGGGGAAGTCTGTTTTACATCTCTGTCATGGGATCTCCTGACCTCGTGGCGTTAATTTAGTAGGTCCTATCCCGTGACATCTCTTGGTCCTTAAGAAAGAAGGGGTCTGTTAGTCGCAGGTGACCCCTGCTAGGGCCCTGAGCAGTACCATTTCTGAACAGATCTGTCTTTCACAATTACCAAATGTAGACAACATTATTCCTTTAGTTAAACAATAAAAGGTCTTTTTGGTTGTAGACTCTCTGGGTCTGGTGATTTGAATCTGGAATGTGAAGACTCTTTGTGGGATTATGTATGAAGTATGAACAAAATCACCCAAAAGCTTCAATTGTGTTTGGGTCCATTCTCGTTGTCGCTACAGGAACATAACCTGGTCTCGGACAGAGAAAGGCCTTAACCATACCAGGCGCAAATTCCGGGCACGAGGGAGCCACCGAAAGTGCTTGAATATCTCCAATTCTTTTTAGAGATGAGATAGCGAGAAGAAGGATAGTCTTTAGAGTAAGAAACTTTTCCGAAACTTCCTCAATGGGCTCGAAAGGAGCTAGGGAGAGACCCTCTAAGACGATGGCCAGGTCCCAAGCTGGTACCCTCGTGCGAACTGCAGGCCTCAGCCTCAAGGTGCCACGAAGGAAGCGAGATATAAGTGGGTGTCTCCCGAGGGAACCTCCACTTGAAGGGGCGTGGTAAGCAGCTAAGGCCGCCACATACACCTTCAGTGTGGAGTGGGATAACCCTGTGGAGAGACGGTCCTGCAGGAAATCCAGCACTGTACCAAAAGGGCAGTTAACTGGGTCTTGCTGGCGCTCTCCACACCAAGAGGTGAAAAGTTTCCACCTCGCGGCATATAACTTCCTCGTGGAAGGAGCTCTGGATTGGAGGATGGTCTCAACGACCTCAGTCGAGAGACCAGAATCTATGAGCTGGGCCCCCTCAGAGGCCAAGCCCACAGCCTCCATAGTTCTGGGCGGGGGTGAAGGATCGACCCATTCGCCTGAGAAAGTAGATATCTCCTGATCGGTATCTCCAGGGAAGAGCCGTCGAGGAGAGACACTAGGTCCGCAAACCATACTCGGGCCGGCCAGAACGGGGCTATTAGCAGGAGACTGAGCCCGTCCCGGCGAACCCTCTCCAGAACTCCCGGGAGCAGAGCAATCGGGGGAAAAGCGTACAGACGTGACCTCGGCCACGGATGTACCATCGCGTCCAACCCCAGTGGGGCTGGCTGGCTGAGAGAGAACCACATTGGACAGTGTGATGTCTCTCGGGACGCAAATAGGTCTACCTCGGCACGACCGAAATGTTCCCATAGGAGCTCCACCACCTCGGGGTGAAGACTCCACTCCCCGGGCCTCGGCCCCTGCCTCAACAGGATGTCTGCCCCCTGATTCAAATACCCCGGGAGATAAATAGCTCTGAGAGAGAGAATTTTCCCCTGGGACCATAGAAGGATCTGACGTGCCAGTTTGTAAAGCGGGCGAGAACGCAGACCCCCTTGATGGTTGATATAAGAGACCACCGATGTGTTGTCTGTCCGGACAAGAACATGGTGGCCCCTTAGGTCTGGGAGGAAATGTTTCAGGGCCTGAAACACTGCCAACATCTCTAGGCAATTTATGTGCCATAGACGGTGATGGTCCCCCCACAGACCCTGAACTGGGCGACCACTCATGATCGCCCCCCAACCTGTGAGAGAGGCATCTGTCGTTAGCATAACGCGACGACAAGGAGCTCCTAACACAGGGCCTTGGGACAGAAACCAAGGATCTTTCCACATGATCAGGGCGCGATGACACCGTCGCGAACTCACGATCATGCGAAGCGGATTTCCCCTCGGGGAGAATCCCTTGGTTCTGAGCCACCACTGTAACGGTCTCATGTGCAAGAGGCCAAAGGGTATCACGTTGGACGCAGCTGCCATGAGACCTAACAGCCTCTGGAACTGTTTTACAGTGAGTGACTGGCCTAGCTTGACCTGTTCTACTGCGGCGAGAATCGAAGCAATACGAGCAGGTAACAATTGTGCCTGCATCGTCGTCGAATCCCACACTACACCGAGAAAAGTGGTTCTCTGTAATGGAGAAAGGACACTCTTCTTGGCGTTGAGCCTCAACCCCAAACTCTTGATGTGAGCAAGAACGACATCTCGATGCCGAACCGCCTGATGTTCCGATTGAGCTAGAATTAACCAATCGTCTATATAGTTCAGAATACGGATGCCCTGCAGCCTCAGCGGGGCTATGGCTGCATCCATACACTTCGTGAACGTGCGAGGTGATAATGCTAGGCCGAACGGAAGAACCCGATATTGGTATGCTTCGCCCCCGAAAGCGAACCTCAGTAGTTATATTTCTCACAGATTTCTGCTCGATTACATTTATATCATTAGTTTAGAACGGCTACTAACTTACGTGTACAATAAAGAACTCTGTCTCGTCTTCTGTCCAAACATACATACTTAAAGAATGATCATGTGACTATTACGTATGCCAGGTCAGGTAACCTCTAAATGGCCATTGCAGGAAATATTTATTTTTCAAATTGCCTGAAAAACTACCTCATGTGAGCATAAAAACTTTTTTGTGATCTATTGGAGTTTTTTGTGAAATTTACCTGTTTCCATTGGGCGTATTTTCGATTCGCAATTTAAATTTGCGCAATTTGAAAGGTAATGGAAACGCAGCTAATGTAGCTGCCGTAAGGATACAGAGACAAAGCTGCCATGTGAACTTTTTAAAGTGAAATAGGCTTTCCCTTTTGTATTGCATATTAAATGGAGTGTTTATAGTGCTAAAATTAATGGAAATGTATAAAACCGTTAAAAACTAAGCTTAATGTTTTACTGTCTTGCATTCGATGTAGGAGTAAATTACAAGCATATAAGCAGCCGCGATCACTATTATATAGCAGTTTATACAGCAGCAGGCATTATGTGAGATACTGCTACTAAGCATAACGGACTTGAGAAAATATTTAGTGAAATGGGCTTTGATACACATTTAACAGGGGCACAACTTATTTTTAGTAGCCAGCCTTTACGTAATGTGTTATGCAGCAGCAAGCAGTCGATTGTATGTAATTGCTGTGAGGACATGCCGTCTCAGCTACGAGGCTAAAGTGAAATAAGCATTTGTGCTTTCAACGGGTTCACCATGTTTAACTGTATGATTCAAACACATTAATTTATTTCAAAGGGCAATTTTTTCATTAGCTATGCTAATGTGTGCGGCTGATTCAGCTGCATGTGGTGTCAGAATTTTTCATCCTTTCACCATTTCACCGTTCATCCTTTCACCCTTTCACCGTTCACCTTTTCGTTCATCATATTGGCTTGTATGTCTATTTCGCGTGTCTCCTGCTTTGTTGGCAGGTTATTTAATGTATGTTATTTGTGCAGCAGCAGCATGTCTGTAATGTATTGGCAGTTGCGAGTCTCTGTACTTGCTCTGCAGCAGCAGCAGTGTAGCAGATCTATTCCGCCAATACCAAATATATTAACAGTGCTATATCCATTACGATGCCAATCTCTCCGAGATTTATCATGACAGAAATGCTACTGGTGGGACAGGTCCGACTCCTCAAGGTAACTTGATGTGCTCATTATGATGCATTCGCTGACTGACTGAAACAGTGTGCCTCATCACCACGGTGGTTTCTATCATTGACATGTTCTCATTGACAACTCTATCTAGGTCGCAGGCCACTTCCTCTATCCAGGGCCGTCGCTAGTAGGGTGAAAGGTGATGACAATTCTAGTCCATTACAAAATCCAGCAGTTACTATAGGCCCCTGTTGTATGAATAATTCTAATATTTATATTAGTTGTATGCCTGATATTTAAAATGAAAACCACAAAAACATGCAATTTGGTCAAATATTTTTCCAAATATCTGCTTCTCTTACCTCCATAAAATAAACCTTAATGGTTTAGTCCAATCTAAAGTATTTATATTCAGTCAGTGACAAACATCAGATGGACGGATCCAATAAAATTGTAAGTCCCACCCTAGCTCGTGAACAGAACTAATGGCAGATGAGTCTGAAGTTAACGATGAACTTGGTGGAAGAGCAGGAGACTGACTGACCGAAAAATGTCCGGGAAAAGAAAACATAAATCAGGGTACCAGAAACGCCATGAAACGAAGGAGAGGGAGGCCAGGAGAGTTGTTGTATCCCAGTCGATCAAGACGTTCTTAAAGACAGGTTGTATTGTTATTTTGCTGGAATAAGAAAACTTCCGTCTACAGCCTGCTGGGTCACTTTTCATTATCGGTGCGCACCACAATCAACCAAATGATTACGTGGTCAAAATTCCTGTCTTTTTACAATATTGTAAATAGAGTTTAAAAGAAATTACACGAGTCACAACGCATTGCATTATGCACCTGATCTGCCGGCTGATGATGTAGGCTATTTAATACATCAAGAAAACACGAATACAACACACTGCACTTGGATGAATAAATGTATTCGCTTTATTTAATAATATTACCAGTTCCATATAGCCTGGCTAACATCAGCCCCAAATATACATAATTAATCATAACAAGTTATTATTGATTATTAAAATAACCTAAAGCTGAGTTCCTTACAACAGATCATTCGCACTCAAGTTTCAGATTCCCCTCAAACCCCTCACTCACAGGATCGCAGTACACGCACAAAACGGTCAGGAACTTCCCACTATTTCTTTCACCACTGAAGACATCACTCTCATCACGTCAGGCAACCACTCTGAGACTATTTTTTTTTACATACTGGATTCACCCCTCGCACCCATTGTTCTTGGACAACCCTGGCTCATCCATCACAACCCCGAGTAGACTGGCATCAAAAGGCTGTGCTGGAGTGGAGCAAGGAATGTCATAAGTCTTGTCTTGTGTCTGCATGTCTGTCTGTGCCTGTTTCTATGTTTCAGGAGGAAGCAGGGGATTTGTCTAACGTGCCCATGGAGTACCTGGACCTGAAGAAAGTGTTTAGTAAGTCTCGTGCTGCTTCTCTCCCTCCGCATCGTCCCTATGACTGTGCCATAGATTTACTGCCAGGTAAGTCTCCGCCTAAGGGCAAGTTATATTCGCTTTCTGTTCCAGAGAGGGAGGTCATGGAGAAATATATTTCTGATTCTCTAGCAACCAAGTTCATTCACCCTTCCTCTTCTCCAGCGGGGGCGGGATTCTTTTTTGTGGGGAAGAAGGATGGTTTTCTGCGACCTTGTATCGATTACCGGGGGTTGAACAGCATCACGGTAAAGAATACTTATCCTTTGCCGTTGATGTCTTCAGCTTTCGAAAGGTTACAGGGAGCATCCGTCTTCACGAAATTGGACTTACGTAACGCATACCATTTGGTTCACATCAGGAAGGGGGATGAGTGGAAGACTGCTTTAATACCCCCAGGGGGCACTTTGAATACTTGGTCATGCCGTTCGGGCTGTCCAATTCCCCTGCGGTCTTCCAGGCACTCGTCAATGATGTGCGGCGAGACATGATAGATCAGTTCATTTATGTCTACCTGGATGACATACTGATTTTTTCATCTTCTCTCCAGGAACATGTGCAGCACGTCCGACGAGTGCTTCAGAGGTTGCTAGAGAATGGGCCTTTTGTCAAGGCGGAGAAATGCGATTTTCATGCACAGTCTGTTCCTTTCCCAGGGTACATCATCTCATCTGAAAGAGTGCGTATGGATCCTGAAAAGGTTAAGGCTGTGGTTGAGTGGCCAAGCCCAGATTTCCGTAAGGCCCTACAGAGGTTTCTGGGATTCGCTAATTTCTACTGGCGTTTTATTCCAAACTTCAGCCAACTAGCCGCACCTCTGACTGCTTTGACCTCCCCCAGAACTACGTTCAGGTGGTCAGACACAGCGGAAGCTGTGTTTGCCAAACTGAAAGGCCGCTTTGTTTCAGCCCCCATCCTTATTGCCCGTGATTCTTCACGTCAGTTCGTGGTGGAGGTTGATGCGTCAGAGGTGGGGGTAGGTGCAGTGCTATCCCAACGCTCTTCTACAGACGACAAGATGCATCCCTGCGCGTTTTTGTCTCATCGCTTGTCCCCAGCCGAACATAATTGCGACATCGGTAACAGGGAGTTGTTGGCAGTCAAAGTAGCGTTGGAGGAGTGGAGTCACTGGTTAGAGGGGTCGGGGGTTCCTTTTATCGTCTGGACCGATCATAAGAATCTAGAATACATCAGAACTGCCAAAAGATTGAACTCCAGGCAGGCTCGGTGGGCACTTTTTTTTCTGTCGTTTTGATTTTACTCTCTCGTACCGCCCGGGTTCCAAGAACATCAAACCCGATTCTTTATCTCGTATTTTTGATCATTCCGAACGCCCGTCTACTCCCGAGTGTATTTTACCCGAAACCCTATTTGTTTCCACACTCACGTGGTAGGTCGAATCGAAGGTCAAGACGGCCTTAGAAGGGGCAACGCCTCCGCCCCGTTTGCCCACCGAATCGCTTATTTGTGCCGGACGTCATTCAGTGGGGTCATTGTTCCAACGTGGCTTGTCATCCAGGAGTTAATCGAACCAGTTTCTTGGTTAAGCAACTATTTTGGTGGCCAATTATGGCTCGTGACATTCACAATTTTGTTTTGGCTTGCTCAGTTTGTGCCACTGGTAAGACTTCCAATCGACCCCCAGATGGGTTACTCCAACCGCTGCCAGTCCCTTCGAGACCCTGGTCCCACATCGCGCTAGATTTTATTACCGCCCTCCCGCCCTCCCAGGGCAGCACAGTCGTTTTGACCGTGGTGGACCGGTTCTCGAAGGCAGCTCACATTATTCCCTTACCCAAATTACCCTCAGCTAAGGAGACAGCGTTGACTTTCGTAGATTACGTCTTTCGTTTACAAGGCCTCATGATGGACGTGGTTTCCGACAGGGGACCCCAGTTTGTGTCCAAATTTTGGCGAGAGTTTTGTAGATTACTGGGTGCGATGGTTAGTCTGTCCTCAGGGTTTCACCCCCAGAGCAATGGCCAAACTGAGAGAGCCAACCAAGATTTGGAGAGAGTGTTACGGTGCTTGGTCTCCAAGAATCCTTCCTCATGGAGCCAACAACTTTCCATGGTGGAGTACGCTCACAACACGTTACCGGTGTCGGCCATGGGCCTTTCTCCGTTTGAGTGTAATTTAGGTTACCAGCCACCTATTTTTCTCAGTCTGGAATCCAAGGTCACGGCCCCCTCTGCTCACGCCTTCGTCCAGAGGTGTCACCGTACCTGGACTAGAGCCCGCGAGACTCTACTCCAGGTGGGGGCGCGCACTAAGGCCAAGGCCGACCGCCACCGGTCAAGGCCTCCCGTATATTTCGTCGGTCAAAAAGTGTGGCTTTCTACTGGAAACATTCCTCTCTGCTCCGTCTCTAATAAGCTGGCTCCCAAATTCATTGGCCCGTTCACTGTCACCAAGATCATCAGTTCGGTGGCAGTCCGCCTCAATTTACCTCCGGCGTACAGGAGGATTCATCCCGTCTTTCATGTATCCAAAATTAAGCCCGTGTTTCATTCTCACATTAATCCGCCAGTCCCGGTTCCTCCCCCGCCACGACTCGTAGATGGGGAGACCACTTATTCGGTCAACCACATTCTGGACTCTAGACGCAGGGGACGCGGATTCCAGTACTTTGTGGACTGGGAAGGTTACGGTCCGGAGGAGAGAAGTTGGGTACCTGCTAGAGACATCGTGGATCACTCCCTTATCGGTGATTACAATCGACAGGTAAGGGAGTCTGAGAACGCCAGGAGGCGTTCTTAGGAGGGTACTGTCACGGAATACTATTCTCTGTTTCCTTCTCGTCTCGTGTTTATGTTGTTGTATGAATGCACGTGCGTAGTGGGCGTGAGAGTGTTGTGTCATTACCTGATCATCATATCATCACCAGCTGCAGCACATTTCCTCACCATATATATACTCACCGGTTTTGTTCCTCCTTGTCAGATCGTTGTTTGATGTCTCCTGTGTCAGTGTTTCCAGTCCTGTCTTCCTGATCGTCCAGTGTTCGTGTTTTCCGTGGATTCGTCGTTGGTGTGGATTATCGTCGTCTTTGTGTGGATTTCATCTTCGTTGTCTCACCTCGTCACAGTTCCTGTTTCACCTCTGACCATCGAAGTCCCTACGCCATCCATCCACGCCCGTGTCATTATTTCTCGTTGTTCTTCTCAATAAACTGAGTAACTCGCTTTTGCTTCCTGTTTTCCATTTACCGACATGACAGTTCTGTGATTGGTTCCCTAGCTGAGGCGCAAATCTGGTCCATGGAATCCATGCTGTCTAGCAGCGGGAATAAAATTGAAACCTAGGCTAAGTTCCATATTATCTTTATTAAAAAATAAGACAATAAATGGTTTTATTTTTTAAATTTGACTGCATTCTTGTCAAAAATGTTTACTTTTTGATTTATGATTTATAACAGACTAATGGGGAAAAACAACATTATTTTGCTGTTACTTTTTAAAAATTGGATTTATTATCATTAAACTTTTCTCTTTTTTTTTTTACATTTTGTTAGTTTTTATTAGTTGTAATTTTTATATGAACATTTAACTTTTAAAATAAAGGTTTTACAACAACATCACCATCTTTGTTATATGTGGGCCTCCATGCTCATCTATTCATACTTTGCAGTCACGTGACTACCATGGATACCTGGCGGGCAGAGTCCAGGTCTTTCTAGTAGCAAGTCTGTTAGCGAGCTAGCTGCATTACTATGGACTAGGATTAACTCCCGAGTCCCAAGGTAGCTAAATTGTGTAAAGCAGACAAGGTTTTTTAAGATAATCGAGCAGTAATTATTGAGCCGAAATTGAGTGGCGGTGTGAACGTACAGTTAACCAACTCACTCACTCATACAGTATAACACAAACAGCTGACTCGCCGAACCAGCTGGTAGCATTGATTGACGAAACTACATGGTAACTTAAAGACACGATTAATTACATGATTATACACCCATTGTATTCAAACAAATGTTTTTTTTTTTTTTTTTTTTTACCTTTAATGGAATGATCACTGCACAGTGCAAAGACGTGTATCAAAGAGTATAGAAGTACTAAGAGGCGAAACTCAAAAGAACGTTCCATTGCAACAAACTCACCCATGCGCAGCGCAGCCATCTTGGACTGAACGCAGCACAGCTGTCATAGAATTGAATGATACCGGTTCCAATTCAAAAGCGGTTAAGGGAACTAAATAATTAGTTTCTAGTTTTTAATATCTCTATAGCCTAAACTAAAACGGCGTGTTGAATAATGTACAACAAAATAATGTGTATGGGTCAATTTATAATTAAACAATTTCGTCATAGAGCATGAAGCTGTCAAATGGGCTATTTATTTACCCCAATAACTTTTGGGGATACCGTTTTCATACACAGCACAATATTACAACACCAGTAACAACAGCATGAAATGATTGACAAATTCCTTGAAAAATCCAAAACACAATGAACAGTGAGTAGGTGAAAGGGACCAGTGTTAATTTCGTTTTGACATTTTTTCACAGAGGAAAACGAGACGATAACTAAATGAAAACCATTTGAATTAAGTGACGAAAATGTCAATACGTTTCCTGCAGCACAATAGGCCTCGGAATCAAGGTCGGCACCTTAGGGACGTACCCCTGTTTTGGATATAAAAATGCCTTGACCATCCCTGGTGCAAACTCAAGGCAAGTAGGGGAAACCGAAAGGGCCTGAAGGTCTCCAACTCTCTTAAGGGACGAAATAGCAAGCAGAAAGATAGTCTTAAGGGTAAGAAACTTTTCTGAAACCGAATCTAAGGGCTCAAATGGAGCCCTAGACAGGCCTTCTAATACTGTAGTAAGGTCCCAAGCTGGCACCCTAGTGCGAATTGCAGGCCGTAGCCTCAAAGTGCCACGAAGGAAACGTGTAATCAGGGGGTCTCGACCCAGCGATGTACCCCCCACCAGGGCGTGGTAGGCCGCAATGGCCGCCACGTAGACCTTGAGCGTGGAAGGACATAGACCTGACGTAAAGCGCTCCTGCAGGAACTCGAGTACTGTGTTCACAGAACAGTTAACAGGATCCCACTGATGTCGGTGACACCATATAGAAAAGACTCTCCACTTAAGCGCGTACAGTTTTCATAGTAGCTGGAGCTCTGGAGCTTAGAATGGTCTCAGCCGCCTCAGCTGAGAGACCACTCTCTATGAGTTGGGCCCCCTCAGAGGCCAAACCCACAGGTTCCAAATCTCTGGTCGGGGGTGAAATATTGTGCCCCTGGCCTGAGACAGAAGGTCTCTCCTGATCGGGATCTCCAAGGGAGGACCGTCTAAGAGATGGATCAGGTCCGTAAACCAGATCCGACTCGGCCAGCGTGGTGCTACTAGCAGTAGGCTTAAACCGTACCGGCGGACTCGCTCCAGAACTCCTGGGAGCAGAGCAACAGGGGGAAATGCGTACAGACGTAGCCTCGGCCACGTCTGCACCATAGCATCCAGCCCCAGGTGAGTGAGGGAGAACCAGAGTGGACAGTGCGTCGTATGCTGAGACGCGAACAGATCCACTTCTGCCTGGCCGTAAAACTCCTACATTTTTTCTCCAGTCCCCTGGCCTCAGCTCCTGCCTCGACAGGATGTCTGCTCCAATATTCTGGTCCCCAGGAATATACACTGCCCTCAGGGAGAGTAATTTCCCCAGAGACCATAGGAGGATCTGGTGCGCTAGCTTGCAAAGTGGACGCGAACGCAGACCCCCCTGACGGTTCAGATAAGAGACCACTGATGTGTTGTCGGTACGGACGAGCACATGATGGCCCCTCAGGTCTGGAAGGAACTGCCTCAACGCGTTGAAGACAGCCATCATCTCCAGGCAATTGATGTGCCACGAAAGATGATGACTCTTCCACAGACCCTGAACCGAGCGGCCTTCCATTACCGCTCCCCAGCCGGTGAGGGAAGCATCTGTCGAGATAGTTACTCGATGGCAAAGAGCTCCCAACACCGGACCCTGGGTTAAGAACCAGTGCTTCCTCCATATAACCAAGGCGCGGAGGCACCGCCGCGTGATCTTGATCATACGAAGCGGGTTTCCCCTCGGGGAGAACCCTCTGGTCCTGAGCCACCACTGTAAGGGTCTCATGTACAGCAGGCCAAAAGGTATCACGTTGGACGCTGCTGCCAAAAGACCCAACAGTCTCTCGAACTGTTTTACAGTGCGTGACTGGCCTAGCTTCAGCTCTTTTATGGCTGCCAGGATAGCAGCTACACGAACGGGCGATAGCGTGGCCCGCATCGTCACTGAATCCCATACCACACCAAGGAAAGTGGTTCTCTGTAATGGAGAAAGAACACTCTTCTTGGTATTGAGCCTCAACCCCAACATCTGCATATGAGCGAGAACGACACCTCGGTGCCGAACCGCCAACTGCTCTGATTCCGCTAGAATCAGCCAGTCGTCGATGTAGTTCAGAATACGTATGCCCTGAAGCCTGAGAGGGGCTAGAGCTGCATCCACGCATTTCGTGAACGTGCGGGGTGATAAAGCTAGACCGAAAGGAAGAACCCGATATTGGTATTCTTTGCCCCCGAAAGAAAACCTCAGGAACTTCCTGTGCTGAGGGAGGATGGAGACATGGAAGTAAGCGTCCTTCAGATCTATCGTGACAAACCAGTCCTCGGACCTGATTTGAGTCACGATCTGTTTGAGTGTCAGCATCTTGAACTTGAGTTTCTGTACTGACCGATTTAACAGACGAAGATCTAAAATGGGACGCAACCCTCCATCCTTTTTTGGAACAATGAAATAACGGCTGTAAAAACCCGACTCTCGGTCGGGTGAGTACACCTGTTCTATAGCTTCCTTTGCTAACAGGGCCTTTACCTCTTGCTCCATTACCAGAGCCTGCTCGGGATGCACTACTGTGAGCAACACCCCGCTGTATCGAGGAGGACGAGAACCAAATTGGATTCTGTAACCTTTCTCTACAATCCGCAGGACCCACTGAGAAATATTTGGCAGAAGTTTCCACGCTGCCAGAAAATCTACTAAGGGAACCAGCCTCTCGAGGCTGGTCTCTGGTGTTAACGAGACGGTCAATTCTGGAGCCTGAAACATAATGGCAGGAACTACCTGAACTGGCTGCTCTAGAACCCCCCTCAGAGGGTGCGAAACTGATGCAGTGCCGCAGCATAGCATCAGCGACTCGCTGGAGACCGCTGCGCCCTGAAGCACCGAGGGTGGCAGGGTTGGCAGAACGGTCTCGTGAGGACCCCGAAGTGGAACGGGCACCGTATAATGAGGTGTACACCGTTTCACTTCGGTCAGGGCTGTCCTCACAGGTCTGACGCCATAAACATCAGGACCTCTTTTTTTGAGCCGAAGTCTTCTTCGCCTGAAGAACGGTCCTCAGATCCGGCTTCGACTTAGAAGACTTTGGCTGAGAGTGTTGCACCTGTCTCCATTGTTTCTGAGGAGGGGCACGAGACGCAACACTCTCTTTTTGTTGCACACGATATGAGGAGCTTGACGGCTGGGGCTGCTCACGCCCAGCAGCCCCAGGGGGCTGGACACGACGAGGGAGAAACTTTTTAAAAGCATCCGACTGTTTTTTAGACTCTTGAAATCTCTCGACGACCGTATCAACTGCGTCGCCGAAGAGACCAGAAGGCTCCACCGGAGCATCTAATAAAAAAGCTCGATCTTTTTCTTTTAATTCGGTCAAATTTAACCAAAGGTGCCTCTCAGTAGCTACCAGGGCAGCCATAGAACGACCAATTGCCCTGGCGGTCTCTTTAGTCGCCCTGAGAGACAGATCGGTAGCCCGACGAAGTTCTCGAATTTCATCAGGGCTAACTCCCTCACTCTTATCAATATCCCCCAGCAGGTCAGCTTGATAAGCCTGGAGCACTGCCATAGTGTGCAGACACGCTCCAGCTTGACCTGCTGCCGTATAAGCTTTGCCCACCAAAACCGAAGTGGCTTTAAGCGGTTTAGTGGGTAAAGCTGAAGCCTTCAAAGACGATGCTGGACCAGGTGATAAATAACTTGCAAGTGTCTGTTCAGCCTGGGGCATCGCTTCATATCCGTACTCTTTCAGCCCCCTTATATCTGAATATAATTTAACTTGAGGGCTGAAAAGACGAGACGAGTACGGCTTATTCCAGGATTTAGATAACTCATTATGCAAATCAGGAAAAAAGGGAAGGCCTCGTGATGGAGATGATGTGGCTGAAGGGAGAAAGCGCTCGTCTAGTTTACTTTTGGGACGAGCGCCCTCAATCTCAGATGGCCATTCAATATTTAATTTATCTACAGCCCTAGTAATCACCTCCACCAACTCCTCATAGGACGGAGAAAAGGCCCTCGGACCCGTCTCCAATCCCTCCGAAAGATCCTTTTGCGATCCCCAGGAATGCAGGAATCCCTGAGGATCGCGAGCCTGCCCACTCTCTTTGTCGAAGAGTGACAGGCGAGAGCGGAGCATGCGAAGCGGAAGAATTTCACAGTGTTGGCACTCAGCCCCCTCGAAGGCTGAGACCGCATGCTCCACTCCCAAACAAACGACACAAAGCTCGTGTGTGTCCCCACCCGTTAAATAACGCGGGCAAGGAGAAGCACACTGTTTGTACATTTGTTTCGCCATAACGTTTCCGAATATAAATGTAACAGACAACAATAAATAGACAGAGACAGTATAACACAGATCGCTTGTTGATGCAACAGAAGCTAATGCCGGTTTGCACCGGATGTGCTTTTATCCCTTCCTGGTCATGACGTCACCCGCCCGTGACGCTCATTCTTTCCATTGGACTAGTTGACATAGATGCTTCAGACGCATTCACGCTGGGGGCGTTCCCAAGGCGTCGTTGGACGCATCGTTGAGTTCCCTCGAATTAGGGAACTAAAATATCGACTTTATTCAACTATTCATTTCCATCATTTCCATCATTTATTTCCTAGCGACTCAAAACTGCACCGGAGTTTCGCCTCTTGGTACTTCTATACTCTTTGCGTGTATACTGTGAAGGTTGCTTATCTCATCTGGTTAGTGCAACCAATCGCACAACAACTATCTGGCATGTTGTTTACACCTCAAAACACCAACTTTTGTATATTAAAACTGGTGACGTCCTGGCAAGATCCTTGATTAGTTTACTGGGTTTCGTTGCTAGAGAACGACGTTCTTGCCCGCCAGACAGTACTTATGACGTTACGTGCAAAGTATGAATTGTCCAGTATATGATATTCGTGGAGGGTGGTGGGTGGCTGAGGGTGCCCACAACAATATTTTTTCAGGGAGCCCCGAATCCTCTAGCTACTGCCCTGCCTCTATCTACTCAACTCCTGTAAAAGGAATTCCTTGTATATGCAGGTGTCAGGTAGGCGTATAATATTCTCTTTTCAGATTACGTTATCTCAGTGTCTACTCTGGTCACTACTGTACCTCCCTATAACTATGGTCCAGATAACTACCACACCTACCCGGGTGGGATGGGTTAGCTTTCCGTTCAGTGCACCACAGCTGTCCCTTCGCCTTCAGAGAACAAATATGCCCGCTTCATGCAATCCCACGGCACACTCTATTGACTGGTTGGCAACCTTGACTGACTTCGTAGTCAGTCTGAAGTCTGGCGGGATATCCTTCTCTCCTTTTCTCTCCTTTTGAGATGGTCATATCAAGGTACCCCCCAATGGATTCTTACTCGATGAACAGACTGGAACAATACTATCAGAGTCTATGGGCAGTCCTCATATAATTAATTCTTGCAGAGTCAAAATATAAATATATCACTCTATGCCAGCTATGCTAGAAGTTCTAAGGACAAGAATACACAGTTTTTTCTAAAAGCTTACCCTTCACCTTCTCAATATTTGTGTGCTCTCTAAGAATGTCAGGTGTGTCCTTTGATCTTCTGAGGTTGTGAGCTGTAGCTGGCCTCTGCTTGCTGCTGCTTGCTTGCTTGCTTTTGTGCTCTCTTCAATCCTCAAGATCTTCAACGCCAGAGAGCTAAAGGTCCCCGTTTTATAATCACTATTGACACATATTAGTCCTATATCTGTATTTACGCACATGTTGCTTCTACCTGCGTTAATACATTTCTCGTTTGCATCAATGGTTAAATAACTTGAGTCAATAGCATTATTCACCTGCGGTAATAGATTTCCTGTTTGCATCAATGGTTACATTACTAGCAATACACAAATTTTGTTTAATCATATTTCTATCTTTCTGGAAATGTAATTCCTAACTCTTTTCATATTTGGTATTTACACACAGCGATATGCTCTTCACCCCGATAACTCATGTTCACACAACACACAGCCACAGGATGCAACATACATCATCTTAACAGGATGTGGTATACATGTTAATGGTCTACACGGAGCACCCGAGAACCGAGGATCCGGGATCCGACCCGGGACCCGTATGGGTCTATATTTTAAATGGTCAGCCGAGTCCGGGTCGGGTCCCAATCTATTACTTTGGGTCCCGGCCTGTTTAACATTGTGTGTAATACCCGTCGATCTGGAGAACACCCGGCCGTGATCAGAGTCAGTCAGCACTGCTTGTTTGTTTTTTTAAACTTGCCACTTGTAAAATTAGGATAAGAAAAGTGTGAGCTGGGAAATAAGGTAAAAAAAAAAAATTGCATTAAAAAGCTCTTCAGGTTACTCCAGGCAGCTAACGCGAATGTGCAGTCTCAAGCGCGTCATGTTTCTATGGCAACCAGAAATTCTGCAGTGACACAATGTGCGTTCCATTCGACAGTCCCTGCAGTGTTCACTGCTCCCTACTCCCTGAACACGGTACATCAGTTGAAGTGGACTTCGCTGACAATAATCGCTCATTTGGAACGCCCTGCAACATCATCAAAGAAAGGCAACAACGGGGTCTCGCAGATTATGATATAACTTAATTAAATATTGTAATTTACTTTGCTTTCTAATTTAAAATCATTTAATAAGCCTATATATACAAAACACGTAGCCTATCTAATAAAATAAAAATCAAAACATTCTGCGCCTCAGCTGCTTCTCAACACTTTTAATTTGTGTAGATATTAATACAATATACTATGGAAATTTAACATTCACCACCCAACCGTTCATTAATATTCTAGCTTGTATAATAATAACAATATTTATGAATACTCAAATGCATACGTAAACTCAGAGCCGTTAGAAATTTAAATTTTAAATCTCTTCCAACGGCTCTGCTGTAGGTTCAGACTGGTGACGTGGTGACGTGGTGCGCAATGACAGTTGGTTGATTTTCGCTCTCCACTTCCTGTGAAGTGATGTATCGATGTTCCCTTATTCCCTACGCCTTTTGCAGTGCTCTTCGAACTGAAGATGTTCGTTCCCTTCGGATTGGAATCTCACTTAAGATGGCGAAATACCCTGTGAAGTCCACTTCGCAGTCCACTTACGGTCGAATGGAACGCACCTTACGACTTTACCAATTGACGATTGGCTCTTTTACTTAAAAGGCGGGACTTATTCCTCCAAGCCTTACCTAGAAAGATGTTGTTTGCATTTACTTTTTTACCACTAAACATCTTGTGTACGTCTCTTATGTGTGCTCCCTGGGTTGATGCTCTGACTCCGGCTAAGTAATCCATTGAGTCAAGGTATGCTATGCCTGCTATATTTATACATATTCTCACCTAGTGAGGCAGGCATCTCGGCGGGATGGCGGAATGGGTATTTGTTCCCCATTGCGTCAATCCAAGACGTTCCGGTCACGACTGTAACCATGGTTCCCTAAAAAGGGGAACAAGACACTGTCTCTTTGTCATGCCATTGGGCTGCATGCACATCTCCTTCAGAAAAAGTTGATAACATTATATTTGACATATGTTCATTTATTGTAATGTGTGTCATGCCAGAAACAAAGAGGACGAGCTCCTCCAGCTGAGTCCCATGTTGTTTTTGTCCAGTATATTATTTAAATACTATTATTCATATTTTTAATTACATCTTATTTCTATATTTTCAGCTTTCAGATTAATTAAGTTTAAGTACTAGTTTTAGTCATTTTGTTATGTGATTTTGTCATTTTATTAGTCTTAGTTTTCTAAAAATATTTCTATTTTGATTTTTTTAATCGTTATTTTGTTTTAGTAATTGTACTGTACTTCAACTAATTTAATTTACGGGGTTTTTTAAGTTCAAGTTTTTCCAATTAATATTTATATTCTATTCCATTTAGCCTTTATTTAAATCACAGAAGTTATTAAAAAAATGTTTTTACCTTTTCCGTTTTCCTGAGTTTTCATTCATTGTTTGTTGCCTTGGTTTCTCTTTTAAGTTATGCACCTGTTCCGTGTTATGTTGATTAGTCCCTGTGTGTATTTAAGCCCTTGGTTCATTCTGTTCACATTGCGGTGTTGTCTTTATTTACTGTCTGGTATATTTAGTTTTATAATCTCTTGTGTTTTCCTAATCTTTTCTTTAATAAAGTGTTTTGTTTTGGACTCTCGTCATAGTGCATTTGCTTACCACTTAGCATGCATTTACTTACCACTCCACTCACTCTTCTTAAGGTTTTTCTCCCCTCTTTTTTTTCTTGCATGCTTTTGGCCTGCTCACTGGGGACATTAAACTTGACTTGAATTGACATACTTATTAGACTTATATTTAATTATATAACTTTTATTGGGCCTTGGGAATCTGTGATAGCAGCTCCTGTGGATAGAATATTTTATAAAGTACTCCAAAATCCTTCTTGACACATCATAACATGTCAAAGTGAACTGCTGAACTCCTGAGATGATGTTCAGAGTGAGTACTGTGAGTTGTCCAGTTTATTTTGATCTATATGAAAGTGAACAGGCAGGGCTGGACTGCAGGCTGAGTCATTAGAGTTCAGCCATAGACTCGTCCTGCGGCAGTCATTGTATTAAGAGCCAGAATCTACTGTCTTAGGCTTCATCTTTGTGGCAGTAACCAGCTTTTTCCTGAGAAGTGTATAGTATCTTGTACAATGCGCTATATAATTAATCTTTAGGCTGAAACGTTAAAAATGATTAATGATTTTTCTTTAATTGAGTCCAGTTCTGAATTAGCAATGAAATGAAACCATCATGCCAACAGTGTTGCCTGATTTGAGAACAAATAACGCATAAGCTCAGTTGAATTCCTGCCACAGCCTAATGTGAGACCATCAAGCTTAAATGAAATTACAGTAATCGGATAGTCTTTGGAAATCATATATTCTTCGCATGCAGGCACATTTCTAAAGAGGATTACTGCTTAATGTCACTATGAGCCCATCACACACCTGATGAATAGCTGCAAGTAGTAAACAGTCAATCTCTCCTCACCATCTGAAAGACATGAGGTATAGCAGAAGGCTTGTCTTTTGGATCATCGGAGTGAGATGAAAATGTCATGCTTTTGTGTTCTCAGGATTTTTCTAATATTGCTGGACTGATGCCTCAGCTGTCTTTGTGCCAGCACAGCATGAAGGATTCAGAATCCTGCATTGCATGCTTTTCACTCACTCTTTTGCAGTCCTAAATAACAACAGACTCATGCAGAGCTATTATGAGCAATTATGTGTACCCCAGAGCAAAGCCAGAAGCTACCGTTTCTCATCTGCAGAGATAATCTCTGCACTTCTGGATCATGCCAAACAGAGTAGGAGTGAAGACTTAGACCTTTGCAGTCTCCACTCATGCTTTCTTTCTGCTTAATCTTTGTGCTGCATGAAGAAAATAGTATTTTATTACAAAAGCGCTTCAATAAGATCTAAAGGTTTAGTTTTTGCTTTGAATTATGGTTTATTTTTCACTTTTGTTTTTAAATAATATAAGAACAAAATTAACATGAAAACTTTTTAAAAATTTAATTTTTCCATTCTATGTAACATACATTGAAAAATGTGGGATTCAAAATCTATTGTAAACCTGGATTTTTTTCTTTCTTTTTATTTAAGAAACATGACAAAATAAATACATCATATTTACGACATAGCAAAATATGTTGGATGAGTTACCATCATTGTCAGAAATTGTATAATTTGAGTTATGTACAGGAATGAGATCATAGTACGGCTTGTTAAGGAGAGGTTTACTTTAACTTTTACAAGTAATTGATTTAACGGTTTTTGACTGGTGGACACTAAAACTGGCAACAAACAAACAAACCCAAAAACCATTCAGAGCACTATTCGCATGGCCAAATAACTCTTTCCATATGCTTCATCTCTGTGCTGCAGGCAGGAAAGCAATCCTGATAACAGGCGGATGGTGCTATCTTTTGATACGACCAACCCGAATTCGAATCTGCCTTCTTCCAAAATCATTTTTCTCCCTTTTCCCATCGCACATCAGCTTTGAGAGGCGTTATTATAATAAAATGTAAGAAAATAGTACCTGCCACTATTTGCACTAAGTATAAATAGCATCTATCACTGTTTCTACTTAGCTGCTGCCATATTGTATAATTTACATAAAAAAACAACTCTATAAAATACTGTTTCCATAAGCAACATAAACATTTACAGCAAGGTCCAATTGTCTGAGACCACAGTGAACATCTGAAATTCAAAATCTTTCTTATGGGGGGGGGATTTTTTATTTGAGGGGGGAGGTTAGACTTTTTTATTATTATTATTATTATTACATTTATCTCCTAAATGTAGGCTATTTAGGAGATACAACAAATTTTTGCATTAAAAAAAATTTTTTTTTGCATAAAAAAAAATCTTTTTTTGCATTTACAACTCATTGCATTTTTACAATGGGGTAATTTTGTTTTTAAGAATTTACGCAACACAAGGAAGCTTGATTTCAATCTTTGAATTAAATTGAAAGAAGTAGCATAAATAAATACAATAGAATAAAGATACCTATAAAGAGAAATAAAGAGAAAAGTTTTTGCTTAGAGTACTACAGAGACTGAATAAAGTAATCAAATGTAAAATAACACTGGGTAGTATTTTAGTCCTGACTAAATTAAATACATAGGGTATTAATCCTGATTCCTTAAAATTAAAGCTATGTTTTGTTGTTTTGACAACCAAATTAATAACAGACTATATGGCTGCTGTCACTGTAAGAGCTAGTGCACAGATCCTGTAGCCACCAACATTATACGGTCACGTGCGATGTATGCTTATTAAGACATAACCAACTGTGTTTAGAGGATACTCACCAAGACCGAAATTGACATGATTTTAGCATGTTTTTGACTGTTAAAGCGATATAATCCACGAAAAATAACTTTTGTTACCCGCGAGCTGTTTGTGAGGCGGCTTGTAGGCTATGTGTTCAGAAAAAAAACATCTCTCAGACAGCGCGCAATTAGCATACCGAATAGTTTAAGATCGCGTGAATGTTTAAACTGGTAAGACTTAAAAAGACGTGCAAATGGTAAACTTTAGTTACTCATGATGCAATGCTGGCCCGATAATGCAAGTGACAGTTCCGTCTATCCCGACTCCCGAAACGCGAGTGTATTATCGCCGCCTGCAGCGCGCTTAAAGGTGCCATATGTAAAAATTGAGGTAACAATATCCAAAAAATTAGCTACACGTATCAAAGGAATGAGAAGAAATAAATGCAATGATGTCATTAAAAAAACGACAAGTTATAGTGCTGCCGAGATATAAACCTGAATTAGCATGCTAAATTACTAGCCCCGGCCCGGCCGGTGTCATAATACTAGTTTCGGCCATGGGAGGCGGTATGCGGGCAACATACATAACCACCAGCCAAACTGCAACACACGAATAACTCGCACGGCTTGTGGGCGTACTTGAACCTGATGTCAATCGCGTCTATATGAGACCAGCCTTTATAATTTAGTGTTGAGATGTTGTTCATTGAGTCTCTAATCTCTAAAAATCTCCAAATGAACTGCGGTCTTACTATCGTGTCAATTGATTTGATTAATATGCGCGAGGGAGAGAGAGAGCAGGAGGACTGCGCTCGTGTTGTTTGAAGACGTGAGAGTGCGCGCGCGCGGCCGGGGCGCTCTCTCTCTCTCTGCTCGTTATAAGCCCTGTCAAGCGCAGCAGTCATTATATTCTACATCACAAAATAGGCTTTGGCGGGACAAAGCGGACGATTTGACGGTTTTAGAAGATTAACAACCCGAAACTAAAAAACAGACTAGGCCAACTTTCTGGAGGCATACTGCCCCCATCTGGTATGGAATATGTGGAGTATGAATTTATTTTTTGGCAGACATTCCACATGGCACCTTTAACGATTGCCTTGTGCAACCCATGTTGAGAGACGAGAGAGAGAAGACGCCGCTGAATCACTCATGCGGTTTGTGAAATTGCGTCTCGCAGAAAGCTTTAAAATTACTGATTTTATTTTATAATCTGTTCAGATTAATTTACTAATACAACCTATATGCTAAAGTGAATCAATGTTTGCGGGAATTTCCTGCATTATAAGTGGGGGACCTGCGGGAATGATTAAAATTATGCGCAATACCCGCAATCCCAAAAAAAAAAAAAATAAATTCGAGCCCTGCTGTAATGTAATTCATATGAATATTTATGTGATCCTCACCACTTCCCTAATTAGACCCGCTACACATCACACCCAGACACCTCTACTCTCTTGATCACGACAGCCAGATGAAGAGAAACTCTATTAAGAGAACTAGATCGGAAGAGTGGCAGAAGAGGAGAGAGAGAGAGAGAGAGAGAGAGAGAGAGAGATCTAACGTTAATGTCAGTATACAGTATGAAAGTGTTCCAGGTAACCATCTAATCACTTCTGAAACTGATTGGACCCTTCAAAGCACAGCAAGAGCTTTTGATTTGTGTCTGTGTTTGTTCCAAAACCCACCCACTCCTTCATTAAACATCACTTCTTGAGTGAGGATTTGCTTCTTAAATTTTCATTAAATGGAATATGGCCTGAAGACTCAGACACACTAATACCACACACATAAGAGCATTGAGACTGACTCTTCTGTCACAGTGAGAAACTGGGCGTGAAAGTGTTTATCTGGGGCTTTGGGATTATCATTGAGCAAATTACCACTGATCCAGCAGAGGGTCTCAGGCAGACTGTGTGCTTCTGGCAGGGACTGAAGACTCTCTCTCTCGGGTTTAAGAAGGATGGGAGAAACGAGGGGCAAATGACTGTATATTTCATTTCGATGTAACATATGTAGTCTATTCTTAATGGCTCATTATTGATTCTTCCTTTTTGATATTACGCCCCTCCCCCTTTCCTGTGGAGTATCTTTTGTGTGTTTTGTTTGAGAGTGGTGGCTCATGCTGAAAGAGGCAGAGAGCACTACTCCCAGGAGGATTCATCTCACTTCCAGCCCTGAGTGACTTTTCCTCCAGCTGCACCAATGACTATCCATACACGCCTGCTGCACGGATATGGACTGTATTATTTCTTGGCATTGCTGACACTTTTGATGTCACAAGGTAGGTGTATGTGTAAGTTTGTGTTAGTCACATTGAAAAAACAAAACAAAATATATATATATATATATATATATATACATATATATATATATATATATACATATGTTTTTTTAACTTATTTTTCTTTCTTTATTATTTCTTTTTCTTTCTTTATTCTTTCTTTTTCTTTGTCTTTTGATTGTTTTGTCATTCATAAAAAAAAAAAAAACAGTATTTGTCTTTTCTGTACGTGTTTATTTAAGCTCAAATTGCGTGTATACTAAGTTTTTGTGTTATATAGCAAAAATGTGGATGGCCTATATCTTTGAACAATCCACCTGACCAATTAACTTGCTTGGTGACCTCTTTGCAACACCCAGGAAAAAAAAAAATCTATCAAACACACATTTTGTATTTGACACGTATTGCACAAATAATACACTAGAATTCTGACTCAAATGTATCTGAGCTATATTCTGATGCCAAATGTATTTGAGCTATATAACAGTAATGAATTCAGATATCTTTGTTTGCTTGCAGTGTTGCATCCTAAAGCTCACTAGCCTCATTTAGATCTAATCTTACATGCAAATACAACATTTCTGTCTGAACGGATTCCGGTGAGGCGGTTATATAAAGTGAGCAACCGCCACCAGATGAACTTTGCCTTTTGAAAAGGACATGGAGATCACATTACCAGAAATCATAAATTACCATACACGAGAAAAGCCAATAACCTGTCAGAAACTGCACACATTATGCAGATTTCTACTGGATAGTCTCAAAGCACTATGTCAGACAGATCGCATGTCACTGCAAATCATTCAAAAGATTAGTGGGATTCAATTGCATCAATAATGCATGCAAGTGAATGCTTTTCCTTGTTGATGTAAATGATTTACTTTTTTCAAAGCATTTCATGCTTTTCCCACATAACATTATCAAAGTGGAACAGAACATTATCAAAGTCGAACAGTACATTAGCCTAACAACCACCTGTCATAGTGTAGCCAGAGGCATTGTGCAGCTAAACCCATGTGTATCAAGAGCAGGGTTCTGAGCACATGGCTGAGTGACTTAAAATCTCAGGGCTAAATTCAATCTCAGTCGCTATAACCTCATCCATGTTTGATCTGAAGCCACAGTGGGGGGGAAATCATTGAGAAACTCATGATGAATGAAGATATTGCTGTACATTTATTTTGAATTCGGCTCATTTTGGAATACAGTAGGCTGCTTTTTTTCTTTTCTTTTTCTTTTTTTTTGTATTCTCCACAGCTCTGATAAAAACAAATATCTGCTTTCTGCTTTATAGTTGATGGGCTGCAGTGTTATGCCTGTAACATTGTGCATAACCAGAGGTATGTGGATGTAGGCTGCTCCAGCCCCGAAGTCATCACCTGCTCCCACTCTCACAAGGGCTTTAAGCATCGCTTCTGCATCAGGACAGAAAGTGGTAAGAATATCGCCCTTGACTACAACCACCCACCAGCAACAATCAGAAATGGCTGCCTGGTTTTCTATGGCTGAGGCAGTCATTTCATGAGCATCATTTGCTTTGGAGAATAATGCATCATGATCGTTTTTGGTGACAATTTGGTTCGTCAAAGTCATGGTGAGGATTTCTGAAATCCTTTGAGCAACAGAACTCCAGCAGAGACACCTTAATCCTCCTTGTGAGACTCTCTGCGTGTAATTGTCATCACACTTTGGCAGCGTAAGGAGCATTAGAGGCGGATGATCACTCCTCAGAAAAGATTAACTAAAGTTAGTGATCATAGTGTTCCCTGCCCCCCGTCTAATTAACCTGCTTTAACCCCTACAACACCTCCATCTCCAAATCAAACATAAAAACCTTCATTTGCTTTGAAAGTATGTAATACATTGATTTCATAGACTGTCTGTGAATTATTACACTCTTGAAAATAAAGGTTCCTTATTTGGCATATAACCTTTAGCATCCATGGAAACCTTCCATAATTCAAAAAGGTTCTTTATAGTGAAAAAAGCTTCTTAAGATCATTAAAACATTCTTCAAGCTAAGGAAAAAAATATATATATATTTTTAAGAAATGTTCACTGAAAGGTTCATTCTTTGGGGAACCAAAAATGGTTATTCTATAGTATTGCTGCGAAAACCGCATTTTGGAGCATCTATTTTTAAGAGTGATGCTTGAGGCTTCCAGTACAACTTTCAGATATCTTTGCTTGAGCAAAATTCTTTGTAACATGAAAACCCGACCGCATTTATGACCCAAATGGCATTGACAGAACACAGCCAGACTCTCATACAGACGATCCTCCAGATAGGTGAGAGACCTGCACAGTCGAATTGTTAAGGCTGATAAGAGCATTTAGACAGCGATCATCAGGGATTTCTCTCTCTCTCGTGTTGGATCATCAGCCAGCCGTAATCCTCCAGAGTTATCCACTTTCACAAGTTGAGCCAGTTCTGCCTCCCTCCACGGCTCAGCATGCCTCACATACTTGTCACATGACAGCACTGAGCAAGTGCTCATGCCACTTGTTTTACTGTAGTGTAGGGCCAGATATTCTTCTTTTAGTTAAAGGTATGCTCTAGCTTCAAAATAAGATAGACTCTAACAACAGTTTCTGAGAGAGAGATAAGATGATCTCAATTCAAACCAATAAACCTTTAAGCTTCTCCAAAGTTTGGGCCCAAAGCCTTATGGTGACCTCTCTTGCACCATGAATGTGCGCAATGAACAATTCGAGATATACCACATAAAAGTAAGCAACCAATATTGCTTATTTAGAGAGTGTGGAGGCTTCTATCTTGATGCCACTATTTTCTTGGCAGCTGTAAAGCCAGCTAAAAACACCCACTTCTCAGTTTTGTTAAGTTGGATATCGGTAAGGGTCTTTAAAAAAAAGATGAAGATAGAGGAGGCGAAACATTTAATATTGTGGACAAATTTACTATAACCATATTCAAAAAATAATCAAATTGTCCCAATCAAAACTGGGGGCAAGGTCAGGAATCGGCCTGCCAGGCAGAATTTATTGTCAAAGGGGGAAACATGTTTTCCAGAATATAACAATTTTAGACAATTTAGTACAATTTAGAGACAAATCCTCTTGTTCCATGAATCTCACATAATACATTCAGTAAAGAATGATTTTTAAGTGACCTCATAGGATTTAATGGCTGTCCTCAACTGTAAGTAAAGAAAAGGTAAAACTGAATGGAAAATTCTTAAAAGGTATAAATACCTTAAAATATGGGGATATTCAAATTAATTAACCAATCATTAATACCATTGATTAGCCCTACCAAACGTGGAGGTCGAACATTGTTATGTTGTTTTGATTGATACTGTGAAGCTGCATTGATACAATCTGTATTGTGAAAAGCGCTATATAAATATACTTGGACTTGACTTGACTATAAAGAACCTTGTCCACCATTATATCGTCCAAGAAGCGAATCCCTTTGTCGTACCACTGTAGATACTGGCCAATCTTGATTGGGCACTTATCAATTAGCAGACCACCATTATTAATGATAGGAGAGTATGAATTCCAATTTGAAATAATATCACAAGCTTTTTTTTGCTGCCCTCCAGACCGACAGAAGGTGAGACACTATAGGACCGAAATGGAGTTTACACTTATTTAGAGGGATATTACAAAATAAAACTTCATCCAACTTCAAAGGAAGAACCAGAATTTCCTCCAGGGTACGCCAAGAAACATCAATTTTTATCATCGTTCCAGCTAGGGATGCAGTGTAAAAGCCCAGTGATACAGCTTAAAATAAGGAAGAGAAAGTGCACCAGCAAATCTATCTCGCTGCATCGTGGAAAGTTTAAGACGAGGGTGTTTGCCATTCCAGACAAATTTGGTAATTATGCTCTGTAATTATGCTCTGTAACCTATCCCAAAAGGGAGACAGGTGAGGCAAGGGCAGGATAGAGCTCAAAGTTAATACGGGGGAGCACATTCATTTTGATTATGGAAACACGTGATCTAAGAGTGTTTGGGAGTAATGACCAGTTATCCAGGTTACACAAACTTTTGGTCAAGATGTCCTCGTAGTTAGAGTTAATTATATATTGAAAAGAAGCACCGATCATAATACCCAGATATTTAAATTGTTTAACCACTGGTATACCTGTGGGTAGGACCGTGTTTTCTCATTCAGCGGAAAGAGTGGCAACTTTGCCCAGTTTAATCTACTGTATATCTCGAAATCTTGCCAAAGCTGCCAAAAATAGATCAAATGTTAGGTATGGACTGCAACGCGTTACCTAAAAAAAGGAGGACATCGTCTGCATACAATGAAATTTGATGACTGGTCCCACATAGTGTGATTGGAGTGATGCCCTTATCTATGCATATTGTCTATGCCAACAGCTCAAGCGAAAGTGCAAAGAGAACGGGCTTAGGGGGCATCCCTGTTGAGAGCCTCTAGCTATATCAAACAGGGAAGATCAAGTCCTACCTGTCAGAACCATGGCCGTGGGGTTCGCATAAAGGACCGTGATCATAAGAATGTAAGAGGAGCCATGACCTTCAACACAGACCACAAATATGGCCATTATAAACCATCAAAAGACTTCATAGCATATCGGGAAAGGACAGCAACAGGAAGAAGTATCATTTATTTATTATAGCAATCTTCTCAAATTATCTGATGCCAGCCTAGTTCTAATGAAGCCTGACTGGTCACAGTTGATAAGCTTAGTCATAACAAGCTGAAGCCTCTGCGCAAGTAATTTAGCATACATTTTCAGATCAGTGTTTAAAAGAGACAAAGGCCTATTGTTGGCACAATCATTAGAGTTCTTGTCCTTTTTGAACAAAAGTGAAATAACGGCAATATTCACATCCCTGGAAAAGGACCCTCTCTCAACAGTGGTTCGAAACATATAAAAAAATAAAGGTCCCAAACTGTCCCAAAAATGTGTGTAAAATGTGTGTAAAGTTGGATGGGGGATCCCATCCAACCCTGGGGATTTACCGTTACACATATCCAAAGTGGCCTCCTTGAACTCATTCAAAGTAATGGGAGTATCTAATCTTAGAGACTCCTCCTTAGACAGCTTAGAAAGTGGTATTTTATTTAGAAAATTGGCACAAGCCTCTTGGTTCTGCAATTCCTCTGAAATGTATAACTCAGCATAATAACTGTGGAAGGAAGCATTAACATGTTAAGGTTCATTGAGAATGTTACCATCGCCTTATTTGATTGTGGTGATATCTGAGAAATGTTTATTGGACCTCAATCTAAGGGCAAGTAAACGGTTGGGTCTAGCCCTGTTAAAATAATACAATTGACGCATTCTATGAATTAATAATTCAGCACGCCGCTTCATAATGGAATTTATCTCTTTTTTTTCACAAGGTCGAATTGAAGCATGACATTCTCATCAAAACTTTGTTGTAAACCATCTAATACCAAAAGTTTAGACTCTAAATCATGTAATCTAGAGCCTTTCTTGTGTTGGAAGCATAGCATACAGCAAAATCCCTCATAACAACATCCCAGAGTATCCTTGGGTAATCCACTGAACCCTTATTTATTTCAACAAAGTCCATTAGTTGACTTGAGAACATAGTTTTAAATGCTAGGGCCATCTAGGGGCCCAAGCTGGTTTAGAATTTATCAAAGCAAGAGCAATCACTGCCTTATGGTCAGAAAGTGCCATTGGCCATAAGCTGACATCCATGAAATTATGGAATAAGCCTCTAGAAGCAAAAAAAAAAGTCAATTCGGGAAAAAGATTTGTGTCTAGATGATAAGTGGGTGAAGTCTTTAGCATTAGGATTTAATATACACCACAGATCCACCACCCCCATATCATTCATCCAGGAACGTAAAGCCTCAGAAGCATTTTTTTAATCTAAGTTTTCTGTGTGTCCTGACCTATAAACTGAATAGTCGACAACAGCATTAAAATCAGAACCTATGATATATTTAAAACCATAAAGCTCCAAAAGTACCTTAGTGATCTGTTTCAAATACATTAGGGGGGTAAATTGAAACCAGGGTGATATCTCTATTTTCTATGTGAACTTTCACTATCTGCCCAAGTATCCAACAACTTAAAGGGTTATTTCACCCAAAAATTTAAATTCTGTCAGTAATTACTAACCCTCATGTTGTTCTAGAGACTTTCGTTCATCTTTGGAACACAAATTAAGATATTTTTGATGAAATCTGAGAGCTGTCTCACTCCTTCATATAGGCCACTAGGTAATTATATTCTCCAGCCCAGAAAAGTTAGAAAAGACATCGTAAAAATAGTTTGAGTGACTACAGTAGCTCAACCTTAAGTTTATCAAGCGACGAGAATAGTTTTTGTGCGCAAAAAAGACAAAAGTAATATCTTTATTCAACAAACTCTGCTCTATTCCCTGCCACTCTCTTATGCTATTGACTTTGTTGGGCTATCCACAAAGTACAGCTATTCCATGTTTTACGGCAGAACGCCAGTTCACTATTGGCTGAGCACGATCACATGATCACATGCATAAGTTATGGTGATTACCTGAATCGCGTAGCAGACTGGCATGGAGGAGAATAGATTGTTGAATAGATGTTTTTGCACGCAAAAAGTATTCTCATTGCTTTATAACATTAAGGTTGAACCACTGGAGTCACATGGACTATTTTAACGATGTCTTTACTGCCTTTCTGTGGCTTGACCGTGGTAATTACGTTGCATTCTGTGGATGGTTCAGACAGCTCTCGGAAAAATATCTTAATTCTCAATTGACAATCAATTAACTCTTGTAAAAAGACTATATTTATTATTGTTTCCGCAAGACGTCCAACATAGCAAGTCATTTCACTGGGTTAGTCAGGCCCCTCACATTGAGACTGAGAATTGTCAACTTAACATTATTAGCCATTCATAAATTGAAAAAAGTATGTATGGTAAAGGTAAAGCATGTTGGAAAAAACTGTACAGAGGAGAAAACATGGGATGGGTAAGGGAACTTTAAACTCCGAAACAGGCCAAAGTAAACCAGTTTTGAACTATATAAATACAAAATCCTACAAGGAGGAGATTTGGTAAACCCATGTCTATGACTCCAGTGGAGCAAAATAAGAAAAGCTAGGAAGTGCTACCTACCCAGGGAAAAATACAGACCTGCTCTCTATCCTAGCAAACACTAAAATGAAAGGCTTCACAGCAAACAAAAGTCACATGAGAAAACTCTCCCTATTCTCTTAAATACCAAAGACTCAGACGAGGGACTTAAATACCAAAGGCTAAACAAATGATTTCACATATTACCAATATTATCAATATATAAGCTTTGCATTCTTTCAACTCTTTGAAAGTCTTCTGAATGCTGTTTGCCCTGAAGATCAACATGGCTGGTAAGTTCATTTGGAAACGGATGCCTTAATGCACAAACTGCCGGGGAAATGTCATAAGCGAATCAGAGAATCTGACCCTCGAATTGGAGCTATCTTTGGCGTCTAGCTGCAGTCAGAATCATAGAAACATACTGTATCTGGAGCAATGAATCTTGATGATAACTTGGCAAGAGCGGCCATCTGTGGGCATACCAAGACCCCAGTGAGCACGGTCAATTGCGATACACGAAACTGGCAACTCCAGCAGTTTCGGAATGAATGTTTAGCTTTTGCTTTATCATAGTTTTATCATAAGCAGTGGTCAAATATCAAAGCTGGAATCTTAAATCTTTCTAATGATACTCAGTTTGTCCAGATCAAGTAAGAGTGTGATGTTTTAAAGTGTCGCAGCAGGCCAGGGTTGCGCCCCAGATCCCACCATGGCCAGGAGCTCTCAGCCCCACACCACAGATCTAACACACCCTCCAATCCAATCCCTGCCTTCTACGATTTCTACCCTACATCGACCATTCAAACATTGCCTTTTCCTCACGCTATTTCTAATCCTCTTCTCTTTCCTTGGCTGTCTGCTACAGGGGTAGACCCTGGTATGAGGTGTCCTTACCAATGAAATCAGTGACCTTACTGGGGGTGCTTTGGACACCGACAGGGTTTTCTTCTGCTTCAGTAACATTTCTTGCATGGTCTGTAAATCATCTATCACTTGACCACATCCTGTACGTAAATTAACCATCTAATCCTCTCATGCCTGAAACCAAATCAGGTCACAAATCAGGTCAAATCCACAAGGTATGTTCTGCGACCTGGAACTACCTGTTCGAATGCTTCCACCAATTTTGAAGCTAGTGTCAGAGTCGTTGTTTTTTCCATCCGGGACTAAGGTCTGCAACAATTTAAAAAATGTGAAATGTACTAGACAGAATTGTCATTTCTAACATGATCTGATTGCCCCTTTTGAAAAACCCCATTTGAGTCTTTCCGTGTCAGCCCTATTGGATTGGCTACTAGGGTACATTGGCATGATAGATTTTATTTCACCATTCGTTAAACCTTCGGCTGCAAAAGCAGTGCCAAAATTTGATACGTTGACTGAAGCAATGCTGTATTTTTTCCAATAATTATGCAATCCCATACCTCCCAAATCTACTTGCTCTACGATTTCTTAATCATCTTGCTGCATGATGCTATTCCAGCCGTCCATCTTCGTGTTTAACCTTCTAGACAGCCGGATCTGTTCTAAACGGAGACTCCTCTCTCTGCTGGCCATCTAAATTTCCTCACGTCCTCTGTTCTCACTCTGGAGGACCAAATCTTTCTAACTCATCCATACAGAGATGACCTAAAATTGTGGATAACCTTCCTATAACAATGGAACAGTCTCACTTTCTTTTACTACAATAATTTGTCTCTACCCGATGATATCCGGGTGGCCACTGATACATCCCCCTCCATCAGCTTCGGTAGGTTTTATAAAGGTGCTGGTTTGTTCAAAGTTGCTCTGTGGTCCCTCAGCTCTTAAACATACTGCTGTCTTCAGCCTCTTCAGCCCTGTTCGAGATTTACCCCTTCATCTTCACAGCCTTGCAGTGGGGAAAAGAATGGCCCTCCAACAGTATTGCGATAATGAAGCAATGGCACACTGCATTAACAAAGGCCATTCACGTTCCCTCGCAATAATGCCATTCCCAAAGGCCCTGACTCACCAAGTCGATGGTCAGCCAATGTCGGACTGTCGGTAAGCTTCAGTCGGGCCGGTTTTTGTGCCATGTTCCACAACGTTGGCACTAGTCGGACCTCATTGTTGTTGTTTTTTGCCCAATTGAGCATGTTGAATCAGCGTCCATCATTGGGCCGACAATGAGAGAGAACTCTGATTGGCTGTTCAGGTTAGCAAACGAATCAGTGCATGAGAAAAAAGGCAAAAGTGATGAAAGCGAGCAAAGAAGTCAAGACAGGACAGACAGAAGGCTGTTCTAATTTTACATCATCTTACCTGAGAATTTGAATGCACAAATAATTTTATAACAACATGAGCAGCCTGGAATGAAGAAAGTGAACAGCATGATTGATATTCAAAAATGGTAAGCAAGCGCTGCTTTGTTTACTGTTTGTATCTGCAGTTCTACCAGAAAGACTCGGGAGAATAAATACTGTAACAATAAATACATTTATTGATAGCCCAGCAAGCAATAAAGTTCTTTGGCGTAGGCCCCGTCCATAGCTCGCAATCCGAGGGTCCGGACTCTGCATTTCCTGCCTGAAGACGAAGGCAGGGGCGCAGCCGACCCCCTGGGAGGTATAGGAAGGGACCATCCTGGTGGTGGTGGGGAGGATGGAGGGGAAGGAACCATCTTGGAGGTGGTGGGGAGGATGGAGGTAAATGAAAGCGTCAGCATCTGCGAACTCAAACATGTGTAAGTACCGGCCTTTTATACCGCAAGTATTAGACATGATTGGATAGATGAGAAGGTAATAAGTGACGTAGCAATTGAGTCTTCCTGGCAGAACTTAACGCTAAAGTTTCCATTTCTAGTTTGGTTTCCCTATTTGAATGACGAATAGAGACTGTTGATTGCTTACATGCAGGTGAAGTATGCTTGCTGCTTGTTGACAGTCACCTATAGTTCTTTCGGTGTGTTCAAGTGCAGCTTTTTGGCTGAGACTCAGCTGACACAAGGCGAAAACACAATCAGCTTATATTGCTGCTAGTTCTTTTACATCATCTTGGCCTTAAGAAGACACATATGGATTTCTGCAAAAAACAATTTGCTGATTCTCTTTCCCATTTCTCCTTCCAGAAATTCAGATTGCTGGCTCCAGAGGCAAAATTCATCACCAACCCAGGAAAATCACCAGATAAAATCACTTGTTGACGTCTCCCTCAACTCCATCCTACAAGCCATCACTGCAAGAACCCTCCAATCCTATTTGACAATATGGAAGATTTTCCCATTTTTCCCTTATCTTGATAGTGGCAAAGCTGGATCCAAGCTGGATCAATCAACGGTTATCTGAACAGAATCCAATCTTTTCTTACTAAAGGTCCTTTCACACTGGACGCGATTTTGACGCACGAATAATTTGCGCGATGGTTTTATTTTTTGATCAGCTGTTTGTATAATGAGTGCTTCCACACTGAACGCGAATGTGCTGCGGCGAAAAAATGACTTTTATTTATTTCGCTTCGATGTCGATTTTTTTTTTTACTTTTGAGGCGATAGAAAAGGCTTCAGCCAATCACATACAAGGAAACAAAGGTGACGTGACCACAACAATGACGGATCTTCTGATTGCTTGTGTGTCGAGTCGTCTGTGAATGAGAATCTGAAACAAGGACTGGTGGGACGTTGTCCTCATTCGTATCGAGCCCAACCGGGTGTTTACAAGGCTTTTCAGTCCATTTGAGCCTTCAATCCATTTACTAAGAGTGTTTATTTGATTGCATGTAAACGTAGCCCCTGATGAATATAAGGACAGCTCACCTTAAGCAGACTGCCATACGCTGCTCCGGATCAATTAACGTTAGTTCCCTTAGGTTTGTCTCGTCAGATGCGGTGCCACTGTCTCCTCAAATTGTCCCACATACATCCGAAAATAAGTGCGGAACCGGCCATGATAAAGTTTTAGCTCCGGTAGCATACTCTCTGTTCTTTAAGATTGGGTGCACCCAAAACCTTCTTTTCTGTCTTTTAAATAAAATGAAAAGCCTGTCTTCACTGGATGATGATGGTGATGAAGAAGCTATGTCCCACGTCCCGCAAGTCATAGCATTGTCCCGCATTTTAATTTTGTCTGCATCCTTTTATTTAATCGTCCTTTAAAATTACAATTCTACAATAAAAAAAATGGAATAAGAAAACATAGAAAATGCGCAGCACAGACGTTATTGGTTCTAGCCATCACAAACAAACAAACAAACTCCTCTTCGTGGAGAGGGTGTTTTCTCTGAATGCTGCGTGGAAGGAACCGCGCAACTGTGGACCTCTTAAAAAGTGAACTGGTGAAAGTGAGCTACACCTGCCAGTAGGTACTGATGTAATGTCCCATAATTAATGAGAAGGCCCTATCGAAGCTGCCAGATCAGACATAAATTCAAGATGCACTGAATCCGGTAAGAACGCATTCATATTGTCTTTCCTAATGGATTTTATGTGCTTATTTTGAAATGTGCTATTTAGCGATTGGGATATTTTTTTTACTTATTTAGATTGAATAGACACATGCTGTTAAAATAAGTTTTATATTATTAGTGACGTGCACAGCACCGGTCAGCGCCGTCATTAAAAAACTTTATATATGGTGCACTTTCAGATTTAAAACTTTGCAGGATGTTTTTATTCACTTAGAACTATATTATATACTACATGAAAGGTCATTTTCAAAAATCAATGATAGGGGCCCTTTAATTTCATAATGTAACATAACAATATTACTGTCCATAAACTGAGAAAGTGCGCATCTGGTGTACGATACCTCAAGCTGTCCTAGACGCGACGTGGCGCAGTGCTTCTCGTTCGGTGTGCGACCACCTTTAGACATACGGTATTTAGTAGGCTAATTCTTACATTAACTGATTTGTTAAACACATTCGAATTATAAATAAAACATAATATAATGTGGTAACCTCCTACTGTCATGCTTTCCGTCTATCAGCCTATGCTATGTGGACTGTTATCTCTAGGCCTACACTCAATGAACAAATCTCAAAACTAAATTAAAGGCCTGTCTCATACAGACGTCTGTCTCAAATACAAGATGGTCCAGTTCGACGATTTGGGAAAATAAAAGCCCAGGCTATTATTTGAAGTTTTACAGTAATGTAAGTATGTTTTTTACATAAAAATTTGTCATAATTTATAAATGAACGGCATTTTACCTATACCCTGATTTTAGCCCTTCTGATTTGAACGCTCTGTTTAAAGGGGCGTGTCTGCTGTTAAGACTTCAGTGTAAAGGCCCACTGCTGTGATTGGCTAACATCTTTGCATATGAAAAAGTATTACATGTGGAACTCTCTCGAAAACTTTTAGCACGATTTTACTATTAGAGCTCTGGATAAAAGCTCTAGACAAGATACTAATCGTGAAAAGTGTTGATTATAGCATTATATTTAGATATTTAAATGTATACTATATTCTAAATATTTAAATGATATTATATTTAAATTTACATAAAGCACATTGTTCGCATACCCTAGTATATGCGTAAAAACACTAAGTATACTTTGGGCTTTAGATTGTCATTGAAAGTGTATTACATTATTTATTATTATTATTTATTTATTTATTTATTTTGTGGTTATAAATAGTGTCATGGTAAATTTGGACCAAGCAAAAAAACTAGCAACATTGCATTTACAGTATAAATAGATATACCTATTGTCATAAAGCTGTTCAGTCATGACATCAATTTGTACATCATGCCAGAAAGCTAATTTGCGTTTACTGATTAAAATCATGTCTGTGGTTAGCATTACTTCCATGATTTATTCTGTAATATAAACTACACACAGACATGCATCAAACATGAATTTTGAAGCAACATTTTTTTTTTTTAAATATAAGTCACTAATTAAAAAAATGCTGAATCTCCTCCAGGTTTTACAACTAGCAACTCGATAATTCTATGCGACCTGCATTACAATCATGTAATCAAATTAAGTCCCTATGAAGGTAATTCTGTGTAACCCAGCATGTGGTTTCTCAAAAACACTGTTTTGTTTGTGTTGCTGCAGTTGCATTGGGAGTCATGCTGACCAGTGGCTGTGCCACAGCCCGACACTGCCACACGGAGGAGCTGCCAGGAGTCAACATACACTGCTGCGCCTCTGATCTGTGCAACAGCGCCACCCGCTGGCGAACAACCACACTGATGCCTATGTGCTCATTGACGTTTGCTCTGTTGCTTCAAAGTGGTATACTGTCGACGAAATGACTTAGAACTTCAAACTTAACGGCAAAATCACGGCAGCTACGGCCTGGATTCAAGACATTAAGGAGGGTACCTTGAATATATAATATCTGTGAACAGACTGTGGAGTATTTTGTGTGTGTGGGGGGGTGGGATACATCTCAAAATCTCAAAACAAGTGGGCAGTGAAAATGAAGCTGACCTTTTCTAGTTTATTTTATTTTTTGCAATGTGATTTTTAGTGGACGTATGACGTCCGTTCTCATGTTCCCACAGGTTCTAACATGCACTAACGTTTGACAATCAAGAAAGTGCTGAAATACTTATTGTCTTAATTTTGAATATTTATATAAAGACATTTATTGCACTGCAAATGATTTTTGTTGAAAATGTAAATAGCATTCCATAACTGAGCGAATACATATGTTGTCTTACCTTGATTCACTAGCCTGTAATATTAAGTGCATTGTCTTGACTTACATCATATCTGCAAACAGAAAAGAAGGTCTGGCTATAGCATACATACTGTATGACAGTACTGTATAATTGCTGAACCATATGAATTCTTGGCTGAGAAGTGAAAATGTATCTCTAAAGGATGTCTTAAGAGGGCTCAGATCTACAGGAGATGGCAGTGTTTCACAATCTCTTGCGACAGGCATATATGTTCAACCTGACAAAATCTGACACAGCAGATTTGTTGTGGTGCTCAGTCCACTGTATTCATCGTAATTAGAGCCATGAAACATGCCTGACTAGAGCAATATTTTACTGGAATTCATTCTTTGCTAGAAATCATGTTTGTTATATATGCACTGTGATTCATCATATTGGTCCTTTGAAGAAGTGACAGATTCAGAGAACAGTTTAAGAGCAATGGTCTGTCTTATGGTGAAAGCTCTTATGAAAATAAACGTGAAGAGATCCACAGAGGCTCATGGCTCTGTTTTGATTTGTTTAATCCAGCCTTTGAGAAAACACAGGCACTGAGAACCATCTCTAACGGAGTGGAGGAAGAAGTGTTTCATCTTTTAACTCTCCTCATGATTCATCCAGAAATTAGCAGAGAGAGAGAATGCGGAGACAGTTTTGAGAGTTGCTGTATGAAATAAGACAGTCTAGTATATGCTACTTTCAAACTCTTAAAGCTGTACGCTGCCTTGGAGTAACAGAGCAAATGAGAGCTGAACCACAAGCTGTGGCAGCACCCTCAACTCTCTCCTGTCTTTAACTTCTGCTGTCACATGTCCCTTACACTGAAATGACTTCTTTCACAATTGGCTGCAATGAATTTGGTGAAATTCTATAAATAATTTGGTGCTTCTGAGTAATTTGTTTCAGTTTGTTCAGTATTAGACAATGTCAGACCACAAATGAGCCAAAGCAAGTTATGAATGTCAAATGACAACTGATTAATTACATTACAATGTGAAATTCTTCACCAATCAGCATACACATTTCAATGTGGATGAAATTAATGTTTCATTGATGCAGTGGTCCATGCACAAGCAGGCATTGTTGTTTGGTTGCTAAGATGTTCTGTGGTTGAAAGGCAGAGGTACCTGACAACCATAATTAAAAGTACAGATATCTTATAGCGAAACTGACATTACAAGTTACCAATTCCAATATGACTTAAATTACAAACAATTACACAAAAGTCTTACACTGAATTTTTTTTTAAATATATACACTACCGGTCAAAAGTTCGGGGTCAGTAAGATTTTTTATGTTTTTAAATGAAGTCTCTTCTGCTCACCAAGGCTGCAATTATTTGATTAAAAATACAAAAAAAAACTGTAATATTGTGAAATATTATTACAATTTAAAACAGAGGTTTTCTATGTGAAAATATAGTGAAGTGTAATTTATTCCTGTGATCAAAGCTGAATTTACAGCATCATTACTCCAGTCTTCAGTGTCACATTTTTTAAATTATTATAATATGAAATTATTATAATATGATGCTCAAGAAACATTTATGATTATTATCCATGTTGAAAACAGTTTTTTACATTTTTATTTCAGGATTCTTTGATGAATAGAAAGTTCAAAAGAACAGCATTTATTTAAAATATAATCTTTTCTAACATTATAAATGTCTTTACTGTATAACTTTTGATCAATTTAACTCATCCTTGATGAATAAAAGTATTTTCTAATTTCTTTCCCCCAAAAATAAAAAATAAATTTTTACTGACCCCAAACTTTTGAATGGTAGTGATTAATGTTACAAAAGCTTTCCATTTCAGATCAATGCTGTTCTTTTGAACTTTCTATTCATCAAAGAATCCTGAAATAAAAATGTAAAAAACTGTTTTCAACATGGATAATAATCCTAAATGTTTCTTGAGCATTATATTATAATAATTTCATATTATAATAATTAAAAAAATGTGACACTGAAGACTGGAGTAATGATGCTGTAAATTCAGCTTTGATCACAGGAATAAATTACACTTCACTATATATTTACATAGAAAACCGCTGTTTTAAATTGTAATGATATTTGTGGTGAGCAGAAGAGACTTCATTTAAAAACATAAAAAATCTTACTGACCCCGAACTTTTGACCGGTAGTGTATATATCTATATATGATCAATAAGTTGACAACTTATGTTTTTACATTACATCTCATCAAAATAAGTTAAGCAATTTTCAACTTTTTTATAAGTTATACAATATTCAACACATTTTTAAGTCAATTTACTGTAATTTAAGTTGAAATGACTTAAAAAATTAAAATTAAAAAATAAAAATAAAACATTTAAGTAAATGGTAAATGGACTGCATTTATATAATGCTTTCATAGACCCAATGGCCACCAAAGCACTTTAAATATTGCCTCACATTCACCCATTCACTCACTCATTCATTCAGACATACACCAATGGCGGTGTCAGCCATGTAAGGCGCCATCCAGCTCGTCGGGAGCAGACAGGGTTAGGTGTCTTGCTCATGGACACCTCGACACTTGGTCAGGTTGAACCGGGGATTGAACTACCAACCTTCCAGTTTGTAGACAATCTACATGAACCACTGCTGCCCCGCATTTAAGCCAGCAACTTTCTTTTTACAGTGCAGTCCCAGACTAAAATACATGTTTGAGCTGTTTCAACTTGCACTAACTTAAAATATCTCAGTGCCATTGTTTAGTCTTAAGATGCACATCACCAGTAATGTTTTTTTTTTCTAAGGCACATTTATAAAAGCTACTTAAATATACCTTAATACTAAAGCCTAATCCTGTCTTAATCTAAGCCATGTTTGTGAAACCGGGCCCTTATAGTATCTGATTTAACAGTACTTAAGTATTTTAGTACTTAGTGATTTGTGAGGAGAGCAATCAAATGTTTTTTTTTTTAATAAATATCAAAAAAAAAATATCTTAAATAGGTTATATTATGCCCTTTTACAAAGTCTTGATGGGGTGATCTAGAATGTTTCATGCTTGATTGTGAAAAAACATTATTTTTCAAATATTTGACATATACAGCTAGAAATTCAGATTTAACTTCAGCGAAATCACCACTTCTCTGACCTCCGGATATATGAGCCTTCGCAGCCGTTGAAAAGCAGCCTTGCAGTTCTGAGGACAGCGGCTTTCCTGCTTTCAACTGGACACCGCCCTCAGCCCGCTGTTATGCTGTGCCATCCGGCGCACTCTATATCCTTTATATCCTTTTGATGCATTAGTGTGTTCTCCATTGTGTCACACTTTTTCTAAAAGAGCAAATTTGAGGCGTTGTTGCAAATGCTTTGAACCGCCTCGCGCAGAGGCCCTCTCTTCGGCGGAGACCCGCTCTTCCTCCCCTATGCTTGAGCCGCGCAAAGAGAAGCGCCTCTACACAGAACCATGACCAACATGAATTCAACTCTCCCCCCAACCAGAGCGGGAGTATAAATATAGTAAATAGTATAGTATAATAAATACAGATTGTGTGCCCACTATGAAGTACGCACCACTACACATAAAACTGCTCCCACAGTATCAGTTCTCCCCCTGTTCTAGCGGGAGACATGATAAAGGGTGTGTCCGCTGTAAAACGCGCGCCCCTATACATGAGCACTGTTCACACAGCTTCAAAAGCACAAGACGGCTGGACAGTCGGGTCCAGATCTCACAGCGGCCCACCTCCAGTCTCCATTCCACCCTTAGCTATGTGGCCCAAGGCCTGGGAGGCTATCCCCGGTATGTCAAAATGGGTATTGAACATAATAAAACGAGGCTACTCGCTACAGTTCGCTCGCAGACAGTGGAAAGGGCCGTGGCTCATGATCTTCGCACCAAGGTATTGAAACTGTTGGAAAAGGGAGCTGTCGAGCCACTTCCCTTTTCAAAAAGCGAGTCAGGCTTTTACAGTCGCTACTTCCTCGTCCCAAAGAAGGATGGTGGCTTCAGGCCCATCCTCAGACACCTGAACAAAGCGCTTATGATGCGCCTGTTCAGGATGCTGACAACCAAACAGATCCTTGAGCAAATTCACCCCGCAAATTGTTTTTTTCTCAGTGGATTTGAAAGATGCTTATTTTCACATCCAGATATCGCCCCGTCACAAGCCATTCCTGAGGGACAGGCTTACCAGTACATAGTGCTACCATTCGGCCTATCACTGGCACCCCGTACATTTACAAAGTGTATGGACGCAGCACTTACCCCCCTGAGACAGCGGGGAGTGCGAGTGTTAAAACTACCTCGACAATTGGCTGATTATAACCCAATCGAAGACACAGTTTATAACTCACAGATCCTGCGCTCGCGTCAGTCAAACGAGTGAGTGATTTACAAGCACTATCAGTTAGCGCTTCCTGCCTTGAGTTTGGGCCAAACAACTCCAGGGTCGTCCTCAAGCCAAGACACAGGTATGTTCCCAAAGTGCTCTCTACTTCAGAGCACAGGTTATTTCACTGGTAGCTCTATCCTCACCAGATGACGAAAGAGACTTGAGTTTACTCTGCCCTGTCAGGGCTCTCAGAGTTTATCTGGAGCGTTCTGCCTCATTCAGAACTCTCCAGAAGTGCCTTGATTGGTTCATGCGTCTGAGCCGCCTCACCATAGGTTCGTGCAATTGCCGCAGCACAGCCAATGACCGCGCTCGCGCTCATCTGTGTCTGCTGTGCAGCTACACTGCGTTTTAAAAAACTGGCTTCAGTATTCTCGAGAAAAGGAGTTTTCCCATAGCGTAAGATAGTCTTAAGCAATATGAGAGACCTCTAGAAAGGGAATGACATGTTCAAGACTGAGGAGCTCCTAGCTGTATGTAAAATATGTGAAAAATAATGTATTTTTTGACCAATCAAGCATGAAAACATTCTAGTTCACCCCAAAAACAAAATCAAGACTTCATAAAAGGGCATCATATACTCTATTTAAGATATGTCGACCTTGATTTATTGAATTTTTGAGGTCTTCAGTTTTATTTTGATTTTAGAAAAAAAAACATGTTATTGCTCTCCTCACAAATCTTAGGTAAAATACTTACTGTTAAAATCAGATACTATAAGGGCCCGGTTTCACAGACATGGCTTAGATTAAGCCAGGATTAGGCCTTAGTACAATTAAGGTATATTTAAGTAGCTTTTATGCGCTGCCTCGCCATAGGTTCGTGCAGTTGCCGCAGCACACCCAATAACCGCGCTCACGCTCATCTGTGTCTGCTTTTGCAGCTACACTGCGTTTAAAAAAAAAATGGCTACAGTATTCTCGAGAAAAGGAGTTTTCACATAGCGTAAGCTAGTCTTACGCAATACTTGGATTCACTTTATGTTGATGGTCCCTTTAACACATTCTGTTGACGATAAGGTACGTTGCTCCTACATGTCTACTAACGCTCATTAGAGTGTTAGTTGAGTATTAATAGACTGGTAGGGTTAGGGTTAGATTAAGTTGAAATGTAGTTGCAAAATTACTTATAGTCAGTAGAGTGTCTGTTGGAGGACCAACACAATAAAGTATTTGCAGATATTAAGCAGACAGTGTACTAATACTCCAATGAGAGTTAGTTAACATATAGTTGCAAAATTACTTATAGTCAATAGCACGTTCAAAAGGGACCATCAAAATAAAGTTTTACCCAATACTTCGTTCCCTCCTCTCAGGGAACTGAGCTTACGTTAGTAACCAACAAAAGTTCCTAAAGATATACAAAATTATCAACAATTTAATCATATTTGTCGGAAAACTATAGTACAGATCACAAATGATGGATAATTTTCCAAAGTGGCAGTGAACAGTCTTACAAAAGCTAACTACAAACACTCTAGTCTCAGTTAAGCTCAAGTGCTATCCTTCAACAAGTTCTCTTCAATATCACGGATAAATAAAATAATGTTAAGTAAAAGGAAATAGTCAAAACCTACTTGCACTGATGTGCTGGTTTCAGTCTCATTGCTGGCTGCAGCCATGTCCTCATCTCAAAAACACCTGAGATTCAGAAATGTCCTGTTTCGTGTAAAGTGGCCCTGGCTGGCAAAGCGCACAAGATTTTCATCTAATGTCCTGTAGATGGCGCTATCACTTCTTTTGTAGCAGAAATAAACTGCTGCAGAAAAGTTAGGTGCCATGCAAAATTTAACGAGTAATTGCTTTACTCACAAATGTATTGGAATAAAGAGTGCTTTTTCAAAAATGTAGTCAACAAGAGAGTAAAGTTTACTAATATCTTTGATACAGTAGAAATACAAAGTAGCCAAACAGATAAAGTAACTAATTACATTTACTCAAATACTTTAAACCAAGTTGAAAGGTGATTTCTTACTGGCCTAAAGTTCACACTAGACTTTGAACATGCAAATTTCTTTTGGACATTCTATGATGGCTTTTTAAAAACATAATTAAACATGCATACCAAATATAATAAATAAAAAATTACAGGTTTAGTGCACCAAAAATTAACATTATGTTTTTAATTACCCACTTTAATATCATCAAACCCATAAAACTTTCATTCATGTTTAAAAACAGAAAAAAAAAATATTTTTAATGAAACCTGAGAGATCTCTGTTCCTCCAAAGAAAGTGTATTCAACTACAACTTTGAAGCTTCAAAATATTTATGAGGATTGTAAAAGAAATCCATATGAATCGACTTGTTAAATCTAAGTCTTCTAAAACATTATCACTTTATACAGATTTATTTTAGTAATGTATATTTTAGTAGTGGACATTTTATTCACATCTAAGCACTGATAAATGCACATACAAACCTCATCAAATATGGTAAACGGAAGCTAAAAGTCGATTCATATGGATTTTTTTACAAACTTCGTCTTTATGGACCTTTTGAAGCATCAATGATTTGGTGAAATGGATTTTCTATGGAGGAACATAAATCCCTCAGGTTTCAATAAAAATATTTTCAGTTTTGAATGAACTATAATTCAGCTTGGAAGTCAATTTGTGACCTTTAGATTCTCTGTTGGTCACACATCTTCTCGTCATGCGAATTCATAATGTAGGTCAGAGCTCACCCAACTTTCAAACAAAACTAAATGCAAACCTTCTTCACATGAGCTTGTGTTTCTGCCTGGTCTCCTGCATTTGTGCATGAATAGAAGTCTATTGAACAAAAAGTCTAATTTCACCACTCCTTTAGTCACAACAGTCCATCGCCCTAGAGTCCAGTCCATATGCTGTTGTTGTGTTTTAGAATCAGTTTATGATGAACAGCAAGTATTTATGCTGTAAAGAATTATCCTGTCAGTCTTAATGTATTGAGCTTTACCTCATTTGTTATTGAGCATGAATCTCAAAACTATAACACACAGCATCAACGGGAGCTGTCAGAAAACAGACACTGCAGATTAATGGCAAATTAGGGCTGATTGAAATTGTGCCACAACCTAGAGGAGACAAGCCCATGATGACTTATATAATATATTTTCATTGATTTATTTTTCCCAGAATGCCTTTTTTTAAGCTGACAAGGCAAACCAATGTATAGAGCAGCCAAGACTATTCAGGTTTAATCCAATTGATAGGTGAACTATTGACAGTTCTGAGAGATATCACAGCTTTTAATGTGAAGTAGGAGAACACTTATCTTGTCATTTGTTTTTATGTGAATAATATATTAGGGGCCTTAGGGGTGGGCATTATGGCAGACATATCATTTCACTATTTTTTTCAGGAAAATCACGATTCAATATTTTATCACGTTTCTTTTTCTGGTCGGTTTTACTATTTTGCAAGTGACTGAGCATTACAGCCAAACTAATGCCCCTATTTTAAAAATTAAGAACAAAGATACACATAACACATACACAACAGTGCTTTATTTTTTCAGCAAGTAAGTAATTAGGCTAAATGAACATGAAAATAAAACACAACATAGACCTTTCTTTATTATTCTTATAAAAGCTACTATTAAAGTTCTCAGTCAAGAGCAGTGAGGGATTTCCTCTTTGTGTTTTGTTGGTTTATTAACATAAAGGGATAGTTCTCCCCAAAATTTTAATTGTCATAATTTACTCTCTCAAGTTGTTTTAAACCCAAATAAGTTTATTTCTTCTGTTGAAAATAAAAGTTGTTTTGGGGTAATGTGGGTCACCAAACAGTTGATGTACCCCAGTGACTTAGTAGCCTATAAAATTGTGTTCAGCACTAGAAATAAATCAATACCGGTTTGGAACAACATTAGAGTGAGTAAATAATGACAGAATTTTTATTTTTGAGTGAACTCTCTCTGTTTCAGCATCTCTTTGAGGACAAGGAATTAGGCTACTGTCGCTTTAAGACTTGCACATGACGCGTCTAATATTCACGCATTTGACAAGCAGATTTTCTCTCAATTTTCTCTGTTTGCTTTCACTTTAGACATAACCAACTTTGTTTATGTAAACCTTGTGTGTATTTGACAGTATAAGCGCAATAAGACTCGAAAGATAACTTAGTCCTGTAAACAGACGCTGTTAGACAGGATTTTAGTGCATGTGCTCAGAAAAGCGCACATTAGAACAGCGCATCAGCACGTGAATGACATATTTAACCAGCAAGGCTTTAAAGCATATGCAAATAAAGAACTTTTGTGAACTGCAGTGTCCCGTTCCTCTGCGTTAACATTTAATGTGAATTTACGTTCCGTTGTTATGTTGAGACGGTGGCGCCAGAACTGCAACTAATTGAATGCATGATTACGACATTTCATCAAAAGCAGATTGTGGAGACATTTTAATCATCCACGATCAAAAACCATGATTTCGCACACCCCTACTTAGCCTACAACATAGTACACCTCACACAAACTCATATAATAATCCGTTACATTTATATAGCGCTTTATCTGGGACCTCAAAGCGCTTTACATAGAAGGGGGTAATCTCCTCAACCACCACCAATGTGCAGCATCCACCTGGATGATGCGACGGCAGCCATTTTGCGCCAGTACGCCCACCACACACCAGCTTTACTGGTGGAGAGGAGACAGAGTGATGAAGCCAATCAGTATACAGGGATGATTAGGAGGCCATGATGGACAGAGGCCAATGGGCAGATTTGGCCAGGATGCCGGGGTTACACCCCTACTCTTTCAAAAGACATTTTTAATGACGAAAGGATTTTTAATGACCACAGAGAGTCAGGACCTCGGTTTATCGTCTCATCCGAAGGACGGTGCTCTTTGACAGTATAGTGTCCCCATCACTATACTGGGGCATTAGGACCCACACAGACCACAGGAAGAGCACCCCCTGCTGGCCTCATAACACCTCTTCCAGCAGCAACCTGTTTTTTTCTCATGAGGTCTCCCATCCAGGTACTAACCAGGCTCAGCCCTGCTTAGCTTCAGTGGGCAAGTATACTGCTATACTGCTATACTGCTAATATTCAGTATACTGCTGATTCAGTGTCTACCCTCACTATGACCACAATGTGTGACAAACCTGAGCTATAATATCTCAATGAAACTGAAGTAGTGAAATATCTTTTCCTCTGCATTATGACATACAAGTGTAACAGTCCCTGGCCTACATTTTTTCTTTTTCAATAATCTTAGTTTTATGCAATGGTTGTTGACTGGATTTTGAGATTTGGGCATTGCACTCAAAAATGTAGGCAGCTAAACATTGGCTTGCAGGAGTGGGGTTTAAGTAGACATAGGCTAATGTCCTGCATATGTCACCAAAGAGAAGTCAGTCATTTTCAGTGGAAGGTCCAGCAACCATGCAGAAAAATCCAGCATTGCTGGTCACCAGTATAAGGTATGTTTTGCATGCTGGGACCAGCTGGGGATGCTGGTGTGCTGGGGACTTAGCTGGAATCCTATGCTGGAATCCAGCAAACCAACAACCAGCACCCCATGCTGGGGACCAGCAACCAGCATCCCATGCTGGAATTCAGCAAACCAGCAACTAGCATCACATGCTGGTATCCAACAAACCAGCAACCAGCATCCTATGCTGGGGACCAGAAAACCAGCAACTAGCACCCCATGTTGGGTACCAGCAAACCAGCAACCAGCATCCCAAGCTGGTCTGAGCATGCAAAACGTACCTATACATACCTAGGGCAGGAGGTGTAGCCTACTAATCTCAAAGGAAAAGGATTCTACTTACATCCGCCATACCAACCTTCTGAATGAAGAAGGCAAACTATTCTTCAGTATCATGCCGCGCAGACTGGCAGCTTATCTCAGAAAAAAAACAGTACGTGAATACATCTGTGCAAGGCAGGAATCCCAACCTTCCAAGCTTGTGGCAACCACCAGCATGATTTGGCAGGAAACCCAGACAGACAAAAAAAGATCTCCATATTGTGTTCCTGGACCTTGCCAATGCATTCGACTCAGTTCCCCACAATCTCCTCTGGACTACATGAAACTTCTCCCGAGTTCCAGAGGATTTCACAGCCTTGTAAAAGCTTTGCCTAAAAATTGATGAGTATACCACACCATAGCAACGATTGGAAATAGGTGTTATGGCAGGATGCACCATCTCACCTCTCGCCTTTACCATGGCTATGGAAGTTATCATCTGAGCCTCTCGTGGGTAGTAGGAGGAGAGAAGATCAAGCCCGGGTTGCAGCTCCCTCCCATCACGGCATACATGGATGATATGACCACATTTACCACAACAATGCCCTAACCAGGCGGCTGTTGGAAAATTTGCAGGAAAACATTGAGTTGGCCCGGATGAAGATAAAGCCAAGTAAATCTAGGAGCATATTAATAATCAAGGGACGTTTCATTGTTTCTTCATTGTGGAAGAACCCAAACCAAAGGTAATGGGAAAACCAGTCAAAAGCCTAGGATGCTGGTATGATGTGACTCTCAAGGACACAGAACAAGTGGACCAGCTCAGGCAGGAGACCTTTAGTGGCCTTCAGAGAATCGACAAATCATTGCTCCCTGGCAGGTTAAAGTTCTAGAGTTTCCAATTTGGTCTCCTACCATGGCTAATGTGGCCTCTGACCATCTATACGAGGTACCAGTCTAAAGTTGAAAAACTGGAAAGGTTGATCTGCTTATTTGTTTAAAAGTGGCTTGGCCTCCCCAGATGCATGAGCAACATAAAGCTGTATGGAAAAGCCATCTTGGAGCTTCTGGTGTCCAGTCTTGTTGAAATATTTGTACACTTCAAATTAAGGCTGGAAATGACACTGGTGGAATCACGCAATCATGCATAGCCCAAACAGTTACTGCCCTCAACTTTTGTAGGAGGTGGACTCCATCCAGAGGTGGAAGCATCTCAAATTAGCTTCATGTTACGAGCCCCCTATGACGTCCTGCCATCTCCAATGAACCTCATCCAATAGTACAGAGAAGATCCTACATGCCTGCTCATCTCCGGTGAACCTGAAGCTTCTTGGATGGCTGCAAGGTAAGCTTGACAGTAAATTAAAAGTTCCAGTAAAGTAAAAGCTCCAGTAAAGGAGTTTGTCATGGAAAGCAGGGCAAGGGATGTCAAAGTAAAGACCCCAGGTGGAGCTTGCGATTGGAAGCTTTCAGCTGACCTGAATCAGAGGCATTGCTTCCCATCCAAAATTGTAGCAACTAATCTCAAACCAGACCTTGTGCTTTGGTCCTTCTCACTTGTAACACTTTGTATGTCATAGAGCTTAATGTGCCCTGGGAGGCTCATGGTAAATGAAACTAATAGCTGTCAAATAGGCTTCAGCAACACACCAAATCAACAAACATCAATCACACAAATTTAAACACACACACACACACAGGTAATGGGTCTCAATTGTACATATTTAGTAGGCATTTGAAAGAAACATCTGTTACTCAATTTTGCTCAGAATTCAGCTCAGTAATTTTATTTGTTTAAGTATCAAGATGTTTCTTGTAAAATTCCGTAGAGGAAATGGGGGGGGTTCTACATACAGTAACATTAAACCAATAAAACATACAGTAGGGATATAGAGCTATAAAGTTAATGTGGATAACATAGCTCAGATAAGGATTGGATGAGAAAAGTTGTATAGAAATTCAGTTCATATTGAAAACTTTTAAATGCACAATTCAGTACCGTGGCAAATATGATAGGTTGAGTTAGTGACATTTCTGTGATCTCATCTGACAATCTAGAGGAGGAGGCATATATGTGAGATGAGTATTTCTCTAGAAAAGCAGGTTTTTGTAAAATTCATAATTTGCTCTTTGATTCTTCTCATTCCTGTCTGAGGGAAACAACTGATATATTACAGTTTTTTTCAGTCGCTAACAAGCATTTGTCCAATCAGTTGTGCATCGCCTTGGATAATATCAGATGTGATGTTGATGAAAACATGTGGCCTAATAACCCTGAAGATCGCAGAGATTAGATACTGTAATTTTATGCTTTTTTTAAAAAAAAGCTTGCTTGACAGATTTGGACAACTAGTTCAACATTTTTGTATGTGATGACTCAAGCAATGAAATGAGGACTATTCATTTTATATGGAATGACTATTCAGCATTAACAAGTATAGTTAATTTTGACTGACATGACATAAGCAAATGATAATGTTTTAAAACAGCAGAGAGTTGTATGAAAGCAATTGATGCATGTCCAAAAGCATTTGCAATTTGTTGGAAGGAATGAGAAACTGCTACTATGATGTGCACAAATGACTAAATATTGTGGAGGTTGAACTAACTGTTGTGCAAATGTAAATAGTGATGTGAGAAATGCACCAAAGGGACTGAGAAAAACTGTATTATATTTTATGTTTTTGGAGTAATTCCAAAGTACAAAAATGTGTATACACACCATCCACCGATACAGATACAATAGGAATCAGCTGTGGTTGGTCCAATTGTTTTTAAACAATTTAATTTTTAGATTCTAAATATATTTCATTACAATATTACTGTAGAAATGATAGTGATAGCCTTTATGATTGGTTTGATTTCTTCAAATGTTCACCATGTTTTTTTACTCTGCGTATCTTCAAGGGTTTACTATGTTTACTATGGTAATGGTTAGTGCATAGTCTTTTGCATCGCGTAGGCCTATACATTTTTCTACCTTATACAGTGATCAGAATTTACATCGGATCACAAAACAGAAGGCATTCAAACATGAAAATGAGTTAAATTATTTTTAATGTCTTTAATGCTGACAGAATCATCCGACGCTGTCGTCTCCAGACTCAGGTAAACCCCGCCTCTGTTCGTAACCACTCCTCTAGCCCGAGCTAGAATGACTTACCTTCTAAATGAATGACTTACCTTCTAACTTACCTTCTTAATGACTGACCCTACCTTGGGCCAAAGCGGGCCACGCTTTGGCCCAAGGTATTCGACGGGCCAGAAATCCTGGCCATTGGCCCCGAGTAAGCCCCGATCAAGCCCCGGAAGTGACAGTGGAAACGCGACTGGCCCTGGCACGCACTAGCACGGCCAGGCCCTGGCCCGACAGTGGAAACGCGGCTAGTGAGGAGGACCTTTGACTGGAGGAGGAAGGAGATTACTGGTGGGATGACTGTTGAAGATGCTGTCAACAAATATCTGTTCTTGAAGAGTCGATCGGGGTTAGTGTGTAAATTAAGTACACAAACCGATTAACATGTAGGAGACTGAAACTGTATATGTGGTGAGCAGGGCGGCCGAGGGACGTGAGAGAACATCGCGAGGCCGGTGGTGCGATTGCTAATGAGCAGCACCTGTGAAGCACACCGGTCTCGCATCTCTCACGGAGGAGCGGAAGCATAAAGGGGGAGCGACGGAGTGGATGATCGAGAGAGGAACAGGCCTGTGTTTTGTTTGTATTTTACGTTATGTTTGTCGGTAGCCAGCAGTTCCGTGAGGGACTGCTGGCAGGTATTGTTTATGTTTTATTTTGAAGCCAGCAGTCGTCCGCGAGGGGCTGCTGGCGGTTTTATTTACTTTAATAAATGTTTAAATGTTCGTTGGTTCCCGCCTCCTTCTTCCCTGAACTACAAACATTGCTACAGTATACAATTCTGATTTTCTTATGCTTTTTATCTTATTTCAGCTATATCAAGAAATTGGTTTCCTGTACAAGTCTGTTCATCTTTGCTGACAATTTCAAGAAAATTTTGGAAACATTACAGTGTGCCTACATCTTGCTCAGGGGAAATCTCTTTTAGCAAAGCCGCACAAAGAAGCAGGAGAAGAATCTCTCATTGAAGACCATCTTGGTAATTGACTCTTTTTAAACTTTACCCTATTTATTAAAGGGTTTGTTAACCCTAAACTGAAAATTATGTGATTGATTACTTACCCTCATGTCGTTTTAAATATTATAATTATTACTATTGTTTGTTTATCTTTGTAACAAGATAAGATATTTTTAATGAAGTCTGACAGCTTTCTGTCCCTCCATTGACAGCTGTGCAACTACTTCTTTCAAGGCTCAGAGAGGTAGTAATATCATGTCAATATATTTTGTTTCAGGAATAGATTTCACAGCAGCACTTCTCATGTGTCCAGCCTTGTTCAGAGAGAAGTTTGAACACTTCGTTGTCAGTGTTTGAAGTGGGGAAAAAAAAGGTGCCGGTACTCTCTTAATTGGCAAATCATGAAATTTTACATTTCTACAGTGAAAAACAAAACCTGGAGATATTGCTGGTAGCCTACGCACGCACGCACGGACACACACGACTTGTTTAAATACATTGATGTTGTTAATAAATAAAAAATAAATTGTGTGCACATTTTTTACAAAGACAACTGAACATTTTCTTTTTAGAAGTGGGTCATTAATGAACTTGATTCTTGAAGTTTAAGCTGGGAGGTATACAACAATTGCATGTAAATGGTAAACAACAAAAACAGCCAAGAAAACAACTCTGATCTTGTCTTTTCAGTCATACTTCGAAATGTTTACAAGACAGCAAACATAAAAAAATTACACTCGGGTTTGAATTGGGCATGTACCTGTGTAGGCTATTACATAAACTAAAAGAAAGCTTATAGGCTACTGTAAATTCTGACTAGTTTGCTCATTTTTCTTTATTTATAAAACATATAATTTTACTCAAACTTTTTTATTTTATTTTCTGTCATAGCCTACTCCAGTTCTTGTTAAAACACACTAGACATGCAAATTCTGTGCATTTTGGGCACATTTTGTGTGAAATCATATTTATTTTCTCCATCAAAAGTGTGCTTTCACTTTAAATGAGCGTGAGTAGCTCAACAAAACTAGACTCGGTGCCGAAACCCCCGCTTCACTGCGGCTCACGCAACGCTCTTGCTCGCGCTGTGAATGCACATGCAAGCCGAAAAAAATATGCGCCACTCACGCTTGCGGTGGCCGCGATCAGCTCCGTAGCCGTTTCGCAGTCGTAACGCGTTGCAGGTGTGTGCAGTGTAAATAAGGGGTCAAACGGCCATCACGCTTTTTCTGTCAGTGGTATACTACAAGCGAGAAGTAGCGGTATGCAAGAAAAAGTGCAGGTACGCTTAAGAGTAAAATGTAGAAGTGCCGGTACTGCGTACCGGTGAGTACCGCCCCACTTCGAGCACTGTTCGTTGTGCTTGGGGAGGTGCGCATATGTTTCTGTCTTTGACTTGAATGTCTATCATAAATGCATTTTATAATTCATGAAATATATTTACTGCCAAAATACAAATGGGGTGAATAATAATCATCTTACTCCTTAAGCATGTAGATTATTTCTCTACATCAGTTAACCTATAAAATCTGTTTTATGCTTTTTTCTTTTACAGTAAAGCATCTTCATCATATCCAACTGTTCAAGTACAGGAAGCCACTGACTGTAAAAATGTGCTTACAAGAAAAGTCACTGTAGTCATCAAAAGTAGATGGGATGGAGATCTGCTGGGCTGCTGTGTGGATGAAGGGGCTCTTTCTGCATTTTGTGCCTATTTATTTCATCCTCAATTTGATACTTGAACACCCTGATGTTTCTTCAGCGGTATGTTTTGAAACTTTATGTGGATGGTGACAAGCCTCTTCCTACATGATTACCAAAGTAATCAACCTCTTACAGTAACATCTGCACAAATCCATCGCCTGTTCTGTTGTCCTAAATGCTGTCTGAGAACATTCATATTTGTCAAAGAAATCCAGCATATATTGGTCTCATTCACGAGGTAACTTTTACAATAAGAACAGCCATGTCAATTTTTAAGACAAACCGTTTCAGCGAGTAATAATTAGAGAATAATGATTTTAAATATTGTGTTAAAGATGCTTACAATGTCGATGAAAATGTATTTATTAGTACAAGGTATTCTTACTGAACAACTGCCCTATGCTGTCAACCTCAATGTACAGTAAATTATATAGCCTGTTTAATTAGCTGTATATAAGTAGCCTATATAACTACTTTTATAAAAAAAAAATATATTTGTAAGTATTGTACAGTATCGACAATTTGTTGTACTCCTGTTACGTTTTTTTGAAGGTGTAAAGCCCTATATCGATCCAATGGCGGCATTCGATTAGCAGGGAAGGTCTCACGCGTGTTCCGTCTTTTCTCATGGCAAAGGGATTTTTGATTACTGTAAATGCAATACATTTTCTCATGTATTAGAGGACAAGTTTGGTATTTTACACTTAAAGCCCTGTTTTAAGATCGTTTCTGATGAAATAGAACGGTTAAGATTGAAATTTGGACACATGCTGCTGCCCTGAGAATTTTCGTTTTCTGTGGTAGCACCCCCCCCACCTCCACAATGGTTGCATAGTATGGGTGCACTGAAACAATCCTTCATAAAACGCATTAAACTTTAGTTTACAAAGACGTGAAACTCACGAGTGGTCTGGGGTGTTCACTGATAAGCTCACACAAAAATCGCTGCAAAAGAGGCTTTCCAACTGGTTTTATCGTAGTTTTTGTCCAACTCCATTGATATGTATATCTCTAGGGTAAGTGAGAAACACTGTTATAATACTAGGCAGAGTCTAATGGATATTTAAAAAAAAAGCATCTTTTACCTTGGGGTACAAAATTGCCCCTTAAATGGTACAAAGTTATAAGGTACAAATTTGTACCTCTCATTAAAGGTGTTCCAGTGACAGCCACTTGTAACCTAAAAGGTACTGTTTTGTACCTTTTTTTTCTGACAGTGTATGAGGATTGCGAGTTACTTTCGCTTTACTCGCTCCGTTCCCGCCTGTCACTCAAGGGTGTTCAGGTTTGCGTTCCTCACAGTACCGTCCTTGTTGTTGCCGAGGCAGCAGGAAATCTGGTATTGTGGGGTTCGTAAATTATTCTCGCGGAGGGGTTAGAGACGGGCTCCTCTTTTTCTCTGCCTTCACCCGAGGGATCCAGTGCTCTCTCTGTGGGATCGGAAGCCCGTGCCGTGGCTTCTTCCGTCCCCTGGTAGAGAGCCCAGTGTTTCAGCAGTCTATCTCTGAGGAGGTAGAGGTGCTGAGCATCGCTGCGGGGGAATAAGAACTCACCACCCATCTATGAAGAACATGCACGGTCATGTAGCTCTATTCTCAACAAAAAGAAAAAGAAAGACTATGCAATAAGAATCGATTGCTGAGGCAATGCATAGATTAAGAGTACATAGTGAATGGCAAGCTATGAATTTATGATTCTTTTATTGTATGTTGAAACTATTTTAATATAGTTCAGCCTTTCATCCAGACTATGTTGACTTGTCTGGTTGATCTTTTACTATGTTTAATTTTGAGTAATTAAATAAGTTGGCTACATTTATTGAGGAATTAAATGACTTTCATCAGTTAGATTCATGTAAAAGTTCAGCCTTTCATCCAGACCGTGCTGACTTGTCTGGTTGATCTTTTACTATTTAATTTTGAGAAATTAAAGAAGTTGGCTGCATTTCATTTTGAGGAATTAATTAGGTATAATACGGTGCTGCAGCTGTCCACCTCCGAGGAGATGGATGTCCTGAGCATCGAGTTAAGGAAAATTTAAGATTCGTCTGTTCTCAATCCCCTGTGTACAAGGTGTTTTTGGAGTCTATAACTTCCATGTCAGGGCCTTTCAGTCTTCCCGGTCTCCACTAATAAAACTCGAGACCGTGGATCAAACCCTTTCAGCTCGTTTTTTCAGTTCTCAAAATCAATATTTAATAAAGGGGGCTGAAAGAGCTTGGGTATGGGCCGATGCAAAAGGTAGAACAGATGCTTGCGAACTATCAGTCCTGTCACGGCTTAAAGCTCCCTTTAAGGCTCAGTATTACCCTCCTTAGAACAACTATGAGGCTGGTGGGTAAGGTGCAAATAGGGGGCTGCTAGGCGGAGCAGCCCCAGCCATTAACAAACTCCTTGTACAGGATAGAGTGTTGTTTCCCATGCTCCCCCTCAGAAAGATTGGGGACCGGGATGGAATCTCAACCGAAGCTTTTGAAGCAGAAGATGGATCTGAGGACCAATGTTCCTACGAAAAAGGCTTCGGCCAAAGAAAGGTCCTGACGCCACTGGTGTCAGACCTCTGAGGGCAGCCCCGACCGGGGTGTACACCTCAGTATACGGTCAAACTGGAACCCTCTGAGGGGGGGTTAAAAACAGTAAATTCGGTTGTTTCCTGCCAGTATGCTTCAGGTCACCGAAGTGGCTGTTCCAATTACACTAGAGGCCAGTCTCGAGAGGCTGTTACCCTTAGTAGACTATCTGACAGAATGGAAGAACCTGCCAAATATATCTCAGTGGGTCCTGCAGATCATAGAGAAAGGCTACAGAATCCAGTTTGGTTCTCGTCTGCCACATTACAATGTTGCTCACATTAGTGCATCCCAAGCAGGCTCTGGTAATGGAGTAAGAAGTGAAAACACTATTAGCGAAGGAAGCTATAGAGCAGGTGTATTCACCCAACAGAGAATCGGGTTTTTACAGCCGTTACTTCATTGTTGCTGAAAAAGGATGGGGGGTTGCGTCCTATACTAGATCTTTGTCAGTTGAATCGTGCAGTCAAGAAACTCAAGTTCAAAATGCTGACACTCAAACAGATCGTGACTCAAATCAGATCCAAGGACTGGTTTGTCACGATAGATCTAAAAGACGCATACTTCCATGTCTCCATCCTCCCTCAGCACAGGAAGTTCCTGAGGTTTTTTTCGGGGACAAAGAGTACCAATATCGGGTGCTTCCATTCGGTCTAGCTCTATCACCCCGCACATTCACCAAATGCGTAGATGCAGCTCTGGCCCCGCTCAGGCTGCAGGGCATACACATTTTGAACTACATAAACGACTGGCTGACTCTAGGGGATTCAGAGCAGTTGGCGGTTCAGCATCGAGATGTCATCCTCGCATGCATGCAGAAATTGGGGTTGGGACTAAATGCCAAGAAGAGTGTGCTTTCTCCACTACAGAGAACCACTTTCCTTGGTGTGGTTTGGGATTCAGTCACGATGCGAGCTGTTCTAACCACTCGTGTAGCGGTTATCCTCAGAGCCACAAAAGAGTTAAAGCTAGGCCAGTCACTCACTGTGAAACAGTTACAGAGACAGTTGGACCTCATGGCAGCAATGTCCAATGTGATACCCTTTGGCCTGCTGTACATGAGTCCCTTGCAGTGGTGGCTCAGGACCAAAGGGTTTCCCCACTTCGTATGATCAAGATCACGCAGCGGTGTCTCCACGCCTTGGTTATAGGAAGGAAACCTTGGTTCCTATCCCAGGGTCCAGTGTTAGGAGCCCTTTGCCATCGAGTTTCGCTCTTGACAGATGCTTCCCTCACTGGCTGGCGAGCAGTAATATCGCTCAACTTAAGGTCTGTGGAGGAGTCATCATCTTTCGTGGCACATAAAGTGCCTGGAGATGATGGCGGCCTTCAATGTGTTGAGACACTTCCCTCCAGACCTGAGGGGCCATCACATGCTTGTTCGCACAGACAACACGTCCATGGTCTCCTATATAATTCATCAAGGGGATCTGTGTTCACGTCCACTATGCAAACTGGCTCACCAGATTCTCTTGTGGTCCCTAGGGAAACCACTCTCCCTGAGCTCATCAGAATGTAGGAGCAGACATCCTGTTGAGGCAGGGGCTGAGGCCTGGGGAATGGAGGCTCCATACCAAGGTGGCTGGAGCACATTTTGGGAGTTTATGGCCAGGCACAGGTGGATCTGTTTGCATCTCAGGATACGACGCACTGTCCACTTTAGTTCTCCCTCATACACCCAGTTCCCTTGGGGCTGGACGTTGTGGTATAGATATGGCCGAGGCTACGTCTGTATGGTTTTCCCCGATTACTCTGCTCCCAGGAGTTCTGGAGAAGATTCATCGGGACAGAATAAGTCTACTACTAGTAGCACCGTACTGGCCGAGCTGACAGATTCCGATTAAGAGGGACCTTCGGTCTCAAGTAGGAGGGGTGAACCTTAGGCCAGAGATATGGAACCTGTGGGTTTGGTCTCTGAGGGGGCCCAACTCATAGACTTTGGTCTCTCAACTGAGGTTGTGGAGACCATACTTCACTCCTGAGCTCCCTCCACAAGGAAACTGTATGTATTGAAGTAATGGGTTTTCACTTCATAGTGTGGATCTCGTACAGTGGGGCCGAGATGCCCGATTGGTACATTGCTGGAGTTACTGCTGGTTTGTTATCCGCAGGGTTAACCCCTTCCACACTGAAGGTGTACGTGGCGGCCTTAGCTGCCTACCATGTCCCTTTTGGTGGTGTATCCCTGGGGGGAAAACCTGTTGGTGCACATTTCCGCCGTGGTGCTTGTAGGCAGGAGTATGGCGGCTTAGAAAGTCTTATTATTAGGGCCGGGACTTTAACGCGTTAATTAAGATTAATTAATTACAGACTTTAACGCGTTAATTAACGCGATAACTGGTTTTAATCGCTTATTTTTGCACCGCGGAACGTTGATCACTGGATGACATTCTCATTTTCCACTAGATATTTTCCTATATCTCATCAGCAATTGTGATTTCGGCCCGCTCTGCACCAGCTGACCACTAAGGAGCGAATGTACAGTGAAGTGACAACTGCCAGATTCAAACTGTGGCTGGCTGAGCCAAAGACGGACGTGCTCAGCGCTTGTCATAGGCGATCACAACTGTTCAGTGTTTTTAACCACATGTTTATTTTAGGTTTTAGACATTTAAATATAATTTATAGCAAAACAACACATTTATAGTTTGTAAAATACACAATGGTGTCTATGGAAGCAGCAATAACAACCCAGGAAAATATATTTGCCGACGGTTTTTATTCATATCAGACACATAGTGTAAATAACTATAAAGTCAACTCTATTCTACTCCCCGTTCACCGGCCACTTTCTTTCATGTATTTCGGGAGAAACTGATGAATTCACACGCTGTAATATCCAACAGACTGGTATCTCTGAACTGCGGCACAAACACGGCGCCCATCTCACGTTACAGATCAAGATAATTTATAAAGATTTTTTAAACAACAAAACAAACTCACACATATTTGAGAATCGGAAAAGAAAAAAGTTGATGACATGGTAAGCAAGTTTTTAAATATTTAGAAATAAAAGCGCTACATCTGTCATGCAGCGCTATTTTGGTTGTGGTGAATCACGTGCCAAGCCTGACGCGTCACCCTGGAAACCTTTTTTAACTTAAAAAAACAGTTTACTGAAGGTCTTCCTACCTATAGGCTACCTGAATTTCTAAAATGTAGGCCTACTATATTTCTAAATATGCTATTGCTACATTTAATGGCAAAAATTGCACTGGTCTGCTGGACTTGGTTGAACAAAAATAAACTATATTTTGTTGCTTAAGCTTATGTATTCAGTCATTATTCAATGGTAGTATACTAAAAATCCATGTGAAAAAATTACTTCACACTGTTCTTAGGTCAAATATTTATGCGATTAAAATGCGATTAATTTCGATTAATTAATTACAAAGCCTCTAATTAATTAGATTAATTTTTTTAATCGAGTCCCGGCCCTACTTATTATATAAGGAGGTATCCCTGCAGGATGTGGTATGCGGCTGGCTGGTCCTCTCCGCTCACATTCGTAAGGTTTTACAACTTCGACCTGGGCGATGCCCCAAGATCACAGGTGCTCTTGTCTTAGTTGTGCTCTCAGTATTCACACAGACAGTTCGTATGGCATTCGGGCATTCTCGTTCCCAAAGCGTCATATACGCAGCGCGAGTTCCCTCAAAAGGGAACGTCTCAGGTTATGACTATAATCCTAGTTCCCTGAGAAGGGAATGATGCGCTGTGTGACTTTGCCATACTCCCTGCATTTCTGTGATCGACTTGCTTTGGCTAAATCGAAGCTAACGCGATCAGACCAGATGTGCTTTTATCCCTTACTGGTTGCGACATCAACCGCTCATGACGCTTACTCTCACCAGTTGACACAAGTGCTTCAGACGCAATCACGCAGGGGCGTTCCTAAAGTGTCATCGATGCAGCGTCTTCTCAGGGAACTAGGGTTACAGTCGTAAACTGAGACGTTTTCTGTGCAAACGTGCTTTTCAATTTTGAAATCTTTCTATCAATAAACAAACACAAGAAAGTTACACTTCCTCACCCTATATCCACTGTCCACAGTAATGACCACAGCTATATATATATATCTGAAATAAAGGAGGGGCCCACCAACTATTAACTTAAAGCAACACCAAGTAACTTTTCCTCTGCGGTCGCCCTACTGGTTGGAAGCGGAATTGTCCATTACCGCTGTCGTAAATAATTTAGCCTACCGCAGCCTACTGTCGCACGCATGCTCGTTGTTTATCCAGCACCAGCTTTGGAATGAACGATGTCCACAGACAAGGTAGAGTATGTTGCATGATTTCATGAAAGTATGATGTATTGCGACATCAGAAACGAAGAAAAACAAAATAATGACTATTGTAATGCTTGACGTAAAGCAGTCGAATTTTGTCGTTCTTTTTTGTGCTCGGGTTACTACCCGGAACCCAAAGTTACATAGTGCCAGTAAAAGTGATACAGACGACGCCAGGCTATGGCAGACGTGTCATTTAACCTGTTGTAAATCGATGTACCATCACAAGGGTCTTGGAAATATATTATGAAGGTTGAAAAACTAGATGGTGTTACTTTAATGCTTTAATGGTTTTAAAGTATATTTCCCAGTGTTTTGTCACACAAAAAATAAAGACCAAAATGAAATGTTTATATCTTTATATAACTTGTTTGTCTTCAGTAGATCAGAAATCATGAACAGAACAAAGCATGAATATGAAAATAAGTTGAAATAAAACCACTCCACAAAATTAGTCCACAAAAATTGATGCATAGAGTCCAAAAACTTTCCCACCCCCACAAATCCACAGCATCAAATCCTTGTACTCAGGACATGTGTGTCACGGGTCAGGGTGTGTCACCAGTTCCTCTCTGTTGTTTGTTTTGGTCCAGTCATTTGCTGCAGCTCGTGACGGTGGCAATTAGCACAATCACGAGCTGATCTTCCTCACCTGTCGCTCGTTTCCTCTACCCTTTATATCCCCAGCTGTGTCTTCTAGTGTTTGTCAGTGGATTGTTTTATGTTGCGGGTGCCTTTCTGGTCTGTTTGTGTTTGCTGTGCTACTTACCAGTGATCTGTGTTCAGGATTCCTAGACGTGTGGATCGATGCTGGACTGTTCACCTGCTGGTCCATGTCCTCGTCTATTGCTGTACACTCCTGGACTCTCTTTGTTCTGACGGTGGTCTCTGCTTCTTCACGTCTGCAGGATTGCGGGCTGTTCTCACTGGAACCGTCGATCGGAGAGGCTTCTCTATTATTCACTGTGTCACAGAATTGATTATACTGTTCACAAAGTTTTCCAATAAACTTTTCACTACTCCTCACTGCATTTGAGTCCTCCTCATCTCTAACTCCAGGCTTCACGACAGAATCCACTGAACACGATGGACTTAGCAGAGGAGACGGAACTGCGTCGGGCCCTGGCCCAACAGGGCGTTCTGCTAGGACGACAGCAAGAGGAATTAGCAGCTTCCCGACAGGCCATGTCAGAGATGTCACAGCAGTTAGCGGCGATTACTCATCGGCTTGAACAGTTGCAGACCAGCTCTCCAGTGGTTCCTACAGCACCTGTCCCACCCAACGCTGAGGGGATAGCGCCTCGCCGATCCGAACCTCGACTCAACCCACCTGCTTCCTATTCTGGTGAGCCTAATTCGTGTCGCTCATTTCTCTCACAGTGCTCATTGACTTTTTCACTCCAGCCTTCCTGTTTTCAAACGGAGAGATCCAGGGTGGCGTTTGTGATCATGCACCTAGCGGGTCTGGCGAGAGAGTGGGGAACAGCCATGTGGGACAATGAGAACGAGTGTTGCAGATCGTATGAGGATTTCTCTCAGGAGCTTCGCAAGGTCTTTGATCGGTCAGCGTTGGGGACCGAGGCGGCCCGAGCGTTGTCGCTGTTACAGCAGGGGACTCACTCCGTATCGGAGTATTCTATTGAGTTCCGTACACTCGCGGCTTCCTGTGGGTGGAATCCCAAGGCACAGTGGGACCATTTTCTTCATGGCTTAGCAGAGTACATCAAGGATGAGATTTATTCCTTGGAACTGCCCACATCACTCGACGGGTTGATTGATCTCGCCATTCGGGTAGATAACCGGATCTCCCTCCGCGCCCAGACTCGGAGGGTGGAGTTTCCTCAGGACGTCATCAACCACACACCAGTCACGAGAGGGGCTGCGTCACAACAATGGGGACTCCCGGAGGAGGAACCCATGCAGATCGGAAGAGCCTATCTAACCATCATAGAGCGCCGTCATCGCTTGACCAATAACTTGTGTCTCTACTGTGGAGAGGCGGGTCACATGGCGGCGGAGTGTCCCAGAAAGAGACGACGCTCTACGTCTAAGGGACAGAGGACGGTGAGCATCACCAACACACAACTGCCATCTGGTGGCCAATCCATTCTTCCGGCTTTTCTACAGTTGGAGGGGGTTAACCACCAAGTCTCGGCACTTATTGACTCTGGAGCGGAGGGTGATTTTATGGACATTGAACTAGCTGACTGCTTGGGTATTAGACGTTCTCTCCTGGCTGAACCCATTGCCGCCAGAACCTTATGTGGTATCCCGCTTACTGAGATTACCCAGTCCACTAAACTGGTCAAACTTACCATTTCGGGTAATCATACTGAGGAGATTCGTTTTCTTCTTATACACTCTCCTTCCGCTCCAGTGGTGTTGGGGCACACCTGGCTGGTCAAGCATAACCCGCACATTGACTGGATTCTTAATTCAGTGTTGGCGTGGAGTCCTTTCTGTCTGTCTCATTGTTTAATGTCGGCATCATCTCCGTTAATGTCTGTTTCTACCCCACAGGAGGAACCGGTGAACCTGGCGGATGTACCGGAGGTTTACCATGACTTAAGAGCGGTGTTCAGTAAGTCTCGAGCTGCATCTCTCCCTCCGCACCGTCCGTACGACTGTGCGATTGATCTATTTCCTGGCACTTCTCCACCTAAGGGACGCTTATACTCGCTCTCCGGTCCTGAGAGGGAGGCCATGGAAAGATACATCAACGATTCTCTGCGAGCCGGTATAATTCGACCTTCTTCCTCTCCAGCTGGGTTTTTCTTCGTGGGGAAGAAGGATGGGTCGCTTCGTCCTTGTATAGATTTTCGAGGACTGAATGACATCACGGTAAAGAATAGCCACCCTTTGCCGTTGATGTCTTCAGCGTTCGAACTCTTGCAGGGGGCGACTATCTTTTCGAAGTTGGACTTACGCAATGCTTATCACCTGGTTCGGATTAGGGAGGGGGACGAATGGAAGACCGCTTTTAATACCCCCACAGGTCACTTTGAGTATTTGGTCATGCCTTTTGGACTCTCAAACTCCCCGGCGGTCTTCCAGGCACTCGTTAATGACGTGCTCAGAGACATGGTCGACCGGTTTGTATTTGTGTATCTCGACGACATCCTGATCTTCTCCCAGAACGAGCGCGACCATGTCCAGCACGTCAGGCGAGTGTTACAGAGGCTGCTCGAGAATCGCTTATTTGCCAAGGTGGAGAAGTGTGAGTTTCACGCACGGTCGATTCCGTTCCTGGGTTTCGTTCTGTCGCCCGAAGGCATCCGAATGGATCCAGCCAAGGTAAAGGCGGTTGCGGATTGGCCCACCCCAGAGAATCGCAAGGCGGTCCAGCGTTTTCTGGGGTTCGCCAATTTTTACAGGCGTTTCATTCGGGGTTTTAGTCAGGTCGCCCTACCGTTGACGAATCTCACATCCACACGAATTCGATTCTGTTGGTCAACGCAGGCTCAAGAGGCGTTCGAAACCTTAAAGAGCCGCTTTGTTTCGGCTCCCATTCTCACCAACCCTGACCCGTCTCGTCAATTCGTTGTGGAGGTGGATGCGTCGGATGTAGGAGTGGGGGCAATTTTGTCTCAGAGGTCCCCTTCGGACGACAGAGTACACCCATGCGCCTTTTTTTCTCATCGGTTAACTCCTTCGGAACGGAATTACGACATCGGAATAAGGAGTTACTGGCTGTTAAGTTGGCGCTGGAGGAGTGGCGTCACTGGTTGGAGGGCGCAGGGGTTCCATTCATAGTTTGGACCGACCATAAGAATTTAGAATACATCCGTTCCGCTAAGAGACTAAATTCTCGGCAGGCTCGCTGGGCATTATTTTTTGGCCGATTTGATTTTAACATCTCGTATCGCCCCGGTAGTAAGAACGGTAAGCCCGATGCGCTCTCACGGGTTTTTGAAGTAGAAGCTGGATCCGCCTCTCCAGTAACCATCGTGCCTCCCAACCGGGTGGTTGCGGTGGTTACTTGGGGGGTGGAGTCCAGGGTCCGTGAGGCGTTACGCGACGTCACGATTCCCGCGAGGTGTCCAGCAAGTCTGTTGTTTGTGCCAGAGCCGGTCCGAACTAGCGTACTTCAGTGGGGTCACTCATCCAGTCTAGCTTGCCACCCGGGAGCTGCTCGAACGTGTTCGTTAATCAAGCAATGGTTCTGGTGGCCTTCGATGGCGCGGGACGCTCGAGAGTTTGTTTCGGCTTGTCCGATGTGTGCGGTGGGTAAGGGCTCGAATCGACCCTCAGCAGGGCTACTCCGGCCATTGTCTATCCCTTCGAGACCCTGGTCACACATAGCCATGGACTTTGTCACAGGTCTACCCCCATCTAGTGGCAATACCGTGGTCCTTACTGTGGTCGACAGGTTCTCGAAGGCGGTTCATTTCATTCCCCTCCCCAAATTACCTTCAGCGAGGGAGACAGCGGCCATTGTCTTAGACCACGTTTTTCGCATCCATGGCCTCCCGGTGGACGTGGTCTCTGACAGGGGTCCCCAATTTGTGTCTAGATTTTGGACAGAATTCTGTCGACAGTTGGGGGCGACTGCGAGTTTATCTTCCGGTTACCATCCGCAGACTAACGGTCAGGCTGAGCGAGCAAATCAGGACTTGGAGAGAGTCCTGCGCTGTGTAGCGTCGGCAGAACCGTCGACTTGGAGTTCTAGATTAACCATGGTCGAGTACGCACATAACTCACTCCGGGTCTCGTCTACGGGATTGTCGCCCTTCCAGTGCTGTTTAGGCTACCAGCCCCCGTTATTTCCCTCCCAAGAAACCGACGCCATTGTTCCATCCGCGCAGACGTTCATTCAGAGATGCCTTCATACGTGGAGGCTCGCCAGAGAAGCCCTTTCCCGGACTGGCGAAAGGAACAGGGCATCGGCGGACCGTCACCGGTCTAGGCCCCCACTTTACGTGTGTGGTCAAAAGGTTTGGTTGTCTACCAAGGACATTCCCCTCAGACTTCCCGCACGTAAACTGGGACCCAAATTTATTGGACCGTATATTATAACCAAGGTGCTTAACCCGGTGACTGTTCGGCTCAAATTACCCCTCCAATTTAAGAGAATTCACCCGGTATTTCACGTTTCGGGCTGCGGGCTGTTCTCACTGGAACCGTCGATCGGAGAGGCTTCTCTATTATTCACTGTGTCACAGAATTGATTATACTGTTCACAAAGTTTTCCAATAAACTTTTCACTACTCCTCACTGCATTTGAGTCCTCCTCATCTCTAACTCCAGGCTTCACGACAATGTGTTAATCCATGTGATAAATGGATGAAAAGTTTCTCTTGATTAGCAAACCTCGATATCCAGAATGTGGAGCTTTAGCAAATCATACAGATTCCTCACACCGTAATATAAGGTCACCTTTAAAAAGTCCATCTACAAAAAGGAACAGAAGTCTAGCATTAGCTAGAGAGCCTACACATAAATAATACAGTAAGTGCAAACAAATGCACAAAATAAAGGAGAAACAAAACTTACAAGATTGACCTGGAAACAAAGTTTCTCAATCTGGACTCCAAATATACGTATTTGGTGGAGGAGTTAGGACAATAACTTGCTTCCCTCTTCCAAACACAACTGACTTCCTCTACCAGCTTAAATCAAGGGGGCTTTAGCGTTCAAGCTAACACTGTTACAACCCCTACTGTTAACAAATACATTGTATTTTTGAGACATATGCTGGGCACAACAAATCAAATGTAGTCAGAGCAGCAGGTTTTTTTTTTTATCATAATGGGTAATTTTCTCCACTCTTCCCCTCCTACTTGTCCACCACAGATCTGACAGTGCTTTAGTGTTCTCAACCGCTAATTGCTATAGAATGTGGAACAGTGAACCATTCAGCTTTACATGAGAGCACAACATGGCCGTCAACTGATTGCCTTCATTTTTTTTAGTGCGCAAAGATCCAAACAGCAGGCTGTGTTTACACTGAGACTGTTTATCATTGTCATTACTACATGAGTGCTCTGTTGTATGGTTAAGAGGCCATAGAAAACATGATTGTTTGATGTTATTGGATTGGAGAAGTGTGGGAATAGTTAAAGAAGTGTTTCTGTATGTCTGACACATTGTATGACAATTGTCTCCAGGGCATGATGCTGGATAATACCACACAACTGTAGTACACCAGTGTAGAGTTTCTGTTGCATTATAGAGACTGTTAACGTGAAGGATCATGATAAAGTCAGGCATCTGTTCTCTGAGGTAATTTCTGTAGGGTTCATAATAGGTTCACTGAGCATTATGCAATTCTGTAGGCTGAGAGGGGTCGGCACACCACAGTCCTATTACAGCTCTAGCACCGACTGTGTATTGAAAAGTACAGTATATGGCTATAATGTGAGACTGTCACATACATGCATAATGAATGGTATAGCTATTTATTATTATTTCATGATGTAATTTATGTATAGATTAGTTTAATCTGTCTCATTTCGAATTATATTTATCCATCCGTCCATCTATCCATCCAAAAGTAAACATGTATTAGTTCTTGCTTTAAGGAGGTATTTCTACCTGATTATACAGATAAAATCTAATTTTGTTGTTGTAACCTAATTCAATCAGGTTTATGTAACATAAAACAATGGAATGCTGTTTTAACTTAATTGAGTTACATTGACAAATTCCAATAAAGCTCAGGATGGACACATTCCACACATTTGCACTGGGACTGCACCACACCTATATAGGGCAGTATAGTCGTGGCTCGTGTCCGCTACAGCACATCTGCTCTGAAGGACAAAGAAGAACAAAAGGTTTGTGTTTGGCCACTCCTTGTTGATCGGTGAATTTTGCGTCAATGAGAAATTGTGATTTCTGGTTATTATACTGTTACATCAAAGTGAAAATCACAATTGACATACAACAAATATACACTCAAATTATTTGTCTCTTGTTCAGTTTAATAAAATAAAGTTGAATTAAATTGAAATAATTATTTTTTTATTTTTTTATTTTTTAAAAACATTTTAATTAAATACTTGGACTTAAATATACATTTTTTAATTAATTAATTAATTAAATCATTTTTGTTGACATAACTAACTGGGCTGCTTTCCCAAAAGCATTGTAAGCCTAAGTAGATTGTAGAGCCATTGCCATCAATGGTTTTCAACTTGCCTTGCGATGCTTTTGAGAAATGCAGCCCTGGGCAGTGGATCTGTAGTTCCCAGCATACTTTGTAAGGGACTGCATTATGAGAGTAAAATTAGAGACTAGGTGTTATTATAATGTGTTTTTCATTAAAGGGAAATGTGTTAGTAGTTTATTGTAATGTTTATGTTCAGTTATGTCTATGCTCAGTAGCTGACACCTGTCTTTTCTTAGTAGTTCTTTTATATTCATTGTGTATAATGATAAAGGACACTGCTTGATTGAAAATGTATTTAAAAATGTAGTTGTACCAACATAAATGAACTAAATTGTGGCAATCTAAAACGGATTCATTTTGAATTCAATAAATTAAAATGTGTGTAATGAGGCTGTTGACACAGGAAGTAATTAACAGAGGAAATTAATAATTCAATTGTAAGTCTGGTCTCTGTAATGTGCAACTCTCTGAGAGAGAAACCCACTCTATGTTCAGAATGATACAGAATTATATTTCAAAAGACCTGAACACACTGAGTCTTGACAATATGGCTTCAGCTCAAACAAGAAAACTGACTTATACTCTGTTTTGAATTTCACTAAAAGACAGCTTAGAAAACAGACGTGATGGCCAATTATCAGTGCAAGAATATGTTTAAGTAAACAATGTTTCTTTAATCTGTTCTCTAATCAGTAAAATTGAAGTTGTAAGTATATCTAATCTGTTTTAAATTGATTGTGGCTGTACAGATGAAAAATGTGGAATGTAAAAATTTACAGTATCTCACAAAAGTGAGTACACCCCTTACATTTCAGCAAACATTTTAGTAGTCATTGTGCTGCTTGTATAGAAGTATATATTTACTCTCCTCTGAAAATAACTCAACATACAGCCATTATTGTCAAAATAGCTGGCAACAAATGTGAGTGCATCCTGAACATGTCAAAACTGTGTCCAAAGTGTCAATATTTTGTGTGTGCACCATTGTTATCTAGCCTTAATCCTCCTGGCCATTGAGTTCACCAGTGCTGCACAGGTTGTTGCTGGGATCCTCTTCCACTCCTCCATAATTACATCACGGAGACTGGCTGTTAGACACATGGCGCCTCTCCACCTTACGCTTGAGGACGCCCCACACAGGTGCTCAATAGGGTTCAGGTCATCTTGGCGGTGTGTTTGGGGTCGTTATCATGCCGTTCGGCCCACTTTCTGAAGGGAGGGCATCATGTTCTTCTTCAGAATGTCACAGTACATATTGGAATCCATGTTCTCCTCAGTGAAACAGCTCCCCAGTAACAGCAGCACTCATGCAGCCCCAGACCATGATGCTACCACCATCATGCTTGACTGGCAAGACAATGTTCTTGGTACTCCTCACCAGGGCATCGCCACACATTCTGGACACCATCTTAGCCACAGAAGTTTATCTTAGTCTCATCAGACCACATGACATTGTTCCAGTAATTCATGCTCTTGGACAGATTGCTATCAGCAAACTGTTTGCGGGCTTTCTTATGAGCCAGCTTCAGAAGAGGCTTCATTCTGGGATGATGGCCATGCAAACCAACTTGTTGCAGTGTTCGGTGTAGCCTATGGTCTGAGCACTGACAAGCTGATCTTCCACTTCTGCAACCTCTAAAGTAATGCTGACAGCACTCATGCGTCTGTTTTTTGAAGCCAGTTTCTGCACCTGACTCACAGCACGAGGACTCAACTTATTTGATTGACCCTTGTGAGGCCTCTGTTCCAAGTGGAACCCGTCTTGAAAAACCTTTGTATGACCCTGGCCACTGTACTGTAACTCAGTTTCAAGGTGTTACCAATCTTCTTATAGCCTGGCCCATCTTTGTGGAGAGCAACAATTCTTATTCTCAAATCCTTAGAGAGTTATTTGCCATGAGGTGCCATGTTGAACATCGAGTGGTCATTATGAGAATTGTACTCAAAGCACAAATTTTAACTGCTCTAATAGACCTTATTCAGACCAGCGCCATGACAGGAATGAAAGTGAGGCTGTGAGGGATAGGATAGACTTACTGTGTTTTCAATGGGATCCGCTGTAAAAAGCTGTATAAAGCTCCTAGATCACTTATCATTTTAAACAGATCATATTGTCTGGATTTTTTGGTCTACTGGAATTTCTCAGAAACATATTTTTGCATGGTTTCGTCAGCAGAATAATCCACAAACACATTTAATAGCAGTACAACCCACTGAAGAGATGGAGGTCTATCCCTCACAGCCTCGCTTTCATTCCTGTTAAAAATATGAAAGATGGCGCTGCAGTGAATAAGGTCTATTTGAATGGTCCTGTCAAGCAGACAAAAACATAAACATGATGACTTTGCATTAAATGACATACAGCTATTATCACTTAGGGTGTACTCACATTTGTTGCCAGCTATTTTGACAATAATGGCTGTACGTTGATTTATTTTCAGAGGACAGTAAATATATATTGCTGCTATACAAGTGAGATACTGTATATAATTCCTTATCTTAATCTTTATTATCTCTGTTTTGTATAATAATGTCTACTCGTTTATAACGCATCCAGTTTTCAATCCCTCTTTTTGATTGGCCTCTATCGAGACTGTTCAGATGTCCACTTTGGGTCAGTAACATGAGCTGTGAAAATAAACCTCGAGGCTTTCCGTGCCAGAAATGGGAGAGGGGATTGTGAGGTTGTAGGTGCTGGCTAATGGCTTGTGTCATTGTAATTTAGTGGATTGTGTGGCAGGGTAGAATTAAGATCAAATGACAATGTCCTGTCAGCACTTCACAGCAACACTTTCAAAAGGCAGGTTTTTTTTTTTTTTAAGCTTGAGGCAGAATTGTATGATCTCTAATACTACCTGATGTTAGTTTAGTAAGAATCACGTGAGAAGGCTGGATTTGTTGAGAAATTCAAGGGCAGCCACAGAACACAAAGGGAAACCAACACATACATATAACAAATAAGTCCAATAACACACTGATTTAAAGGAATATTTTTCTAAAGTGAAAATCAAGGTTATAGTTATAGAGATTAATGGAAATTAATTCCATTAATTTTTGAAGGATTTCAAAGCAGAAATATGAGTTCATCATTTTTATTTTTTATAAAAAGTACTTGCTGTCAGGGTTCTGTCAAGTCAATTTCTTTTTTTCTTTTTTTTTGTGACAGAGCCCTGACACACCTGTTTTGTCTTGTCTGTGCCTTGTTTCATGTGCTTTCTTGTCTTGTCTTGTTAAGCACACAGCTTGTGTTTTACACTAGCTGTGTGCTTTCATGTTGTCATGTTTTGTGTGAACACGTTGCTTATGAGTGTTCTCATTAGCTGCGTTCATGTCTAGTTTTGTGTGAGCGCTGTCGATTGTCTAGCCCCTCCCATCTTGTTACCTGATTATTGATTAATTTGCCCCACCTGTCATCCCTCGTTACCTGCTTTGTTTGCTCTCCCTATTTATTCTCCTTGTGTTTTCAGTCATGTGCTGGATTGTTTCCGTGCTCTAGTCAAGTTGTGCCGTCATGTCAAGTCTTTCTGTTCTGTTTTCCCTCACAGGACTTTCACACTGCAGTTTAGTTCGGAACGGGGCACGGTTCGCATGAAAAATCGCTAATGTGAATGCTGTCATGGGACCCGGGTGCGCACTGAGGAACCGAACCCGAGACTACCTGAAGGAGGTGGTCTGAGTTCGGTTGCTCCCGAGCCGTGCCGCGGCTCGCGTGAATGTGCAAGCAACACGAACTCGCGGTGCGCACTTGTAGGCCTACAGGAAGTAAAGTGACCTGCGCATGCGTTTTAGCTGATTGTAATGTATTTAGTTAAATAAAACACATGTAAGGGATGATAGTGTTGTTGATTTACCTTGGATACACTGAGCTTGCATTGTATTCGCGCATATCGCGTGGAATCAGGACAACACATTTTGAAATCCAGCTGTCTCCTCAAAAGAGTCCGTTTGCAAGCAGCAGAAAACCAGCTTAGTGACAAACACAGTAAACCTGTATTGTTCACTCAGCTGCGCATAATAGCACCGAATTAATAAAAAACACAATATATTGACCCACGTTCTGTTTTCTATCATGCGGCGTGCACGTTTGCGATGACGTAAGATGCACGCAAACGCACCAGGGTTCGATAGAATCAAGTTGAGTGTGAAACCAGACCAACGCTGCGGGGGGCGCCGGGAACAATCGCGCTCGGGCTCGGACCAGAGCAAACGAGCCCAGTGGAAAAGCCATCTCATTTCTCCTGCAATTGAGTCCTCGCTCCCTTCACTCAACCTGACTCTTACATTTTAATTGTGTTTAGAGCTAAAAAAAAAAAATTATTACACAGAAAAGGTTAGTAAACTATTTGCATGCTAAAATCATGTTAACACACTTATTGTTTACTCCTTATGGCTATGAAACAGTGAGTATTTTAACATTTACAAATTGGCCATTACAATAATATAATTATTCTCATATATTTTATTTAAAGTCCCCATGAAATCAAAATTGACCATACTTACTTTGTTTGCCTAAATTTATCGTTTTGTGGTGAACAATTCATCCGTGCAAGTCAATCCACACAAACAAAATTTTTGGCTTCGTAATCTTTAATCAAAGTCTGAAAATGCCCCTCCCCTCTGCCTTGGAGGACCTTCCCTGATGACGTAGGTTTGACGGTTTGGGTGTCTGCTTAACATTCGTAACCATGCCCGTCCAACTGACAGTAGACAGGCTACTAGAAACACCTACTTTTCTAGATACAATCAGGTGCTAGTTGGAAAAAAAAGCCATGCCCACTATTTTGCCTCATTTAGTATTCCGTTTATCTCGGAAATCACAACACTGGAGAAAAGTCGGTTGCAACTTCCGGTTCACGGGGACTTTAAAATTATTTTTGTGGTAGTCAACCTTATGGCACAAATGCTGTCGAATGAGTGTTAACTTGTAATGAGCCCAGAATATTTCTGTTAGCTCAGAAATTACTAATGATATGACAAATTTGTAACTGGTGCTGGTGAATAGATTACAGCCATGCAATATGTTTTTGCTGATGGTTCTGAAGCCCGTGTACTGCTTCTCGTAGATCAAAGAGTTACTTATGATATGTGATTCTTCTCATCACATTTAATTTTTCCAAGACATTTGAATCACACATATCAGACAGACACAAAAGGCATGATCAGAGAGCATGACATCGTATTTTTTTGTTATTCCGAGCTGCTTTGTCTCAAGCCATACAGTGATGTTTATGGGGGGTAAAAGGGAAGCAGAAATGTCACCCTTAAGCAACAGCAGCTCTGCAGTGACAGCACTCGTATTATGACATCTGTGTCTCCCACATAAAGGATGATCTTTACAAAGCTTAATTTGTACAAAGACATTTCCTCACACACTAAGGATGTGTGAGTCGACCATGGTCACAAGGAGCCAATTTTGACTCAAGTCAGTTTCACTGAGCATTTTTGCACTTCTGAAATTTCAAAAAGTGTGAAAGATCTACTGTATATTTTACTGTTGTGCTATGGTAAATGAAATGATTGGCCTCTATTCATATTATTTGTAAAGAATTAGATCAGTAATATTCCAGACAGTACATGTTCAGTGATACTTAAAACAAACAACATACTCTATATTTCATTTGAGAAGTAACACTGTGTAAGGTATTTATATACAGTATACAATTTTGCTTCTCAAATAAAATGTTGTTGTAATGATCACAAAACATGTACCGAACACACACACATGCACGCACGCACATTGCATAAATTGATCTTTTAAATAATTAACTTTTATTAATGTATGTGGATTTTCATTTTGCAAAAGCCTTTAAGCTTGAATGAGAAACAAGAAAGATGAAAGATGTGATATCAGACAAAATTATAATCACGGCATCTGTGACTCTGTTCATTTGTCACAGGGAACATTCTTTGGGGAAAGAGAGAGGAGAGAGTGAGAGAGATTTCTGCTCTCATTGTACAGTTTTGTTGGATAGAGAGGGAAATTTCTTTAAAACAAAAAAAAGTAAAACCCTTAACTGTATAAAAAAGAAGCATGATTGTTTCTATGTATTCATATTTACATTTAGGAGGGTTATAAGCATAAACAAACCCCAAGGGTTGTAAATAATTTATCAGCGCTCCAACACAATTTTACACAAAACTCACTCCTGCATCCTTCACCCTGTAGCATAAAGTGTGCATATCATCCACAAGTCCACAAGTCATCAAACTACATCCCCTTTTTTTCTTGCTTTCCTTTTATTTTTGGCTTGAGGAATCTGAACACTCTTGTTACATTTCACTCACAGCAGACTATGTAGTGAATGCGGTATGTATATAGATTGAAAGCTAAGTATTACTGACTGAAATCAGGGAGACAAAAGAGACATTTCAACAGCTCAGAAAAGTCACAAATTTGAAAGGAGCAGATTATTGAAAAACAATAGTATCTTGCACATGACTACATTTAAATATGATGTAACGAATTGCAATTCACATACATTCAGGTTTAGTTAATATTGATCCAGACGATTAAAAAAAATGTTCGCCCTCAGAAGATACAGTTGCGCTGTCTATAAAAGAAAGAGAAACATTTTGCATAAACCAAAAATACACCCATCCCATTTGAACTTTTCTTTTAATATTTAAATTACAGTTGGTCTTCTCATTGTACTTGGGGTAACACAATTGCTCACTGGCGTAGGTTTGATTTTGAAATGGGTGGGGATGGGGACATCAATATATAAATATATTTTAAGTTTTGATCGAAATTATTGCTAGGGATATATCAGTGTCACTGGAGCGTCCCTACTAAATTCTACCCCCCTGCCATCACTTAAGCAACAGACAGCACCAATAGCCCACTGTTAGGGTCCAAATGGCTCCAATTGACTCTAAAGCGCGTGTTCTTTGGAGGGGGCATGTGAAGGTGAGGGGTTACGCTAGACTCTTGGCCTGATGATGGTAGAGAGCCTGTGAGTTGACCTGACTCTGACCCACTCTCTAGTGAAGTTCGCTTGACTGTGGCCACACCACACCATTACAAAATGGCAGAATCATAGTGTGAGGGGCCGCCTAGGGGAGACTGTGATGGCCAACATTTACAGTAAGCACAGTAAGCAGCCGTAAATCAACAGTGAGCTTGGGAGCACTTCAAATTATGAATACGAGATGATGGTAAACGAGGACAAAAAAAGCTTTTCTTTCTTTTTAAATTCAAATGATCCTCAAAAAAATAAAAAAAATAAAATAAAAATAAAAAAAATTCAAATGATGGTCCATAAATTTAAAATGAAGAATAAAACAACAAAACATATGAGAAAGTCAATAAAAATACTATATATATATATATATATATATATATATATATATATATATATATATATATACACATATTTGGACACTTGTGGACCCTTAACCCTATAAAGCCTACTGTATTATTGTTTGATTAGCAAAATAAGGCCTCAAAATGATTAATAACATGATCAAAACTTTGCTGAAAAATCTGTTTTGATTAATAGTTCATACTTATTATAGTACATAAAAGGCCTTTTATAAAAACATCCCCCTTCAGGTCATAGCACACACGTCTTTAGTTTTTGCAGTGAAATCTTTAATGATTTAGAGTGACAACTAATAAGTTTTTCCTCCTCGAGTGTGAGCTCCATATTCTATTTTACATATTTTACTATGAGCCATGAAAGCCATAAGTATCAAATATGATACTCAAGTTTGGAAACATCACTTTTGAATGTTTTTTAAAGAAGTATCTTATGCTCATCAAGCCTACATGTATTTGATTAAAAAAACAGTTATATTGTGAAATATTATTACAATTTAAAATAATGTTTTTCTATTTTAATATACTTAAAAATATATATTTTGAATTTTCATCAGCCATTAGTCTTCAGTGTCACATGATCCTTCATAAATCATTCTAATATGCTGATTTATTATCAATTTTGGAAACTTAATTTTTTTTTATAACCTGTGATAGTTTTTTCAGGATTCTTTGATGAATAAAAAGTTTAAAAACAACAGCATTTATTTCAAATAGAAATCTTTTGTAACAGTACACTACCCATCAAAAGTTTGGGGTCAGTCATTTTTTTCAACTTTTTACTTTGATTCAGCAACGATGTGTTAAATTGGTGAAAAATAAATAAATAAATAAACAAAAAGTAATAGTAAAGATATTTTACTGTTAGAAAAGATCAAAAAGACTATATATATGTGATTTTTCTGACTATTATTTCATATGTAAGGCTTAACAGGGTTAAAATGCATATAAGTTTCCCTCTATTAGATATAAAATATCAAACCTATTTTTGCAATTAACTTAAACCAACTGGTTGCATGGTTTAAGTGGACGCAAAGTTAGTTGTCCTCAAGTTCACACAGGTGTTGTTCATCACATTAACTATGAACATGATCTAATGTTTGACAATTAGAAGTGTCACAATACATTTTATATTCATTTTGAACAGAAAATCTATTGTTTTATAATTTTAAACCTAACCAACTTTACATTTTGTTTTATAATACTGTACACAGGAATTCATGTGCTTTTAAGTTTGTAAATACTTTTTAGAGCCCACTGTTTGCCCACTTGTGTTTATCGCTTTTTTATATGTATTATTTTTCTAGGCTCTTTACATTTAGTTAAGAGACTTTGAGGTAAGTTCCGCCCTCTGGTCTCATCTGTACTTAAAGTATTTAAGGACAGGTCATTCACGTTACAGACTTGGTACTCATATTGTAAGAGCCAGGTGGTTTTCTAAGCACCCTCTCCATATGGTGCCCTTTTGTTTGCCTCTCTCCCTCTGTCTCTCTCCCTCCGACTGGCTCTCTCTGCCTTTTACGTCTTGAGAAAGTCCAACTGTTGACAGCTCTTTGAGCAACAGCAGTCTGTTGTTGTGAATGTATATAGAGCGAGCGAGTGAGCGAGACACAGAGAGGGAGCGTGTGTGTGCTGGATGCTAATGAAAAGCAGATGTTGGGCTAGTGTTAGAGCCTGCAGTTGTGCGTGTATGTGTGTGTGTGTGTGTGCACGTGTTTACATGTTTGCCCCCCTACTGTCTCCTAACCGCTGAGTGCTCTTGGTGTTCCAGCACCTGATAGGACGGCAGTTATTGATAAATAATATGCGGGCTGCATGGTGCAACTAGCCCAGGGAGTTCATAGTGAGTTGACCATCTGGATACACTGGTGGAGATGCAAACAGGGAGAGAGTGTGCCAAGTATCTAGGGCGATGGAGAAGTCAGCCACACTTCACTTACTAATTATTCACAGCAGTAAATCCTTCGACTCATACTGAAGCTCAAACAGCGGAACTGGCCGCTGCTTTGAACAATGTATTTCAGTATATGTATTTTCGTTTCATTTTATGTTGTGAACGAAACACAAATAGGCTACTCTGGCAAAATACTGGCAAACTTGTAAATTGTGTATGTGCATTTTGCATAAAACATGAATCTTATAACATTGCTAGAAGCAAGAAAAAAAAGATCTGATAATAATCTGATGGAGAGATGGTCAACTATAACTTTAAAGGCCAAAGCTTAGGAATACTTCACCCAAAAATGTTAAATTACATTCAAAATGTTATACATAATGTAATGATAATACTAAATTTTAATATAAAGGCCTATACTACAGTTCAAACATTATTATTAAAATGTTATACATAATGTAATGATAATACTAAATTTTAATATAAAGGCCTATACTACAGTTCAAACATTATTATTAAAATGTTATACATAATGCAATTATAATATTAAATTTTAATAGGCCTATACTATACAGGTCTTACATTATTTTTATTTTTTTTAAGAAATCAGTAGTCTTGTTCAGCAAGGATGCATTAAATTGCTCAAAAATGACAGTAACTATATTTATAATGTTACGTAATGCTGTTCTTTTGAACGTTCAATTTGATTTAAGAATCCTGAATTCCTGAATCCTTATCCTTTGACTGGAGTAAAATTCAGCCTTTGCAATCAAATAAGTAAATTACATTTGAATATACATAGTTTATTTGTACACTTTATTTCACCATATTATTTTTTAAATATAAAAAAATATATATCTTTTGAATGGTAGTGTGTGTTTTACATTATATTTATATTTGCATTCCATGGACAAAATGAACAGCATATGGGTTTGAAACAACATGAGAGTAAATACATGATTACAGAATGTTTCCATGAGCCATTCCTCTTTAATTGCAGGCGTGTCTATAATTATTCCATACATTCACCAGTCCAAACATTTTTACATTTAATTCATGACACTTTTTTTTCCCAGAACTCTCATGATGGATGCATTTAACAGACTTGAAATGACTGATTACTTGATGCTATGTTGGACCGTGTGTGTGTGTGTGTGTGTGTGTGTGTGTGTCAGGGGGCAAACAGGTTTAATGGGCTGTGTACGAGGGGGTTGGGGGGTATTTCTCTTGAACTGGTGATGGTGGGAGGAAGTGTAGAGATTTATGACGAGGCTGATTGCCCCTCTCTTTCCTCCACAGTGGCTGACCAGCAGAGAGAGTGAGACGCATAAATCACTCCTGCCACTGAGCCCCTGCACTTGGCGTTGATCCTTAAGGGATCAGTCAGTGAGACACATCTCAATTTGTCTCCCTGAGAAAGTCACACTGCACAAGGATTCTGGTTCCCTATCACTAACCCCTGGTAATACCACAGTTTGATGGAGTTGCTTCTGTTCTGAGGGTTGTGGTGTTCTCATTTCAGTTGTGCACCATCACTGTTAGTAAATCTCGATAGGAAAACACTTCCTGAGAGTATAGGCGGTATCTGACAGAGTAATTACAAAACCTGTAACAGCCGAGCGATAAAGAGGCTAACTATTTTATTGATATATATTGGTATGGCTGTATATAAATAAATTCCTTAACAACAGTTTTGAATTAGGATATATACTGCAGTGCAAAAGTTTGGGATCTGTAAGAGTTTTAATGTTTTTAAAATAAGTCTCTTCTGCTCACCAAGGCTGCATTTGTTTGATAAAAAAAACGTATATGTGACATATTATTACAATTTATTACATGGCTTGGTTGAATTCTAATTTAGAGTGCGGTCTGTTATTTCTTGATAACAAGAGATAAGCAATAAAATTGTTTTTAAATCAATAAACTCCTTTTTAAATCAATATTTTGTGTCAAATTATTGATTTATTTGGTAGGTAGCCATGTAACAAGCGGGATTAGCGTCGGGGTCATAATCAGCCTGTCCGGGTTGTATTCGCTATAACAACCGCCTCGCTATACATTATCCCTTACTTAAAATTACTGTTTTCTGTTTGAATGTATTTTAAAGTGTAATTTTATTCAGTGTCACATGATCCTTCAGAAATCATTCTAATATGCTGATTTTCTGCTCAAGAAACATTTATTATTATTATTTATCCATGTTGAAAACAGTTGTGTACAATTTTTTAAAGGATTCTTTGACGAATAGAAAGTTCAAAAGAACAGCATTTAAGCTTTTGTTACATTATTCACTGCCGTTGAAAGACATTAATGAAATTAATCATTTTATTCGGCAACGATGCATTGACCATAAAATGTATCTGTAATTTTGAATTTAATTGTAAATTGATCAAAAGTGACACTAAAGACATTTATAATGTTAATAAAGATTATATTTCAAATAAATGCTATTCTTTTGAACTTTCTGTTAATCAAAGAATCCTGAAAAAAAAATTACACAACTGTTTTCAACACTGATAATAATCAGAAATGTTTCTTGAGCTGCAAGACAGCATGTTAGAATGATTTCTGAAGGATCATGCAGTGACTGAAGACTGAAAATTCAGCATTACATCACAAGAAGAAATTACATTTTAAAACATATCCAAATAAAAAAAACAGTCATTTCAAATTGTGGTAACATTTCACAATATTACTGTTTGTTTTGTATTTTTAATCAAATAAATGCCGCCTTGGTAACCAAACTTTTGAGTGGCAGTGCTGCCACTCAAAAGTTTGGGATCTGTACGTTTTTAAAAGTAGCCTCTTATATTTATATATATTACTGCATGATGTTGAAGTTTACAGGACAGTCTTCAGAGCTTTGTTCTTGAGCGGTAGTGAGGAATGTGAACCTAAGACCAAACTCACTTCTGCTGTCTGTCATCCACACAAGAATAAGAAAACACTGTGCTTTCATCCTGACTCAGGTTGACATTTCCTCTCAATGTTTAAAGCATAACAATACATGGCGTAAAGTAATGTTTAAAATTCTTGCAGTAGAATAATGTTTACTTTAGGTGTAAAAGAGTGAATTTCAATTGTCAAAGTCAATTAAATACAATCTAAATGATGCATTATAATAAGAAAGGAAACTGAATTGGTTTGGACTGCATTCTAAAACTGAACTGATCCTTATATTGTATACTACATTTTACAGGTGAAATAGATATCAGTGTACATCAAATTTGAAACAAATCACATTTGGATGACTGCATGATCCATTCGCTCTATAGTACTAAGGAATAATGGCAATCTTTCTTGGAAAACCTTTGGCCTCCTCAGAGAATGATACTATTTGAAAAGTGAGTATGCTCTCCCAATCTCACCAGCTGTTATTGTAACCTATGACTCTCTCCTCATCCGTTTTTACAGCTATGAGTTGCAGTATAGAACTCAGATGTTGAACTGTGCCATTTGCTTTGAAAGGCTATTTGACCTCTAAACTTGCCATTTAATTAGATCTGAGGCAGCATTTTCTTTGCTCAGACAAGCATTATTGGAGAGGTGTCAAGTTTGCACTGAATTAGTACAGTATAATGCAGACCAATAGGACAGAAAATTCAAGGCTGTAAATAGCCATTTAAACAAACATCTAATCAGATGACACAGCTAATAACATATGAACCCCAAACTATCAAAACATGATGTGCAATATTTTGTTCTCAGTGTTAAGACTTGTGCGAAAGCTCACTTACATCTTCTCCTCAAAGGAAAGCTCATGACATTGACCTGCTTGAAGAGATTACATGAGTAGCAAAGATCCCAGTTACTCTGTTAAAAATGCACTTACTATTGAAGTGAAAAGGCCCAGTTAGACAGAACTTACTTAAGCCAGAATAGTTAAATTAGGGCATTTAAATAGCTTTTATTAACATGCATTAGACACAAATAATTACTGGTGTGCATCTTGAAACAAAACAATGGCACTGACATATTTAAGATATGTCGGTGTAAGTTACATTCGGTTAAAACAGCTCATGCATTATAGTCTGGACTAGCTTAAGCCTTGTTTGTGAAACCAGGGGAAAGAGTTTAACAAAGATAATACATGGGTTGTGTGGTTGCACATAGAAAGTCGTTTATATATGTGGATGCATTTCGTAATTATTGCAGAACTTGCTGTAATGAAATACTGTCTCTCTACTGCAATAAGATACTGTCTCTCATTTTGCAACCATTATACTGCATTTCTCTTTATAGGCTTTTTATGTCAGGTTTTGATATACCATGCCATAACATTTATATTAAAATTATAAAACTATTAGAATATATCTCCACCTCACTTAATTAATTACCCTTGGCATTGAGTAAAGCCATATTCATTTAAATAGCCTACTCGTTTAATAATGCTAATGATGGTTTTGATCTTTAATGTGCCATGTACATTAATTAATAATGAATTCCCTGGAGGACAACACCAGTGTGATGACACAAACAGTGACACATTTAGTTTTTTTTATATAGATAACCATGAGGTTGAAAGAGAGAAAAAAGTATTACAGATAAATGTTTTTGTCAAAAAAAGAGAGGGGGGTACATGATTTTTTAATAGATCTTCGATTATAAACCAATTAATGTTTGTTTGTTTTTTCGTTTACATAACAAAAACAATTGACATACACGTATAAATATTGCTAAATACACATATTGTTTTATTGCCATTTATTTTATAGTCCGAAGGGGGTTTTGGCATTGGCAACAGTAGGCCTACCACATTGTAAAGAGTACAAGTGGCTTGTCGCTGCAAAAGTGCTGCTGATCAGAGTCCCCCCTGGTAGGGTCCCTATAGTGAGGCAGTGCTTGATCGCTAAAGGAATACTGGGAGTGAGTGAGCGAGGGCTCTCGCGGAGTTACAAACTGGATGGAGCCGATTGAAGTAGATACTTTAGTTATATTAAGTGGATTTTGACAGCGGATCTCTGGCTTTGGTCTGACGGCGTTTCCTACTGGATCTTATAGCTTGCCCACTGGGGAAAATAAATCACTATCTACAAGAAAGAAAGCTGGCATGCGCTAATATGGAAACCAAACCATTCTTGTCTCTAGGTGAGTTAGACTCAAGGGAAATATGGTCTCTATTATCTTAACGCTAATGTCATGCAGAGGTACAGACATCTACCAGTTTCTGCACTGAAGTGCTGAACAAAACGAAACTATGCTGCATGTTTACGTTCATATGTCTATGAGTGACTTAAACCCGTTTTTCTTAAAATGATAAGATTTCTTCATTTTTCGCGGGCAGGTAATGGGAATGAAATGGAATGAGCAAGCAAGCTACTAGAGTTAATGATGATGAGCAAGATTGTCATCTTTATTATTAGTTTATATGTATGATGTTATCATCTTAATAAAATAATCAGTGTGACTAGAGCAATTAAGGTGTGTGATTAATAGCTAATTAATGAAGTGATCACTCCAGTCAAACAGTGAATGTTAATAGTTTATTAAAGCGCGCTAGTCTTCAGTTGTGCGCTGTCACAGTTATTACTTTAAATGCTCATGGCAAGCCGTCTAAACAAGTTTTTCTTTTGAACTAACTAGTATCTATTTTATGTCTAGTACTTTTCTTATGCGTTTAATAATTTATTTGATTGTAGTTACTGTTAATAGTCAGAACTAGCCTAACTAACTAGTAACAACAAATATAAAAAAAATGTTTTGCCATATGCTAATTTAGTAGGGAACTGTGGTCCACTTCAGACTATGTATTCCAGTTGTTACTAGCTATTATTCCAGGTTTACTAGTAATTGATCAGGCTACTATTCAAATAGCCTAATTATTATCAATTCCAATTTTCTTACTAATTTGATATCTATTTATTAACTGTAGTTTGTATTCCTGTTGTATATTTCAGTCTCATAAACCCCCTCGACTATAAAGTAGGCAATACTGACTAGTCGGCACATGGCTTATAGCTAACAAGTAAAAAAGCAACCTGTTAGATAACAAATGTTATTGTAGCAAATATAATCCCATTAAGTCTCATGAATAAGTTATTATTATCTAATAATAAAGAAGTATTAAAGTTCTGTAAATACAATGGATCTACAAGTCAGAAGTGAATAATTGATATCTGAACCACAGATCCCATTACAATTCAATGGCAAAATGGCAATATAATTGTTACTTTGCACTATTGTAATAGTGACTAGTGGCAAAGCAAGAAGTATCATTGGGTAACGCTTTATTTTACAGTGTTACACGTGTAGTTACTATATTAACAGTAAATTATGCATAATTACAAGCAGCTAACCCTAAAACAAATCCTAACCCATTTTATAGTAGTACATGTTGTTAATTAATATTACTCAGTATTTATTTGTGTAATTGCACTTTGACAAGGGCACCTTAAGATAAAGAGTAACCTAGATATAGCACTATTTGATTAATGACTTGTAATTACAAAATAAGTATTAGTAATATTAAAGCCCGTTTAAATGAATAAATGTTAAAACGGCCTGCCATAAAAGGTTAACAAATCGATGTCAGCACACTTCATTCGTTATCTCAACCACTTCAAAGGGCGCTACACCGAGCTCTGAGACCTTCTGAGATTCAGAGACTTTATTAGATCTGTCAGAATTTTTGAGATCTTTATTTTTTCTTTGGTTCGCTTGGTAATTATGTGCTGTGATCATTGCGAATGATAGAGTGTAAGAGTAGTCTGTTCTTACCTGAGCTTCTCTTAAACCACATCAGCCTCAGCTTGTCTCTCAAATGAGAAAATGTGTGCTTGGTTAATAAATCATAGTTTGGCAGTAGCCATTGAGATTTGGAATGTAATCACTCACGACACATGTGATGGTACAGAGCTTGTTGTGTAAACTTGCATTGAAACATTTTTGCAACAATATTCATTTTCCAAGCCACCTATTTACGTTCTTCCTGCATGTTGGAATTCCAGTGTAAACAGCAAGTTTTGCGGCTTAATGTGCCCAACTTTATTGGCATTTTTAGAGTTTGCTCTATATAGGTCTCTGGGGGCCACAACCTTTCCCTGGAGCGTCCCAAGTCCATGAGCGTTAATAAGAAATAGAGGGTCCCATTGTAAGAAGGCCCGTCTGTGGTAGTGAGGGGGGTGTATACGGGATGCCGGACCACCCCAATAAAAGACAACCCGTTTGGTTTACGGCAGCACAGTTTTGTGTTTCTGAAGAGGTGATTGGTCCTTTGTGAATGTCTGCAGCTGTCAGTTTTATAAGAGCGGCTTTAAAGGGAAAGTTAATTGCTTAAAGTCACAGCGTCTCTCAGACACCCTCCAGCCACTGTCTGTCTCCAAATCAAAAGCAACTCGGGCTGTTTCCAGACAGGACTACACAGAGGGCCAAACTGCACTTGAGAAAGTTTGTCTGAAGTGTCAGGTGATACACACACATTGGAGGGGGAGTGTGTGTTTAGATCTCTTGTTTCACCGTTGTACAAACTGTTGCAATTTAAGCATCTGCTCTTCAGCGTTGAAAGTGATGAGTGATGTCAAAGGGGGTAAATTTGATCGGCTCAAAAAGCTGCCCTGTTAATCATTTGCTCTGTGCAGTGTATGCATGACTCCTTGATAAAGGCAACTCTGCACCTTGTACTGTTGTCCTTGTTTGGTTGCATACATTTAGAGAAAGCATTAGCATACAAAGTACAGACGGCACCAAATGTCCGAAGGAAACGTTATGAAGTTGAATGAATATGAATTAATTATTTGAATTATGTGAGATCTTGGTGTACTTCATGCAGCCTATGCAGCTGGCATTAAATCAAAAGAAAGATAAACCAAATATTAAAACAGTCATGAATATTTTGCATATTCACATTCAGTTTTCGCTGAATTTTATGGTTTGATTATAAAATAAAATATTGTCAGAAGTAGACTTTTGGACCCCACTGTTTGGGTTAACATGAATTCACCAAGTAGAAAATGTTCCTGGATCAACATCGTTGTTGATCCTGGAACAACATTTCAATCAACCAATCAGATTTGAGGGATAGATTTAGGGTTAGGGGTTTCAACACCATTCTTATTCACCTATCATTTCCCGCTGATTTTAGGGATAAATTATGGGTAGGGTTAGGTTTAGAGGTAGGGATAGGGTTAGACCTGTGTTTTTGGACAGGAATGTTGTTCCAGGATCAACAATAGATGTTGATACAGGCAGGACTATGTCTCACTTGGCAAAATCACAGCAACCACACTTTATGTGTGTGTATTTGTAAAAGGTGTATTCATGAAGGTGTTTGATGTCATCAACACCAAATTTTAGTAAAATTTAAAATAGCAGGCATTAACAACTTCTTTAACAGAGTGTTTTAGACCCTTTTTCTCTGGTGCAGTGTTAATGGGATTACACTTGACCTTATTTATGGTAATTCAGTTTAAGTTCATGGATTTATAGAATCTATAGAATGAACAATACCTTTCCCATCCCCACTTTCCATCCAAGTACTGTGTGTGTGTGTGTGTGTGTGTGTGTGTGTGTGTGGACTCCTCTGACTTTAATGTTGCACATTGTCTAGAGGCAGGTCACCGCCAGTGTAATTATCTAATATGTTTAGTTCTGTCTGTCTTTGTTTTTGCATGCTGCGACAGACAAGTTAATGAGAGGTCCAGCTGTCTAATTACCAGGTGCAAACTTTTAAGGTCAACTTCTTCACTGCACATGATGGACACTGATATTGCAAACTGACCCCTGTCTGTGGCACCACAGAATAGTGTATGTACGACCTGTTTCAGACCACACACAAGTGTAAGTAAAGCAGCGGTGGAACTGCAAAAGCAGGCACATACCAAGCTTTCATACTGTCCCAAAATTAAATGATCTGTATTCAGTCTCTAGTATTTTACACTACCAATGAGAAGTCTGGTGTCAGTCTTTTTTTTTTTTTTAAGGAAATTTATACTTTTATTCAGTAAGGATGCATTACACTGATCAAAAGTGATATTATAAAAGACTTTTACATGTTAACAAAATATTTCATAAATGCTGTTCTTTTGGACATTATTCATCAAAGAATATTGAAAAAAAGTATCATGTTTCCACAAAAACATTAAGCTGTACTTTTTTTTAGCCTGCCTTTGTGTACATGATTCTTGAAGTCTGGAGGACTATATGTTTTTTAATGCTTTCATCTGTTTTATGTATTTTATTCCAGACAGCACATTCTTCAAAGTGCAGGTCAGAACATATCGTAACTTAAACCTCTACTGACTGTAAATATGGTCCATAAAAGCTACCATGTCTGATTGTGGTATCCTTTCCTCCCTTTTTTTCCTTTCACTGCTCTTTTCGTCTCCTCATCCTGTTCACACTCTAGCTCTTTTGAAGGATATGATACAGGGTGAATGCAGAACAGTCAGTCATTTAGATAAGATCTGATGGAGATATGAATCTTGCATTTTTTCTTCCACGAGAGCAGAATATGATGCACACCAAAAAATTCCATTAAACAGTAACGGGGCCCCCAAACTACTGTTCATGTGATACTTAGACAGGTGTTATTTGCTGCACTTACACCCTACAGAACAGACGGATCCAATTTACACCCTGGAGAAGATGGCAATTTTAAAGGAAGTTTAGTTCCTCTGAGTCACTGGCTTGTTTTAGAATAGCCCTCAGTGCGATTCGGTTTTATTTATTTTAGATATTTGATAATTAGCTGATTCATTGCTAATCTAGTGAAGAGATGACTATCATGATAGCTTAACATATGTAAAATGCTTTAATTTAAAGGGACAGTTCACCCAAAAATAACATTTCTGTCATGATTACTCACCCTCATGTCATTTTAAACCTCAATTACTTTCTTCTGTGGAAAATAAACTATTATTACACGGCTCTGTGGAATACCTGATCCTGATTGGTCAATCGCGCCATCCACAAAAAAAAAAAAAAAAAAAAAAAATAGAGTCAAATTTACTTATTTTTTTCACACCGATTTTTTTATGTAAATTTCACATGTGGAATTGAGTTAACTCTACTTAACTAAGTTAAGTAAAATTAACAAAGAGAATAAGTAACTTTAACTTGACCAGTAAAAGTAATTTCTACTTAGTTGAAGGTTCCTTTGCAACAATACCTTTTACTCAAACAATATAACACTGAAATAAACCATGCTTTTAAAGTGTATAATTGACTTAGAAACATCTAAGCAAATAATACAGTAGATATTGTGTAGACACCATATCTTAATTCGCAGCACATGAACAAATAGACCTCAATACTTGCAATGACAGTAACATTCGATGGATCCTTTTTGAGTATGAATGTGTAATTTTGAGTAGAAAATGAACTCCAAATGTCACAAAATGGCAAGTTACTAAACCTAACAACAAAAGCAATGATAAAACAGTGTAAATACAGCTAAAAAACATTAACAAAAATGAATTATTCAAGCCCCATGCAGTCCATGATGGGAACACCAGAATCAGAAAAGTTGATTAGTTTTACTTAATTTAATAACATTGATATTTATGCTTTTATTTCTACAAGCTTGAAATGAGTACTATTATAAGATATACTTAGTTTTTTTAATTCTTGCCTGAACTAGCTTTTTTTTATGCAGAATTTGTTTTCTCTGTATTTACTTCACCACATAGCCTAATCATTTTTATCAGTTCAGCAGTAACAATCTGACAGTAACTGATAACAACTGGTAAAAACTGATAACAAATAGCCAGCACTATACGCTTGAAAAAAATTATTCGGGGAAGTTTGTTGAGCTAATAACTCAAATCAAATATTTAATTACGTCATCCAGGTATTGCAAACTCACTCTCTTGTTTCATACAAATGCTGCTGCTGCCATTTAGCAACGATTGTTTTGTATACTGTAATGGATTATACAGAAATTATTTTAAAACAGTTTCAATATCAATCAAATCAAATATCTATAAAAAAATAAAATATCTCTATTTATGTGGCGAAATTGGCGTGTAAAAAGTGCTGTACCGTATCTCTTAAATATCCATCTAGTTTGAACTTGTCGTTTGCTAGCAACTGCTTTCTCCGCAGAAGCTTTTCGCTGAAAGCCCTAATAAAATATTTAAACTCAAGTCAATATTACAACAAAACGATAACAACCAGCTGGATGTACATATCCCCTACATATATTCAGAAAAATGTTCCAATAGTTGATGACAATGGATGACAGAATTCTCATTTTTGGGTGAACTGTCCCTTTAGATTATACAAAAGTGCTCAGAGACTAAAGGTATAAAGAATGAAAAGCAGATTAGTTATGGTGACTCAGGTGTCACACAGATTATCGTGCCTGCTGGGCATGTTGGGAGTATTTTTGTGCATGCGGATTGTCCATGCAAGCGTGAGTCTCTGTCCCCTTTCATGCTCCGTGCATGAGCTCTGACACACTTGCGCTATGTGTCTTTAGCTCTGTTACAGTCACAGTAATGTGCTAAATCACTTTTCCTGACATTAAAGAATGTTGAAGGCTGTTCAAACCACTCTGAAAGCTCAGTACCGATGCAACACATGTTTTTGAACATTTTGGTTGCCTTCCCTACATGTCTATACCTCACATAGACCAATTTCATGTTTAAAGTTTTTATGTGAGGTTGGCTCTAGAGTGTTCATTATAAACTTGATATATTTCACAACACATGCAATGAATAATTTAATACCTTCTGTAGTTATTTTTTAATAGTTATATTGAGATATACAGTAGTTAAAGATAATAATATTAACAGTTCGTGGGAAACATGTAAATGTTATCATTATTTACTTGCCCTCAGGTACTTTCAAACCAGTAGACATTTTCTTCCATAGAACACAAAAGGGAACATTTTGAATAATGCTGGGCATTTTTAAAAATTACATTAAATTAAGCTTTTTTAAGCTTTCAGGCTTAAAATATGGCACATCATAAAAGTTGTCCACACTACGAAGCCATAGCAGCGTTATTTTAGTATTTATTAATATTTATATTTTCATATTAATTTTAGTTTATGTTTTAATTATTTTGTTTTGTATTTTTTGTCACGGATTGCTATGTAGCGTAATCCACAAAGATGGATGACGCGGAATGAACAATAACAATTTAATATTTAATAAAACACAAAGACAACTCTAGGCACTACACTTGAAATAACATCACATAACATTAACGAGAGACAACGAACAGAGAAAAACTGAGGGCTTAAATTCACTGATGATTGTAATCAAAGGAACAGGGAACAGATGTGTAACAATCAGAAACAATAGCAACTAGGCCTACTGAACAATAGACCTAAATGGTGACAATGAAAATTTAGGGTGTTTACATGACAACATTGTCATTGTACTAAAAACAGTTGACAACGTTGTCCAAAAGATCCCCGTTCACACGGATCTGCAAGAATGACTAATAATGACTGTAATGACTTTCTAAAAATGACTGTAATTTGCACGCCAGGCCAGTAGTTGGTGATGTCACTTTGTCAAGAAACACCCTGCGAAGACGTTATACTCATGCGCATGAGGTCACCATTTTCACAAATTCACGTTTTTGTTGTTTACATGGAGACGGGAAAGGCATCGTTTTCAAAACCTACCCGTTTTCAAAAATTTAATTGATTTTTACAGATCTCCACTGAAAGGAGGCTGGTTATTCTGTTGGTTGGATTTGTTTGTTGTTTCTGTACATTGCTGCTGCTGTTCGGTTGGGATTTATTTCAAAAGTTACTTATTTTATTTATTTTTGTTGTGAAAAACTTATTTGTATTTATTTTGCCTTTTCCCACTCCTGAAGTCTTAAAGGGCACCTATTATGGCATTTAAAATGTTCCTAATATTGTTCTGGGAGTCCCCAACAACAGTTTTACGTGCATGCAATGACAAAAAACACTTTTGTTGTCTTATAATATGCATTTATATTATTCGTTTAACGACTCATTTTTCAAACCCCTCCTTTGCGTGATGCTAATCTGCGGTGATTGGTCAGATCCCAGTCAGTTATTTTTTGCGTTAGCCCAAAGCTTAAACATATTGATAAAGCACTGCAGTACAGGTATTGCTCTATTCTTTATGACAACTCCAATAACAGCGACAAACATTTCACATATAAAAAAAAAAAAAAAAATGACATTGGAGACCTAGAAGCTGCGCTGAACGTAACTTACACAACACACACACACATACTTATTGAGCATGCTACAAAACCCATAAAAGCAACATTACAGGTTGCGATTCGGAGGAGGAAGCTGATCCAAATAAACTTGGTACTGAACCTTCCTTCAGTATCAACCGGCTCGCGAATCCATATTTGACAGCATTTATGTTTTTGAAGCAATCATCTTCAAAATGACGCGAACACAGCAATAACTTCGGACTATACATCTGGGGTATAGTTGCATATATGAACTGTAGCCACTGATTCTTCAAATGCTCGTCTCTGGGCAGATGAAAAAATTTCGCTTTTGCGTCACACTTCAGAACACAGCGTCTCGTCGCCATGATGTTTTCAAGTTTCCCTGGCTTCTACGAGTACGAGCGCAATGAGTGGGCGTATCTTATTCAAATAACTTGTACAAGTGACGTCATAAAGTTAGAGAAAATGCATCGTTCGTCGAACGATTCATATCAGCGACTCAGAGTCGACTCTTACTTTTGAGAGACAATAACTTTGTATACGGTGAACTTTCATGTTTAAAACTTTGCAGGATGTTTTAGTTCACTTAGATCTATGTTACACACTACATGAAGGGCAATTTTCAAAAATCCATAATAGGTACCCTTTAACACTTCCTATACTTGTATTACACCAATAAACCTTGTTGAACCACATTTCTGTTGTTTATGGTATGTAACTTTCGGAGCCAAACTTTTGTTTTATGTTAATACTTTAGTTATCATTAACTTTAATGTTACTTCCCCTATCCTAGACTGGGTGGATCGTAACAGTAGCATACATTTTAACGCAACCAAAGCTTCATTGTCGTGTAAATGAACAGCCAAAACGCATAAAAAGTTTTCAGTTTTCAGTTGAAAATGGTGAAAAAGATGAGAAGGGTATGTATGGACTTATCTAACTCTGGGGGATACGGTGAATAACCTAAAGTCCCAAAAAGTTGGTGTGTTCCTTTAATATTTAGGATTAAGATTTGGTTTATGGTTAGTTGAATGTCTTACCTATTACATGTTGTAACACATGTAATAAGGACACTGTAAAATAGAGCTACCAAATATTGACATCTGCTCTAGTTCTTTTTGGTGTAAGATACGTAGTGAGATCTTATTCATGAAAGAATGATTATTTTCAGTTTCAGCATTATTTGATCCAGTCTGAATGATACATTAGAGTACAGTAACTATACCATTTTTGGACCAAAGAAAGTACTTTCTTATTTGTTACATTTACACCGGTAGCTAAGTGCTAACTTAAATAAATGCAATATCTTTTTGATGATTATTTTCCATTCTCGCTTATAGGGCATATTTTTATTATAAATGCAACATTGTGTCAGGATTATGTTCTGTTCAGTGTGTTTTAGTTCAATTTTTTTGTGACCTAGCTTCCCAGTCTTTGTCTGTTTCATTCTGTTTACCTGGTGTTTGACAATTTTCTCATTATTTCCCTCGTTTAGTCTTATACATACTCCCTGTTTTGTGTTCTTTGTCCTGTCTTGTCAATGTTTTACGTGGTTGTAGGATTTTGTTACCTGAGTTTCCCTTGCCTGT